>OZ026833.1:12194940-13525234 GCA_964023205.1 Lutraria lutraria
TGTCGAACGAGTATATACTGTGTTAGCTTCCACTATCTCAGTCTGTAGGCTATTCAATATGTCAATCACTCTATAGCAGAATGAATGTTTCCTTATAAATATCCTTGGTCTTCCTTGTACAACTTATATGTATTCCCCCAAGTATTCAATTCAAATATTTCAGATACTTAATTCAGAATCATATTTCCCCCTTAATAGTTTATATGTTTCTATCAAATCTCCTCTAATTCTTCTGTATGTTGGCAGTTCTGGTATACGTAGTCTTTCTTCGTATGTTAGATTGTTGAGACCAGGTACCTGTTTCTAAAGTCGCTCTTCTTTGAACAATTTTAATCATTTAAATGTGTTTCGCCAAATATGGACTCCATGCTTGATTTGCATATTCCAGATGAGGTCATACTAGTGATGTAAATAGATTCTTAAATGTGTTCTTATCTAAGAATTCAAATGTTCTACGGTTCACTCCTACTAAAGAGTTAGCTTTATATTGATCTTCTCTGATATACATGTAAGTTTTTCAAATGAAAGTATATCATCTATAATTATGCCAATGTCATTTTCTTCACTTTTTCTTTACATGGGTTTCAACGAGGATCTAGTCTATATTCATATTTATCTACTTTACTACCACCCACTCTCATGGTTTTACATTTATCTGGTTGAAATTTTAGCATCCATTTATCTGACCATTTTTTCACATCATAAATATCTAGCTGAAGATTGTTACAGTCTTAGATGTTGTTTATTTCCCTGAATATCTTCGTATCATCCGCAAATAAGTAAATTTCACTATTATTTTTCATACTTCTTGGTAAGTCATTTATGTACAAGACAAAAAAGTGGCCCCAGCTAGTACAGATCCTTGTGGAATGCCCGTAACATGTTTCCATACCGAATTTACACCGATCAAAATAACGCGTTGTCTTCTGTTATTTAAAAATGAGTTAATCCATGAGATCAAGGACTTATATACATACATGTATGTATATAAGTCCTTGATGAGATATAAGAATCACCAAAGTTATACATTTGAACTATTTTTGTGACTCACTTTATCGAAAGATTTCATGAAATCACAGCTAGTATGCCGAGAATTGCTCCACCCCAATCATCAGGCTAATATTTCAGTCTAAATGACTGTTATGAGTTGAAGAACTGTGGACCGTCCCGATATAAATCTTATCTTATCTCAGAATCAAGGATTCAACGACCGCCGTATGTAGCTGAAAATTTGTTGGAAAACAGCGTTTAGAATGAGTTTTCTTGTATTTACTGGAGTTTATAAGCGAGATAACTGCTTCCGTCATTAATCGCGTAGAAAGTTATACGAGTTGCGCCCCTTGTCTGGGAGGCAGCGGTTTTCTTCATACACGATTTTTCTCAGCGATCATCAACAACAAAATTGGGGCACATAGAGCGCTGAAACGTAAGGATAAACTAAGTCGAATACGCTGAAAAATGAATACCGAAAAACAAGGTCAGTCATTGTTTCTTCTTTATTTTTGTTGCTAATGATTGTTTAAGTGTTAATATAAAATACATCTTATGGTGATTTTGAACTTGTTAGCTTACCTTTACCGACTTTTCTCTGTGATATTACTTTAGCTGCCTTTCAATTATCGGCTTCGCCTACAATTCAAGATGGTGGCAAAGTTGATGAAAAATTGCAATAACAAGATGCTATGTTTGCAATTTAAGCGCTATAAAATATCCTTAGTGCTCGAGTTTTTTTGCGTGACTTCGTAAAATGACTTATTCTAATTAATGAAGTTTCTTAAACTTTAAAGTCTTTTTCAAGCAAATGAACAGCAGACTATTTTAACAGCTGTATTTATGCTTCCATCATAAGTATGAGTTATGTTCATTACTGAGTTAATTCTTTTGATACGTTTGAGTTTTATTTGAATAAAAGAGGAGATATACAAAATGTACATAATGTCTAAAAATGTCTCGTGTTTCTAGTTACAATGTATATAATGTATTCTTCAAAATAGTGTAGCTAGATTGGGGAATTTTGTGCTTTATTTCAAATTCGTGCGGAAGGGCTGATAAAAAGTCTAAAGGGCACCTGGGGGGGGGAGGGGGTGTATATTAGGTGGATCCAGTTATATATAACCAGAAACAAACATTTCTACGCCAAATAAAACTTACTTGGAATTTCAGTCCCTTTTGTAGAGAATTCATGAAAACATTACATTTCTTAAAACATTCATGAATAGTTCATGAAGTATGCATATAAATATTTGACAGGGATATATAGACAATAATAATGCTGTTTTTCTTTCTCTGTATTTCCTTGCTTACAAAACAAATTATCACATTTGACTTAAATTTACGGAGCTGATGTATCTGAAGCAGTGATGGAGGGATTATTGTACTTTAGGAATAGCTGTCTTTTTTGTATCACATACCAAATTGATCTATATATATTAGTCCTTGATTGCATGCAAAGTTAGAATGAAAACAAAAATTGGACTTTTATCACTGACACATGATTGTGTTACTTAAACATCAGAGACATTTTGCAAGACCTATATATATAAATGCTGGCACGTAGGAAGCAGTTTCAGATTGGGAGGGAGTCAGGGGCAGGGCTCTCCTTTGACCCTTAAAATGGCATTTTGACTCTTGAAATTTGCAAAATAAGGTTTTTGACTCTTGAGAATTGGAACCAAAGGGTCAAATTTACTATAACATTAGTAGGAAATTTTGTTGACTCTTTAAATTTCTATAAGCGAAGGGTCATTTTGACCCCCAACTTTTAAAGTCTAGGGAGCACCCTGAGGGGTGTAATGAGCGGCCCTCTGTAGAGCAACAACCTCTTTATAACAACACCTTCAAAATTTCCCAAAGCTGAAATTTACTATAAATTTGACCTCGGTAGTGCAACAACCTCTTAACAACGGCCAATATTTGCAGCTCACACAGGGCTGTTGTTCTACAGAGGTTGTACTGTATATATTTTTTTTCTGAATGGGAGGGGGATACTGTGGGTCCTTTTATAATAACATCATAGCAGAAATTATTTTGGGGCCCCTTTGAAGCAGCCCTGACATGTATATAATATAGGTCATTTACTAGATATTGATATCTGGAAGACAATTATATCAGAGATAACCGAATTATTCAGACATTGATTGTTGTTTCAGATTTATCACAAATTAGATCCATTATCATAGGAATGTACCAAACATGCTGATGTGATTTTATTTAAACTGTAATTGCTACTTTAGATGTGGTGTATTAGGAAATCCTGTCATTTACAAATTTTGATGAATTTATAGGTCGCCTAAGTTGATTATTGGTTTCCATTTCCTTTTTTACAATGTTTTTTACCAGGCCAAATAATGACCATGGTCGGCCATGGTCACCATGGTTTTTAAAGATTAACCATCACATAGCATGTTTGGATTCAATTATCAAATACTGTGTTGTAACAATTGTAAGATCAGGAGCAATGGTTGACCATGTTTTACCATGGTCAGATAATATGGACAACAGACAGGCCATGGTCAGCCATATCCTACCATGGTCACCTTTGTCCGGCCGTGACTGACCATGGTCAATAACGTTTGATGACATCATAGGTCACATTGAAATATTAATCAGTATTCATATGGATAAAGTTCTTTGATCAAGAAGAGAGTTTAAGAAAAAAAATTTACAAATCTGTCTATAGAACAGTTCCTGCAGAACATATGTCAAGAAATAACATAACATAGTTCAAGTACATATCGTAACAGTTTTTGTTTACTGTTTAATCCTTTCTTCATAGGAGCTTGTCTGGGGAGAATAGTTAATAACAATTCCCTATATGTAAGGCTTTGTTTAAGAAAATGATTTCCTATCAAATGATATGTGTTTTAAAAGATTTTTTATCAAAATGCTTTCAGACTATCATGATAGTTCATGTCAATTAGTGATGATCAGCCATGATGGGCCATTCTCAACAATCTTTGGTCAAATTGCACCACAGTTGAACATGATAACTGGCCATGGTCAGCCATGGTCAGTTATCATGATCGGCCAATAAGTCGATTACCATGATCGGCCATGATCCACCATGGCCATTTACCACAGCTGATGAACATGGTAATAAACCATGGTGCCATTCAAAAAAAACATAGTTGACAATGGTAGGCAATGGTCATAGGACCATGTTTGACCATGGTAGGCCATGATTTCACCTGGGTACAGAAGGGGAATTATTTATAAATTTAGAGGAAATATAAAACATAAAATAACAGACAAGGCAATGTGGCCGAATTTCTCGGCTCCAAATCAGCCCCCACAAAACACTGCTGAATATCTTTCAATCATGACATGGGTAATGAAGAGTGATTAATCAGATGACCTATTTTTTATAGGACATTGTTAAGTCTGGTCTAAAATTTATAGTTTACTGCCTGATTTAATCATCAAAGTTTTAGTGAAAAAAAAAATTTGTGATTCGGAAATCCAAGCAACTGAAATTGACTTGGTTACCGTAAAGTTTTCTATGAAATTTATGTCTTAATGCAATTATGTATTAATAATTTACAGAGATACTAAAATGATCATCCTATTAAAAATTGCATTGACCGTCTAAGTTTCATTCGAAATTGGATTTCAATTTTTTTTTCATGAAAACATGAATTATTCAATTTATTGAACTTTTCTTGTTTAGTTCATGAACAGTTCATGAATGGTTCATTAAGTATGTATAGCTATTTGACAGGGGTAATGGGGTGCAGTAAACATTGATTTAGCCTTAATATAATGTTATTGTATACATTTGTGTATTCTTACATGGGGAAAATTGGCTTTAGACAATTTTTTCATTTGATGCCTTAAATTAATTGTTTAAATCTCAATTTTTAAGTATTTCGCAATACCCTGTTTTAATTTCCCTATATCTGTTAAAATGAAGCCATGAGCAAAGAATTTCAAAACATTTGTACCGTCGAGACATTCAATCTTATGTCACCCAAAACTGCTTTAATTATTTCCGTTAACAAATGAGTGTATATTGAAATTATAAATAAATACTGGTAGGTGTATTTACTTTACAGCTACAATATTGGCTAAAGAACTTTGCCTAATCTGAGTTATTATTTAAATTGCAAAAAAAATTACTGAAATTGGAGATAAATATGTTTGACATCAATCATTATTTATGTTCGTAACACTTAATCAAAGTAAAATTAATGCGAAATTCAGACTTGAATCAAAATTAATAAAAACGTTAAATATTCTAAGTTTAGTTTGTTTGCAAAGATACCATGAACCTTTGTATTGCTTAATGTAAATCATGTTCTATTGTACTATTTTACCTGTACAGTCAAGCCTGTGACAGCAGTGGCATCCGAATAAATTAAGTCATTGATTATTTAGAAAGAAATAACCTCTGAATAAGCATCACCTGTCAATAAATCCCATATTTTATCTTTTCCCTGGATGGCCTTTAATCACAGGTTTGACTGTATTTGGCCTCATATGGTATTTGTTAAATGGCTGACGGCTGTTCAATTTTGTTTAATTTGCTAATAACCTAGCTTTGAACTTAGACTAGTTAACTTCATGAGATTGATCATTATATACATGTATATTTATTTATATACAAGTACATACAATGTATGTGTATTTTTGTAACATAAAGTACAAACATTTTAAAATATGTTATTTTCAGTAGAATTAATGATTTATGCAATATTACTTGTGACATAAAAAAATAACATGTGTACATGCATTGTATACAGGTCCATCTATTTTGTAGTTTCAACTTGGATTTAAGTAAGCGTGAAATATGTTCTGTGAGGTCATATTTCAGGCTACTAGACATCTCAATGCTTTATAAGTACATTGTATCCAGTGAACGAAGTATATGTATTTTATTTCAATCATCAATATATTTATATAAGTTCTTACAAGTTTTTTATACGTTTTCCTGTGGAGAACAAGGTTAATCTCATGCAGGTACAGAATCCAATTGGACACTTTCTGTCAGCATATAAAGAAAATATTGCAGAAAACAGGCATAAAACTGTAGAAATTCACACAATTTATTTAACATCTGAAGGTCTATAGTGATGATGGTCCAATGAATGTATAAGATTTTTGGAAACTGAACAGTAGATCAACTTTCCATAGCCATCACTTACTCAGTGTGCATGAAATCTTATGCAGACCAATTAAAGAACTACGTTTTTATACATCCACCATGCAATTGTCAAACTTAGTTCTCATTCCATGTTCCTGTGCAAGTCCAATTAGTTAAGTTTCAATGAGTACTTTTAGTACTTTGATTAATTTTAATAAATTGTGGTTATCTCTTTTGATAAGATATGCATCTGTTTACACCCAAAATTGGGTGTGTCTCATACACAGGTGTGACCTATGCACGAGTGATAACGTGCACGAGTGATAACGTGCACGAGTGATAACGTGCACGAGTGATAACGGTCACACTTCACAGACATCTGTAAGAATACAGGTTCAGTGAGTCGGGTACCTGCTGGTATTGTAAAACTTCTTACCTAAAATTCAAATGTGTTTGAAATCAAAGTATTACAATGAATAATTGCAAAATGCCTCATAAAATGTCAATATACAAAATCTGCTTACAAAATATAAGTGATGTATACATATTGCTTTTTCTCATTGACATGTCCTATTTAGTTTGATTCAAAAGATATATAATTACTAAGTATTTTGCAGTTATATCGTAAGTGCAGTAATCTATTCACATTGCACTATTTTATCTGATTCATTCAGGTACTGCGTATTGCGAATTGATTTTATAATTTCCCTATACAATGTATTAACCTTTTTAGAATATACAAGATACATACAATGTAGAACATAATAACTGATGATTTACTGATCATAACTGTTGTTATTAAATTTCATGCTATGGTAACCACCATCCCCTCTTCACTGTGAGTTCAAATCCCATCATGGCCTAGTGGCTATGGTCTCTGACTCAGGTAACCACTATCCCCTCACCAAACATACATCACATGTGAGGAAGCTGCCCCGTCCAGCTGGTTTATGGAAGGTTAGTGTATACACACCTCAGGTCTTACCCTACCGTTTAAGCCAGAGAAGTTCCCGAATCATAGCCATTTAACGCCAGGACTGGTGCAAATTGGTAAATATAAGAGCAAAATGCATTTCGTTTTTTAAATAAATAAATTACATCCTGTGTATCCAAGAATTGTTCAAACAATGACTCATCAAATTGCAGAATTAAATTATTTAGAAATATGAATCCCATAATGGAAACAAATAGAAAATCAATGTATACAAAATATATGGTAGTATGAAATGCACACCATTATCTTAAAATACCGCGGCTGCGGGCCTGATGGAAGCAATTTCAGAATGGGAGGAGCTAATTTAAGATGTAGATCGACAACGGGGAATGAAAGAAACAATTACAGCCCCTTTTAACTACCATTACAGCAGAAATTATTAGGGGACATGGCCCTTTGATAGGGATTCATGATAACATTATTTTTCCTTGAACTTTTCATGAATAGTTAATGAATTATGAATAATTATTTGACAGACCCCCATATATATATGGCTCCCATATCAATCATTTAATTAAAGTGGATGTAGTAGCTGTTGGTTATATACTCGTACATGTTTGCACATGTCCGTAACTTCATTTATAGTCTTATGTATTGTTTGATTTTATTGAGAAATCAAACACTTGTAAGAATCTGTTACCAACAAATTAAAAGGTCCCGAAATTTGCATTAAATTCTTTAAAAGAAGCAAGTTGTAAAACAATAATCTCCTAATGTAATACAAGTCTGATACTCAGCTAGGCCAAATATTTGCACAGCAGCTACATTCCATGAGCACTTAACATTGCCATATTCATTGGAAATAGGATGATTATATCCGGTTGTACAAATTTTCCCTCCCACTCTCCAGAGTTTATAAATAACTGTGGAGAATCATAATATGCCACAGATTTTGAAACAGTGAAACCGCAGTCTTATCCTAGCACAACAAGTCTATTTAATAAAATGTTTTGCATTTTTTATCCTTGCAAAATTGTTCTAATATTTTGTAATTGTTTCTGTATACATGTACATGATTTAGATAAACCGGTATATTTGACCCTGGCAAATATTGAATTAATGGCATACTTTCAATCTGGCTTTTCTAGCTTAAAATATTCATGTACAATCTTCTCTATAATTGAAATAACAAAAGGAAAGAGTTTCTAAATGCCTTCAGCTTCCCTAATCTGGTCATAAAATTTCAGTTTTGTTTACTGGTAGCTGTTGTTTATAATCCAGAGCTATATATATATATCACCCGAGAGAGAGAGAGAGAGAGAGGGGAGAGAGAGAGAGAGAGAGAGAGAAAGAGAGGGGGGGAGAGAGCGGGAGAGAGAGAGAGAGGGGGAGAGAGTGGGAGAGAGAGAGAGAGGGGGAGAGGTAAAGAGAGAGGGAGAGATAAAGAGAGAGAGAGGGAGAGATAAAGAGAGAGAGAGGGAGAGATAAAGAGAGAGGGAGAGAGAGAGAGAGAGAGAAGATACGTACAGGTGAACAAGGCATTTAAATCCCCACTCTTACTTTGAACTTTTCTAGTTCTTGAATGTGCCCATTGTAAAGCACCGATGCATGACTCACTCATTTTCCTGTGATTTTCTAAATACAGTTTGGATTAAGAAACTTAAGCTGTACCGCAGATTCAAACTCGCAACCTTTTGATCAGTAGTTGAGCGCATTACCACTAGACCACTGACACACCCCAGCACCATGTAATTAATTGTGTCAGCAATTAACGGTATCTCTATAGTCAGTTTTATTAAATTTTATTGTGACCAGGAATTGAACTTGGATTGCCAGGTTACAAATCCAGCAACTAACCACTGGATAGGCCTGCCTGTTTGATCAATTTACAATTATGATACAGAAAACTGATCAATGATTAAGCTAAAAATAATAATTTTCCGCTAACTTCCCCAAAAATGTAAAGTCATCAGGGCTGTGGCAAAACTTTTTGAGAAATCGTTAAATTCACCTACCTATACAGTTAAGGAAGTGAAAACATTGGCCCGACAAAAAAATTTGACCAAGACCAAAAAATATGCAAGATCAGGAAGAAAATAACATCAGTGGGGAACATGGCAAGCAGGAACTTATTAATTTACACCTCATTTTACGTTTTTTAGATAAATACATGTACAACTGTAAAATTGTTCAGTTGCCTTTTGTTGAAAATTATTACACTCAATGGTTTTAAGCCAGTTTTATAGTTTGAAATACAAATGCACTGGCTTGAATCCATTGAGGTCTTTATTAGCTCACCTGATTCATCAGTTGAACAATTTGTTTTTCTGTTACAAATCAGATGTGAAATAGACAAAATATGGTCTTTATTGACAATTGGCTTTAATTCAGGGGTCTTTTTGTTATAAAAAATCTATGACAGTTTTAGAAAGAATGGCCTTTATTCACAGGGTGATCTTTATTTGGAGATGGCCGCTTACACAGGTTTGACCGCATATAAAAACTGTTTATGAAAGCTGGTCAAATTTTGACCAAGATCAATGGCCAAGAGCGTTCTTATGGCATACTCAACTGTAAGATTTGTATTATGTTATCATCAGATTATTGACATTTGATTCAAAATGAACGAATTTGTAAATCTAGCTAGATATTAGATGTATTCATCGTTGTTTGAATTTATCTTATTTTAAGGTTTTCCTTTTATGCTCTAGCAAATAATCAATTTTCTTATATTGGATCAATAATTTCTTATCTCAGTCTTAAGAATAGAACATACCAAGGTTACATACCTACTCGTTGGACAGTATTTGGTACAAAAATATGAAAATACAGTATACTAAACACTCTTAAAGGACTAGATTCCTGATTTATAATTCCTTTTTGTGGAATCAAGAAGTTCTATAAATGGTTATATATCATCATGAAGAGTAAAATCAAGATGCTGTAAAAATTAAGGCAATCCTTAAAAAAATGATTTGTGATAATGCTATATTTGTTGATTATATTTGCTGTATTCATTTAATGCATATTTAATTAGTATACTGAGAACATTTCTTAAAAATTAAATACATTTATAACTAAAAAAGCTAGTTAAATATCTTATTTGTAGAAAAGAAAGTTTTATTGAATTGGTTGATTTTGAAATTTTCTTGCTATCTTGTAAATACAAAATGTATAAAGGAATGAAATGAAATGTGTACCATTAAAGGCAAGATACCTGTATTTATAAGTTTAATTAAAAGATGCTATCTTAGCTAAGGTTAGAAAAAAGGGTCAGAATAAAAGGTCATATTAAGGATGTTTATCTTAACACCTACGTATGATTCATCCCAAATTATACTCATAATACGATTTTCAGTAACTTAACAATAGTTCTGACTTGCTTGGCGCATATCGAGGGCTCAGCGCAACACAGTTGTAACTTGTTCTTATTTCAATATGAGTTATGACACTGTTGCGCTGAACCCTCGATATGAATTTTTATGCGGACCTAAGTGCTATGTTTATCTAACATCCGCCATGCAATTGTTAAACTAAAGTTTCCATTTCATGTTGCAGTGCAAGTCCATTTAAGTTCAGTTTCTATGAATAATCTCAGCACTTTGAATATAAGTGTGTCCCCGGCATCCCAACAAGAAAGATTTGAAGTAAGAATTAAGGGATATAGATGCCTGGTTCTTCTGTATCTTCTGTGTTCCTCTCGGGAGGGGGGGGGGGGGGGGCAGCGCTAACCATTTTAGCTGTAAATTTGGTGGTCAAAGAACATAGGGTTTTTTCTCGGTATTTTGGGAATAATTGACCCATACCCTTGGGATTGGGAATTTTCGAAACTGGGAAAAATGTATAACTACAATTTTGCAATGTTCACCTTATTCTACTTATTCTACTTTTTGTCTGTGAATTGTGAAAAAAATATACTATTTTCCATTGGGAATATGACATAGAATTTAGGCAATAAAATCGCCCCAAAAAAATCCCTGGAATAGCTTAACATAATCACTTGTTCGAAGGCTGTATCCAAGTAGATCCAGCATCCTCGATCATTTTCTGTTATGTTTACATTAATTCGTGTCTATGTTTACAATACAGTCTTGTTCCAGTTTTAGGATGAAGTTGCCATTGAAAAAATGTCTGAAGTAAAGGGCAACAAGTTGGAAATGATATTTTTTTGTTAGTTCATTTTAACATGTTTTATTTTCTCTCCACCTCTTTACAATGCACTGCATCATCTCTTCCTAATAAACGCCCTTTTATCCCCCCCCCCCATTTGAGAAAAAGTAATAAATTGTGATTAACCCTGAAATTTGTATTATGAACTTCTCAGACTGCACCCAATGCAGGGATTTACAGAACACATTCATATGCAAAAAAATCTACCAAGGACCCCTGAAATTGTCCAAATCGAGTCCTGTGGGACGCAGACTTTCCATATATGCTCTCGGAATTTAAGTAATGTAGATCATGGTGTTAGGTTTGTTAAGCTATTTTTGGTGTTTATATACATGTAATTATATATATATCTACTGGTACATTGAAAACAGATCTTTGATAGTTTGCTTTTTTTGTAAGAATAAAGCACATAAATTCTTGCAAGATTTAGATACATGTAATAAACAGTATTGCAAGGCTGAAAATAAAAATAAGTTTGTTTGGAGTGCTCCTACCTACTCACAAAAATCCTAGCAAATAAATAAAATCCAATGTTTTTTTGGAGGGTTGGGGCATTTTTTTTACTATTGTGACATTGTAAAAAAAATAAAATCCCTACCTACCTACCCAGTGTTCAAATTCTAGGTCAGAGCTAGCACTCCAAACAAACTTATTTTTATTTTCAGCTCAAAGGGTCCCTTGAAACTTATCACAGGACCCCAATACTTCAAAGTCAGTGTAAAACCCTGTAAAAGCATTAAAAATCATTATAATGATTAACATGACATATTGAACATAAATCAATGAAATATGTTATGTCTCTGGGGCATTTATTAGAGAAGATATTGTATCATTAGTTCTTGGCTTGTGTTACCATAAGATTCTAAGAATCAGGTTATTGTGGAATCAATGGAAATTTGCAATAATGTTGCCACGTTTACCTGAAAAACCAGATTTTCTAAGAAATAGACAGATTATTTTTAGCACAGACTTTGAATAAATGCTCATGCACTGTTATATAACAACAATATGCTTCATTTGATTAAATCTTGATAGCGCTTTATTTTCTAAGAGTTTTCTTTTTTCTCTAAAAATTTTTTTTCAAGTCGTCGAGGTATTGTTTTTGTCATTATCGTAGCTAGGTTTTGTGCATGAAATTCACATGATTGTGAGAAGTTTAACTTAAATTGTTCTGATTACATCTTACCAGTACATTGTATATAGTTTATAATGTATACGCATATTTATGTTAATATCAATTAGTTAAGCAATTTAGCTGTGGGCCAGATAAACAATTGAAGGGACAATGTGTTAGTTTTCATCAGTCTGGTTTTCTTGTGTACCGTTCCGATATGGTATTTGTATTTATAAATTGCCTGGTTAGCTCAGTTGGTAGAGCATGATCTGACTTGCAAGGAGGAGACTGCAGGTTCATGCCCCGCATCAGGTACATTATTTTCAACCTCCTGTATTACTCTTGCAATAATTAGGGGTGGGCCGATGCATCGAAATATCGATGCATTGCGATCCCGAGTGTCCCGATAGTATGGATCGATAGTAAAAGTCTTGATCCAATAATTAACGATAGTTACGATAGTTTCCTTCTTATAACTTTATTATTAATCTAAAACAACTCCCGTTGCATCTCGTTACAAAAATAATTGTAAATTAAGCACAGGAATTAAACAAAAGCACGCAATGCAGTATTTGAACTGAATTTTATTAATCTATTTCTGTCCAATTCATTTTAAATCATTTCCACAAACATTTTAGCATATATTTACAGCAAATTTATATCTAACACTGTGCAAGTTTGCATTTACAAGTTAATCTCTGTGGTTGTCAAATCTTGGCAATAACTATTGCAATAGTATCGCAATAGTTACCAGCAATAGCAATAGTATTGCAATAGTCACTTTCAGCAATATCAATAGTATTGCAATAGCCAAAACTGGACCCAATAGTCACCCCTAGCAATAATCCGGAGTTATGTTTCTTTAATCCTGGCTTCTAGAGAAACAATAAATGGGAAGTTCCTGATAAAATACTGAACCTTTTATTCTGTGTTTTGTTTGTTTGTTTGTCTGTTTCATTGGGTTTTACACCTCTTTTTAACAGTTAGAGTCATATGAGGCAGACAGGTAATCTACCATCATTCCTGGGTATACTGCTTTTTGTAGACTCACTTGGTATAATATACCTTTAGATAAAACTTATTCTAATTTGATGGTAATTTCATGGAAACAGATAATGTTTCGTTTGTATAAATATACAGGTGTGCTGGCTTAGAGAAATTTGTCAGTACTGAAAATAATGAGAATGCACTATTTATTTATCACTTGAAGCATGCATACTTCAAGTGCAACTCATTTATGTATACAGTAAAACCTGTGTTAGTGTTCACCTCCAAATAAAGGCCTCCTTGTAAATGGAGTCCATCCTGTAAATAAAGACTACCCTCTGAATATAAGCCACCCTGTGAATGATTAAATGCCTGATTGTTTAAAAAACTGCAATAGCTTTTGTTAGATGTTGTTATTATTGATTACACACTACATGTGTATAATTGTTGATTTAAGATTTTTCATTTGTTTATCTTGTTTAATTCTTCATTTGCTCACCTCTAAAAATACCTGTAATAGAAAAAAAAATTGGTCCAATATTTTTGGACAGAATCCATGGAACACATCGTCAGTTTGTTGTGGCATAAGTTACAGTAACTGGAAACCATTTCACAATTTGAATCATAAATCATATCAATACATTTATCTGTCAATATTCCCTCATTATTATACAGAAATCTATTATATATCTGAAATGTATTATCAAAACCATCTGATTACACAGAAATTCCTAAGCACATGCTACTTTTAGATCAGTGTTGCCAAAAGCTTTGAATCCTTGGATGATGGATGGTTGTTGAGTCTGTGTCATTTACATGCTTGATAAAAATGGCCCTTATCCATTTGTTATAATACGCATAAATTTGCTAAGAACTAAAAGTACTCATGGAAGCTGAGCTTACCTAGACTTGCTCCGCAACAATTGGAACGAGAACTAGTTTAACCTGTATGTTGGATGAAGAGAATCATAGTACTACTGCATCAAGAGCGCTGAGTGAGTGACAGCTGAAAGTAGATAACTGTCTGGAGTGTTCCTTAGGGTCAAATTGAGTGTACCCACATGTAATCTTTCTTTCATGAGAGCAGTACTCAGAGGTCATAAATTTGGATATATTATATTCAGTAATATCTTCATTTGTTATCATCAGGTAGATTTATCGACCTCAATTAATAGAGTAACCTGGTTATCATAATCACATTTTGACATTTCGAACTTTATGCTACAATCATATCACTGCCCTGTGACTGCTTCACGTCACTTGTGATATATCGCATAAAATTCAAGATATGAACGATAACTTATACATATACTTTTGCCTTTATTGTGATGGGAAAAATGTTTTTGGTTTCTTTACCTGATCAGATAATATTGGGTATATAATTATTGCTAGTACATTCTAACCCAAATTGATGGACACCTGTTCGTTTAGACCACATAAGAAAGACATTTTTGGCCCTAATATTGTGGACATAATTAGTGCCAAAAAGTGGCTATCTCTCTTATGTGTTCTTAATAAACAGGTGTCCATCAATTTGGGTTTGAATGTACTTGTTTCAGAAAATAAATGTAACTAACTGTAAATAGGTCAAGTCAAGATTAAGATAGTGACCATTGATAAGGTTTTATTGGATCTATTTTTCTAGACGAATTTTAGTCATGGGTACAAGTTTATTCTAGTTGTTTGTGGGTATATAGTGTAGTGTCTATTACTAGTTTGGGTAATCCTGGCCATTTGATTGGCTAGTGATGTCGGTCATTTTGATTGGTCAATCATTGGACTGGCTATTTGTCGCGTAACCTGAATGTTCGTCTGCTACTTTGTTGATATAGTTGATAGGTAAGAATGTCATGCAGACATTCCTCTGTGATGTTGACCTAGATAAGTTGTTGTGTGGCATAATATCGGTAATGCTATTTGAAGTTCAATGTGGTTGCATCATAGCAGATAATGGTGAATTTGTTAGCATTTAGAGTATATTCTATTTGATTGATGTAGGGTATGATATTACCATGTGCTTGTGAACTATATAACGTACATGAATTTATTCATATGTCAAATACTCATGATTGTCAATATTTGTGTATTATTCATAACATGTAATATGTTATACTCTCCATAATGGAGGATTGAATAAAATATACAGTCAACATCCTTTATGAAAAAAGCAACTACATACAAAAAACATAAACCAATGTGTCTTGTAATTTGTCTATCTATTACATTTCGTTATAGTTTTTCTTGCTATGTCTATTATATATATCTCCAATGCTTCTATAAGAAGAAATTCTATTCAGATATACAGTTGGCATCCATGTTGCTATGGTTACCAATATAAAGACTATCAGTTTATATTATTATACATTGTATCTATATATCTATAATTTTATCTCTCTCAAATGGAAAATAATCAATAAAAACTATTCTGTATGTAGATATTCTAACTCTATAATTAAAGTACTGCTTATTTCTTATCATGTTGTTAAATCTGTGAACAAACTTTATGCTGGGGAAAAACAAAAAATGTCCTTTATTGACAGATGGCCTTAATTCAGAGGTCAGTTTGTTCTAAATAATCAGTGATGTCAAAGAATGGCCTTTATTCAAAGAGTGGTTTTATTTAGAGGTGGTTTTGTAATTCCTGTGATTGGAAGCTGAACAATAGTTCATCTTTCCATAGCCATCACTTGTCAGGCGGTCATGATTTTTTTGTAGACCAAAGTACTACGTTTTCTATAGGGCTGTGGACCGTTGGGTAAGTGGCATCTGATTCAATCCACGATTCAAAACTTACGATCCATAAATCGAGTCACGATTTTTTGGTTATCAAGGAACCCATTTAAAACTTAAAAATTGCAGTCCTGAAGACAGTTAAATTTAATTTCTTATAGGAATAATCAAGTAAATCAATATAAATTGTTCTATGGCGTATTCCCTTCCAGTTAATTGATTTACCAGCATCATAATTTAAAGAACCGATTGGACATCTTGGCAAACAAAGTAGTCCATGATGAAACAATATCTGTTCAGAGAAAAGGGATATTTAAAAACAAAGAATACACTTTCAATTTGTTGAAAACAAGATCGCGAACCATGAATCTTAGTAATGACGATTATTCATACTCGATTTCTAATTTGATTCGTGATTACCAGAATACTCAGATACTCGCTACAGCCCTAGTTTTCTATGTCCACCATGCAATTGTTAAACTGTGGTTCCCGTTCCATGTTGCATTGTAAGTCTGCATTTAAGTTCAGCTTCCAAGAGTTAACTTTTAGTGCTTTGATTTTAAGACTTGCAAGTGCTTTATAAATCCTGTGTCATTAAATAAGGGAGCATCTAAGTTGGTGTACACAGTGTCAACAGTGATTGCAATATGGACTGCAATATGTCAACTTTAGCAGTGTCCTTGGATTCTGCGCCAGTCCTGCCCTTGTTCTCCGTAATGTGTTTCCTAACTAAAAGTCTCCACATAATAAACAACTCCTATAAGCAGTAGATGACAAATGTTTAGGACATGTCACTGTACTGTGCAGTGAGTGTGTCATGATTCAAACTAACACTGAACAGTTGGTCTGTAGACCTTAAATGCTAAAATTACCTAGTGAGCTTAGGTAGACTGGATTATCAGAAATAAAGGCCTTTGGTATTTATAAGCAGTATTCCTTATGAAACACAATGTTTAAGTATCAATTTTGCATCATTCAATGTGAAATAATAATGAAAGATCATCATTTATAAGGATTTAAATTCTTTAGTCTTGAACTTTATTATCCTAAAGATTTTGGCTACCATTATTCAATATAAAAAAAAAATGCATAGACTTTTTTAAGGGAGCTAATTTTGTAGCCAACATTCGGTCATATAATTCCCAATTAAAAATAGTAATTCAAGACAAACGTTCTCTATTAAAACTTCGGAAAACAAGAAATAAAAATAAAATCTTTGAAACCTCAAGAGATCTTTCAGTGTATAAGCTGGACTTGTAATGATTAAAAGTTCTCATCGTAGACTGTGATTGTTTGTGTTTATTTAAACATTGCAAAATTGCAGTCACATATATTTTCCCAATTTTTAACAATTTAAACACCACTGAAATTCCCAAGCCTAAGGGTATGGGTGAATTGTTCCCAAAACACTAAAGAAATTGAAACTATTCTGATTGGAGAATTTCCCCTAGTCTATGAAATGTCCTCTAGTCAAAACTTCCTGGTGAGTTTAATATGATTTCCAAAAAAAGCAAATATAATTATGAAGCAGTATATGACATCTTATCACACTTTACGATCAAATTCACTGTTGTTTTTTTTAGTTTGAATATTTGCAGTTCCCAGGCTGTTATGTAAATTTGTTTGAGTGCAATGATTTATTGAATGCATGAGAAAAAGGCATACAGTTCTAAATAGGATTTTGATTTTCAACTAGATGGGAGCAACTTGTATTGAAGCTTACCGTATATACTAAATGGAGTGTTTACTTCTGATTTTATGTCAAAATTCCGTTTATCATATCAAGATGTTTATGTGATAAGGTTTGGTTAATACCTTTGAACAAGCAGTAATTTAAAACTGCCATTCTCTTGGTATGTAACATTACACTGGTGACAGCTGTATGTATGGGTTATAATATACGCATGCACAGCCTCTGAAATGAAGAATCATAAAATCATGTCTCTTCAAAATTAAATCTTTTACTGATATGTCATATACTGTGGAATCATGAATTTTTGTGAGATATTTAATTTCGTGGATTTAGTGGGTTGGCTCGTCCACGAAATCAAATCCTCACGAATTCAAATGCAGAGATAAGGCTTTCTTTTAAAAAATCAAAATACATGAATTTATGTCCCCACGAAATAGCCATTTTAGTAAAGTTCATTTACTCCTTCTACATTTCTCAAGGGATATCATAAGCATCTGGAGAATGAAAACCTGATTTTGTGATAATTCTTATCACCTAATTGTTTACTCTAATGTCACACTGCTGTACTTCTACTTGAATGAACACTTAAAATGTAACTTATTAATTACATATCATGATGAAGATCCTCCAACAACCATGTTCATGTAAAATTGTCAAGTACCATATAACACTTGTTTGTCTACAAAATGAGACATGTTGCAGTGAATATTGGGTACAGAAGCAATCAAGACCAAGACTTAAAATCCTGATTTGAGGGACAACCATTCTTTAGTGGAAAACTATTGTTTTAACAACTGTACTAAATTGTCATTTGCTAAATTGGATGTTTTAAGTGTATTTGACCATTTTAGGTCCAGTTAAACCTTATATACAACCCCTACAATGTGTAAGTCCCCTATTGTTTGACATTTAGGATACTTAATGGTTTTGTTCTTTTATCTTACAGGAGGACCACCATCATATGAGCAAGCTGGCGGAGGTTACCCACCACCAAATCAAGGTGGGTACCAACCACCTCCACAAGGTTACCCTCAAGGTCAGCCTCAAGGTCAGCCTCAAGGTTACCCTCAAGGACCACCTCAAGGTTACCCTCAAGGACAACCATACGGTCAACCTGGGCCACAGTATGGCCAACCTATGCAGCAACCTGGCTACGCCCCCGCTGGACAAGCTTACACGACACAACAAGTGGTAAGTCATCAAAAGTTCATGATTTGAATGTTCCAAATTTCATGGGATTCTTTGGGGGGGGGGGGGGGGCTTGGAAATAAACAAGATTTGACATGTCAACAGTTACTGTCTTCTATGATTTCCAGAAATAAATGCTTCAGTATCATTGATCAATTCCCATAATTATCTTATACCCTTATGGCCCTTAGTTTATTTTGTGCATATGTAATATATAGAGAAATACCCTTTTGTTTGCAACTACTTCTGTATTTCTCAAGGGATTTTTACCAAACTTTGATAGAACTATTGTCACCAAGTTCACCAGCACATATTGTAAGGGTTTTGTGATTCGATCATTTTTAGCCTGTACCGAAATTTAACCTTGCCTATTAAATCATACACAACCACCTGCAATCATCAAACTTCATAATTATCTTGGTTCATCATGACAATCTCTACAGGACCTGTGCATTTTCAAAAAAGGCAACAGGAGGGGGCATGGTGTTTATAATACACATCTTGTTTGTTGTGAACGCTGAACAACTGCATGTAATGTATTAGTAGCTCATAAATAACTCTCTGCTGATACTTGCCATTCCAGATTCACAGATATTACAATTACTACTACATGCTACATATTTTGCTCCAAACTGAAGATTAGGGCAGAAATTATAAAGCAGCTTTTTTCTCTAAACAAATGATAACAATTGTACCCAGTGACACACTCCCCGCTATGAAGTTTTTGAGAAAATAACAACAAAAATGATCCTGTTTTCCTCTCCCTGATTATATTTTCAGTGTAAGCTTCCTTGTGTTTCATTTTTATCTATACAGTCTCGGGCAAAATGCCCAAAATGTTGTGAAATATTCATCCACAAATTACAGTATTATAATATTGAGTGTGTTATCATTATTTCTGAAATCGCATTCTTCCTTGGTCTAAATTTGAATAAAGTAATCATGTCCATTGTATTGTTGGTAAATTCGGTTTGTTTGAACTTTTGTTGATTGTGTGTTCTGAAACCTGATGTGGTTATGAGGTTAAAAGACAATGGTACACACCATAATGACAGGAAAAACTACTTATGGATCCTAAACATGTCATCACAAAAATAATGCTGGATTCTAGTTTCGATTACATTTATCAGGGCTGATATTATACATTTATGTGGAATAGCTTTTTGTGTACGGGCCAGAGGATTGTTTTAGCAATAAAAAATTAATTGAATTGTTGATCAATTAATACAAACTTTGGATAAGGCCAGACAAATAGAATATTTACAGATACAGACCCTATTTCTTAGAATGGACCCTAAACCTATTTATGAACCTTTAAATGAGGAATGCAGTTGATTCTTATTAGCTCAAAACTCCTGGTCCCAAATTATTCGACTTCTTGATATTTTTTGTCGAAATTTTGTTAGCCGGGCAGCTTCCTCAATGTTTAATGGTATTCAAATACACAGCGACAACCTACTTAAGTGATAACCTTGGGCATTTCAATATTAAGCCACCACCTTACAAGACTTGCTTATTTACTGACTGGTTTCTTGATTTTTCTTCCGCATGTATAACCTCCTGCTTGCAAGTCAGATGCTCTGCCATTACTGAGCTAATCAGGCTGGTGAATTATCACAGCCAATTTATAAATACAATGTACTACAACACTATATTCCTACTTCCTTTTCATTCAAAGTAATTAATATTGCGACCACCACAGGTTTTTTTTACTAACCAAGCCTTTGCTTCACCCTAGCACTAGGATTCCAAGGCTAGTCTCACACTCTCACGCACCAAATGTAATAGGAGGAAAATAATTGCACCCAATACGGGGCTCAAACCCGCGACCTCCTGCTTGCAAGTAAGATGAGTAAGTGAGCTAATCGGTGAGGTTTGTTACGAAAAAAAACAAATGATTTTTTTTTTCATAATAAACCCCTTTGTGTGTGCCACACCACTACACATATTTTAATTTGACTACCTCTGTATTTTATAATTAGACACAAGACTAGCAACCCCCCCCCCCCCCCCCCCCCCCCCCTATGAATGGCATTCATGTATATGTACTCATGAATTTATTTTTATGAACAATTTTTGCATACTTCATGAAGTATGAATTTATCTGTGATGAGGGATAGAACATGGCTAGCTTGCAACAACTCCAGCTTTGAAATAAGAGGGAAACAGGTTTGTTTAGTTCTAAATGAAGTCTCAATGTTTTTTTAATGTATGTTTCCTTTTGTTCTTTTTCAGATCGTATCCCAGCCTGGTCAGCCAGGTGTACTTGTAACCCAGGCTCGCCCTCCAGATTACATGATTCCATCAATTCTTGCTTGTTTGTGCTGCTTTTGTCCAACAGGCATTTTTGCCATTTATTATGCCTCACAGGTAAGGAAACAGTTTTTGTTTGTTTGTTTGTTTGTTTGTTTGTTTGTTTGTTTGTTTGTTTGTTTGTTTGTTTGTTTGTTTGTTTGTTTGTTTGTTTGTTTGTTTGTTTTTGTTTGTTTGTTTGTTTGTTTGTTTGTTTGTTTGTTTGTTTGTTTGTTTGTTTGTTTGTTTGTTTGTTTGTTTGTTTGTTTGTTTGTTCGTTCGTTCGTTCGTTCGTTCGTTCGTTCGTTCGTTCGTTCGTTCGTTCGTTCGTTCGTTCGTTCGTTCGTTCGTTCGTTCGTTCGTTCGTTCGTTCGTTCGTTCGTTCGTTCGTTCGTTCGTTCGTTCGTTCGTTCGTTCGTTCGTTCGTTCGTTCGTTCGTTCGTTCGTTCGTTCGTTCGTTCGTTCGTTCGTTCGTTCGTTCGTTCGTTCGTTCGTTCGTTCGTTCGTTCGTTCGTTCGTTCGTTCGTTCGTTCGTTCGTTTGTTCATTGGGTTTTATGCTCCTTTTCAACAGTCCGGTAATAATGAGGCAGACAGTTCACCTAACCATCGTTCCTGGGAAGAACCAGTACTAGACTCCCATTCTCCGTAAGCAACTGCTTACTTTCTTACATAAAGAGACATGATTGGTAGCTGGGCTAGAGCCCACGACCCTCTATCAGTGAGAGATAGGTTACAGTGATTTAAAGTCGACCAACTTAACCACTTGACCACAGAGGTCAGGGTCAGGTATGGGAGAAGTACTGATATCACAATTACTTATATACAGTCAAACCTGTAAACAAAGGTCACCTTTGGGAATGACGTAATTTGGCTTTTATTTGGAGGACATTTTGTTCGTAATAATCGATAATTTTGGCCTTGATTCACAGAATGGCCTTAAATTTACTCGAAAGTGGCCTCTTGCTAGGTTTGACTGTATATGTTTTGGGGGAGGCTCAGGGCTTTAGACTGAAATACTGGGTTTTTTACGATCTAGCGTGAAGAGTTTTAAAATTCTAATACATGTACCAGTTTGTGTATGTGAGTACATTAAAACTGGTTGTAATATCAGGACTGTATGTAGGTATAATTTGGAGCATTGGGTATGTTTTGGAGCAATAGAAGGGTATTTAACTAATGTTGGGTTTGAAACTGTAAATAGAAAGAAACCACACTGGTCCAGACAATTTCTTGTAGCTAATTTTGACTTGTATGATTCATCAGCTATGATTTCCGCAATCCTTAGTTGGGTCAGATTACCGGGTATTAAACGAGGTCTTTCATATTTAAACTTATTCAATTCAATGATACTTCAATTATGTTAATATTATTCTGCAATATGTTTTATGATGTTTATTTTCACATTCAGTTACAGTCATAATGCATTTTGTATATAACAACAAGGTAATGTGAGGGGTTTAGTTAAATGAATGATTATGGCTATCAACAGAGGGGGGGATTACTAAGCTAGCTATTACTAAGCCCTGCCTAGCTGCCTCAGTTCCTATGGCAGTGATTTGTATTACAGCAACTTTTCCTGATATGACTGTGTCACTTAAATTTCCTTCACTTGCTTCAATTGTGAGTTCTATGTCTGGACCAGCCTCCGTGGTTGAGTGGTTAAGGTCGCTGACTTTAAATCACTGTAACCTCTCACTGATAGAGGGTCGTTGGTTCGAGCCCCGCTTCCGATCATGACTCTTTATGTGAGAAAGTAGGCAGTTGCTTACGGAGGATGGGTTCTGGTTCTTCCCAGGAACGATGCTTAGGTGAACTGTCCGCCTCATATGACTCTGACTGTTGAAAAGGGGCATAAAACCCGATATAACAAACAAACAAGTTCTATGTCCACATCACTCATGAATCCTTCTTCAGAATTTAAACACTGCATAGTTTGTATCCTAGTGTTAAAGCACATACACAATCTATCAGCCTTAAACTGACTACGAAATGTACATAAATGTGCAGTAACTCACAATGATTGATCTGTGTCACAAGGGCTTTCCTTGAATGATTTCAACAAACAATAATATTATTTTGTCTGTACACGTTTTAAAATATATGACAATTATAATTATCACTAGCCTGAAGGCAGAAAACTCATTTGCATTATGCTTGTCATCATTAAATCTTTATTCTAATGTACCAGTATGACTCAATTAATTCTCATTCGTATGGGTTTATATGTTGCAACAACAATAAGGATAATTTGGGGACTTTCCAGCTGTAACATTGGAGGCCGGGAGATCCCAGGTGTACATATACACACACTTGGGTAGAGCTACCATGCAGCCTTCTGTAAGCTATAGCTCAGGAAAGCTTCCTTATATGAAAAATTTGTCTGGGACATGGTGGGACTTGAACTCACAGGGGTTTGAGGTTGGTGATTACTATAGTCATAGATTGTAACCACTCTGTCTCAGAGGTCCTGCAACTCTGTGTGCAAAAATTATTGTCAAGCCTGTGTGTGCAGACTACTTTGGGAATGCCAAAAATGATCTATCATTAAAGTACTGTTTTTTTGTCCAAATGTTAAGATAAACTGCTTATATTTATATGTGTAGATTGAAAATAATGGTACTTGTCATAATAGCCAGTTTATATATCTGTGGAATCATTAATTTTCGTTGGGTTCAATTTTCGTGGTTTTTACTAAAATGGCTATTTCGTGGGGACATAAATTTGTGAATTTTGATTTTTGAAAAGAAATGCCTTATCTCCGCATTTGAATTTGACTTATCCACGAAATCAAATCCCCAACAAAAATTAATGATTCCACAGTATCTGTTAAAACAACTAATGTTTAGATTGGGACTGATGCAACTGGTCTTTAATTAGAGTTAGATAGTTAATGTTCACTGACAGTATAATTTATCTTACCTTTAATAATATACTAAACAAAACTTCCAACGCACTGTTGTATATGATGATAAATATTTTAATCAATATTATTATTGAATAAATGATATTATGCATAATATATGTCATATAACCATATGTTAACAGTTTGCATAAGTAAAACTTAACGAAAACTTAACAAGCAACGTATCATATATCCAATTTAGGTCTGTTACTTGTGATTTATAAAGTCACATTTTCCCACAAATTCTGTAAATATCTGGTATAACCACCGAACGCAATTTAACAAGAGCACGACAACGCCTCCTCTTTGACAAAATAAGGAGTCGGATAGAATGCATAGGAACATTGTTCAATTCCCCCTGAATCACTATGGTAATTTCCTGTAGGTTTCTTGGCTGTATTCAAGCCTTTAGTAGACCAATCGCATATGCATGATTTTCGAGGCTGATTCTTGGCATAATTACGACCTAGTGATCACAAAATCAATTGCTAAAGTGATAAATAAGCATTAACGGGTGATTTTATATCAATTTTAATTTATTGAATTGCATGTGCAAATCGTGCAGTCGCACTCGAGCGTTTAACAGCTTATTGGCGATTAGCCGCGTAATTATGTGACACGTTTTGTCAATACATATTGTTTTGATTAATGGATTGCTTGCTGTGTAACATTTTCTGCAAATTCTATTTGAATTAAATGATAAATGAAGAAAATATAAAGAAATATAGAAATGCGTTGGAAGATTTGTTTAGTAAAATAATGACTTTATCTAAAGAGGCAACACAGTTGGGCAAGCCCAGTCTTCCCGGAGAGCCTCTATGGCGCAACATTTTACATAAATACATGTTTCCAAGAATATAATATTATTTAACTGTTCAATAATTCAGTTGTACACATGTTTAAGTTATGTATCAGCAATGAATTAAATATACATATTTCATTGATGTTGGGAATGGATTAGCTTTGCTTTAAATCATTTAAAATTATTGGAGTTTATGGGCTTAATTTTAAGTTCATGCGATTAATTTAAAGCTCATAATTATGAGATTAATTTAAAGTTCATGAAAGCTTCATTTAAAGTTTACGTGGGTTTAATTTCAAGTTGATGCAAGCAATCTTAAGTTTGTAATATTGAGCTTGTATATAATTTAAAGTTTATAAGAGCATAATCTAAAGTTTATAAGAGCTTAATTTAAAGTTTATATGAGCTTAATCTAAAGTTTATAAGAGCTTAATTTAAAGTTTATATGAGCTTAATCTAAAGTTTAAAAGAGCTTAATTTAAAGTTTATATGAGCTTAATCTAAAGTTTATAAGAGCTTAATTCAAAGTTTATATGAGCTTAATCTAAAGTTTATAAGAGCTTAATTTAAAGTTTATATGAGCTTAATCTAAAGTTTAAAAGAGCTTAATTTAAAGTTTCCAATTGATTTCTTTATTTTGCTTCATGGGTTGAGAAAGAAAGGAAAATGATATTGATATTTTGTTCTTTTCACCAACAACTACTTCACAAAATTGTTAACTGAAGAATTAAATGGTTATAGTATTGCAAACCCAATTTACTGCCTGTAAACAAAATATGCATGAATCCATAATTATATAAATTATGATTTATGCAATTAAGCTCTCTCGTTCTGGAATGTTTGTTATGTTTGAACTTTATATATGCGTCATGATGTTATATTGATTTTATTACCACATCATAAATACAATGTATCTAATCTGAAATTCTGCTCTTTACATTTTTTGTTCCAAATTCTTGACACCACATTCTTTACAGTTTTCAATATTCTTTTATGAAGTTTTTAATATTCTTTTATTAAGTTTTCCATATTCTTTAATGAAGTCTTCAATATTCTTTATGAATTTTTCAATATTCTTCATTAAGTTTTTAGTTCACATGTCACAAAGTGACAGAGTGAGCTATTAGGATCACTCTCCGTCCGGAGTCGTGCGTCGTCAAACTTTTTGTTGTGACCACACTAGGGGCCACATTTTTGGCTCAATTTAGCAAAACTGGGTCAGAACGATAATATCAACAAAATCTCGGACGAGTTCGATATTGGGCCATTTGGGGTCAAAAACTAGGTCACCAGGGCCAAATAAGGGAAAACCTTGTGAACACTTTAGAAATCACTGTTTTGAATTTATCTTCATGAAACTTTGTCAGAATGTTTATTTTAATAATATGTAGGTCAAGTTTGAAAATGGGTAATTTCTGTAGTAAAATTAGGTCACTAGGGCAAATTGCTGGAAAACCTTGTGAACACTCTAGAAGTCACTGTTTTGATTGGATGATCATGAAACCTTGTCAGAATGTTTGTCTTCATAATATCTTGGACGAGTTCGAACATGGGTCATCTTGGGTCAAAAACTAGGTCGCTAGGTCAAATCTTATGAAAAACTATGTTAACACTGTAGATTTCACAGTTATTATTGGATCTTCACCAAACTTTGTCAAATCGTTTGTTTTAATGATATAACGGTCAAGTATAAATATGGGTCATCTGGGGTCAATAACTAGGTCACCAGGTCAATTCTTACGAAAACTTTGTTAACACTGTAGATGTCACAGTTTTTGTCGAGCCTGCCTGCGGTGAGCTCGACATAGTCGCCACAATGGCGGTTGCATGTCTGTACGTTAGTTAGTTAGTTAGTTAGTTAGTTAGTTAGTGAGTGAGTGAGTTAGTTAGTTAGTGTGTCCGTCCGGATCCTTGTCCGGGCTGTATCTCCTTTATGCATTGACACTTTTTAAAATAACTTGGCATAATTGTGAAACACCATGAGACGGTGTGCAGTGCGCAAAATCCAGGTCTCTAGCTCAAAGGTCAAGGTCACACTTAGAGGTCAAACGTCAAAAATGAGCATTATAGACCTTGTCCGGGCAGTATCTCCCTTATACATAGAAATTTTTTAAGATAACTTGGCATGATTGTTAAACACCATGAGACGGTGTGCAGTGCGCAAAATCCAGGTCTCTAGCTCAAAGGTCAAGGTCACACTTAGAGGTCAAACTTCAAAAATGAGCATTATAGACCTTGTCCGGGCTGTATCTCCCTTATGCATAGAAACTTTTTCAGATAACTTGGCATAATTGTTAAACACCATGAGACGGTGTGCAGTGCTTAAGATCCAGGTCACTAGCTCAAAGGTCAAGGTCACACTTAGAGGTCAAACATAAGAGATAATCTTTATACACCTTGTCAGGGCTGTGTCTCCCTTATGCATTGAATTATTTGAAAATGACTTGCCATAATACAATGAGACCATGTGTCTTGGGCAACACCCAGATTTTCATAGGTCAAAGGTCAAGATTACACATTTGGTCAAATATATTTTCCTTGTCTGGGCTGTAACTTCTGTTTGCATTCAAGGATTTTGAAATAAATTGGTATTAAAGTTTACTTCAATGAAATGATGTGTCATGAATATCACCCATACTTGTAGTTCAAAGGTCAAGATCACAAACTGGCTAAACAGGGGCTCGACATGTTGCCCTTGGGCTTCTAGTAATTGGATCTTCACCAAACCTTGTCAAAATGTTTGCCTCAATGATATGTGGGTCAAGGATGAAAATGGGTCAGCCGGGTTCAAAAACTGGGTCACAAGGTCAAATCTTAGGTAAAAATATTGTAAAAGCTCTAAATGGCATGGTTTTGATTGGATCTTGACCAAACCTTGTCAGATTGTTTGTCTTAATGATATTAAGGACAAGTTCAAATATGGGTCACCTAGGGTCAAAAACCAGGTCACAATGTGAAATCTTAGGAAAAGCTTATTAACACTGTAGATGTCAAATTTTGATCATATCTTCACCAAGCCTAGTCAGACTGTTTGTCTTAATGATATGTAAGACAAATTCGAACATAGGTCATCTGGGGTCAAAAACTAGGTCACCGGTTCAAAACAATGTTTTAATGAGTGAACAGTGATTGTCATGTGAGCAATATAGGGCCATCTTGGCCCTCTTGTTAATATTCTTTATTAATTAAGTTTTCAATATTCTTTATTAATTAAGTTTTCAATATTCTTTTATGAAGTTTTCAATATTCTTTATGAAGTTTTCAATATTCTTTTAAGAAGTTTTCAATATTCCTCATTAAGTTTTCAATATTCTTTTTTTATTAAGTTTTCAATATTCTCCACAGTTTTCAATATTCTTTAATAAGTTTTCAATATTCTTCATTAAGTTTTCAATATTCTTTTATGAAGTTTTCAATATTCTTTTATGAAGTTTTCAATATTCTTTTATGAAGTTTTCGATATTCTTTATTAATTAAGTTTTCAATATTCTCTACAGTTTTCAATATTCTATATTAATTAAGTTTTCAATATTCTTTTATTAAGTTTTCAATTTTCTTCATTAAGTTATCAATATTCTCTACAGTTTTCAATATTCTTTATTGATTAAGTTTTCAATATTCTTTTATTAAGTTTTCAATATTTCTTATACATTGAAAGAGTCAGCATTATGAAAAAGACATGTATTCTTAAATCCAGACCTTTGACATTCAAGATATTTCTGCCAAGCTTCACATACAGTGCAACCTCTCCCAAGCAACACCCTTTGGGAGTGGCATAATTGTGTTGTTGAGAGGTTAATTATTACTCTAGAAAGGTTAGATTAAGTGCAATGAGTTAAATCGTGCAATGGGAAAAATCCTGCTGTTGTTGAAGGGAGGTTTAAGTTTAAACTTATATATTTTACATTGATTGTAGAGAAAGTTCTTACAATTTATATAACCACTATCGATGACTCCTTCCTGGATTCTGAAGGGATTGTGAAGGTTCCATCAAATTCCGCCACTGACTGGATTCGAGCCCGCAACTTTGGGTTAGGAATCCACCGCTCTCCCCCTTACACCACTGTTCCTGATGGGAGGTTGTTGTTCAAAGTTGTTATATTATAATGAATACAACGATGATGGGTGGAGGAGTGGTGCTTGGACATAAAAAAAAATCATAAATTATGCTACTGAAATGACTTGACGAAAACATACATCATTTCTATTTTTGTTATTTCTTTATTTCCAGGCAAACAACATGGCTGCAGCCGGAGATATGAACCAGGCTCAGATTTATTCAAGCCGTGCTCGAAACATGATGATCGCTAGCGTGGTCGTTGGCGTGCTGTGGATCATTCTTGTTATCATTCTACGTGTAGTTGTCTACTCGACAACTGTCAGCACATACAACTATTAGATGGATGAAATGAATGACATAAAGGGCCACTAGGTCTTGTCATAAGCTCGTAGGATTTTATTCAGTTTTCACTTGATGTGACAGAAGCTTTCCATTTCATCAAGAGCTGTTGTTGAATTTATGAACTCGGAATAATTGTTGTAATATGTATTCGTATGAGGATGTTAATATATTATCATATTGTTGAACATGTTCTGGTCTGTTCTATTGCCTTTATTGCCTAAACTCTTCTTTATTACTTACTTCATGTACATGGGCAATCAATTGACGTGTAATTGTCTGAGCCTTGGCAGCAGGTTCGGTTCGGTTAATGATTCACCAAAATTTTGACAAAGAAAACATTTTTTAATATGAAAGTTATGTTTGTTATACAAAATTTAACCAGCAGAATTAAGATTGTAAGCCTTAAATCCACTTTCAAGGAATTTGTGAAAACATGAACTTTTCTTGCACACTACATGTACCGTATTTAGGCATAACATAACATCTTTGCAAACAGCCTCAAAATATGCCAATTTCAATGTCACCCAACTTTCTACAGAGCAGAGGATCCCTACACTTACCTACCAGGTATTGCTTCTGACACCACTTGTTAGCAAAATTTATCCTTTGTATTTAAGTGCCTAAATGTAATAAAGCAGCATTTAAAATCAGCATTTGAAAACATTTTAAGTGTCTCTGGAAACAGTGATAGTTCAGCTTTCCATTGTCACTCGCTCAGCATGCATGAATTTTGATGCGGACCAAAGAATTACATTTTTCTACATCCGCCATGCAATTATTAAACTAGTTCCTGTTCCATGCTGCTGTGCTAGTCTATGTAAGTTTAGTTTCCATGAGTACCTTCAAGACTTTGATTTTATACTATGCACTCATTGACAGTATAATTCAATAGTGTCTACCTCTTATCGATCATTTGAATTTTTTTTTTTTTATTAAGGAAAAAAAAATAAATGCTATATTTTTTATAGGTGGTGCTGCTCTGCTTTGCTTTTTTGTATAACGTATATTACATAATACTTTTTATACTTGCGTACATGTATGTATCAAATTTTGTTGACATCTGTAAGATTTGCATAATAAACCTTTAGATATCCAAAAGCTATATACATTTTCAAATGAAATTTTGAGTATATGTTATCTAACGCCAGTATTAATTAAGACATTTATTATGAAGGATGAAGTGAATTTAAAGGATTTCAAGGAAATATCTAATATTGCCCTGTTAAATTGTTCAGTAAGTTTCTGTCTTAAACATTCTGTTAGTTACTGGGTTCCTGTTTCATATTTGTGGGAAAAAAATTGGTGCTTGTCAACCTTCTTTTACTGCTGGTTACCTGAATGTTTCAAGTGAGTTAGTTGTCTTAATGCATCATTTCATGAAGTAATTCATGAACCATTTCATAAATTTGTTCATGAACTTTTTGTTCATGATGTGGCCATTTTTCCTTTATGAACTAATTCATGAATTTGTTCACGAACCATTTCATGAATTTGTTTGTGAACTTTTTGTTCATGAAGTGGCCATTTTTCCTTCATGAACAAGTTCATGAATTTATTCATGAAATTCTCGCCGGGGATGAATGTGTTCTTTAATTTGATTAAAAATCTTTACTTTACATAAGGATTATTTACAGCCTGGTACCAGTCCAGATATTTGTCAAGAACTGGTTAAACCAGTCATGAATAAAACCAATGCTTGTGCCATGAAGTTGTTGTTTATACAATAATAAACTGCTTTGATTGATAATTGCTTTCTTGGAAACATGAAATGAAGACCTATAATACTATACTTGTATATTGCATGCATAAAAGGAGATGTTGAAAATAGTATGAATGAAGGGTATTTTCTTACGTTTGTCTTCAATTTGCTTGGACTCGAAGTCAAAAGCTCTCGGAGAAATAGTAAAGTGATCGATAGGGCTCTGTAAGCAGCAGACAGAAGCAGCCTTTTGGTTAACTTGACATCCATGACTTGTTCTAGTCAGCAATCATGCGACGATTGCATGTATTTGAACTTAAAAGGTTTCAGTTAAGTTGCTTATGGTAGCTTTCAATGTATCAATTGCTCCATCAGTAAATGACGTTTAAGTCCTCTGACGTTGATTTTCACTGATTTGTTTCATTGTTGTTTTTAAGTTGTATAAAAGATGACAATTTTCTTTTTCATATTTGTTGTTTCTGTATATCATAAAATCGTCATTTTATTCACACTGGGGGCTATAACCAATGCAAGGTGCTGTGTCATATTGTTTTTTTCTTTTCATCATTTATATTGAATTTTAAGGTCAGATATTTTTTATCTTATAGTACCAACTTTTTTTTAAGAAAATCCTTTTTTCTTAAAAAAAAACATCACATTAGACCAAACAGAAGTATGTATATTCTGGTATAACTTTGTACTGAATAAAAATAATAATTGTATACTGTGTTCTTTAGTGTTTTTATTCACCATAAATTCGGGGCAAACTTCCTGAATTTGTGTTGAAATTATGGTGTCTGACTACCAGTAATAATAACTGTTCCCTTGCTGTTGTGAATTCAAATTTAAATTTCACAGAGGAAGTCTTTGAGCTAGTAAACAGAAGATCGTTGGTTCTATTCAGGTTAACAAAATAGGGGTAGGGGTGTTATTCTACTATTAAAGATGAAAATGTCACTCAATTACTCTGGCTATTGGTACAACCTGCCACGCCCCCTCAAGAAAACAATAGGTAGGCAACAGAATCACAAATTTAATAACAGAAATAATTATTATATAGCCCTTTGAAACTTAAATTTGAGTGATAGTATTACAAACTTACAAGTTTATTGTTTAAAAAACATAAAGAATACAATGGACATGAACATGTATTGATGTAATATATATTTATGGATCTGTATATTAATAATAAGTTGAAAAGTTAGAAGGCATTATGACTTATTTGATGGGTTAATGAATGGCCCTCTGAGCTGATAAACTTAAGAGAGGCGTATAATAAACTCCAACAATGGTTGTACGTATCTCGTAATCTAGTAATTATTTTATATCAGAGTGAGAGAACATTATTTGAGCTACAAAACATGATTAAAAAGTAGAGTTTTATTTTTAATTAATAGACATAACTTTTAGTTGAATGTGATGCTATTAAGAAACAGAAATAAAAGATCCAGCCCTAGGAAAAATCGAAATAACCTTATTACCGTAAGTTATCCTGTATTCAAGGGTATTGAATTGTGACGGAGATGTCAGATATCGGATAAAGTTCACCACTAGGTCACTATAGCTTTATCGCAGTGATGAATTCTGTCATTTGCATTGCTTGAATACATTGTGTGGTATCTGGCTCAATTTATTATATTGACTTGTTTCTCTTGGGGTCCATCCATAATTTTCTGAACTCATTTCTGATGCATAGTTTTGTAGTGACTTGATGAGATGGTTTCTAACCATCATTGATTAGTAAATCTTCATGTATTGTTTCTAGTTTTGTTATAATTTGGTCTGCCATTTCTGAAACTTGTTCAATCACAATTGTAACTTGCACTTTATTTATTCTAATATGAAGGGGTAGAGTATGCATGGTTACTCGCATTCTTCCACTTGTTGGAATATTCAAGTCCCTGATTAGTTAAGAGCCTGTGACCAATGAGAGAGCTGCCTTTTGGGGTTGGCATGAAAACCAATTACAATGTAATTACCTATTGTAAAAGAACAAGATTTACATCATTATCTTTCGTTGTAGAAGGAAGTTAGAAATAATCCATTTTTGATATGAACAAATAATATTATGTCAAAAAGGTTTATCATATATGATTTACTGTATTTTCATTAATTTTCGTTGGGCTCAATTTTCGTGGTTTTTACTAAAATGGCTATTTCATGGGGATATAAATTCGTGGATTTTGATTTTTGAAAGAAAATTGCATTATCTCTACATTTAAATTTGTGGGTTTTTGATTTTGTAGATGAGCCGACTCACGAAATCCATGAAATTAAAACCTCAATGAAAATTTATGATTTCACAGTAGTTCATAATAAACAAAGGGATATATGCATAGTCAGTTGTTTAAGTAGTAAATCTACGAAAAATCACTTTAAAAAACTTCCACTAGTTATTGTGAACACCCATTATAAATTATTTTAGGATATAAAACCTTTTGTTTAGTTTCTGTTTGTGGTGTATTTCACTTTATAAGGGGCTAGCTCAGCCTATTATCATTATGTTGATGAAAACTTAAGATTCTAGTAGGATGACAATCAAAAAGAGAATTTATTTTTGGTAACATTATTTGGATGAGGACATTTTTTGTCTTTTAAGACATTGAACCAGGAATGCAAGGCACCAGTAAGACCCCACAGTAGGGGGTAATAAAACAAACAGTTTCATTTATAGACTAGCTTCTGTTTACATAATCAGTTACTCTATGCTCATAAAAACAACAGGAATTTAATTTAGTCATAAACTAATTATCACCATAAATCAATAAAATTTATGATCCTACTTTTGACTAGGTGTCAAGTCTGCAGACCATGATCAGACAGGATTAATCTGATTAGGGGCAATAAAACTAAAAAATTAGACATCATGTGGATTTTTTTTTTGGGGGGGGGGGTCACTTATATACTGTATATGACTATTAATGCTAAAGATATTTTCTACATGCAGTGAAACCTGTGAATAATTATATAAAGGGACATTTTGAAATTAAAAACTGTCATTGATTATTTAAAACAAGAAATGACCTCTGAATAAAGGCCACCTGTCAATAAAGGCAACACTTTGTTTTTTCACAATGATGGTCTTAAATGTTCGCAGGTTTGCTTGTACCAGTATTTAAAATCCTGATCATAGATTCTAATGTCATACAATGAATACATTTCCAAATAAGCCACTTGACATATGTGTAAGCTCTTAACTTGATACTTAATAATATCGCTGGTATCTTAACAGGCTAGAAAAATTATTGTGTTAATACTTCACCAAAAATAGGGTAGGGAAGGAAGTTAACTTTTCCTTTTTCTTAACATAACTTCCATACTTTGGAGAGGGTACCCCATTGTTAGTACAATTTGTCCCCTAATAACAATTTTCCTATTTAAAATTTTGCTGTTGGAAAATCTAAGAAAAGGGTAAGTAGGCAATCGTAAACACAACTAATTTTTATCTAGACAACAAGGTTTTTAAGTGGCCCCTCTTAGCTAACAAAATATTAATTAATAGCTTGAGTAGAATTCAGTCATAATAAAGATTGTGATGTCTTGATTACATACTTTCTGTATGAACTGATAGAGTCCATGGCCTTTAAGGGAATAGAAAATGTGCAATTTTAGCATAAATTTCTGTTTGAAAAAGGAATTTTTATGTCGTGTCATATTTTAATCAATTAGAAAATGACATCATTGATCATGAAAAGCTATCATGATAAAAAAAAAAATTCTGGACTACTAAGGGTCAAGTGACCCCTCTGTCAAAAATCTAATAATTAACTTATTATATGATATAGCTTTTCATGTGTACATGACAAATTTTTTTAATGCTAAACTCATAAACTAACATTTCATTGTTTAAATTCTTGTAACAGGGACTGTGCATAACATAGAGTCTCTTCATGTAATTATCCGTTTATTCCTATTTTCAAACATAATGAAAATCTCCCACTTGGTTATTAATTATCTAATAAAGATAAATTCATGGTAGTGTACTTTTTCCATAGCTGCTGTCACTCGCTCATGCGGCGAGCATGAATTTTAATGCGGATAAAGTACTACATTTTTTCTACATTGGCCATACAATGGAAACTGAACTTTATCATATATTTGCACTGCACCATGGAACAACAGGAACTAGTTTAATAATTGTATCGCAGATGTAGTAAAACATTGTACTTTGGTTAGCATCAAAATTCATGCACACCAAGCAAGTGACAGCTATGGAAGACTGAACATTCGCTCAGGATCTAATACCATGCATATAGTTCATTGACTGGCATGACAAACCTTACTTAGTCGACTTTCTGTTTGTCAATTTCTAGTCCAACTATTAGAGTGTTTGTGACAGCATGACACCTTTTAGTTTCGGGCCTGTCCCACTAAGTCTGAGAGGATGGTCATTGATAACATCAGCCAACCGGAAAGACAAAAAGTGGATTTTCCATTTCTCAGGCCAAATAAAAAGCTTGGGTTGCAGGGATAAACTAGGGAAGGTTGGGTGGCCAGAAACAATCCATTTTTTACACCCAATGTGTGTTATATTACAGGATGGTTTGTCCCCATGCATATATGTATACACTTTTTACTTAAAAGATATTGTCTTGAATGTATTTTGTAATATTCAACCACAACATTTCGCAATTGTGATGTTAATTTATTTAGGGAAAGCTGGCATTCCCTCATGAAAAGTGTGGTCTGAATTTGATCTGAATCAGTCTGAATTTTTACTGAAAATTGTCTGAATACAGTCTGCACAATTGCTGAATGTGTACTGATACTCTGAAAATACAAATGCTGAATCATGTCTTATACACAAATTCAGAAAAATTCAGCCCTGTATGTATTTCTGAATCTTGTCTGACAACACTGTTCAGTTAAAATTCAGACTTTAAGATTCAGACTTTTTTGTCTGAATAATGGCTGAGATGCTGAAAATTGGCTTATTATGGAACAATTCAGACAAAATTCAGACAGATCAGACATAATTCAGAAGTACGATTCAGACAATTTTTTCAGACAGAATTCAGAAAAAGTATTCAGATACTGCTCAGACAATGTTTTCAGACAATATTCAGAAACAGTATTCAGATACTGTTCAGAGAGCTAGATCACTCAGACTTTATTCAGAGAAATATTCAGAAGATTTTCAGACATGTCAAGCCAGCCCCTCCATGAATCATTCTATAATACTTGGAAACCCATATTAGAAGCCTTGCTCACATTATATGATGGGGATTATTCATATAATTATATATATTTAACTGCAACAAAGGCAAGTGCAGCCTCTGTAATGGAAAAAACAGAGGGTCATAATAAATGGTTAAGGTTTTTCAAATTTCAATGTTTCACTGTTTTAAAATAATGAGATATGACTTTTATCCTGGTGAATATATACAGATAAATTCAAATATTTCAATAAAAAGCATGAAAAACTATGATTTATAAAAATTCAAATGCATGTGCATGATTATAACTTCCAAAAGATACATTATGGTGTTCCATCATACCCCACCCACTTAATTCTGTCATAATCATCTCTTAAATATGTATCTCTTATTAATTTGTTTGGTTTTCAGTTGTAAATCATGAATTTATACATGAACCTAATTACCAGTACACTTACTAGTTCATAAGCATCATGTATTCAGCAGTGTTTCTATTTTCATTAAAGCCACACATCATTTGGTTATTTCTTAACTGTCAGCCATTTTGAATTACACCATGTGACCTGTGACGTCATCAAAAGTCTGAATATTTCAGCCTTTTTAAAAATCAGAATCTGTCACCCTTGAAATTTTAAAATTACATCAATATAATTTTATTATACATGTGCAATCTTAAATTGGTGTAACCATCTTTGGGTCTGAGCATGTATACATACATGTATATAGTATACAGTGATGCATACAGACTTTTTTCAGTATTGATTCAGACATTTGCTGAAGCTGAAAAAAGACTGAACCTTGATTCTGAACCATTCAGACTTTTTTCAGTATTTATTCAGACATTTACTGAAGCTGAAAAAAGATGAACCTTGAGTCTGAACAAGTCAGACTTCTTTCAGTATTTATTCAGACATTTACTGAAGCTGAAAAAAGACTGAACCTTGAGTCTGAACCTGTCAGACATTTTTCAGTACTTATTCAGACATTTACTGAAGCTGAAAAAGACTGAACCTTGAGTCTGAATCTGTCAGACTTTTTTCAGTATTTATTCAGACATTTGTTGAAGCTGAAAAAAGACTGAACCTTGAGTCTGAACCAGTCAGACTTTTTTCAGTATTTATTCAGACATATTGCATGGTCTGAAACAGGTCTGAACTTTGTCAGCACTGTTCAGCTTTCATTCAGACGGAATTCAGATGCTTGATATTGTTATTCAGCAATAATTCAGTCATCAATATTTCTGTAAGACTGTATTCAGCATTCATTCAGCATTCATTCAGCTCAATTCAGACAAACTTCAGACATTCTGTTTCATGAGGGAATTATATAACATTCAGTCACTGAAACACAGGTATCAAATGGAGAGCGATGCTACTTAATTTAATAACTATTTATAGATGTTACCCTATTTTTGCTCTAAGCCGGTTTTATCAAAGTCTGGATTATATCAATGCCTCTAATGATAATTATGTTAGTACAGATGTACCAAATAGTCAATACACATGTACTGCATAAGCTTGTTGACTCACATACCTCCACATGTATAGAGTTTTCATATGAGCAGTATCAGTAAGGGGAGATAATTTTATGAGATTATACAATTATTCTTTATTGCAGAGTAGTCCCCCTTTACTCCCTAGTTTTTTCAGTGTTTCAAATGAACTGTAAAGACAAAAGATTTGTTATACATGTAATAATATTCATAATGCTGCAGCCAATAAGTCACAAAAAAATGTTTGGTTCTGGTAACATCAACATTAAAAATAAGCAGTACCGGTAGATATATGTAGGTAGGGATTTTTTCCCTTAAAAGCATGCGGAAAGTTAAAACAGTGAGACAATGGATGTGCCGTTCTTCAGGCCTAACAAAAAGTCTCGGGTCATCACAGGATGAAATTACAGGGTTGATCACCAGGTAACCGGGAACAAATTTTTACGCCTACGGAGTGGTCATTTTGATATAATTGATGTTTCCTAGTATTGAGTCTCAACTTATCAAGAGGGTCAAGCCTTTATCAACAAATAAATAACTTTCTTTCCTTCATAGAAACTTAAGCATTTGACGGTCAAACCATAAATGGGACGTTCTTTACAGAAGAATCTTGAGGCCTTGATCAGTGGTTGGGATCTGATAACAGCATTCGAATTGACCAATCACATTGCTGCAGGAGGAGATTCTTTACTGTTAATAAATTCCTAGCTTAAATTTACATTATTTATTTGACAGTTAGTGTTGAAAAGTAATAATCAATGTGAAACATAAGGATCGAAGCAGATTCGTAGGAAGCAATATCAGATAGGGGGCAGGGGGGGGGAGTAATTCTAGAGTTTGAATGGCAAGAGGTGGTGAGGGTGAGAGCCAGCTTAAGCCCCTTTCAATTTCTATGACACCCTCACCCTTTAGGAATGTGCACTAATTCAAGTTAGAGGTTATAGTGACCTGTCTGAGTATACAGCATATCGATTGGTTGGATACATTGAGCTCATGTCTGTAACAACCAATCAGAGGGTGCAGTTTGATGTTTGATTGTTTGCTCGTGTTTTACGTCCCTTTTCAACTGTCATATGAGGGAGACAGTTCACCTACCCATCGTTCCTGAGAAGAACCAGTACTAAACAACTTTCTCACAAAAAGAGACTTAGTCGGTAGCTGGGCTTGAACCCACAACCCTCCATCAGCGAGGGGTTACAGTGATTTGAAGTCAGCGACCTTAACTACTCGACAACGGAGGCAGGTAGTGGGTGTGGTTTGAGGTTTACTCAATTAAGTTATTGAGGCTAGGAAAGTTCATTTTCCTTCAGAATTTATCAATAATAATTCTATTATCATATTGTGGTAACAGATGAAATCAGGACCATGTATTATACATATATGAAACACATGTCAATTATGCCTGGAATATGCCACTAAGAAATGCAATCATACCTGTGAACAGAGGATACCTACAGAGGAATGTTAAGAAATGTGGCTTTTATGCAAAGTTGGTCTGTATTCAGAGGTTTGATCTGTATATTCAATCAAACAACGGTTGTCTGGTTCTCACAGTGTAGTTTCTGATCACTTACGGACATTAAATTTGCACACATTTAATATGTATATGTTTTTTTTCTTTAAATTGTCGACAGGCTGTTGCGCAATGAAAATTTGTTGCAATAGAAATCTGCTTGAATTCACTCTCCATTACTTCCGCTTTCATGTGTAACGGTGTGTTGTTGTAAGTAGATTTGGTAACAGACTGTTATTATACTGTTTCTATCTCTGAAACACGTGCTAGCCCACTATGCTTTGAATACTTGTGAATTAAGTCCCATATCTCTACATGATAAAAATGATTACTGCAGAGCTGTACATAATGAAACATTAGTATCCAGACCGTAAAAAGTAAAAACTTGCAAACAAAATACAACTTTTCTTCAATCAGCATGTCTTTTCTGGTTCAATACTTCATTATTGCAATTGCATCAACAAATATAATATGGCAATTCATAAATACATACAAGCAAAAAGTCAACAAACAGTTCAAAACTAAGGTCATGAACTATTTATTCTTTATATGTGGCCTTTCTACATGTTTTCAATACAAAGTTTGATACATTAATTAATGTTTGTGTCACACTAAATTTTACCGAATGAATTATGTATAAAATCTGAAATGGATAATGCCATTATATAAAAAAAAACTTTCTAATATATCTTATAAATAGTGTCTTATTCATAACAAGCAGCGCCAGTGTATATCTTGGCCTCTGTATATATATGATTGTGTCAGATGTTTTTTCCAACTTCATCATTAAGTTATATTTTGTAAATTGAGTTGTTTAAATACCACTTTTTTTTGGGGGGGTTTGTATTAAACACAGGAAATTTGTCTTTCAAGATGGCCTCCAATTCAAAACAAGGGAGGTAAATATTGTAGTTGAGGAAACTATGCATTGCCTAAGACCTAAATAAAAGTTTGTTTCTGGTTATATGCTCAAAACAATAGAGTACCCGGTATGTAGGTCCATCAGGGCTTTATTGGTTGCTCTTGAAAGTAGGTGGAAAGGTTGAAAAAGTTAGTGGATTTTCTGTTATCTACCGGCCCAAAAAGTCCAAGGTGGCCGGGAAAATTAGGGCAGGTTGGGTATACCAGAAACATACATTTTTTATGCCTAATTAATGTATGTAATAAAGTGGTATGTCCCCATGACTGTAAAAAAATTTCCTTCAGATAAGAAAGATATTTAGTCATGAATTGTATTTCACAACATCCCAGCACATCATTTCGCAATTGTGATGTTAAGCTTGCGTAACAAGTCAGTCATTAAAACCCTCAGCAATCAAAGGGAGATCAATGCTACTAAACTTGAAAAACTACAGATTTTAAGTTAAGTAGCATTGCTCTCCCTTTGAGTTCTATCCAGAGTTGCTCTAAATTTATACCCATTTCATGTTGCAGTGCACCAAAGGAACCTGTTGACTTTGTACACACAAGTCAACGGGAACCAGTTTAGAGTTTCTCCCACATCTTTGTCTAAATTGGTACCCGTTCCATGTAGCAGAGCACCAAAGGAACCTGTTGACTTTGTGCAGACAAGTCAACATGCACCAGTTTTATCTTTGTCAAAGAACAGCAACTCTGGATAGAGATTGGAAAATCCTTGCCATTCAGACATGTGTAAATATTCAAGTAGACAATCTTCACTTGAAATGACAGACGGCAATAACTAAGACATTGAATGTTATCAAGTGTTCCATAGTCCTAAATAACTTGCCTGGAAGTAATTTGCTTTCTGATCAATTGATATGAAGTCTCAGAATTTACCTATATATATGGTTGTATAACTTATATTGTATTTGGAGATTTGACTCAAAATTTTTTAATGTTCCTTTTGGTCATTTTCTGTGGAATACTGTAAATCACTTTATATTCGTGTGATCTTTATTTCGCATTTTTGCCTACCCTGAATATATTCGCGTATTTATGAATTCACGTCTGAAGGCTCTTATACTAAATTTTCGCTAAGCTTTGAATTATAATTTAAAAAATCGATAAATAAAATCGGTTAAACATATATCATGCATTACCTGCAAAAATTAAATCGTCAAAACCTGTTACAATATCATTATACCAAATATTGCCCCTCAGGCAGTACGCCTGAAATTTTCGGACAATGATCTTCCGATAGCATTAAGTTATATTAATAAATTTACGTGGATTTATGAATTTGCGAAACCTTCCAATCGCTAATAATAGCGAAAATAAAAACATCGCAAATAATACTGGATTTACAGTAGTCATGCAGTGATGTAATAACAAAAAGGATCATCAATCTCAAACTTTGAAAGGTATTAAAATATTGTTTCCTTCTTGTTACCTGACCAGTACTCCCAATTTTTCCCAGCAACCCTGATCTTTTTATCAGGCCCGATGAACAGTATGTACATCCAATTTATTGCTTCTTTTATCTTTCCACATGCTTTTCAAAAATAAATTAATGCCCAACCTATTACCTTAGGCCTTATCTTAGAGTGTATCGAGGGCTAGGTGCTTCACTTCCCATAGGCTGTGTAGGACATGGTCCAAATTTTCATCAGGAAAGTGAATACATGTCGAGGGCTCAGCGCAACATTGTCGTAACTTGCTCTTATCTCAATATGAGTTACGACACTGTTGCATTGAACCCTCGACATGTATATCCAGAGCAAAAAATAGTTCCGGGGGGCATGCCCTTAGACCCTTTAAGAATCTACTTTCAAATTATTATAAACCAAGCTACGCACCTGGAGGCACCAAAAAAGAAAACAAATACAAATGTAACATCGAAAATGTGAAAGCAGAATACATTTATTACTCAAAATAACAACAATGTTTTAATCATACACATACATTTAAGTACTGTGAACAATATGCTGTGAAATCTACATCATACTGCAGTATTCTTTCATATTATATAATTATGCATTTACAACACTACACACAATTATGAATATCTGATTTACTGGAAGCATTGAATGACAAAAGTTGTAAACATTTTCTACATTATGAATGAACACATATTTTGCAATCAATTTCACAAAAGTTTGTAACAAGCTAATCAAGCATTTTTAGCGATCAATTTCACAGGGGTTTGCTTACAATATTTCTGATAGCCACTGAGTATAATGACAAAACTATACTGAAAGTCCCTGTGGTATCAAATAGCACTACAAGCCCCAGTGATAATAAATATGACATTTTGTAAACATAATCAAAAGTTAAACAACAGAATATAAGCATTACGTAGCAAGTACTTTCTGAATTCTCAATTACGATACATATTCAGATTTACAACATTTTTGCTACATTAAAGTTTATAAAGCTATATCTGACAAGAAATGCTAGATCAATTTTAAAAAAATCTAATATAGTCATTTTGTTTTCATAACCTTTTAGTGTTTTCTGAGACGTTTTAAATCAAAACTTGTCTCTGTAGTTTAACAAAACATGATTGTTACAAGTGATCAGAATAAAGTGTTCCGTAACAATTTATTCCATTGTTTAACAATTCAAGCAGGTATTTGCTGAAATCAAACATGCACCACTCGCTTTCACAAAAAGTTATAAACAGCAATGTTTCTTGACCTAGGACAAGAGAAAAAACTGATTAAGCATAAGAAATGTTTAATTTTGTTGATTTTCGAGTTATCTCCCTTTCATTTCTATTCAAAAACTTAAAGGTCGACATCTTCCAAAATTCACTATTAAAATTTCAGTACTTGGGTATAATTCTTATCACATACAAACAGTAATTCCACCAGTAAATTATGACTATCAGACATAGCTTTATACACTTTAAAGCACTGAAGATCAGAAAGGTTCATTAGAGGTCAAGGCAGTATGACCGTCTATTGTATCAATTAAATTATTTGTCACATACAGATTGTTTAGAATTAAAACACAAGTAAATATCGAGGGTTTAATGCAAGTGTCGTAACTCATATTGAAATAAGAACAAGTTACGATAGTGTTGCGCTGAACCCACGATATACTGTATATACAGTTTATTTAATGAAGCTAAAATAACATTATTATAAATTAATAAAAATATATTGCACAAAAATGCTCACTTAATGATGATTGAATGTATATTTTTCGCATAAATTATAGTGATGAAGTTAGACATATAAGCTTAATGCACTGTTTTGACAAGTAGACATGACACTAACCACAAAGTATTCCTCTCATCAAATGCAATTAGACCAAAGTAACAGAAATTAAGCTTTGCATTCTCTAACAAAACCCAAGCATCTGATTGGCTAATTCAGAACTTAAATCTGACCAATAGGAAAGCTGCGTTCTCAAAATGTGTTAGTTTGTTTATTCGAGTTTTACACCCCTTTTCAACAGTGAAAGTCATATGAGGCGGACAGTTCATCTAACCATTGTTCCTTGGAAGAATCAGTACTAGACTCCCATCCCCCGTAAGTAAATGCCTACTTTCTCACATAAAGGGACATGGTAGTGGGGCTCGAACCCACAACCTCTATTAGTGAGAGGTTACAGTGATCTGAAGTCTGCAACCTTAACCACTTGCACCATGGAGACGGGTCATTCTCAAAATAAGTTGTTAGGAATAACAAAGGTGTAAGAAACATGTAGTTAAAGATATAGAGCTAACATCTCAGTTGAATAATGTGTGTATCTGATTGGCTGCTTTTTAGCTTAGTCTCAAAGTTGACCAATGGGAAAGGCTCATTCTCATGGATCAAATGAATGTTAGGTACAGATTATAGAAATCCCAACTAATTCACTTAGTATTGAAACTACGTATAACTTACTGAAGCCAAGCAAAAATCATTAACAAAATATGTACATGTACATATATAAATTCACACCATCAATTACTGAAAGCAATTTAGATGACAGGCAAGTATGTAAGCTGACCGACAGACAGACGGACAGACAGACAATAATTGCACTGATTGTCAATTTTTCATTTATGCGACTTTACTGGGCAATATAACTGCAAAACGTCACATTTAATAAAACAACATATAAAGACCTTACATATTATAATCAGCTTTAAAAACAACACACTGGAATGCAGATATTAATTTAAAAACAATTGCGCTCTGTTATGATGCTTATCACATGACCCTATAAATTATATTAAGATAATGGATATATCAGTTTATGAGATAGCATCATAACAGGGTACAGACTGTACAGGTATTTCATCATCAAACAATACAATACAACACATACATCATACATGTACATTTGTTTCACATTATCATGCATCGCAAAAATTAATAATATCAAAAAACAGTCAAACCTGTGAACAAAGGCCACCCGTGGGAAATACAAAATGTGGCCATTATTGACAAGTGGTCTTTATTTGGAGGTCATTTTGTTCTAAATGATCAATAATGGTTTTTAAAAGAATGGCCTTCATTAACAGGGTGGCTTTTATTTGGATGTGACCTCTAACACAAGTTTGACAGTACATTGACCTTTCACAGCAGTGCTAATAAATAAAATTAAAAAAAAACATAAATGAGTCTCTTGTACAACAGGTTCAATCTGTTTGCCTTTTCCATCAGTTACACAATCAGCACTATATATTGAATTAAACAGCCATACATGAAGATCGTACATAATGTGCATAAAAATGCTTGTCTGATTTAAATGAACCCTAATCATATACAGCTGATATAATAGTAAATTGCACATGTCTTACTAACAAATATACAAATGTAGAAGGTAATTAAAAAGCTGGAAAACAAAAAGTTCAATAATTCCTTTAAGAAAAAGTGACCATTTTGTGTATTTACACATTTAACTGCAATGTGAATAAGTTAATTGTTTTACTGAATAGTTATCTAAAAAAATCAACAATATGTAGACCACAAAATGGTTGTGATCTGACTTTGGTAAAATAGGCTGTCATACCAATTTTGAGCAAAACCATCAATTCTCAAGTACTTGCTCATATGGTTTTCTATAGTTACTGTTACATTACACTGTTGAAAGCAATAAACTACATCATTCAATATCAGTTCATACCCAGATTCACTTTTAGATTTCACTCCAACTGTTAGTTAATCAGCCTGACTAGACCAAATATTGACCAATCAAATTGTTGATACCAAGCTGAACTCTCTACTGTGTGAAGACTGAGCATTATGATTGGTCCATCAATATTCAACATATTATGAAACAACCAATGAAATTACTGGATTTTGAACCAACCAATGAAATTGTTGTATTTGATACATTAGTGAAACTGACACAATGTGATCAGAACAAACCAAGCTGACAAATGAGGATTATAGCAAAACATTGCTTCGTGGTTGTGGAGCGAGGATCATAAAAAGAAATTTGGTCATAGTTCGGAATGTCTATTATTGCAGGTACTTATAGACCTTGATACAATGATTGCCAGAGTCTGACACCACAACTGTTCCCTCTGATGTGATCGTGAGTCCTTGTGGTCCGTATAATGGATCAGCTGATGTATTCACATAACTCAGAAATGAACCGTTGCTGTCAAACACCTGAAATATAGAAAATAACTGTGTAAATTATACTGTGAAGTGGTAATATGGCTCTGTTACAACCAGGTCTAATTCTATCAGGTAACATGCAACTGAAAGGCATAATTTTACATAACTCATGCTATACAAATTGGATGATAATTGATACTCATAAAAAACATGTATTTGACCTTTTTATCAAAGTCTCATGGAAGGTCACATAAGACAGGTTTGACTGCACAGTTCATTTTAAGAATGTCTTTAATCCTATCCAGTCATATAGCAAGTTAGTTTATTTTGAATGATTCATTAACTCTTTGAAGCCTTACCCCATAAATCTTCTGATTTCATGGCACTCTAATAAGTCTTTTACAGAGTCCACCAGCTTAGCAATCGGTGATATGTCTATAGGTCTTGGAATCATGAGTTTAACTGTGCCACATGTATGCTTTTTGTGAAATTTTGGTGGAAGACATTGCATCTGACTCCATTCATCATTAATTAAAAATTGTTTTTCAATATGGAGAAGACGGTAGTTACTTTGAGAAATAGGTTAGTACTGAATTAACAAAAAAATGAAAAGTTATTAAGTATCTAGGGTAATGAAAAGTGAAGAACAACTAACCTGTATTCTGGAATTTCCCCAGTCAGCAACTAGGATGTTTCCATATTCGTCAATGGCAACCCCAGTAGGAGCATTGAACTGTCCATTACCTTCACCATTGGATCCGAAACAGAAGAGGAAGTTCCCTTCACAATCAAATACTTTAATACAATGATTATGGAAGTCTGACACAATAATATCATTGTTAGCATTCACTGCAACATAGTGTGGCCCCGCAAACTGGTGGTCCCCATTACCCCTTGATCCAAATTTGGATAACAGTTTACCATTAGATTGGAATATAAATATTGCACTACCCTTATTGTCTACCACTATAATGTGGCCATTCCGATCTACAGCAATACCTTTTGGTCCTAGCAACTTTCCTGTTCCAATCTTATTCAAATATTTTCCGTCTGGAGAATAGATGCTAATCCACTTATTATCATAGTCTGCTATCAAATAATTACCATTCAGAGTTGTGGCAACACCAGTGGGTCTTTGCATCTTACCAGCAACACGTCCTGGCATTCCAAACTTCAATTTGCAATCCCCAGAGAGAGTAAACACTTGTGCTACTTGATTGTTACTATCGGCAACAAGGATTTTATTGTCAATGCAACAAATTCCTTGTGGATTAGTGAATTCTCCTTTATTACGACCTTTGACCCCTACTCTCCATAGCAGATCATCTTCTATCAGGTTGCTCTTCCTGTTTGAACCTGACCTTGAACTTGATGGTCGTTTGGTGCCTTTTTGTTTCACCGCTGCAGTTCTAGGAATTTTCGATGAGCTTGTGGCACCTTCGACATGATCATCTAAACTGGAGTTTACAGCCTTGACCTTGAATGGTGACCCTTTTATATGCCTACCAAATAACTTTATAAACATCATATAATTATCTTCCCTTGGAAGCAAATACACAAGTTCATATGTTCCATTTTGTTGGTCAGTGATTGCTGGAATTATTCTGTCTCCATTAGAGGCTTGCAACTCTGAATCAATAAGCGCTTGACCTACTTTCACCAGGTCTCCATTGTGATCTTTGGTTGTTATGGTAATCACAGCTGGCTTATTGACATAAGCATGTTTGAGTCCTTCACCAGTTGCCGTAGAATTATAGGCTACAGCACTATTGTTCTTAACATATCCCAAATTACCCAAAGATTTCTTAAGTCCTTGACAATGAGCGGTATCGAAACCTACAAACTCATTCTCTTCAGGTTCTCTTCTAATACTACCGATACCAAATTCTTGAAGTTTACTTGCCATCTCTTTTCTTACTAGCAAAATTTCAGTGTCAGTACCATGATCAATAGTCTCTTCAGTAAACTCACAACAAGTATTCATTTTTGTTATCGCATTTTCTATACCTTCCTTCTGTTTCACTAACACGTTTTGTTTCTTGTCGTAAATTGAATTTAAATCTTTCAACAATGTAGCTTTGCGATCGTTCATCAAACATACAAGTTCATCAAATGTTTCAGTTATTTTACCTTCAGTGATTTTAGTTTGACTAGTTAAAGATTGCATCACTTCAGCAATGTTATTAATGGCCCCTTGTAGAAGAGGAACTTGTTCTCTGGCACCAGTGATTAGATTGGCTAGTGTGGATTTATGTTCTTCGATGGCTTCACGAAGGGAGATAATATTATGGCTTATATGTTCCACTGTAGTACAGTCTTTACAGACCCCTGTTTCACAAGACATACAGTAAAACTGAAATGATAAAAAACAATGAATTAGCACATTATGATCATAGGCACCCAATTTCGTGATTTTTATACGGCTTTCCTTCTAATCTGCACGTGCTTTCCGGGAACCTTGCTTTCGTTGTAGTGTTCCCCTACTTTAAACGTTTTGACAGCTTTTTCAAGGAAAGCCGGGACCTAAGCTTATTTTCATCACTACTGTCAATCGAAAAGATGGCGAGTTCACTACCTTGGAGTATTATATACACTCAATAAGGGAAAAAAATGAAGATTTTTCTTTTGACAGGTTTGCGTTGTTTGATGGGTGAAATTGAAAAATAACGTCTGTAAACGTATAAAAATCACGCAATCGAGTGCCTATGATTATGATAATATCCTTTATCATTTTACTCCTATATCATAGGTGCAGTTAAGGCTGCAGCCGTGGTCCTGGGGTTAGTGTACTAGATTTGTAACCCAGTGATCCAGGTTAGATTCCCAGTCGCAGCAGGTCATACCCTTCCATGAACATCTATGACATCAATCATCAATGTCAATTTTCCTCCACATGTGGAGAAGTTGCTCGTTCCTTGTGGAAGGGTAAGTTAGTACTGCTGGTTCCTTGTGGAAGGGTAAGTTAGTACTGCTGGTTCCTTGTGGAAGGGTAAGTTAGTACTGCTGGTTCCTTGTGGAAGGGTAAGTTAGTACTGCTGGTTCCTTGTGGAAGGGTAAGTTAGTACTAGCTCGAATACTGTCTAGGAAAACTGGACAGGTGAATTTTTTTTGTATTTGGGCATGATGGCAACAAAATACCCAGTCAACATAAGTTTAGTCTTATTTCATTTTTTTTTTGGTTGGGATGAGTAAAATTACCTGTAAAGAGTTTCCATCATGGTTAGGACAAACTAAGGTGCAATCTTCACTCTCTGATGATGTTGAACACACAGGAATCGTGACTAGTTCATGACTCGAAAGCTCGCTGTCATCTCTGTGCTGTTGTGTGCATGTTTCACACAAACTTTTATCACACACCGAGCATTTCGTACAAAGTTTCACACTTTCTGACCCACACACACCACATGCTTCCGGACCTGAAATAATATGTGTGAAACATATCATTGTACATATTATATGCACCATTCAATATTAACATCAGTATTTTTTTTCATTATCAAGGTGAAGAGTTAAGTCAGTTCAAAGGTTAAAATCTTTGCAACAAAAACTATCCTCAAAGTGTACATAATCTGATTGGTCATTTCTAATCTCATATAGAAAAAATATTTAATGATCAAAAATCTGATTGGTCAATTCTGATCACATGCAGAGAGTTTCGAAATTCCAATATCTGATTGGTCGATTCTATTCACATATAAAAACAAGACTCAATGCTCATACAATATGATTGGTCAATTCTAATCACATGAAGTATTCAGACTAAAATTCACTGACAGTCACATCCAGCATAAATAAAGGAGATCTGTAAAATGCAGTCAGTTTAGTGAAATAAGAAGATTATGAGAGTCGTACAGTGTAAAAATTCAAATATCTGGTCGATTGTTGCATTTTGAGATGGTTGACCAATTACTATAAAAAATTGCAACTTAAAATTCACAATGGCTAAGATTAGAAGACTAAAATAAAGCAACTTATTGTGGGTAAAGCTTCCGTTGATAGCATGCAATCTAAGCGTGTGAATTTCAAGTCAATCGTACCTGAAGACCGAATTCTTGACGAACACTTGAAGGTGATACCAGACGCAAGATGAAAATATGGGCAAGATTGAAAAATTTGGCTAATACAATTTTCTTCTCTTGTCGTATCACACTTTTGCGGTGAATGAGTCATGATGAATGAGTATATGTCTCTTCGACGGTACTAACCTACGACGTCCATCAGACTGGTTATAAAGATGTTTGCTTGAAGAGCGCTAACCCCTTCTAGTGGAAGAATCGATTGTTGGCGGCAAACCGGACAAGTAACTGACAGGCTCTCCGATGGAATGTAATTACAGAGACACTGTTCGCAGAATGAGTGTAGACAAGGTAGAACTTTAGGGTTGCTATAGCTACTGTTGCATATCCCACAATTCAACAGTTGATGTTCATAGTGGGGCTGTAGAACAGCGTAGTTGTTATTGAGATTGTTTTGGAAATCCATGACTCCTGTGTCACAGAACGACACCTGAAAATATAAATAAATCTGAGGGTTAAATGACATTTTTACAACTGTAGTCAGAATTTATGTTAGCCTGATTCTTCTTATAATCATATTTGATTTTTTTTCAGCAAAAACTTTCCAGTGAAAATAGATGAGGGATCAATTTTTGCTTTTTCTACCATATACATGTATACAGTACAACCTCTGTAGAGCAACACCCTGTGGGAGCTGCAAAATTAGCATTGGCTGTGTTTAGAGGTTATTTGTTGCTCTACAGAGATTTCTATAAAGATACTGAGTACAAGATTCACACAAAACTTTAAAAGTAAGTCAGCTTTTTTATCTATTTTTTTTTTTTACAAGGGGAGATTAATCTGTATTACTTAGTATAATAGGCAATACCAAATTACCTCCCTTGCTATAACTCCCAATCTTATTAAATATAAAAATTGGAACATATTCATTGTACATGTGGAAACATATCATGACAGTTAAAATAATTCAAATCACTTTTACACAAAAATTAAGGATTTGATGGTACAAATTCATGATATTAGTGTATTAGTATAACTTGTGAACACCGGCCACAAGGAAGAGAAACACTGAGGCCTTTATACAACATGGCAGTTGATTTCAACAGCCCACGAAAAATATAAGTTTTAAAAAAACACCAGTCATTTGGAGTTAAAATAGTTACTAATTAGGAGTAAAAAATAATTGTTTGTTTCCAGTTACCCTGACCCTCAGTTTTCCCCGCATCCCCACACTAGGCGGAGGGAGGGGGCGGGGGCTAAGCTGGGACCAACCTACTCTATCTATAATGAGCATACAACTAGACACAAGCAATTTTTTTACGCCTTAGTAAAACTGTATCCATCTCTCTACTTTCACTGACTATAAATTGCTCTCCGTTTGAAGATAAAATCATCAAAATGTACTAAGTGTTCACTAAACTCATAACCAACATTTTAACATCCTAATTTAACACAGTAAAGCTTTTGAGACGAAAATGACAAACTATTTTTCTGCACAATTTACTCTCATTTGAACATTGAAAAATGTCAAAGTGCTATTTCTAATTTGCAAATTATTTAGAGCAAAGATAAAAACCAATATATTTTTAGGTTATCTATCATTATAGTAAAGAAAATCACTAAAATATTTTACAATTCTTAAATTTCATACATGCATATAATAAATATTTGAACCTCGAAAATACTTGGTAAGTTTTCTAAAAAAGTTCAAAGGGTGATTTAAGACATTGAAAAAAATGCATATTTTCATTCATTAGCATGTGTGTGATACACCAGTATTGCAATTTAAACTTAATAGGCCTACCGTATAAGTAAAATGGCTGACATAAATATTTTGCCATTTCAGTCAATTAATCTATGCAGGAGTCAGATAATTTGCCATATTCTGACATATTTTGACACTTTAGATGTACATTAAGGACCACAAAGGTCACAAACAATTGGAGTTCGATATGGCCCCTCTTACAGACAGAGGACCCATACAAACCTAAATTAAAGCTTATTTAGGTACAATTCACAGTGTGTCCCCAACAATTGAGATTACTCGAGATTACTTGAGATTAAAAGTTTATCTCTCTAACGGATTCTTATCAATAAAATATTTTCAACATTGAACAAAGATATGAAAACATCTATCTAAAAAATGCTCAAATATTGACCTCACACTAAGTTAGCTCTTTTAATTTCAAAACTAAATGGCAGAAAAATAACTGATGAAAACTTTGACACGACCACATGGTGTTTAAGATACAGTATATCTAGACTTGAAACAGATCTGTACACTGGCCATTAAACGAATAACAATGGAGTTTTTTCCTTGCCATCAGTGAGAAATGGGCAATCACTCTGCCATTTGTCTACTTTTGTAACAAAACTGATCATTAGGTTTGAATGAAATGTTTTTGTAACTTCAATTGCTACTCTTAAACTTTTCAAGTGTTTTGTGTCTTCAATTGTATACTCTTCAACATGGTTGCTAGGTTTCTAAAAGGACAGGTTTGAATTAAGTTGCTAACTTGTCAACACTGTTGGTTCTTCCGATTACAATTAGCCTGATTAAAGACTTTAATGTCTGCATGAAACTTATGTAATCTTTGGGAAACATGGTGGGGTGTAGCACCCAACGATAAAAAAATCAGACCATGTCACAACTAATCAAGCGACTCGTAGCAACCAGTATCTTAATCAAAGCACTGAATGTACTCATGGAAACTAAACTTATATAGACTTGCACTGTATGCAACTTGGAACAGGACCTAAGTTTAACATTTGCATGGCGCATGTAGAAAAACGTAGTAATTTGGTCGGCATCAAAATTCAGGAGTGCCGATTGAGTGACAGCTATGGAAAGCTGAACTATCGTTTAGTTTCCAAAAATACCATTTATTCAAGCTAGTTCACACAGTTACTACAAAGCCATCTTGAATGCTTTTTTAAGCTTCAGCATCATTTTCAAAACCGAAAGCCTGGTAGTCACTGTATTTAAGTTTTATGTGTGTAATATAACTCAAAATGAGAGATTTTGACATTTACAAGAATCTTATAATAGTCACGAAGTATGAAATCACGAGCAGGAAGAATGTTAAAATGGATGTATGAAGAAATGTGATATTGATTATGATATATATAAATAATGACATTTATATCACCTATCTATCATTTACGTATAAAGTATCATAATATATCACTTATACGATCATTTACCCTGGTTATATCACTCACAATCTATTGAGAAGTGGCTATTATTCAAGATATAACCATTTTAAGCATCAATTAAACTGCCAAGCATTTAAGACCATAATGAACTGTATTTAGGAATTTAAATGCTATTTGTCACTTGTGTCCAATTTTTATGACTTTCCATTCACAAGTAGATAACTGACACCTACATGTCCATACTATAGCAGACTGATACAAAAAAATTTCCTGAAACAGCATTTTGAACAGGTGGATTTTTATTTGGTTTAGCATCATTTGTCAACACTATTTCAGTTATATAATATGTAGACAGGTCACCTGTGTTACCTATCAAGTTCTCCTGGGATACCTAACATTTAGGGTTCATGGGTTGTCCATCAAGGGCACCTGGGTTACCTAACATTTAGGACTCATGGGTTGTCCATCAAGTTTTCCTGGGTTACCTAGCATTTAGGGCTCATGGGTTGTCCATCAAGTTTTCCTGGGTTACCTAACATTTAGGGCTCATGGGTTGTCCATCAAGGGCACCTGGGTTATCTAACATTTAGGGCTCATGGGTTAAAATTGTCCATCAAGGGCACCTGGGTTACCTAACAAGTTCTCCTGGTTACCTAACAAGGACTTAATCTGGGCTACCAATCAAGTCTTCCTGGGTTACCTATCAAGGGCACCTGGATTGCTGGATAAGCAAACAACTGCTCCTCAGGCTTCCCTTCAGATTTACCAACCGAATTAAGCGAATAACAGTCTGGAGAAAGATGGTTTTAGATAATATGGCTTCAGTCGATTAATTTAATATTATGGGGAAACATTTTGACAGTTTAGTGAGATCTTGAACTTCCCTGGTTTCTACCTCGGAGAAGCTATCCAATCAAGTTCATCTTCAGAACAGCTGAGATACTATGACAGATAATTCAACAGACTGATAGATTTCTATGTTTTTCACTGGTGTTCATTAAATGTTGCACTAACAGTCAGAGTCATGAGAATTTCATGGTGGAGGAAGCCTGGTTAGAACCAATGATCTTCCTTATGCCAGAGGGAAACTTCCTCATAACTTGAACTAGGGCTGTGGCAAGTATCCGAGTACTGGGGTATTCACGAATCAAATTGAAAAATCGAGTATAAATAATCGATAACAAAGATTCGTGATTCGTTTTGTAGATCGTAAGTGCTGAATCATGGATTGGATCGGATCGCCACTTACCCAACGATCCACAGCCCAAACTTGAACTCACAGTAAGTTAAGTGAAGGACTGGTATCAATCATCAAAGACCATGACCACTCAACCTTACATGATCCTGCATTACTAACATTGAAGATTTTTTAAAAATACGTAAAAAAAACTCAGAAGAATAAAAAAATCATGAAAACATTCATCAAAAAGCAATAAAGAAGACAGATCATCTTATAAAAGTAATAAACATAAGTGGCTAGGTTAATAAATATCAAATAAATACAGTATATTGACTTACTGGACTAAATTATTAGTCATAAACTAGGAATAAGTAGCTTTTTATTCTCCTTTCCACTTATTACTCTAAATCCAGTGACCCATAAAAATCACAAAGTCAAGTTCAGTGTACATTTTTTTGTATTTGACATGAATAAAGGACTTTAATTTGTTTGTTTGTTTTTATCGAATTTACACCTCTTTTCAACAATCAGAGTCATATGAGGCGAACAGTTCATCTAAACATCGTTCCTGCAACCAGTACTTGTCTTCTATCCTCCGTAAGCAACTGCCAACTTTCTCACATAAAGAGACATGGTCGGTAGCTGGGCTTGAACCCACAACCCTCCATCAGTGAGAGGTTACAGTGATTTGAAGTCAACTACCATTTTCACTTGACCACAGATGTGGGTCAAAGAATTTTGGACTAAACTAATGGCCACCTGGTTGCGGCACATAGGTGGAGGTCCTTGTGGAAGGATATGTTTGAACTGGTTAGAATATAGTCCAGGAAAACTGATAAGGTGAGCAGCCACTGAAATAATAAAGAACTTGGCCAACTATTGTGAATCTAGGCAGTATAGGTTAGGAAGGTAATTAAAGACATTCGAGAATGACACACCTGTGGGTTCAGACCCTTGACCTTCAAACCTTGAAGACCTTAATACTCCCTAGACCATGAAGTAAAACAGTGTTTCAGTTCTACTGGTATTTCAGTAGTAAAAAGAAATATGATCAATATGAACAAAACTCAGTAAACAAATGGTTTCAATAACTCATCCACTCACCACAACAAATCTGCAATTATAATTACGCTGGAAAATACAAAAATACCCCTAATAAATTCCCCAGGTATGCATCCGGGAAGAATTGCCAACTTCCAGACGATGACAGTTACCATAACAATTTTTTGGGGTAAAATTCAAACAACTTAATTGAGTCATGACGAAAATTTCTAAACCAGTTCAGAGTGACAAATTACAAACTAAACTTGAATGAACCCTTCTTTTAAATTATTTTACGACTAATTAAAATGCACTCAAGCGGAGATATATGGTAAAAGTCTGAGTTATTTTTTGTCTCAATTTTTGAGACGGACATTTTAATGAGAGTCGATCTGACCTACTGCAGAGCTTAATAAAACTGTAATTTTTATTACAAGCCCAACACAGAGACCTCAATTTGAATTTTAAAACCCATAATTAATTTTAGATAACTTAAACCTAGGTATATTATGTTCTAAGGTTATATATAAAGTTCAAGAAATGATGCTGTGATTTTTGCCATGTGCTGAATTTGCCACTAAATCAAGACAAAAAATGCTGATTCTAATAAAGTTTCTAAAAGTGTAAAAAGGGATGCAGCCTAGTGCATTGGACTAGAAATCCAGCTTAGTATAATTCAGGTTTGAATCTTGGTCAAAGTAGGTTATACCCTTCCATTAAAATATTGATGTTCCTCCATTATGTAGAGAAGTTGCCAGCTTGGAGGCTTGTGGAAGGGTAATTCTGTACAGGTTTAAATACAGTCCAGGAAAACCGATTAGGTGAATCGGCTGCCATAAATAATTAAAAAAGGGTTGAAAAACGGCGCCAAACCAAACCGAAAATTGTACAAAAAATTAATGTTTTCAGCTTTTTTACAACTTGACATAAAATGAGTTGACATATCTTAGAGTCAGAGTAAATTTGTGATATAAATTGCATGAATACTTACATAGATACTACTAAATTATTTATTTGCTTATATAATTAATGTATATAAGATGTTGCTAGTTTGGAATTTTTACGCCCAATTTAGACAGTATTTTGTAATGTATGATGGTCAAATGACCTTATGTGTTCCTGAGTAACTAACTTAGTTGATTAATTGTAGTTTAGGGAGGAATAAAAGCTACCCCACATTAGTATAGGAGTCCCAGTGCTTTTACCACAGGTAGGGGAAGGCGTCTATGGGAGGTAGCACATAATTTTTGCAAAAGGGGAAAACAACTTGAATTTAGATTGAATATTAGGGGAAAACTGCATGATTTTAAATAATTTTCTTGAGTGGAAGATGCCTGTTAACGGACTCTGCTATAGAAGGTAAAATAGCTCTGAGGACTAATGGTATATGACTGAAGAATGGGAAGAACCGCTAAATATAATGAAAAGAATTAAATACACTGTCAGACTTGAGTACATTAGGACCGTCTGTGTGATATTAAGAATACAGTCAAAGGTTTATTTGTACTACATGTATATAAGTACAGTACAACCTCTCCAGAGTGACCCTCTCTTGAGCAACAACTTTCCTTCAACAACAGCATGATTTGTTCCTACTACATAATTTACTTACGAATTCATTTTTTTACCTCTCAAGAGCAACACTCTCCCTTCAACAATGTTACTTTGTTTCTCCCAAAGGGTGTTGTTTTGGAGTGGTTGCAAAAGTGAAATGACTTTTGTTTCAATGTGGTGACCAGCATTCTCAGATAGACATACAAAATCACAGAATCTCAGGGTAGACTTTCATGTAATATTGCAGTCTAACAGAACATAATTATAAGCTTTAAAAGCAGACAGACTCAACATATGACTTAAAATATATCAATCATCTCAAAAAAATATCACAAAATATCTAAAAACACGCTCAGACGAAGATACAAAACCATTCTCAGCTTCTGCGGTCATTACCTTTGGCCTAACTCTGTCAACAAAATTTAAATCGTGTTTGCTGTCAGGAAGGCGCAAAACCTGCCTGTATCTTGTCTCACAATGTGTAGGGCATCAAGTCAAATGTAATTAAATGTTTTATAATGCTAGTAACAGTAAAGAAGATAGACATTTTAATTGAGCAAATTAAGGCATCACTACAATTATAAGACAAAATGCTCGTGATCAACAGATTAACAGATGGCATTAAACATATTTACTATACAGTTAGGTAAACTTACGGGGGAAATCATTTAAAATGTTTTTTGACTCTATATAAACAATTCATTATCTTAACTTCCTTCAACGGAACATTTAATTTCCTGGCATTAAAACGAAGAAGTTTTTCATCATTTTCAAGGTAATACATTTTAAGACTAAAGTAACACATTAATTGTTTTTAAATATTGATAAACTCAGATTAATTTTTTGCTCATATTTGACTTTCAGCGCAATTCATGTAGGTAAAAAAATATAAGTTAACTTATAAAATGTGAATGATGAAATATCTAGTAGGAAATGTGGTGCGGTGTTTTGTGGCACAGAGTGATATGGTGTTTGGTGGTATGATGTGGTGCATTGTGGTGTTGTGTGGCACAGAGTGGTGTTGGGTGGTGAGGTGTGGGGTGGCATGGAGTGGTTTTGGATGGTGTGGTGTGTTGCATTGTGGTGTGGTGACAGGTATGGTTGCAGTGCAGGGAGGCACAGTGTGGTGTAGTGTGGCATGTTGAGGTTTAATGAGGTGTGTTTTGATGTAATTTAGTGTGGTGTAAAATGTAGTGCCATGTAGTGTGTTGTGGAATGTAGTGTCAAGTGGCATGGTGTGGCATTGGCTGTTTTGGTCTGGCATGATATGGAAACAATGTTGAGTGGTGCAGTGAGCTGTGGTGTGTTGTTCTGTAATGTAAAGTAATGTACATGTAATGTTATGGACTATTAAAATAATGTGCCACAGTTTGGTAGTGTAACATATACATGTAACTGACAAAACGTAAAGCTCAGGGGGTCATCACTTATTTTAAACATCATGTAAGGCAGAGAAAGCATGAATTTTACTTCAGGTTTTTCTTAGAAAGGGAAAGATGCTGGGCACTTATAAATGGGGGAGGAGTACATGAAAAGGGCTTTGTAAAAAATTAACAAGTCAGTGACAGTGAATTATGAAATGTTTAAGGCCAATAACCTATGACGTCACAGGCAGTATTTTGAGACAGTAAAAATGAAATAATAACACATTATTACCATAAAATGTTCAATCAACCAAGCATTTTAATTGTCCCCCAAAGCATTACAAATATCAGAAATGCAATTCTTGCTGATAAAATGACGAAAATCATGCAAATATCATTCAAAACTGTCATTATGAGAGTAATATTATGAGCAATTAAATACATCATGTTACACAGCATTCAGTATGACTAGTACAACAAAACTGTATCTTTTTGTAATTTATAGAGATAGTTACATCCTTGTAACACAGTCACAAACTAAAATCACCATCCTTTTATTGCAAAGTAGTAATTATTTTCGAACAAAAAACACGTCTGTTCATAATTCATGAATCATGTTCTTTTAATAATAGCATACTTGTAACAATAACATACTTGTAAACATGTCCTATAAGTTAATTAAAATTTGATAAATAACAACGTTTTATTGGACAAGCCCATGTTTTTGTCATATAATAACAGCTAATTACTTATGATGAAACAAAATTTATGTCTGTAACAAGTGTACGCTTTTATTGTTTCGTTTTTCTTTGATATTTTTACTCATTTTATTCTTTTTCATTTTCTTACGTCATTCTATAGGATGTTCACATTAATTAGAGTCCACATTGAATAAAAATTCATTGGCAAAGAAATATAAGACATTTTAAAATCTTTACTACTAAAAAAAATCCTAGCATAGGACAGAATTAAATTCAAATAGTTTTTTTTCATCAGCAAAATCTTACAGGTACTGATACATTTGTAATTGTAAAAAGTAAAAAAAAATGAAATTGTTTATTATTTGGTAAATTTTCGAAAGATTTATTTATGATAAATAAAACCAAGTAAATCAAATAAAGAAAAAAAATAATGGAATACATGTACGTAAATAAATAATAACAACATTAATAATGAAACAATATTATATCAGTCTATAAATCAATAATTATTACAGTCTATAAATCAATAATAACAGTCTATAAATCAATAAGGATAAACTATAAATCAATGCTATTTGGTCCCTAAGCACCAATTTCTAGTATTTTGATAAGCATACAAATGAACTACCATGAATTAATTATTATCCCAAAATAAAACTGTATATGATCGCACGGAATGACCCTTTTTTCGCATCAATTACAATGATAAACTGCTTAGCCACAAACACAATATAAATAAAATTTCGAATTATTTCAAGTAATACATTTGAATCTTTTGACTAATTCAGTAATGTTTAATCATCATCGTCATAATGAGAGTTTTAATTTATTATGACACTGACAATTAAATCTTATCATTGATCAGAAGGTCACCATAATTTATGTTTATATTTAACCAAAATAGAAAGCATGCCGGTACATTAGTAACTGATTTATATCACAAGATTGTCATTTTATGATACATGTTCCATATATTTTAATTGCTTAAGTTATTGCATCATATTAATCGAGGTTAACTCTTCAATGGAGGTAAAAAGAGAGAGAAGAGTGACAGAGAAAAATTAGAACTATAACCCCACAAAGCCTAAAAATTTGATTGTTTCCCATTACACGACCTGTCCTAACTTTTTCTGGCAACAACAGACTTTTTATAAGGGCCAAGGAAGGTACATCCACTTTTTCACCTTTCCCAACATTTTCAAGTCAGAGCCCCGCCCCATAACCAAAAAATAAAACAGCCCCACCCTAACTACGTACCCTATTTTTAATGAGTATGTAACCAGAAACAACACAATTTTTATAGGCATTACGGTTGTGGTCTTCTATTCAGTTCATTTAATATTTTAATATTTAATATATCACTTAAAGCTCTCCTGATTGGTCAATTAAATAGCCAATCAGAATGAGTCTTTCATCCCATATTTAATCATCAAAATTCAAAGCTTTTCTATGCTGCCAAGTTATGAATTATGATACTGGTAAGTTGTGACCACAATATTCGGTTTGGCCATCAAAGTCAAAACTTCACCAAACGTGTAACAGTATACCATTGTAATGTTCCAATAATCACCACCGAACATTTTAGAAATTAGCTACAAATAAAACCTCTTTCAAGGAGTTAGTGTTTGAAATCAGAGATAAAATACAAATAGGATTTCAGATCTTTAGATTTATCAACCTCAATAAATCATCATCACACTAAAGGTTGTACATCTTACTTAGCTTCATCAACCATGTCAAGACTTATAGTATGAGCAATTTAGACCACTCCATGCCATGAAGATAGGCTTGAACACTGAGGCAAATTTTTAAATATACAGTACAACCTCGCCACAGCAGCCCTCTGTAGAACAACACCCTCTCTATAACAACACCTTCGAAATTTCCCTTAGTTGATATTTACTCTAAATTTAACCTCTGTAGAGCAACAACCTCTAAACAACGGCCAATGTTTGAAGCTCCCAAAGGGTGTTGTTCTACAGAGGTTGTACTGTAAATCACATTATTGTTTTGGACCATTTGTTTTTATAGAAGATTGGAGTACAAAAATGTACAGATAAACCTGTGAACTTAGGAAAGATAAATCATGAAACCTCTATTGACAGGACTGGTAGCTTTTATACAAAGGTCATTTTGTTCTAAATAATGAATGACAGTTAAAAGAATGGCCTTGTGGACTTTATTTGGAGGTCGCTGCTAACACAAGTTTGAAAGTAAAGTGCAACCTCTCCAACGCAACACCCTTTAGGAGTAGCACAATTATGTTATTGTTCAGAGGTTGTTGCTCTAAAGAGGTCAAATTGATATATAAATCATGCAGAGGGAAAAAATCATGCTGTTGTTGAAGGGAGGCTGTTGCTTAAGAGAGGGCCGCTCGGGAGAGGTTGTACCATAGTTGTCTCTGACCTTATGAACTCAACTTTTCAACACTCTAACACAATTATTCATTAAAACAGTCCTTAGAAAAGTAAATGATGTATTTCTACACTTTGATTATATGAGTCACACTACTCTATCACCCTGTGATTAAATGTTTGTAGCAAGTAACAAAGGCCATTAAATTCATTCTGTTGTGAATTATTACATTATATACAGTAATTGAATTCATAACCTCAGGGTTCAGGCAAAGGTGTACGAAATCAGAATTTTATTGAAATATTTTTCAACCCAAAGTTTTTTTGTCAGATTGTAGAAAAATGGTCCAAAATATCAATTAACATGATAAACAAATACGGGCAGCGATTTTTTTTCACCTCATTGGGAACGGGTCCACTCAGATAGGGAATTCTGGAGTCACAAAAACTAAGTAATTTCATGGCAAATAAAATGAAAATAAAGAATCTTATAATGTGCCTGTTTGCTGGCATCTTTACACTTCAATTTGATACTTCTTGTCAAAAGATGGCATAACGTCATTTTATGTCCAATTTTGAAAATTATTTTTTTTAAAATGTTCATCTGCTGGAAATTCTCCATTCTTACTTGGGAAAATTGAAGACTAAATGCTATTGGGAAGGGGTACATCCGTTTTCTAAAGAAGGAAAAAATCACTAATTGGCCATGGTACTAACTTAATGAACTTCTAAAAGACTTCAATTATCTAACACCTGACAAAAAGGGACAATCTTCCATAATGGAACTCATTGACATTGACTAACATCATTTGAAGCAAACAATGAATCAATCATCACAATATCTGTATCATAACTAATTACGTCAGATGCTGATAATATTACAAGCTGACCATCATTTCAGTTACCAACTACATATACATTCATGCAAATTAAAAAATGACATGGACGGCTTTAATTCAATTCAGTTGCCTTGAACTCAGTCACAAAAACATAATTTTAAGACTGATACATAATTTAGATACACTGGTAACATTAAACCAATACAGGGTCTCGAAAAGTTCATTGAAAATGAATAAACTAAAAATAACCTATTTTTAGTATAAGTCGTTAAAAATAAAATGAAAACAGCCAGAAGGCTTATCTCCAATCACTGTTTAAAATCAGTGTCAACAAGCTAAAGCGAAGGACAAAAGTTAAGTGACAAACTGGGTGGTAGACTGGTAGCTAGCTGTCAGTCGGATATTAAAAGGATTCTGAACCCCGGTAATAAAGAAAAGTATCACTTATCAGTTAACATCAATTGTAATAACTCATCGTATTTATTGAGGGACTCAGTTGTAGATTATATATCAGCAACACCTCAACTTTGAATATATATTAATGTATCCAAGATAGGACACACTGAATGAAAATCTAGTTTATCATCCATGTGGCCTGAGAAGGATTTCAACTGTTTAATTGCAAATGAAACACCATTTCCTACTTTCTTGATCATGAGTTAAGAAAAAAGAATGGTCTGGAAAAATAAAGAATTTTTTTTCTGTAGATATTTACTTTTTTTTCTTTGAATGTTGTAAAATTTGTAGTCATCTTGCACATAATGTAGAAGTTGATTTCATCAACCCTTTTCAATGATAATTTCCTGCATAGATATTGACAGAAACTGAAAGCACTCATATGGTACTTACATAGACTTGCACTGCAACATGAAATGGGAACAAGTTTAACAATTGCAATTGGCAGAATTCGAGGGTTCAACGCAAGAGTGTCGTAACTCATATTGAAATAAGAACAAGTTACGATAGTGTTGCGTTGAGCCCTCGAAATGTAGAAAAACGTAGTACTTTGGTCCGCATCAAACTTCACGCGCCCGAGTGAGTGACGGGTATGGAAAGCTGAACAATCATTCAGTTTCAAAAAATGGTGGGGATCTTGAACAAAGTCCTAATTGGCATGGCCTCACAGTAAATTGGATGGAACAATATAATATGAGCATAAAAAGGTGATGAAGCTTTTGCTTAAAACCTCGTCAACAACAGTGTGAAGTTTAGTTCATTCTTGATTTTATCTCATTACCAGATAAGAAGTATTTCTGACCCTTAAGGGTAAATGTAATGTGAGTATGTTGACTAAGATTTGTTTTTATTTCAACACCTTATTCAAAATTTGTTGATATTGCAACAAAAAGTTTGAGGCCAATTGGATAAGGTTAAAAGGTTAGAAAGATTGAGGGTACGCTAAGAATTTCAAGAGTTCATTAAACTATATAGTACCGTTAGTTCTCGATCAGAATAACAAATTGGTTTCCTACAAAACTATTGTACCATGAACTCAAACTTTCAGAGCAAAAACATTTTAACTTATTAAAATTTGCTCTTTTCATGCATCATCTTGTATTAAGAGGAGAAAACTGCAGGTTTTCTCACTGGACTTAAAACGGCTTCATGACAGAACCTTGCCTATGTCTAATAAGTGTACATATATATCAACACCCTTTATAAGTATATGTATTTAAATTTAATCCTTTGGTGTCTCAACGTTCCATATGAGATAAGTGAAACAATTCTGTTTCCTGAATTTATCAGTATATTGCAATCTCTCCAAAGATACGCCCTTTGGGAGTAGCAAATTTAAATGATGTTGATGTTGAGAGGTAATGTTGCTCTAGAGCGGTTAAATCAATATACATGTATATAGTTTAATTGTGCAGTGAGAAAAAGTCATGCGGTCGCTGAAGGGAGGTTTTAGCTCTCAAGAGATGGCCAATCTGGAGAGGTTGCAGGGTATTTTTTGGTCTTACAATTATAGACTTAAATCTCCTGGACAAATATAATTCAGTGAAAGTTAAAGGCACATTCAATACACCTAAGAAAAACAAATTTATAATCTCAATGTACCCGGTCAGGACAGTGACTAAATTCAAGGCCTTAGATGTTGTTATTGAAGTCCCAGATATAATACACAGCACTTGACAACAGTCTTAAGAATAACAATTAAATTTCAGACATATAAACATGCTTAATTCATTGTATTCATATTCTGTCAAGTGTAAGAGACTGTGGCATGAAACCCTTAAGCGATTATGACCATTTAAGCCCAGGGCAGACAAACATTGTACGAGTTTAAAATGACCATGAACTTATTTATGACCTCTCTGAACTTGACTAGTAAAATACTCTTACAGTTTGTCACAAAACTTATGTATCTCAGGCGTGGGATACAACGATTTTGGTGCTCGGTTAGATAATGGAACAAGCGATCACATTGACATTGAAATGAATCAAACATATAATCATTATTCATTTTGATCAGCCATATTGGTTTATACTGAATCTATCAATTTAAATCCCGGGTTATCTAACTGGTGTCAATTTTATTGGCATATTAAATATTATTTTTTATCTTTCATTGGCCGCGTATTGGTCTTATGATGACAAGCTATTTTCATTGTTTATAGGAAGATATTCTATATGTATGTCTTTAACAGGTCTGGTAGATATCTCAGACACAACAGTATAGTATGTCACTTTAATGACACAAAGATCAGGCACTGGAATGTTTCAAATAATGGAAGCTCCGTATTTAGATGAACTCTGAATATAAATAAAAAATATCAAAATAATTTCAATAAAAATCATACAATACAACTGGATCAGATGATCAGCTTGCATGATTAACAATTTGCATAATTAACTTTTGCATAATTAACAATTTGCATAATTAACAATTCGCAAATTGCTATTACATTGCATTACGAAAAAGTATGGTGAAGATTGGACATCCAATTAAACATATAGTCAGTCAGTTTACCAGATATTGATCATCAAAGCCACTTTTATCTACATGTATGTACAATTGAAATAATAATTGTTCAAGATTCATTTTATTTCAATTTTGAATATTCATCAATTGAATTACCGGTAAGACATCCTGAAAATGACAGCCTATGTTTTTATGTTCCATGACATTCTCATGTCTTAATTTTATTAAGATAATATAGGAGTTAGTCTAGCCTTAAACTTAATCGTTAGGTGTCAAATATCACAAACAATGCTACTAGTCGCCAGCATTTTTCAGACAGACTGGTAGCACCAGTGTCGGCTGTCATTTCAGGATATTAAAAACAAACAACTCAAATATGAAGATGTCACCCAATACAAATAATGAAGCCAATTAAGTGAATACCCTGCCGGGTAGTGACCTTATGTTTGTGGATGGGATAGGGGTATCTAGTGGATTAAAATTGATGGTAAACTTGTCCACTGAGATCATCTTCATAATCCCCCATTTTCTTTCCTATCTTGATCTTCCCTATCTTTGTTTTTTCTTCTTTAAAACAAACTAAGAGAGGCAAAGAATCAGAGGCAAAGAGTCTAATGTCAACAACTACCTGCTGGATTATGAAAGGTAAGAAAAAAGATCAAATCCCTACTGAGTGACAAATACAGGAGAAAAATCAAAGTATTCATGGAAACTGAACTTACATAGACTAGCTAGCACTGCAACATGAAACAGAAACCTCAGTCTAACCATTGCATGGTGGATGTAGAAAAAAATAGATCTTTGGTTCGCATCAAAATTCATGCGTGCTGAGCGAGTGAGGGCTTTGAATATATGGAAAGCTGATTTGTTTGTTTGTCTTGGTTTTACGTCCTTTTTCAACTGAGTCAGAGTCATTTGAGGTGGGCAGTTCACCTAACCATCATACCTGGAAGAACCATCATCCATAAGAAACTGCCTATTTTCTAACATAAAAAGCCATGGCCAGTAGCTGCACTCAAACCCGCGACCCTCTATCAGTGAGAAGTTACAGTGATTTGGAGTTAGCGACCTTAACCACTCGACCATGGAGGCGGGTCATGGAAAGCTGAACTATCATTCAGTTTCCAATGATGATAAATCCAAGGAGCACTTTTTTATTGGCCTTAAAATGATTTAAGCCAAATGTTGGGTCAATGTATGGTGTAGAATATCTTCATTAACTAGTTTACAATGAGACACAGATTTGTCTTCTATCTAATCTAAGATCACACTGACAAATAGCCAAGAAATACAGGGTCAAGAGTTTACTTTTTGGTAATCTAAGACTGTATTTGGTAAGAAAAAGAAATTAAAGGTAAAGAGAGCCATTAGTCAGTCAGAAGAGCCTAATTGCTATTAATACCCAGATTAGGGTTACTCTGGGTGTGGGTTTGGGTCATTTTAATGAGAAACTCGGGATATAAACAAGCAATTATTGATACAAATCACAGTGATATGTGATACTTAAAGCTGCTTTTTGTGATAACCTTAAAATGGAGTAGAATCAAAGCACTGGAAGTAATTACAATCCTTTGATGGAGACCTTAATTCAGGACACATTAGTTTAAACCACTGAAAACATACAATATAGCAAGGTTAACTTACCCTTTAAAAGGGATTCATGACAACATGGAATTTTAATTTAATTTTCAATACTTCATGAATAGTTAATGAATAATGAATAACAATTTGACAGGGGTTAAAATGTTATATGGCATTGGATGATGAAGGGTCATTTAGAAGCAGAGAAATTAGTTGTACAGAATACATGCTGCAGCAGACACTGATCATGTTCTTCAGTGGACATCTGACAAATAAAATATCCTGCAGACTCAACTGCAGAGAAAAAATAGACTTAAATACTGCCCAGAGGTCATGACTTACAGTAGTCTGATCTAAATTTCAAACATTTAATTGGTTGTTACTGAGCCAAGCATATGGCGGCTATGGAAATTTTTGAGGTCAGCTGTAAAAAAATTGTTTGTTTCTAGTAACATACCCTAACTACCTACCTCATTTTTGTTGAGCACGTTACCAAAAACAAACATTTTTTAATGCCTAAAGATAATAATAACTGTTTAATTGATTCTCCTCTAGATGGTTATGTTTGCAGTTTTAACTGTAATGTGATATAGATGATGAAGGCCATGCATCAGATGAACTCTACGGTAAATAAAATCTTTTCATAACACCAAGTTTTTTTGTATGAATTTTGTTTGTATAAATTTTGTTTTGTCAAAATTGATCAATTTGTTGGAGACATATTTTAATTTCAACTTTAGAACGCAGACAAATGCGTAATTCTGTGTACGTAAAGTGATTCACATTTCAATGCATTTCAAAGATCTTATCGGAGAGTTTTGTTTATTTATCGCTTTATTTATTACAATTAGCTTTCAAATTTATTCTTCTACGACAACATTGCTTTAATTGACTACCAAGTTTATTTCACTAAATGAGGAAGAAAAGCCATCAACACAATTTATAGCATTTTGGTTGCACGTACATGTATACATGTATGTGTTTAACATGACAAGTATTTTCTTCCTACAAAGTAGATGATAAACAAGGTGCTCGGAAAGGCCTGTTTTAGAAATCAAAGTGCACTTGACAACCCTCCAACCTTTGGTTAAAGAAGGAATGAATAGCTTAATTACTGGTAACCAGTTATTTAATCATTTATTTTTCTAATGAGTTAAAAGGTAAAACTAATTCTAAATTAATGAATAAACCTGTGAACAAAGGCCATCCTTGGGAAAGACATAATGTGGCCTTTATTGACAAGTGGCCTTTATTGACAAGTGGCCTTTATTGACAAGTGGCCTTTATTGAAAAGTGGCCTTTATTGACAAGTGGCCTTTATTGACAAGTGGCCTTTATTCAGAGGTCATTTTTTAAAAAATCAATGACGCTGTTAGAAAGAATGGCCTTTATTTTAAGGGTGGCCTTTATTCGGAGGTGGTCGCTAACACAGGTTTGACTGTAAATTGTATCAGTACATGTTTTTTATCAATAATCTAAAATTGGCTGACATAGAAAAACTCATGAACTTTGACCTGAAACAATTTTTGTATAAAATGTTCTGATTATCGCTTGGAATCTAAGATTTAAAGTTCAGAAAGATTTTGCTGAACTGAAAGATGGTGTATACTGCCTGACAATTTATTTGTTGAACACTTTCCCTGACAAGAAACTTCTGAAGCCTGTTCATCATATCAGATTGTACCAAATGGTAATAATGGAATAAGTACTGATACTAATGCCACTCCCCCTCATGAAGAAAACCCCAGATCCGCCCCTGCTCTAATATAGTACAAAAGACTTTCACACACATAATCTTGTTGGCATGTTTCCCTCTCTCTGCATAAAAATGCAAATAAACTTGCATTCAGACATGCATTTGCATGTTCAAATTTAATCAAATAAAAAATGTAGAAACTTGCATAATATTAAGCAACTTCAGAATATAAATGTGCACAATTTACTTTGTACAAATGTAGTAAACAAGAATCAAATAAAACTAAAGTAGAATTATTTTAGCACTGATAACACAAAATATAAATTGACAAATAAGGGTTCCCTTTATTATTCGTACAGTAAAACCCTGCCTCATGGATCACCGGAGAAACCATGATTTAGAACACTACCGCCAGTATAAGAAGACTTTTACTGTCGTATTTTATTGTGGCATCCAGAGAATATAATCAAAGCACTGAGAGTACTGTCAGAAGTGAAAGTTAAAATGTTATTGATAATATTTGGTAGATACGCATTAGATAACTAATGATACCAAAAATCTGGTGTCCTCGTTCTGCTAGTGTCTTTTAGCGATTTCCATGCGTATAGTAGCGATGCGCACTATTTATTGTCTTTATGAATGAAACTTTTGTGCGGATGAATACTGAATTATTAAACTCAATAGTTTTACAGTTTGAAATGCAAAACCAATGTAATAATTCAAAATGAACATAATCCTGCAATATATCCAACGTGTATCATAACTACAATCGGTAGAGTTATACAACCTGTGGTACTATTTTGAAAGCGAATGTATGGATAAGAGGCGTCACATTTTTGTTAATACAAAACTGGGTTTATCACTATAGAAGCTCTCGCTTCTGATTTGAAACTGACCAATGGTGTTGCTGCATTGAAGACTGATTGCAGTAACAAGTCTCAGCGCTGTTAACAAGTAATCAGAAGAAATTAAATAGGCATAAAACACTAAGTCTTGTTAAAAATGAATCAAACAAAAGTTCATGAACTTTTGATAGAAAATATTGTCGTAAACAATAATGCCACAAATTTAATGGATACCAAGACATTTTTCATTAAGACATACTAGTAATTATACAATATGGCAAGTTACAATACTTCTAAAAATATTGCCATGAGTTACACCAATGGTAAATATCTCTTTCGGTCAATTAGTTTTCATGTTATGAGAATTAATGAAGTAACTTAATGGGATCGTTAACTTTAAATGCATATTTAATGGGAAATTAACAGGGTATTTGAATCATGAGTTAGCAGTTGTATAATTATTAAAGGTACAATTTTGTTTTTGCAGTATAATTGAACATTATTGTGGGGGGCAGAACTATTTTGATATATTAAACATAAAACATGTAACTGCAGCAATGTGAAAAAAAAGTCAAATTGCAATTTTATCCCTAGGAAAAATTGACACATTTTTATCACAGTATGAGTATAATATTATACATTGTACTATAATGACTTCAGAGAATATCAGTAGATATATATTTCATAAGTGTTACACTGTATCATAATAAAAATACTGTAAATTATATACTTTAGATATATACACAATACTCGTGTTTCTTCTCACATGACCAATAAAATAGCATGGTAGAATTTTCCGCTATATTAACTTCTGTGATGATCTGGTATATTATGTACATACAATTTTAATACACAAATATTACATATTTTATATGATAAATTACAATGAAATAGTCATTCTACCTTTACAAGGTATACAACCACTGAGAAGAGGTTTGTTGTTCTATATACAGTCAAAGGATGAAACTTATGTTACCACAGAAAACCCGGGGGGCATTTAGCCTGAACTTTGAATGAATATTACGCACACAAGGGTGAGGGAAAGGGGGTAACCCCTTCTACTGCTGGGAAGGTCGTAACCCCACAGCTTTCATTACTTAGATGCCATTTTTGGCCATTTCTATATTTTTTGCTTTTCAAGTTGATGTTTCACAATTCGAGGGCTCAGCGCAACACTGTTGTAACTTGTTCTTTTTTCAATGAGTTACGACACTGTTGCGCTGAACCCTCAAATTATGTTAGCTGGCCATGCCCCTGCAACCAAACATCATGTCCTTTTATTTTTTATGCTCAATGCTCTTTATCAACAACATTTTGTTCCTACAAGGCAGAAAGCTTCCTTATTTATTCTTGTATATATTTGTGAAGTTGACTATTACTAGCTGACATTAAGATTAACGGTTGTGAGTTGTGACACTAAGTATTTACAATAGCCATGTAATGGTACAATATCTCTTTATAATACTTTTAGATAAAATTTATTGTTTTAACCTCTCTGAAGCACTTTTCATTTCATATTGATTAATGGCAAAATTTCACAGAGATTTATTTTGAACAACATTGATTTAAGTTAATTTTAAACAATTCTGATAATTTGTAAAATCCCTCAAAGATATATTTTGAGCATTATTGATTAATAGAATAAGATAGTAAAATCACTGGAATTCATTCTATTTGCATAAATGTTTTATTGTAAAATGGTAATTTCAAAGAATTAAATGTATTTCATATTATATTTTATGATAAATGTAAACAATTAAAGGAAAGTTTTGTCATGTTAATGCATTTGATTGTTTGGTAAACATATATAATATACAGTATATTATATTGTATTGTATTATAATATATAACCAAGTGATTAATTATGCCAAAAACAATTTAATGAGAAATGTTACCAAATACATCACGAACCAGTTAACTACATTTTGAGGAAATATATTATAATTCATTAAAGTGATAAACCATCTTATAAAATATAAATTATCCCAATTTCTGAATGTTGATAAATATGACAAATTTATGGACTTTTAAGTATAAATTAATCATTCATAGAAAATGATCAAAAAAAACTTAAAGCAAAATGAATCATAAACAGTCATAGTCTAAAAATTGTGATTTTTTTAAAAACGATTTTCATCATTTTTTTAATCATTTTTATATTTTAATCATATTATTAACTCTCCTGACCTACATAAAAAGATTTTATCAGAAATTATTATAAATATGAAAGTTTATAATTTTAATGAATTTTGTGGAAAGATTGCATTTAGTTCTATAAGACAAATAAATAATTCAGAGGATTTAAATGTGTGTTACCACTAATTCAAAATCAAATATGTAACGATTATGTTTTACTTCGAGATCAAATCTGTAACTAATCAATTATCTGTGATAGTCTGACCGTAATTTTTAATGTACTTATAATCTCAAGGTCTGAGTTTTATCATAACTGGCAGACAGAGGATTCTACTATATCATACTATTAAACTCATTATAGAATTGAACTTTTTAGAGATACAAAAAAATTTAAATTTCTACTCAACTAGTTATGCCATTAATAATGCAAAATTATAAAATGTAAATTCTCAAAATTTAAATCATTACCTACCACATAAGCCTATTTTGTAGTACATTGGAACCTCTTTGAAGCAACACCATTTGGGAGTAGCAAATTTATGTTGTTGTTTAGAGGATGTTGCTCTATAGAGGTTAAATTAATAGTAAGATTGTACAGAGGGAAAAATCATGCTGTTGTTGAAGGCAGGTTGTTGCTCAAGAGAGGGCCACTCTGGAGATGTTGTACTGTAGATTCATAATAGCTCCCCATGTAGATATCCCTTTTTATGAACATATTTTCCAACTGAATGAATTTGAACAAATGTCAATGCAGTAGATCTTATTCCTCATTTAATGACCATCTCTATATTACAACCACCTCACTGTTATGTCCATCTCATTATGATTATACCACTGACTATCAGACTGGTGTTCATTGTTTCCTTAACACATCTTTTCTGAATATTTTCTCCTTATTCTAACCTGATATAAATGAGACCACCTCAATATTAAGGTCAATTTTTGATCCCAAACATGGTCTTAATATTGAGGTTTTACTATACAGTACAACCTCTCCAGTGTGACCCTCTCTTGAGCAACAACCTCCCTTCAATGACAGCATGATTTTTTCCCACTGAATGATTTTACTTTTAATTCAACCACTCTAGAGCAACAACCTCTAAACAACATCATAATTTTGCTACTCTCAAAGGGTGTTGCTTTTGAGAGGTTGCAGTGTATAACAATTTATAACAACAAACTGTATTCACTGTATATGTACAAATGTACCAACTGGGTTTGTACAGAAAAAATAGGTAATTATTGAGTTTTTAAAGTATTAAACATATTAATTGTATGAGATTCATTTTTAATAAGATTGTCTAAATTGGTTATCAAGAATATTTTTCAACGCTATTAAACCTTTTTAATTCAGATCAGTTAGCTAAATTCCATTTTATTTGTCTTGCATCTCTGACGCAAGTGAACACTCTAAGTCTTAAATGATCCCTTCATAATTATTGACAAACAAAAAAATTTAGGGTTGATTAAAAAAAACTCTGGTTGAATTTTAATTCATTTTGTAAGAACATGCAGATTATGAATTTGCATGAAACCATGAAAAAATACACATCATTCGATGCATAGCTAAAAAAGGAAGATATCATTATTCAATGCTTAAAAGCACAAGTACCTCAGAAGTGGATTCCAAGAACATTTGTATTTTCCAACAATCGGCCAAATCCTGATAGCTTCCCGCTAAATCCTGATAGCTCCCCGCTAAATCTTTATAGCTCCCCGTTAGATCCTGGTAACTCCTACGCCCTAATGTTTTATTCATTTTTGTCACAAAGATTGAATCGTCACAATTTTAGAATGTATCGACAGTCTCGATCAAAGACTTCAAAATGGTAGTGTTTGATACTACTCCACTGCCACTTGAACTTCTTCAAATCATGAAGTCATATTACTTCAACGGAGTAAAGCCTATTTCAGAGATCAAGTAACAATAATCGTACAAGCATTAAATCCGTGCAGTCACTTTTTGTGGTTCCTCAAGTTCGTTCTCTAAATTAAGTCATTAATCATTTAATCCAATTATGTTTCACAAATTTGAAACGTTCATCAAGACATAAAGCACAATATAGCATACGAAATATTTAATTGATATAATATTTATATTCAAGCAGTAAAATCTGAATTTTCTAGTGTTAAATCAAGGCTAACTTCACATGTCAATAAAATTACACAACACAGTATAAGATTTTATTGTTCATTACATTTTCGCTGCTAATTAAATGTTTTAGTAACATATCAATTCACTATTAATTAATGATAGAGTTAGTTCAATGTAAGGTAAACTTCCATCATTGTCTATTAAAGTCCATACTCAAATAAAACACATTCAAATGAATGATATCCTGTTTATACTTTTTAATCTTCATACAAATCCATCTTCATTCACGATCATAAATAAAACACTCCATTCACGCCAGTCCTTTATTTATTTAAAAAAACACTCTCTTTTTATTTATTCAAATTCGATAAAAATATTCATCGTACAATTAAATAAATCATAGCTCGTTTGAGTGCCTTTAACCACAATGTTGTATTTAGTACTACAGACAGTCATCCGACAAACACAAGTCCTTAAACCACAATACTAGACATACGAAAATATCAGTACAGTGGTTAAATAGCTTAATAGGTAACGTGTTCTATATCGTGCGAAAAATATAGTAGTACATATCTGCAGTACATATTGTAACACTTGACTTAATCGTAAAGGTACTGAATAAATTACCTGCGTACCAAGTTTAACACTTTAAGCAACAAAATAGCATAACATTAAAATACAAAATGTACAAAGAAGAAGTTTAATTTTGATTTTCAGTTAATAAATACATTACAGTTACAAAAAGGATTAATAATTATTGTATTATTTGGAAATGTTTCTACATTTTACCAGCAATTTATACATAAAACATAATTATAAATGGACATTAAAAGCAGACTGGAGGGAGACAAGTTAAAGCTTTTAAGTATGATGTTTACAATACCATAAACTTCACATAGTGACCAGTACTCAAGGTACAGACCACCTCACATAGTGACCAGTACTCAAGGTACAGACCACCTCACATAGTGACCAGTACTCAAGGTACAGACCACCTCATTATAACGACCACTCACTTTCAGACCTGCAGTCAAACCTGCACTAGCAGCCACCTTCAAATAAAGGCCACCCTGTGAATAAAGGCCATTCTGCTAAAAAACATTATTAATTATTTAAAACCTCTGAATAAAGGTCACCTGTCAATAAAGGCCACTTTTCATCTTTCCCAAGGGTGGCCTTTGTTCACAGGTTTTACTGTACTTCAATTTGATAATGAAACCACCTTATAATTAAGAATGTATTTGAGTCCAAAGGAGGACTAAATATCAAGGTTTTGCTGTACTTTGATAATCATGCAATAACTGACTGATATCAAACATGACATGTCTTAAAGGACAATCATTACTTGTAATATAATTACGTAATTAACAACCAAATAAGTCAATAAACATCATTATATTACGTAATACGTTGTCAAATATTTTCTAGGGAGAATATCAGTTAGCTCTTTACTAAGTACATACACTTACTTTAGTCTTGGTCGTACTAAATGCACAACTAAGTTTATAGTGCAACAGAATAGATTATAAAATTTATGACATGTTATGGTATACAAGTGCAAATGCATTAAGCATTAAGGGGTTTTAAGTTGGCAAATAAAACTAAACAAATATTTTCATGGCTAAATCTTCAGTTTTCTTCTGTCAAAATACAATTAAATAAAATGCCAGAGCCTGTTATTTTCACCTAAGCACATTTGAGATTTTAAATCATGTTTTTTAAGTACCTAGCAAAACAAACTTTCTTTGTTAAGATTTTAATATTTTTTTAAGTCACCTGTTTACTATTTTACAACACTTCTCTGTCAGAAAGTATTACTAAAAGTAAACCAAAGGGGCATTACAAATGTACTTGTAAAAAGGTGTTTTCTCATGAGCGCTTCTAACAAAGAACAATGACTTTTATGGCCTGAATTCACAAAAATGATAAATTCATAATATGGCCTTTTAATTTTAATTCACAAAATCGCCTTTATTCATAAAGTGGCCTTTATTTACAAAATGGCAATTATTCCCAAATTGGCCTTTCTTCATAAAGTGGCTTTTATTCACAGAATGGACTTAATTCATGAAATAGACTAACATATTAATTCCAAAATTAAATTACAAATTCTCTAAATGACATTTATCCTCTGATGGTATAATATTCACAAAGTTGCCTTTATGTATACTAGTAGTTGAACCTAATGGATTAAAATATCAATAAATATTTACTGTGGAATGGCCTTAAAAATGTTCACAAAGTGGCCTTTACTCACAGGTAGTTATTAATATCATCATTAGACCTAACTACAATGGTTGAACTCTGCATATTTGGAAACAAAACTTCAAAATTAAAAACAGCTTGTAGCATTTTTGTTAGATTTTTTTTTCACACAGTAGAAAACAATAATGTATATTCTTTTATTTAAAGGTCACAAAAATTACTCATAATTTTATGCTTTATCTAGCTAGTGTAGCTCTATTTATGGCAATCATAATATTTCATCTGGTATGGAATCTTAATGCACCGTAATGGTGACATAATGAGACACCTTAATTTCCCTGAATAACTTGTCAATCAAACAAAGCCACATTCCACAAAAAAAGTACAGTAGGGCAGTATAACAAGTGTAGCCAGTTTTCACTTCAACCAAGTACAGTACAACCTCTGTAGAGCAACACCCTGTGTGAGCTTCAAATACTGGCCATTGTTTAGAGGTTGTTGCTCTACAGAGGTTAAATTTATAATACATATCACCTTAGGGGAATTTGAAGGTGTTGTTATAGAGAGGTTGTTGCTCTATAGAGGTTAAATTTATAATAAATATCAACTTAGGGGAATTTGAAGGTGGTGTTATAGAGAGGTTGTTGCTCTACAGAGGTTAAATTTATAATACATATCAACTTAGGGAAATTTTGAAGGTGTTGTTATAGAGAGGTTGTTGCTCTACAGAGGTTAAATTTATAATACATATCAACTTAGGGGAATTTTGAAGGTGTTGTTATAGAGAGGTTGTTGCTCTACAGAGGTTAAATTTATAATACATATCAACTTAGGGAAATTTTGAAGGTGTTGTTATAGAGAGGTTGTTGCTCTACAGAGGGCCGCTCTGGAGAGGTTTTACTGTATACCCTAATAAACCTCCCACCCATCTTTTGAGAAATTATCTGTGCCAAAACACTTATTGTTAAAGATTCCTTACCAAAATATATCAAAGTACAGAAAGTACTCATGGAAACTGAACTTACATAGACTTGCACTGCAATGTTGAACATGAACTTGAGTTTTAGAATTGCATGGCGGATGTAGAAAAACGTAGTATTTTGGTCTGCATCAATATTCATGCGCATGAAGCGAGTGACGGCAATGGAAAGCTGAACTATCGTTTAGTTTCCAAACATGCGTATTGCCAGAGTGTTCTCAGTTTATCACCATTCTGACTTTCCATATTAGAAGAAGACATTTTTATTGCCTTCTTAGACGCTTCAAGGATGAACACCTCTGTAATACAGTAACTTGTTAATTAACCACGCCTTGAATATAAATGTATCATATCAAATTTTTAACTCTATTGTTGTGGTTGGATTATTGACTTCGCTTAAGTGAATAAACCTCAAGATTTTAATCTACCAACAATAAACAAAATCTGATGTTCATCTGACTGTTCTAATGGTACAATTGAAGAACTAACAACAAGTGCTAAAACACCCATTTATTGTTAAACCTTCATACAAAGAAAAAGTTATTACAAAATTTAAAAAATATCACTTATGCATGCATGGATGTTACTTCCAAAAGGTCCATAGAGAAATCCCAAACATGTTGAGGAGCCCCTTTGCAATAAAACCTTTCATACAAGCAAACGGTTGACAAATTTGAAAGAATAAGGAACTCATATCTATTAATGTTTATTTGTAAGGTTTCTAATGTAAGATGTAGAATGGAATGGTGTTGAAGGCATGATTCAACCTGACAGTTACCCTGGGCCGTTGGAATCCTAATAAGGGTCATCCTTGTACTATTTTCTAAGACACCAACAGGCTTAGCCACTTATCCAGTCAGCATGCACAGGGTCTTCAGAGGGTTCATCATTGCTAATAATTTAAGGTGGAACCAAACAATAAAAATGATAGATTTTCTTAAAATTTATGAGAACAGTAGATGACATATCAACCTTTATTCTAGACAAAAATAAAAAAAATCCCTCGGGCAGATTTTTAATAAAAATAATTTAAGTTTGGATGTGAGAAGAAAAAAACACTAAACTTTACATTAAAAATCGTTTTACTTGCACTTATAATCAAATCATGGACATCAAATTTATATCTACGCAGGTAATTTTATTCTCCGCTATTAAATTTTTATTTCATTAAATATCTACATGAATTGATAAAGCGATAGGTATTTTCAGAGAGGCACTATAAATACCGTAAAAATGACCGTTTTGACGTCGAAAACAACGTTATTTCAACCATTTGGTTCCAACTTAGATGGTGCATTCAGCGTCAGCATTAGCATCTCTTTCTCAAGTTAAACCTTAAGTAAGAATCAGGTTTCACTGAACAGTAAAGGCCATTTTGCAAGCATTATTATCATGAAATAATAAACCACGAAAGTCTTGTGTACCTGATTTTGACGTTTGCTATTTCAAATTCAAGTGCAATGAAATAAAAGTTTTATTTTCCATATATGGTCAAACTTGTGTTAGCAGCCACCTCTGAATATGGTAAAGGCCGCCTTTTGAATAAAGACCATTTTTTCAAAAACTGTCATTGATTTGAAAAAATGACCTCTAAATGAATAAAGACCACCTATCAATTAAGGCCATGTTTTGTCTTTCCCAAGGGTGGCCTTTGTTCACAGGTTTGACTGCACATATATAACCCTGGTATCAATGATACATCAAAGGTAAACATTTACTTTTCTTGTAAAACAGGATTGATAAAGGCCTTTATCAACATATCAATATTCGCCACCCAAACACATCAGGATTTGATTGTTATAAATATCACGTTTTCCAACTTAACATGGTACAAGAAACACTCCTTTAGAAACCATGATTTTGTTGCGAAACCCGACAATTCAACGATGACAATAAATCAATTGATTATTCAAAATATCAAAATTGTGTTACAAAATCCAACTATTCAATGATTTCTATAATATATTGATTACATCAAACAGAGGATTGGTGCGTTTAAATGTCCCGATTGTGTAAGACAAAAAATATCTATTTCAAATAAGGATGCATTTTTTTGCACAGAAATAAATATAAAAGATGAGTCAAGACTTCCTGCATGTTTTACATTATGGTGTGATAGGAGAGAAATAAGAGCATAGTCTCATGAGTTTGATCTCAATGTAAGAATAGTATTGCGCAATACAGGAAATAAAATCTGTGGTGCATTGAGTCTACACAATTTTTTAAAAACGCATCAATTGTTAATATAAGACAGCGAAGTCAAAAGTTCCAAAACACAAGAAGTCCGTGAAACTGTGCCTGATTGAAATAGGTTTAAAGTACACCCAGTATTGATCAAGGTCATTTTTAGGTCAAGCCCCTAACAACAGAGCACTTATAGAACACCTTAAATCATCAAAATGACAAGTTGTTACATAAAAAAACTTATTTTACATTTCAAACACTCCGCAATCTATGAATCCATCGAAACTTGGCCGTTTTATTTCATGACGTCAAAAAGGAAGGCAAGGTAGATTATCTTAGCCCAAGATAATCTCTAAGAAAATCAAAATTATTTATATAAAATCTTCACTCTCAAAACTTACAACATACAAAATTAAATATTTTCTTTCTTATAATTGATAATCAAATAAAGGAAGAATAAATATTTTCATGTGTGATTTCTGTTTCATAATAAGCCGAAACACTGGATTTAAAATGAAATAAATATTTTTATACATTTGTTGTATTCTATGTTCAATCAGCTGGGAAATACAACAAATGTTTTAAAATATTTATTCTGTCAAATAAATAATAATGCACAAGTGTTTTGACACAGACTTTTATACACTTGCATCAAACAAAATGTTAAAACTGACCCCTGGTCAATGGTTACTCAACAAGTCTTTTACAGTTTATCCAAATTAAAGGCCAAGTATGTCTGTGTTTCTGACAATGGTCAGGAAAGAGTTTTCAGTATTTTTTTTCTCAAGAACTTATGTGAGAATACAATTATGTCACAAAATATGTTTTTGTAATTCGAATTTTGCTATTTAAGAAACTTTAAGGATCAGTGTCTAAAAATAGGGTCAACTGGGTCACTGTATCATTACTTTTATGACTTTTTTTGTATAACACAAATTTGATGCATGTTTTTTTGTTTTATTCTAATTTTATGTAAAATAAAAATGTAATTAACTTTCTATTGGATATTAATTGTTAAAAGTAATCAAAACTAGACACCAGCACAGGCGTAGCTTCCTATAGGCACTGTTACAAGGCATGTGCCCACACTTTTTTCTGACAAATGAAAATGTAAAAACATTGCATGCATAACTTGGCTTAACTTTTTATAACTTCTGTTAAGTTTCATTGAGTTGCTGAGATATTGTATAATTATACACTGTATTAAAAACAACAAAGGGCCATAACTCAGTGAAAATTTAATCAAACAAGACAAGCTTAATGCAAACACTACTTATCACTTCTGTGAAGTTTCATTGAATTCCTGTAGGTAGTTAATGAGAAATAGTCTGGACAAATTTGCCTATTGCATATACTTTATAAAAAACAAAGGGCTATAACTCAGTGAAAATTCATCCAAACAAAAAATGGTTACAGCATACACAACTAACCTTACTATTGATCATTTCCGTGAAGTTTCGTTAAATTCCTGTCAGTGGTTGCAGAGAAATAGTCTGGACAAATCGTGTCTACAGACGCACAGACCGACCAACCGTAAAGCGTGAATCCAATATAGCATGGAAACCAGTCAAACAACACAAGCATCTGATTGGTTGTGTCTGAGAATAATTATAAAATTAACCAATGTCTAGCAAGCTATCAATCTAAATTTGGTCGCTTAACTCATTTCGTAATCTTAAATCATAATTGGTTAATATTAGGATGCACTCTTAAGATTCAATTTTATGCCATTCAAACAGCTAAAGTGTCAAACAAAAAGTGTTACAACTTAATATTTCTAAAGATAAGAGTTTATTTCAGATTTTTACATTCAATTTAATGCGCAAAAATTAAATGCAGGTGTTTTACATGTCACTTATATTTTTTGTTGAACTTTCTCAATTTTTATTCAAATTTCACATTTTGCAACAAAAAATTATTTAAAAAAAATAATCACCCATTTTTGTGCTAACCCTGAGATCAAGTAAAAAAGGTTCATTCAAGTGCAGAAATCTTACAGAGACGCACTATTGAGGTGTTTTAAAAGGCTTTCAAAACAAACCAATATAAGCGTGCAAATATTATTTATGCATAGAATTGAAATTCTTAACATACATATTTGGCCAACATCTTAATTTTAAGGGGTTGAGAACTTTTTTGACTAAAAATAATTATGTAGTGTCTCTTATAAGCCATAAGATTAAATTAATTCTTGAAATTTATGTATTAATAACATCAACCATCGTCTCTTGGTTTATTTGCTATTCAGTAATTATCTTCATGTGTTACAACTTTATTAAAAATTTCATCATATTCCGAATTATCATCTTAATAACACTCCTAATGACAAGACCGTTGCAAAATGTACGTTTTTTTATAAACATAGCTTATTCACATCCATTGGAATTACATTTCATAAAAAACAACTTTATATCCCATTTGTTATTTCAAGCCAAATAATCTACGTAATTCATTATTTTCATGTTAACCATTGTCTTTGTCACGTACGTCATTTGTAATTTCATGTATGTAATTGTATGTTCACATGGGTCTCAGTGCCTACTGATTTCAAAATAATTACATTGTATTATATACATATAATATAATCTGTATGTCAGGTATTAAGCTCAGTTTGTTGTTATGTAAATAACAAAATTTAAAACAAATAAATAATCAGAATGATACGTGTACACATGTACACTCAAAATAATGTTCCATTATGATCAGGGACACTATATATATATGCAACCTCTCCGAAGCAACACCCTTTTGGAGCAGCAAAATTATGCTGTTGTTGTTGAGTGGTTGTTTCTCAAGAGAGGTAAGATCAGTAGTTAAATTGTGCAGTGGAAAAATAATGCTGTTGTTGAAGGGAGATTGTTGCTTAAGATAGCAACGCTATGGAGAGGTTGTACTGTTGGCAAACTATAAAATTTTGTAAAACTAATAATGTGATAAGTAATCAGAAATTGATACACTCAAAATGCTGTGTCATAATGATCAGGTACACTATACCACATGTAATATAGTGCCCCTGCTATAAAACATATGATCAACAATGAATGTTAATTAAGTTAATTGTAAAATGATACATTAAAGTAGTGCAAGATTTAAATCAACACCATGTAAGTAATTATATGCAACAACAGATGTTTAAAATCAAAATTGACATTTAAGAGTAAGACTGAATCATGAATCTGTTAAGATTTTTTTATCTCTGGGCAAACACTTAGAGTGTGAAAAAGTGGCTGGTGTAATAGATGATAGACAGAGGTACATGCGACAAAAGACATTTTGAATTTTGAAAAGGTTCAAGGTCCATGTATATAATATTAATGAATATAAGATACATCATTCATTTAAGCCTGCCCTGGCCTGGTTCAGTAGCTAGATCGTTAGCATCTACGGACCTAGAGTTAAATCATAAACATGATTCAAGTTCTGGGAAATGAGTTGGTTTGAGACATTGCAGTTGGAAGTTATTTGATGAGAACAATGTTAAAATGGTACAGAATAAATGAATTACCATTGAAAACTGTCAAAAAATTCCTATAACCTAAAAATATATACAATGTAGTATACATCTTTATATTATTTAAGATTATTCCAAAGGCCTTTACTGTACAATGTAGTACATATCTTAACACTGTTCATTTTCATTTTAGATTATCAAAAGTATTTTCAATTCTCAAATTGGAAGCATCTAAACATAAATACAAGATGTTGGCAGTAAAAATAAATTATTTATAGGGGCATATCTAGCTTTGAATGAATGTTACACACGCACAATGTTAGCTTTTGACTTAGATGCCATTTTTGGCTTGATTTATATTCCCACTTTTCAATTTTGATGTAACGATAACGCACATGCCTGATCCAAACTGAAAACAGATTGCATCATAATAACAATTTTGAAACTTTTCATTTCAAGAAGGGAGACAACCCAATACAAAACAATCATCAAAAAAATAGTTCCTACAGATTTGTTTCCCTTAGTTACCCACATTCTTTGCTAGCAAGCTGTCAACAGAAAATAATCATATTCTCAATCAATAATTAGATTACTGTACATGAATATCTTACCTTGAAACGAGAAGAAGGTCAGCCATTTTTCTTTGTCAGTAAAGTTCCCTAAACCATGTATTGAACATACAATGTCCGTTCTACATAAAATGTTCCACTTTTAATATTATCCAACTGATTGTCTATTTCACAATGCTACAAATCAATAGCAGTGTATAGTTCCAGAGACTTATCCAAGAAATGGTTTCATTCACTGAGGTGTCTCATTTATATCCACTCCAAATGATAATTCATGCAGATAAGACACTGTCCATTTTTCACAGAAGAAATCTAAATAAAGTTGATACCCAATTTAGCATTAATGATTAACAATGTTAAATATATTGACCAGAGTTGAGAGCAAAATCGTTACAAATAATATTCTCCTACTTGTGTGTTTATTTACTACTTCCTAGTACAAAGCCCAAACAATGTAAGAGAGACGTACATTAGCCAGACTGTTCCTCATTCAATAACTTAGCATTACTCCTGAGGATATTGTACATGTATAGCTGCCAAACAAGAGGCCAAATTTGGTCAATAAATATCCTGCATACACTGTACTTAGATCTATCATTCAATAAATTCCATACTATGTCACTACATATAATTATTTATACATGCTCAGAACTATATCCGTTATCTATATCAAAGTTGTAAATAATTAATGCCATGTCAGCACATTTAACTGGCACTCTCAAAACATCATTATCTACAAAGTAATTAGACATTCATATACAGTCAAACCTGTAAACAAAGTTCTCAAAAGGGGATATGACCTCTATGCACAGTTGACCTTTCTGTAAAGTTGACCTTTAAGCAAAGTTGACCTTTACACAGAATTTACCTTTACGCACAGTTAATCTTTATGCACAGATAACCTTTATGCACAGTTGACCTTTAAGCAAAGTTGACCTTTATGCAAAGATGACCTTTAAGCACAGTTGACCTTTAAGCAAAGTTGACCTTTAAGCAAAGTTGACCTTTATGCACAGATGACCTTTAAGCAAAGTTGACATTTATGCACAGATGACCTTTATGCAGTTGTCACCTTTACACAAAGTTGGCCTTTAAGCAAAGTTGACCTTTATGCACAGATGACCTTTAAGCAAAGTTGACCTTTATGCACAGATGACTAAGCACAGTTGACCTTTAAGCAAAGTTGACCTTTAAGCAAAGTTGACCTTTTTGCACAGATGACCTTTATGCACAGATGACCTAGAATCACAGTTGACCTTTAAGCAAAGTTGACATTTATGCACAGATGACCTTTATGCACAGTTGTCACCTTTAAGCAAAGTTGACCTTTATGCATAGTTGATCGTTATGAGCAGTTGACCTTCATTCAAAGATTGATCTATTTGTATTGATAAGAGTGAAAAAGCATGGCCTTTGTTTGCATGGGGGTCTTGACTTACAGGTGGTCGATAATTCAGGTTTTATTAAACAGACAAGTAACAGTATGTTTTAAATACATTAACAGGTTAGACGGTATAATCAGTAACCACTCAGAGCACACAATCGTCATGAAAAAAGTCATTAACGACAAATTGTCGCAAGTTTTTGTAACAAACATACAATTATTTGTTTACTGTTGTTATTATTCATTCAATTACACAGAATATTGTTAATATACTAAAGCATAGGCTAAGGCAGAATATAATTCATTCAATGTTTCTCAGAAATTTTCACCATAGTGTTTATAAAGAGAATGCTTTAATTAAAGATGAAATTGCAGTCATTGCGTACTCAAAATTTATGATAATTGGTAATATTTCAATCATACTATGTTTTATAATTATCTTCATAAGAAAGATAACTGCGTCATCATGTCATCATCATTAGGCTTAAACAATTGTATGTTTCTGGTTACCTGAGTACCTGATTTGTTTATGCCTCATTATTAATAGTATTACATTATTATTATTTTAATATAATCATTAATATTAAGACAAGACAAAAATGCTATTTTCAGTAAACTCCAATCACAATATTACAATGACAGGTAATAACCTCCATGTATGTTATCTCTGATAAATTTTCTCAAATAAAAATCCAATAAGTACATTAATTATTCACTTTATAATTATGATATCTTCAATAACACACAAAATGTTTAATCAATAAATCCATTTAGTGATTAAATTCAATCTGAATCCAGGAACACTTGTTGAAGAAGAATATACCTAAAATCTCTGACCATTTAATTGATAAAAATAATCATTAATATCCATAAACCAGAAGCAAAAAAAAACCTTATCCATCGATTCTCAGAAAAACTTGAACTATTTCACATTTAACAAGGAAAATTGATATTAAGTTGATCAGAAATTCATCAATACTTCTAAAGGAAACCATGTAGACCGCATTAATCAAACAGTAAGACTTCTAATACTGCCACGGTAACATGTATAAAACAGTCTGTTGAATGACTCTTTAATCAATAACGTGGATGGATTTAAGTATGTTTTTGTACGCCCCTAGATCAATAATTCCCGTACGACTAACGTCAGTATTCAATCGACAGAAATAAACTAAACCTTGTCAGCAGTATAACACAATGACACATCATTTTAATTAACAATGACTATAAAAATCTTAAATGTTAATTTCCAGATGTTGTGTCATGCGTGCATGTCGCCAAGCAGTAGAATACCGCTGTTTCATTGTTATGGTTACCTCAGAATATTCATTATTGACGTAAAATAAATGTTTTTAGCCTTACAAGAAATTAATTAATTATTTATTTATTTTAAGCATCAAATTAGTGATCAAAGACTAAATGGATTTTTCTTATTGATTCCAAAATGTGATTCTATACAAATTTTGTATGAATAAAATTTGCACACTTTTGGGAATAAAAATGCTTTTAAATAAATAAGCTGACTTTGGTCGCGTAGAAAAATGATCATTAATGTTGAATAATGCTACAATGAACTAGCCATTCTGACTTAAAAATTGAAACTTTCCAAAAATGTTTAGTTTTATATAAAATAATGATAAGAGCAATCTTAAGTCTGTATAAAAAAAAAAAAAAAAATATTTAAATGATGCTACATGTATGGTAGCCCATAAGGGACATTTGTGATCACAAGAACAAATAGACAGGCACAGTGCATGAACATGCATTTAAATATGAGTTAGCAGTATGACAGAATTTGATATAAATGGTGTAATTACTAGTTAAAACCTGCGTTTTTCACTTATTTTGATACACAAGTCATCACAAATAAAAGTCTTAATTAATGATAAATACCTAACAGTCTTTGATTTGCCAGTACTTTGATTAACCTTAAATTTGCATGATGTTTTTTTTTTGTTTACATCAAGTTTTACACCCCTTTTTTACAGTCAGGGTCATATAAGGAAGACGGTTCATCTAACCATGGTTCCTGGAAAGAACCAGTACTAGACTCTCATCCTCTGTAAGCGACTGCCTACTTTCTCACATAAATAAAGAGACATGGTCGGTAGCTGGGCTTGAACCAACAACCCTCTATCAGTGATAGCGGTTACAGTGATTTGAAGTCAGCGACCTTAACCACTCGACCATGTGCACAAAGGCAGGTTAAATTCGGACAAAACCTAGGCACAGTTCAGTATAAATATTATTACTTAACAAGTATATAATCCTGTAACTTTCTGACTATAGGTGCACAAGCAAACGAAATCCAATTACATTAATATTACATGTGAACGCAAAATATCTTTAATGTCCATGTTATGCCACCATGTAAATGCTGTTGGTTTTTAATTAGAGACAAAACTTGTTGTACATCCATCTAACTTAGGATTACACATCAAAGACAAAACATGTTTCCTTTGATCTTACAAATGCTACAAACTCTTGCACACAACATACATAATATGATCACTGCAAAAAATGTGTTACATCCGAAATGTTCTGAGATTAAGTCAAATTCTCCCGTAAGATTTGTCCTTCTTTTTCCAGTAAGATTTTCTCTAATTGAATGAACATTATTAAATAGCACTTATCACTTCTTGATTGACCTACAGATGAACATGGCATTAACAAGATTAGAACTCAGTCTATGATACACAAACATGTATATTTGTGTCACCAACATACCATAAAACCTCCATTAAAAGTCCCTTATCTATAAAAGGCAACAAAATGCATGGGTGCAAGTTTGCAAAACTGAGAACCTGAGATTTGAGCTGATAGGGGCCTAGTGGGTCCAAGCTTCTGAAAATTAGCATTTTTGAAGACCACAACAACACCATTCTTATGGTGCTAAGAGGCTGGGGACTTTGAAAAAAATGCTCCAGCACTGAATCTTCAAATAACATGTACACAACTAACATCCTAGTCAGATCTATTCCCACCAAGGTCACTTCCTTTTGTCTTCTTAAATTGTCAAGTATGCATCACCCCACCCACTCTTCACTTACAAATATTGGGAGGAGAACAAAATAAACTCATATTAGTTCATTGTTCAACTTGAAAACAACCCACTTCATGCTAGTAAATTAATTACTGTAAAACATGGCTGTAGTCAACTCAGATACAGTACAGAATAAGATACAGTACAAAATGAGATATAGTACAGTACAGAATCAGATAAAGTACAGTACAGAATCAGATAAAGTACAGAACAGAATCATATAAAGTACAAAACAGAATCAGATAATGTACAGAATAAGATGCAGAACAGAATCAGATCAAATACAGTACAGACTCAGATAAAGTACATAATCAGATGCAGAACAGAATCAGATATAGTACAGTACATAATCAGATAAAGTACAGTACAGAATCAGATAAAGTACAGGACAGAATCAGATAAAGTACAGTACAGAATCAGATAAAGTACAGTACAGAATTAGATAAAGTACAGTATAAGATGCAGAACAGAATCAGATAAAGTACAGTACAGAATCAGATAAAGTACAGAATAAGATGCAGAACAGAATCAGATAAAATACAGTACAGAATCAGATAAAGTACATAATCAGATGCAGAACAGAATCAGATAAAGTACAGTACAGAATCAGATAAAGTACAGTATAAGATGCAGAACAGAATAAGATAAAGTACAGAACAGAATCAGATAAAGTACAGTACAGAATCAGATATAGTACAGTACAGAATCAGATAAAGTACAGAATAAGATGCAGAACAGAATCAGATAAAATACAGTACAGAACCAGATATAGTACAGTACAGAATCAGATAAAGTACAGAATAAGATGCAGAACAGAATCAGATAAAGTACAGAACAGAATCAGATAAAGTACAGTATAAGATGCAGAACAGAATCAGATAAAGTACAGTACAGAATCAGATAAAGTACAGAATAAGATGCAGAACAGAATCAGATAAAGTACAGAACAGAATCAGATAAAGTACAGTTTAAGATGCAGAACAGAATCAGATAAAGTACAGTACAGAATCAGATAAAGTACAGTAAAAGATGCAGAACAGAATAAGATAAAGTACAGAACAGAATCAGATAAAGTACAGTACAGAATCAGATATAGTACAGTACAGAATCAGATAAAGTACAGAATAAGATGCAGAACAGAATCAGATAAAATACAGTACAGAATCAGATATAGTACAGTACAGAATCAGATAAAGTACAGAATAAGATGCAGAACAGAATCAGATAAAGTACAGAACAGAATCAGATAAAGTACAGTACAGAATCAGATTTAGTACAGTACAGAATCAGATAAAGTACAGAATAAGATGCAGAACAGAATCAGATAAAGTACAGTAAAGAATCAGTTGCAGAACAGAATCAGATAAAGTACAGAATCAGATGCAGAACAGATTCTGAATCAGATAAAGTACAGTACAGAATCAGATGCAGAACAGAATCAGATAAAGTACAGTACAGAATCAGATGCAGAACAGAATCAGATAAAGTACAGTACAGAATCAGATGCAGAACAGAATCAGATAAAGTACAGAATCAGATTTAGTACAGATTCTGAATCAGATTAAGTACATAGTCAGGTACAGTTTTCTTTTGCTTCAAGTGTGATATCTGGTTGGAAGTTTATTCTGTTTCTTTTTGTATGATAATGATATAATGGAGTAATTGCTGTGGTGCATCGTGGTCTGAAGAGGTTCAAGTCCCTGAATAATCGCCAGTCCATCACCAGTCCATTGTTTATAAGAGTATACATGGTACTATGCTATAAATGGTCATTTAAGAGCACATTGATATCATGAAAGATGTGGATTTTCATGTTGACATGGTTCTAATTATGAATATAATGAATTATACAATGTTGTTGATTCAGTTGTAACTAAACAAATAAAGGTTGTTGGTCAAATAAGGACCGGTCAACAAGTTTGTGGTTGAAAGCAGGACAACATGTTTGCTTTGGTAATTTATACACACTTAGATCTCTCTGTCATTAGCTCTTTGATTGCACAAATATGCTATGTTTAAATTGTAATCAGATATTTTTAAATAATGAAAAGAAATGATAAAAACCAAATTAAAAAGTTTTTAAGAGAAATAAAATGACATTGATGTTAAAGGTGATGAGTTGAATACAAAACTGATGTAAATGAGTTTCAGAGATGACATAGTTACAACACTTTTGTGCCAACACTGAATATTCATTATTCATGTCAGAATTTATCAGTTTTCATAGGAGGAAAATGTCGACAAATGTCCCCAAAGAAAAGAAATATCCCAAAAGAAAAGATAAGAAACCAAAGTTGTGCTTTTAAGAAAAATATAGGGTTGCAAACCTTTTCTTCTATAATTTTGTTTTCTTAAACATACCTTACAAACTTTGGAGATATGCTTTGTCCCCAAATAATTTCAAACTTTGGAATTTTCTGTCCATCGCAAAAACAGATTAATTCACTGGTAATTCTATTAACAACTGTGCTTTAAGTGACATCATTATATGTATACAAGTTTTTATACCAAGATGGTCATTAGCCCATGTTTGTCTGTAGTTACATTAAAACAGATTTAAATGTATATTCATTTATTTAATGTTGACTCACGTAATAACCATATGATGTAAGTATGGTACCACACACACGCACTTATTATGTACGGACTAATTAATATATTTTATGCTTCAACAGGAAGTGAATTTACATGGAAGAAGTTTATTAATTCCAGAACTTAATTACATTCTCTGCACGTACAGTGTAATTACATGCACAGCGACATTGTGTCAGAGTTTATCGTAAGATAAAAACACAAGTTTGCAAAACTTGAAGAAGGATTAACATTTACAACACTGAAAGAAACAACAGTACAACCTCTCCAGAGCGGCTCTCTCTTGAGCACCAACCTCCCTTCAACAAAAATACGATTTTTCCCACTGTACAATTTATATTTAACCTCTCTAGAGCGACAACCTTTCAACAACAACATAATTTTGCTACTCTCAAAGGGTATTGCTTTGTAGAGGTTGCAATGTAAGTTACAAAATAGGCATATATAGGAGGTTATGATTTAAACTTTGAGAATGGGGAGCTATAATGGATCTACAGTACAACCTCTCCAGAGTGGCCCTCTCTTGAGCATCAACTTTCTTCAACAATAATACTATTTTTCCCACTGTACAATTTATTTTTACAACCTTTCAACAACAACAACAATATAATATTGCTACTCCCAAACGGTGTTAGGGTGTTGCTTTGGAGAGGTTGCACTGTATCTCTAAGTCTTTTTTCAAATTAATTATGTTCCCTTCCCCTAGAAAAATCATCAAGAAAATGTAAATATCATATAAGAATTTGACCATTAAACATAAAATCCTGGATCCCCACAAGTTATGCTCATAAAAATACAAGTACCTCCCCCTTAATCTGCCCTGGGGTGACTTTGTCTATGTTAACTATCCAGTCTCAAACTTCTTATAATCAGTTTCTAAAAGCAGAATAATTACCGGTACACAGACAAATTACAAAGATATAAGTGCATCACAAGAAGACATATAAAACAATGAACTATTTGTAATCCAGACGTAATCAATAATTACCAATTTGCCAGTGTCACCTGCATTATAAGGCAGTTAATATATTGATTAGTAAGGCTTCTAGATGAAGAACCGCCTCCATAGAAAACACTGACTCATTCTGGAGGAGACAATTTTAGTGTTTATAAAACAATGTGACTTTATCAAGCATGTGACTTTATCAAGTATGTGACTTTATCAAGCATGTGACTTTATCAAGTACTGTAAGAACTGTCCATACTGTGTCCTCGTTTTTGTCAGTTTTCACAGAGTAGACAAACCAGAGAAGAAATTATAAAAGCCATCCAACTTGAAGACAGGAACAAAATTAATGGCCTTTAATTAAGCACAGTAAACCATTATTTACAGGTATACATATAATTTATAATACATCAATTTTATGGGAGTTAAAGGCAATACTTTGTTCATAATGTTGGCCTTTATCCACCAGCAGCCATTCGCTCAGGATTTACTGTAGTTAAAGTGTGAGGTTTGTTCATATGTTGATTGCTTTCAATAAGCAGCCATTATCTCAGGCTTAACTGTAGTTCAGTTAGAAAGTACAGTACAATGACATTCCATTTGCTCATAAACTATCTACCAAGTATTAACAGTTATTTGTTTATACCTCCACAAACAACTGTCTCCCCCAAAAAATATTTGTCTAAAAATTCAAATATTGAAGACATTATTTAACCTAATGGTTAATTTAAAGAAGCCAAAAAGGTATGTTCTTGACACATGTCTAAATGTCTTCCTAAGTGCTCCTTTATAAGGCAAACAAATGTTGGCACACCTAATGTTCTTGTCAGAAACGATTTTATGCAAACAGCATTTTGCTAGTCATATCATATTATTTCATTTCTAAGAATGATGTAAAGGCACAGTTTCTGATGTTATAAAACTCGATATCAGTCACATATTTAAAAGCTCCCTTTCAAACAGACACTCATACTTCATGAACTAATACTTCATGAAGTATGCAAGAATAGTTCAAGAAAAACTCAATAATGTTTGCGAAGGGGGGGGGGGGGGGGTAAAATTAATTTATTTTTTTAAGTAGTTTAATAGTTGAAAAGAATATTGTTTAAATTTATATTTAGATCAATTCTGCTACTAGAATAATGTTTTATTAAAACCATTATAGTTTTATCAAGCTCTAATGTAGGAACATCAAAGATAAATTCTTGAGATTTGAGTTCAGAGATCTATCTCAAGTTTTAAAACTGTTTAGCCCATTCAGCATTGTTATCTAGATAGGAGATTTTTGGTGGCTGGATAAGGCAACCCATAAAAATAAGTTGTTTTTCATTTATGGGATCCAAACTTTTAATAGCGTGCAGGTAGCTGCGTATTTCTGTGGCTGGAATTATTAAATTTGCACTCAAGAAGAAAAGGGGGATTAAAGAAAATCAAACAAAAAGTTTTGTCAAAATCACGAAAAAAAGTTTTGGGTCGGGTGATTTTTTAAGTCCATTTTGTAACTGCAAACAAATGTTTTTTAAGGATGCCCTAAGATTTGAAGTTATATAAGCAAGATATGACAGCACAGTGAATTTGAATGTGCCATAAAATTCTGATGTGAGATCATTTTATACAAAATTAATGTAAACTGAAGATTATGTCTGGCATAAACATCATTGCATCATCATGGAATCAATTATTTATTCATTTTCTAACTTTCTGTCAGAATTCACCATAAAATCAATAGAATTTCACAACAAAATTATTACTAATGGTAAAACATGAAAAATGAACTCATTCAAGTAGGAACTTGGTTTCTTGTTTGTTTGTTTTTTTGTTTAGGAGGGAAAGTTAACAATGATACACTTCAGTTAGATGAAGAGGCTGATACACCTAGCCAGTTTTCCTTGACTGTATTCAAACCAGCACTAACTTATCCTTCCACAAGAAGATGGCAACTTCTCAACATATTTAGAATCAAAGCACTGAGAGTACTGTCAGAAGCGAAAGTTAAAATGTTATTGATAATATTTGATAGATATGCATTAGATAACTAATAATACCAAAAATCTCAACCAAATTTAGGCCACAATGTTATAAACCCAAATGTCTATATTGTTTGGACTAATATTTTCCTCAAAAGGAAGTGTCAGTTTTGACCCAGTGTAATGAAGACGCTTTGGTAGAGGTCCACTTGTTATGCTCCCAATTCTGTTGAAGTTGATAGTAAATTCGTACCTCCACTTCCTGTTCACGGTAAAAATGCATCTGACTCTTAAAACTTCATAATTATATGTAGTAATAGAGTTAGTATCTCCTGCATTAGAGTTAACTTTTTAGCGGTGTGGTCGAGTGTGCTAGAGGTCCTGGCCCGATTGAAAGAATTCTTAAAACGCCCCGAATTCAGTCAAACGGGCTGTTTATAATCTGTTTTAATAATAATTCATTTTTGTTGAAGTTGTTTATAATAAAGATGTATTATGCAAACCCATCTCGCAAATAAGAATTTCATTTCACATGATCAAGTCCATTCCATATTTTATATCTATCCAGTAGGCGGAGTTACGATTAACTGGTGACCTCGCTCTGCTAGTGTCTTTTAGCGATTCTCATGTGTATAGTAGCGATGTGCACTATTTATTGCCTTTATGAATGAAACTTTTGTGCGGATGAATACTGAATTATTAAACTCAATAGTTTTACAGTTTGAAATGCCAACACTGTAATAATTCAAAATGAACATAATCCTGCAACATATCCAACGTGTATCATAAATAACTGCAATCAGTAGAGTTATACAACCTGTGGTACTATTTTCAATGCGAATGTATGGATAAGAGGCGTCATGTTTTTGTTAATACAAAACTGGGTTTATCACTACAGAAGCTCTCGCTTCGCTTTCGCTTCTAAAAATCAACATTTTTGTCAAATTTTCGGAGGGTACGTATACGACGGACTGGGATTCATACCCGGATCTCCATATTACATGTTCAGGTAGCAAATACTGTAGAATAAAACCAATTAATAAGTCAAATTTTGCTTATTCAATTTTCATCTTCGATTAATTGACAAAATTTCCATTTTTGCGTTTTCTTTAAAATCTAAATCAAAGGAGAATTGAATGAAACTGAATGTGTCTTGCAATCTTACAAAAAGTTGGAAATAGAATCCATCTTTGAATTGTTTGATTTTATGATATTACACGGTTACTTACAGTTTGTCTGTTTGTTTATATTGAGTTTTACGCCCCTTTTCAACAGTCAGTCATATGAGGCGGACAGTTCACCTAACCATCTTTCCTGTGAAGAACCAGTACTTGACTCCCATCCTCCATAACTAACTGCCTACTTTCTCACATAAAGAGACATGGTCAGTAGCTGGGCTCGAACCCAAGATCCTCGACCACGGAGGCAGGTCATACAGTGCTAAAGGTTATAGCAAACTGAGTACAGATCTCAGTCTCAAAATACACTTATCTATTGGTTGATTTATATCTAGGAAAACAATTAGAGGATAAGATTTATTGGACTGGTTTTAGACTTGGCAGCCTAAAATAGCACCCTATAGCACATTTTATTTGACAGATCTATGAACCAGACTGAAACAGACAAGAACAGGATAGGAATGAAATATTCAGTATATAACACAAGTAAGTACCGCTAGTGTAGACAGACTCATTAAATCTTGAATTTTATTGTATTAAGAATCAATGGGTCCAGAAACAACTACATCTGATATTCATGTAGCAGATGGAATTTTAAAAACATTGAAAATGAGATGTACTCTCAGCATGTGTGGAGCATTAGATACATTCCATCAGGCCCCTGATTATAATTACCAGAATTCACTTGGGCTAGCCCCTTTATCCCAGAGAAATTATTTTATACATCAAAAATACTAATGGCAGACACAGATATAGCAACAGTACTTACCTACAAAGTTTTACATCCAATTTAAGTGCACATCTGCTTAAAACACAACTGATCCAAAGATACAAATCTTTACTTCAAAGAAATTCCATCCAAGAAATAAGGCTTACACGTATTAGACCCCTAAGAACCCAGATTTTTTGTCACTGATAAATAAAATTCATAAAATAATTATCATCATAATGAAGAAAAAGTTGTTCTGCGATCAAATAGAACACAAAACAACATTTCGCGGGTAGATAGATTTATTTCTGAGGCGTAGTACCCTGATAATGTAAGAATGTATAAATCTCACCTGGCTGTTATTGCGGTCCTGGAATTTCCCATACTTTTGTTTACTAAGCTGTGCCGTCTGCTCAGTTATAAATACATTCCTCTCAGATGGAAAAACACAAAACCACTGCACACTTGGTGTAATGTTCGTACAGGAAAACTCCACAATTGATTTAAGTACCAGACTCCATCTAATTATTCATAATTTACAGTGCATCAGAATTGTAAATTTGCAAACAAGCAATTCTTTGGGATTCAATCTTGATCCACATACTGTCAGGCAATCGTGAATAATATGCTTGTTGAAAAGCTCTTTATTTTGTAACTAACCATAAACACGAGCTTTAAATGAAGACGTAAAATTTACTGTAAAATGAAAAGCATTAATTGTCATTTGTTCTTGTATAATAATTATCTCCTCTCTTGATACAAGCGCTTACATTCAGTTAAATATGCCGTAAAATGATAATTATTTGCAAGGCATAATTTTTCCCATCCACTCAAAATCACACAAAGCAGTGATTATGAATAATAAGTAAACTCATTAAAACTGAACTCAAAACATGCTGAAGTTATATATGCATGTATATTCATTAATAAGTTTCCAGAAATATCTAAATCTCAATACACTACATTCTGTGTTTGAAATTAATACTTATACCCAGTGGGACATAGATAGAATAAATATTTTATACATTTAAGTTCAGAGACCTGCTAGACCCCAGCCAAAACAATCAAAGACAAATCCCTCTAAAAGAGGCCTGCATCAGTATCAGTCCACCTCTCCAAACAGAGGCCTGCTACACCCCAGTCAAAACAATCAAAGACAAATCCCTCTAAACAGAGGCCTGCATCAGTATCAGTCCACCTCTCCAAACAGAGGCCTGCTACATCCCAGTCAAAACAATCAAAGACAAATCCCTCTAAACAGAGGCCTGCATCAGTATCAGTCCACCTCTCCAAACAGAGGCCTGCTACACCCCAGTCAAAACAATCAAAGACAAATCCCTCTAAACAGAGGCCTGCATCAGTATCAGTCCACCTCTCCAAAAAGAGGCGTGCTACACCCCAGTCAAAACAATCAAAGACAAATCCCTCTAAACAGAGGCCTGCATCAGTATCAGTCCACCTCTCCAAACAGAGGCCTGCATCAGTATCAGTCCACCTCTCCAAACAGAGGCCTGCTACATCCCAGTCAAAACAATCAAAGACAAATCCCTCTAAACAGAGGCCTGCATCAGTATCAGTCCACCTCTCCAAAAAGAGGCCTGCTACATCCCAGTCAAAACAATCAAAGACAAATCCCTCTAAAAGAGGCCTGCATCAGTATCAGTCCACCTCTCCAAACAGAGGCCTGCTACATCCCAGTCAAAACAATCAAAGACAAATCCCTCTAAAAGAGGCCTGCATCAGTATCAGTCCACCTCTCCAAACAGAGGCCTGCATCAGTATCAGTCAAAACAATCAAAGACAAATCCCTCTAAAAGAGGCCTGCATCAGTATCAGTCCACCTCTCCAAAAAGAGGCCTGCTACACCCCAGTCAAAACAATCAAAGACAAATCCCTCTAAAAGAGGCCTGCATCAGTATCAGTCCACCTCTCCAAAAAGAGGCCTGCTACACCCCAGTCAAAACAATCAAAGACAAATCCCTCTAAAAGAGGCCTGCATCAGTATCAGTCCACCTCTCCAAAAAGAGGCCTGCTACACCCCAGTCAAAACAATCAAAGACAAATCCCTCTAAAAGAGGCCTGCATCAGTATCAGTCCACCTCTCCAAACAGAGGCCTGCATCAGTATCAGTCAAAACAATCAAAGACAAATCCCTCTAAAAGAGGCCTGCATCAGTATCAGTCCACCTCTCCAAACAGAGGCCTGCTACACCCCAGTCAAAACAATCAAAGACAAATCCCTCTAAACAGAGGCCTGCATCAGTATCAGTCCACCTCTCCAAACAGAGGCCTGCATCAGTATCAGTCAAAACAATCAAAGACAAATCCCTCTAAAAGAGGCCTGCATCAGTATCAGTCCACCTCTCCAAAAAGAGGCCTGCTACACCCCAGTCAAAACAATCAAAGACAAATCCCTCTAAAAGAGGCCTGCATCAGTATCAGTCCACCTCTCCAAACAGAGACCTGCTACACCCCAGTCAAAACAATCAAAGACAAATCCCTCTAAAAGAGGCCTGCATCAGTATCAGTCCACCTCTCCAAACAGAGACCTGCTACACCCCAGTCAAAACAATCAAAGACAAATCCCTCTAAAAGAGGCCTGCATCAGTATCAGTCCACCTCTCCAAACAGAGACCTGCTACACCCCAGTCAAAACAATCAAAGACAAATCCCTCTAAAAGAGGCCTGCATCAGTATCAGTCCACCTCTCCAAACAGAGACCTGCTACACCCCAGTCAAAACAATCAAAGACAAATCCCTCTAAACAGAGGCCTGCATCAGTATCAGTCCACCTCTCCAAACAGAGGCCTACATCAGTATCAGTCAAAACAATCAAAGACAAATCCCTCTAAAAGAGGCCTGCATCAGTATCAGTCCACCTCTCCAAACAGAGGCCTGCATCAGTATCAGTCCACCTCTCCAAACAGAGGCCTGCTACACCCCAGTCAAAACAATCAAAGACAAATCCCTCTAAACAGAGGCCTGCATCAGTATCAGTCCACCTCTCCAAACAGAGGCCTGCTACACCCCAGTCAAAACAATCAAAGACAAATCCCTCTAAACAGAGGCCTGCATCAGTATCAGTCCACCTCTCCAAACAGAGGCCTGCTACACCCCAGTCAAAACAATCAAAGACAAATCCCTCTAAACAGAGGCCTGCATCAGTATCAGTCCACCTCTCCAAACAGAGACCTGCTACACCCCAGTCAAAACAATCAAAGACAAATCCCTCTAAACAGAGGCCTGCATCAGTATCAGTCCACCTCTCCAAAAAGAGGCCTGCTACACCCCAGTCAAAACAATCAAAGACAAATCCCTCTAAACAGAGGCCTGCATCAGTATCAGTCCACCTCTCCAAACAGAGGCCTGCATCAGTATCAGTCAAAACAATCAAAGACAAATCCCTCTAAAAGAGGCCTGCATCAGTATCAGTCCACCTCTCCAAACAGAGGCCTGCATCAGTATCAGTCCACCTCTCCAAACAGAGGCGTGCTACACCCCAGTCAAAACAATCAAAGACAAATCCATCTAAAAGAGGCCTGCATCAGTATCAGTCCACCTCTCCAAAAAGAGGCCTGCTACACCCCAGTCAAAACAATCAAAGACAAATCCCTCTAAAAGAGGCCTGCATCAGTATCAGTCCACCTCTCCAAACAGAGGCCTGCATCAGTATCAGTCAAAACAATCAAAGACAAATCCCTCTAAAAGAGGCCTGCATCAGTATCAGTCCACCTCTCCAAACAGAGGCCTGCTACACCCCAGTCAAAACAATCAAAGACAAATCCCTCTAAACAGAGGCCTGCATCAGTATCAGTCCACCTCTCCAAAAAGAGGCGTGCTACACCCCAGTCAAAACAATCAAAGACAAATCCCTCTAAACAGAGGCCTGCATCAGTATCAGTCCACCTCTCCAAACAGAGGCCTGCATCAGTATCAGTCCACCTCTCCAAAAAGAGGCCTGCTACACCCCAGTCAAAACAATCAAAGACAAATCCCTCTAAACAGAGGCCTGCATCAGTATCAGTCCACCTCTCCAAACAGAGGCCTGCATCAGTATCAGTCAAAACAATCAAAGACAAATCCATCTAAAAGAGGCCTGCATCAGTATCAGTCCACCTCTCCAAAAAGAGGCCTGCTACACCCCAGTCAAAACAATCAAAGACAAATCCCTCTAAAAGAGGCCTGCATCCGTATCAGTCCACCTCTCCAAAAAGAGGCCTGCTACACCCCAGTCAAAACAATCAAAGACAAATCCCTCTAAACAGAGGCCTGCATCAGTATCAGGCCTGCTACGCCCCAGTGAAAGCCGTTTATTAAGACAGGCCACTCCAAACAGTGGCTAGCTACACCCCATTCAAAGTAACCTTTATAAAGAAAGTCCCCCCCCCCCCAATCATTATGACCAGCTACATCCAAGTTAAAGTACTTCATATACATCAACCTACTACACCCATGTCAAACCATTTAGAAATAACATCATCCAAGATTATCTAAGAATGATCTTGACTTTCAGCCATGATAAATTAAAACACAACACCAATTGGATCAAGTATTATTTCCATATATATCCGTTCTTAATAATCTTTGAATATTTTAAAATCCCGACTCACTTGTTAAAGAAATAAAAAAAATCATAAAAAAATAATAATTGTTCATCTTGTTTTATATAAAATGAAAGTGACAAAACCACACTATACATGAAATGTCTAAGGGCAACATAACACTAAATTTGTGACACTAACAACCACATGCATAGCTTGATAACTTGCCAATGATTCACACCATTGAAATATTTACAACCTCGAAAAAAGTCAATGCACTCTTTCATACTGGACAAATTTTAACTGTTTGAAATTAAAACACAACAATATAAATCTACTGTAACTCCTTCATGTATCGTATTATATAAACAGCAGCCCCTGTCTATATAAATTGTGTACAATTAATCCATTTACCAGCAACCTACTGTCTGTATGGAGTATGATGTTCCCACTAGAAAATGATAAATACAGTCAAAGACGGTTAAAGTGAATTCCAGAGGACCCAAAACATTCATCCATTACAATAGTATTAATACATTGTTGTATTACACTACTTGTATATCAGTTATATTGAAATAAAGAAAGATTTAGTAATGGATTTAATTACTTCACACTATTTGTTCACTATAACTGACTTTACCATAACCATGTTTTACTCTACATACAAGATCTCCTGAATGAATTAAATGCAATTTAAAAAAAAAAAACTTATACTTTTAACATGTTATGTATTTATTATTCATAAAATGTCTAAGTTTGGTGAACTTAAGCAACATATTCATCACCCAGTAACAGTCTTTATGAGAAATCCTAAATGAATCATTCTCAACAGAGTTCATAATGAATTACAGCATAAAAATTAGCAATGAGCTGGGAAAATGATTTCTCATGGGTCACATCTTTATTCCAAAATTAAAAAATAATCTCAAGATTATATAACATTCATAATTCTTGTTTAACTTTTAATATATTTACCATAAGCTATTTATATATATAATATAAGTTATCATAATATCAGTCAAAGATCAGTCTCCAATCTTATAACGTAAGAACTCTTACCGCATATCTTATCGTATGGAAAAAAATATTAAGAACACTCGTTATAAATCATCCACAGAGATAATTCTTGATAAAATGAATAAAAAATAGATAAGATTTTTTTAGACAAATTCAAAAAAAGTTAACAAAAACTGATTTTGAAGACTGACATCACATAGACTTGCTTATTTGTTAAAAAGCAATTCACAGATAAACAGCTACAAAATCTAGATTTTAAATGAAGGGAGATCACTGGAATTACTCTAATTTGGGAACAAGGGAGATAATTTAAATCATGTGCATTTTGATTCTTATTAATTTTTATAAAAGATCAATGTTAAATGTTATTATTTGAAAAAAAATGGGATTCTTCTTGTAAAAGTTGTTAGCAAATCTACAATTTTTGAGAATCCCCTTATGCTGAGGTATAACACAGCAGAAGTTTAATTTCAGGGGAGATTACTCAAGGAATATTACAACGGAACTGTGATAAGAACTGTGCACAATGAAAACCATGAGAATTGTGGACAAAAGCTTAATAATAACTAGAAGAATCACTAAAGGTGATGAATACCCCCAGATGCGGCCTTGACACAGTTATTGTTACATTTTACAGAGGGAAATATAATGCATTTTCATTTTTTAATACCTGCAAATTGTTGCTTAGATATATCCTGACCAGTTTCTAAATATACATTATATAAAAAATAACAAAGGGTCATAACTCATTAAAATTTACTTGGACAAAACCTATTGTGGACAGTCACATGCACAACTTGGCAAACTACTTATCACTTCTAAGAAGTTTCACTGAATTCCTGCATGTAGTTGCTGAGAAATGGTACGGGCAAAATTTACCTAATTGTATAAAACAAAGGGCCATAACTCAGTGAAAATTAATCCAAACAAAACCTGGTTATTGCATGCACAACTTGGCTAACTGTTTATAACTTCTGTGAAGTCTCATTGAATTCCTATGAGTAGTTACTGAGATATTGTATATACACTGTATAAAAAACAACAAAGGGCCATAACTCAGTGAAAATTTAACCAACCAAGACAAGCTTAATGCATGCACAACTAGGCTAACTACTTATCACTTCTAAGAAGTTTTATAGAATTCCTGGCAGTAGTCAATGAGAAAAAGTCAGGACAAAATTTGCCTATTGTATATACTGTAGAAAAAAACAAAGGGCTATAACTCAGTCAAAATCAATCCAAATGAAAAATGATTTAGGCATGCACAACTAGGCTAACTACTTATTACTTCTGTGAAGTTTTGTTGAAATCCTGTGAGTAGTTGCTGAGAAATTGTCTGGACAAAATTTGCCTATTGTATATACTGTATGAAAACAACAAAGGGCTATAACTCAGTGAAAATTAATATGAACAAAAAATTCTTTAAGCATGCACAGCTAGGCTTACTACTAATCACTTCTGTGAAGTTTCATTGAGATCCTGTGGGTAGTTGCTGAGAAATTGTCCGGACAAAATTTGCCTATTGTATATACTGTATAAAAACAACAAAGGGGTATAACTCAGTGATAATTAATCCGAACGAAAATTTCTTTAAGCATGCACAACTAGGCTTACTACTGATCACTTCTGTGAAGTTTCATTGAGATCCTGTGAGTAATTGCTGAGAAATTGTCCGGACAAAATTTGCCTATTGTATATACTGAATAAAAACAACAAAGGGGCATAACTCAGTGAAAATTAATCCGAACGAAAAATGCTTTAAGCTAGCACAACTAGGCTTACTACTGATCACTTCTGTGAAGTTTCATTGAAATCCTGTAAGTAGTTGCTGAGAAATTCTCCGGACAAATTGTGTCTACAGACGCACGGACCGACCGACCGACCGACCGACCGACCGACCGGCCGACCGACCGACCGTCAAGCGTGAATCCAATATAGCCCCCATATATTTCATATCTGGGGGTATAATCATCAAGGCAGATCATTATTTAACAGTAATAAATGTTATTCATGAACCAAGGGAGATCACTTTAACAAATACACATTAGAAATAAAGGGAGATAATTTTATCATAAATTATATGCACTCAGACTCTAGAATACAAGATATTACAAATTTTAGCAATGGTCACTTGGCATCTTTTCCAGCGTTAATAATAGTCAAAGACCCCAGGCATACAACCGGGTAGAACTGCAGACCTGTCATAAGCTAGATGGTCAGGTTCCTAATAAGTGGCATTTGTCCTACAGGTCTCAAGTTGGATTTGAACTCACAGTGTAGAGGGGAGAGTGGTTACTAGTCAGAGACCAAGATCACTGAACTATGGGGGCCCCCTATAAGTATTAAAATATAATTTCATTTTTTTAAAACTCAGAATATATAAAATTTCAATTCACTCGAACCTGTGCTAGTGGCCACCTCCTGAAAAAGGCCATCATATGAATAAAAGCCATTTTTCACTGAACCATCATTGATTATTTAGAACAAATGACTCCCAAATAAAGTTCTACTATATCGATTATGGCCACAAGTTGTCTTTCCCAAGAGTAGCCTTCGTTCACAGCTAGGTTGGCCTGTACCTGTGTAATTTTTATAACAATTATGATTTTAACATCTGAAAATATGTCAGCTAGTCTACAATGTCTTAGCCTCACCTCATGTGGTATAATAACAGCTGTTTTTACTCCTAGACATGATTTGGGACATTTATCTTATCATACCCAGTAGGGTTCTTTCATTATGATATCATGATAAAAGATGAAACATCAAATTCCTATATGAATCAACAGGTAGGTTTTCTTCTTAAATTAACAGTATTATTCCTCATTTCTTCCTAATAAAAACACCAAATGTTACAACAGTTTAGCATCTAACTTACGTGATAGTTCTATATATCTTCATAAAGATTACCTCTCATACAAGCAATATAAATGGTACTGATAAGTATGCAATAAATTTTGAAGTTAGGCAATTATGCTACAATTTGATCACTTATACATGAAGACTGTTATATCTCATCTAGGACCATTATAAATACCTATGATATGTGTAATGGTCCCAGATCTCATGCATTATGCCTTCTACATGACATCTCAGCTAAATTTGAAAACTTTCTACAGGGCCTCCATGGCTTAGTGGTTATGGTCAACGACTGTAATCACTAGTCCATCACCACTGTGAATTTGATTTCCACCAGGGACCAACTTTTACATTTGAAGACCTGCCTCTGTGGTCGAGTGGTTTAAGGTCGCTGATTTTAAATCACTGTAACGTCTCACTGATACAGGGTCGTGGGTTCGAGCCCCGCTAACGACCATGTCTCTTTCTGTGAGAAAGTAAGGCAGTGGCTTACGGAGGATGGAAGTCTAGTAATGGTTCTTTCGAGGAACGATGGTTAAGGGAACTGTCTGCCTTGTATGACTCTGACTGTTAAAAATGAGCAAAAAAAACAAAAACAAATATAGCTGGAAAAGTACAGAAACTACCGTATACCCAGGATGTTGTTTTGTTCAACACCACTGAAAAAAATACATAATTTTCTTTGGCAAAAACTGAAGATTTTATCTGTTAGTTTTGAATAGAATTCAATCTGTGATTATTGGTAAGTTAGTTTGCTGTTGGCTAAATATCATTTCATTCTTGTACGTTAGTTCCGTTTAGTGTTTAATAAATCCTGATAACTTCATTTTCTGTAAGTGGTCTTGATATAAAGTTTTACTGTACATGCAGTAGGAGAAAAAAACCTTCAAAAATAAAACTGGATTACACATCATGTAATGAGAAGATTCCTACATCACATCCTTAATTTTTATGCACCTAAATCTTCCTTCACTTTATTCCACATTCTGAGGTAGATCGAGAATACTTTTCAGAGTGGGGCCCAACCTTCGGTACTTTAAGAACATATGGTTACATTAACTTGTGAAGTATTTGTGGAATATGAAACTATGCTACAAATCTCTAGTGTTAGTAATATTAATAAAAAATTAAGCAAGCAAAACACAGAAAATTGCCCTATACACTTTAGCAGGCCAGTTACAGGAAGCAATTTCAGATCGTACGGACAAGTGAACATTTCCATAATTTACTACATGTATATAAATATCATACGGACAAGTTGATAAATGCTTCTGGCAAAACGGAAATGTAAGTCAAATCAGATTCCCCCCAAGCACACCTGCCCCCCCCCCCCCCCCCCAGTTACTAGTCGGCCCTATTTAGAATTCAATAACATTGCAACAGAAGTCAACCAATTATTGTCAACAATTAGTAATCCTGATCCACTAGTGACAGTACCTGAATACAGTACAATATCAACCTTGAAAATAAAGAGCTTCCAAGTGATGATGAGTTTCAAATCCCCTAAAGACTTGCTGGGTAAAATGTGCATCTACAGCTGTTAAAAACACAGGAATATATTTTTACTATAATATGAGATAAATTTACTAATTAACTAAATTGTCCCAGAGCATTTTCCCAAAGGAAAGATATAAAACTATAATTGTAATGTATTGCACTTTAGTACGCAACTATAATCAACCAAACATTAATATAAAATTACAATTTATGTTTTTGTAACAAAGAATCATCTAATTTAAATGAACAGATTGATTGATTGATTAATTATTTCGTTTCCTTCCTTCATTCTTTCGTTCGTTCATGCGGTCGTTCATGCATTTATTTTTTATTCATTCATTTATCAATCCATTCACTGCTTGATACATTGAAACATTGATTGATCCAGTGAAAAAATTGACTGACCGACTGATGAATTGATCGATTGATTTACTGGACTGATTTATTGGATTGATTCTCATTATGATTCCATTATAATTGGATATGTTTTATCAATGCTAGTTGAATTCTTGAATACATATTGTTTTCTAATAATGTAATATACAATGTAAAAGAGAAGCCACTGAAAAATAGTGAAATCTGATAGGTAAGCAATCGATGTGACAAAAAGTATCTATTACTATGGATTGATTTTGTTCTTTAGGAATTTGAAGTATTGAATATTTCATTACGATGTTATCTATAATGATTATTCAGTAGACTGGGCGTCAATAATACATTATTGTCATTTTCGTCTTTACATGGTACAGAATCAATCTAGTTTCAGTTGATGACAATGTTCAACCTGAAACATCTGATGTCCAGTCTAATCTCTTAAAAAACATATGGTACCAGTCTGACTGTCTTAGACTGGGTTATATAATGATGTTGTTCGAAGATGTAGCTGGAGAAAAATCAATGTAAGGCAGAATATTTCAAGCCAGACTTTGTGGTATTGATTTAAACAAACATGCACGCCGCTATAAGACCTTCATATACTTTAACATGTATCAGAAATAACTCCTTATAAGGTTAGAGAACTGTCTGATGTTAGGACCTATATACATACTGTACATACAGTGCAACCTCTCTAATTCAACACCCTTGGGGAGTAGCAAACTTATGTTGTTGATGAGAGGTTGTTGCTCTAGAAAGGTTGAATTAATAGTTAAATAGAGAAGTGGGAAATCATCATGCTGTTGTTGAAGGGAGGTTGTTGCTCTAGAAAGGTTAGATTAATAGTTAAATCGCAGTGGGGAAACATCATGCTGTTGTTGAAGGGAGGTTGTTGTTCAAGAGAGGGCTGCTCTGAAGAGGTTGTACTACATGTATATATAAAAAATATTGAAATTGTAAATTAATTGAACGGACAAACTCTGAAACATGATTTTACAACTAAATACAAGCACACATCAATAGTGCTTCCTGGATCATAATCAAGACTTGTGCCATGTTTAAGAGTTAAGTTTAGAAATTATGGAGATGCTGAGTACCTGCCAACAATGCTCTATTGGTGGAGCCTTGATCGAGTCTTCAGATCTTGGGTTTGTTAGTTCAAACCCTGTGGAAAACTGGGGCCTGTACTTAACCCACACTTTGGTGCATGTATATAGTTAGCCTTGTTGGACTACCTATCAGGATTCTCTCTGAAAAGTCTTTAAATTCTAACATTAATATACCTGCATTAGGGCTTTGCCCTGGACCAAACCCCTGAACCACTCCCTGCGTTTTTGACCACTGCCATATCAATGATTGCCATGTTCAGACCATGGCCATCTATGAAATGACTGTGATATGTCAATGTTGTTTGGCTGTGATCTGGTAAATGTATTAATCTGACCAAGAATATCATAGTCTTAACATTGCAACAAACATGGCTAAAATAATGCCAGATCACTTCTGCTGAACAGGTTTATTTAATGGTCTAAACAGTGTTAGGGTTGTCCATGTTTTGACCATGTTCTGGTACTGAGTCATTTGCAATAGCTGATGAAACCATGTTTGAAACATGGCTGTATCATATGTCTACGGAATCCTGTTAGTGCCATGTCGAATGTCGTCCGTCGCCCCACAAACGCGACGCACGACAACGCGATACGACAATGCGACAACGCGATACGACAATGCGACAACGCGATACGACGCTCGACAATGCGACACGACGGACGACAATGCGATACGACATTTGTCAAAATGTCGTGATGTCGAGTGGCCAATTTTGGCACGATATATTACAATGTCGTATCGCGTTGTCGAGCGTCGTATCGCGTTGTCGCATTGTCGTATTGCGTTGTCGCATTGTCGTATCGCGTTGTCGCATTGTCGTATCGCGTTGTCATGCGTCGCATGTCGCTGAAATGCTGGACACGACGCACGACAACGCGATACGACAATGCGACAACGCGATACGACAATGCGACAACGCGATACGACAATGCGACAACGCGATACGACATTGTAATATATCGTGCCAAAATTGGCCACTCGACATCACGACATTTTGACAAATGTCGTATCGCATTGTCGTCCGTCGTATCGCATTGTCGAGCGTCGTATCGCGTTGTCGCATTGTCGTATCGGGTTGTCGCATTGTCGTATCGCGTTGTCGTGCGTCGCGTTTGTGGGTCGACGGACGACATTCAACATGGCACTAACAGGATTCCGTATATGTCTAAATTGAATCTAGAATATAAGTCTTCTGTCAAGAACAAACCATGTTACATCCATGGTTCAAACATGGTTTGGCATTGATGATAATTTCAAGGCACCTTTAAAAAGTCACACGCCTGGAAATTTCTAACCTTTGACAGCTTTGTAAGTGACCTTTAACACAGGTTATACTGTATGTTTATCAATTATTGGAAATTGAAAGGTAGCTATAGTTCAGCTTGTCACTCGTTTGGCACATGAATTGTAATGCTTACCAAAGTACTGCATTTTTTCTACATGTACTAGTTCCTGAGTTCCCTGTTGAAGTGCAAGTCCGTTTATTAAGTTCAGTTTCCATGAGTACATTCAGTACTTTCATTTAAATTGAAAATGAAAGAATTAAGTCATGGTAGAAAGTATACAACCACAATACTCATGTAAAATAATGTCATTATTTATTGATCTTGCCATTCAATGATTCACACAGTATCTTCTTACAGTGTCTCTGTAGATAAGGAAAGAACAATCTGTCTGAACACATAAAATACGGATTACATTTGTCTGTACTGTCTACATGTATTATATGGCTGATCTTACGCAGTAAATAAGGAATTAACCAGTATATTATATAGTCTGATAATATTTCACTAGACCTCATGAATATTCATGAAAGTATTATAAAATTGGTGTTCGTGTAATTTAAGGCACAAATTTCAAAAGGGGACAATTTCAACAGAATAAAGAATGTGTACAAAAAAAGGGAAAATGATTACATGAGAATTGATTTGAAGTTATGAAGTGAAAGCATTTGGTACTATGGCGTTCCCAAGAGAAATTGGTCACTGTAGTGATCAAGTCCTCACAGAGCAAGGCGTATTTATTGCACAACATTGGAATGGAGAAAACATTGAATTAACTGATCTTGAATTTTAAGGCAGTTAATCTTCAGTAAAACAATTACAGCTCACAAAATTTAAATAGCAGGGTACAAAAATAATAATCATTATCATTTCAATATTCAGTAGCATTGTTGTAGTCATGATGAATAACTTGGGGAACATAATATTATGGCTTAATACTTGCCATTCAAATTGCAACCAAACTTAATTTGTCATTATGCGAAATGTTCAAAAAATACTTTGCCAAAAATTTCATTGTGGTGAGGGGGTCTTGTTTTTGAAGTGATTTTAAAGTAAGGTTGAATTATTAAATGATCAAAGACTTAATTAGCATGCTTTGATTACCATTATAATTTATATAGTTGAACTTACTATAGGGGTGGGAGGCTAAGCCTATACAGACCCTTAGCCCCCAGCCCTTGTTGGTTCCTACGGCCCTGTGTATGATTACTTGAACCTTTGATTATTGCCCACTATTCGAATTACTCGGGTATGGTAATAGATTTTGGAACTGAAATCAAGAATCCTAGCCCCTGTGGTCCACTGTGGATTGGCCTTTGTAAAATCACTGGGCTATCTCTATATATTATAGCTGTCCATTTATATCAGAATGAACTATATAACCATACACACATACTGTACATCTGGATTATTTCTACTTTGTGAAAAACATGATACATCAAATTTTTCCATCAAATTCTCTCCTCCAAAAAAATACGATCAATAACAAGATTTGCTTATGGCTGATAACATAATTATGCTACCACACACGGCCACATGACGGCTATAGTTTACGAACATTTTTGTTTAAAAAAAAACAACTTATATTCGGTACAGAGTTACTTACATGTTTCTATCTGGCTTTTAGGTGCTTCTACATAATAAAGGTATGCCTGAAAGTAGAATATTAAAATTGACTGCAATATAAAACTAATCATGGTCGTACCACAGGGGTCAGTATAAGAATCTGATAGGTTGGTGAAATAAATTCAAATTTGAATTACACGCATGCAAAAATACATACAATCGTGTGAACAAAGATAACCAAAATAAGTGAAGAAAATTCAATCGAACTGTATGCACCGTGGGCTATTTTTAAGGGGTTTTTTGGCTGCTGTTCACAAGTCATTCACCTTTGCTTTGAGTGAAATCATACATACATTTCCAAACAAAAACTGTTCGTGGTATACAAATTACACACACAATTGATGAGTACCAGTTTTGTCGAATGTACGTATAAATGGAAAAGGTCACTCGTCCATTTGGTAAATTAGCACTCCTTCAATTTCGACACGTGATGACTCGAATACCTAAGAAGCAGCTGTGATGAAAAAAGACGAGTACGTGATCCTCGTGTATCCTAGCTTATACTTAGTCCTACTGATGTACACTGGCACATACACCTATAATGGTCGATCTCATTTCACAAACGTTAATTTCCTTCGACAAGAGATTAAATAAATCAACGTGCGCCAGTGTAACAAATATGTATAATTTATTGAAGTCAAATTGGATGTACATATATTTAGCAGTGCAAATGCTATATTAGTTACGTACGTAACCACAATACCAAATGCACGCGGTTTCCTGGCAGTATATTTTACTTATTTCCAATCAAGATATAAAATCAATATAATGTTCATCATATCTTAAATTACGAAAAATATGTAAAAACCCGTTTTTCACAGTATGCAGAATCATATCATAAAAGATGCAAAATTACAGTGAACAAAATTATATATATTTACCGAAATCGTATAATCCAACCGAGTGTAGATGTCACATATGAAACGGTAGCCACACTCTTAGTCAGCCATTCTGAAAATCATACATTATCAAGCACTCGACATCCAGTATGACTCACAGCTTGTCATTATTGGAATTTTCCCTAACCAATAATGTTCCTAGACTAGAATTACTGCTATTGCTAACAGAATAGGAAAATCAATTTTATACCATCCTTTAAATGTGAGAAATATAAATATTCTTACAAAGTACTAAGTTTCGAGCTTACCATATTATTTGCAGATACGAGGATTGGTGCTTATCTATAAACGACTCATTTTCTTGGTGAACACTCGTTTCAAGATTCCAGTGGTTGCTGCATGCCATAGTAGGGTGCTTTCTTTTTGATAACCACATATAGACTTCTGCATGTCATCAGTATTACGCAAATTCATTCCACATGATAATTGCAAAACACTTTCAAGTATACATACTACATTATTTATTTACTTGATATCTATATGATCATTGGTTGTTAAAATTTGAATTTATGTTTTGGTGATTTGCACCACTGGATCTGGACATAGCATCACACACCACTTTATTGTACAGCAATCCAGTCCAACAGAGCACACATGTAACATACAGTCAGCCACAACACATCAATACGTCCGTGCTTTCAAATGCTACATAATAACATCCTTTTATAGTCTCCTTTGCTTCACTACAAACGTACCCGTGGCTTCTTGCTGCACCATGTTTCTAGACCATTGATCTGATCTTTCAATGATGTACATGGTGGGTTCATGAATTCCGTATTAATCTACGTAAGATTTTCGCAATATAGTTCAAATGTGCTCTCACAAATTACAAGAAGAAAATGACATATTTTTAACAAATTTATTTTGTACATAATGCACCACGAAAAAAAACGAGTTCAATATTAACAAAGTTATCTTAATTATTTACATGAGAATATGATTTAAAGCTGTTATAATAGATCAAAACTAGACAAATTTGCTATGATGTAAATTGTAAATGAAGTCAAGAATATTTTACTTAACTAAAATGATTTCTATTATTTTTGTGAGAAAACAGCTTTAAAATGTACACACATTGGACATATCACATTACTTACACATACCAGAGACATAGATAACAGTGTCTCTGCGCATAAACACACGTACTGTCACACACCACAAGCTCGATAACGCATTGGACAAATCACGTTATTTACATTATAACTATACACACTGTCACGCATCATAACACATTAATTGGACATATTAGATTATTTACATATTATAACTATACACACTGTCAAACATCACAAGCTTTAAAATTTACACACATTGTAGTCTCTGGTCTTAGTCTACTCACTGGGGTCATAAACCCTCGAAATTTTCTTCAGGAACTGGGATGTGCTGATTCACCCGGCCTCATAATCATCCCACACACCAAACATGTACCTTCTTCTGGACGGATGCTGAGGACTTCCTCTGAAGTTTCTTCTGCTTCTTTTCAGAAATCAGGCGGACCTGATGTGGCGGTCTGAGTGGTTGCCTGTAGGGCTGTTCCACCAGGTTGAAGAAGGGAGGACCGGTGCTTCTGAAATTAAGACGACGGTGCCATCCTGAAAAGAGACAAGAAAGCAAATTATACATTTGATACATAAATATCTACCTACAAATCAGCTTATGTGCTGGAATAATTTCACATGTATGCGGATGTACAAAAATGAATTAATTCCGTAATAGTTTTGTGCGTGACAAGAACTCAAGTTTTTACCTTCACAGTCATTGTTTGTCCGGATGGACTGACCGTAGATTGACCAGTCCGCTGGTGTGCACCTTCCGTGTGGAGTCAACATACTCCATGAGTGGCTGAAGCGGCTTGTTGGCCTTTTGTTGCAGATGGTCAAAAGCTGACAGGATATGTTCAGCAGGTAGCAGAGGGAGCGCAAGTATCTTTCTGGTGAAGGAGTGTGTCCCAGCGTTATTCTGGTAGGCACCGGACAATCTCAGATTCTTAAAATATACACATAATATGTTCAAGTAAACAATATAAAATATCTTGTATTACAAATTTCAAACATCCTTTTTTCTTTTGGACTACAGTCTTTCAGCATCTGTTACATACATTAGTAATTCTTTCTCTGATGTATTAGGTGTAAATTGAGTTTATAAAAATGTGCTAAATAAACGAAAAATACATACCTGCACTTTGCGCCAGACCGCCCAGTGAAAAGCACATCCTACTATCTGGCAATCTGGGAAGACCCGTCGAATAGCAGTCCACATCTCGCCCTCGAAGTCCTAACAAACCCTCTAACATGGTTTGAAGTTGTCAGCGCCTTCACTTTCTGAAATTATATATGGAAATGCATTGTAAAACACGACATAGTGCATGATTTCTTTCAAGATTTATTACTTTGATGATTTTGATATACACATGCATGGAATATTTGATACTGGATATTATCATAGTTTTGCAGTTTATTACTTATAAGATTAAATATATATAATGCAATACTGTTTACCTTGAATACTTTTTTGTAATCCTTCTTGCGTCGACGACTCATGAAGATGAACACTAACGGACCGGGAACTGTTTTATATGACCGTCATCGTTCTGCAGGAAGGCATGGATGCTGTACAGTTGTGAAAAGGGTCATTCTTTCTAAGGATCTTGAAGGTGCCGTCAACATACCACCGTTTGGCCTTCTGAAGTAGTTCTATCTGGGTGTCGGTGCTGAATATCATATGTCTGGCCCCGTCAACACTGATATCATGACGGAGGTATCCCTTCGGAATGGCGTGATGTGCCAGCTCAAATTCGTCTCCCCTGGGCTCTGCTGGGCGAATCTTCTGACGGGACCTTTTGACTCGTCTAGCTAGTAGGTCCCGTCTGGCAGGTTGAAGTCCGCAGGAGTAAGATGTTCCTCGTATGCCGTCTCCACAATCACCTTCAAAATTATCTATCTTCGAATACTGCCTCACACCTCTCACGAGTATTATGTGCAGGGTTGCACGCCGGGTATTAGTAAAAGTAAAAACTGGAAGTCAGTTCTTCCAGTCAAAGATTAATATATAAAAGGATAAAATAAGTTAAAAACAACTGTTCTGGTCTTAGTAGGTTATCAGGGTCACTGACTGCTTGAACGATTCAAGACCAGACATGCATGACATGGTAGCTACATGCTCAGGTAACCTGTTTCACAAAACTGTGGTGTGGGGGAAAAGGAAAATTTAAAGGAGTCTGAGGTGACGTGAGCTTGGCGGAGACTGAGGGGTGGGAATGTCTGGTTAACCTGGTTGGGGCTTCTAAGTAAACATGGAGAGAGATAGCAACAATGATGATAAATTTTATAAAACATAATTAGTTTAGAGTCTATTCGTCTCCTCTCTAGAGTGCTCCATCCTAGGGTGTTCTGTACGTAGGTCCGTCACACTCGAGTATCTAGAATAATCATTTTTAACCCATCTGATTGAACGTCGTCGGACCATTTCCAGCTAGTGTATGTTAACCTGAGAGTGTGGGGACCATACAGAAGAAGCATATTCTAATTGTGGTCTGATCAGTGTCTTGTATGCTAGTGATTTGATGTTTTTTTCATGTTTGGTTTTAATGTCGCGTTTTAAGAAGCCCAGAGTTCTGTTCGCATTTGCTGTTACGTGATCAGTATGTGTTTTCCAAGTGAGATCTTGACTGATGTTCACACCAAGATATTTTGCATCCTTAATTGGGGTAAGTGTTTGACCATGAAGCTTGTACGCGTCTTATTTCGTGAGATGTGGAGGACCTGGCACTTACTAGGGTTAAATTCCATATCCCACATTTTTCCCCAAGCTTTTAAGTGAAGGAGATCATTTTGTAACCTTAGGCTATCTGTAAGGGAAGTAACTGCTAGGTATACAGCTGTGTCATCTGCAAAAAGCCGTACCTGTGATGTGACTGTTTCAGGCCTGGAGATCATTTATGTATAGTAAGAAAAGCAGGGGTCCCAGGACCGAGCCCTGATGGACTCCTGAAGTGACCGGGACTTGATCAGACATACAACCATTGACCACTACAGATTGGGATCTACCTATTAAAAAGGAGCGGATCCAAGACACAGTTTCACTGGGGATACCGTGGTCTTGAAGTTTGAATAATAGCTTTAAGTGATTAACTTTATCAAAGGCCTTACTAACATCTAGTAGGATTAGATCGGTCTGTTTACCTGTCGAGAGATTTCTCGATAGATCGTCAACAAGTTCCATGAGCTTGGTTTCGCAGGATCGTCTTTCACGCAATCCATGCTGCAGCTCATGTAGAATGTTGTGTTTAGTGAAATATATGGAAAGGATGTACGCTATGATATGTTCTAGCAGTTTGCATAGAACACATGTTAGAGAGATAGGCCTGTAATTTGCTGGATCACTAGTATCACCCTTTTTAAATAATGGGGCAACATTTGCCTTAGTCCATTCTGATGGGAGTTGACCTGTTTTTAGGGATTTTTGGAAAATTAGTGATACTATATATAGGATCTAATGACAGAGCTCCTTCAGGACGATGGGTTTGATTGCCTTGTCCACCTTTAGGTTCTGTAGGAGTTTTAAGAGCTTTCAAAGGAGCAATACCTTGGTTGTCTTGTTTAGAATTTTTGATGAGTGATTATAGTTTTTTTTGTGTTGAACTTGCTGGAAAGATTGTTGTCTGTTTGTTGGATGTTGAGGATGTTTTCTACATATGCTTCATAGGATGACCTTATTTTTTGTTGGATGAGATGTTTGATGGTTTTGAATTTCTTTTGATAAGTATTTTGACCTCTGTGTGATTTGACCTGTTGATAAAGTTTGTCCCTTTTTCTTATTAATCTTTTTATTTCTTGGGTAACCCATGGAAGATGTTTCTTTGAGCCTAGTTTTTTTTATTGGTACAAACTTTTTTATTCCATCCTGTATCAGTGATTTAAACCGGACCCAGAGGTCCTCAACCGAGATATCCTCTGAGTCTTGTAGGATTTTGACCTTTGATGTATTTATGTATTGTTGATGTCGGGTTTGAGAAAGAGCTTGGAGAATAATTAAGTTATGGTCTGAAATGCCGCCTTAGTAAACCTGTACTGTGCTGACAAGGGTAGGGTTTGATGTGAGGTACAGGTCTAAGATATTTTTATTTCGTGTGAGTGAATTGACCATTTGTGTGAGACCAAAGTCATCAATAATATCTAGGAGCTAAGTTATTGTATGACTGGCTATGTGCGGAGTTGGACTTAATTTTTGGTAGGTGGTCAGAGTTCCAGGATAGGTTGGGAGTGTTAAAGTCACCAAGGATCCATTTAGTGCCTTTTAGGGGTCTGGAAAGTTCCAGTGACCTTTCAAACTCAATGAGACTCATAAGATCGGTTTCCTTGGGTCTGTAGTAGGCAGCAACATAGAGGGGTTTAGTTCCTTTCATATCAATTTTAACCCAAAGTAGTGCACATTGCGTGCTTAGTTGTTGCTGCATGGTAGAGACATATTTGCTTTTGACCAAAATGAAGACGCCACCTCCTTTGCCTGTGAGCCTATCTTTACGGAATGTGGTGTAACCTAGGGAAGATGGGAATATTTCGCTTGTGAAGTGGTCTTTGTTGAGCCTACGACAATATCTGGATCATGAGTGTCAAGTAGGACATAAAATTCTTGTTTTTTGTTAACAATAGACTGACAGTTAAATACATGACCTTGAAATTAGCAAATGGATGGGGATATTTCTAGCTTTGGGAGTTGAACAGGTGGGACCTGATCTGGGTTAATATGTCTGAGAGGTGAATATATATTTGAATGTGATGAGGGGGATTTGCATGGGCTTATGATGGTTGAGAAATTTATCGAGTTACAATGTGAGCACAGCCATGAAAAGGAGACGTCAAGATCTAAACAATTATTGTAGGAACTGTCACCTACACCTTAATTGACAGGCAATATGGTGCCATCTTTGACAATCGTCACATTCAAGGGCTTCGTCTGAGTCTAATACCTGAAGACCACAGCTTCCACATGGATAGCAGACTAAGCTAGGAGCTGGGCCAGGATTCAGTTCTACATCTACAGAAAGTGATAAAAGTAAAATAGATAAATACATAAGAGATTTTGGGCAGTTTGGTCTAACATTTAACTGGTCTAACTGGGAAATTGAATCTATTTGCCGACTTCAGTTTTATAAATACAGAACATAGTTGACCGATTTCGTCAGTTTCAACGCTGTTTGGCCTGTTGTATGGCCTTGGAATGGACGAATCAACCCTTTTGGGTCTTGTTACAGTACCAGCAAATACCAGCAATACTTAATGTACCTGTGTACATGCTGAATTTTGATGAAAAAGTATTTTTAAATACCATATCATGAGATTATTGTTAGGTTGAAAATGTGGGAAATTGTTATTAGTTCTTTTAATGCCACATTCTGAATTGCATACAATAAAACAGAGAAAGGTATGATTTAATAAAAAAAATGAGTTTCAGCAAAACTTGAGTACGTTGCCGATCCATTTCACCAATTCGAATAAAACATTTCTTTCCGATAAAATTTGACAGTTCGTAATAAAAATTCTACTTCCGTCCTTTACGGGCTCAACGTCATCCGGCTAAAGTTGTTTGTTTGCCATGTTTTGTTCATCAAACATTTTCACCAATACTGCGCGTGTGAAAGCGGACTATTTACTAAAAATGTCTTTCAGCATATAGAACTCTAAATGTCTAATGACGTTTGAACATTGACACCATAGTGATTATCCTAAAATCGGTATGTAAACAAAGTTGACCTACTTATGAGAAGAAAAATGACAACGAAAACGTACGGCCAGGATAAGAAGGATTTTGAAAAGTTTACGAGATTCTTTGTGTACAAAAGTATTCAAATAATTGTTCAGTCTAGACTTGGTGAGAAGATTCGAACAAAATCGAAGCCATTTGCCTCAGGCGCTGATTGGGTTAGTTGTCATTATTTTGTTTATGACCCGTTTATGGGACTCGTCCATGTGCGCATTTGTCACTGGCCATGTTTGTGCATGGACATTTGTCTTGTTTATGTGAATTTTAGCCAATGTCATTTTAATAGAGACAGGTAAAATCAATTACTTCTTTCTCTTACACGGCTCTATACTAATAGTTGAACTCGAGGACAATGTTTTTTTTATTTTACATTGATTGTAATTTGTAGAGCAAGTTCTTACAACTACTTATAACTACTGCTTCCTGGATTCTGACCAGTACTCGCGCCAAAAGAAGGGATTGTGAAGGTTCCGGTCAGATTCTGTCGCTGACGTGATTCGAACCCGCAACCTCTGGGTCAGGAGTCTGACGCTCTACCACTACACCACTGTTCCTCTCCGTTTTAATTAAGTTACCAGAAAATTTAGATCAAGCATGTGGAGAAAGCAACAAGTCATATGATAAACTAATACTATAATATATGGCATTTTCTGTTTCTGGATAGGAAGACAACCATTGAACTATTCTGACTAGCTGCTATATGAGGTAGCTTGATTTTGAATACATGTGTCCATGTTTCCCATGATACTGTTCTGAAGTGCTTACTGCTGTATATAATTGTTTCTACGTAAGTTGTGTTTCTCTGTTTATGTTTCCATTATCTTTTCAGTTTGATATTGGTATCACTGATAACAATGAAGTATACACAGAAGCAAAGAAAGTTGTTGCCAACCAGTCGTCAACCTTGGTACAAAATATTTGTCTGGAGATTTCTTTGCGGACTGCAGAGGGCGATACCATGATGCTGGAACTTTGGTGTATTAGTCTGGAATCTAAGCAGTGTGATATCAATGCACAAGTGTACCGAACTTATTATAACAGAATGAGTATTGCATTGAAATCCTTACTTAATGTATCAAGGGTCACACCTTCCTACAAACTCTCTCGCAGACAAGGCAGTAGTGATTATATTATTTGTTACCGTATATATGCCGGTGAACCGCATCTCTACATTCTCGGCGACGGGTGCCAGAAATCAAAAGTCGGTTCAGTACCAACAGCATTTGGGACCATCAACATACATGTAGCTTACAGAACAAAGCTTTTGATATCTCCGCAGAATACAACTAAAGAGATGGCATTTGAACTTAAAGATGATCATTTCAAACAAGACAATAGTCCAGGGAGACCCACAACACCAAAACCTTGTTCCTATGGTTACCGAAGGTATTGAATTTATTGGTAGAAGTCAAAGGGAAAATCCTAAGTGTAGTTTATATTGATTTTGTACCCAAAAAGTAACATTAGAACAGTCTACTATTTAGTAGGTTGCCCCCTGCCTGAAAGGATTTTTTTCGTTCTTTAACTTTATTTCATTTTTTATCATGATACTTTACTGTTTTGGAAGGGAAACTTAAACAAAATTTTGGGAAAAAGTACTATTATATCTGAGAAGGGAATATTATATTTTGCCACAAAATACCTAACAAATGTCCTGTGATATATTGATACTTAAGCAACTCTGGATGTTTTTTTAATTAATAAGCTAAGAGAATACAGTCAGTGCTAATTTCCTGTATGATTTAAGAGGTGTATTCAAGTTATAAAAAATACTGATCTGTAAGTTATTAATGGTTTGTATTAATTATAGTTACTGATTTATATATATGCTGCCATCTTATTTTCTTTAAAATGTTATTATATGCTGACATTTTTATTTCATCGTATAGGCCAAGCACTAGTGACTCGGATACCACAGGACAGAGTGAAGATTCTGGTACTACAATGTTCTCCACAAGTCCCTGTGATGTACCTAAAACAACGGGGAATCCAGCGCCTCACCACCAATCTCAACCTATAAAAATCAATGTACAGCATAGTTCTCCAATATTGGAAAGATTACCTGAATTTAAAACTCAGAGGTATGCAATAATAAAGTTATATTAATTTTTAAAGCTCGCACCATTCTGTTCAGGACCCCCCAAAATTCTCACCTTATGAATCAGTGGATGAATGATCTAAAATGTCCACATAATCTAAAGCATTTATGATTACACCAATATACCTCCAGTATTGTGTAGCTAGTGTTGAAGCTAGTTTATGTTCGCAGCATTGCAAGCATTTGTTACATCTACCAGTAAATATGACATAAAAGTAGATGATTTTATTCATTCAGGCTCAGCTATCATTCAAATTTCTTTGTAGGAGGCACTTTCTTATTGATATTAAATAAGATACTGTGCTTTTGTCAGGAGTAATTTCATTTTTCATCTGACATATTGATTATATCGTGAGCTATTATTATGGAACATCAGAAAATGATACAAAATTCTATTGTACCCATTAACATTACACTTAGACTATAAATCTTGTGTGTTTTCAGTGCACCAGAGAAGACTCCATACAGAGATTGTCACAGAGTTGGTGCGTTTGTTCAGCATTTTTCAGAGAATAAACTAAGTGACAGTGAAGATGTTCCATTCCTATCTCTCTTACAGCAAGCTCATCATGAAGGGTAAGGAAGATAATAATACCATTGTGATAAAAGATTATGATCGAAAGATGTCAGTTTTTACAGCAGTGTGGCAGCCATAAAAAGTGTATTCAGTGTTAAATTTGTACAAGAATAATTCATCCTAAATCTTCTGTTCTCCATCTTTGATCCTGATTAGAAGTGTATTTATTGATTATAAGATAAATATTTTGTATTGGTTTGTATTACTATTTCAAAAATATTAACATGTCTTAATATCTCTTATCTCATAACATAAAAGGTCAATATTAAGTGACCTTTGATGCCAGTGTCAGATCTAGCTAAATTAGCTTTGATTTTAAAGGCATTGGTAACATATTATAAAGTTGAACACCAGTCCATTAAATTACTTAAAAGTTAAATCTAGCGGAAAAAGGTAAAATTTTAATGGAAACGATTAATCAAATAAAGTTAAGATTGTTGATTCATATATTTTTAATCAGACAAGATAAAACAGATGGTGTGAAGATAGAAACCTCCAAAGAAACGTCTAGCACGAAGACTGAGAGTTCAAGGGAGACAACTGAGTCTGTACTTAGTGAGTCAAAAACAAGTTCAAGTAGCCAACACTCCGTACAAGAAGATTTTGTCATGGTGGAATTGGTAATTTCTTATTTTGTCAAGGAAATTTATTTTTGTGTGTCTGAAAATATGTTCATATGCTTTAAAATAATGCCCTTTACTTTACTCAGGGTGCTCTCTGGACATCAAAAGTTGAGGGTCAAAAAAATGACCCAAGGTTTTCAAGATCAACAAATTTCTTACTAATGTAATTGTAAATTTGACCCAATCAGAAGCTATATTTTACTGATTACTAGAGTCAAAATGCCATTATAAGGGTGAAATGAAAGCCCTGACACCGAAAATTTTACTTGACAATGTTTTATCTATAGTGATTTGATTCACTGGAGCATGTGATTACTTTGAAGAAATATTAAGCATTATTATAATTGTATTCTTTTTGTAGTTTTAGTAATGATACTAGTTCTGTATTGGAACTTTTTTATGTTTTTGATAGCAATTTTTATCTTGCTGCGCTTGTCTTCAAATATAAGTTACAGTTTTGCAATTATTCTCATCAATTATAAATCTAAGGTCAAGGTCATGCTTTGAGGTCAAAGGTCATTCTAGAAGTTCAGGAGGCATTTAATTACCTTATAGTTATACTTTACATATGAATGTATTGTATTGTAGAAAACTCCATTTGCCGGTGTGGATGGAAATTCTGACCTGGGAAAGTTTTATCGTGAATGTCAGACTGCACCGACGCTAGCTATGTGTGACGAGGAACAGACAATTCCTGAAACACTGGAGAAGCTCACATCACAGATTGAAAAGTTTGAGACGAATATGTTGGACTTTGATGAATTTGTGTCAGAACTAAATATTGATCCTGATTCGATCACTTTGGAACCAAGAAGAACGAAATTTGTTGATACTTGAAATTTTCTTTCTGTTGAAATCATGGGATGTGCTAATGAAAAAAATTCTCTTAACCTAAGTGCTGGACATTTAAGGTTGCTGATCACTTCTTTGAGCTGTTAAACTGTTTAGTATATTTTCCTAGGAAAAATCTTGATTGTCTTTGTGGACATTAAATTTTATTGCGAAGTGACAAAGATGTTGAAGTAACAACTGTTTAAGAAACCTGATCAATGTAATATTTTTCTAATCATTGATTTGTCAATTTATGAATTCTGTGGTGGAAATACTGACTTGTTTTTCTATTCAAAATGTTAGATTTTCCATCATTTCTTTCTTTGTGTCATACTATTCTCTGATCGTATGCATTGTGTATGCATATAATACTTGACATCTCATGAAAATTGTTGTTATTATAGTTAGTTAGCAAAAAAAAACTTGATTGCTTATACATGAAATTTCAAGTATATTCAACATTTTATTCCAGTTGGTTGTAAATTATGTGATTTTACTTTGTTGTGATATTTTTTTCTTTTCCAGTTTCATTTAATATTTGCTGCCTTGAATGTAATGAGTAATTTTCTGTCCATTTTTCTGTTATCTGTTTTTATTATCATATTTACTGAGTGCCCCATCAACCCAAATAGGTTTGTACTCTTCCTTCCCATCTTACTTTTTCTCCTCCTTCCCTTTCTTCCTTTTGCTCCCTCCTCTTCTTTTATTCCCCTTCATTCACTTTTGTTCTCCATCCTCTCTTTTTTATCCCCCTGTCTCACCCATTTTCACCCTCATTCTCTTCATTTCACCTTCTTTTTCTCCCTTTGTTCCCCTTTCTCTACTGTGTTAGGTCATTATGTTTGTTGTATCATTTTTAAGTTTTAAGGATTTCATTGAAAATCTCATTTTAACTTGTGAGTGGAAAGTAAGTACTTTTCATTTAACATAAATCTTCATACAGATCTAAGTTGTTAACAATAATTGTAAATCGGTTGAATATGATCCCTTTGAATTATAGACTAAAGATCACATTGTTAATGCTTAGACATAGGTTTGTATACTGTGATCATAGTTCAGTTAATCCCTTAGATGTGACACTTGATTTGTAAGTGCAGAATTTATCTCTGCTTTTTCTGGTTGTTTTATAGTGGTCCCAAAGCCACGCAAAATGAATTTCATTTCTGAAAATCACGTCTAGTTTATCTATTTGAGATGAGTTATCAGACCATGTGTAGTGTCTCTAAATCTACTTTAAGACATTTAAAGGAAAGCTCAGAATTATTCAAACTTTTATAACAAAAATATGTGTATGTCTCTAAACATTAATTGAATTTACCCTGCTGTTCGCTCTCTAATTCAAACAGCTTCATTCAGATCCTCACCAAATTTGATGGAAATGTTTATGGCCATGAGATCTTGGTCAAGTTCGATAACCAGCCCAATCTGCCCAGGCACTTCTGAGTTATGCCCCTTGACGCTTTGAAAAATGAATTTTGTTGGGCATATTTTGTGACCACTTGTTAACTGCTTAAATATCGTGAGATAGTTTATAGAAAAAAAGATCAGTAGTTTTGATTGATCTGAAATATTGTCCTTTAATCTCCATACATTGCATTACCATATTGAATTGAATTATTTATTGATCATTCTGATTCAATGATTTGTAATATTATAAATGGAATGAATGTCTGTAGAACTAGTGAAAATCGAGATTTCTCTCACTTAAAGTATTTCTTGTGTTGTACAGTGACCATACTATTTAGAAGTTTCCTTATTACTTTCAATAGCCAACTTGAGAGATCACACAGTAAACTATTATTTCTCTTGATTGGCTTCAAGTTGTAATATGAAAATAGGCTAAGCCTATGGAATGGGGAAGTAGAGTCTATTGGAAAGGAACAACAAGTCTAGGTGGAGATTGGTCGAGCACCTTGTGTAAACAAAAAGTGACGTCATTCTACTTCCTGTCAAGCGTTTATGCGCTCACTTTATGCAGACGCTTTTCACAAAGTTAACCAAAAGCGTTTTTTTTTTTTAACTAAAGCTTCTTTTTTAAAAACTTCGAAGATTTTGCTTTCTTTTTCTTGTAAACAGATAGGAATACATAAATATAAGTGATTAATTATATTACGATATAAAAAAAATATGCCAACACGAGAACGAGAACTTAGTTGTTAAAAACAAAATGGCGGCCTCCATGATTTGGAAATGAGAATTTCGGCGATAGGTAATACATTTGAAATTGTTGTAATTCACATTGAACCTTTTCTAACGTACGCATTGTCTATAGCCGGGCAAGGCCAAAGCCCGGGACCCGCTTCGCGGGCCCCGGTCATTGTCTTCCCCGTATTACTCAAATTTTGTTTAAGTTTTTTTTTATTCTCAATTGAGATCTTATATACAAAATGTGGACCAGTGTCCTGCTTCACATTACATCATTGTTGAGATCGGTGTTTAGTCCTATCACATTTTTTTCATAAATAAAGTGTTTCCAGTGTTACAATAGATCTCATATTTTCATTTCATTTCTTGATGAAATTAAAACCTGAAGGTCTTTTGTTGTTGTGAGATAGGTTGGTCCCTTTGTATTGAAAACATGTTCTTATAAAAGCTGTATTGGGCCCTGTAGACTCATAGGACTAGTTTACTTAAGACAGCAATTTTAAACTTTAACATCATGTTTATAGTACTGTACAACCTTTCCAAAGCAACACCTTTTGGGAGTAGCAAAATTATGTTGTTGTAGAGAGGTTGTTGCTATAGAGAGGTTAAATTAATAGTGTAATTATGCAGTGGGAAAAAATACTGTTGTTGAAAGTTGTTGCTCAAGAGAGGGACGTTCTTTAGAGAGGTTGTACTGTATGCAATTCAGTCTTAAATATCTGAAAATTGATTCCCAAAACGATAAATTTAATAAAGCATTTTTTCATTTACCAAGACGTGGTAGCAAGATTTTTTTAATTTGAAAATTGTTATCTTTGCCTAGTATGTCCATGAGAGACGGGTTCATGGAGCAAAATCTAAAATCTGTTCTCTGGAAGCAGGGGGGATAATTACTTCAGTATTTTTAAAATACCAGTCATTCGTATTGTTGCATGATGATAGGCGGTTACTCAATTTAGTAGGGCATTATTAATGAATGCATTTAAATTAAAATGTTAAATACCGGTATTCTGTATAATTGTGATTTCAAATACTTGAAAAGTATGTGATATTTAATGTGATGATAAAAAATTTGATTTATTGATATTACTTTGTCCTTTTTTCAATTGTCTTCTTTACTTTTTACTGATGGTAAAATTGGTACTTATAGTTTAAGACTAGCTATAAAAACATTTACTTATTGGTTTCTAAGATTGATACTTTTGACAAATGTTAATTCTTTCTTTGGGTTTAATTTAAATAATGTTGTACTTACAATGTTCCCACTTTTAATATATCTTTAAATGCTGCATTATTATATTACTACATAAGGCCATCCCTAAAAAGTTGGTTTGAGGTCAGGTGACCCAAACTTTTATCAAATGGTAGGTAAGTTAGGCATTTTTTTAATTGAAAAAATACTTATGCTTGTATCAAAAACAAAATGTCTGAATAAAGAATAATATCTTTTTTTTGTCTTAATTGAAAAACTGTTTTTTTCGAGTTTGTGTTTTTTTGCTACAAGTCAGTTGCACATCTACAAACCAACAAGTTCTTAGGGGTGGCCTTACATTAAGATTGGTGTTGATAGTATTTCTGAGTACAAAATTAATTGTCAGTATAGAATCTTATTTCTGTGTTGTATATATACCAGTATGCAGTGGTGGTGTTAAATGCTTTTGAACAAATGAATTCTTGTCTTACACTGAAATAGTTATGTGCCAAAAATAGGAATTGGAAAACATATTTGAGGAAATGTATTAGGTGCTTATATAACGTACAGTTAAACATAAATGCTGAGACCACCAAATTGGTTGTAAAATTTAGGTGGTATGGCTCTGGCCATGGTCCATTGGGTGCTGTCTATGAGAACTGATTCACCTAACCAGTTTTCCTGGACTGTATTCTAACCAGTACTAACTTAATCTTCCACATGGAATGGGCAACCAGGAATCAATCTGGGACTGCAGGGTTATAAATCAAGCTCACTGGCCATTGGACCATGACTGTGGCCTTAATATCAATATAACATACATGTATTATGTTTATATGATGGTGTTTGTGATGATGAATGATTAATCAAATTATCATAGGATCATTGTAACATAGTCTTTATGATGAATGTTTATATTACTGTGTCATATTTTAGTACTAATAGCTGTGACATTGATACCTGTGTGTCATATGTTGACATGGCAATGGCAATGACATCACTGGTACATGTGATGTTGATGTCATCTCTATGGCAGTTGTTCCCATGGTGATGTCATCATTGAGGTCATTATTGCTGTTTTGAGGAATCTCTTTGGAAAGGTCATCTTGGCTATGTTAGTTGGCATGGCGATGTCATCATTATTATTGTTGTGAAAATCTATAATATGTTGATATAATCATCTTGTCCTGCCCTTGAACTTGTCTGTACAATCATAGGAAATAAATATGTGAAAAAGTAGCGTGAGTTTCTTTTATCTGTGATTTATGGATTATAGTCAATGGTGGCAAATGTATGAGACGAATGTTCATTAAGTCATGTAATTGTTAACCAGGTTTTTCCAAAATACTAGTTATCATATTGACGAATGTTAGTGGGTTGACCCAGCGCATGTTGTCAGCGTTTTGTGATACAATCATTTTTCACCTAAGTCTGGCCCTTTGTTTTGCAAACTTGAAACATGTAAAGAAATACTCTTCTGTGCGCAACTCTTCCAACATTTCTGTCTTAAGTATAAGCGTCTTTGGTTTTAGCGAAAATTTGGTTTTGTGACAATTCTTGCTGCTTGTAATTAATTGATAAAATACATAACAAGTCATTAATAGATTTATCAGTTTTATCTTCAATTTGTTACACTATTCTCTTTGAACAATTATTTCATATAGAACAATGATGTAAAAACATTTGCAAAAATTACAAATTTTGAACAGTTGTGTTCAATATATAACATAAATAATAATAATGCCAATAATACCTGATGAATTGTATACTTGAACCAGTATACTGTAATTTAAGATCTATTTTCAGTACATAATTCTTGAAGTTTTCATACAGCCATCAATTTTAAAGTAAATTATTTAATGGGAAAAGTCTACCCTGATAATACTACACACAGTATATTTTGATTATATGACATATAAACAGAACAGAAGCTTACGGGCCATTGGTTGATTAAGAAATGATAGATATGAGAATTTAACCTGATATGGTGTAATTACACATGAAGATTAAATATCATTAGGATATAATGTAACATCTAGACATGCTTCATTTTAGAATAATATATGGGTTGACTTCATAGACATTAATAATGGGAAAACTACTGTTAGTTATCCATGTTTGAATAAATTAATATACATAACAAATATTGGTTAAGTGTATGAAATTGAAACAGGAATGTCATTGTGCAGCTGTAAACTTTGTCTACAATTTGCCCATTCAACAGTTATGATCAATTCAGAGCCGCACCAGAGAGAGGGGAGATAAGATATAGAATCCCTAATCTTATTTCAAATAGTTTTTAGCCGGTTATTAATCGTGCCTGGTGTAATGTACTGATACATGCCACGCCCCTTTTTCCTGTGATTTTCTAGACACAGTATTTAGCTCATGATCAGTAGTTGGGATGGGGACACTGAAAAAGTGTTTTTCCCACAACTGTAAACAATTAGGAGTATGCTATTGTGAAAATATAACGTATAAGAAGTTATAGCTGTATATACATATACAGTGCAACCTCTCCAAAGCAACACCCTTTGGGAGTAGCAAAATTATGTTGTTGTTGAGAGGCTGATGCTCTAGAGAGGTTAAATTTATAGTTAAATTGTGCAGTGGGAAAAATCATGTTGTTGTTGAGGGGAGGTTGTTGCTCAAGAGAGGTCCCGCTCTGGAGAGGCTGAACAGTACTTGTTATTCATGATGATGCTTTCATTTCCTGTATGTGTTGTAAATTTCAACAATAAGTAAATCCATTATAAGTATAACCAAATTCCAAAATTTATACAAATACATGTTTAAGACCTTACACTATTTGTCATATAAAGTGGTTTATGTAAAATGAATTAAAGATATACACAAGGATGATTTATGAAGTTCAAGAAAGTATTGTTATTGATCTGAGGAAATATTAAGTAATCTTGATTATACAGTATACCGTATGCTTTATACATATATAGTACAACCTCTGTAGAGCAACATCCTGTGGGAGCTACAAATATTGGCCGTTGTTTAGAAGTTGTTGCTCTACAGAAGTTAAATTTATAGTAAATATCAGTTTAGGGAAATTTTGAAGGTGTTGTTATAGAGGTTGTTGTTCTACAGAGGTTAAATTTATAGTAAATATCAGTTTAGGGAAATTTTGAAGGTGTTGTTATAGAGGTTGTTGTTCTACAGAGGGCCGCACTGGAGAGGTTGTACTGTACATTGTATAGTCATATAAAATAAATGTAGAAATCGACATGAGATCACTCAAGTCTTGGAAGTATTGCACACCCAATGACATTCATTTACTATCAGGCGAAAAAAAGAAGGTAGTTTCTAGTTACCCAACCAACCCTAATTTTCCCTGCGAAACTAGACTTTCTATAGGATATGAGTATTTTTTTACCTTTCAACATGCTTTCAAGGGCCAAAATAAAGTACCCACCTACCAACCCTAATATTAACTAGACCTATCACTAAAGGTGATGACACAGTTATTGTTACATTTTACAGAGGGAAATATAATGCATTTTCATTTTTTTAATACCTGCAAATTGTTGCTTAGATATATCCTGACCAGTTTCTAAATATACATTATATAAAAAATAACAAAGGGCCATAACTCATTAAAATTTACTTGGACAAAACCTATTGTGGACATGCACAACTTGGCAAACTACTTATCACTTCTAAGAAGTTTCATTGAATTCCTGCATGTAGTTGCTGAGAAATGGTACGGACAAAATTTACCTAATTGTATAAAACAAAGGGCCATAACTCTGTGAAAATTAATCCAAACAAAACCTGGTTATTGCATGCACAACTTGGCTTACTTTTTATAACTTCTGTGAAGTTTCATTGAATTCCTATGAGTAGTTACTGACATATTGTATATACACTGTATAAAAACAACAAAGGGCCATAACTCAGTGAAAATTTAACCAACCAAGACAAGCTTAATGCATGCACAACTAGGCTAACTACTCATCACTTCTGAGAAGTTTTATTGAATTCCTGGCAGTAGTCAATGAGAAATAGTCAGGACAAAATTCGCCTATTGTATATACTGTAGAAAAAAACAAAGGGCTATAACTCAGTGGAAATCAGTCCAAATGAAAAATGATTTAAGCATGCACAACCAGGCTAACTACTTATTACTTCTGTGAAGTTTCGTTGAAATCCTGTGAGTAGTTGCTGAGAAATTGTCCGGACAAAATTTGCCTAATGTATATACTATATAAAAACAACAAAGGGCTATAACTCAGTGAAAATTAATCCGAACGAATAATGCTTTAAGCATGCACAACAAGGCTTACTACTGATCACTTCTGTGAAGTTTCATTGAGATCCTGTGAGTAGTTGCTGAGAATTTGTCCGGACAAAATTTGCCTATTGTATATACTGTATAAAAACAACAAAGGGGTATAACTCAGTGATAATTAATCCGAACGAAAATTGCTTTAAGCATGCACAACTAGGCTTACTACTGATCACTTCTGTGAAGTTTCATTGAGATCCTGTTAGTAATTGCTGAGAAATTCTCCGGACAAAATTTGCCTATTGTATATACTGAATAAAAACAACAAAGAGGTATAACTCAGTGAAAATTAATCCGAACGAAAAATGCTTAAGCTAGCACAACTAGGCTTACTACTGATCACTTCTGTAAAGTTATATTGAAATCCTGTAAGTAGTTGCTGAGAAATTCTCCGGACAAATTGTGTCTACAGACGCACGGACCGACTGACCGACCGACCGTCAAGCGTGAATCCAATATAGCCCCCATATATTTCATATCTGGGGGTATAATAAGCAAGTAACCAGATACAAACTGTACATTTTGTCAGCCTCAATGGAAATTGAACACAAACCTTAGCAACAGCTAGAGACTTAATTACTGGCTTTACAATGAAATTGCCCATAATTTAATACAAAGACTAGTACATTTATATTAAAGTGACATATCTTAAAGATTATATCTGTTAATTAATAACACATCACAAGTGCACACAAATGCAAATCTTTTTACCATTATGTATAAATATGATAAAAAATACAGTTTTACCTGTGAATAAAGGTCAGACTTGGGAAAGAAATGTGGCCTTTTTTGACAGGAGGTCTTTAATCTGAGGTCATTTTATTCTAAATAATTAATGATGACTATAAAAAGAATGGCCTTTATTCACAGGGTGACATTTATTCGGAGGTGGCAGCTAACACAGGTTTGACTGTAATTTTTAGATAATAAGTTTGTCAACAGCTAATCCATCAATAATTAATTAAAAAAAGATTTTTAAAAATCAATGACAGCAAGGAAAAACATTGTCCCAGACAGACTTAGCAACTGGCTTGAACTTATCCGTGTTCCACATGTACGTATGGATTTGACAAAACTTCGATCCACGCAACACAACTAATAAAGTATTGTCCGAAATGAACTTTACATTTATAGGCTTAATATCCATACCATATTCATGTGTGTTCTTTACTGGAATTCCAATACATTCTCCAGTCTTGCTGAAAGCTTGAACTCTGTAGTTATTTGCATCGGCTACATAGATATTGTCATATTTATCCACACATAAACCCATTGGATAGAAGAGTTGTCCAGGTCTTGAACCTTGCTTACCGAATGAAGTTACATACGTACCATCAAGTCTGTGGACTTTGATTCTGTGGTTTCCACTATCCGACACAATAATTTCATCTTTGTTGGTCATAGCAACATAAAATGGTGATATAAAGTGATTCATCCCTCGTCCTCGACTACCAATTATCAGCGACTGTTTACGATGCTCTGTTAAAATGTGTACACAATTCTGTCGCAAACTTGTGACAACAGCAAGGTTATTTCTCGACAGAGCAACACCAAAAGGGTTCTCCTGGCTGTAATGTGATCCAAATTTGGCTAGAACTCGTCCTTCAACTGTATATTCCCTAAGGATTGCTTTATCAGATTGGCTAACAGCAGCAAGTATAGTACCAGCTTTAGTTATGGCTATGTCTCTAACAGAGCAATCACAGCTGAACGTTCCGCGGAACACTCCCGTAGAAGAAAAACATGAAATTTTATTACGAGCTGAGTCAGAAACAAATATATCATCAGTCAGAGGTGAAACTGCAATTCCGCTTGCTTGGATAAATTCGTGAGACTGTTCACCATAATTACCGAACCGCCTAATAAGTTTATTTGAATTCACTGGGGTGTAGTGGTTAGCATGTCCACCGGGTATCAACGGTGTCTTCTCACTCTGCCTATGAGCTGCTACATGGCTTGCACCTTGTGTTTCATATTGAACAACAGTGTCTACGAGTCCCACTATGAAGTGATTATCTGGCAGAGCAGCAATTCCATTAGGTGGCATGAAAACCGTCTGGAAATACAAACATAATTCCGTATACATTTCCCTCTTGGCATAAAACTGAGCTCATACATTTGGGGCTAATGATATACAGTAAAACAAAATTAAGAGGTGGTCTTACCATCAAAAATGATCTGGAGGGCTGCAGTCAGTCATGGTCAAGTGAGTGCAATACTAACAACCCAGTCCGACCCAAGTTTGAATACCAGTCGCGGCAAGCCAAACTCTTCTGTGAAAATCAGGCAAAAAATGTTGGCATTCCTCAATATGTGGGGAAATTGCCAGCTCCTTGTGGAAGGGTGTGTTGGTTAGTACTGATCAGAATACAGTCGTTATTATCATTTGAAAAACAAACCAAACCCGATCTGAAATTATGTGGTCACAATACAGAGGTATTCTGAAGGCTGTCCAGCATTTTTACAAGCTGTAGCCATATCATGTGAATCCCCTATATTCTGGTCAGCACATTAGTTTTCTTCAACAATTATAGCAAGAAAAAAATATTTCAAGCTGTGCTTATTAATATTTTTTTTTAAATGTACATCTTAGGTGTACAAGAGATGAACTGTATATAAAAATTGTCTCAAAAATATACATACATGTTTTATATACTATCAAGTTTAAAGAAATTTTAGAAACTTCGCATCCCCTCTTCAAAAATTAGATTGTGGTCATTCTTCATTTTGGAAAAAAATAAAATCAGGTCATAATACGTTACTAATATAGGCTAACCTGTCAACAAAGGCCATCCTATGGGAAATATTAAATATGGTCTTTATTGACAGGTGGCCTTTATTCAGAGGTAATTTTATTCTAAATTGTTTTTTAAATTAAAATTATGGACAAGGTTTGACTGCTTAAAATTTCTCGAGCTCATTCTGTAGAATTTAAGGTCCTAACAGACCAATGGACCAGTCACTTCCTGGTGTTCATAATCACAAGTCTAATAAAAAGAAACCATAAACATGCAAGTTGTAAACTTTATAAATTTCAATTAAATACATATTTAAAAGTTTTAATTCCTACCTGTCGACATAGTGGACATGGAAACTGTCCAGTGCCTTCAAATCTAGATGCCACATAATCTCTCAAACATCCTTCACAAAATGTATGGAGACATGGTAAAGCTTTTGGTTTATTATAAGGTTGAAAACATATTGCACAAGATAAGAAAGAATCCTGTATTTTGTCTACAATATCAGACTCAGCCATACTTAAGGATCTGTCCTACATGTATGAATGTAGAATACACTCATGTGATGTTGACACTTACTACCGGTAAGTATATTTATACACATGTATACATCTATTTATAGATCTTGGGAAAATCCATTCCAGAGTTGAATCTATATTTAGTAACAAAGCAATGTACAGCTGTTTTGTTAGTCCAAACATGTTAATCAAGGTTTCTAGGCGTGATAATAGTCCACTAATGAATAAACAAAATTCAAAAAATAGACATCTATGCATGAACATCCTTAAGGCTATTTTTTTTCGCTTCGCTCTAGACAGAGAATATTTATTTCATGTGAAATGTTTGTCCTGGGTGGGATAGAACTCAACAGTGAGGGGCTAGTGATTACTAGTAAGAGACCAAAACCATTCAGCCACAGAGACCCTTATGGAATACTATCAAGCTACAGAAGATAAACCCTGAGATATGGTTTTTAAACAATTCCAAAGGTGTTTGCTAATAACCTTCATAATTATGTTCACGTAGATGGCGTTGTTTTTAGAAACATAATTACTATACAAAGCATGATTGTAATTCAAAATTTCAATACAATTTGACAATTTTCAAACTAGATTCTTCTGCATTTAAATTTGTTAAGTAGGAAAAGCACAACCACAATTGATAGTTATTCAAGGCCTAAACCATCTTACAGAAACAATAGTGATGATATCATAAAATCATAGATAACAACAGGGAAGTTGAGATTTTATCTTTTTAATGTACATTTATTTACAGCAATGTGCTGAGGTGATGACTACACTTCTATCACAATATGATATTAAAAAAACACCACAAATGGTCCACATAATGATAAAAAAATGTTTACACAAAAATAATTTACAAAAAGTCGACATCTTGTCAGAAATTTTCAAGTTACTAAACTATATAAATGATAATAGTTTTACAACTATACCACGACCAGGGGTGACAATAGAGCCATATTAAAAATCCTGAAAATCATATGCGGCCGACCATTTTTGCCAAACGAGAGGTCTTCAACCACATTGTTTCCATATTTAAGAATATTAAATCGTTCAGAGCAGATTAAATTAACCATAACTTTGCTATTTCTTCAGACATTTCCATCAAATAACTTTTATTTTGCTCAGAAATCAGCTCTTTCCGGACAAAGATAATCCGGAATTCTGGAATATTGTCACCCCCTGCACGACAATGACCAAAGACAAGGAGATAATTTACCTTAATGTCATACAACATTTAAGACAAATGGACATCTACTCATTTAGTTAAATAATCAACTACATTATCAAACAAACAAAGTCTGTTGACTTTATGATGAATATCACCTTTCCTTAAGTCTTAATTTTAGTAAATTCTACATTTAAAAAACTGACAAAAACACAAATCGAGGGCTCAGCGCAACACTGTCATAACTTGTTCTTATTTCAATATGAGTTACAACACTGTTGCGAAGAACCCTCGAAATATTCAGCTCACTTCATAATAGTACTTCAGACCTTTTCTCGTTAGCGTTGTTTGTTTGCATATCTAGATATAAACACAATGACTCAAAAGTTAAATAGCCATAAATTCCTTCACATGTTGAGATTCCTGAATAATGTGATGTTTCTTGTTATGCATTAAAACGTTGATGTTTGAATTTATTAAAAACAGTCATGGCACAATTTGTTTTCGAAGTCAAATGAAATGGTGCCATGGTGTCCAGTCTGATGATCTGCAGGATTGCATGTTTTGTACTGAGGATAAGTCTTTCCTTTACATCAAGGTGCTCACTTCTTCTTCTTAGATTTTGTTGCACTGTTAGAAGGTGTGTCAGCTTTACGTTTTGCAGACTGAAATAAAAACATGATGATATCATATATAAGGTTTTCTTGCTAATCATATAACAATGGAGACATTTATTTAGTAATCAGATAATAAAGCTATTTAACAGCTGAGATAAAACTTTATGCAAGAATAAGTCAAATCTTGTATCAGCAATAAATTAACATGACATCACTTGACTGACTACACAACAACATCTTTAATTTATTGTGATAAGTTTTCAGAACTAGAAGCCCAAGGGCAACATGTCGAGCCCCTGTAAGGGAGACACAGCCCTGACAAGGTGTATAATGATTATTTTTTATGTTTGACCTCTAAGTGTGACCTTGACCTTAAGCACTGCACACCGTCTCATGATGTTCAACAATCATGCCAAGTAAGCTTAAAAAGTTTCTATGCATAAGGGAGATACAGCCCGGACAAGGTCTATAATGCTCATTTTTGACGTTTGACCTCTAAGTGTGACCTTGACCTTTGAGCTAGAGACCTGGATCTTGCGCACTGCACACCGTCTCATGGTGTTTAACAATAATGCCAAGTTATCTTAAAAAGTTTCTATGAATAAGGGAATTACAGCCTGGACAAGGTCTATAATGCTCATTTTTGATGTTTGACCTCTAAGTGTGACCTTGACCTTTGAGCTAGAGACCTGGATCTTGCGCACTGCACACCGTCTCATGGTGTTTAACAATAATGCCAAGTTATCTTAAAAAGTTTCTATGAATAAGGGAGTTACAGCCCGGACAAGGTCTATAATGCTCGTTTTTGACGTTTGACCTCTAGGTGTGACCTTAACCTTTGAGCTAGAGACCTGGATTTTGCGCACTGCACACCGTCTCATGGTGTTTAACAGTTATGCCAAGTTATTTTAAAAAGTGTCAATGCATAAGGGAGATACAGCCCGGACAAGGATCTGGACGGACACACTAACTAACTAACTAACGTACAGACACGCAACCGCCATTGTGGCGACTATGTCGAGCTCACCGCAGGCGGGCTCGACAAAAACTGGAATAGGACTGTTCCTCATAAATGGTGAAAAACTATTTGAATAGAAAGAAAATAATAAAAACAATAAGCTGCATTCAATATTATAAACACTTATGGCCCCAGTGACAGCTTGACTTAACCTCGAACAGACAGACAAGGCAATCATTATATGCCCCTGCATCATCTGATGCCAGGGTCATAAAAATCTACAATGTACAGACTTCAAATATTGTGTTGTGCTAAAGAAAGGTCTTGACTTTTATATCACAACTTTAGGCAGCAAGTTACTTACCTTTTGTGCACTACCACCAGCCTTGCCCTTACGTCTTCTTTCTGCTTTCTCTCGTTCCTCCAGTTCCATATTTTCTCTCTCTATCAATGTGATCAGAGTGTTACATCTTCTCTGTATCTCCTGTAATATATAAATAAACCAACATAAGGATGGGAAACGTAAAGAAATCGTTTATTTACTTGAGGCTTTTTAATTTAGGACAATAATTTTTTACAGTGATAGCATCATATCAGTGTTTTTTAGGAGAAGGGATAGAGCATCAGCGCTGTTAAAAAAGGGGGGAAAGTTACACCTTTGGGAAATACCTATCATGCAAATAGATGGGGGAGGGGGGGGGGACAGAGCTTACTTCAAAGGGGAAAATGCTGACTTTCAGTGTCACTTTCTTAGTATGATAAAACCCTGGATATGGAATATGAAGGTCATACATACATGTCAAAACAGATGAAACTAGAGCTTTGTCACAGAGGTGACTAATACCCCCGCTGTCATTTTGACACTTAATGTGAGTCCACTATACAGCTATCTATACTTCATGGTGATAACATAATTCAAGTTTCATTACAATCGCTTGAAGAATGCGGAAGAAGTTCACTCACAAACTTGTGATTTTGAATGCGGACAAAATGGACTGACCAACAGAGTGACTCCAATACTTCGTTTGCAGGCTATAATGCAATGAGCTATAACATTAAACTGTTCATCAGGTCAGATATCAGGAATTTAGATTGTGTAAATCTTTTTTTAAAGTTTCTAAAAGCGAAACCTCTCCCATTAACATATCAAAAGTTTCTATGCACATCACCAAAATTTGAAACACTTCCAGTATACAATAATGTATTTACAAGTTAGTTTAAATGTTCAAATTAAGTTTCAGATGCTAGATTTTCAGTGGTTGAGAAGCATGATCAAGTATAAAATCTAAACCTACCATAGCTGTTCTTGATTTGATGAACCAATCAAATCTGAATTGTGGAGCTTGTCTGATAGCTGTCCTTAATTCATCATACACGTTTTCTTTATCAAAGCCAAGTTTGTGTAACATACATATAAGAAATCTATCCTCCTCCTCTGTATAATTCTTTCCCTTGTTCGTCCCGTACTGTATTCTTAGCTGATGGAATGGAGCTTTATAACGCATCATTTTAGCGTCCAGAGCACGTTTAATGCTAATTCTTCGCTGTATCTTAGCTTCTCCACGCTCAATCTGAGCCATTATTTTCTCAATGTCTTGTAATTCATTGCATCTTTCCCAGAAAACACGAGAATATTCTATCACCTGTAATTCAAATAATTCATTATAGACTTTCCTGGTAGGAAAAATCTGACAGCAAAATAATTAATCTTCATCCCTCAATTATATTGTCTTGATAGCAGGCAACATGTATACATAGAATTTGTTTGTACAATCTTGCATACACATAATGCCTCTGTCAGTAATAAGAACATGATCATGGCAAATATGATATTCTAGAATAACTCTTTATTAATACTTAAGACAGGATATTTTATTTTAAGCTTAGTATTCTGAATTGAATAGCCAGTTCAACTCCCAGATAAATGCTAAAATTTACCTAAGGAAGGTATGGTCTGAATTGAAAGCATTAACTAAGATTTATAACCCATAAGCTAATTTATATCATAAATTGAACTGATTTAAGTAATGTTTATCTTCTACTTTTCTTAAGAACCGATTAACAATGATCATTACCTGTAATTGCCAGTAACTAAAATGAGCCTTCAGAGTCACGGCCTGCAGTAGATGTCACAAATTTAATCCTTTAAGTTTAATCAATTAGGATAAGATTGTAACCTACCTCATCAGGTGTTTTTCCTTCTACTTCTCTTGAAATTTTATCAATATCATCTCTGCCATATTTCTCGTTAGCTTTAATGAACTGGTTAAAATCTCTTTTGTTCCATTCAGTAAAACCCTAAAACATACAAATAAGTAACAAACATTATTTATGTATTTGTAAATGCTGTCTAAAGAATAAAATTTCAAGTATGCTTGCTTAGATGTACATACATGAGTGCATCATGATTTGTTTTAATCATAATGGGATATGAATTATTCTTGACAATATTCACTAATAGTCATAAAACTGACACAGGAGTGAGAAGTACATTCACTAAACAGTTCTATACAACCAATTATCCAGTCTTTACATTAAGTTCGTTCAAGAATCACATCACCCAGATACCAATTAATTTAATTACAAGGGCTTTTTTTACTAAGAAATTGACACTGATAATCAGCATCTTCCCATGAAAAATAGCTAAATTTTTCCTCAAGATAATAAATTTGCTCCTTTTGCATTAAGAATATTCCTTGAAATTGCCTCTTTCATGTATTTTCCCCTCTTTTAAATAACACCCAGCAACTTCCCCTTATCCTAAAAAACCCACCCCTGCCTAAGTAGGTAACTGAATTAAAACTATTTCATCTAAAATGATACTTAAGACCAGATATGATCAATATGACTATTAAAGTTTAAACTTTTTTATCCATACTTGTTTTAAAAGATCATCTTTTTCGCCATTTTCATCTTCAGTCAGTAGTTCAGCTTCATCAATCTTCGTTTGTTCTTCTTTTCTTATTCTCTCAGCATCATTTCCTAGTTCTGGATTCTTTGGTACCTGTAGAAAGATGAAATATTTATTTAACGTAATAGTTTCACATAGATCAGAGGCAAATATTTTCTTTCATGTTGATCAAGTAATTTTTTACTTACAACTAATACTAGTTTCAGTGGGTTAATGCCATTTTTCAACGATATATTTCGGTAATATGCGACAGCCAGTTCACCAAGTTTTCCTGGACTGAATTCTAACCAGTAATAACTTACCATTTCACAAGGAGAAAACAATTTCTCCATATAGAGGAAAATAGAGTCTGACATTTTTGCCAAATTTTCATAAAAGAGTATGCCTTGCTTTGACTGGTACACAAACCTAGATTGCCAGGTTACAAGCACTGTGCACATACCACAGGCCAAAGCTAGGGTGACTAATGTCAGACATACAGAGAATACCTCAAAACATAATGCACACAAGCTTCAACAAATGTAACTACAGTACAACCTCTCCAGAGTGGCCCTCTGTAGAGCAACAACCTCTCTATAACACCTTCAAAATTTCCCTATGCTGATATTTACTATAAATTTAACCTCTGTAGAGCAACAACCTCTAAACAACGGCCAATATTTGCAGCTCACACAGGGTGTTCGTCTACAGAGGTTGTACTGTACCTAAAACTCAAGCTATAAGTGATCTATCAAATTATTGATTCTAAATTATAGATATACTTACTCTATATCCAATACTTTTTCTGTAGAAGTAGATTTCTTTATCTAGGATTTCAAACAATCGTGGTGGGAAGAACTGAAAGTCTTGTACATTTGGTTGTTTTGGTGGTCTTGGTGCCTGAAATGTATATCCAGAACAGTGAAGGGACAGGAATGGCTTTGTAAGTTATAAATACAATCAAACCTGTGAAAAATGGGTCACCCTTGAGAAGGAGAAAACATGGCTTTAACTGACAGGTGGCCCTTATTTTGAAGGTCATTTCGTTCTAAATAATCAATGACCGTTTTTAATAGAATGGTCTTTATCTGAGGTGGCTGTTGACACAGACTTGACTGTATACAACTGGATACAAAAATTGCAAGATAAAGCAGGGTCTTACAACAGCATATGCCACAAGATCTTCATGAATACTATGCCAAAACTATATCAGGACTGATGCTTCAGTATGACAACAAAGCATGTAGGTCTCCGTAAAACGCTGATAAACAACAGGAATTGAAATCAACAGCAAATTTTTTGGGCACACAAATAAAGACTTGATATGCACTCTGCTCTATTGACAAGAGTTTGAATAGGTTTAATTCTTCCAGAAACCTATATCCTATTATACTGTAACATTAAACTTCTCTGTGTAAAACGAAAAATTCAGATCCGGTTATACATACAGAGCTAAATGAAATTTCACCTTGAAGTAATTAATATAACTGTCTAGGAAAACCTATGATAAGAAAATCCCTATGTATTGAAATAGAGAAAACATTGAAATAAATTATATGCATACCTTAGGTGCTTTTGGCTCATTCACACGAAGAGCTTCCCTGAAGTAAGCATCAACAGCATAGTTGGCTTTCCTTTCACGTTTCGGAGGTTCAATCCAATTCATGCCAATCTTCTGTTTCTCACGGTAATCTTCACCTTCAAACTTGTACACAGATCCACGTTCTTCACTTGTGTCAAATGATAACTTCTGTAGATTACTCTCACCAAGTTTGTCCATCTTTTCTTTGATTTCTTCAGTCTACAAATAATCAGTTTAAATTATGATTTTGGCATTTAGTACTGTGCATGGACGTTTTCCAAAATGGAGATGCATGAGTATTATTAGGGTGGCCAAAGCAATCCTAATGCTAATATGCTTAGGCAAAAAATTTGTCAAAAGGTCACTCACTAATCGTGTTTCTATATAAAAAGATCTCACTGACCAGTACAGAGGAGAAAATAACTTTTCTTCAGAAATGAACTAGATCAAATGAATTATTAACTAAGATGATAATTACTAAATGGAGCAAAAACATGGCAACATTAGAATTGAAGAATATTTAAACATGCATAGACAAACACCATAACACAAACCTTCTTTTGTCCCTTAGCTAAGATGACATCAATATCTGCATCAGTGATCTCACTGTCTTTAGAAGCAAACACATGACTGGCACCATGTCTGATCATATTTAATACTTCATCCTTACCAAGTTTTGTAGCTGCAGCATCAACTAAACGTCCTGTAAAATAAAATGGATATAATACCAAATACCTTCCACATGTAGAACAAGAGTGCAAGGTCACAAAATACGCCCATCAAAGTTAGTTTTTCAAAGTGTCAAGGGGCACAACTCAGAAGTCCCTGTGACGATTGGGCTGGTTATCAAACTTGACCGATATCTCATGACCATAAACATTTCCATAAAGTTTGGTGAGGATCAGAATAAAACTGTTTGAATTAGAGAGCGGACACCATTGTGGACACCGCCCACCCACCATGGATATTCCCATAATACGACCCCTATTTCAAACGGGCGTATAAAAATAATGTGTTTAAAAGAGCCTACTAAAGCCACTCATTTTGATCCACAATATCCAGAAACCTTCAAAGATTTTGAAATAGATGTTTTACAAAAATATACAGAATCCTGTAAGATCTGTGATCAAACTTTAACTTGACAATATGAAATTAACACACACATTATTTCGTGAAAATCATAATAAAGAACAGCACTTTCAAATATTTTTTTCAACGATCCATAAAAAATCAGATTTAGAATTCTTTAAACTTGTTAAAGAAATACTTCAAATCGAATCAATGTCAAGTACCTTGTTGGATAACAATATTATCCAGCCGTAACTTCATTTCTGCTTTCTCCACAATTCTTTCTTCAACCGTATTTTCTGTTATAAACCTGAACACTCTTACTTGCTTCTTTTGTCCAATACGATGAGCTCGATCCTGGAAAAAATATACACAACAAATGTTTTATAGAAACACATACAAAGAGAATACAATTCAAATTAAGGATGTTTTTCAAATTTAGTATAGAAATTGTTAGTATCAATTAAGACTGACTACCCTTTTTGATTAGAACAAACAATGATAGTTAATGCATGAAGGACATAATGACGATCTTCATATTTTATAAAAACTTTTGGCCAGATGAAAGAATTAGTAAATCAATGGTTACCGTAAGAAAACTTGAACAAAGTCAATTGGATTATCTAAGATTTTTCAAATGGGAACAATTTAAAGGTAGTATTATTATTATCACTTTATCCATGTTACAGGAAAAATAAATACTTAACAGTAATCAATTTTTGCCAAAATCTGAGTTCACTATATCAATATGGAGTTAATTATATCTGTGTTTGCTATATAAAGAGGACACAATTTCAGTTGATAACAGAAACAACAAACCTGTGCCTGCAGATCAGCCTGTGGATTCCAATCGGAGTCATAGAGAATAACAACATCTGCTGTAGCCAGATTAATACCCAGACCTCCAGCTCTTGTACTCAACATGAATACAAACTTTTCACTGTCTGGTGCATTGAAAGCATCAATAGCAACCTATGAAAGAAGTGAATGAATAAAATTATGAAGTTCATATGCAACATCTTCAAAATAAGGCCTTCCCAAATGTCTGAGAGAAATAAAAAATATCAGATTCAGACCCGTCAATATTCATTCTGATTCAATTTCCTATATCAGAAATTCAGAAAAGAAACATATTTTTAATACATGCAATTATACAAATAAAAGAATTATTTGAATGAGTGTAAACATCTCATAACAGACATAGCTGTTTGATAATACACGAAACTGGACATAGTGTTAAATCAGGTTTTTTTCTCGGTATTTTGGGAATATGACCCATACCCTTGGGATTGGGAATGTTCGCGGTGTTTTAATCGAAATTGGGAAAAATGTATAACTACAATCTTTGCAATATTCAACTTATTCTCCCATAGAACAGTAGCAGAATAAGGTATTTACTAACAATAGTGATGTTAATGAACTAATAAAATTATTTAATTTTTTTTTTTTTTTTTTATTGGGAATTTTTGTCTGTGAATTGGGAAAAAAAGATACTATTTTAATATGACCGAATTTCGGCTATAAAATCGCCCCCCAAAAAAACCTGTAAATTAAAGTTATACACAGTTTTTGAATAAAGATTTTACACACAGTTGAGGAAGAAACATCCGTCAAAAAAAGGTAAACATCATTTAAATTCATTTTGTTCGTAAAAATCAGTTTGTAAATAAAAGGGGAGAAAATTGTTATAATAAGGGAATAACAATAAAGTTTTCCATTGGAACCAGGATTAAGAAGGAAATTGTTGAAATGCACCTAAATAGACATTAAGCAAGTAAGGATATTTGATACAGTTTCCGAACGAAATCTTTCATAATGTAGATCTATATATGTACCTGTCTGTCAGAATGAGCTGTAGAACCATCAAGGCGACAATATGGGAAATTTTTCCAGAAACAGTAATCTTCCAAAATATCCAACACTCTTGTCATCTGACTGAAGATTAAAACTCGTGAATCTGCGGATAAAAAAATATAATATAGCTAATGTCTTTGATATTAAAAACAAGATGTGTTTTATAAACACCATGCCCCCTCCGATTGTCCTTTTTGAAAATGCACAGGTCCTGTAGAGGTTGTCATGAGGAACCTACATATGAAGTTTGATGGATGTAGGTGCAGGCATTTTGATTTTATAGGCAAGGTTAAAGTTTGGTACAAACAGACAGACAAAAAGAGAGGCCAAAAACAATATGCTCCCGATCTATCGATACGGGGCCATAAAAACTGAGAACACTTCCAACCTGTATTAGCGACCACCTCTGAATAATGGCCATTCTTTTCAAAAACCATCATTGATTATTTAGAACAAAATTACCTCTTAATAAAGGCCACCTGTCAATAAAGGCCATACTTAGCCTTTCCTGAGGGTGACCTTCGTTTACAGGTTTCACTGTTTTCATTTCGTAATAATATTTGTCACAGTGCTTTGTTTCAAAAGAAACATACTTTGTTATCATGTGTTAATATTTGAAATCCATAAACTGCTTAGGAAAAGCTTAAATCAAAAGTAGAGCATTCAATTTCAATTTATCCACAGTTTAAATGGACATCAGTATTTCATCTCAAATGCAAAATCATAATAGGCAAGTGCTGATGTTTTTCATTATATCTGACACTCTGGGGATAAACAACCTTTTCATGAATTCTGACTCAAGTCCCAATAAATTCAATCTTATGTCAAGGACATAATTCATCTGTAATATTTGTATCTTGATAATCACAGGTTTTTATTGGAGTAATATAAAATTAACAACACTCTCGATAGCTTACTAAATCTATTCTGATATACATAAATGTCAAAGAGGCATGCATCTATACAGTGGGCGGAGCTTATCATTTAACTCATATGACTCAGAGCTACAGCTGAACTAGTATACTTTACATCATCTAAAAGAAAACTGATCATGCAACTACACAAGCTCCATTTACCTTCTAGTTTCAATCTTGGCAACAACTTGTCTAGAATGGCCAGTTTACCACAGTTGTCCACCAAATGTTGATCAGTTGTGTAGGGAGGTCCTAGAATAGACAAATAATAGAGATTACTCAGCTTTAAAGACGAAGCCATACTTGACACTAAATGCCCAGTATGCACATAATAAAGAAAGATTTTCGGGTTATCAAGAATTGGGATTTATAACCTCAGACCCTGGTCCATCAAAACGAACACTAAATTAGTCTGACAGACCAACATGCCTGTTAAAATAGAATCTGGCATAAAAATCAAAAATTAGTTTCATATAAGGAGGAAACTAATTTTGGCAATGACTGGCTTTAAACCATCTGGTTACAATACAGATATTTCTTGTGTAAGCATTTACTTATAAGCCTTCATACCTGGTTCTGCTCCATCAAACAGGTAGGGATGATTGGCACATTTTCTCAGCTGCATAAGAATATTAAGAAGTCTCATCTTATCAGATTTGCCAGCACCATTCACAACATCAATGTCTTTCATCAGAATTCTTGTATACCTAGATAATAGATGCACAAAACAAATGTCTGTTATACCCTTAGAATGTAATATTATGAACTTTTCCCCATCAGCCAGGGTCATTCAGCCACTTTTCAAGCTTTAACAGTGGAGGTATACACCAAGCAGTCTGGTAGAACCACTGACATACTACAAGCTATCTGGACAAGATTCTCACTTGAGAAAATTGTTATCAGGTGGTATTAGAACTCATGGTGAGGGGGCTAGTGATTATAAGTCAAAGACATAACCACTCAACCATGGAGGCCTCTTTATAAACTTGCTTTGATATTCATGATCTGCTGGTTAAACTGGTCATAAAGCAGACAAAATTTTCTTTAAAGCAAATGTGCACCAACTAGACAGTCTTAGATAAAATCATTATGCTGCAATCATAAGGAAGAACAACACTGTTCGAACAATAATGAACATGGTGAAGTTTAATTTGAGCTTCAAGATAAATGAGTTAAATATATTTTGCCATAAGTTGAAGTTAAAATTATATGATTCAGTAGCTGTATTTTATACCATTCTCTCTGCATTTTGCTCAGACCAACGAAGATTTTTGTCTCCTTCTTAGGTAGCAGCCTCTTCTCCACTTCAGATTTCAAACGTCTCAACAAAAATGGACGTAAAACCTGAAAATGGTGTGTTAAAAATATTAGGTCCAACAAACAATTATGACGCATTTTTGGTCTATATGGAGGCTTTATTATAGAGGCTATATTTATTCAATTTTACTTATAAAAACATGCCACAGTGAAAGAAATAAAATAGTCTTGTTTTTAATTATGACAGAAATGTAATAACTAAAATTCTAATTTTTCGTTTTTAATACAAACATATAATTGTTAACAAAATAGTGCCTACTCATACACACTGAGTTGCTTAATCATTTTTTTTCTCACAGCCAGGAACTTACCCCATGGAGTCTTTCAACTAACTCTTGGTTCATGTCAGAAGTGTTAAACCAAGAATCAAAGTCCTGAAAATAAAGCAAGTATAAATGAACAAGTACAATGCAAGGACTCTGTGTGCAAAATGTCTATCTATCAGAATATTAATAAAATAATGAGAAAAGTGTAAATATGGCAGTCAAATAGATAATTTTTACGTCACTACTCCTATGCCATTACACAATTTCTACAGATCGAGATCTTTTGGAATTAAAACAAATGTAATCTTACAAGCATAATTTTGGTTATGTTTAATAAGATACAAAATGGGTTTACATACATCAGCTGAGTTGAACACATCAGGAAGTAAGAAATTGAGAAGTGCCCACAATTCATGGAGGTTATTCTGTAGTGGTGTTCCCGTCAGTAATAGTCTGTTGGCTGTTTTAAACTCTCGCACAATTTCAGAAAGCTGAAATATAGGAAAATAGAAGATACTCTAAACATTCACACAAAGTACCAATCAGTAAATAATTAAGGGTCCACAATGGAAATAATACCATAGTCTTCTCTGTTTCTGTTATTCCTGGTGCTGTTTGTACATGGCTTGGTATGACTAAATTATATTTCTAAGATTTTTTCCCAGCATTTCATGAATTCCACAATGTATCATGTTTCGCCAAATATGAAATAAATCTACGATAACAGCCCTCTTTTAAAGGTTTTGGGGAAGGGTGGCAGGACCTTTTTTTTTGGGAATTTTGCATAAAAAATAGGCAAATTGGGGACAAATTACTAAGTAAACAAGCACAGTGTAAAAAGATATTTCAGTCAAGGCATTTTTCCAGCCCAAAACTTGTTTCTAAGCAGCTAAATCAGCTGGTTGTTACTGAGAATCTAGTACTAACTGAAAATTCTACACTATGATATCCACTATAAGGATAAACTATAAAAGGCATTTATTAGGAAACATCTAGTGTGTTAAAAAGATAAACAATAAAATTCAACATGTACATACCTTTGATTTTTCATTTTTGATTCTATGAGCTTCATCAATCACCATGTATCTCCAGTTAAACTTTTTAAACACTGATTTCTCTTTGATAACCATCTCATATGATGTAATACAAACATCCCATTCTCCAGGCATCATAATGTCACGAATAATAGCTGCCTAAAATCACAGAATAATGTTCATAATGCTTGAAAGTGTTAATTTCTACCTAATTGTTTTTATTCATGTTCTTCATCAACAAATGGTGCTCTTTAGGTGACTCAGAGGTGTCAACAGAGCCAAATTAAAAATTCTGAAAATCATACGCAGCCGACCATTTTTGCCAAACAAGAGGCTTTCCACCACATAGTTTCCTTATTTAACTTGTTGTATTAAAGAAAATCCTTAAGAGCAGATTAAATTGACCATAACTTTGCCATTTCTTGAGAAATTTTCATCAAATAACTTTTTTTTGGCTCAGAAACGTAGCCTAGCCCTTTGAGAACAGATAAATCCGGAATTACAGATATATCTGGAATATTGTCACTTAATAAAATCTAGTAATTCAAGTGAATTTTTGGCCCACATGTCAAGGAAAATTCCTTTGAATCCCAAGTCATCCACTTAAGTCAGTCTTATGGTCTAGTAACAGTTCATTGTCTTTTGCATATAATGACACTGATAATTTATTATCATAACAGGAAATAGGATCTACTTACTCTCTGTTCCTGTGATCCGATGAGACAGACGCTACGTAAAGATGGACACCATCTTTTGTGTTCATTACTCCAATTAGTGAGTGTAGACTTTGGACAGATGACTAAATGTGGTCCGGGTATATGCCGATAATGTTTCATATAACCAAGAAGTGAGATCGTTTGTAGTGTCTTTCCCAAACCCTAAAAAAAACGTAATTCCATGCATAGTACAGCACAACATGATTCTGAATAGAATTAACAATTATTTTGAATGGTGTATAGGGTATAATAATTTTTTCCAAACATGAAATAAGACACGAAATAATCTTTTCTTATCTAAACACATTAATTTCAAACAGAAAATTCTAAACTATTAAGTCATTACACCTTTCTTCACAATGTAGCTAGCCGACAATTTTTGACAAACAAGGCTTTAACAAGAGGCCTTCAACCACATTTTTTCCATATTTAACTCAGTTTTTATTAAAGAAAATCCTTCAGAGCAATCCGGAATATTGTCAGCATAAGGTTCATGAACTTCACAATCCATGACTTCAAGCATAAGCAAGACACATTTTAAACTATTTAGTTTTCTTATTTCTTTCATATCAACAATGCATCTTATTCTAGTATAAGAAAAATTTACAAAAAAAATTAATATAAAATTAGCAAGATATTAATTTTGAAAAATCGTTTGACAAGAACAAGGCTTAAATTTACAGCTACATGTACAACAGTTAAATAAAAATTCATAAATGAATACAAACCATTTCATCAGCCAGGATGCCATTGATACCATTTTCATACAGATTGATCATCCAATTAAGACCTCGGATCTGATAATCTCTCATCTCACCATTCTTAATGTCTGAAATGAAAATAAATTCAAACTTATGTATATATACTCATAAGGGTCTGGGATGTCGGTTGGAGACGCTCTGTACTGTGCATTTGGTGTCTTCCAACAGATATATACTTCTCATCAACAGACTATTTACTAGGTTGATCTGTTTTTTATATCATAATATTAACACAGACTTTGACTGGCTGACAAATAATGATTATTGTTTTCCTTTATTTTTATGCCCATTCACCATAAAGTAATGTCATAGAAATAAAAATAATGTTTCAATTTAGAACCAGCAAAAACTTTTTTACAAGACATATGATATTTTTTCTATTTCTTAGCAAATATAATCAAATTTTATTAAGCTTAGAGCAAAGGAGACTAGAGAGTCAATTTCAAACTTCTAACAACCTATTCATACAGGTATAACAGAAAACTAAATATCTCAATTTAACAGTATCGGGAAATATGACTGCAGTGCTTGCATTTTCAGTCACTAAATTTTATTTTTCTGTCTCCAACACTCACCCAAACAAACTGGTTTATAGATACGTACATGTGGGACTTTCTTCAAATCTTGTGACGATTGTTGACGACTTCTTGGCCTGTGAAATTAATTCTTCATCTTCCTCAACTTCGGTACGTCGGTGACGATGGCTGGAAAATAGTACAGTACATGTTCATAGCCTGAGTTGCTGAAAATAAAATCTTCCGCAGTACCACAATATGTGTTGAACTTGAAAATCAGAAATGTCATGGCAAACTACTTAACCCCAAGTACAGGACATGTGTAATTAATCTGTCTATACCAATCAGTAAGACTACAATTTGAAATGAGTGTAAGCAGCTTTCATGGAAGTAGTAGAAGGAATTTTTAGTAAGACTGTCAAATTGCATAAATTTAGGCCAAGCATCAGACAAAAGATGATCTAGATCAGAATGACCTTAATTTTTTTACAGACAGCAAGCATAATACAGATTTTCAAAATATGAATGTGAATTAAGTCACAAGTACAACTACAGTTGAATCAATGACAAATTTCAAACTTAGGCAATTTCTAAAATTAACGAAAATATCTATTATTGAGAGTACCCTAAACATAATGCCGGTAGTTAAAATTAGAAAGTAATAAATGTTGCAAACGTGTTTAGTAAAGATCCTTTGAAATCATGTGTTAGCGATCAAACAACTCATGAGTACTAATTCAGCTAACATCTGCTAAAGTGTTCTACAGTTTAGAAAGACCAACTATCGGGGATACAGCCCAGATATCTACATAATACAATAATTCAGAATGATTCGGCTGGCCTCAATGGCCATAAAAGATCAGACAAAATCAAAATCTTAATTCATTTATTCAAGGCAAGTATAGTTTTCATTGCATTATTAATTACATAAACAAGATGTCAAAAAGTATACAAAATGGGAGTTGCTGGAATTGTTAATATGAGTTCACACATTTATCTCTTTGTTCAGATGTATTTCTTTACTTTGTCACTCAAAACTCATAAGAAGATCAAGAAGAATAGAGAGCAAGGGTAAAAGCTAAGGCTAGGTTAATGTAGAATCATTACATTAGTAATGAAATCCATGCAAGCGTTAAAATGTTACAAAACAGAATGCAAATAACAAACCAAATAATGACAAGAAAATTCTCCCTTATTGATAATACCTGAACACTGAGTAGGATAAGATTTATGTTACACTACATTCAACACACAAAACAAAGTTAGCATACATCATGTGTTCTAAATAATATGAGGGTTGTATCAAAATTCGGTAAACTTTTACACAAAATAAAGTATACATCACACCATGCTTTCTATAAAATATCTATAAAATATGAGGGCAGTACCATAATTATGTGACCTTTTCAATACCTGTCTAATCAGGGTTTTCATTAAGAACTGATTGCTGATGAAAATCATCGGTTAAAATTGCAAAAAAATCAGTTACAATCCCCAAATTACTTATAAACTAGACGGCCCCCTTGACTCCCGACCAAATCTGTAATGCTCATAAGAAGATCTGTTGTACTGATTATTAACAAAACCCTGTGTCTTATATTTTCCTGACTTTCAATTAATCAATGACAGTAATTTTGCATGAATTGAATTTCATTACGTCTACTTGGCAAGCTGCATTCTTGGAAAATTATGTAAAACTTTAAATAGATATCCATTGTATAAAGCATGCGAGGTACTCTATCAGCCCACAGGATTATGAGACAGCAAAGTCTCAAAATAAATGGAAATATAGTAAAAGATTTAATATTAAAGATCATTCCGGGAAGTCAATGGTAATAAATGTTTTAGTATGCCGCGAAAAAGCCCAAAGCCTAATGTACATGCGAAACTGGCTTATCAGAACTAATCAGATCATGCACGCATATAAATTATAATACTCAGTTAACTACTGTGAGACTAATTTCACAAAATCTGAGATGTAAAAAAGGTCTCTGGTTGCTGTAACCTAACCAATCATTTTCAGTCAACCTTAAGACTGTTTTATCTAAGCCATCTTTTGTCTAACAAATATTTTCTTTTTCATATGCACTATATCTCTGCACTTAAAATACATATTTGAAACAAGTTCTATTGCCCTACCAAACCTATATTTTTGGGATGCTATAAGTTATAACAGAATGAGTCAATGAGCCATTAGGGGACAAGTCTTCTAAACTTCAAGTCATCCTCAAATTGCAAGCTTTTAACTGACTAAAAATGGTCTTATTCTAGAAATCATGCAACTAAGCAGTACAACATCAAAAGTACAACAACAACTGTGTGATCAAACCTGATCATTTTACAGTCGATGTGAAATGTGTTAGAATATGTCAGCACATTGGACTGACAAATCAGTATACAGATGATGCCAAATATTGGACTAAATCATGCCAGATCAAAGTCTTTTTGTCAGTGAAGACTGAAGGACTGACATTTTATGTAGACTTTTACCAAGAGACTTACAGACATTGATTTAAGTTATACAGGGATAGATGATGAAGCTTTACTTACTCGCCAGGGTCACCAGATTTAGACTTCCTGAATGAAAATGTAATATCACATTATTGTTTATCATTTATATAATTACATTGCAAGTCAGCAACCCAGATGGACTGATTTTTTCAGCAAGCCAAATGGTATAACAAAGATGCATTTTCAGCATACAAATAGTAGTATTAGTTCAGATGTAAATTATTAGTACATCTTAACAACAGAATAAAAACATGCATGAAGTAACAAGACCAATGAAATAGTAGCATAGTTCTGTTTTCTCTTATCATGGAATAAAAAGACATATTATTAGTATAATTATGGCATAGCGATAATAGACAAGCTTTTAATGCAGCAGTAGCTAAAAGGGATTCATTCCCATGCTAAAACTACAAATTCATATCAAACGAGAATGGGTTCGGTGGAAGAAAGCAAAATGATTTATCAGAGTATGCTCCAAAACAAAGGTTTAAGTCTGTGAAATAAGCAAATAGCCTGACTACCTAGACAAGCATTTATAAATTAAGTATCCCTCATTATAAGTATATGGCTGAATATCAGAATTTTAGTACTGTACTTTACTATCAAAGACTTATAATAAAAACAAGAATGACTTCATAAGTTACACAAAATCCAAAAAATGTTGAGAACTTGCAATATTAACATTCACGAATTCCACACCCAAGGTCCTTAGACACATTAGAGAGTGTCAAAAGTTTTAAAGGGCCAAGTCAGAAATAAACAGAATTTTGGTAAAAAATCAAAAACATTCGTAACAGCTGAAATTCAAAACAGGAATACAGTAAAATTAACTTACTCTCCTGCTTCAACAAGCTTCGCTTTTTCTGCAAGTTTGCTCTTTGATTTTTGTTTCATTTTTAGGGGACTGCTTGGTGATTTGGTGTTCCCATTCATGCCTGTCATCATGAAATGAGCAAAAATCTCAGTCTGCTTCAGAAGATACTCAAATCTATTCCCCCTGTCGGATTCCTGAGAAATGCACAGTTTATTTATAACACAAATAAAATCATTATACATGTATTATGGTTGTAGTATTTTAGCATTTTGTGCCATTCTGTAGTGGAAGTTAGAATAAACTAGGAATAATAACGAAGTCATCCAAGAATGTGTGTATTATTCCTGACAAATGAATTTCTGGAAGTTTATTGTTCACACATTAAAACGATTAACCTCCATAAGCAACGACTAAAGGAAACAAGCTCAAAAAATCATCTCCAAAAAAATATTTTCAAAGGTGTTGGATGCATTTTTAATTGTTTCAGACCAAAATTTGACACAATGAGTATATATATAGAAAGGACTATAGTACTTCAATAACTTACAATCTTTGCATCATAATCCTCGTCCTCTTCTTCCTCAGGTTCAGCATTTTTACCCTTTGGTGGAGCTTTCAAGAGAACTGATGGTCCTGGAGCCTATAAATAGATTTCATGGATCTAAAATCTTTAAAACTAACACTGTCCTCAAAAGTTCATTCAATCTATGTGTTTACATTTAAGTTTGAACTACTCAAAGATAATCCATACATATAGTCAATAACCCAAGTACCTCACTACTTGTGGATACTCTATACTGGTGCTTCTAATAATATCCATACCATACTTGCATGCGTAATTTACTGATGTCAACATATCTGTCATCAGCAGGAACAGAGTTAAAATGTCATTTTGAAGGTAATTTTGTATTAAGAAAATACATGAAATCTTTATGATTCAATCAAAAGTATGTTGCTTTTCAATGAAAAACTGGATTTGATTCACTGCTGTCTGCGTTTTGAACGCAGGTGCTCATCTTTATTCCACTTCTGTTATAAAAGTTCTGTGTTGAAATTATTGTTTGGAGTTAAACCCAGTGTAATAAAATCACTGCTATATTATGACGTCATGTGACAATGATGATGAGAGATGAGAGGAAAGAAAGATGGTCTGACTGCATTGTATTTGTTGACAGCGGGCACAAGATTAGTTCAGATTTTGAACATTTGACTGTTGGCATTTGTATAGGAAGTGTGTGCATATAAATCACTATATTTTTTTTGGCAGTGAATTGTTTTCTTTGTTAAATTTCCAGTCTAAATTTAGCGACTCCAGTATCAATAAATTACAATTTTCCACTATTTAAAAAAAATAAGAACGGAACGTGTCATGAATTAACGATGAGATTCTTCTATACAACAAATTTGGATTGAGATATTAAGGCATAACGGAAATCTTAAAAATCTGAGAGATGTTTTTCTTAGATGGTTGTTAAAAAAAATGTGCAAAACAAACCTCAAGAGGTTGGATTTCTGAAAATGCAAGACAATCCCACTAAAGCTGAACATTACGATGATCAACTGCATTGCTATATGTGTATTAGTAATTCATAGATCAACACGACACTCATCTTAGAATCGCAGTACAAGACCGCAATTAAATTTCCATGCTTACCCCACCCACCTTTTACAAACAGAAAAACGAAAACAAAGGATGCGAGACATTATATTATCTTTTCCGACTTTGATAACTGGAAAACACTTACACTTTCTTCCATTGGTTCATCACTGAGGCTTTCTGATTCAGAGTCTGACATTGTTTACGGTGTATGTTAGCTGGTTTAAGAAAAAAAAGAGAAACGAATTTGCCGGCAAAGTTTGGCGCAGACAGCGGGTTTTGCAAATCTCGCGCTTTCTCGTTGTATTAAGGTTGACGAAAAAACCGTACAAAACCGTAACTGTCAGGTCTAAATTTGTTCAGTCAGTAACTCGCTTGAGAGTGTCCTCGCACAGGTTACAAATAGAAGCTGGTAGATGGGTCAAACCTACCAAAATACCTATGTATTTTATATGTAATACTTCAGAAGACGAATATTATTTTGTTTTAGAATGTTTAAAAATTTGCGAATAAAGAAATTTACTGGAACAGACCAAATATGTCAAAATTTCTAGAACATAAATTCAAACAGCAAACATATTATTAGAAACCTTGGAATATTTGTTGAAAAAGCTTTCACACTTAGAATTATCAAGGACTTATATACATACATGGATTCGCAACTGCTAAAAATAGATCAAACGATATCGTTCGGCGATCCCACAATGCATTGCTATATACTCGACAATGTCCGACAGCTGTATTTGGGTGTTTACGAATTTGATTATACTAATAAAATTCTGGCAATTGGGCACGGGAAATTGGTAAAGGATGCAACAAATTCCTTAAAGATATTGAGATACATTTATAATCCACAAAGTCTAAGTATAAGCATCGAAAAAGGCATCAGTCGAACATTTTAAATTCTAAGATGGCGGACATCTATTATAATCCTATATAAGTCCTTGGAATTATGTAAACTATTTTTATTTTGCAAAAAAAATTTTATCACTCTGTTGGATTGTTTTCATGAGAAATCACTCATTACTATAGTGTCATGAAGTAAGAGCTTAAGTTAAATTATTATACGAAAAATACTTAAAGACATTGAACAGCTACTATATAAGTGACCCCCCCCCCCCCCAAATCCACATGAGGTCTAATCTCTTAATTGTTTTATTGCCGCTAATGGGATTAATCCTGTCTTTTCACGGTCAGCTAAATGTCTGTAGACTTGACACCTAGTCGTGCATATAAGAGGGTCATAAATTTTATTGATCTTTGGTGATAATTTGTTTATGGATAACTTCCTGTTGTTTTTATAAGCATTTTATGTAATTAATGAATGAGAACAGACTTAGATATATACTAGAATATAATAGTTATGATATACTGTCACTACTATTTTATTCCTGCCTATGTTTTCTTCTTTATACATCAAAAATGCAACTGAATGCTTCTTCGTTCTATTTCTAAATTGTATCATTCTATTTCTACATTGAATTATTTTTTACAAGATTGTTTAAAATAACTTGCAAAGAAACTATGTTTATATCCTGTACTGCTTGAGAAAATATATTGGTTAAAAATATTTAATTTAACGCATAAAAGTGTTAAAATATGTTTGTATCAACTTCACAAAATGGACTTGTTTTATTTAATTATCAAAATCATCGGTTTGCAGCAAAGAGCATTTATTTGAGTAATTAATTTCTTTAATAATATTATTCTTAATATTTTGCATTTAATATAAAAAGACTTCTTGTTTTAAAATAAGATCATTTATAATATTGATTAAACATTGAATCAATTTAAGTATCTATACAGTAGCTGTATATTAGCCATATATAGTAACTTATTATGTAATTAGAAGCAAGTCTATCAATGACCCTGTCTGTTTTATTGGACTCCCTACTGTGGAATATACAGGACTGCTGGGTCTTAGTTACATGCCTCGCATTCCTGGTTCAATGTCTTTAAGTACGCATAGTTCTTATTTATAATACATATCAAGGACTTATATACATACATGTATGTATATAAGTCCTTGTACATATTGACCTTCTCCGAACGTTCGCCTTTTCATATATGAATTACTATGGTGTATTTTACTTTCATTATTATTTATCATTATATTAGTATGATACATCATTTGATTGTACAACCATATCTATAGGCCTACTTGTATATAAATGTCACTGTTCGTCAATCTTATACATATTTGTTTCTTTGTGGGCTTTTTAGCCTTTTAGAAAAAAATGTTTCTCTCGCTTACGAAGATGTCTGTAATTTATTTGCACAGAACAAGATGTCGATCTGCAATTTTCGGGCAGCGATATTCTTAGTTTTGTTGTTATAAAAGAATGTAAAAATTCAGCAATTTTAAATATTAGCTAACCTTGAACGTGATTCTTTGAAGATCTAAATAAAAACTACCTGATTACACACTTTAGAATATGATCGTTTTTTTTTAAATCAATGCTTCTCGTTTACAATCTACCAAAAATAGAGTTTTATAGTTTCGTCATCATAGATCAGCATACACTTTTCTTGAAAACCACGATAACAGATTCACGATTTCATTCACGAAATTGTGACATTTTGTTCATGTCTATCAAGTTGAATATATTGGAAAAAAACGTCATGAGTCATGCATATTAAACAATTCAAGTTGAAGTAATTAAAATTTAGATCTGCATATATAGCACGACAATCATATATGCGTAAGAAATAGCCATACTTGGTAAATAGCAAATATACATGACTGTTTTGAACAAAGGAAATGATTTGCGCAATAAATGCATGTACATGTACCTTCCAACGTCCCTACATCTATACGAGTATAATTATATCATTGTCAAGGACTTATAAATATATATGTATATATAAGTCCTTGTCATTGTCAATAAAAATGAATATTTCGTGCTATATGTACAGCCTTTAAAATTTTATACATATAATGTGAAATATAATATATCGTATCCATGTATATTCCAAGGTAATTTTAATTATGAATCTGAATTAGTCTTTGTAGAATACATACGGGTATTAGGATGAACCTGTAAACATCAAACATAAATTAAGTCACAAAAAGACACTGCATGATTTATGTATGACATTGTGCTTTATTTTATTCTATTATTTTGGATTATATTCGAAAATATTCAAAAAATAACAAAGGATAAACAGTTAATAAGTTGAAAATATAGACTTCATGAAAGTATCATAAAATAAATTCTACGTTAGAGCTAATAAATTGCGAAATGTATTTTCTATTTTGCGTGTATATCGAAATCGGCCCGCGTGTATATACATGTGCAATTAATCACGTAGTTTGGTGACAGTTATTCAATTCTTGTAATTTAGATATATAAGATAGCAATACCGTGTGTTCATCTCTACGTTTAAATGTTATTCAATACAAATGTGTGATACTGCAGCTAGTATGCCAATAGCTACATGTATATAAATGCTATTTTTCCCTTTTATTATGGATCACGATAAGTGAGATATCAACCTCCCAGCTCAAATCTCAATGTTGTGTAGCCAATATTCTCAAGTTATTTATCATGAAATGATATGACCATATATCACGCCTACTACAACATACTTTGCTGTCATTGGATGATTTGACGTCACGTGGTAACCTAATATATCCTATATTAGGTTAACAGAATATATTAGGTCTGTAATGGAGTCATTTATATTTAAATATTGGGTCTGTGATGGAGGTTTTTATTGTAAATGATGATGAGGAAGGTAGTCTGCGTGATATAATCGTTACAGGGATAGTAACTGACCCTGTAACTATTAGTATCATTTGTCAGTTGAAAACAAATCTTACGTATAATTATATAAATTGCAAACAAGCAAATTAAGTTTTTCTTGAGAATGAATATAAGATTTAAGTTCAGAGTCCCATTTCATGTTTTCCGCATGAATGAACTTGTAATTAATCTATCGATTTCGACAGAAGTTAATAGAACCAGAGACTATCGATGTCTCTGATATAGAACGTTGAGCACGTGCAGAAAATTATGATATCTGTACGTGCATACGAAACACCGATGCGTAACGAGCTAGTTGGAAAACGTAACAAAATTTTACCATCAAAATCACATGTAGCATCTTTGAAAAAAAATGAGAAAGAAATTTCGATAATGATGAATAACTTTGCAATGCTTATTTTATTCCGAGAATTTAGACGCGTGAAGCCTACAATGGCGGGAAATTACGTCATTCCCATCCGGATACTTTCGGAGGTTTCTTTTTAACATCACCTTATACGACAAATGAGACTATACTTTCGATACAAGTTTATTAAATTTTCTCGTCGTTAAGAGGCATTTAGCTGTGTGCTCAAGCAGTGTTAAACGTGAAGGTAACTCTAGAAATAATGATTAGCTTGCATGTTAACTGTTCCTTCCCGTTAATATATTGTTTTCTGAGCCGGTAATAATTTGCATCATGTGCATTTACTGGCGGTACTGTAGTCCAACCAGGGAGGGTCCATTGAAACACCCCAATACACCCCAATAACTCTGAAACACCCCCAATACACCCTAATAACTCTTAAATCACCCAAATAAACTCAATAATAATAAAATTCAACTTTATATTTGATGAAATAATATACATTAATGATTTTGTACCCTCGAGTAACCAGTTTCCGTGAGGTTAAGGAAACATCGAGGGAACTCAAGAACAATATTGTTTCCAACAAAATTTTAAAACAATGTATCAATAACACAACTTAACACGTATAATCTCGCATATGTTTTAAAAATATTCTTCACTTGCTAACTCATGGACGCATCCATTTTCATACATGTACAAAATGAGACTTCCATTAAGTATGGTAGAACAGTTTTCGTGAGGTTTAGCTAAGTGGCTGAATTAAACGAAATTGGCCAAATAGAACAAGAGATATCATTTAACGTGCAGTTTTATGTATTTAAATATTTATTTTAGATCCGTTTTTTAAATTTCATAGTTTATTTTATCTTTTATTTCGGTATCAACAGTTATAGCCTATCTCATAGACCTTAGATAGAATTGTTGGTGAATATCGTCTGACTGCATTTTGCTGGATGCGGGCTAGATCTAGGTCTAGTACCATATATTTCTAAATTTATATGCCAGATTTAGGTTTAATGTGGCTCGCACATTCTTATGATGCGATGGGATGGGGGATATATATATATTTATTGATAATTTATTGTATTTCGGGCAATATACTACATGGTTACTGTTTTAACAAGTGTCAAAACATTAAATTTAGGTGTCTCCAACCATATAAGTAGGTAACCTTTCCTTCCATTTCGTTATTTAAATATCAGACACGGAACCAGTCATCCAAGGTCATGACGTAACTGTAAATGGTGTAAACAATCAGCTGCTAAACAGATTTTAGGATAAAGATCGTTATATTTTGAAAAATGAATGTAAGATGTAGGTTTACTAATTGCATTATCTTTTTTACATGGTTTTATCATAGTAAACGAAGGGAAACTATTTTCTTTTGCTTCCAAGAGCTATTCGAAGCTTTTTTTCATTGCCGACAGCGGTTTGTCGTCTCTGCAGTTGGCTTCCAGGGTATGACGTCATTCAACACAGTATAGCGCGAGCTTTTTGTAAATATTTCCGGTATAACGAAAACGAAGGTATCACGATTTAGGGTTACTCGACGGTATATAAAAAAACAAATGCAGATTGTAATAATATTTTACGCAAGATATGATGTGAATTAAAATTAAATTTGAAATTCATTCCTTTATTACTGTAGGCCTGAAACGTACACAATGTATGACCAATATTCGTGAAAATGAATCATATTTTCATTATTTTTTATTTAGATTGATTTTTTATTTTTTCTAAATGATCAAGAACATAACAATGATATTGTATAAAAAATCGTTGTTTTTTGTAAAATTGGTAAAAGATATGAGCTGTTACACGAATACTCACTTTGAAATTCATGAGCGCGTCTACTCTGCAAATTTTTTTGGTCATTTTTTTTTCAAAAATATTCTTATTTAAATTATCAATAATAAAGATAATAGTAATAATACGCAGCAAAAATCATTGATTTGGGGTAATTTGATAAAAGTTATCAGGCCCGGATTTACTGGGGGGGGGGGGGGGGGGCTTATGAGGCCCAAGCCCCCCAAGACGACTCAAAAAAGGGTCTATTTTCGATAGATAAAATCATTTTTTCAACAAATCATCAGTGACACTGTCAACTTGCCGTGCCAAACATCCTGTTTGCTAATTTTCTCAACTTTATGGCCCTGCACTTGCCCCAGGCAATTTTGACTCTCCACAAGTGATTTGTACCACTTAAGTGTTCAAGCTTCAATTGACCATGGTCGAACTATGCTTGTCTAGTAAATGTCTTCTGGTCATGATCAAATTGCTCTGCTTGCGACTTCACATCGTGATCATGATCAAACTGCTTGTAAAGTAATCATCTTCTTTTCGTGATCAGATCAGTCAGAAAATAGCGGAAACACTTTTGGCAATCTGTGGAATAAGTTACTGTGGCCATCCGTGAAAACTTGGTAGAACTTAACCTAGGACTGAGTACCTGTTCACGTATCGTATTAAATACCGGTATATAGGGTTCGGTTGATATATCGTATCGAACGTTGAACGTATCGAACAAATATTGATCAAAACAAAAATGAATTTTAAAAACATGTTTTGGACAGTGTTTTGTGAATTGCTGTCAAATAAAAAGTTGTGACACATACATAAAACCTACCTGCTGTCAACCACATGAAGAAAATAGTTTTTTTGCAGTTCAGCATTAGTGTTTGGCATGTCTGCTGAATTAACGTTAGGTACCTTCCCGTATTATTTGGTATATAAGTATCCTACGCAGCCAAAAATTGATTTTGTGTCAAGTACCTGTGCCAATACGGTCGATGTTTCTCAGTATTTTTTTTTTTTTTTCATATGTATAGAACATCAAATGATATATCGGATATCGATCATTCTGTATCGATACAAATATCGTATCGATAATTTTTATTGATACTCAGCCCTAACTTAACCTGGATCAGGTGTAAAACGCTGACCCACGGACCTCCATACGAACCTTATATAGAATGTTATATAACATTAGTTATACTGGTTGGCGAGTAGTAGCCGTGAACAAGTAGTAACCGTGATTTGTTTACTACACGGCGTATAAGCTCGTCCAGTTGGAGGTAGAGTTTACACACATAACTTAGCAACTGTTCTCTTCGCATAATACGAAGAAGGCTAGAAAAGATACGTATTTTTTAAATTATTCACATTTTTCTGTGAATGATTCCAAAACAAGCTTTCTGCATGCGGGGGTTTCATGCATGTCTTTGCGCATGCGCAGAAATCACTAATTAAATGTTTATTTAAAGATTGGACTTCCCAATTTTCTATTTTTAAAATGCAATCACTCCACCACAAACAAAAGCTGCAAAATAAGTCCTAAATAAAGTACAGCTCCCCACAATTTTTAAGTAAAATGCTTGTGATTAGTAATATATACTATACATGGGTTTTTCCACTATGAGTGAGGCTCATTATAGGGAATTTCTATTTTAAAGACGAAAGTAAACAATTTAAAAGATGTATCACTTGTATCATTACCTCTCCTTCATCATGTGCATTGATTAAGAAGACTTCTAAAGATAAAATAATGAATGCATTTTCAGTTGAAACGCAAAATCACGGATACTACTTGTTTTACTTGATCAATTAGTGCATATTTATTACCCTTTTTGGAGCCTCTCATATGGACAAACTGTATGATGTCATTACGAAAGATTTACGTCATCGTACACAGAAGGAGCTTAACTAAATAATGTGGTAAGCAATTTTCAAATGATTTCTTACACGAATAGAAATCTAGCTGAAATATTGAAAAGATCCGGTTACTACTCCCCAACCAGTATAGCGGATTGGGCTCTTCTGTTTTATTAACTGATATAATATGAACATTCTGGTACAGTGTAACTTCTGAAATCCGGACACCCATGGGACCGGCCAAAATGTCTGGATTTTGGAAGTTTCCGGAATTGAGAAGTCTAAAATTATCTGAAAAAGTACAGATGTTAATGGCCAGAGTTTTTTAATGGTGAAAATGGGACATCACTATTTATGCATAATACAATATGGTGTTATTATTACTAAGACATGATGCAAAAATAAAAGATAAAGTTTAACATTAATAAGATTTATTACTCAAAATGTAATATTTTCTCGAAAGGAAGATGCCAACAATACAATTTTACTTACAAAAATGAACCAGTCAAAATTGTATATGAGTGTAAATATTTGGAAATATATTTTAGTAAAAATGGATCATTTTACAAATGCAGACTGACATATTGTGATTCTAACACATGTCAAAATATATTAACACCACTGATTGGTAAACAATTGAAAAAGTGAACAATGACATTTTGCCTCAGGGTTAAAATCGCGGGACTAATTAAGGATGACACTTTCTGCACTGTCCGGATTTTAGAAGTAAAATTGCACTTACATAAACCAAAATTTATGAAAATATCGTCCGGAATTCAGAATTCAGAAGTTCTGGAATTCAGTAATTTACATTGAAATAGAGGGAGAAATTTCGGGACCAAGATAATTGTCCGGATTTCAGAAGTTTCCGGATTTCAGAGGGTCTGGATTTCAGAAGTTACACTGTATTATAATAAATATGACTTTGATGATGATGATGCTTGAGTTTATGATGATGTATAACAGTTAAGTGATTAGGAATTTAATGAATATGACTTTGATGATGACAATTGAATGTGATTATTTTAAAAGATTAGGACTTTAAAATGATATGAAAATAGGCTAAGCCTATCGTACGGGGAAGTTGAGCACTGTTTGGAATGGAACGACAACTTTGGGTAGAGATTGGTCGAGCACCTTGCGTAAAACAAAAAGTGACGCCATTCTACGTCCTGTCAAGCGTCTGTGCGCAGACTTTATGCAGACGCTTTTCACACAGTTAACCAAAAGTGTTCGTATTTTTATGTCCCCGCCATGAAATGGCGGATGGCATATAGTGTTTACACTGTCTGTTGATGTGTGCGTGTTTGTTTGTGGGTGTGTGTGTGTGTGCCGATTTTCGTGTCCAGCTCATAACTTTGTCATGCATGATTGGATTTTGAAATAATTTGGCACAAATGTTCATCATAACAAGACGATGTGTCATGCGCAACGACTGTGTCAAGGTCACAGTGGACACTTATATTTTTACGTTCATTCCTTACATTGAAATAGTGAAGTGATCTTTACCACCCACTATGGGCAGCATTCCCAAGCAACCTGTTCTATGTTGTATTCACATATTTGCCACACAACTCTCATTTCTGTGTCCAGTGTGAAATGGCGGGGGAATCCGTGTGCTACGGACACATTTCTAGTTTGTCCTATATTTTCCTATATTTATTTGAACAAATTCCTATATTTCAGGTTTGTCCTATATTTTTAGGACCAAAATTCACTTGACGCCCTGCACATATTTCATTGTCTTATGATATATTGAATGTATTTGAACATTGGTCATCTAGGGTTAACAATTTGGTCACATGGTCAAATCCCAGGAAAACCTTGTTAACACTCTAGAGGTCACAGTTTTGATTGGATCTTCACCAAACCTTGTCAGAATGTTTGTCTCAATGACATCTTGATTCAGACTTTAATGAGTTGGTACATGTACATGGGTCATCTTGGGTAAAAAACTAGGTCACCAAATGAAATCCAAGGAAAACCTTGTTAATCCTCAAGTGGTCACAGTTTTATTGGATCTTCATTAAACCTTGTCAGAATAATTTTCTTAATGATATATTGAACAAGTTCAAAATGGGTCATCTTGGGTTAACAATTCGATCACCAGGTCAAATCCCAGGAAAACCTTGTTAACACTCTAGAGGTCACAGTTTGATTGGATCTTCACCTAACCTTATCAGAATGTTTGCCTCAATGATATGTGGGACAAGGATGAACATGGGTCTCAGTGTGTGAAATTAAGGTTTGAAATGTGATTGCCGGACACAGAAATTTTAGCTGCTTTTGCTTTGATTTATTAATGAAAATTGGTTATCCGGATGAAAAATTGGTTGTCCCAGACAAGAGGACAACTGCTAATTTCGCAGACTGAGGTCAGCTGGGGTCATAAACTAGGTCACCAGGTCAACTCTTGGATCTTCACCAAGCCTTGTTAGATTGTTCATCTTAATAATATTAAAAAGGTAAAGGTAAAGGATAGGTTTATAGTCTGAAATTATATACATATTCAACCGACTTTCACAAGTTACCCCCCGATCACTGGGTTATAGGTCGTCCGTTAACTAATTAATTAAGGACAATGTCAAATATGGATCACCTAGGGTCAAAAACTAGGTCACAAGGTCAAATCTTAGGCAAACCTTATTAACACTAGATGTAAAATTTTTATTGGATCTTCACCAAACCTTGTCAGAGTTTTTGTCTTAATGCTATGTAAGACAACTTCGAACATGGGTCATCTGGGGTCTGAAACTAGGTCACAAGGTCAAATCTTAAGAAGACAATGTCTATGCTGTAATTGTCATAGTTTTGATTGGATCTACACCAAATCTTGTCAGAATGTTTGTCTTATTTATATGTAGGACAAGTTCTAACATGGTCATCTGGGGTAAAAAACCAGGTCACAGGTAAAAAAGTCAGGTTCAAAACAATGTTTCAATGAGTAAACAATGATTGTCATGTGAACGATATAGGGCCATCTTAGGGTAGACCTGTGAATCCAATCCACGATTCAACGCTTACGATTCACAAATCGAAATTATATACATATTCATTGACTTTCACAAGTTACCCCCCGATCACTGGGTTATAGGTCGTCCGTTAACTAATTAATTAAGGACAATGTCAAATATGGATCACCTAGGGTCAAAAACTAGGTCACAAGGTCAAATCTTAGGCAAACCTTATTAACACTATTGGATCTTCACCAAACCTTGTCAGAGTTTTTGTCTTAATGCTATGTAAGACAACTTCGAACATGGGTCATCTGGGGTCTGAAACTAGGTCACAAGGTCAAATCTTAAGAAGACAATGTCTATGCTGTAATTGTCATAGTTTTGATTGGATCTACACCAAATCTTGTCAGAATGTTTGTCTTATTTATATGTAGGACAAGTTCTAACATGGTCATCTGGGGTCAAAAACCAGGTCACAGGTAAAAAAGTCAGGTTCAAAACAATGTTTCAATGAGTAAACAATGATTGTCATGTGAACGATATAGGGCCATCTTAGGGTAGACCTGTGAATCCAATCCACGATTCAACGCTTACGATTCACAAATCGAATCACAAATCTTTTGTTATCAAGTAAAGCATCTAAAACTTCAAAATTGCAGTCCTGAAGACAGCTAAATTATTTCTTTAGGAATGATAAAGTAAATCAATGTAAATTGTTCTATGGCTTAAATTTATCAGTTTTTCCAAAATTTTCTCACTACCCATGCCCATCAAAAGGGGAAATTTAGCGCACCAAATTTCAAATTGGGAAATGTATTAACATTCATTTCTATAGAATCTGTGATTATTTTAGTTGTTTCAATCATAAATATAAATATTACTACACTGTAATTGGTCACAATGTTGTATTTTTCTTCTTTTTACATGATCATGCGGAAAACACTTCTTTAAAAGGGAAAGTTCTGACCATTTTAGGGGAAAAATCAAGGAAATTTTACTGGGGGAAACTGCCTATATTCGGCAGTAAATATAGCGAAAAAAAATCACTGTACATACTCCCTTCCAGTTAATTGATTTACCAGCATCATAATTTAAAGAACCGATTGGACATCTTGGCAAACGAAGTAGTCCATGATGAGACCATATTTATTCAGAGAAATGGGATTTTTAAGAACAATTAAAGAATACACTTTCAATTTGTTCAAAAATAAAATCATGCACCATGAATCTTATAGTTATGATGATTATTCATTTATTAAACATTTTTTAGGCCTTAACAAATCAAAATGTTACAGCCTAAACTTATTCACTTTAATTCTGTAGCTCATACACATCTAGTTTACCTGTTATAGCTTCAGGCCTTTAGGAAATCCAATCTTAGAATCTCATCCTAATCCACCCATTTAAAATCTTGAAAAATTCCAAAAATAATCTGTTTCAAAGTTTCAATTATGAATTAAGTACAAAAAGACCAAGAAGGAAATTATTGGGCACAAAACACACACCTTAAGTTGTTTGGATCTTACTGAATTTAAAAGATGCTTTTCTTAATCCTTTATAGGTCTTACACCTAGTCTGGAAAACCATAAAATCTGCCAACCCGTACCATCTATCCCAAATTTGGATGAGAACCTATTAATTTTCTGTAATCTGATTGCATTGAAAATATACATGTATTTTACTTACATATTGATTGAGTTTTATATACAATGTGGAATAATTTACTACTTTGCAGAATAGATAAATAAAAAAAATGAATGGGCAGCAGAAGATTTAAATGCTGACTGATGTGTATGCAAGCTTATCACTAAACAAAAAATGGAGATAATGAAGTTTTTAGTGCAATTGAAATTGCTATTTTTGTCCATTTTTATGTTAATGTTTGGTACTGATAATGATGGAACTTCTGAATTGCATACTGAGGAGAATAATGCTGATGAAGATTTATCTACTTATAGTGATGTGGGAGAAGGTGGAGGCGATGATATCATTGAAAAGATTGTGAGTTCCAAAAGCACATTGCTTGTAGAAGACCATTCAAATTCTGATGACTTTGTTGAGATGGACAATACAGCCGAAGTTAACAAGATGGATGTGAATGAGACAAATAAGAAAGATGACACTGTGAAGGTATTCTGTGACATTTGTCTATGTGACAATACTGAAAGTAAATCTGAATGTTTTTGTGTGGAATGTGTTCAATATCTTTGCAAAAATTGTCACTGGTGTCATAAAAAATGTACAGTTACCAAAGAACACAAAGTAATTTCTGAAAATATATCTGAGGTTTCAGTTTATAAATTAATGGGGAGACTTTTATCATGTAATGTTCATCCAAATTTGAAGGTTACCCATTATTGTCAAAATCACAGAATACATTTGTGTCTGTCATGCATCGTTGAAAACCACAGAAAATGTATAATTACTGACAATAAATTGGATGTTGTACCTTACATGAGAAGTAAAGGAAAGAAAATATTAACTCACATGGATATACACAAACAGTGTATTGCTTCCCATATTGCACATTGTAAGACAAATGTTGAAAGTATTACTTTGGCAAAAGAGGAATTATTTCACTCAGTAAGAGACCAAACAGACAGTCTGATAGAAGCTGTTCTGGATATGAGGAAAAAAACAGAAGCAGAAATTCAAAGAGTGGCTGAAGAAGCAATAAAATCTCTCCAAGGTGACATTGATGTGTGTGAGGGACTTGGACTGGGTGAATTTGAAGAGAGGGAATTAGTTGAGTTTCTAGAAAGACATGAAGGTAATGAAGATTCTAAAACAGTTGCCCTGGTTATTTGGAGTAATGTCATGAAGAACAAGAGCACTCTGTCTCATCTCGATTCAAGAACGAGGCGTCTCCATTTCACAAGAAATCCTCTTGAGTTGAACAAGGGTACATTAGGTTATGTAAGTGTGTGCTTTGAAGACAATCCCAACTCAATACCAGAACCACCCAAGTCTACTGAGCATAGTAATGCAAATGAGGTTCAACCATATGCAGAAGATGTTCAGTTGCCAAAAGGATTTGCTAGTTCGACCATTCAGTCAACAAACAAGGAGAATGTTGTGTGTGATGTTAGTTCTAAAAGGCCTAAAGTGAAAGAGTGCAAATCTGAACATACAGCTACAGGACAGCTAAGTGAAACCAAAAATGGTTCTGCAATTGATTCTTCCAAGGCTCATATAGCTTTAGATACAGGTAAATTAGTGATTTCAGAAGTACCAACCCTTAGGCCAGATTATTCAAAAAAAAATCAAATGCTACAAATTAGTGAACAATTTAGAAAAATGAATGCTTACAAGAAGGTTTATCTTTCTTGTATTGATGTCCATTATATCAAAATGCACAATGATGAAGCTGAATGTTCCATTTCTAAATGTGTTGTTCTTAAAAGTGGCTGCATTTGTCTGATTGATTCATCTAATAAGAAACTTAAGAAAATTGACCCAACATTCAATAAATGTTTGTCTACCAAACTTGAAGGAACTGTTTCTGATATTTGTAATCCTAAGGATGAGCTAGTAGCAATGATATGTGTTGAAGAGCACACTATTTCTGTTGTTGATCTCCATGGTGATATTTTTTCAACTGTGAGAAATATTCTATTGCCTAAACATCAAAGTTTTAAATGCATAACCAAAGATGAGGAAAATGAACGATTCATACTACTGTATGAGACAATGCATGACTCAGTAAATTTTGTAATTCAGTTTAGGAATTATTCTGGAAGCATCTTATGCAATCTTGCTTTGAATAATTTCTTTGGAATGAGCATTTTGGTACCTTCAAATTCAATGAATATTGACATCTCCTACACATCCAAAGGTCTAGTACTGGTTGGAAAGGTCATAGGTGTGAGACGTGTCACACTTGATTTTGACAAGTTAGAAAACAAGATAAATTTGATGAAAAAAGAATGTAAAATTCTCGGCAGTATTACGGACAATGACCACTTAGAAGGAATGACAAGCATGGCTTGTGACTCAAGAGGAAATATATATACTTGTACAACTCCTGATGATGGTTCCATTTATGAATATCCATCATTTAAGAGCTATCGGCCTACCAGAATTGCCTCTGGTATAAATGGACCCACTTGTGTGGATTGTATTAGTGAAAGAAAAGTGCTTGTTTGTTTCAGTAAAGGAGATTGTGTTCATGTGTACAACATGAAACACTGGGACTATAAATAATTCCTTTTATGATAATGCTGTTGGTTGTTTAATACCATGTGTGTGTTTGCTTGTCTCAATATACATGTGTGTTTCAAACTTCTTACCTTTAAAATTCAATGACTGTCTAGTGTACTTCTACCTGCTTTAATAATTATGGATATTGAATATTCTATACTAGGACAACTGGAAATGCTGTGTCTCTTGTTTGTCTACGAATCCCTAGAAACGACATACAATTTGCAACATCTCCAAACCAAAACCTTTGGTTAGTAGCAAAATTATGTTTATTGGTCTAGAGAGGTAGTGAAATCATGCAGTGGAAAAAGCATGCTGTTGTTGAAAGGAGGTTATTGCTAAAGAGTGGGCCACTCTAAATAAACTGATTTGTTGAAATAAATCAGGATTTTAAATTCAAATTAATATAATAATAAATTATGTTGTATAAATAAATGTTGGGCTTATTGAAAAAGTATTTCATGATAAAAACAAAGACAGGAAAGCATCTGGCCATCTTTGTCTTTATGTACACCATAGGGAAGCAATTACAGATTAACAATCAAACTACACTTGTAAGACTTGTTTCATTTTACTGGTATGCTTCCTTTGCTAATTTGGTAAAGTTAATTTTCTTCCATATGGCCGATGCAATACACTGATGGTATTATATGGCATAGCAGAATCAGAGCCTGTTTGAGCTGCTATCAAAACACAAATTATTTATGCTTGATTTTTTCTGTACTTTCATTTGTTCAATTATTGTGTGGTCTTACAAAATGCAATATTCTTGTATCAAAGTTTTATCGATATTGTTGTTTCAACTAATGATTGCCTATAAAATATATCAGGACTTCTAATTTTGGTGTTTGAACTTGAGATGTGTAATGGGTATACATACATTTTTTGCAATTATAATTAAGTCTGAAAACTAGTTTGATGCCTTAGTAAAAGTTAGTTGACGAAGTTTAGATATTGATCTTTTCTCAAACTATATTGCTTGTCTTGTATATTGTGGATGTGTTTAAAGTCCAAAACTTATTAAATTTGAAAATTCAAATTGAACATTGCATGCAAATTTAGTAGGTGCTTGTTTTGTCTTTCCTGAAATGATACAGTTGTAAGTATGAAATTTTAATATGAACAGAGAAGTACAAATTATTTGATCATTTTGGGCTGATAATAGCACAATATTTAACAATCGGGATGTTAATATTTCAGTACTTAGTTATTTATTAGTTATTTTCTATATTATGGTGCATAATATTCTGTTGTTATTTGTTGTGGGTTTTTTTTGGTGATGGTGTTGCTAAATGTGTATTTTTTTTCTGTTTGCGGCAATTGTTTTGCAATTTTTCCAAATAAATAAATTTTGGTATTGATACAATGGCGGTTATGTACTATATTTGTTCACAATAAAGTCTGCATGCATGAGTTACGAGCCATAATTATGTATACATCTAGGCACCTTATGGAAAATGGTTGTTTTTATGCACTGGTTTATTAATAAGAAAGACATAATAAAGTTCTTTACAAAGTTGACTGAAAGATGAAATGTGCCTTAAGGTCATACTCCTTTTCACCTTTGGGTGGCCTTTGTTCATACAGTGTAATCTAACTCTACGAGTATAATTTCGTTTCAGTTAAGGGGCATCATTAATGGTCTAGTTGTATGAAAAAAATGCCATTCTGAATAGAAATGTTTTCTCTGATCTTAAGCTTTTAGTATGGAAGTTCAATGTTTGAGCTGCTTGTCATTACACATGACTTATGATTTGGATGTAAGGAACATGGTGTTAAACAATTAGTTCTCAAACATTATATGTTTTTTCTCAGCTACATTTAAAGCTGAATATATAATGTGGAACTATTGAGCTGCTGGTCACTGACTTGAAACCCGGGGGTAATGATTGGACTTAATATATTTAGGCCATGCTGGAGGTTTGTCTGCTATCTTTAAGCATATTTGTGGTCATGAGTCAATTGTTACATGGAAATTTGGAGAAACAGGTTAGGCTTGAAGTAGATGGGCATTTAGCACTTTGCAAAAAGGGGCGCTAAATAGAGGTAATAATTTCATAAAAATAATCAACAGTTTAAAAACTTCAGTTATACAATTTTAGTGTTGGTATTTACATATGAAGTTTTATCTGTGCACTTTTTTTACCCCCAAGGAGCATATACCCGGTAGATGTTATCAATACTAAACTATGATAAAAGCTATACAGCTAGAGTTAACAAAATACACATTGATCAATCTTAACTATCATTAAGATTCACCAAGATCACATTTAAACTTGAATTGAATGAGCAGAACAGATATGTCTGCATGGGACATTCCATCACAGGTGGCAGTATCAGTGTTTCAGCATAAAAGATATGCGCTGCAGGAAAATTGCTACACGTGTCATTCAGATAAACTATAAGATATAATTTTGTGCTGAAACAATGAGAATGCGATGTTCCACATTGTTTGATATATAGACTTATAGTAGGCTTTTAACCTTCATAGCATAAATATGATCAGTGACAGGAATTATTTTTGCATCATTTGTGGACCAAACACTGATACTGCCACCTGTACATTCCATTGCAAGAAACATTTAACTAAGACACGAAATAGAATGGAAGTTTAAGAAAAGAAAATTTAACTTTTAAGTTTTATAATATATTTAATTATATGTTAATATCATTTTAAAGATACCCTTCCATGAAAACAAGAATAATGAAATAATTAGAAATACAACTCACAAATTGCACAATAGAAGGATGTCATTAACACATTTGTGCATATGGTTTTTTGCAGGCAATTTGTATTTTTCTTCCAAAAAGAATCGGATGAGGGGCATGTTCAGTTGGATGGGGTACATTAAATAGGGTATATTTGGTATATCTAGTGTACTAGTTCATATCAACCAGTTGCTATAAATGATAATTATGTATTTGCGTTCAATTATTGTGTTTTTCCCAATACAAACTACACGTGTTCAATGAAACTGTTTTTTGTTTGCAATTTAATACTACTTTAGATAATGTCATATTTGCACAACACATTATAATGGTCGTAAGTATTCAGATAAAATCAATGAATGCAATAAAGTGAAAGTATATAAAACAGTGTTATGAGTGGATTGTGTTACCTGTATACAGTAAAACCTGTCTTAAGCGAATACTCAAGGGAGAACGAAAATATGGTCTCTGAAGACAGGTGGTCTCTTAACTAAGGATTGGAGTTGCATACTACAAAATAGTTCGAAACCATGCATGACATTTAATTAGGCAGTTAAACATTTTTATACAGAGACAAATGTAACTGTGGCTTAGCATTTTAAAAACAGTACTTTGTACATAAAATCTTAAGAAAATATTAAACATTATTGACTTAAAAATGATTATTTTATAAAACTTTAAAGAGTTAACATAGCTACTGTTCAGATAAAAAAATCAAGAGTTTAGAAGAACGGATGGCAAATTTCTGAGCTTGCTGCTATCCATTCCTCTAAACTTAAAATTTTCCGATTTGCCGACAATCTTTTTATTTAGGTGATACAAACAATCACACATTTAGGACAACACACCACACAGCGGTCGCTTAGCAACTACGATATAGACAGAAAGTAAAGGTCGCTTACCGCGTTTGGCAGGTGGTCGCATAACTAAGTTAAATTAACGTTTAAAAACTCTTGGGAGGAATTGAGAGCGGTCGCACAAGACAAGAGGTCGCTTGTAAAAGGTGGTCGGAAGGACAGGTTTCACTGTACATGTATAATAAAGGAAATAAAATAGAAAATAATATAATTTATGAATTTATAGGCTTTAGATAATATTTTCAAACCCGTCCTAGTCTGAAATAAAGATAAACAAATATCCTTGTAAAATGCTTGAATCAGAGACATTAAAGTGTATAAAGCTATATCTTACAAGAAACCATCAGAATCTTGGATTTAAGGTTGTTGATTGTTATTTCCAGGATGAAGTCCATGTATTATATTTGGGATAGTTTGACTTTTGAAGCTCTTTGAACAATATAAACCATGCACCTTGGGGTTACAACCATTCATTTTTGTTCTGTTTTTTTTCTATTTTTAAATACAGAATGTTTTAAAACCTTTCATGACAAAAAATATCTTATTATTGAGGTGGTCTCATCAACAACCTTAAATGTAGTGGAAATGTTAAAAAAATAACTTTGCTAAAAATGACATTGTGCTGAGGGGGTCTTGTTTTTAAAGTGATCTTAAAGTATGGTTGAATTATTAAATGATCTAAGACTTAAATCACAGTATAGGCTATTGGTTATTTTGTATTTGGTATTATTTTAATATGCTCATTGCTGTAAACACGTTTATGTAAATTAAGTTACAAGTTAAGTATAAACCTAATGTTTAAAAACTTGATAAACACATTACATGTGGCTAGTATTAAGGATAGTGCAAACATGTAGTTGTTTCATGTTTAACTTTGTTATCTGTTCTAGTTCACAGTGATAAGCTATCAATTCTCAGTATTGATTTTCACTGTAACCTTGAGTGTATACATGCTTTAGAAAAACTCATTTGTACATTAAATAGGGTACACTTCATACTTATGTGACATTTGTATAACTTTCCAGGGATTTGAAGATTTGTTGTTTGCATGAAAAACATTTGGATTTTCCTTTACAGTGATACATATGAAGGAATGAATTGTTAAGTGGATCAATGACATCTTGTGGAGCACATATGGTTGAACTTTATGACTAAACAGCAAGACAGTCATATATACGTATTCCAAGTAAAAAAAACAGTAACAGAACAATGGATTTTGATAAGGACAGTATAATGGAATCTAATGTGGATGAAAACGATCTTTTTTATGATGCTGCTGGTTTAGAAGAGGTTCATGAGCACGCTGACTTAAACAATGCACATGATGTTGACGTTAGCACCTTCGACACTCTAATTGATACAAATGATGAAAGTAGCAATGACTTGTTGAAAGAAGTCGGAAATGAAGAACGTCTATCTCTATTTAACAAAGAAATTGGAAGTGGTATTCAAGAAAGTCTTACAGAAACAAATGAAGACTTGGAAATATCAAAGAGAATTCCTACAAAAATGGATACTTCTAAGAAGGATAATACCAATGATAACCCATTGAGAGAGTTGGAATTAGAGCATGATGATCAGTCACAAGCAGCTAGTGATGAGACCGGGGTATCAAAGAGAACAACAAACGCTTTTCCATTTGTCAAACTAGACCTGTCAATGAATACTAATGATGACACATCCGCAACTGGATCTGATATTGCTAATATTGAAAAAGTTACTGAGGGCGGAAGTGTTAAGTCCAAAGCGACTATATTCTGTGATAGTTGTCAAACTGAAAATCTGGAGATAGATGCTAGTTCATTTTGTACAACATGTGTAGAATACCTATGTGAAAATTGTCACAGATTTCACAGCAAGTGCAAAGCAACAAAAGATCATAACATTGTCAAAGAACTACCTGCCGACATATCTATGTTTAAATGGATGGCACAACTATTGTCATGCCCTCAGCATCCAGAATGTAAAGTGACCTACACATGTCAGACCCATAAAGTGAATGTATGCTTAACTTGTCTGGTTGAAGATCACAGAAAATGCAACAATGTACAGAAATTAGCGAATCTTGTATCAAGTTTAAAAGATAAGTCCAGCGACATTATTACAAACATTGACAAGCACTCACAATTCGTTTCTACCCACACAGCCCAACTCAGAGACAGTATAGAGGATATTGTTGCAGAGAAAAAAAGTCTTATATTTTCTGTAAGTGAACAAGCTGATGAATTAATAGCATCAGTCTTGAACATGAAAAAGAAGGCTGAGAAAAAAATTCATCAGATAGCGGATGCAGAGATAAATATGTTACAAAATGACATTGACTTGTGCTCAAATCTTGAAGACGAAGAGATCACCGAGAAAAAGGTTGCAGAATTCCTTGCTAGTGAAGAGAATTACCATGACGCTAGCATTTTGAAATATGTTATTTGGGGAAAGGTCAGACAGCATGGAGAAACTATATCATGCATGAAAACTAAATCGAGACACCTTCATTTCATTAAGAATCCAAATGCATTTAAGCCAGAAACATTCGGTGACATCTATACCTACACTGTTGATGAACAGGCTTTGGATGTACATTCAGAAGCTGGCTCTGCCGACCACGTTGAACATAATACAGTTGGCCAGCAGTTCGTTGAAGCCACAGTACCTGAACGTAATCGCAATGAGTCAATTTTGCGAACGACTACTGTGGAAAATTCTTGTCAACCTGATATGGAATGCTCGGAGTTTTCAAAAACAAATTCCAGTTCAGTTAGCGTATTGAAACCTGTGATTGACTTTACTAAGCCATTACCATTCGCGGGGCCATCTGACCTTACAAAGAAATTGAACCAATCATCTCAGAATACAAAATGTGTAAAAGAAGCGGTAAAGCATTCCATCAGACTTGCTGATGACACATCGCAATGTAGTATTACGAAATGTGTTGTGCTTAAAAACGGTACAGTAGCTCTAATTGATTCAGCCAACAATAAATTGAAAAAATTTAGTCACACTTTTAAGACTTGCATGTATATGACTTTAGAAGGAAGTGTAAGTGATATATGCAATACAAATGGTGAGGAATTGGCTATTGTGTACGGTAATTTGCACAAACTTACGGTTAATGACTTGAGCGGTAGTGCTATAGCAACAGTTAGAACCACGTCTCTGCCTAAAGATCAGAATTTCAATTGTATTGCAGCTGATAAGCAGAATAAAAGATTTGCCTTGATTTACGACACCAAATTTGATGGGCATCAAAAAACGTATTACCACCTACAGATACGAAATTATGAAGGACAGGTTCTTTGTGATTTTGGTTTAGAAAGCTTGACTGGCCTTGATATTGACTTTCCACTGAATTCGAAAAACTGCGGAATTATTTACACACCAAAAGGATTAATAGTTCTAGGTGTTGGACTTGATGTAAGATATATCCCAGAGACAAAGAGTGGAAACAACTTGGTGCTTTCTAAGTCGAAAATTCTTTATTCTTGTAAAGGAGATGAAATGCAGGGTATGACCAATCGAACCAGTGATATTCAAGGCAATATCTACATGTGTTCTGCTAGGTTTGGAGGAGTTGTTCACCAGCACAAGCGTTCAAGTAATTATCGACCTAGTCCAGTTGTATCTGGTATTCCGAGACCAACGTCTATGGATTTCCTCAGCAACAAGAAACTGGCTGTTGGCTGCAGCAAAGATGACTTTGTTCATGTGTATGATTTTAAAGACAGTGCTTAAATAGTAATTAGTTCACACTTAAAACCAATTATAAACCATCAACTTGAAACAATAGTCAATTTGACACCGCTGGTGGAGTAATGTTGTAATTAAGTTCATGTTTGTATTATGAAATCATTTGGTATTTTTAGCTCACCTGATTGATCAGCTGAGCTTTTAGGGTCAATGAATGTCATCCGTCCACAATTAGTTTGTCTACACTCTAGCATCCACAGTTCTTGACCAATCTTAAACAAACTTGGTCACAATGTATATGGCCACAATGTCTCGGCGGCTAAGTTTGATTATGGGCCAATTCAGACCAGAACTTCAAGAGTTATGCACCCATGTCTTAGAAGATTTACTATATTTGAGCTTGTTTACACTCTATTGCCTTCATTACTTCACCAATCCTAATCATATTGTCAGTGAATGTGTATGATCTAAAGGTCTTGGACAAGTTCGATTATGGGCGAAATCGGACTAGGACTTAAAGAGTTATGAACCCTTGACTTAGACAATTGCTATATTTTAGCTTGTTTACACTCAAGTACCTTCATTTATTCACCGATCCTAATCATATTTACAATGAATATGTATGATCTTAAGGTCTCGGACAAGGTCAGTTATGGGTGAAATCGGACCACGACGTCAATAGTTATGGCCCCTTGGCATAGAAAATGTGCTATATTTCAGCTTGTTAACAGTCTAGCGCCTTCAATTCTTCACCAATCCTAAACATATTTACAGTGAATGTCTCTTCGATGAGTTATATTATGGGTGAATTTGAACTAGTTCTTGTAGAGTTATGGGTCCTCGACTCAGACAAATTGCTACATTTTAGCACGTAATCGTATTTACACAGAATGTATATATTGAACTGCATCCAGTATTCATGAAAATTAGAGTCGGTTTTGATCAAAATCTATGTAGAAACGGGTTATACCGGATGAAAACTATATTACCAGGTCTTAAATTATAGTGTTATTGTTCTCAGGTGAGCGATCTAGGGCCATATTGGCCCTCTTGTTTGTTGTCTACTGCCAGTAGCAATATGCCAAACCTTTATGAATATACACGAGTTAAGGAGGTATTTTAATTTTATAGGATACAACGTTCCTACATATGCACGAGTTGCATATAAATCCATTCCACTGTGATATGTTTAGCTCACATGTCACAAAGTGACAAAGTGAGCTATTAGGATCACTCTCCGTCCGGCGTCGTGCGGTGTGCGTCGTGCGTCGTCAAACATTTGGGGTAAAAAAACTAGGTCACCAGGGCCAAATAAAGGAAAACCTTGTGAACACTTTAGAAATCACTGTTTTGACTTTATCTTCATGAAACTTTGTCAGAATGTTTATTTTAATAATATGTAGGTCAAGTTTGATTATGGGTCATTTCTGTAGTAAAATTAGGTCATTAGGGCAAATTGCTGGAAAACCTTGTGAACACTCTAGAAGTCACTGTTTTGATTGGATGATCATGAAACCTTGTCAGAATGTTTGTCTTCATAATATCTTGGACGAGTTCGAACATGGGTCATCTTGGGTCAAAAACTAGGTCGCTAGGTCAAATCTTATGAAAAACCATGTTAACACTGTAGATTTTACAGTTATTATTGGATCTTTACCAAACTTTGTCAAATCGTTTGTTTTAATGATATAACGGTCAAGTATAAATATGGGTCATCTGGGGTCAATAACTAGGTCACCAGTTCAAATCTTAGGAAAACTTTGTTAACACTGTAGATGTCACAGTTTTAATTGGATTCACCAAACCTTGTCAAAATGTTTGCCTCAATGATATGTGGGTGAAGGATGAACATGGGTCAGCTGGGTTCAAAAACTGGGTCACAAGGTCAAATCTTATGAAAAACCATGTTAACACTGTAGATTTCACAGTTATTATTGGATCTTCACCAAACTTTGTCAAATCGTTTGTTTTAATGATATAACGGTCAAATATATAAATATGGGTCATCTGGGGTCTTGGCTAAACCTTGTCAGATTGTTTGTCTTAATGATATTAAGGACAAGTTCAAATATGGGTCACCTAGGGTCAAAAACCAGGTCACAAGGTAAAATCTTAGGAAAACCTTATTAACACTGTAGATGTCAAATTTTGATCGTATCTTCACCAAACCTAGTCAGACTGTTTGTCTTAATGATATGTAAGACAAATTCGAACATAGGTCGTCTGGCGTAAAAAACTAGGTCACCGGTTCAAAACAATGTTTTAATGAGTGAACAGTGATTGTCATGTGAGCGATATAGGGCCATCTTGGCCCTCTTGTTGTTGTTGTTGGTCACATGATGGTTTGGCTTTAACAAATATTAAGAAATGTCATAACTGGATGCTTAATCACGGAGGTTCACTTCGGTTCGGAGTATTAAATTGTTTCTTGTTTAAATTGTTCTATGTTTTGTTGTTTCTACATCTTTGTGAAATTCCTTGTATATTGTAGTGTTAATTTTTGTCTACAGCAATACGTTAATCACTGCCTTATATCACATCAATGACATGTTCTGCAATGGATCGTTTAAAATATTTCTATTAGAATAATGTTTCCATTAACATATTGTATTTTTAGCTCACCAGAGCACAAAGTGCTCATGGTGAGCTATTGTGATCGCGTGATGTCCGTCGTCCGTGCTTGTGTATGTGTGCGTGCGTCAGTGTGTCAACAATTGCTTAAAACAACATCTCCTTCTTAAGCAGTTGGCCAATTTCAACGAAACTTTACAGGGATGTTCCTTGCATGAAGCTCTACCAAAGTTGTTAAAAAAATTTAATTTCATTACAAACTCTAGGAAAAACTTTAAAAATCTTCTTGTCCAAAACTACTGGGCCTAGAGCTTTGATATTTGGTGTGTAGCATTGTCTAGTGGACCTCTACCAAATTTGTTCAAATTATGGCCCTGGGGTCAAAATTGGCCCCGCTCCAGGGGTAACTTGGTTTTACATGGACTTATTTATATATATAATGAAATTTTAAAAATCTTCTCGTCAGAAACTACAATGCCAAGAGCTTAGATATTTGGTGTGTAGCATTGTCTAATGGACCGCTACCAAGTTCGTTCAAATTATTGCCCTAGGGTCAAAATTGGCTCCGCCCCAGGGGTCATTTCATTTATATAGACTTAATAATTATAGGGAAATTTTAAAAATCTTCTTGTCCGAAACCACAATGCCTAGAGCTTATAGATATTTGGTATGTAGCATTATCTAGTGGACCACTAATAAATTTGTTCAAATTATGACCCTGGGGCCAAAATTGGCCCCGCCCTGGGGTTTACTCTAATTTATTTAGGAAAATTTAAAAATCTTCTTGTCCGAAACCACAAGACCTAGAGCTAAGATATTTGGTATTTAGCATTGTCTAGCGGACCTCTATCAAGTTTGTACAAATTATGGTGTCACTTGATTTACAAAGGCTTATATAGGAAAATTTAAAAAATCTTCTTGTCTGAAACCACAGGGCTTAGAGCTTACATATTTTGTATGTAGCATTGTCTGGTGGACCTCTACCAAGTTTGTTCAAATTATTGCCCTAGGGTCAAAATTGGCTTGGTCCGTGAGTCTCTTGATTTTACATAGGCTCGTGATAATTTTCTCCCAGGGTCTTAATTTCTGGTGAGCGATATAGGGCCATCATGGCCCTCTTGTTCATTTAACGATCTGCTTTCGTCATGTTCTTTGAAAAACAAGACAAATACATGTCATTATATTTTTGAATTAAATGCATTAAAGTCGAATTAACACAAATAAGGCGTAAAAAGGTAAAAATCCCCTTTATTCCGCTTACTAGACCAACCATATTTTCCCGCTATTTTTAGCTCACATGTCACAAAGTGACAAAGTGAGCTATTAGGATCACTCTCCGTCCTGCGTCGTGGGTCGTGCAGTGTGCGTCGTCAAACTTTATGTTGTGACCACACTAGGGGCCACATGTTTGGCTCAATTTTAGCAAAACTGGGTCAGAACGTTAATATCAACAAAATCTCGGACGAGTTTGATATTGGGTCATTTGGGGTCAAAATCTAGCTCACCAGGGCCAAATAAGGGAAAACCTTGTGAACACTTTAGAAATCACTGTTTTGACTATCTTCATGAAACTTTGTCAGAATGTTTATTTTAATAATATGTAGGCCAAGTTTGAAAATGGGTAATTTCTGTAGTAAAATTAGGTCACTAGGGCAAATTGCTGGAAAACCTTGTGAACACTCTAGAAGTCACTGTTTTGATTGGATGATCATGAAACCTTGTCAGAATGTTTGTCTTCATAATATCTTGGACGAGTTCGAACATGGGTCATCTTGGGTCAAAAACTAGGTCGCTAGGTCAAATCTTATGAAAAACCATGTTAACACTGTAGATTTCACAGTTATTATTGGATCTTCACCAAACTTTGTCAAATCGTTTGTTTTAATGATATAACGGTCAAATATATAAATATGGGTCATCTGGGGTCTTGGCTAAACCTTGTCAGATTGTTTGTCTTAATGATATTAAGGACAAGTTCAAATATGGGTCACCTAGGGTCAAAAACCAGGTCACAAGGTAAAATCTTAGGAAAACCTTATTAACACTGTAGATGTCAAATTTTGATCGTATCTTCACCAAACCTAGTCAGACTGTTTGTCTTAATGATATGTGAGACACATTCGAACATAGGTCGTCTGGGGTCAAAAACTAGATCACCGGTTCAAAACAATGTTTTAATGAGTGAACAGTGATTGTCATGTGAGCGATATAGGGCCATCTTGGCCCTCTTGTTCTTCTATGGGAGGTAATTAACTATATGAAATTATTCCATTCTATATTCAAGATAGCTGTTTTGTTGCTGTTTTTATTGTGACACTTTTAATTAAGTTGATGTTTCATATTTCTTGTTGAATATACTTTATTATTGTATCACTATATGGTGTTGATCATTATTTCTAATGCATTATTAATTTTTAGCTCCCCCCCCCCCCGGCATCTAATGATGCGGGGCATATAGTGATTGCCTTGTACTTCCGTCTTTCTTTCCGTCCAACCATACGAGATAAAGAACGTTTTACCACTTCATCTCTCGCTTTGATGCTTGTACAGTTGTTGCCGTAGACCATTCCAATTAATGCACCCATATCACCCAACATCGATTTGAACTTAACCGGAATTGGACTTATATATAATATATGGCTTTTTCTTGGATAACTACTTTTGAGTGTTTTGTCTGTCTCTTCCAAATCCATCAATATCACACAACCTCGAATTGAACTTAATCCTTGCCCACATTATACTGTAAGATATCTGGATTATTTCTTAGTTAACTTTATATTTGACCATTTTGTTTAGCACCAATACCGCTTACTAGAATGCTTTAAATGATACTTAATACTTAATTGTTCTGGTTGCCTTGGACTACATATTGACAAATTGACCTTGATCTTAATTGGATATTCAAAATGGGTTGTTTCTAGATTATATTCTACCCTCTAGCATCAGTGGGTTACTTTTACACATTGGTCTGATTTAGATTTAACGTATATTGTCAAGCATATCACCGTTTATTAAACGCAGATTTTACATGAACAAGAGAGAAAAACTCATTTGCTTGGCTCAATTGCGAGAACAAAGGGTCAACACGGACGCATGAATTCAAATCCTTGGTGCTGCTCATTTTCTGTGCAACAATTTGTTTGAAGGTATTATATGTCTACGGTCATTCGTCCAACACAGCTGAACAGAGTGATTCGTGTAGAGAATGTGACAGTTACTGACAACAAGGGTAGTACTGGTGCAGAACCCAGGAACACACGTGTTCTGCAACAGAAAGTGTACGGATAAAAATTTCCACTTGAAACATCTCCGATTCATTTCCAATTTTTAATACTCTAACTAAACAAGATCATTACTTGTATAAATATCTGTTTTCATTACATTTTATAAATAAAATACATCACACAAATGCATAGTATACGCAAATAACTTATTCACACAAAATAACTAACACTCACAAATGCTGAATAGGTACCGTATGCTCTGGCATACATAAATACCTTTAAGCTAAGCTCGAAATGCATAGCTTATATTTACCAAGTTTTTAACCAGGTTTTCACAAATAGTGAAACCTGGTTATTTTCGAATGCCGAATATGGCGGGCGGGCGTCAAAAGGCGGTGTCTGGTCAATAACTTAAGTTCGGATTGACCAAACGTGGTATATGGGATCGTTGAATGAAAACCTAGCTTGGGATTGTATTTGGGATCTATGGAGTCACTGTTACTAAAAATAGAAAATCAGTGTCCGGTCAATCACTTAAGTTTGGAATGACCAATTTGGACTAAATTTGGTATTTAGCATCCTTGAATCAAAACCTAGCTTGGGATTGTATTTGGGATATGTGGGGTCAAGGTCAATGTCACTGTTACTAAAAATAGAAAATCAGTTTCTGGTCAATAACTTAAAATTGAGATATTGCGAGAAAATTTTGTGTGTAGGTAGCTTACTTTTGTTTTGCATCAAGGGTCAGTAGGGTCAAGGTCACTGTTACCAAATATAGAAATTAGTTTCCGGTCAACTTAAGTTTGGAATGACTAATCTTGACTAACTTATTATCCGTAAATGTCTAAAATAGATAAGAATAATTTAGCACAACAGTATTTTAAGCTGGCGCGGTGGGTTCTAACGAATTATCTCTATGAACCAACAGGCATGAGTTCAATTCCAGATTTGTTCCGAATATCCATATCTCTCCTATATTTGAATTATTCTGAACAATTTCGTCGCGGCTCAAAACACATGGTCAAGCTATACATATATATATTTTTTATACAGTATACATTGTCAACACAAATACATATATCAATTCATGTACATTAATTGTATACACAAATACCTTTTTATATAGAACGATTTTATTTAACTGTCAAAGGTGCATAATTTCACGGTCCATGCATGCATTGATTTTAGCTTCTGTGATATTAGTTAACATTCGTAAGTTAATATCAGTCAAACCTGTGTTAGTGGCCACCTCCGAATGAAGGCCACCCTGTGAATTAACAGATGCCATTCTTTTGAAAACCATCTTTGATCATTTAGAAGAAAATTACCTCAGAATAAATTAAGGTCGTCTGTCAATAAAGGCCACATTATGTCTTTCCAAAGGATGGTATTTGTTCACACGTTTGACTGTATATACGACAATCTTCGTCATACCGTTTGTCGAAAGTACTTGTATAAAAAAAAATTACTTGCGGAACGATACATTCTCTCGCTGTAAAATGGCCATGGCATAAAGCTAAAAATAAACGCATTAATAATTAAGCAGCTATGTAATAAGATTTGACAGTTAAACAAATTCGCTCTAGATAGATCTAAAACTGAACGATGGTCGCCACTCGCTCGGTGCGCTTGCCCATTTGAAGAACTACGTTTTTCTACATCTGCCATGCAATTGTTCCCGTTCTATGTTGATTTTCCATATTAAGTATTATATAGTTTATATTTCCAAAACATGACCCACCGTCCGAAGTCTTATACTCTTCAGATTGTTTGGACCGAGGATTAGAGACATGGGCAATGCATATGCTTCTCGATGACAATTTATCTAAACATATTAATCCATGGTCATTTGTTCATCACCACTGGTAATTTTGTAAAGTAAGTGCAGTGGTTGTGCGTTTGTTACCATTTGATCCCACCCTCTGCTGTGTTGCCAAGCAATATATGGTGTACATATATAGCGCCAGCGCATACATGAATGATGTGTGCTTGTATGCTGAACAATCGTTTGGTAGTTCTTGTACACACTTTTGATAATGTCCATGTATCAGTAGTGCAAATTAGTTTATACTATATTTATTCGCAAAGGTAATTGCATGACAAGCATACAAGACAATTAATACATAGTATAATGACATATCGGATTGGAAAACAAGTTTAATTTAACTTATGTAAATTCCGTTCCGTCGTATGGTATTTATAAATTAAACATATATACATTTGCATTGGTGCATTAGTGCAATTTGAAATGTATATAATTATAAACTTACAAATTGTACATCTGATATTTATAACCACTAAAAATATACATTATGAACTTGTAAGCTTAATTTACAGTTGATGGCAACTAATATATTAAATGAAAGGGGGCAATGTAGTGTTGGTACCGGTAGGTCACTACGGAACATGAATTTAACCAAATGTTTGCTCTGGCTAACTGAAACACTGTTTAGTTAAACCAAATACGAACAAAATATGAATACATGTACATCATACGTGTAATCTTATCTGGGACAGATATACACAATATTGTGTACATTGGCCCCCATGCTTTATTGATTAAATCGCTTTTATCACAAAACTTAACATGCACCAATTTGATAACAAAAAAAATTTCTTTAAATAATACCAGTAAACAACAGACGTGATTCAAGTGGGCACATACTAGCTGCGAGGCTGTCGATAAACTGGTTCCTTGGAACTGGACCGTTACCCGTTACCGAAATCGAGTATTGATCAGCATATTTGCATGGTCATAGAAACTGGTTTCGATGTATTCCTGCGCTACGATGTGCATTGTATCACTAAAATGGTTACCATTTCTTCTAGATTCAATTTGATTATCAACTTAATGATCATCGTAGTTATTGGAAGTCGTTTAAAAAACGATTAATGGCAACTGATAACTTATCTTAATTTACTGGCTGTTAATCAGCATCCTCTCTTTTTGTTTTGATGCAAGTATTTGTCGCGACAAGGCGTAACTAATGTAACATTTGACTTCAAAAGACCGACGTTTGTCTTAATTAATTGTCCGAGAAATTATTGGGAAATAATTCTGTATTGTGAGAGAAAATCAAACATTATAATGTCAGGAGAAGTAATGAAAGTGTAGATATTATTGACTAACAATTTAGTTTATTGATATAATTTATAGACAGAATATCAAACATGACCCTGGTGTGGTAAAAGACCGAGTTATAGCAGCCATATTTAAAGCGTATTTGATAAAAAATTTAATTAAAGGACCGTTCCTATTTTCTGACGACACAATAATTTTTACGTTATCGGTTATTTTTTGCCGATCCTTTCATCTGAACCGGCCTACCGATCACACCGATATCTCGAGGTGTTCGTGGAAACATATGATATCAATTACTCTCGAATATAACTACGTGGACAATGATAACATTTTATTTGATATGTAAAATAAACTGCTGGATATTTATAAGGATCAACGTTGTGCACTAGTTTATTGGGTTTAACGCCGTTTTTCAACAATATTTCAGTTATACAAATGTAATTAAGACGAATTCGGCGGTCAGTTCACCTAACCAGTATTCATGGATTGTATTCTAATCAGTATATATACTAACTTACCCCTCTACGAGGAGATGACAACGTCTACACATGTCGTCGAGGAAAATCTTTTTCAAAGAAGGGCGCATGGCCTGCCGTGAACGGGATACGATCGTCAGTTTTCAAGTCCTTTCATTATTTTTATTATTTATTATTAATTTTGTACATGTATAAATGAGTGTTATGTGCTATTTCTGTTGATTTTTTATTGCGCTTAATTTACTGATGAATTCCGATAGTACGCACTTTTCGGATGAGCAATCTGATATTGATCAATACGCGTCATTTTTTGATGAACATCATCATTTTCTATACGCATTCAAATACGAGTTAAAATATTCCTTAATGTTAATTAAATAAACACGTGAGCTGTGGCAATCAATCTTCATTGGTAAATGATTAAAAGACCAATCAAACATCTAGGATAACCACAGCATGAGTGAGAGTCAGTTGTGCATATAGGTCAATGCTCCTTTTATCCCATTGGTGATTTTTCTCACAGGTCAAATGTATTTGTTACTTCGTGTAACTGATTGGTCCCTTGGTTGTAAAGTTTTGTACATGCGTAATAATATCATCATAATGGTAAAAGCGTATGTTTTCTATGATGGCAATCAAATATATTGCGACTGTAGTCCAATACTACACATGCATCTATATATACTGCATGTTCATGCTTGGGCTGGATGCATGATTCGAGCGGATGGCTACTTCAAGGTTCGAACACACCGTTCTAATTTTTTTGATGTGCTTAAATATTTTCACACGTTTGTAAACAAGTCTTTGATGTTTTTACATTATTGATATTTATTAGATATAAAAGATAATTATAAACATAACAAATTTATTTAGTGTGATAACTGTGCAACATGTCAACTCGGTAATGAATTGGTTTTTAGATATATTGAATAAATTTCTTAAAATGATGCGAATATAGCACGCACAAAATGAATTACTGCTTTGTTTCGTAGATTGCAAGTATTTTGTCTTTGTGAGATTTGGCTAACCACAGTGAGCAAAAAGAAATCTTATAAATAATGATTATTTGATTAGAAAGCCACTCGTGGAGCTATCTCCAACGAGATAATTGTGTGCAAGAAGGCATTTAATTAGTACTAGTATTGGATCGAAAGTAAACGGTGTGAATTTTGATAAGAGGATATCTAATTTGTCTATTTGGGTATCAAAAGATATAAGGAATACAGAATTGTTAGATCTGAGTTTGGGGACAGGTCTATGTTAATTCTGATGAAGTATTTCGATGTATTTTTTGAAAATTATTTATTAGTTTTTTTAATGAAATCGATTGACACGCTAAAAAAATGTTTTGGACTATAAATTTACGTCTTGTTTCACAAAGGTACGTTTTGGAATTCTACTTCAAATGCTCTTTATTTCTTCACATCATAAATAATTACTTAATTAATTGTTATTGTGTAATATCGTGATACTTTTTGTCTCTCGTTTAATGACGGATTAATCTCCGGTTCAGAAGCAGAAAATCTTTATAATGATAACTAACAAAAAGTTGTAGTAAGTTTGGGACAGGTACTCATTTTTCTTAACCTTATAATTATACGTAAAATTTGTATTGAAAAAGAAAAACTTGAATAAAGTAGGATTTTTGTCATAATCGCAAAAACATTTATGGGGCGGGTGATGCCATTTAATGATTAACTTCAATATTACCTTTTTTTACTGATAGCCTGTTTTTAGACATCAAGTTGAACTGTTTAGGAAATGTTGAAAACAAGTCTGGAAAAAAGTTATCCCCTTCTGTAAGGTTATATAGTCTAATTACTTTCAAATAAAACGAATTTAGAATTGTATAGGGGTAAAACGCGAAACTAATTCTAAGTTTTTAAGTCGTCACTTTTCCTTTTATTCTTTAGTCTTGCCACAATTTCATGCGGTGCTTGAAGGCTACATATACAGGTGGATATTTTGATAACTATACTTATCCAAAATTTGGATTATTAAAGGCAATAGTTCTAAAGTTTTTCCGGCAATCATGAAAACGAATTATTCCTACGCTATAAACACTACGGCAAATATAATCACATTCTTGGCTAAAACTAAACCTAGACAATACAGTAAGCTTGAAAGAACTTCACGGCGTTCCTGGACTGATAAGCCTGCAAAGAAAGGTTGTGCTGATGAAAAAACAACCAGACAGAGACCGTACAATCCTTATAGTAAGGTGAGTTATATTATTTTACGTAAACTTATGAAAATTGCATACGTGTAAAATATACCGTTATACACGTATTTCCGTTTCCTTTTTGTTACACCCAGGAACTTTTGGCGCGTTGTTGCCATGGAGCAGGTACTTCTTTGATCTTCACATCTATTCACCCTAAACTTAAATTATGAACTATTTATTTATTTTCCTCCATTTTTGGAGAGCATTACATAAAATACCAATATATAACATGTATTGGTGCATGTCACCATAATGATGAAGAGCTAATACAGTGTTCGAATTTTTTTTAAAGCACTACAGCCCGAACGGTAATTGGGCTATTTAAAATAGACATTTTACCCCTATCCCAAATACTAACCTAGTATAGTGGGTTAGTATGAAGACGGCTATAGCCATTTATTATTTTTGATATTGGGTAATACTAAAACAAGAAAGAATCAATTTTAGATTTATTTTATCGCAATATGAAGACGATAACAGTGATATTTTGTGAAATATTTTTAATTAGTGAACTTCAAGAATGTAAAACTGTAGTAAAACGAGTTATTTCCCTTTAATGACTTACTACCAATAATCGACGGACTTAAAATTATCGAGTAATCTTTAAGGTTTTTCCTTTCAATTTTCTGTTTGGCCATTAGCTTGTTTTTTTGTTCGATTCCGTCTTTGTGAATCACTGAGTGCTGTCCAGTACAATGACTTGCATTTCCGAGAAAAATTCAAACAGATATTCAACTTGGAAATAAATGTCGACATCAGAATTGCATGCTTCAAAAAATATTTTTTCGAAGATTCTTTATTCATGTAGTGATGTATGTATAAATTAAGATATCTGCATAAAAACTAAAAGCGTGATCTCTAATAGAGATATACAGACAAGCCAGGGTTAGCGGCCACCGCCGACATATTTAAAGGCCGCCGTCATGGCAAATAAAGGCCATTTAAAAAAAAAAGATTGTTTAGAACAAAATGACCTCCAAATAAAGATCACCTGTCAATAAAGACCACATCATGTCTTTCCAAAGGGTAGCCTTTGTTCACAGGTTTGACTGTACATCATTCACTGACTCGGAGAATGTCGCTTTAATTGCATGGTTGCCGCTTTAATTGCGTAATGAGCTCGCGGTAGAAAATAATAAACCGAACATCAAAAATGCTCAAAGTGTTTCATATGATCACACAGTTGACATTTATGGTTGAGCTTTGTGTTTTTTGTTTTGTCTTAATTGTTAAGACTATATGTTGGATTAATTACTCCAGCACCATGCAACACGAAAACAAAAATGTCCGCTTTTGTCATACAGGAGAGTGTTTACAATTTTGAATTCATAAGCGAGTTTTATTTGGACTTTATTTCACTAATTAAATCATAAACATCAGTCATGGTTAGCCACAACCTTCATTATACAATATAACCTCGAAATTAAGACCACCTTTGGGCCTCGAAAAATCGCTCTTAATATTAAGGTAGACTCATTATTGAGTTGAATCAAAGAGGAAAATTTAAGAACCGGCCCGAAAATAGGTAGTCGTTATATTGGGATGGCCGCTTTATCGAGGCTGTCACCATGTGATGTTTCACTGTATTTTCTTATAGTTGCGATAATAAGGGTTATACGAGTATACTGTACGCCATACCTGTGTTTAGCGGCCACCTATGAATAAAGACCACCCTGAGGATAAAATTATTTTTTTCTAAAATACCTTCATTGCTTTTTATGACCAAAATGATCTCAGAATAAAGGCCACCTGTCAATAAAGGCCACATCATGTTTTCCCCAAGGATGGCCTTTGTTCACAGGTATGGCTGTTCTTTAGGCAATACGAGTATCACCATTAAAGCAACTAATAATGGTATTGAAAAAAATACGATAGTGGTTTCGGAAACATTTTTTCTTGCTATAAAGTATGCACGGGAGGAAAACACCCCGGATTCCTCTGTTATAGGACAAACAGAAACCATTACGACCGATAAATTTATATGCTAATGGGACTTTAATGAAAGTAGTGCTATCGGGTTTGTAGCCCTCATCTTGCGGAATATAATTACATAAGAATTGAACGGTCGAGATTATAGAAGTATTTGAACCAACAGTGCATGTCCTTTTCGAGCGACATATATATACATTGTGTATATAGCCCTTACTCAGAATTACACTTTCACCACAATTAGTAACCAAGATCAGCAACTTCAACAATTACACCATTGTCATCATCATTAAGTACACCATAATGATAGGTAACAACAACTGTGCCACCAACATTAATTAGAATCAGACTCATCAAGGATGCGACAATTAAAAGAATAAAATGAATGATGTTATAAGATATTTTAAATCAAACAATAGCCAGTGACACGCGATCAGTGCAGAAAACGTAATTGAACCGCTATCTGGTTGTAATAAATGTAAATCTAAACATAGAAGAAACCAATTAAATAAGTTTCCGTATGTGTTTTGTTTGTACTTAAATTCGTTTGTTTCTATCAAGTATCAACTGAGATTGGTTCCAGGTTATGTATTATTCAAATCTCGAACATTTCCATGAATTTAATAGCTTTCGTCGTGATTTTTTTCGCCTTTGATTTTGATGTTTTTTTGTTCGTAGGCCGAGGAAGTGCATGGCTGAATTATGTTCTATGTTTAGACGTAATTATGTCCACCGGAAAGGTTCACTTCCGAGCGTAGGTTAAACCGAAGATATAAGTCTCCCTGGCTTTTGAAAACCTGGGGGGATTTTTGTTGTTCGGTATGAACACAAAGCTAAGAACTTAAGACTAGTTCTCAACAATCGATCGAGAATTTTTTCCTACATACTGAAAAGCTTCCACTAACCTTCCGCCTACGAAAATAGTTCCAATTTTATAATTCAATGATATACTGGTGCAAGTCAACATCAGATGGCTATGCAAAATGGTAAATGAGTCATTGAATACAATAAACGTAAATAAATTCTTTAAGTACTGTGGTCTGCATAAAAATTCATGGGCCGCGGCGTAATTTTGTTTTATTTCCCATGACCCAACATTTTATCGATTGAAGTTTGTCAGCCGGAATGGCAGGTTCAATCCCAGGTCCGGCGTGGTCGGAACGATCGGCGGCTGATCATACTGTTTGAAGTATTTAAACAAAAAAGTGATAAAATAGAAAAAAAGAATTTGCATGCACTAATTAATGCAAATAAGGGATTTTTCATTTTCTTTATGTATGTGCTTTTAAATTCACTAATTTGCATTACTAAATACGTTTATTGTTATAGGTCAATAGATTAATTAATTCATATCGACACTTTTCTCACATGTATTGATTTCCTAACCCAGACATCGCACAATCCATTTGTATTAGGTGATTTAATATACAGGAAATACACAAAATACGAATTACATATATTTTTATTTTTAATTACAAACAGTAATTAGCTCAGTGCTTAGAGCATTGGTCTATTGATCAAGAGGTTGTGAGTTCGAACCCCGGGTGATACACTGTCCGTGACACATTACATCACATGTTAAGTAGTCCTCCGCCTCTAAATTATGTGGGATAGCTTGGTCGTGAGTAGTTCGCAGATAGAATGTGGTTAGAACTGGTTAATGCCTAAATGAAGTACAGGAAAGCTGGTTAGGATAACTGCCCGCCACGATATGACTGAAATAATTTTGGAAATGCGGTACGTTAAATCCGATGAAATAAATAGATAAAATACAAATGATAACATGGTACGTAAACATTAAATGTTCGTTATACGGGCGTCTAAAAAATGGACGATGGAAGAAAGAATAAGCAGACTAACTCACTAGTAACATGATTTAGATTAACTGTAGATAGGATTTTACGAAATTATATATAAACAATTACACACACTTGCAAAATCGCTTGTTGTTGTTATCTCAATCACACGACATTTCATCGACTTAATGAATGTCAGCCGGAATAGCTCAGTTGGGAGAGCGTTAGACTGAAGATCTAAAGGTCCCTGGTTCAATCCCGGGTTCCGGCGTGATCGGAACGATCGGCGGCTGATCATATTTTTTATTCAAAAATAAAACGATAAACAAGTAAAATTTGAAGTGACACATATATAATTATCGTATTGAAAGTTACTCCCCTTTCACAATTGTACATGGGTTACGTAGTTACTCCCCTTTGCTATAGAAATTTCCCTTTGTTCGAATCACATTATCTAGCTTTTAGCAGTTTTTAGCTATACGTCTACGTAGCTTTAAGTGCCTCAAATCTCAGATTCGCATGGACATGGTAACAATTTGATTTACAATATACATTTTGTATATAACATTATTTCATTATATCGACAAGTTAAATGGTACGTAAGGCCTATCTATTTTTTTTTCTTTCTGGTTTCCCGACCTTTATGCTATAATAATATTCCTCAGCGACCCTAGACTTCTCACTTTATTGGCTTTTCCACACACTTTTAAGAGCCAAACTTTGAAAAATAAGTCCCGAGCTAACTACCCAAATGCAAGGACTTATATAGTATATAAGTCCTTGCCAAATGTAACCAGAAAGAAAAATATATCTTAGGCTTAATTATAAAATATTGTTTTTGATATGACCTCATGTACATAATTTATATTACATATATCAAAACGTATGAGTATAAAGCAAACTAACGTACGTATATATACATGATTTTGAATAAGTATATGGTAATATAGTTTTAGAAACGTAATTATTTTGTTCTAAATTATATATTCAACGTTTATCTCCCACGACCTGACATTTTATCAATATAATTCATGTCAGCCGGAATAGCTCAGTTGGGAGAGCGTTAGACTGAAGATCTAAAGGTCCCTGGTTCAATCCCGGGTTCCGGCGTGATCGGAACGATCGGCGGCTGATCTATTTTTTTTACTTAATCATTAATTTTTTTTAACTTACAAAAATAATATTGATCAATTTTTTATCTTCTGATATATTATTAATATTGTTTTTATTTTCATTTTTGTATGTATTATTTATTCTATTAATACATTTGATAATGAGTTTTGTGACTTTAACATATCACCAATGTTTTTCAGTGCATTTTTATATCGATTTTTTTTCTCTTAAATTACGCTTGGGTAGTTAAAGTGTATAAAAAAGATAATAAGTAATACCCGTATAAGGCAAAGTGGTAGTAAGTTTTAAAATATTTATTTAGCACATCTATACCGGTTTTTTCTCGGTATTTTGGGAATATGACCCATACTCATGGGATTGGGAATTTTCGCGGTGTTTTAATTAAATTGGGAAAAATGTATAACTAACATTTTTGCAATGTTCAACTTATTCTACTTATTCTCCCATAGAACAGTAGCAGAATAAGGTATTTACTACCAATAGTGATGTTAATGAACTTCTAAAATTATTTATAATGATTGGGAAATTTTGTCTGTGAATTGGGAAAAAAAGATACTATTTTCCATTGGGAATATGACCGAATTTCGGCTATTAAATCGCCCCCAAAAAATCCCTGTGTACATCGCGATATTAAGCTGTGGTACAATGAATAATAATAAATTGAAAGACATGAATTACAGCGTGTGTCCTGTCTCAGCGTCATCGCTAGAGTATCTAATAAATTTTATGAATGCTATAAAATTCCTTTCTTTCTCTTTCATGAATACATATGTTAACGACTATGTTTGAATGAAGTTATGCCTAAAAGATTAATAAATCCGTTCTTTTTTATCTAAGATTAATTTAAGCTACACCTGTCACCAGAAATGAATAAAAGCGAAAGTGTGCCGATGGCTTATTATATACGTACTGAATATTTGATGTTTCGTACAGTGATAAATTACCAGCAATTTATTTGGACGATTGCTCCCATACGAAGTTATACTACAAATTCCATTCGACTTTGTGAAAGAATAGTTTTCAAGTGGTTCCGTCATATTGTTGCAAGAGCATTGTTCGCTTTTATCTGTTGTTTTACGGTCCATTCGACAGCTATTGTTATTTCAGAGCCGGCCCAGAGATAGGGAAGATAAGATACAAGAGACCCGGACATTTACTTAGTATATCCCTACTTTATTTCGAATAGTTTTCCGCGGTTCTTTATCATGTCCGGTGTGAAACACAGATACACGCCTCACCTGTTTCCTGTAAATTTCTAGACACAGTACTTGGCTCGGTAGTTTGGATGGGGACACTGAATGAAAAGCGTCCCAGAAATATCGAAAGACTGAGCCGAGATTCGAACCGACGACCATTCGTTCCCGGCGAAGTCAAGCGCCCGACCATTAGACCACCGATCCGGCACCCCTGCAATGTTCGCTGGTGTACCGTAGAACACGGTTGAAGTATATTATACGGAACCAGAAATGTTTGTCCATTATATCCATATTTGAAAACATCCATTAAAAACTTACTTTAGTGCGAAAACAACTTGCCATAATACGCGCCCTTCGTTTGCTGGCTGATTCGTTGATGTCTCCTAAGAAATGTAATATTGTGTCATTTTTTAGGGTTACAGGAAACGAAAGAAATGATAATTATGTGTATCATTTTTACTCGGTAATTATGTGTATCATTTTTACTCGGTAATTATGTGTATCATTTTTACTCGGTAATCTTGAATAAGCACATTAATTAGTGTATTAAAATCGAAATGGGACACATTACACTTATAGAATATGATGGTTTTTAATGAACCGGGGCCACCCTAGTTAAGTTAGCAATATCTTGTTAATGGTACACATTGTAGACAGTTAGCTTTACCGCCGACATTAGATCCCGAAAACAATCAACAAGATAAATTATTTTTCTATTTACAGACATAGGCATACCCAACTTTCCAATACATTTCGCCCCTAGTTAAGACAAATTGTCTCCCTTGAAATCGATGCAAAATTCGATATCGGTTTTTATCTGCTGATAAATTACAGCAAAACGGTAGCAAGATTTTTAAGTATCAAAACTGCTATCATAAATATAAATGTATGTCTATGAAAAGGTTCCCTGCATATCATCTTTTAATTCACATTACGTAAGCGAAAATTCAGTTCTTGATCTTAAGTACGACGTCGCAATGGAGACGAATATATTTCCGTTTAATTATAGGTCTGTTTAAGTAATCAAAGAAATATGGTTTCGAAATTACATTACCTGTCGTCCTAGCCGCTATAAATCAAACATCGTTTTATAAAACGGTTACTTAAAATGGATATATTTTATTTACTTTTTGACAGTGTAATCTCATTTCTACGAAATAATTGAGTCTTGAGACGGTATTTTATCTTCATGTTTGATGTATTTTGACGACCGCCATTTTCAGTAACCAACTGAATAAGCGGGACGCATGACAAAGTGATTTGAAACTTTTAACCGAAATTCATTTGAAGATTTTAAACAAATCTTAGATAAATACGCGAATTTAATAAATCACTGAGTGGTATTTATCTCTGAACAATAGAGATGATAAGGTCACAGATTACTTGTGTTTACATTACTCAAAAATTTGTATCTCCCATTTTTGAAGAACCTTTTCGCTGTTGTGTTCTATTGTCGAACTGCACAAATATAGAATACACACTTTACAATGGTTATGATAAAATCCGGAACCCGTTAAAAGTGCCGTTCATTCCGTACTTTTTGAATAGTTTTTACATACGTAAAAAATAGTTTATTTGTTTAACAACGCGGATTACAATGCCACTGATAAAAGATACTGTGCATAAGATAGATTGATTTATTTAAATATATATTACTCATATATATTTCACTGTCAGTTATTTTTGTAGTGGATAAATAATTTCTTTTGCCAAAGGGGACTAAATTAAAAAATATGACGTTTTATATACGCTGAATGTTTGCTTACTCTTCTAAGATACTCCTTTTTTGCATTGTATCAATAAACAAATCTGTTTTAATCGTTTTTGTGGTGTGCGTTTCTCGAGTGTGAACAAAGCTTACCATTTTGAAGATTATTCATGTGCACTGTGAATGCTTGAATAAATATTTTTCTCGAAGCTTACACTTATTGGAGACATTTTTATACATTTTTTTTTCATCGAATGCTTAATCTTAGTACTAATTCGAAATAAAAATTCTATTTGAAGAAAGTTATGGCTAAATGTGTTCTTGTGCCGCATTAGTTTTTTATGTGTTTTTTTCTTTGGTTGTTTGTTTGGAAATGCATTTTTGTGTAAAATGCGACCCGTAATACTAGTGACAAGTGAGCAGACGAAAGTCGGCATGACGTTCGATATTCAGTGTCTCATGAGGTTGGTGAATCCAGGAGGCACGCCGGGAAGGCTGGTACTTCCGGCTAGAGCCAGTTTTTCTCTGAACGCAGGGGTAAGATTTTGTTATTAATAACTTCACTATTTCACGAATGTATAAATCATCGACGTTATTAATAACATCCGAATTTGTTATTATAAACAAGCGATTATTTTCAACATTGTATTTGTATCTGATTTATCGTGATAGCACAATCCGAAAGCAAATACTCAAAATTACGAATTTTGAACTTTACAACCAACTGATAAAAATGAACAGCTGATACAATTAAATGCTTTTTAATGGTTATATTTTATCTCCATGACTTAAACAATGACTTCATTACCTTTTGACTGTTTAAATTAATATAAAACTATATAACGTAATCACTCTGAGAAAAAAATTCTACGAATCACTAATTTTTGCATTATAGTCAATACTTCCCACGAGCCTTTTATAAATATTGCCTTTGATTATCGATGTGTTTTTCACTTACATACCTCATGTGTATCCTGATATATCATATTTGTTTATATATTTTAGCTTTATTTTTCATGTATTTATAAATTGTTATCTTCGATAAGCCATTTATTTTAGTGTTTATTGGGCTTGTACAATCAATCTGGAAGCATTGAAACACAGTTTGAAAGTTTTTGAAGTATGGTCCATAAATTCGTCGTAGGAAGAAATTCACACTTACCGCTTTCTCAAAATATGTACATTCATTTGACCTTTTGTTTTGAGAGAAAGATAGGTTGGCATGACATCAAATTACAGTAGATTACGTGTAAATCTCAATCACAGATCGTCCATATTCCAGTACTTCCGGTTCTCAAGAAAATTGACACCGGAAGCTTCGAAGTGGTACTTAAATAAACTACATGTATTGTATTTCATGAAATGAAATGCACTATGTATTATTTTTGCATAATCGTCTGCATATATCATTCAGCCTGACCTGTGAATAAAGGTCACCTTTGGAAAAGACAGAATGTGACCATTATCGACAAGTGGTCTTTATTCGAAGGTCACTATGTTCTGAATATCGAGGGTTCAACGCAACAGTGTCGTAACTCATATGGAAATAAGAACAAGTTACGACACTGTTGCGCTGAGCCCTCGATATAGCAATGACGGTTAATGAAAGAAAAGCTTTTTTATTCACAGGATGGCCTTTATTTGGAGATAGCCACCAACACAGATACTTTGTCAATATTATATTTACTTGTTGATTCATAGGCCGACATATATTAGTATGCGAGATGAGCATTAAAACGGAGAACTACTAAGGTTAGCCTCGAACAGTTCTACACAATTGTATTTGTATTCACGGTTGGAATATTAGAAAGCAAGTTAGTAGTTTTATATGAAATGTCAGACGTGCTTATAAACGTGACTTTCAACATTTGACACAATTCTGTTGACGACATAGTAGAACTATTTAAAAGTCAAATTGTTAATACCAAATATCTGTCATCGATTGTATTCACAAACAACTATTAGAACAAAATGTACATGTATTTATAATTATGCTGCATTATATCAACATTTGGTGTACAAGTAACAAATAGTTTATAAAATACAATGTATCGTTGGGAACACATATATGAGCGACCATCGCCGCACACCAACGACTTCACCCGCCATGCAATTGTTAAAATGTTGCCGTGCAAGACTGAGAGAACTTTGCTAGGTGATTGTGCAAGTCTATGTTAGTTCAGTTTCCATGAGTACATCCAGTACTTTGATTATTTCTATAAAATCGGACTCCAAATGGTTTCGTACTTTGATTTTTGTCGTAAGAAACTTCAAGGTTGGTCGGGTAACTGTACGCACGACTATTTTTTCTGGACATTTAATGTGTAAAAGCAAGCATTAGATATCATAAGAATCTTTGTTTGGTAGGAAAATATTCTAAGTACAGTCACACCTGTGTTAGCAGCCACCTCTGAATAAAGGTCACCCTGTGGATAAAGGTCACCCTGTGAATAAAGGTCACCCTCTGAATAAAGGTCACCCTGTGGATAAAGGTCATTTTTCTAAAAACCTTCATTGATTTTTAAATACAACATAACCTGTCAATAAAGACCACATATTGTTTTTTCTAGAGTGGCCTTTGTTCACAGGTTTAACTGTAAATGAAAATGTACTCCTTGCTGGGTGTTTTATGAAATGATGAATGCATCATAATTAACACATACAGTAAACCTTTAATGAACGACCACCTCTTGTGTAAGACCACATCATCAACAACCATTTATCTACGATCCGGTTTTCAATTACTCGGAATATAATATAAATGGTTTTACGATATACCAAGTCCACCTCAATATCAAGATGAATTTATAAGGTCCCCTAGGGGCTTTGATATGTATTGAAAATTTACATGTACATTTTCTATTCCGTTTGTTTCTAGTCTAAGTTATAATGTTACCCTTAGGCTGTGATGTCAACAGTTGTATTTCTAAATATTAAACATTTCAATATGCGTGCAATCAGCGATTTTCATTTCAATGTTCAATTTTGAATATAAGCATTCCTGTAAACTCGCATTAGTGCTCATCCCCACTTTATTATCCAATCAGTGACAAGGATTTTTTTAAATTCTGACTTTTTTTATCCTAACTGAATATAAAACCGGCGTTCTAACGTCTTAGTTTCGAAGAACGACTAAGTACACACTGCGCATGCGGAGCACTAAGACGATTAGAATACATTATTTGAGCGTTCTTCGTAATAAGAAAGTTACAGTCACTGCTGCTCATTTTCGATTTCTTATTTACGAAGAACACCCGAATATATACGCTTACTTATACTTGCTTTTTGTCAATTTTACATAAATCGGCAATGAACAAATAACCCCCCCACCTGAACACACAGGGGACTGTCACCGCCATAACTCTGGTGTTGAGTGTTCATAAGCACCATCATGTTAACATCTTTATGAAAAGTCTTATTGTTCCAGAATTTAATACTAATAACATTTACCAACAATTTTGAACCATAAAATGATTATAACAACAGTTATTATTTTAACTTATAAGATACAAATCTCGCGAAAAATCACATACAGTACATGTACAGTACAATCTCTCTAGAGCGGCCCTCTCTTGAGCGGCAACAACCTCCCTTTAACAACAATATGATGTTTCCCACTGCATGATTTATTTATTAATCTAACCTCTCTGGAACAATAGTTACAGCATAATTTTGCTACTCCGAACGGGTGTTGCACTGTATCAAATATATAGAGAGTGACGTCCATATTTAATCAGGAATAAAGTGTGAATACGATTGTCTTGTAAGTAGGGGGTAAGATCAAATGTGAACCTTATATCAGATAAAACCCAATCCTTTTGTTATAGTATCTCAGAGGTGCGTTTTTTGTTCAATATTGAATGGGCATTTGGGGAACGAGGTCAGGGATGAGTTGGGTTCATACGAATTATTTGTCTCGTGAGTGCAGTACATTAGGAGTAGTTTTCCGTACGTAGCGCCAAAGTGTGTGTCCTGTTTTTAAAAAAGAATTAAGGAAGACTACATGTATATTAGGCCATTTTGACATTGTATAAAGTCCACAGATACCCTATATTCTCATGGTAAGCATCTCACAGGGTAAAGAAAAGACGTAAATATTCAATTAATTAACTTTTTTAAGTCCCCTTCCTTCAATTAAACACATTACTAGTATCATAATGCCGGATCTTGTTCACGTAAGCGGCTCAAACCTGCCTGATTTCCACTAACCATGAAATTCATACAAGTATAAAAAATTGAACCAGAAGAAAATCCAGGGTTGGCAGAAAAATATAGGATCGGTCGTGTTTATACAGGCTAATATGTTTCACTGAAAATTATTTTCACGTAAAATTAAAGCCACACAAATTAAAACTATAGCCTTATTCAGCTAAGTCAGATATAAGTGTAAATCTTACAGGAAAGTTGGATTGTCTTCTCCTCTCTAAGTTTATTTTTGTGTATTACTAACAATTTCAGTATAGAAAAGATGTAAATTTTTAAATAGATGATACTTGAAATTCCGAAAATATTTGCTTCGGGACGACGTAGGCTAGGTCATTTTTTGCTTAACTGGTGAGTTCAAATTCTAAGAAAAATACCCTTAATTATTTTTCAACTGGAAAGACCTTTGTGCATGCATGATATAGGTTGAAAAACAATAAAAAATATTGATCAGCCGCCGATCGTTCCGATCACGCCGGAACCCGGGATTGAACCAGGGACCTTTAGATCTTCAGTCTAACGCTCTCCCAACTGAGCTATTCCGGCTGACATGAAATGAATCGAATATTTTTCGCGTCATTGGAGATAAACAAAATATGATACACAATCCTATATAATAGATACACTATTCAAAAATACAATGTATACTTCTACTTTCTTTGCATTGAAGACCATGTTAATATATTATATATGTTAATATTTGTAACAATTTTAATTTTGTAACAATATTGTACAATATCATTCGTGGGGAATTGATTTCGTGGTTGACTCGGCCTACCCACGGAATTCACGAAATTAAATTCCCTACGAAAATAAGTGAAACTACACTATACCATTGAAACACGAGCCAAAAAGATGTAGATTTTGTTATATAAAGTTATCGTGTCATTCAGAAATGAATGAGATATGAGGACATCGTCAAATCATAATATTCTATAAAAAAATGAATCTATGTTAATAGTTATTTTCAATTATTTCACTGTTTATACAGTTAAAAATTTGATCAGCCGCCGATCGTTCCGATCACGCCGGAACCCGGGATTGAACCAGGGACCTTTAGATCTTCAGTCTAACGCTCTCCCAACTGAGCTATTCCGGCTGACATTTTGTTTTACGATAAAATGTCGAGTGGTTGGAGGTTTTACTGCAAATATGTCTTAATAACTTAATTCCTGTAATGTACATTTAATTAAAAAATATGTTTGAACATGAGTTAGTCTGCTTATACTCATTTCATTGTTAAATACCTTTTATAATTGACAATAGATCCACCAAATTATAAGTATGATAAAACAGTGTCTTTGTGCGATTCGGGGTTTAGCTGAAAAAGTTGTGTCTTGGTGTGAAGCTTGCCCCTGCATGGTCTCCTAATGAGGTAATCTAGTGAGTGTTTCAGTGTTTGAGTGTACGTATGTGGCTTTCTCTATTAAAGCATTATGCTCAACAACAGAAGATTTATATAAATTGTGACAGGGACACTATATATTGTAACGTAGTGTCCCTGATTGTGATAAAACGAAGAATAAAACTTGGGTATCATAAACGATTAACAATGAACTCTCCTGACTTAAAACAGTAACTCAGTCTATGCATATGGTACAATTTTGGTCAATTTCCGTAAGTAGTCTCCCTTTCGAGATCAAGCTGATTAAGCTGATACCAACTATTGGATTGTTTCCCTTTAGGTCATCTGAGAGAACACATGATACTGGTCAAAATTTACCGTGTCACCAATATAGCCCCAGGAAATCGATAGGCAATAAAACCGTGGGTGGTATTATACAAGCTTGTAATATACATAATTATCTGTGTATGAACATCGATATTATAATTTGTACAACAGAGAAAATGCTAGCGTAGTTGGCAAGTAAAAGATGTTAATGCAGTTATAGAAAAATTATTTTTATTTTTTTATTGAATTTTTTAAAATCCAAATATCCATGATTATATTATTTTATTAATTTGGTTGTTAATAGCGTTATACATCACGAGAACCAATTTTCTTATTCACTAATATTACAAGTATTCGAAAACGAAAGTTTGTATGCATGTACAATTTGATATAATTTATTTGTTGCATATTGTGTCTTAACCATAAAATGAGTAAAACATTGATATATTAATATGTCGTGTATGACTTTGAAATAGAAAGACAATTCGGATTTTGATCCATTAATCATTAACACCCAGAGCTAGCATTAATTTACACTGGCTGTGTGTAATAAGAATATTTAAACATAATCTAAATAGTCTAGAACAAAGATCGAGGACTTATATATAGTTGTAATTGTTTCTTGAACAATTTCCTCAAAGTCAAAATCCTTCTCACTTCACGCGTACGTGAAAATATTAGGAACATAATGTACAAACAATGGTATAAAACTAGCTCTTAACAAAATCAAAATACTGACTATCAATATTTACATGATGCTCAATATAAAAAATATCTAAATAAAAAATTATCGCTTTTTAATTGAGTATTTCGCACCTTTTCTCGAAACAACAATCAAAAGACCTGCTCAATTCTAATTGCATTATTTAAAACAGTTAATCGACAGATAAACGATATTATGTATAAACTATAGTATTATTATTTTCATGTGTATGTCAGTTCGTACTAAAATAAAGCGCAGAAACAATCATGATGAATAGTAAAGATTTTAGTACATTTATTAAAATTAAATATTAGAACTGTACGTATCATAAACACTCGTTTAATCATTTAAAAAATAGAATGCTGTAAGCTTTTACCAAAAAAATAGAACATTTCTGTTTAGAATGATTCACTCTTGAGATATTTACTACCGCAGTAGAATTTGTATTAACTTTATAAAAAAAAAATCAAAACTTTCCTTACAGTAACGCCATAATTGTCTACTGGAATCATCAATTTACAATATCTTATCTTATTACAATAGAATTATGGAACTGAAATTGTATTTTAGACTTAAGTATAACAACTCATCGTCACTACAACATACGCATAAATATGAGTATATGAAATAAAATTTAATGCAATTATTTAATAAATAACAATTCAGCACATGTACAATGGAAAGAAATATTAGATCGTATCAAGGGCATATATATATATACATACATATGTCTATATCAAGGACTTATATACATATGTATGTATATAAGTCCTTGTCTATATAAGTCCTTGATCGATATAGCAAATAAATACGGTATTATCAAAATTTTTATTGAAATATTGTTTCATGCATCTTTTCCATTTCACAAGAACTTAAAATTATGTCTACAAGGGATTTTCTACCATAAAGCTGTTTAAGGATATATCTACATTCCAATGTGTATAAACCACCCGCTGTGCTAAATTTGTACACGCATCGGTAAACATCGGCCAAACGGAAATTACCGAAGATCGAGCTCAAACGAAAGCAATATTTTGTCAAAACATGGTGTTTCAAATCGTTAAAAATACTGTACAAGATGTATATTTATTTTATTTTGGTTTATATCATTTTACGGGAAAAGAATTTCTCTAAAATGCCATATGTGGTAATTTATTGGCAACTTATAAATTGTTTGTCAATTTTTAGTCTGAAATTTGGCAAAAAATCATTTTCTTCAATATTTACATACAACATAGAGCAAATTTTGAACCGTTTTACCTATTTCATACAAGTGCAAAAATACTGCCCAAGATAGATAGTTATTTTAAATTAAATTACACCATTTGAAAGATAATGATTTTATCTACAATGTCATATGTGGTAATTTATTGGCATTTACCGAATAAAGATTTTATAGCAAGTTTTAAATTATTTCCCTATATAATCTATATAGAGTTAAACTGGGCAATTGTTATCTGATTGTGGTTTATCGAGTCATTTCAAGGGAGATAACAACATCGATTAAGACGATTATTGGTTCAGTATTGTTCCATATGGAACCGAGTACTAGATAACACCGAGTTCGAACCGGACCCGCCCGGATTCTCAATGCAAAGAGCGCTTCTACGTGGTATTAAAGCATTTAGATTTAACTGTTTCATATGGCATTTGTACAGTGTTTGCCTAAATACTTCAATACGTACTACTCAATCTTTGTCAAAGAAGAATACCTTGTAATATGGTTTCCTACGTAATTTTCGTACGCATTGTTTGTTTGATCTCCACAAAATGTGAAAAATGCTGCCTTATCTCACATAAGGTATATTAATTGATCATCATATTCGTTTTTATCGACCATCATATCCGTTTTTATTGGCCATCATATCCGTTTTATAACATAAATCACGTTTTTACGGCTTACGTGTTGTCGAGTATGGCAGCACTAAGAAGTCGTCTCGCTACTACCATCGTCATAAACATGAACCTTTCAAGAACCATATGTCAGTTTAGAAATATCGAGTGTTGTTAAGAAACAGTGGATAATTTATTATCTTCAGGCCAGACTGTGAATAATTCAAAACTCTGTCTTAAATAACAATTTCGATAACTTCGACGGAAGCAATGTTTGTTTTTCACTTGCGATAAAGTACAATCATAAATTACGAAATTGGAAACGTAATAATTTTTCCCTAAGATGATTTGTGACTACTTTAATGTGTTCGTCCGTATCGAATATTGAAATGCACTAAAGTTTAAAATATGGTCCAAACAAAAAGTGTGGGAAAAAATTCCAATTTCGCTCAGACTAATTCCATTTTATTGCTCATATTAAGTTGCATAAAAGAGAACAAATCGGCGGAGAAACTTATCGAAGTATTTTAGGACGACTACATAATCCTGAAAGTCGTTGTCGTCTTGTAGCTGTGACTAAAGTTCTACTTGTAAGAATAAAAATCGAAAGTAGAGGCATGTCACAATATTTGCGTTTATCTTATATTGATATAAGTAATCTTTGAAGTCGAAAGAGCTCAAGACGTAGATTAGTGAGATGCCGTCATAAAACAAGCGTTTGTCGTGATGTACAAGCGCTTAGTGACCCCAGAGTAGAATCTCTGAGTTGGTAATAAAGTTTGGTTTTATCAAATAACTCAAAGAAATCTTCTTAAATCATGATTGTAGACCATAATGTTATGAATACCATAAATATCATAGCCTGATTAAGACATTGTCTTAGAACACATTTGCAAATAAGGTCATGGAACGCTTGGACTAGTATTGTAGTGAAATGAATCTATGGCTGAAAATGGGATTGGAAAATATGCCATTCATTTATTTATTGTTCGCATCTGCTGGATTAAGTTATAAATTGTAAGATGTTTCTGTATAATGACGCGAAGGCTGAACTTTTATGCTGGAAAGATTGTTTTTGTGAATTACTGGAATACAGCTAAATATATGGGAAATTACCGCTTGTGTACATGTTAACGCCTTACGTAAAAATGGTAAATTTTGAAATTGCGAGCAATTTGTGAACCTGGAAGCTGAATATCTTATTTTCCACTGTAATGTGCAGTTTTTATCAATTGTTATAAATCCAAAAGAAGATTTAGATAAATTTAACATTATCTTACTGATTTCGTCAAATCATGGGGAGCAGACGACTTCATAGTGATTCTGACGTCATGGCTGACGGCAAATTATTCAAACGAGAATCTATTGCTGACTATCTAACAAGTCGAAGAGGTTCTATTTCCGATCTAGTTTTCAGCACCAACCGGAAGTTATCGAGAGACTCATTTCTGGTAAGAAATTCGCGACATTTGAGTTTGACCAATCAGAGCTCAGTTTTAACACCACGTGACCAGAAACAAAGGTCTACAAGTCTTGTGTCTCCAAAACTAAAGCCACTTGAATGTGCACCAAGAGACGCACGGTCAGAATATAAGACACAAACATCCGGGCATTTTTCTGAAAAGAAATTTCTGAAAACTCGATCTTTAAACAATCTGCTTACTCTTAACACAAAACCAGACGACCAAAAAAGAAATTCGAAAGGTCAAATAATGACCAGCTTCAAAAGACGAAAATTGATGAAGAAGTTGCAGTCAATACAAACATTTGAAAGCGTCCTGAAAAGACGGCAAAATAGAAGAAAGTTTGATGTAAGTACGATGTGGAACTTTCGCGTTTTTACCACCCTTGCTGTATATGTATGTTTATAATTACAACCACTTAGAGCTGTGGATCATTGGGTAAGTGGCGATCCGATCCAATCCACGATTCAACACTTACGATCCACAAATCGAATCACGAATCTTTTGTTATCAAGAAACCAATCTAGAACTTCAACATTGCAGTCTTGAAGACAGCTAAATTCAATTTTCTTTTAGGAATAATGTGGTAAACTTACTTAAATTTATATGTACTCCCTTCTAATTAACTTACCAGCATTATTTTCTGGTTTAAGCCTGTGGCCCATTATTTATCTTCAAGTTGACAAACAAAGTAGTCCATGATGAGACAATTATGTATTCAGAGAAAAGGGATTTTTAAAAACAAAGAATACACTTTATGTTAAAAAACAAGATCGCGAACCACGAATCTCAGTAATGACGATTATTCGAACTCATTTTTTTTTCAATTTGATTCGCGATAACCCGAGTACTCGGATAATCTCCCCAGCCCTACAACCAGGAGCACAGAACATACTGATCCAGTAAGTGTTACGTGTTACCGAAGACACATAATTTGAGCTTTTTTCTTAGTGGTTTGTTCAGTGTTTAATTTGACTGATATTTAATGCTCCATTTTATATATTTGCGTTATGGCCTCAACACAAAGCCAACGTGTTAATAGTAATAATTAGACTGAGTTCAATGCTTTATTTTTCTATCTATCAAATATCTTCGAAAATAAAAACAACATGGCAAGTACTATAACATACATACTCCATTTAATTAAAGCAGTCTGTCATCATTATATCTCTTAAACTCTATACAGTATTGCTTGAATATTTGTACAATCATGCAATTTTATTATAATAGAATATACATAATTTTGCTACAAAGTTCAAATTATTTTGGATAACTTCAGTATTAGCCCACCTTTGGTACCCGGCATAATAGTAATAGTTTCACCTTTGGTACCCGGCATAATAGTAATAGTCTCATCTTTGGTACCCGGCATAATAGTAATAGTCTCATCTTTGGTACCCAGTATAATAGTAATAGTCTGAATATTGACGTGGTCGCCATAAGGGGTCTTACTGTATTACATGTATATACTTAGAAAGTAATATACTAGTCTGGTTCCCGATAACATAGTGTAAGGGGAAGGAACTCCAGACTAGTAATATACTCGGCTGAAGGGACATTTAAGTGCATTGAACATAGTAAACTAGGGTTATACCGTACAAGGTTCATGACTTATAGTTATCATATACAAACAAGAAACTGTCATAAAACAAGAGGCAATATAACTGATGATTGATTTCATAGTATACTTGTACTTGTATATGCAAATTGATCATAATCACCGGAATGGATTTAGCTGATATTTGCGAAATGGTCGGATTAAAGGAATTACAATTACAGCAGACGATAACGATTGCGTTGTGTCAGAGCCATTAACATGATCAGTATGAATCAAAGTAAGATTTACTGCTCGTTAAATGGTATGCAAATTGACGCATATTTAAAAAGCCCTTGCTTGCTTACATACATTGCACTTTCATTTTTGTTATTCGGTACGATAGTTTCACTCTCGCCGTTTTCTATCTTTAAAATGCTTGTAAAATGCAAGACTTAGTGATTGCATCATATTATCAAGGGGGGGGGGGGTAATTCACGGCTTAGAGTAGTATTAACTGGTTCTCGTTCCACGTTGCAGCGCACCAAAGTCTATGTTCAGACAAACAACGGGGACCAGTTTAATAAAGAGTATATAATATCATAAACTGGTTCTCGTTGACTTTGTCTGCGGTGCACAGAAACGCGGGACGGGAACCAGTCTAAGAGTAACATCTGGTTGTGGATTACCTCCCTTCGCAGTTAGATAAATCTCAGCTTGGCAAAATTGTATTTCGTGAGAGAAAATTAACAATAATAACATTAGGCTAAATCCCGTCCTTTCAATGTCCGGGATATCTTAGATAAAACCCGGCTCGAAAACGGTCTGTAGTTTCAATCTTCATTTTAGCCTTAATGTGAGAAATGTCATCTCAACTCCCATGGATAATACTTACATAGATAAAATTAATCTTAAGGGTTTGAATAGCTGTCAATCAATAAACCCTAACTCATTGAAGATGTTATATTTACACAAGACTAGTTATCTGATGGTTAAAGCGTTATATATGTACATAAGTTTTCTATTATTAATTCAGCCTTGACGTACATTGCATAAAGTCTCTTTTTACGACAAGAGCATTTGAAGAAAAAATCCTTTGTTATACAAAAAAAAATTCAATCGGCGCCATTTTTTATTCGTTCATTTTCTGCTAGACGTGAGTATTGTTCACTTGCGAAAACGGTAAAAAATCCTAATTAAGACATCAAAAGACACCGACTTAGTGCAAAATGTTTATATTTGAATTATAAATAAACCTGCCACCGTTTGTCATTAAAAAGATAGCTCTGAGCGATGTTGATTGATATTTAATAAGACAGATGTCGTATTTGTATTAATCCATTGGTAAATGTAGATAACATCGGATGAAAGGAATATTTGTATGAAAGTCTCATGCATTCCTGACACTGTCACGGTAAGTTAATTACGCACAGATGATACCCTTTGGTAACATTACCACTCGGATCTTCGCGAGATATACATTTTTTCAATGTTCTCGGTAATCACTCAAGCGTGAAGTTTGATCATGTGACTTAAAGTAAACCAATCATGATTATTCTTAGAAAAAAAGGTGTCACTGCGCATGCACAATGCAATTCATTTTGTGGAAACGTCTTTATGTGCAACGGTATTCAAATGCTTGCTCACATATCAAAACATCGAGTTCGAAATGCAGATACATGCAGCTATACTATTTTCTTTATTTTTTTTTCAACAAACTTCAGTTATATAACGACGGTCGGTTTTCCTGGACTGAACTCTAACCAGTACTAATTTACCCCTGCATAAGCAACCAGCAAAATCTCCATATACTAATGTGTGTGAAGGAAATCGACAATGTTGTCAAATTTTAATGGAACGGTATGACCTGTCGCGACCGGGAATCGAACCCTGCTATACAAACTGACTCAAAAAGCAACGCATCCAATGACTGTTCTCTTTCACTCTCCGCGAGTATATATGGGTTTGCCTAAATTTCGAATACTTAACTAAATACTGTGTGACCCACGTATATGTATATTTTTATGACGCAAATTGGGTAGTCAATTCAACATTTATATTGAATGTCATGCCTATATACTAGTATTGAATAAACCCGCCCACATTTTAGCCATTTCAGGAACTTTGTACAAAAAATACAAAGACATTAAGTGTACCCCGCTGCTTACAAAAGTACGAATAGAAAAGGGATTTGAGCCCTTGTGAGAAATGAAAAAAAGAATTAAAAATATAAAGTCGATGTTAGTCCGACTTAATTTTTATTGTATTGTCATATTAACGCATCTTAATACTTTTGTCAAAATTTGATTTTTTCCAGTAAGTGCCTATCATCAGGATTTAAAATCTATATATACATTAATGTAGAATTTAGCACTGATCAAATATTTTGATTATATCCTTCAACAATAGTAAATAGAATCTCTATAAGATTTATTTAAGTGCCATTTATTACAATCGCCATACTAGTCGAACTTTCAATTACGATTTCAATATAAGTATACTGGTTATCTAATTTTGTATCAATAAAAAAGGATATTTATTTTTATTTTCACATAAATATGAAAGGATTAGATGTTTGAATTATTCTGTGAAGTGTGTATTGACCCAATAGGGTAAAATTGTTAGTCAATAAAATCTGGGAGAAACGTTGTCTGTCAATTACCACCATCGATGTCTTCTACAGGGGCAGCACAGACAGCTCGATACTCTAAATTTTTATATTTTTAAAAATAATTATAAATCAATCAGTAATTCGATCGTTCAATCCCAAAATTATGAATACTAGTATGTTTTCCAAAATACTACGTCTGCGACTTTCAGTTCACGGGTTCTCGCCTGGTTCATTTGAGCACAGTTATATAACATAATATTGTCTAGTATTGTATTTATATAAGGAATTCCTCAGGACCGATTACTCGCTTCCTTATATCCATAGTTCACAACTAATACAGTAAAACCTCTACAGAGTGGCCCTCTCTTCAGCAACCTCTTTTCAAAAACCAGCCTGATTTTTCCATCGCATGATTAAACTATTAATTTTAACCTGTCTAGAGCAACAACCTCTCAACAACAACATACTTTTGCTACTCCCAAAGGGTGTTGCTTTAGAGAGGTTGCACTGTAGATCAATAACATTGAAATAAAAGATCGAGGGCTTGTCCGGAGAGGGGACTAACTGTATCCAACACTTCACCGTTATAAAACTCCGCGAATTCTCCTCTGGTGTAGACTTCTGTTACAAGGGGCTATTTCTGATTGTACTCCACTAGAAACTAGAAATGTCACCAAATGGGGGTAATATAAAGGGTAGGGGTATTTTCTATGTGTATAACTATGTGTGTTGTTCGTCTTGAACAAATAATTACGCTTCTATATAAGTATGCACATCCACAGGTAACTGTATCATGAATAGATTATAAATAAATTAATAATAAATAAAAACTGATTTTAATTTTTTTTTTAAATCACTATTTATTAAAATGTTTTTTTTTATTTAAATTATATATTTATAATCTATTCATGATACAGTTCCCTGTGTGCACATCTACAGTATTTCAACTCTCACGCGGACATACGTCACTTTGTTTACGTAATACAGATAGACGACATAATACTGTATCGATTTTGAAAAAGCAATAATTATGTTTCGATTGGGGAAAAACGGATCAACAACGAAATTAGAACAAAGGGGGGTGTAAAACAAACATGTACATACACATTTATTACTATTCACAAAATCTATCGTAAGGGTTATCTCCCACGACCCGGCATTTTATCGTGAACCTAAATGTCAGCCGGAATAGCTCAGTTGGGAGAGCGTTAGACTGAAGATCTAAAGGTCCCTGGTTCAATCCCGGGTTCCGGCGTGATCGGAACGATCGGCGGCTGATCCTACTTTTTATTTGTCGATAATTTTACTGTAGTATTTCACTTAGTATTTCACATTACGTAAAAGTAACTGATTAGATAGAATTTTACGAGTTTTTACATGATATAGACTTTGACAAAATATAAAATGTTAGAATCTATTAAATAAATCTTCAGCCATACAGTTTCATTACATTGTATCTCAAACGTCGATTTTATGTGGGAGAAAAGTAACGTTATTTATCATACATGTATATAAAATTTCTAAATTACAATTTACAATTTCTAATCCAACAAAACATTGAATCTATTCTTGTGGAAATTTAATGATGTAATGGTGAATACTGGCCATTGTTATTGGTCTTTAATGAGAATCGAGTAATTGATGAAATCAGCGTTTATTGTAAAAAGTATTGTCAGCCGGAATAGCTCAGTTGGGAGAGCGTTAGACTGAAGATCTAAAGGTCCCTGGTTCAATCCCGGGTTCCGGCGTGATCGGAACGATCGGCGGCTGATCAATATTTTTTATGTTTCGTTTTCATGAAATCAAAACATTTCGGATACCATTCTATGTCAAGTGACTTGATCTAAGTTAGGACTGGCTATATGAAATAAATGTAATATAATTCCTGAATTTATTTATGTATACTAGTATTTAATCCTCACAAATAGACGCACAGAGATTTTCCTACTAGTACATGTATACATTTCTACGCTAAAAGTTCTTACATGTTAAAAATACAGATCCGCACCCCAGCATACGATACAACATATACGCCACTGTACAACGATTTAATTTTTATACTGTAATAATTGCATTGAAGCTCAATCAAAAACGGATATAATTCAGAATCTGTTATTTTACAAATCGAACCGTATTGACAGCCTCGGACCTGTAAAACTCGGTATAAATCCGAAATAGTGTTAATATTTATTTAATTAACTTACAAAAATGACTTGATTTTGGATTATTTAATGAGAAATTCCTTATACGTATTTTATTAAAATTGTGCATGTGTCAGTGTTTAGCTAATTGGTTATCAATCAAGAAAGAAAAAAAGGGATTCGTCTTCAAACTGGCGAGCGCACAATTGAAGCACTGGCTGGACTTTAACCATTCATGCACTTCCGGTAGCGTTTTAGTGCTTCCGGTTTAACTATGGAAGACTGGCAGGATTTATTAGGGAGCAAACATTGGCTTATAACGAGTGCAATACCGAAGGTTGATCAGAACAATAAAAAATCTAAGAAGAAACAAGGAATATCCATTAGTCCTCAGAGTAAGCAGACGACACCGGATGTTAGAGTGAATCCACCACCAGAATCATGTGATTATCATTCAGCTGATGTTGACAGATCGAAAAAATGTCTAAGAAGCTCGCTCCTAGAACGCTACAAGCATAGACAAACGCACTGCGATAAAAGAGCGGAAGATGAACATCGTTGGTCCTTGACCCCTACACGTCTGCGTTCTGGACGATATTCGCGAAGCCCTAGTCGCCAAAATAGCAGAAATAGTGACTGGACCCCGAGCCCCGAAATTCCATGGATACGTCTGGTAATGAGAACAGTTGTTTATTTCAGTGTCTTGCGGTGTATAATAAACATGAAGATGTCTCGTTTTAAATGAATGTACATCCATTTGATGTACATGTACAGTGTAACATCCAGTAACGGTCACCTCCGAACAACAGTCACCTCCCTGTAACAGACAGTATCATGACTAGCAACCCAGATTGACATTTTACTCTATTTTCTTTCACCTCCTACAACAGCCATTTTTTGTCTATCCCAGTGGTGGCTGTTGTAGGGAGGTTGCACTATCTCACCAAATGTTTAATAGATACCTTGGTTAATTTACCATTTTGGGAACGTAACTGCAGATACAGTTAAACCTGTGAACAAAGGCCACTCTGATGGATAGACAAATGTGATCTTTACTGACAGACGGCCTTTATTTGGCTGCCATTTTGTTCTAGATAAATAATGACGCTTTTCAAAGAATGACCTTTATTTACAGAGTGACTTTTTTACGGAGGTAGCCGCTAACACAGGTTTAACTGTAGTTTTTGCTTTGAATGATTTATATAAATTTTAATGATTTTACACAAGGTGCTTAAAGTCTTCGTCTCGACATGACATAACGCTTTATTGAAAGAATTAAGCTTTAGGTGTCATTTATATAAGCGTATTAATGAAATCTAATTGAAGTGGTTGGATCAACATAAAATAGCTTCTAACCACACAAACAGAAATACCGCCGTTATGTGTTACAGGGAACAAAAGTTGTTTGTCAATATTGTTACGTGTTGTTTTGTCGTCGTTTGCGTCCTTAGACAGGATTTGTTGCCGTTCTTTTCATTTTGTGTGTTAAAAACTAGGAGTTTGAGGTCACATGAATAAACATATAGTTGACGTCCTCGAACAAATCTAAAATAATTATTGTTTTTTAAGTCAGATAAAACATATCTTATTCAGTAACCTTTAATTTATAGGGCCAGAAAAAATAGTCGCATATCCGGTTACCAAAACGAATCAGGAAAATCCAAAGTACGAAAATATCTGAGGACGAATCGTGACTCCAAATTCCAAAATATATTTTTCCAAAAAATAAAATAAATTAAAAAACTGTAACCTACAAAACCAGTTTTTGATGAGATTACCGTAAGGATTTTTTTCTAGTATTCTGTTTCGTTGTCAGTCGTTTGTCTTAGCTTCCAGCTAAGAATTCCTGAGATGAGCAGATTTTGATCATTTTTGTAAGGTCTTTATAATGCTTGTAACTATGTGTACTTTCATTGATTGTCTAAGGACAAAATGACCTCAGAATAAAGGTCAACCGTCAATAAAGGCCACATTATATAAGGTGGCATTAGTTCACAGGTTTTACTGTTTTTGAATTTATTGATTATTCTATTGTCATAAAGAAAAGCACACTATGTAGTTACCTCACGTTCATGACGTGATTAATTTACATATCCTGATTAACATAATTATCATTTTCTACCTCATATTTTTTTAATTAATAATAATAATAATACATGTAATAATAATTCAGTTAAAAAACTCAGCTCGGAGAGAATTAGGCTGAGGATCTGATTAGTAAAATTATACAAAGAACATGTTTAATTAATATATTTAAAATTAATATAAAATTATATAATATACGTATTAGAAAGCTTGATAAGATGAATACAAGCTATCAAAATAAAAAAAAACAGCCAACAATGTGGATTTTGCTTTAGGGGCTAAATTTATTTTTCATTAAAAATTCACTAAATAATAATAAAAAACTCGAGTATTCATATCATGCGCTACATCGCGAAAACTAGTGACTATATAGACAAATTTTATAAACGAAATTTCTGAAATCTGAAGCTGTTGTTGTTATAATTATTATTTTCATATCAAACGTTTTGTACTTAGTGCTCAATTACACACTGTCAAAAAGCCAACTAAAATTCCCATCGGGAGTCATTCGGTGTTGGCTTTATCAGTTATACCACCAAATAAATAAATACAAATGTACAATGTACATAGATAAGTAAATTAAAACAAGGAATGCGGGGAAAATGAGCGAATATTTGTTCGTTTGTTCACTTGCAGGTGGTCGGCACTCCAAGTATTACCGAATAGACTATAGTTATAGTAAAACTTCATATAATTAATACTTAAATTTCTACAGTTTGCTACTTTTTTCACATAATTATAGGCAGAATGAAAACTGTGCTATAGAATTTATCTAAACTTTGCATGATCATAGCACATGATAACAGAAACATTTTAATCGAAAAAATGGGGGTCTCTGGTCTCGTTTTTGAGTTATCTGTCCTTGAATTTGAAATTTTTGCTTTAAATCGTCTTTTATTATATTTCCAGCCTTTGGTGAGATTTCGACGTGCCGCAAGAACAGTCTTACTATTGTTAAAAGCTACAGCAAGCAGCAGGTATGTCACTCTTTAAATTTCCAATACAATGTTCTCCAATCAGAAGAAATTTCTCAAATTTTATAGATTGTCACTTGGATTTATACCATACCAACAGCTAGGTTCATTTAACTACTTTTCAGAGGCAGATTCTAGGGGTGTACATTCTACATGATGTATAACCATCGATCACTGTAAGCTAGTTAGGCTGTTTCCTCTCATGTTGACTTTATCTGGTTCCGTGTGGGATTCAAACTCACTGTGGTTAGGGGCTATTGATTACTGTGGAATCATAAATTTTCGTTGGGGATTTAATTTCGTGGATTTCGTGGGTCGGCTCATCCACGAAATCAAATCCCCACGAATTCAAATGCGGAGATAAGGCATTTCTTTTCAAAAATCAAAATCCACGGTGTATGCCTCGTAAAACAGGTGACCCGCCTTTGTGGTTGAGTGGTAAAGGTCACTGACTTCAAATCACTGATAGAGGGTCGTTGATTTGAGCCCAGTTACCGACCATGTCTCTTTATGTAAGAGAGTAGGCAGTTGCTTACGGAGGATGGGAGACTAGCACTGGTTCTTCCCAGGAACGATGGTTAAATAAAATGTCTGCCTCATATGACTATTTAAAAGGGGCACATAAATTGAAATAAAACAAAACAAAAATCGTATAACAGGTCCCAATTTTTTTCAAGATGTAAAAACTTGATGTGATCGTTCTGAATCTTTATGGGATTTGGGAAATCATTACATATTGCCTGAAAAATGATTAATATTTAAAGTCAGACATGAAACTAAGATACATTTGTATATGTAAACTATGATAGTTTGCAAAAAGAAAAAAATGGTTTCGTAGGAAAGATTATTTTTTTAGAATTCGCAAAATCCTTTATACCGGCAATAAAATTATCGAAATAAATAATATAAAATGTATGTGCCTTTGATTAACTGCATGTACTGTATATATAAGTATATATTACCCAGTTTAATCTTAGTTCAGAAATATCAATTTTATTCGCAAACCTAAAATCTCATTGACAAATGATTTAAAATTCGACAATTACTCATGTATCGCCCAAGAGTTGCTTTCAATACACATACATTATGTTTATAAAATGTAACTACATGTCATAATTTGCTTATCTATTCAATTTTATTTAAAATTCATAAATAGATGTTTAGTCGAATTTAATGTGAGAATAATTAATACCTAAAGAATAAGTTATATTCAATTAAAAACATGTTCTTAAGTACGCGAATTAATGCTTTAAAAAAACTTCACAAATGTATTGATTTGATACAAGCGAATTTGAGATGTAAATTAAAAGAAGCTCTTTGTAATTCCTTCCCATCAAAGCATTGCGGCGATAAATTCAGAAAAAAATATCCTTTCAGTACGTGTGTAAAATACACGTGGTACCTAAAAGTCTAATATATTTGCTTCTCTCCTTGTCAATATCGTTAGGCCGAAAAAATATTAGTTTGTTTCCGGTAACATGCTAAATTAAAATAAAATATGTAGGTCGGGAATTCTTTTATTATTTTTTATATTTATTTTTGGCTCTTGAAATGCGTGTGGGAAGGTAAAAAGTTAGAAAGTGGATCCGCCCCGTTCGTCGGGCCTGATAGACAGATTATAGGATGACCGGGAACATTTAGGATAGGTCGGGTAACCAGAAACAAACATATGTTTTTACGCCATATTTGAAAAAATAGTGCCAAATCTAGTCAACATGACAGACCGTCACACCTCAGTCCTTCGGCAGAACCTTTAGTGGGGTCTGGAAAACGGGCCATCATGTGAAGTTCTTCATTAATAATTTTGATTTTGCAAAATAAAAAAGATGTCGTAGGTACGATTTTTTACAGAAGTCGTAATTTTTTTCTACCGGCACTAAAATTATGAAATATCTACCTTTAAGTGTAAGTAAAAGACCAGCCTTACAAATACTCAATTTTCATCTTATTTCTGAAGCATCAATCAGTGTAAACGTAAAACGAAAATCGTTGATACTTTATTGAAAAAAAATCGCCTATCCCTCATGTTTCACCAATGGCGCATTCTATAGAGAATAGCTGGCACTTATGTCCAGTCTTACATTTGATTTTCTTCTACCAAAAAGTGTTTCAATATAAAAATGTGATCTGTAAAGTAGAAACTATATTTTTAGTTCAAAAATCTATCACTCTTTCTACTAATAAATGCAGAAGTATCATTAATAAAAGACGTATATTATCAGTTGTATCAATTTGAGAAAACTCTTGGTAATTTATCTTAATGTTCAATTGTGACCGACTGACAAAGAAAAACATCTAAGTACTGAAAGTTCTCATAGAAACTGAATTTACATTGACTTGTACTGCAGCATAAAATGGGAACTAATTTAACAACATGGCGGATGTAGATAAACGTAGTACTTAGGTCCGCTTAACAATTCATGCGCGCCGAGCGAGTGACAGCTATGGAAAGCTGAGGTATCTTTCAGTTTCCAAAAAAATATATTCTTCTCTCATACATGTTTCATTCTATTTATAGACATGCGAGTCAAGGTCACAGAGATCAAATGTCATGGTCACAGCTTGCTGACGAACATGGCACCGCCAAACGAACATACGATCTATTTGGAATCTCATTCGATCCGTCCATGTTTAAAGCCAAAAGAGAAGTAAGTTTTTTACACAAATATTTCAAACACGGCGTTTCTATCTATGACAATATTTCATCAGATACGATCTCCCTTTTTGAGTATTACTTTTTTTTACTTTTTGTTATTTGAATAAATAATCACGATTTTTTACTTAAAGCTCCGTAGAGTTTCTTCATTCAAGAAACAAAATTCTTAAATTTGTGGCCATGATTCAAATTACACTGACATGTACGACCCAGTGACATTATAATGAATTCACAAAATTACGTGGGTCGAGAAAATCGAAACACATACACTATTAAGATTTTAAAAAGTAACTTGTCAATAAATTCACGGTATGTATACTTCATTTTGTTATGGTGTAAGAATGCATTGACATCGGATTATTATTATTATAAAAAAATGAAAACATATCAATGCATTTTTTATATAAATTAAGTCCTCTACATCTTAAGTGTGTACTTTCGTCACAAAGTGTATTAATATCAAAATTATTTGACTATATTATCGAGATTATGTAATTTTAACTGAGATGCTCTTGAGACTTAATAACGCCTGCTCGTGCGGAATTGGATGTAATCTGTCTAGTGCATTGAAAGACTTTTTAGACATTGCATTTGTATGTACGAGTAAGCTTAATTCTGTGGTTTGCGAAGTCATGCGACTATTTCAATTTATGTATCTTTTACGATTAAACAACATATTTCTTTATTGTGTCATTTGATGAGTTAAGTCCCAAGAAAGCCATTATTCTTATGTATTAAAAATAATGAAATATTTTTTACAAAATATATGTTACTATATATATAGGTAAATTAAGATGGATGAAAGATATATACAATGAAATATAATACAGTAGATCACACACAGTGAAACATTTACCGCAGAGCTCGGTTATAATGATGTTCTTCATTTTATCTATACTCCCTCTATATCCGTTATATAGAAGTAAAATTACTTCACTTGATCAGATAATTTCAGCATTCGTTATATCCGAGATTTTATAATTCTTAATTGTTATAAATTCGAGTATTACTATATATTCCAGTGCAATACAGTACATCATATCACATCATACTGTACTGCAGTGCACTGTAATGTATTGTAATTTTATGTTTTGTTTTGTTTTGTAATGTAATGTAATGCTTTTTTATTCGATAGAAATATCTCAGTAATGAAGCGAAAGCAATATTATCATTATTTCCAACGGACAGAACGGAAGAACAGACAAAATTGGCACTTTTAGCATTAAACCAGACAGTCGATGCTTTTGGTGAATTTCCTATCAAGTTGCAGCGATCTCTAGCTAGTGTGGGTTGGTACGAAAAGTGAGTTAAATGTTTTCGATATTAAACAATATTGAGTTTAATTTTTGTGAAGTAAAACAATCACTAGACGATTTCAAATAAATTTATATTGGTTATCTTTGTTGAATTGACATTTTATCATAATTAGTATTGTCAGCCGGAATAGCTCAGTTGGGAGAGCGTTAGACTGAAGATCTAAAGGTCCCTGGTTCAATCCCGGGTTCCGGCGTGATCGGAACGATCGGCGGCTGATCAATATTTTTTATTAAACATTGCAATGTTAGCATCTAAGTGTCACAAAAGCACTAAAAGCATTTTACTTATACCAATGAAATTCTTTATTTCAGTTTTGACGCAAAAAGAGTCATAATTAGACAGGGTCACGTGGCAGACAATTTTTACTTTATCTTGTCAGGAACGGGTAAGACTTCTTAAGAAAACCGCATTTCTTGTTTGTTAGATATACGCATGTAAACCAAGATGGAGAGTATTTATATAAGTTATCCTAATTGTTTTCCGATCCAAAATATCCTATTTTAGTAGCTATCAGAATCCATGTATGTATGTGTGTATGTATGTTTGAAAATACATAGTATGAAATAAAGTTTAAACCAAACCAAAAGTTATTTAGATGTTTAATTCTATCTTAATTTTTTATCATGGTAATATTTTCGACCAAAAAATGTCGTAATGTAACGCATTTTATAGATATTCAGGAAGGGCTGAGAGTTTGTTAAAAGGTGACCTACAGTCCGGCACAGGTCATATTTATGGATATCCACACTATCCACACGTTTTATTATTTATTTCCTTCAGCGGTTGTTACCATACTAGAGACAGACAAAGACACGGGGGACCAGGCAGTCAGGACTGTGGCGTTTCTTCGTAAAGGAAACAGTTTCGGGGTAGACCTATATAATATACTTTTTATTAGATGAAAAAAATCAAAAATGATATTCAAGTATTCGTTTGAGATATTCGAATTTATCGAATTCATTCGTGTTTGTTTATATTCTTTTTACGCTGACTCTTTTCTTTTCATGCGTGTGTAATTAACAGACTACATTAGTTTAAAAATTCTAAATTACGTCTACTTGATATGAGAAGAAGAGTGCAAGCGAAATAATTTTAATTGATGTTGATGTTGTTCTTATAACGCTATTTGTTTAGAAACACATTCGAATTCGGTCACATCCTTAATAATTATCATATTAATATCTTATTACAATAAAGTTTTGTCAAATTTAGGAATGATATTGACTAACCATTCACTCTCGTCCTTTTTCGCATTTTCAGGAATTGGCCTTAATGCACGGGGCACGTCGTAGCGCCACGGTCACCTGCAAGACGAATGTGGAATTACTGGCCGTCAGTCGGGAGGATTTTATCGATATATTTATGCATATCGAAAAAGACAAAGAACCAGAACATATTCGATTCCTTCGGACAATAGATTTATTCCGGGACTGGCCGATTGATAAAATTCCAATTGATAATCCGAAAATATGTTTATTCACGTTCTTTAGGTAAGTCAGCGTAGGCAGTTATTAATATCAAAATAATCTAAAATTTCTTTTTTTTTTCTTTTTCCGGCCCAAGAAGGTAGCCCAATGTATTGAACCACGTCACATGGTTTGCATAGGTCGGGGATCCATCACATACAAACCTTACAAAAATAATTTACATGTATTTTATGAATATTTACATATTGACAATACGCATATCAAAGTAGATTTGTAATATCTAAAAACACTAAAAAGTCTTCTAACTAGGCCCGTTTTTAGGAGAAGAAAAATATATTAGAAAGAGTCAAAACTTCTTATGTATTTCTAAGCTTCAGGGTTGAATGTCCTCGGAACTCTTCAGTTATATTCCGGTCGGGCTGTTAGAGAAACTAGTAGACTTTTTATTGTTAAGGAATCAAGTAAAAAATTGATCAGCCGCCGATCGTTCCGATCACGCCGGAACCCGGGATTGAACCAGGGACCTTTAGATCTTCAGTCTAACGCTCTCCCAACTGAGCTATTCCGGCTGACAAATTTATAAACAAAAAACCCTAATTTTGAAGTTTAGTCAATATTTTTCAGTGAAATGCAAATTAGTGGCGATATTCACGATAATACCATGTTAAAGTATTTGAAGTTACACTAGATTCAAGGTCACAGTTTAGCCGATTAGAAAATGGAATCGAATTGTGTTTAACGAAACTTTTCTACTCGCTGTATGCATGCTATTGAAGTCAATAAGTCGTATTAGCGGGATAAATAAAGCGTACTTTTCGGCAAAATAGTGCAAATTTTCAAAATGTTATATGTTGTCCTATTTTTAACGCATTTACCGGGTGTGACACCGTGTCAGCTCTCCGTGGAAAGGACAAAAAGACTTGGAATATAATATCCATTTCGGTATGCAGCCCTCCTCACAAAAAATCCGGATGACTTCTTTCCTGTAACAAATAACTAATGTATGCCTAAAACAGCACTAAGGCAAATGGGTCTCGTTCTACATACCACTACTATTAGAGGTCGGGGGGGGGGGGGGGGGGAGATTTTACAAAATTCGTTTGAATTTATATATATGTATGTATAAACATACTAGACATGTTATGAAAATGAGCTAAGATAGTATAATTCATTGGTATTGAGAATTTTGAGAATTTTCTATGGTTGAAAAAATATTTGGGGGCCATTTTGAAAATTTAGCGGCCATCTTGAATCGAGGCACTTGAACTTTGGCACACCCCCCAAATCGTTTCTACATATCATTCCCAACATGTGTGCAACATTTGATGCTTGTATGACAATTTGCACTATTTTTTCGATATTTACCCCGCTATATTTTCCTCCTACAAAATCGACAATTATCTAAATGGTATTACTGACAATATGTTCGTACATTTTAACCATTTGTATTTCATCACGGTCATTATGACTAAAATTAGCTAGGAAATTATCGGCAAGTCGAAAATATGATCAGCCGCCGATCGTTCCGATCACGCCGGAACCCGGGATTGAACCAGGGACCTTTAGATCTTCAGTCTAACGCTCTCCCAACTGAGCTATTCCGGCTGACATCTATATGTACAATAAACGCTCATTTCCTCATTAGGGCCTAAAGAACAATAATAGTGGCTTGTAAACACTATTGCTTCATTTAATGTCATAATAAGTATTGATTAAATTTTTTGTAATTTGTAATCGAATTGAGTAAAACATAGCTTAACTAACAGAATTACTGAAAGCCAGTGAAATGGATATAATACTATTAGTATATTAAATATTTTTCCGACATAAAATCGAGATACAATGTACCAAAATGGTACGGCTAGATTCTGACATTTTGTATTTTATTCTTGCACAAATTCGTACAATTATATTCCAAAATTTAATTGCAAAATCCGTGTAGTTACAAACTATTAGGAATGCTTTTTGGTAAGAATAAACTAAAATAATCCAACTGCCAACAAATAAAAAATATTGATCAGCCGCCGATCGTTCCGATCACGCCGGAACCCGGGATTGAACCAGGGACCTTTAGATCTTCAGTCTAACGCTCTCCCAACTGAGCTATTCCGGCTGACAAGTGTTAAATCGATGAAATGTCAGACTGTGTTAAATAACCGTAACTAGTGATTTTGCAAATGAGTGTAAATTTTAATAAATAATTCCGTAAACTTTGACCCTTTCTAAGCTAATTTTAGTCATGTTACTAATGAGTTAATCTGCTTATTCTTTCAGTTCTTCATATAGACGCCCATATAGCATAACAAATTATCATTATATTGCTATTGTTTGTAATAAAGAAATACATAAGTTAGTATGAAATTCGTATTTTGTGTAAGTCCCGGATATTATATCACCTAAAAAGCTACTAAAACACTAATCGTGAGACAAGTAGATTGTGAGATTTCTGGGTTTTCTAATGAATACATGTGAGAAAAGTGTTGATATAAAATAACACATAGTGATTAATCTAAAGCGGTCAACAAGCATAGAGAATTCTTTTTTCAATTTTATCACTAAATACTTTAAAAAGTATGATCAGCCGCCGATCGTTCCGATCACGCCGGAACCCGGGATGAACCAGTGAGATTAAGATCTTCAGTCTAACGCTCTCCCAACTGAGCTATTCCGACTGACAATAAAAATAATGAGAATAATTATATGATATAATCGCCATGGATATTTTAATTATGTTTTCGTTTCTCGGTCAATTTTTAAAATCATTCTCTATTAAGATAATCATTTACGCATCAATTAGATACTAATCATGCCTTTCTGATTTTTTATTTAACTTTATAAGAATTACATGTATATGTGAAACAAGAGTGCCAGGGCAAAAAATACGTCAGTCAAGGGCCATAACTCAGAAGTGCCTGGGCCGATTGGGCTGGTTATCGAACTTGACCGAGAATGTATGAATTAGAGAGCGGACACCGTTGTGGTGTTCCCGCCCGCCCACCGTGGGTGCTCCTATAATACGACCCGTGTTTCAAACGGGCGTATAGAAATGAAGAAATAGAAAATGGCAATAAAATGATTAAATGGCTACCTCTATAACGATGATAAATTATATATTTTTAATTAATAACAGAAAATCTACTTTTTAACCATTTAAAATAAAAATATAAAAAGAAAATCACAGACTAAAAAAGAAAAAAATATTGATCAGCCGCCGATCGTTCCGATCACGCCGGAACCCGGGATTGAACCAGGGACCTTTAGATCTTCAGTCTAACGCTCTCCCAACTGAGCTATTCCGGCTGACGAGAGTTTCCCCGATAAATCTTCAAGTGGTGAGCGATGAAAACATTTTAGTTAAGGTTTAAATACACCATACATGTTAACGTTTAATAGTTAATTAAGGTTCTCGCTGTGTGGGGCTAACCATAATTATATCCATGTGCATTATATTCAATGTACATATGCTAGAACAAAATTTAATGCATAGTTATGCGGTTTGGCGATGAAATAATAAATCAATAGGAGTCTATTCATAATATGATTCAGTGTAATATGCATGAGTAACGTTACATGAAATATTATTATTTAGTTCATGCGCATGTATTTAATTACAAAATTATTTTCATGCCGAGTTAATGCCTTTGTGTCGTATGTAATGTTTATGTATACATAAAATGGATAGTACAGCCTCGCACGTTCATGAATAACTACAAGCGTATATATGTATATAGGCCTACATTATACTAGCCTAATGTATTTAATTAATTTGTCCAGATAGCATCCCTGATTTGTCACATGACCCACGAGTGTAACAACAGATCTTTTGTTACTTCCGTGCATGACCCACTAAATCCTTTTTTTGGCGAAATATCTATTCTAGATAGTGGCTATATAAGGGCCAAATTTAATTCTTCGTTTTAGCCGTTATGCTTCAAAATATACATGTTACATTATTATTGCATCAATTTCATCAATTATTTGATATTACACAACCTTTCATCGTGCACGGTATTAAATTAAGTTAATTGCTAACATCAAAATGATTATGAAATGTGTGTACCGTAAAACTCAGTGAACTGCTGTATTCAAGGAGATTAATAAAATCTATTTACTGTAAAATCATATCTATTTGTTAAAAAATATTATTTTCTACTCTAACCTGAACTTGTAGTTTTTAAAGCGTATTGAACAGGAAGTGCCCTTGGGTATATTACACAGTCATGTTCTTAATTAGATGACATTATTACGAATTAGACAGTATAACATAAATTATATATCTACGTAGATTTTCTCACTACGGACGTGTAGTTGTGACGTATGATAAAGTATACAGTAAAACCTCACTAATGACCACTTACCAAAGACCATTACTATACAGTACAGGTCGTCTTTGACTATTCTGATAAGGCTACCATTAAAAAATATTTTGTTTGGGGTTACGCTAACTACTCACCAAAAAATAGCCCTACCTAACTTTTTTGGTCTCCTGAACATTTTTGTTTTCAATATATAAATAGCATTTTCACAGGTATTTTGAGTTGAATGTAAAAAATAAATAGTAAAACATATTTCCAACCTACATAGTCAATGAAAATTCTCTGGGTAGCGTTAACACAAACAAACATTTTTAGTGAAACGTGCGTATGGATTTTAGATTTTAATTCTCACGGACTATTTTCTTTCAGGCGCGGAGTACTACTGTGTAAGGATAGCAACACAACAGACTGGATCTATATTATAAAAACAGGATCTTGTCGGGTTCTGAAAGATTTAAATGACACCAAACCAAACATACCAGGCCTGGAATATATCCCGTACTCCATAAAACAAGCTTATATAAGTAAGTACAATTGTACTGACCTTCGATGTTTAGCCATAGGCGTATCCTGACACACTTATAAAAAATGCCCTGGTGTTTAGCGTTGCATTATCAGCCAGGGACTTTTCCAGTTTTAATGTTGGAGGAATACCCTAGACGTACACCTGTGTAGACCTACCGACCTTCCGTAAGCTAGATGGATAGCTTCCTCCATGCAGTGTATATATAATGTGTTTCGTCCTGGGTGAGATTCGAACTCAGGAGCTACTGATGACTAGTGAGAGACCATAATCACTCGACCTCAGGTCTCACATTAAAAACATCCCAACAAATATAATTCCTGAGGATGATAGCGTCTTGTTAGAGTCAAGAGGGGTTGTATGTGTAATCATTGTACCTGGGCTTAGACCCACCCCGCCAACCCTGGAAAACCGTATTTCCAGTAAAGACTATAAAAGTCTCTGGTTCGAAAATTGTTGAAATGTTACGTGTTTTCATAAAGGTAATCCTATATATCGAGGGCTCAGCGCAACACTGTCGTAACTTGTTCTTATTTCAATATGAGTTACGACACTGTTGCGCTGAGCCCTCGATATGCATACTATGTATGAAAATAGGTTAATCGGCTTTTTGTCATTGCTTCTCTGTCTTGCTACGCACTCTGTATAGAAATAGGCGGAACCTGGTTCCCGTTCCATGTTTCAGTCCACCATATGTCTTTGCACAGACAGAGTCAACAGGAACCAGTCTGAGACAGGCACTGAGTGTCGAGCATTGTAAATACGGTCTAATGCATTAGATGTCAGCTACGGTCGCAATTTTCTTTCATCTCAGGTACTCGGGTCAATATGTAGTTCAAGACACTAGGTTTGAGAAAACTGTCTAACTATACGCCTTCATTCACTGATTAGTATTGATATGTTTGCAATGAGTTAATTAACGTTTATTTGCATCCAAGAATAAACACAGCGCACTGCAGTACTACTTAAACTCTACTCATGTTGGAGACAATACCGATCATTGTATATGGCCACTGCTAATTTACTTTCGTTGTTCTACCATAGATAGAGCCGGTGAAATAAGAAATTAATTTTGTAGTAGTCGATGTTTGAATACGAAGTATAAGCGACTAATTCGCAAATATGACGCATTGTTAGTCTGGCAGAATCCCGACTGGGTTGTAATTATATCTTTAAGTTGATACAATATTCGATAAAAAAAATATTTTCAAATCTATGAAAATAAGTCAACTAAGGCAGCTAGAGAACCCATGTGACCATAATAAATAACCTGGTTCCCTTTGACCATGCCTGTACATTGACATTTGGTGCACTGCAACAAGGAACGGGAACCAATTTACTTAATGCAACAGCTGAAATTAATTTGATGTGAATTTAGTCTGACAAATTCAATAAATGTGTACTAAAGACCCGTCATTGCCCTTATGGTGGCCTTCATTTACGCGTGTCTGTTCGCACAGACATACTGACTGTACGTACATTCAGGCCCGTAAGAAGCGATTGCAGACAGGGGGTTAATTTTAGATTTTGTCCGATAACGGTAGAATACAGCCCATTTTAGGTATCATTACAGCCGCAATTATTGGGGGAAATTCCCTCTCCCCGGCTGCTACGGCCTTGTCATTACAGTACTAATATTTCTATCGATTTATTTTGTGTTCTTGCAGAGTTGCCTCCCATTGCACCAAACAAATCATTGGATACGCCACGATCTAATTTTTCCCAAAAACATACATTTCAACAAAATAATCATCGACATAGATTTAAACTTCCGGTTATGCAACAACGAACACAAGAACAATGTAAGTATATGCATGTTTATTAAATGTTAAACGCTTCTATATTATGACCACGGATGGGTATAATTCAATCGGTTTAATTATTATTCAATTATTATGGTGATCACACTATTATGTAGAAATATACAGGAAATATTTTAAACAAGTACCAAAAATGAGGGGTTGTTATAATGCGGAGGTCGATATTTTGAGACTGTCACTAAAAGAAGTATCACTATACATGTATATCAAACATGAACGTAATTAATATAACGCTAAAGCTAGCCATCGTTTACCAAATACCAATGATCCGCCCTTTTATCTATTCATCAGCGAAACAGTATTTGTATGCTGTTGCGTGTCGTTATTTTTCGACACGGTTGCTTAAGACATTAATCTTTTCTTTAATTATTCGAATACGAAATGTTTTTCGTAATTGATAATATTAAATATATAATAAAATGCAATTATGTAACTTTTAAAGAAATTTTAAGATTTAAGAATTTTTATTAAGCTTTACTATTAACTTGGTAATAAAAGTGCACAATTTTCCGAGATAATCTCCGTAGGTATTATTTAAACTTATTATAATTTATTTTTTTCAGTGTTAACTATCTCTATAGAACATCAGTCACATTTGAATGATATATTTGATAGATTACATACAGTTTCTAGACGAGAAAAAAGACATGTAAGTCTTCATTAGGATTTTCTATGTTTATCAAATAAAGCGAATAAGGTACTGATTGATTATTTCAATAAACGTCCTGTACTACTGCAGACTTGCAAAATCGAAAGAATATCGCATTGGACGGTTCAAATCCACAAACCATGTATTGGTTGATGTGTGTCTGTATACAGTAAAACCCCTGTAAACCGGACTACCTTAAAACCGGAATTCCGTGAAAATCGGACTATTTTCCAAGTCCCATTTTTTTGGGATTTTTTTATCTTAAGCTCAGTGAAGACTCCAATTCTCAGAAAACCGGACTTTTGGCCCAGTCCGGAATATGTCCGGTTTTGATGGGTTTTAATGTACTAGAAATTCAGCATGAGAATTTTAAAGTTTCATTCTATATAATGTGCTCATCATTTTCGATTTCCTTCATTAGAATTGTATGATTTACTAGTATTACTATTATATAACAAATAAAAAGATGATCACAATCTATTTGACAGAGTGAAGTCTCGTCAATACGAGATCTGAAACACGAGAACAGAGGAAATAGTAAAGTGTTTGTTCAGATACAAAAACTGACGTCCCGAGATGTATTTGTAAGTACATGTGTACTCATTTCATATTCCATCTATCAAGTAATCAATATCAAAATTTCACCGCTGTATACACTGAGGCCTACGTCCTTATTTTTGCGGGTGAAAATTTTCGCTTTTTAAGATGTTCTTGAATTAGCGGGTTCTACATTTGCTGTTTCATAGCCAAACGCCAAAATAAAGTCATTTCCATTTTCCGTATCGGCCAAATTACAACACTCCAGGAACTATTTTTCGCCATTTTAAAGGGAAGTAACTCTAAAGCTTTACATTTTACAAATATACATGCACTGGATATCGTAACTAAACTAGTCCCCGTTCCATGTTGCAGCGTACCAAAAGCTTTGTACATATAAGTCAACGGGAACCAGTTTATATCGTGACTTACTACTATCATATATCTATTACATTGAAATAAAGAAGCAGCTGGTCATGGGAAGTCCTTAATTCGCTTTATCCGAATTTTCGCTATATCCGAGTTCACTGTAACCGTATTTACTGTAGCTTTATATTTTATGATATATTTTATCTACATACAGGGTTTAGAACATGCAGTGTTTGGTATGATTGGACAGACAACAAGTTGTAGTCTGGTGTCTGATGGCGCAGAATGTATTCTCATCAATAAAAAATTCTTTCTACAACATTTAACTGACAAAGTAACAAAACAAATACGAAAAACGGTAAGTTTGTAACCATCACAGGACCTTGAAATTGTATTCGTATAACACCAATAGACCTAAAAAACATAGTCCGAGCCTTGTTCATAGACCGGTGTATATCTCGTATAAAAACGTACCAGTCTATGAACGAGGCATGAACTGTGTTTTTTTGGGGACGTATTGGTGTTATATGGACACAATTTCAAGGTCCTGTGGTAACCATTCATTTAAAACATCCAACAAGCAGACGAGGGATGGATATATTGTTGATATACATTCAAACCTGTGTTAACAGCCACCTCCGAATAAACAGAACCCTGTGAATAAAAGCCATCTGTCAATAAAGACCACATTTTGTCTTTCCAAAATTCGCAGGCTTTATTGTACAGTGTGCACTGTATTCAACTGTGTATTCAACCGTGCATGCAGCTTATATTCACAGCGAAATACTCCTTCAAAATTATTATTTAAAAATAAATTACATTGATGTACTCCCAATATATCTTTTAATAATCTGGAATTGGTGTGAATTTGGCATTGCAGACACTTATAAATGCTGTTTTTTTTATATTATTTTAAGACTATTCAGGACAACAAATTAAAAATATACATTTATTCCGGTAACATCTGCCAAAAGTATAGGGATGGTCGTGTCACTACTTGTTCAGAACCTGTATTCGTATCTTTATTCTTACAGATTCAGCCCATACCAACAGAAGAAAGTTTACAACAAAAGTTACAGGATCAAACTAATTGGGACGCTTACAAATCTATGACTGTATCCAACTTTATTGTGTTTAAGAAACAATTACATGAACACGAGGTGGATGCCTTGTATTTGTGATAGAAAATTTAAGCCTATATTAAACCTTTAAACAAAGGCCAACAAATGTAGAAAAACGCGTGACCTTTGTACAAAGATGGTCTTTCCTCAGAGGATTAATAGCCGGATCTATTTTGTCTACACTGAACAGAACTTATTACTACCTTTTTATGAAATGCAGTTTCTCGGCATTTACTCAAAAATGTATTGATAAATATAACATAATATTCATTAGAAATAGGGCTGTCCCGATACAGATCTCAGCCGATACGATACGTATTGCGATACGGTACTAGCGATATGCGATATCAACGATACGATATAAAAGTATTTCAAAGTAATGAAAAACGTTGTAATACATTTATATGAGTGTTTTGGGGAACTCTGCACACTGGTTTGGTGCTAGAAAGTCTTAATTAACTGTTAAACAGGTGTAAAACTAAATTTGTCTTGTACTTAAAGTCATCAATTTTATTCACATATATATTAGTTGATATTGTGGAAATTAAATAATTATGAGAAATTAATCTCTGTCCCATAAATGACCTTATATCAAGATTAGAACCTAGCCATATAAAATTGTTTAAAGAATCAGGGATATGATTGTCAAATTTGTTAACAATACTTAATTGATAAACGAACTTCTGAAACCTTCAACTTGGATGTTCGGATGACGAGACATATGTGTTCTAAGGTTACTAGTCCTACCACTATACTTGACATCGTGTTGACACTTATTACAGACAACTACATACGTGCTTCTTTGTTTCAATCGGCAAACCAAAACGCTATCACAGTTTTATGTAAAATTACATGGTGGCGTAATACAATTTATAAGTCAATATCTACTTGACAAAATCTGAATATTCGAATCGAATTCGGTGTTCAGCTTTACCTGACGCTGCTAATTTCGATATGGAGATGGAATCCCGGATATAAGTTGCGTTAGGATTGTCGATGATGATATGAGAGTAAATTCGGAAATCTAGTTCAGTTGTTTAACATGTTAAGAGTTTTTTTAAATATAAATAAAAACCGCGATACGGCCGATACGGGACCTTCCGATACGATATGCATATCGTTCAGCACTGTACCGGTACGTACCGGTATGCAGCCATATCGGGACAGCCCTAATTAGAAACATGTGTAAAACTTTCTAAACTGGTAAATTACATGCCGTTTATCCCGGTGCACCCAAGCGGAACGGGGGTGATGTACTTTTTTCAAATTGACTCGAACATAACGTGTTTATGTCAAATACTAGTTTTAAACTATCCAGAAAATAGGAAGCATTTTTTATAGATGCTTGGGCACCCATCCCATCGATGTCTCTTAACTGCTTAAGGACGGGAAGTTCCTACGTGCCATCAGTTGATCTTCATCATCCGGGATAATTCTTATATTATAGAGATTAAGACAGAGTTGTTGGAGTTGTTCTGCTTTTCGGTGGTTGATTAACAAACACACGATTCCTGGGTTCTTATTCTATACCAACCTTATTATCTGTATGTAACTGCCATCACTAAGCGATGTTTCTACGCACCATTTGTGATCTTTCGCATCTGGACTAATCTGTAATCATATATAAAGCCATCTTTGTGTGGATCTTTCAGCTATATATCGACGGGTGATTAACCTAACCAGTGTTTCTGGATGCTTTGCCAGTACAAACCTTGTTCCCCGTATGTAACTGTTGACTTCTCCTCATGAATGATCACTGGTGCAGGACGAATGGCTTTAGAAGCAATGTGTCACATAGTCTTCGAACTCACGAAACCAAAGTCTGTTGACCAAACGCTCTACTTCGTTACAAGGCCATTGAGGAGATGTTTGTATTTTTTAACTATGTAATGCGAAAACGAGTAAGAGTAGGGTATACTCACTTTGGGACGGCCCTGAAATGACCCGATGATGTCTGTCGAAAGGGCCATTAAACAACAGAGAAACATACATTCTTAACTGTGATAATTATATGTGATTTATTGCCTAATCATGCCACGTGTTTAATTTAAAATATGTATGCAATGATGTTTTCAGCGCAATCAATTTACGTATTTGTTTCTGTTACATGTAAATGATTGTAATTGTACCTTCTTCAAGAGTGTGAAAACATACAATAAACGTTGGAATAAACAAATACTAGTAGTTTAAGTTAATAATTTTAGTATTATTCAATCATTTAAATTCATATATATATATGAGCAGTGAGGATATAACATATATGAGCAGTGATCAGAGAGTGTATTACATATATGAGTAGTATTCAGTGAGTATATTACATATATGAGTAGTATTCAGTGAGTATATTACATATATGAGTAGTATTCAGTGAGGGTATTACATATATGAGTAGTATTCAGTGAGTATATTACATATATGAATAGTATTCAGTGAGTATATTACATATATGAGTAGTATTCAGTGAGGGTATTACATATATTAGTGATCAGTGAGTGTATTACATATATTAGTAGTGATCAGTGAGTGTATTACATACATGCGTAGTGATCAGTGAGGATATATCATATATGAGTAGTGATCAGTGAGGATATATCATATATGAGTAGTGATCAGTGAGGATATATCATAAACTATATGAGTAGTATTCAGTGAGGGTATTACATATATGAGTAGTGATCAGTGAGGATATATCATATACGAGTAGTAATCAGTGAGGATATATCATATATGAGTAGTGATCAGTGAGGATATATCATAAACTATATGAGTAGTATTCAGTAAGTGTATTACATATATGAGTAGTATTCAGTGAGTGTATTACATATATGAGTAGTATTCACTGAGGGTATTACATATATGAGTAGTATTCAGTGAGTGTATTACATATATGAGTAGTATTCACTGAGGGTATTACATATATGAGTAGTGATCAGTGAGTGTATTACATATATGAGTAGTATTCAGTGAGTGTATTACATATATGAGTAGTATTCACTGAGGGTATTACATATATGAGTAGTGATCAGTGAGTGTATTACATATATGCGTAGTGATCAGTGAGTGTATTACATATATGAGTAGTGATCAGTGAGTGTATTACATATATGCGTAGTGATCAGTGAGGATATATCATACATGAGTAGTGATCAGTGAGGATATATCATAATTATATGAGTAGTGATCAGTGAGGATATATCATAAACTATATGTGTAGTATTCAGTGATTGTATTACATATATGAGTAGTATTCGGTGAGGATATTACATATATGAGTAGTATTCAGTGAGTGTATTACATATATTAGTAGTGATCAGTGAGGATATATCATATATGAGTAGTATTCAGGGAGTATATTACACATGTGAGTAGTATTCTGTGCGTATATTACACATGAGAATAGTGTTCAGGCAGTTTATTACACATATGAGTAGTGTTCAGTAAGTATATTACATATATGAGTAGTGTTATGTGAGTATATTACACATAAGAATAGTGTTCAGGCAGTTTATTACACATATGAGTAGTGTTCTGTAAGAATATTTCTGTGATTATATTACATGTGTGAGTAGTGTTCCGTGAGTATATTACATAATTATGTAAGTAGTATTCTTTGAGTATATTACATGTATATTACACATGAGAATAGTGTTCAGGCAGTTTATTACACATATGAGTAGTATTCATTAAGTATATTACACATATGAGTAGTGTTCAGTAAGTATATTACACATATGAGTAGTGTTCAGTAAGTATATTACATATGTGAGTAGTGTTATGTGAGTATAATTATTATACATGAAAATAGTGTTCAGGCAGTTTATTACACATATGAGTAGTGTTCAGTAAGTATATTACACGTATGAGTAGTGTTCAGTAAGTATATTACATATATGAGTTGTGTTATGTGAGTATATTACACATTAGAATAGTGTTCAGGCAGTTTATTACACATATGAGTAGTATTCATTAAGTATATTACACATATGAGTAGTGTTCAGTTAGTATATTACACATATGAGTAGTATTCAGTAAGTGTATTACATATGTGAGTAGTGTTATGTGAGTATATTACACATTAGAATAGTGTTCAGGCAGTTTATAACTCATATGAGTAGTGTTCAGTAAGTATATTACACATATGAGTGGTGTTCAGTGAGTATATTACATATGTGAGTAGTGTTCTGTGAGAATATTTCTGTAAGTATATTACATGTGTGAGTAGTGTTCCGTAAGTATATTACATAATTATGTTAGTAGTATTATTTGAGTATATTACATGTGTGAATAGTGTTCTGTGAGTATATTACACACATGGGTAGTGTTCTGTGACGGTAAATTACACATATGAGTAGTGTTATGTTAGTAAAGTTCATATGTCAGTAGTGTTCGGTAAGTATAAGGGCAAACACTTTTTTCGGGGTTTGGACGCAGGAAGGGCAAACACTTTTTCGGGGTTTGGACGCATGAAGTCACAAGATGGATATAACAGTAAAGATTATTTACGTTTTTGGTCCATCATCACGTGATAATCTTTACTGGCAGTGATTAATGAGCCGTCAGGCTGCTAACTAAAACATTATTACGGTAACACGCATGTTGACAATATATGCCGTGTAGAAGTTACAAAATATTAGGAATGATTTTTGATAATGTAAGAATAAACTAAAATAATCTGCCAACAAATAAAAAATATTGATCAGCCGCCGATCGTTCCGATCACGCCGGAACCCGGGATTGAACCAGGGACCTTTAGATCTTCAGTCTAACGCTCTCCCAACTGAACTATTCCGGCTGACAATTACTCAATCGATACATACGTTGAGTCGATTTCACATTTAATAAAATAAGAAATTAAAATAGAAATATGTGAAACAAATTTTTTCCAACCGATGTATTGAAAGTCGAAAATATTTTTAGAAGCGGAAGCAAAGCGAGAGCTTCTAGTGTGATACACCCAGTTTTCTACTTACAATAACGTGGCGCCTCTTATTCATACATTCGCGTTGAAAATAGCACCACTGGTTGTATAACTCTACCGATTGCAGTTTTGATACAAGTTGGATATATTGCAGGATTATGTTGATTTGGAAATATTATATATACATTGTTTTTTGGCATTTCAAACTGTTAAACTATTGAGTTTAATAATTCAGTATTCATCCGCACAAAAGTTTCATTCATAAGGGCGATTCGCATATAAGTTTCATTCATAAAGACAATGAATAGTGCGCATAGCTACTACGCATGGGAATCGCTAAAAGACCCAACCACATCGCTAATGAGTTAACACTAATGAGGGAGGAATACTAATCTATTATTAGTAATAATTTATTACATATAATTACGAATTTTTAAGAGGCAGATCTGCTTTTACAGTGAATGTGATGCATTATCTAAAATAACTAGGACAAGATCGACAAATAAAATAATATGATCAGCCGCCGATCGTTCCGATCACGCCGGAACCCGGGATTGAACCAGGGACCTTTAGATCTTCAGTCTAACGCTCTCCCAACTGAGCTATTCCGGCTGACATTTACTTGCACAATAAACGCTCATTTTGATGATTAGTCGATTTTTCATTAAATAACAATGACAGTGACTGATTTTCACGACTGCATCACGTGAAATGGTGAAACAATTTGACTGACAATCATTATTTAATCAACGCTCTTTTCGATGGTAAGTCGATTTATCTTTACGGAACAATAGCAAGAGCTAATATCCACGATTGCATCATATTAACGTCTATGATTAATGAATAAATTCATGTTTTAATTTGTTGCAGAGGATCAGAAAGTGAAGTCGAATTGAACCAATCCTTCAAAATAATCATCCGATGTACTAGAAAGCTATTGAAATCGATTTATATGATACCTTTCTCCTACATTCAATTGACATTTAAAATGCAATGTGTCAAAGCGTTATTGCTGAAGATCTATTTCGTACATTCAAACAATTTGTATCATTTAAAACAGTCAATGTCAACAAGAGTAAAATATTCATATGGTAGTTTCAAAATACTCATACAAACATAATCTTACGTAAAGATAAATATTGACTTATATAATCTAGTGAATGGTCTACAAGACTGTAAAATTATTGATCAGCCGCCGATCGTTCCGATCACGCCGGAACCCGGGATTGAACCAGGGACCTTTAGATCTTCAGTCTAACGCTCTCCCAACTGAGCTATTCCGGCTGACATTTGTTGTTACATTAAACGCTCGTTTTAACTTGTATTCACTATTACATCATTAAATTTCCAAGTGATAAGCATAGATTCAGTGATTAGAAATTGTAATCGAATTGAGTTAAAAACAATTTTACAAACAGAATAACTGAAAACCATTAAAATAGATATATATGATAGATACTTTTCTCCCACATAAAATAGACATTTGAGATACCTTGTAATAAAACAGTATGGTTGAAGATTTATTTAATATGTTATAATATTTGGTATTTTGTCAGAGTCTATGTCATATAAAAACTCGTAAAATACTATTATATGTATTAATTTTACGTAATGTGATGCATTATCTAAAATAACTAGGACAAGATCGACAAATAAAATAATTTGATCAGCCGCCGATCGTTCCGATCACGCCGGAACCCGGGATTGAACCAGGGACCTTTAGATCTTCAGTCTAACGCTCTCCCAACTGAGCTATTCCGGCTGACATTTCGATGCACAGTAAACGCTCATTTTGATGATTAGTCGATTTTTCATTAAATAACAATGACAGTGACTGATTTTCACGACTGCATCAAGTGAAATGGTGAAATATTTTGGCTGACAATCATTATTCAATCAATGCTCTTCGATGGTAAGTTGACTTATCTTTACGGAACAAAAGCAAAAAAACTAATATCCACGACTTGCATCATATTAACGTCTATGATTAATGAATGAATTCAATGTGTATTGAAATCTATTGACATATACATGCTAAAATTAACATACATTTCTCCCACATAGTACATCTACTCGCACATATATTTTACTTATAACATTAGTCTATGTATTATTGGACCCTTGTATTCTTCATCGTTCGTGCACTTGCATACTTTAATGTGTACCTAATCACAACTTGATGAATTACATTTTTGTAGGATACATTCAGAACTCCTCAGCGTTTGTCTCAAGAAAATGCCTCGGACATAATTAATAGACAGGCCGCCATTTTGTTGTTGTTGTTTACAGGCTTCTTTTCTATCATGGCTCATCCTGGGAATCCAACCGGATGGAAACAATCTGTTTCTCTTTCTATAAGAATTTGATGCCCTTTTCGAAAATCGCGAACGAAAACTACGTTTGAAAGTCTGAAACGAATGCCTTGTGTTGAAAAGGTAGTGACCGGAGACCACATAACCAAACTTTGTAACCCTACACTTAAGTACGAGGCGTATTTCTCAGTTACAGAAATGCCTAAGTAGTTACGATTGTTGTAGAACGCTCGTGCTGGTTAAAGTGGAACTCCTATATAGTCCAGACCAGTAGAAAAGCTCATTATTTGTTACTGAATTGCTATCAAAGAAAAGAAGACCCAATGTTTCGGAAAAAATATAAAAATGTACCGGACATGTTTATAGTCTGATATTTATACATGTAATATTCAGCCGACTTTCAAAAGTTAAACCCTGTTCACTGGGTTATAGGTCATCCGTTTACACTCTGCGCCGAAGGCAGCCACGGAACATTGACAGTCCCTCACAGGTACCCATTTAAACACCTGGGTGGACAGGAACAAACGTGGGATGAAAAAAAAAATACTCAAATATCCAAAACAATTAGCAAAATTGTCAATATTTTGCATCAGCTACATTTACAATCGATATGGTTCCCGGCTTCGTAGTGTTTGAATGCACCACGTATTGAACACATGAGAACCAGTGTGTTATTTTGCCTGCTGGTTCTCGTAATTTCAGTACTCGGTGCAGTCATATACTACAAAGCCGGGAACCATATCGATTGTAAATGTAGCTGATGCAAAATATTGACAATTTTGCTACATGTAATTGTTTTGGATATTTTGGTGTTCATGTTGAGGTTGAAACTTAAACTTGACAATAATCGTGAAGAATAATGTGTACTGCATCGACTGACACAAAGAGTATGTGAAAATGTTGGAAATGGAATAAAATACCAGTTGTTTTCGAAGGTACGTGTGAAACGAACATTTATATCTTGTAGTATATATTGTTGACGTTGAAAAATGTATTTTTTCAAAACGGCTTATTTTAGGTTTTATTGATAGATGTGATAAGTTTATGTGTTGGGATTGACAAAAATACAATTATTTTTTTTTTAAAAGCTCCAGTAACCCCAAGTGTCTGTGCTCACGATCTCAATGCAAATGTTCTATACTAACGCTTCTAAGAAAAATCGTTTGTTGTTGTTGTTGTCCACCGGTAAAAGTTTGTCACGGGCGGGGGTAATAAACACTTCATAATTACAGGATATGTCAATTCGGCAATTTAATTAGATGGGTTTTGCCGAATATGGACCATTAAAATACACTTTGCGGCTTGGTACACAGAAATTCAACTATTTTTAGGATGACCTTGGTCTGTTTACTTAATATGTACACACCAAATACTCTTAACAGATATCTAAATGTGTGCATGGAATAATCTGTAATCTGATATACCGTGTCAGTTTGTTAGGTCAAACTTATCAGAGTCGTTTCATAAACATCCTTTATGTAGAACTGTACGGATAAACAAATCAAGTAAGTGTATATTCTGTATGTGCTTGTTCTCAATATTCTTTTGTTGTAAATGATTTCTGCTTCATAAGTTTGCCTTTTCTTCGAAGAATCGCCCTAGTCTTACTAACTCGATCAGCTGTTCGCTTGGCTGATTTATTAACTGAATTCGGAAGTGCGGCCATTCTGTGGCACAATGTCCCGATGTCACAAACATGGTATTAGTTAATCTGCCCCTCGCTATGGTTACTGTGATCATAAGTTACACGATTGAAAAATATAAATCCTGATTTCACGAATAATTGAGTCTTCTGAAATACTTGTAGTGTGTAGACCTGTATTAATGTATTTATTTGTTCCTTTCTTTTTGGACTTACTGGTCATTATGACTTTTGATAGGCAATCTTGCGCAAGTATCTATAAAATGTAGGCGATTTTGGTGTGGCCGCATTTATTCCGACTAAACGAAATCAGGTCAAATTCTAGCGTTTCTTGTTCGATTTCCCGGGAATGGATTGGGCTAGAAGCTTAGTTTTGGTATCATTTTGTGTTACTTCAAAGCTGTTTGATACTTTTGCGTTTTTTGAAGGCGGAGCGCATTCACCGGAACGAAGAGCCTTCTAATACATGTAGTATATAATATCAGTTGAACGGGGTCGAATTCTGTGACAATATTTTGTTTAAGGTAATTTTGAGTTCAAGTATGGTGTTTTATGTAGAATCCATAACAATTTTTGACCATTACATGTACGTTACTACTGTCTGTACCATTGGCTGCCCCTTTGTCAATTGTCTGTCTCGGCATGCGCCTCGCCCTGACTAAAACGCATTTCATATGGTACATAATATATGAATTCTGGGGTTCTTTTAAGGCAGTATAAAAATAATCTTATGTTGTTACACGTATTCTGTTATTCAGATTTATCTGGAAGTAAATTCTGCCTTGGTGATGATACAGAAAACGTGAAGATGATTTATAAAGTTACAAAGTATTTAAAGGTTCTCTCCTTTACCTTTTTATGGATTCCTTTTATGACCTTGTCTTTGATATGGGCAAGATATTTCTCTGAGACTCAATATCGTAAATTTGTGGAACACCTTGGATCTATAATGGAGGACTGGGATGAGGCAGATTACAAAGATTCCATATATTGCTTCAGTTTTATAAAACAATGTTACAGAGCAAGATACTTGGACATAATGAAAGATGCACAACTGGGACAGAAAGCGCCAAACTCACAAGTTGTTACCCTGGACACACGGTCACTTACAAATATACTAAGTTTTCAGAGGAAAGGACGACCTCTAATTCTGAATTTCGGCAGCTGTACCTGACCCCCATTCATGGCGAAACTTTCCGATTTTAACAAAATCGTTGAAGAGTTTCGTGAACAAGCCGATTTTTTAATTATTTATATCGAAGAAGCCCACTCTTCAGATGGTTGGAAGTTTAACAATAACTATGATATAAATAAACATGTATCACAAGAGGACCGTATCCAAGCTGCTTTAAAACTGAAGGAGTCACGGCCCTTGTGTCCGATTGTGGTAGATACTATTGATGACGGCGCTAATATTTCTTATGGTGGCTTATACGAACGACTGTACATCATACTTGATGGAGTTATCACTTACGTCGGAGAACGTGGACCAGTGGGTTACAAATTGGACGAAGTTGAAGATTGGCTGAATAAATACACTCGATCATAGATCTACGCACAATGTTTTATTTTTGTAAAAATATAGTATGTATTAATAACAAATAATCAGCATGTATAAACCGTGATACATCATAATGAATACAAGATTCAGAGAATGATTATCATGGAGACTTATGACTATGCATGTCTAAAATATTCGTGACGTGTTTATGAAACCATTTCTCTGTGTAATCGTCGTCTGAGTTGAATATTCTATTCTATAGTTACATAATAAATATTTGGGGAAAATCAACACTGCTGTCTTGTACTATTTCTCTCCATTGTAATGATTCAGTTATAAACGATGGCCTACTTTAGGTGACGTATTTTCCGTTTACATTGTTACGTATTCGGCTTTAAGGTACAGTGTGTTCGGATAAGAGTAGAGTTCGGATGCGTGTAGTTGTCGAGTGAAACACTGGATAGATGTGGTCTATGTTCTAAAACAGCGTTATTAAACTTAGAACCGTGAATATGTATATGGGCATAAATCAAAATAATGAAGACAATTTTTCTTTTCAAGATTTAAAGAATACCACACAACACAGGAATGTACTTTAATGTTCTGATGGTGTGTCTTGATTTTGTTAAAAATATTGCAAAGTTTCAGCTTGATTGTGTTACTCGTTCAAAAGTTACATTAGAAAAACAGGGAAACAATGTCCCGAGTGTAACACTTTTAGCGTGACACTTTTTTCTGTACACATTTTTCAATCTTTTATATTTTGTTCAGTTTTTGGGTAAGTAATCAATGATTGTTTTTAATTTCATTGTACATGTGTTATATTTAAAATTTAATGCATTTTGTTCAAATATTTCAATAATAAGTATTATTTAGAAATCACCTGTCAAGTGCACATGTAAAATATTTTGCTCAAGGAAAAAATGGAAATTCAAATTGATGATATTGCTGTAAGTAAACTAATGCTTGGACAGAAAATGCAGTTTAACATATTGATAGGTATATTTGTCCATGTTGTTTAAAAAAAAAAATGATCAAAAGAATCATTTGTTTTTTAAGTTATACCATCTTGAATAAAGCTGATTGGAAATGTCCCGAGTGTAACATTTTGCATTTAGATAAGAATTTTTTTATCTTTCTTTGAATTTGATATGTTTTTTCTCTGTTTCTCAAACAGAAGCGTACCCACAAGCTCACAAAACTAAAACAAATTCCTGTAGTGCAATTCATTTTTTGTCTACATAGTTTTAAGTGTTGTCCCGAGTGTAACGCTATATATTCATCATCTTAATTTTGATATGTAACTATAGAACAGTAGTCTATGTTAATTGTTTTCCACATTTATATCAAATAACTGACGCGAATAAATACTTTAAAGTCTGAAGCAGTGAAATGGAGCATGTTTAAAAAGTTTGAAAGTTCTTATAAAAATAGTTATATTCAGATATATAGACCAAGTAGATTTGTTCAATACTCTGAAGATGAAAAGTAATTTATCTTTTATTTTGATGAAGAAACATTCTCAGATGAAAACAGTACAGAATTTATCGATTTATTTCATGATTTCTTAACATATTTTACATGTTATATTATTTATATATAACAATTGAAAATGTTACACTCGGGACACAAACACATCTTCATGCAATATTATACACAATTTCGGTTTGCTTTTACAGGAACTATACCAGTAACAATATACTAACACTGCAGGGTCATGAAGTTACAAAATGCCTAAATAAGTGGTAAAACTCCCATTTATAGAGGACTGAGAAGAAGCACACTCTGAGTAGAAATTGATATTTTTTTTATTAAACATTTTCTAGGATATACGAGGGTTGTCCTTTAAGTATGTAGACTTTTCTCATATCTGGGTTATTTTTCAAAATTTTGAAATCTAATTTCAGTGACGCATATCTTCCTTGAGTTGTGTTGCAAATATATAGTTCATAATCAAAACATTTCAAAAACTTTTTAGTATTGTTTTACCTAAAACAAACAAAGAAGAAATTGTGAGTCCTCACTGTTTTACTTAAAATAAACAAAGAAGAAATTGTGAGTCCCGAGTGTATTTTCTATATGTCTGTTTATATGACTTAATTCATGTTTAAAAGATTTGTTCAACATAGTTTGAAATAGTTTGAATGTGTTGAGAAATCATTTCTTTAATTTGATACTTGTAAGTGGCAAAATTAGTAATTATATGATAATGCAATATTAATTGTTACAAGTTGACAAATCTACAGTTTTAAATGTTTTCTAATTCCTCCCCTCCCTCCAACAACATTTTCAACCAACAACATATTAAACAGTACATATGTTTGTGTACCTTTTTATTATCTTAAAAAACATACAATGAATTGCAACGCAATGATCATAGCACTTTCATATTTGTATGCTAAAAGACTAAACAAATTTGTTCGGAGTGTAACCTTAACTTAGTCTGTATATATATAAATTAATAATTCATGTTCAGTAACGCAATTGACTTACCGAATTGGAAATAGTTTTGATTTGTTCAAAAAAAAATTCTTTTTTAATGAATTGCAAAATACATTTGACAGATGTTGTTATAAATCCATTTTATGATACTCCTTATCATAACAGTTTCGTATATTTACATTACAGTTTTAGAACATCCCCTGGTGTTGGTGTTTTTCACCATTTAAAATTTTACTAAAACATTATCAAATAGATTATCTGCTTGTATTTTATAATAAAATAATTGAACAAATTGTATCACAATGAAACAAATTGTATAACAATAGATTAACAATACTGTCTTTATCATAAGACCATACACAAAGAATATCTGTCTCGAGTGTAACGGTAACAGAAGATATATACTAGTTTTGGGGACATTGTTAAGTTACCACAGAATAGTACCAATTAAGTGAAAATTCACATATATCTTAGAATATACCTGAAAATTGATACAATTGAATTAGCTAATTTGTATCTGCAGCAGTAAATATTACATAAAAACTTTTTGAAGCGTATTTAAAAAAAATGAAGTTCAAAACGCCATAAATATATATTTTTTGGAAAATTATGGTTGTATGTATATTTTTTTGTATTAAAAAGTTGTTTTCATGAAAGTCTGCTGAAAAAATCACAAAAATGTGTAATTATTTCCATAATTTAATCCATAAGATTGTTTGAATTTTAAGGATTGCTATTGAAAATATAATATTTATTTGATGAAAATGTTGTAAATTTGAAGAAGACTGTAATCCAATACTTTAGCCATTGTCAATTTTCACAATATAATATATTTCCAACCTACTTTTGGCAATATTATGAACACAAGTATCATTCTAAATTTGACCCCCCATGTCACGCTTTGTCTTCATTATTTTGATTTATGCCCATATAAAGAAACAACAATGAATAGTTTTAATTAACAAACCACCGTTCAAAAGGTCCTAAGCTTCAGCTTACGTTATGTGTCCACAGTTATTTATTTTGGGTTTTGGTCATTCATTTCGTAAAATAATTTTTTGTAACGATTTTGTTTGTATTTCAACAGTCAGAGATATATGAGGAGGGCAGTTCACTTAAGCACCGTTCCTGTGAAGAACCAGTACTAGACTCTCAGTACTAGACTCCCATCTTTTGTAAGCAACTGTCTACTTTCTCACAAGAGTCATGGTTGGTAGCTGGGCTCGAACCCACCACCCTCTGTCAGTGAGAGGTTACAGTGATTTGAAGCCAGCCACCTTAACCACTCAACCACGGAGGTGGGTCAAAATGTAACGAAAGCCGTTTAAATGGATATATGATAAATATTTCCCCACATAAAATCGACGTTTGCAATGCAATTCATAAAAGAAACATGGCTGACATTTATTTTGTTCTGATATTTAACGTTAGTCTATCCAATATACTGGAGGGCTATTGAAATGACTATATGGTACAATATACCCACATTAAACCGACATGTAAAATGCATTGTATCAAAGCTTTATTGCTGAAAACCTGTTATGTTTATTCTAACACTTCAAATCTCCGTGAGATAAAAATTCATTAAAAGTTTCAGAAAACTCAAAGTCATTTTAGGTAATGATAAATTCATGTATTTACTAAAATTATCTAGTGAACTGTCTCTCCAAGTAAAAAATATGATCAGCCGCCGATCGTTCCGATCACGCCGGAACCCGGGATTGAACCAGGGACCTTTAGATCTTCAGTCTAACGCTCTCCCAACTGAGCTATTCCGGCTGACATTTGTTGTTACATTAAACGCTCGTTTTAATTTGTATTCACTATTACATCATTAAATTTCCAAGTGATAAGCATAGATTCAGTGATTAGAAATTGTAATCGAATTGAGTTAAAAACAATTTTACAAACAGAATAACTGAAAACCATTAAAATAGATATATATGATAGATACTTTTCTCCCACATAAAATAGACATTTGAGATACCTTGTAATAAAACAGTATGGTTGAAGATTTATTTAATATGTTATAATATTTGGTATTTTGTCAGAGTCTATGTCATATAAAAACTCGTAAAATACTATTATATGTATTAATTTTACGTAATGTGATGCATTATCTCAAATAACTAGGACAAGATCGACAAATAAAATAATTTGATCAGCCGCCGATCGTTCCGATCACGCCGGAACCCGGGATTGAACCAGGGACCTTTAGATCTTCAGTCTAACGCTCTCCCAACTGAGCTATTCCGGCTGACATTTCGATGCACAATAAACGCTCATTTTGATGATTAGTCGATTTTTCATTAAATAACAATGACAGTGACTGATTTTCACGACTGCATCAAGTGAAATGGTGAAATATTTTGGCTGACAATCATTATTCAATCAATGCTCTTCGATGGTAAGTTGACTTATCTTTACGGAACAAAAGCAAAAAAACTAATATCCACGACTTGCATCATATTAACGTCTATGATTAATGAATGAATTCAATGTGTATTGAAATCTATTGACATATACATGCTAAAATTAACATACATTTCTCCCACATAGTACATCTACTCGCACATATATTTTACTTATAACATTAGTCTATGTATTATTGGACCCTTGTATTCTTCATCGTTCGTGCACTTGCATACTTTAATGTGTACCTAATCACAACTTGATGAATTACATTTTTGTAGGATACATTCAGAACTCCTCAGCGTTTGTCTCAAGAAAATGCCTCGGACATAATTAATAGACAGGCCGCCATTTTGTTGTTGTTGTTTACAGGCTTCTTTTCTATCATGGCTCATCCTGGGAATCCAACCGGATGGAAACAATCTGTTTCTCTTTCTATAAGAATTTGATGCCCTTTTCGAAAATCGCGAACGAAAACTACGTTTGAAAGTCTGAAACGAATGCCTTGTGTTGAAAAGGTAGTGACCGGAGACCACATAACCAAAATTTGTAACCCTACACTTAAGTACGAGGAGTATTTCTCAGTTACAGAAATGCCCAAGTAGTGACGATTGTTGTAGAACGTTCGTGCTGGTTAAAGTGGAACTCCTATATAGTCCAGACCAATAGAAAAGTTCATTATTTGTTACTGAATTGCTATCAAAGAAAAGACCCAATGTTTCGGAAAAAATATAAAAATGTACCGGACATGTTTATACAATGTAGTCTGATATTTATTCAGCCGACTTTCAAAAGTTAAACCCTGTTCACCAGGTTATAGGTCATCCGTTTACACTCTGCGCCGAAGGCAGCCACGGAACATTGACAGTCCCTCACAGGTACCCATTTAAACACCTGGGTGGACAGGAGCAAACGTGGGATGAAAAAAAAATACTCAGAAAAATGCCGATAGTCCGGGCGGTAATTGAACCGGGGACCTCACGATCTCAAAGCAAACGTTCTATACTAACGCGCCTAAGAAACATCGTTTGTTGTTGTTGTTGTCCGGTAAAAGTTTGTCACGGGCGGGGATAATAAACACTTCATAATTACAGGATATGTCAATTCGGCAATTTAATTAGATGGGTTTTGCCGAATATGGACCATTAAAATATTTCGATTACACTTTGCGGCTTGGTACACAGAAATTCAACTATTTTTAGGATGACCTTGGTCTGTTTACTTAATATGTACACACCAAATACTCTTAACAGATATCTAAATGTGTGCATGGTATAATCTGTAATCTGATATACCGTGTCAGTGTGTTAGGTCAAACTTATCAGAGTCGTTTCATAAACATCCTTTATGTAGAACTGTACGGATAAAAAATCAAGTAAGTGTATATTTTGTATATATGTGCTTGTTCTCAATATTCGTTTGTTGTAAATGATTTCTGCGTCATAAGTTTGCCTTTTCTTCGAAGAATCGCCCTAGTCTTACTAATTCGATCAGCTGTTCGCTTGGCTGATTTAATAACTGAATTCGGAAGTATGGTCATTCTGTATTAGTTAATCTGCCCCTCGCTATGGTTACTATGATCATAAGTTATACGATTGAAAAACATAAATCCTGATTTCCCGAATAATTGAGTCTTCTGAAATACTTGTAGTGTGTAGACCTGTATTAATGTATTTATTTGTTCCTTTCTTTCTGGACTTACTGGTCATTATGACTTATGATAGGCAATCTTGCGCAAGTATTTATAAAATGTAGGCGATTTTGGTGTGGCCGCATTTATTCCGACTAAACGAAATCAGGTCAAATTCTAGCGTTTCTTGTTCGATTTCCCGGGAATGGATTGGGCTAGTAGCTTAGTTTTGGTATCATTTTGTGCGAAAATATATACCTGAAACCACTACAAACTTACTTCAAAGCTGTTTGATACTTTTGCGTTTTGTGAAGGCGGAGCGCATTCACCGGAACGAAGAGCCTTCTTATAGTACATGTATATAATATCAGTTGAACGGGGTCGAATTCTGTGACAATATTTTGTTTAATGTAATTTTGAGTTCAAGTATTTGGTGTTTTATGTAGAATCCATAACAAATTTTTACCATTACATGTATGTTAGTTACTACTGTCTGTACCATTGGTTGCCCTTTTGTCAATTGTCTGTCTCGGCATGCACCTCGCCCTGACTTTTAGTTTTTGCCATACCATAATTATATCCAATGCTAAACCTATCGGCTGCCTATTGCGATGCTACCCAAAGATGATGAAAGCTTCCCATAACATTTAGAGCAGCTGTAAATAATATTATTGTCCCGATTGACCTTCCAGGCATAGGCGTGTCACAAACGTTGGTTCTACATTCGAGAAACGGTTGTAAAATGTTAAACGTGCCATGCAGCATGTTCAAATATATTTCTACAATTTCATGAAAGTATGTCAAGGCTCATCCTTTGCCTGTTGAAAATTCATAACAGAGTATTGTTCTTGTAACTTGGTTTGGTACCCATGTTAACTTAAACGCATTTCATATTGTACATATTATATGAATTCTGGGGTTCTTTTAAGGCAGTATAAAAATAATCTAATGTTGTTACATGTATTCTGTTATTCAGATTTATCTGGAAGTAAATTCTGCCATGGTGATGACACAGAAAACGTGAAGATGATTGATAAAGTTACAAAGTATTTAAAGGTTCTCTCCTTTACCTTTTTATGGATTCCTTTTATGACCATTTCTTTGATATGGGCAAGATATTTCTCTCAGACTCAATATCGTAAATTTGTGGAACACATTGGATCTGTAATGGAGGACTGGGATGAGGCAGATTACAAAGATTCGATATATTGCTTCAGTTTTATAAAACAATGTTACAGAGCAAGATACTTGGACATAATGAAAGATGCACAACTGGGACAGAAAGCGCCAAACTCACAAGTTGTTACCCTGGACACACGGTCACTTACAAATATACTAAGTTTTCAGAAGAAAGGACGACCTCTAATTCTGAATTTCGGCAGCTGTACCTGACCCCCATTCATGGCGAAACTTTCCGATTTTAACAAAATCGTTGAAGAGTTTCGTGAACAAGCCGATTTTTTAATTATTTATATCGAAGAAGCCCACTCTTCAGATGGTTGGAAGTTTAACAATAACTATGATATAAATAAACATGTATCACAAGAGGATCGTATCCAAGCTGCTTTAAAACTGAAGGAGTCACGGCCCTTGTGTCCGATTGTGGTAGATACTATTGATGACGGCGCTAATAGTTCTTATGGTGGTTTATACGAACGACTGTACATCATACTTGATGGAGTTATCACTTATGTCGGAGAACGTGGACCAGTGGGTTACAAATTGGATGAAGTTGAAGATTGGCTGAATAAATACACTCGATCATAGATCTACACGCAATGTTTTATTTTTGTAAAAATATAGTATGTATTAATAACAAATAATCAGCATGTATAAACCGTGATACATCATAATGAATACAAGATTCAGAGAATGACTATCATGGAGACTTATGACTATTCATGTCTAAAATATTCGTGACGTGTTTATGAAACCATTTCTCTGTGTAATCGTCGTCTGAGTTGAATATTCTATTCTATAGTTACATAATAAATATCAACACTGCTGTCTTGTACTATTTCTCTCCCATTGTAATGATACAGTTATAAACAATGGCGTATTTTAGATGACGTATATTCCGTTTACATTGTTCAGTCTATCTTATTGCTTCCTTGATCGTTACAAATTTAAGTTATCCTTGCCGGTCCAGATTATAAATACATTGTGAATTAACATACAAAGAAATTTCTATAACTAGACATAATAGCGTATATTCAAACACCACGAAAGCCATGTTGTAATTTTAGCATCACATTTTCCCAGTTACGTGCACAAGCTAGATTCTTTGCTGATTCATATTGAATATTAATGTATTAATATTTCTAACATTTTCTGAATGAAGTTGGCAGCCCAGATGCCTAGCAGCCCAGCAGCGTGAAGTTGGCAGCCCAGCAGCGTAACAGCGTAATATATATTTTGATAGGAGTATATGTTACATCATTTCTAAAATGGGCGATTTTCAGCTACTTGAACGCTTTTGCAAGTTAATTGTAATAAACATGCATACCTAAACTATTGACAAATACATAAAATTACTGCAAGGTGGAAACTAATACACTTGCTAAAAGCTATTATTAGAATGTCGAAACGCAAGTTCAAATTTCAGACACACGTCATGCATCCCTAGAAATCGCGTGATAAAGCAATGTTTTGGTTTACTGTCAGTTGTTTACGTGTAATTTGAGACTTCACAAAATGAATAAGCTGTTTATCAAATTGTATATAAGGAAAATATAGATATTCAGTCCTGGATGAGAAAGACGTTTTTCTTTATCTGTACGACCGCGTTCATGTAATAGCAAAGAAAAACTTATTTAAACATTTCCTTAAAATTCAGAGTTATTATTACAAGGTTTGAATAGTTTTTTAGTAAAAATGTTCATATGTTCAACAGATATAAATTGGATATACCGTGCATATTTCATGGATATCATTACTTCTAGGCTTGACTAACAACAATATTTAAGGTATTAGGATCCCAACACTGTACCTTTCTGATGTATCTGTCCAATGCTGCACAAAATGTTAATATCACAAAAACTGAATTTCCCAATTATTATCATTTCTTTGGTAGTTATCTCGGATACTTCAATCCATTTTACGACACATTTTTAATTTTGTGTAAGAGTTGTTGCACTTCTTGAAAAACATTAATTTCTTTTGATATTGCATGGTCATCTATATTTTTCTTTATCAAATTATATTGATGCTGTGTTACTGCATCTTTTTACCATGAGTTTTCATTGAAATTTTTTCTTATATCTTTTAAAAATGGGTAACTCCCACAGAATTCATTGCAAATTTAAAGGGACAATAACTCAAAGGAATGTCATTGTTTATTTTTTAATCTATGAAAATTATATTAACATAATCCAAAATCTGTTCGCCCGATTTTGAGAAATAAATGGGAGTTAGGATCCTACCACCTTAAATGTCTAACGTAAAGAGCTAAACCAAAATAATATCAATATATGCATAACAAGAATTGAAAGAACGCCAGTTTCACTCCTTTTTCAAATAAATAGCCATTGCTGATTTTTGTACTTTACTTTGTACTAAAAGTAATTGAAAATCTAGCCTCTTACATTTATAATGCGTTTGAAATAATATCATGTCCAATAATTGATATCGTATAAAATGTTTGCATTGTCTATATTTATGCGAATATATATATATATATGTATTATGCATTACTGTTTCAATTGCTATCTCATCATAGATATTTGTAAGTTTCACTTTTTAAGAAATATTGTACTCTAAACACATGTATGATTTAATTAATGAATGTATAGTCAAAACTGTAAGTTCAATAATTGAGTTGAATGGAATCACAATATAATGTTCTATACTTAAAAAAAAGGAATAAGTATGATCAGTCTACGTTATATTCTGATCTTCTCCATAATATTGTCAAATGTAATCATTTATTTGATATAATATCATACATTACTTATATTATGTATATCATTGTATTGTGTCACACTGTTTGCATTGTGCTATGTATATCCTTGTGGGCTTTAAAGCCTTTTGGAATTGAATAAAAATATCTATCTATCTATCTATCTGTCTGTCTGTCTGTCTGTCTGTCTGTCTGTCTGTCTGTCTGTCTGTCTGTCTGTCTGTCTGTCTGTCTGTCTGTCTGTCTGTCTGTCTGTCTGTCTGTCTGTCTGTCTGTCTGTCTGTCTGTCTGTCTGTCTGTCTGTCTGTCTGTCTGTCTGTCTGTCTGTCTGTCTGTCTGTCTGTCTGTCTGTCTGTCTGTCTGTCTGTCTGTCTGTCTGTCTGTCTGTCTGTCTGTCTGTCTGTCTGTCTGTCTGTCTGTCTGTCTGTCTGTCTGTCTGTCTGTCTGTCTGTCTGTCTGTCTGTCTGTCTGTCTGTCTGTCTGTCTGTCTGTCTGTCTGTCTGTCTGTCTGTCTGTCTGTCTGTCATCTTCCTTATTTGCAAATTTTATGAATACCCGGTAGAGTAAATATAACAATTCACATTTGACGAAAAGTTAAGGATATTCCTCAGGAGTTTTACAAATAGCAATTTCCTTACCTCAGAAAATTTATACAACTTAAGGAAATTCTTTTATAAGTTAAATTAAAGGAGCTTTATGAATATTGACCCAGTTTTACACCGCGACAGACATCATAGAACGTAGAACGCTGGTTTTAAATGGTTTTCATGAAATACATTTATTTAAATTGATTACACAGAGTTATTGTACTCATCTCCTTTAAGATACAAAATGCTGCGTGATAATCTCTCCTTTGTTCATGGTGTTTTAATCCCGCAAAGGCATTACCAAACACCCAGACAACAAATAAATAATAAGAGAATAATGTATATCATAAACCGAAAAAGTTTATTGACCATTGCATGCACGCAATGTTGTATGCGAGAATTTTGAAAATACTTCGGCCTGGCAGTCGGATTTAAAAATAAAAAATTGTAATTTATTAATACAGTACAACCTCAAAGTGAAAACAGTCCCTTAATGTGGCAATTCTTCAAACTGAGTGACATGTAAGTCGATGTAGGCCTATGTGTTGGACGTAAGTCCTTTAAGCTTGGAATAAGAATACGAGTATACATAATAACTAAGCCAGATTGTTTTACGAGATCCTGCAGTAGGTATGACATTTTGTATATAATAGATATATCGGCGTTCCTTTAAACTTTGAACAAAGATGTCCGTCAATAAACTGGTAGGATTCGAACCATACACCTTCCTTTCTAAAGGTGAATAGTCTACCACCGGCAATCACTCCTCGTTACTCTACCTCTTGGCCATTACATCCCGTTATGTCAACACACATGCACACACCGGCAATGGCGACATATAATAAATGCCAATATAAGAAATAAGATCCCCAGTCAAGACGAGCAAATGTGATTAACTTGGGGGGATATACTATACATTAACATGAAAGAATGAACAGTCATTTGGGAGCGTAGCGGTAACGATAACTCAACATTATAGAGATTGATAAAGGAGTGCGACATTTAGAGTTGATGTTGCGACAAATAGCGTCAGTACTATTTGTTGCGACTTTTGGCGTTACAGATGCGACATATAGCGTCAGGAGGTTTTACGACATTTAGCGTTGGTTGCGACATTTAGCGTCAGTCTTGCGACATATAACGTCAAATGCGACATTTAGCGTCGGTGCGACATTTAACGTTGCTACAATCAGTATACGGATATATACAGTATAAGTATAGCCTATTAGATGTTAGTGTCAGATTGTGTATCAACATTTTTACTGTTTAATATAATGAAACTACTAATTCAAGCATAATTTATCATTTTTTTTCAATTTATAACTAAAGATCATTAATCTTGATTCAGATGTATTTTGTTCATTTTGTGATCTTTAAAAACATAATTCCTGGGACCAATATACACATATAGATAATTTTAACAAAACAAAGTGCGAAAAGATAAGCATCAGAATTAAAGTATAGAAACATAATGAACGGCTTTAAATTAGCTGTTGAGCACAACCCTGTCATAAAAATATAAAATAATTAAATTTGTTTCCATATAGTAAGACGGATCAACATTTATAGATGAATGCAGATTACATCGCCAATTAACGTGATTATCAATATACATGTGTATAATGGTCCCAGTTAATACTGACCGTAAGTGCAATATATATAATTAGCTCACTGAACCATGACCTGTATTGGATTTTATTACTACATGCTATTTAAATTGGTAAAAAATGATGCGAATTATGCCAGGCACATGTATTATATGTAGACATGTCATATTTTACTATGATAATTAACATCGAACTTATTTTAAGCCAAAAAATGATTGTTAGACTTAGTGGTGTGATCAGAGACTTTTTTACAGTTTATTTATCTAAAAGGGATGTTATATATATACATGTATGTATATAAGTCCTTGATATATCTGAATTTATACTCGATAAAATATAAACTAGTTATTTAACACAAGCGAATTCAGCCCCCCCCCCCCACCTCCTAAAGAAATGAAAAATCATTCAATGAAATAGCATACTTTCCAAAATATTATGCCCCTGAAATCCTGGATCTGCCGCTGTTTAAAGTAACATTTGTCGATAAAAATCAGAATAAATGAAACAGAATGGATTTTACAATCTATTTATCTACATATTAACAAAATTAGAATTAACTAAATTTTCACCTTGTCAAAGAAAACTTGTTATTAGCAGAATAAATATAATAAAGCGTACATCAATGGTTATTTTATTATAAAACATGTTAAGCTTGGCTGTAGTTACCTAACAACTAACAAATAACGTTAAATAATACAAGTATAAGTCAAGTTCTTCATGATATCACTTTCTGTCATTGTTTTACTGTATTTGATGAACCACTGATAAGATCATGCCTGCGGGCGCAATGCGCGTCTTGCTTAATGAACCGTGATTCTACTGATTTCAGTGCTATCTAGGGTCTTAAATGGTTTATCTAGGGTCCTTATCTAAGGGACATAATCGAAATTTGATCACAAGCTTCCCTTCGACCGAAAATCAAGGGAGGCTACTTTGTAAATTAGGCCTTGAAAGCTGGCAATGACGTATTCGGCTTTAAGGTACAGTGTGTTCGGATAAGAGTAGAGTTCGGATGCGTGTAGTTGTCGAGTGAAATACTGGATAGATCGTAGTCTATGTTCTACAACAGCGTTATTAAACTTAGAAACGTGAATGTGTATATAAAGAAACAACAATAAATAATTTCAATTAACAAACCACCGTTCAAAAGGTCCTAAGCATCGTTCCTGGGAAAAACCAGTACTAGACTCCAATCCTTTATAAGCAACTGCCTACTTTCTCACATAAAGAGTCATGGTCGCTAGCGGGGCTTGAACCCACCACCTTCTGTCAGTGAGAGGTTACAGTGATTTGAAGCCAACCACCTTAACCACTCAACCACGGAGGTGGGTCAAAATGTAACGAAAGCCGTTTAAATGGATATATGATAAATATTTCCCCACATAAAATCGACGTTTGCAAAGCAATTCATAAAAAAACATGGCTGACAGTTATTTTGTTCTGATATTTAACGTTAGTCTATCCAATATACTGGAGGGCTATTGAAATGAATATATGGTACAATATACCTATCTCCCACATTAAACCGACATGTAAAATGCATTGTATCAAAGCTTTATTGCTTGAAACCTGTTTTGTTTATTCTAACACTTCATATCTCCGTGAGATAAAAATTCATTAAAAGTTTCAGAAAACACAGTAATTTTACGTAATGATAAATTCATGTATTTACTAAAATAATCTAGTGAAATGTCTCTTCAAGTAAAAAGTTTGATCAGCCGCCGATCGTTCCGATCACGCCGGAACCCGGGATTGAACCAGGGACCTTTAGATCTTCAGTCTAACGCTCTCCCAACTGAGCTATTCCGGCTGACGAATACGAGGTACATATTACAAGCATAAAAGTCAATTCCTTGCTGAAGAAAAAAGGCTGTTATTCACGTTACATCGTGTTTATGCCCTATACAAAGACGAAAAATAAAGTGTGAACAGTACAACCTCTGTAGAGCAACACCCGGTGGGAGCTGCAAATATTGGCCGTTGTTTAGAGGTTGTTGCTCTTCGGAGGTTAAATTTATAGTAAATGTCACCTTAGGGAAATTTTGAAGGTGTTGTTATCGAGAGGTTGTTGCTCTGCAGAGGGCCGCTCTAGAGAGGTTGTACTGTACTTTATATTGGACATAATATCTAAATATAAACTCAAGACGCATATAAAATGTAATTATTTACACGTAAAACGTATATGTCCTGATAAATATCATATTTCAATTAATGTATAACATGGTGTTTCAAACTTGCCTATAGTTTGCCTGTATAATACTAGTATATAAGTTATTTTTGTTAATATCGAATTGTACGCCTCTTTTCAACAGTCAGAGTCATATGAGGCGGACAGTTCAACTAAGCATAGCTCCTGGAAAGAACCATTACTAGACTCCCATGCTCTGTAAGCAACTGCCTAGTTTCTCATATAAAGAGAATTATCATTAGCTTATGTTTTTATGAAAGGAGTAATTAAATAACGATAATACCAGTTTTGAACAGTACTACTAAAAACTCATTCTTTGTTTATTTCTGTATTCTAAATTTGCTGGGGAGACTGGTGTCTAGTATCTAGCGAGAACTGGGAATTGTAAAATATAAAAAATATTTTTTCTGTAGGGATATGAAGTATGTTGTCTTTATTACTCATTCTTCATAAAAATGTTCACTTTTTAATTATTTTATGTATCATCAACATTATCGTTATTTCAAATAATCAGCAAATACATGTATAAATGTGACATTTCATGGTTATTGCAGATACAAGTATTTATTCAGAGAATGATTAACATAGAGATTTATAACTACGCATGTCTAAATTATTCAAGACGTGTTTATGAAACCTTTTCTCTGTGTTATCATTTGAGTAGAATTCTATTCTATAGCTACATAATAGACATTCTATTACATAATAAATATTCTATTCTATAGCTACATAATAAATATTCTATTCTATAGCTACATAATAAATATTCTATTCTATAGCTACATAATAAATATTCTATTCTATAGCTACATAATAAATATTCTATTCTATAGCTACATAATAGTCTATTATATAGCTACATAATAAATAGTCTATTCTATAGCTACATAATAGTCTATTTTATAGCTACATAATAAATAGTCTATTCTATAGCTACATAATAAATAGTCTATTCTATAGCTACATAATAAATAGTCTATTCTATAGCTACATAATAGTCTATTCTATAGCTACATAATAAATAGTCCATTCTATAGCTACATTATAGTCTATTTTATAGCTACATAATAAATAGTCTATTCTATAGCTACATAATAAATAGTCTATTCTATAGCTACATAATAAATAGTCTATTCTATAGCTACATAATAAATATTTTTTTAAATATCATCATTACTGTCTTGTACTATAGTCTCGCTATTGTATAGATATACACTGATGTTTTGTAAAATGTTGTTATAAACAGACCTGTATTTTAGATGACGTATATATTCACAATTGGAACTCCTCGGCGTTTGTCTAAAGAAGTGCCTCGGACATAATAATATTATGCAGGCCGCCATAATGTTGTTGCTGTTCACGGGCTACTTTTCATCATGGCTGACCATGGGAATCCAACTATGGAAACAACATGTTTCTCTTTATGGGAACTTGATGCCCATTTTATCAATCACTAACGATAAACCCGTTTGAAAGTCGGCCATTCTGAGAATGATTCTTGAATGTTGAAAAAGTAGCGACAGGAACTCACCGTGATGACCAATATTTGTAACACTACACTTATGTACCCAGTGACGGAAATGCCCGAGTAGTTACGATTGGTACGATTTACATTGTTATGGATCTTTGAGGGTGGATCGGTGTTCTAGTGGTAACGCGCTGGACTAATAATCGAAAGGTTGTGGGTTCGAATCTCGACGTCGCCTTACGATTTATCAGAGACGCTTTTGCATTGTACCCAACCCTCCTACCGAGCTCAGCACTGTCACGGTTTAAATAAATGGGTGAGGCTCGTATCTATCGTCTATGATAAAGAACAAGTAAAAACTATTCGAAATACATGTAAATGGACGGACATAAATGCCTGGTTCTTCTGTATCTTCTCTTACATCTTTCTTACGTTGTGTGGCCACGATTTATTTTGAGTTCTGGTCGTATGATTTCTTATTACAGTACCATAATATTGACTGGTATACAAGATATGTTCAAATCATTTTCGTAAGATGTCACGAAAACCGTTTAAATGGATATACATGTAATGATAAATCTTTTTCCTCATAAAATCCACGTTTCTAATGCAATTCATCAAACCTTTGGTTGGCACTCTCACTGTGTGGTAGCACTGTACGCAAAAAATCAACGGTGTTTACAAGATGGCGGACGGATAAATGTTGTGAGGTAGGTGTCGTTTGTTTTTGGTTCAAACTTTTTAAATACGACGTCCTCTACACAATAGTATACATCAAATGAAAGAACTTTAAAACGGCAATCGGCGGCTAATAATCGTTTTTTACCAAACCACGCCGTTTTCACAAAATCAGTGTCTGAACATCTCGTGTTGAGTTTTTTGAAAAACGAAGCGAGGAAACTGAACAAAACCGACGATTATTCCGTTAAAATGAATGAATCGACAAAAATACTTGTCCACGTGTATGGAGAATGTAAAGCTCCTCACGTATATCCATTATTTCCTCATCAAAATCCCTTGTAGTAGATGTTTTAAAGCTTTTAAATTTTACATACTGTACGCCACGGTGCTAAGTGTAAACATTGTACTGTACGCAACGGAGAAAACAATTTCTGTACGCAACGGAGAAACAATTTTAGTCAAAAATCTGTACGCAACGGAGCAGTCAATGAATAGCTTGTTTCTGTGTGTTTAAAAACGTGTCTTCTATACTTTGATTTCAATTTAAAGTGCATTGTTAAAGAAGAATGCACGCTTCGGGTTCAAAAGCGCAGTAATATGATTACTAACGCAGGCAAGCCTGAGTGAATAATTACAAACTTTCGAACGATAAAACGTGCATTATGTTACTACAATGCTGGACAAAATGAGATATTTTTTTCATTCTTACATGATAAAAAAGTGAATTGATTAAACTATGATAATTACAATGAGCGGATAAGCAATATTCATGATTTTGATGTCATTTGGTCAATTGACGTTTCTGACGTCAAGGGGCAAATAAACATTCCTTTTTTACAGTGAATATCGTTGACCTCGGTAGGTCTTCAGTGATTATATAACGTTTGATGTTTCAGTATAAACTCGCATTATATGTGTTTCACTTTCCATAAAAAAATTGAAACAATATCTTCATAAGTTAGTTTTTTTTCTTACGTTAGATTTTATCAAATTTCAGAATCTATATGAAAATAACTAATGAAAAATATAAACAGTATTCAGCGGAAAACCTATGCTAATATCTTGTCTTTGCTCCGTACATCTTTAAAATATAATTTTAATTTAGAAAAATACACGCAGAGATTCGAACCTACCTGTCACCATCCGACATCCGTTTAAAGTCATTGCTAGTAGACTGCTCGACCAGCGAAGAAGACTTATTTAACCTAATTTACAATGGCAATGTTGAATTGATAAATACAAATTTAGCCGAATTGTTATGGACAACTAATTCTGAAATCGTAATCGACAAAAAGCCATTCACTTAGTAAATTCATGAAAAAATGTCAATAGATAATACTGAGCCAAAACTGGTATCGTTATTGATGTTTGTGCGTGCATTCTTCTATAACAATTAAACACACAGAAACAAGCTATTCATTGACTGCTCCGTTGCGTACAGATTTTTGACTATATATATATGTAGAGGACGTCGTATTTAAAAAGTTTGAACCAAAAACAAACGACACCTACCTCACAACATTTATCCGTCCGCCATCTTGTAAACACCGTTTGTTTTTTGCGTACAGTGCTACCACACAGTGACTCTGTTTCATATTATAGTCCGATCACGCCGGAACCCGGGATCTTCAGTCTAACGCTCTCCCAACTGAGCTATTCCGGCTGACATTTATGCTTTTCCGGCTGACAATCAAAATTTAATCAACGATCACTTCGACCTTAAGTCGATTTCTCAATAATAACAATAACAATGGCTGATATTCAAGATTGCATCATGCTAATAACTGCTATGTAAGAATACATACAATTGTGTTAAAAAGTAAAATCTATCCTATGCTTTTGAAATCGCGATAAAGAAATGTCCCACATATAATTAACGTAGTGCTGAAATTTGTGTCGTACATTGTATCAATTTGTATATCGTAGTCTATACAAAATTTGCTTTGAATTTTCGATATATTCTCATTGATTTTACGTTATGTTTTAAATGTAAAAATCTGATCAGCCGCCGATCGTTCCGATCACGCCGGAACCCGGGATTGAACCAGGGACCTTTAGATCTTATTTATTTTAAGAATAAACGCTTATTCCGGCGTTACTTTGATTTCACATTTAATATGATTAGATTAAAATAAAACCATAACCTGTAAGGCTGAAGATTTCTAACATAGATTCTGTTTATCTATTGTTAAACGGCCCATCCAACAGCTATGGTCATTTCAGAGCCGTTCAAAGAGAGAGAGAGAGAGAGAGGGGGGGTGGGGGAGGGGGGATTACAGGAGAATAGGTCATTTTTATCCTTACTATTTTCGAGTAGTTTCTCCTGGTTATTCATCGTGTCCAGTGTAAAGCATAGATACACACCTCAACCTTTTCCCGTAATTTTCTACATACAGTACATTACTCGGTAGTTTCGACTGGGACACTGCAATAGCGTCCCCTAGAAATTCTGAAACGTATATACTAAGTACATTAAATCAATATTTTTTATTAGTCTTTATCACAAAAAAAATCGACAAATTACTGTAATTGCCAGTTACTTTTGCCAAAAATTTGATCAGCCGCCGATCGTTCCGATCACGCCGGAACCCGGGATTGAACCAGGGACCTTTAGATCTTCAGTCTAACGCTCTCCCAACTGAGCTATTCCGGCTGACATTTATGCTTTTTCCGGCTGACAATCAAAATTTAATCAACGATCACTTCGACCTTAAGTCGATTTCTCAATAATAACAATAACAATGGCTGATATTCAAGATTGCATCATGCTAATGACTGCGATGTAAGAATACATTCAATTGTGTTAAAAAGTGAAATCTTAAAGAAATGTCCCACATAAAATTAACGTAGTGCTGAAATTTGTTTCGTACATTGTATCAATTTGTATATCGTAGTCTATACAAAATTTGCTTTGAATTTTCGATATGTTCTCATTGATTTTACGTTATGTTTTAAATGTAAAGTATGATCAGCCGCCCGGATCGTTCCGATCACGCCGGAACCCGGGATTGAACCAGGGACCTTTAGATCTTATTTATTTTAAGAATAAACGCTTATTCCGGCGTTACTTTGATTTCACATTTAATATGATTAGATTAAAATAAAACCATAAATTACTGGATACGTGCTTTAAAAATTGCTGTTTAAGAGTTCCTTTTACCCCAGATTATTTAGAATTACATAATCACGTCTAAATTTCATGCAACATCGGGTTAACTATAGGTCATATAGGTCTTACTCTACTGTGTCAGGACCTTTTTGATTTAAGTGACCCTGAATGTGTTCAATGCGACGATGTTCTGTTGTGTTAAAACCAGAAGAATCAATGTTTGTATTTACTGTTACTGAAGTGTTGTTTACTAGTTTGTGTACAATAAAGAGTATTTAATGCAATTAAATTGTCTTCAATTAATGTGCTAATCATTACACTTTCCAATATCAGACTTTTTTCATCTTAAAATTTTAGCAAAGGGACTATAGTAAAGCCTTAGCGTATGTCATTTACCATAGTACATGCATATGACCTGCATTACAATATGAATGAAAAATCGATCCGTAATTTTAAATGTTAAAATATTTGTATGGGCTCGAACGATGTGGGTACACATTTCTCTCTTTTCCTCGTACGGTAAAAATCAAGTCCGACAGTACTTTCAGTACTTTGATTAGGTATGGTTCTCTATTGCGTAGTGAAAAGGATAGAGTGCACAGGGTACAAGTAAATTGTAAACAAATACCACAGAGTATCGCTCATGCAATCAGATTTAAGCTTTCATCACCAGTTAGGCGATTGTCATGTGACCTGTCATGGAAGTAAACTTCGAGTAGCCGGCCTATTGAACAAAAAATACGCAAATTCTTCACTAAAAGAGCTTTCCGAGATGCGAAATCATTGGCAGGTAGTATATTATAGTGTTTTATTATGAATTAAGGCCCATTCTAAGAAGTTGTGTCAGTAATTTAACATTTCCACTCTGTACATGTATACCGGTATACACGCTGCGATTTTACGACAGTGTGTCGTTTTGTAAAATTTGACCATTTTTCGAGTGAAAAATGTTCAATAGCGAGTTTAGAATATCTTTAAAGGTAGTAAAAGTATACATTTTCTGTAAGCGTGTTGAGTTGCCCATTCGTTGCACTATATATGAGTTAAATATTTTGTACTGCACTGCAATAACATGGAAGTTTATAACACGCGTTGGAAAATTCGAATTGTCGAAGTTGTTTCCCTTCTATATATATATGAGTCACATGGAAAAAAAAAATTTTTGATTTTTTTTTCGTGACAAACCCCTTTGATCCGACAGCTATGGTCATTTCAGAGCCGTTCAAAGAGAGAGAGAGAGAGAGAGAGAGAGGGGGGGGGGGGGATGGGGATTACAGGAGAATAGGACATTTTCATCCCTACTCTTTTCGAGTAGTTTTTCCTGGTTATTCATCGACGATCAGACGATTTAATTAGTATGTTCTTACGTTTGATATCTATATTATACATAAGCTCTACAACTCTTCCTGTGAAATATTAACTAAAATCATTGAAGGAAAATTGTCAACTAATAAAAAATCTGATCAGCCGCCGATCGTTCCGATCACGCCGGAACCCGGGATTGAACCAGGGACCTTTAGATCTTCAGTCTAACGCTCTCCCAACTGAGCTATTCCGGCTGACATTTATCTAGTTTGATAGACGCTCGGTTGTACAACATTAAATGTCCTTCACTAATCAAAATAATAATAACGATTTGTATAAACCACTTTTGCATCATTTTGACGGCCGAGTGCTAAGAACTGATTCAATATTTTGTTGAATTACTGAGAAATTGAAAAATAATATTACTAAAGTCTATCCAATTTGTTGAAAGCCAACTATATATTCCGAATAAACTTTCTTTTCGTTGACGTTTGAAATACTCGTAAAATGTAACAATTAGGCAGGCATAGCTTGACCACGTGTTTTGAGTCTTGACGAAATTATTCAGAATATTAGTCAAATATAGGGGATATGAATATTTGTAACAAATCTGAATGCGCCAGCGACACTTACAAATAATTACACTTAGTTATTTTCTGGTTGATATACATTTGTACTGTTCCGTCGCACATACATAATTAAAATAAAATAAGTAAAACATATAAAATATCTAATATTGTGTACACACCTGTCAATACTTTCTACTTCATATTCAATAAAAGTCCTTTGCTCGATCAAAAATAGTCCGGGGACGCTGATTTGATCCAAAAAAGTCCGAGCCGGTTAACCACCGTGCATAAGCTCTACAACTCTTCCTGTGAAATATTAACTAAAATCATTAAAGGAAAATTGTCCACTAATAAAAAGTTTAAATCAATATTTTTTATTAGTCTTTATCACAAAAAAAATCGACAAATTACTGTAATTGCCAGTTACTTTTGCCAAAAATTTGATCAGCCGCCGATCGTTCCGATCACGCCGGAACCCGGGATTGAACCAGGGACCTTTAGATCTTCAGTCTAACGCTCTCCCAACTGAGCTATTCCGGCTGACATTCATTGATAATGTTATCTGACATTATAACCATTTATTTGATATAACAATTTAATATCGTTTAATCAAAATATGCTCTGACTCGTTATGTATTTAATTCCAAACCCCACCAAAATCATGTTATTCGTGATCGTAATTGATATACTTGAATCATATTTGCTGAATATAGGAAATGGTTTAATAGCATACGTATGTAATTGTATAAATATATTGTTATAACTGATTGAGATTTTAAATTATGATAAATAATTGAGAGGGCTTTCGTGATCGAAAGGTACCGTCTCTGACTGACAAGTAATTACTAGCCCCTTACCACTGCGAGGTCGTAATCCGCCCTGCACAACAGACAAACCGTGAGGAAGCTGTCCAACTAGCTTACGGAAGATCGAAGGTGCCACCAAGGTATATGCCCAGTGTTTGCCTCAACCGGTATAGCTGGAAATGCCCAGGTCTGTTGGTGGGACATATAACCACATGTGTTAGTTACTAGAAATAGTACAGTGTATCCTCTACAAAGTTACACCCTTTGGGAGAAGCAATATTATGCTGTTGTTGTTGAGAGGTTCTTGCTCTAGAGAGGTTAATTTAGTAGTTATAGTGTACAGTGGAAAAAATCATGCTGTTGTTGAAGGGAGGTTGTTGCCCAACAGAGGGTCGCTCTTGAGAGATTGCACTGTATATATAGTCATTTGAGATGTGAGTATCACCTGTGACATGATAAGATAATTTATGATAATTATATGTACAAGTATGTGAGATTTGAATTATTATCATTACGCTTCATATTCAACTATGAATTTCTTCTGTAAGCTACACGTGTATATATCCATGTACAGTAGTTGTTGTATCTTAGATTTATTGAACTGTTGGTATAATGAGTTTACTTCTCTGTAAATTATAATACATGTATACGAGGCATAATATCGAGTGATGTTTCGCTGTACATGATAAGGCTTCCCGTATTGTATGTTTTACATGTACATTTGTATTGTATACTTCAGTTGTATTAACACGAATTATTGAGTATTGTCAATATCACCTTCATTGTTTAGTATAGTTCCGCTATTAACACCAACGGGCGTTCTGACAAAAAGTGCCCTTAAAAGCGAGTCGGTCGTAATATTTAGCGAGTTGGTCGTATCAGTCAACAGGTATACAGCTACCAAATACATGTAGAAAATTAGTGTTTATTGTTGTTGTTGCATTCTCTGTTACTGTGACATACAAATTACATACATAATACAAATAGTATTGCTAAACAACTTTACAGCAAATGAACCACGTGTTTTTAATTCCATGAAGCGCGATAACTCGTAATATCACTTACTGAAATAGACATATTGGAGTTGCTTCCCTTGAATGAACTATAAGATTTAGTTCTATAATTTTCGTGTGTAATTCTAATAACAAAATAAAGAAAAAGTATTTCTTTGAACGTCGATGATGACGTCAGCCTTATTTGGATTTCATCACAGCAGTATCCAGAGCTCCATACCAAAATTGTGTAGGATTATTTCTTAACGTTACACTAATTTTTCATGACTGAAACAGAGCGGCAGAAAAATGTGCGACATTTAACGTTAAAATTGTTAATGACAGCGTTGCGAAATTTAACGGTAAGTGCGACATTTGACGGCGATGCGACATTTAACGGCGCTATAGTGGTTAAAGAGAAGGATTGATAATGAAAAGGCTCGAATAAGGTATGAGCTCTCCCAGACATCAAATTTAACGAACGGGCTAACGAGCGAAAGAAGATACAACTGAATCAATAAACTGTGGTTAAATTGCGTGTTATGCGACAGCTTTAAGGTCGGTGCGCCTGTCCTTAGTAAATGCCGTTACATCTGGTATCAAAAAAAATATAAATAAGCTGTAAAATGTATATTTCTGGATACCCGAACAGCTTACCCTATTTTCCCCATGATTTTTAATAGGCCCGAGGAACGTTATATCCACTTACCCGCCCTATTTTCAATGAGCATGTAACAAGAAATAGGGCCTTAAACAATTTAGATAATACAGCAGCAAACAAAAACATTATTTTACATTATAAACATTATTAACAGCGTGCAGGTGTAATTTTGGATATTAGAAAGAATGAGAAGAAACAAAATGAAAGATTCGTTGGTGGGCGAAGAAAACTTATACACGATATCATTTTTGTTATCATTTTTATTTGAGTACCATTGCAATAAAATGGACCATATATCTGTTATGATAACTTATGAATATCGTTTACCCGAAGATACATAAATACGATACGGAAAACATGAACTAAAGACCGCATGAGAATAGAGATTACCTGACTGTTAAAACTATGGTCAAAGGTTTAAAAAATTGAGATCGATCTTAAAACTCAAATTTCATGATAATCTTTTAAACTGAAAATCTTCATAAACATTCATAAAGATTGAAATTGAAATTTGCACTGGGTGACTGTTCTCCTCCTAATCAGCATTTTAGGTTTATAGGATTACTCTTGTCCGTCCTTCCGTCAGTCCATCCGAAAATCTTGTGTTTCGCATATCTCCGTAAGTATTAGGGGCAAAGTTATAAAATTATACAGAAAAGTTTATCTGCATATGAAGGTATGCAAAAAGGGTTTTGACTCTGTCAAAGGCTGAAGACTCTTGAGTTATCTGTCCTTGAAATTTTTTTTTTTTTGTTATTACATATTTGAATTTTTTGTGTCACAAGTAGTGTACCATGATCAGAATAATACAGTGGGGCATCTATGTCCTATGAACACAATTTTAGTTATTACTACATGTAGTTCAGACACTTGCAGTCTAACTCCTCTTTTTGAATAAGGATATTTTATTTACAAAATGTCATGTTTTGATTACCTGACAGACCCGGCTAATTCTTAGGCTTATATCCTTAAGTTTCCAACAACAAAATCCAAAGTACGAGAATGTTTATGGATGAACCCTACCTCGTATTCTCACAAAAGATGTTAAGAAGAAATAGAAGAGAAACATTGTTCGACCTACCTACTTATACTTTTGATCAAGTAACGTGACTGTTTTTTTTTCTATTTTTATGTTCACTATTTTTATTATCACTGATGAAGGCTTATCAGCCGAAACGTTTGCAATCTAATAAAAAAAATACGTTTTAAAAAGTCAATATTATTTAATGTACTTAGGTATCAACATAACAATGTAACGTTTTTTAGAACATTATATATTTTCGACTTACTACTGACCAATGCTTAATATACAGTCAGACTAGTCAACAACGGCTTCCTCTGAGAACGACAAAATGTGCTCTTTATTGACAATTAAGAGGCCTTTATTCGGAGATACTTTTGTTCTAAATAATCGATGACGGTCTTCAGTAAAAGAATGGCTTTATTCGCAGAGTGGCATTTATTCGGATGTGGCCACTAACACAGGTTTTACTGTACATACATTGATGTTATTATTGTGTCATATACATTTGTTCTATGTCACTATTCAAATCATGGAAAGAAAAGTGTCAGTTTTATCCGATTATTTACATTATTTGGACTGGTTATCGATTCATCATGAGTTAAGAACTATAGACCCTGTGATTGACTCGCTGAGACTAAACCATTCTGCATGCATATAATTCTTAGAACAGGTAGGCCTGCACACATTTTACTCTAATCATTTCTATCCAAGAATTACTGTACTTACATTCGCATCATTGACGGTATCCCTGTATCTGTAAGATAAGAAACGGAAAGTAAACATTTGTAGCGGAAAGAATGATAATCTCCACCAAAGTTAAACAAGTGGGTTTCCCATGAAAATAAATCACTGGTTTTATCAAAACATGTATTGTTCTGTGAGGAATCAGACTAATTTAATCATCGACATAAACATGCCAATTTGAAGATCTTACGCACTTTGATTAAATCGGACACAAATCTGTTTCCTTTAATGACACCCCCTCCAACGAAACTTTGAAATAATGGCCAAAACTGCACTCCGTGAATTTCACATAAATGATATTACGGACCTGTCAGTTACTGGACCTTGGAACTCTCCATTGCGACAATTAAGTTTCACATGGTAACCTATGAATCAAACTACATTATTTTGAACGCACCTGCTTAGACATTTGAGAATAACATGTACCCTTAAAAACACTGTAGTGTTTAAGTACGCAACCGCTAATTTAGATTGTGTTTGAAAATGCATCGTTCGCTGTTAAATAAGGGAATGCATCATTTAGCACACGACAGTAAAATATCCCTCATCAGATTGCAATTAAAATAGATAGTGCATAATATTATCATGCAGTACCTAACAACATGTTGTTACATGTGACATCAAAGAAAGCTCTTAAACTCTTATAAAGACGATTTTAGAATACAAACATCTCAGCCGTTCGTCATTTGGTTAAGCAACCGTCTTTGAAAAAAAAAACTTTAACTGTCCACATTTTAATGCTTATTATCCTTTTGTAGATGGTGAGTGCTAAAATCTGAACATATGATCCCTTCAGCAGATGTCATATGAGTTCGCTGCCCTTCGATAGATGCCTTTTGAATACGCAACCCTTCATCAGAGGCTATTGGAAAAGCGACCCCTTCGACAGAAGCCAATGAAATACGCAAGCCCTTAGACAATAATCATTGGTTTACGCGGCCCCCAAAGCAGATATCATTTGAGTAAGCGGCCACTTCAACAGATATCATTTGAGAACGCAGTACCATTAGCAAACGTCATTGGAATGCGCTACCACTTCTGAAGATACCATTTGAGTACGCAGTACCCCCAACAGAAGTACGCGACCCCTTCAGTCGACATATCTCATTTGAGTACGCAGTACCCCCAACAGAAGTACGCGACCCCTTCAGTCGACATATGTCATTTGAGTACGCATCCCCTTCAGCAAACGCTACATTAGTACACAACCCCATTTACTGAGCAACATGCAGTGATATACGTGAGCAATCACTCAGCAGAAGATATAAATAGGTTCCTTGAGGAGTAATGAATAAATCACAGTATTTTGTGAAATTTGACCCCGCGTTCTCTTGATGATAAATCGTCAGTTGTCATTGGCGATATCTTTCACGTGCTGTCTTAGCTACCGGTACTACAACGCTACGAATCAAAAGCCGCTCGGCTCATCAGTGCAGTGGATTAAATCAATGATAGCGTAAGTTTTTATTTCATATTTTTTGCTAAAGAAACCGCCTTGAATGTACATTTTACACGTTATAAAGCAAATTCGGACGTTTGAACCGTTGAAATGCTTTCTTTATCATTAGTTAATGTGCATTAATTTTTGGTCAAAAACAATTTCAGTAGCAGTAAGACTGCGTTAACCATAATTATTTGGCGCAAAAAAATGTAAAAACTGAAAAGAATATTAAAATTATTCTCTATTATTGTATAAATATACGACTTATAGTCTTAATATATTGTACATGTACACGTAATTGCAATACCTGATCTCTACATTATAATTTAGATGCCACGTTTGTTATTATGTCTTTCTGTTTTGAATAATAAAATATTTGTCTTAATAATGTATTCCTTTTTGTTATTTTGTAATTATGTTTTTTTAGCGTTCAAAACATTGTTGGCATAAATTATGATTCGTATGTATATAACAATATGTTTTTCATTTACTCATAATGTCATTTACTACATTACTTTCCGGAGGCTGAGTTGCTAAGAAACAAAATAACTACGCTTGTGCAGTCTCATATAATTAATGTTTCATCTGCAGGATTTGGGATTCAAGGACAAACAAAAACGTCGGAATGACTGAAATTAAGTTATTAATTCATTTATTTGATACAAAGGCGATGCTTGTATTTTGATCCCATTTTGGGACAGTACTAGGCGATGAACTGACACTTAAATTTGCTTCAATTAATTCAAATTATTGACTCTAACAACGTACCTAATTATCAATTAATAGTTTGTGTTGATATGCTTTCTCTCGCTAGTAACTGATGTACTTACTACCTGTATACGAAACGTACTCCGTATAAATAACGATGCTTCATGCCAATGATAATACACACCGATGTCCCTGTCGGCTTTCCGTAGCGTTTTCACTTAAAGTTTACATATTTCAAAAACCAGTAACGTGACATATATGCACCATTTAGTTTATATCGAAGGAAAACGCAAACAGTGCACTTGGCGTGCTCACCATGCCAACCGTTTTATCTGACAAGAGAATACGCCAACATGTAGGTTAATTATTTTACGGGTTTCTGTCGTATCCATGGTAACGATCCATGGCCCTTTGTACTGATCTGTCCCAGCTATCAAGGTTTCATTGCACACCCCCCTGTGAATATTGAAGTGTTCTTCGTGATTTGTATCTCTTTGATATTTTGTAGTTTCGGGTTCCAAAAATCTTGAAACTTAAGATTGTACATTCTGATTATTTTCACAAAGGTCTAAGGTTGACCGAGCGATTCATTGTTTTGAAATATCCTATGTACGTGCAGCGTGTTTTTCTGCGCAATTTTATCTTAGTAGGCGTATGCACCTGTTTATTAAATTATTGAAAATAACCTCCACACAATGCATGCGTGGCAAATGATGATAATTGACTGTAAGTCAGTTTGTTGTCTTTTCACTTGAAAACAGAAAATGACGTAAATACTAAGCCACGGTCAAAGTGAATTCCGAAATTATCACTTTATTTCATTTATATTCAATACAGCCATAACAATGAATGGTTCATTTCAGTAAATCCATTAAGTCTTGTGGCCCATGAGGACATATACATTTGTAAACAGAGCAAAATACAAACGTAGACATATATGCATGATACAGAAGAGAATAATTTTTTTAAATTACAATGAAACAAAAGTGTAAATTGGGGGGGGGGGGAGAAATAAAGATTCCACTGTATGTGATTGTTCACTATATCCGAGTTCACTGTAACTGTATTTTACTGTATATAAAACAATTCAAAATCCATTGAAATCATTTGCCCAATAGCTAGTTATCTGTTACTATTGTACTCGCGTTTTGATATTGTGAAAACTAGCAAACAATATTGCTCTTCGCCAAACGTGCTTCATTTTATTTGTAAAAGATCAGATATGCTACAAGATTGGGCCAAGAAGACCTGTACGATTGGTGATTGACTTGTTGAATCTGTATTATGTGACGATCTCTACATCGATACAGCAAATAAATATCCTAAGTAATAAACAGACAATAAATTGCATTTTTTCTTTGGGTTGCCCACAAAAAATGAATGGGCTTCGTTAAATAGCCGTACAAATTACAGTGCAACCTTTCTAGAGCGGTCCTCTCTTGTGCAACAACTTCAATTCAAACAGAGCATGATTTTTTTCAACTGTACTACTTAACTATTAATTAAACCTTCTAAAGCAACAACCTTTCAACAACGGCATAATTTTGCTTCTTCCAAAGGGTGTTGCTTTGTAGAGGTTGTATTGTATATACATACACACAGTGTCAGTAAACCAAGCCCCATTGGACGACGATACGACAAATGGGTATCGTTTAGTAGATCTATCAAAACCCACACAGAACTCAAATATCATACCAATCATAATTATGTACCTGCATTTCAGCAATTTACCTTTAACAATTGACAATGCGGTCTTACAACAACTGATATACCATCTTCACGTATACAACAAGCTATGGGATGATTAAAAAATTAATAAATAGTTGCTGTAAAAACTTGGATCCATTTATGAAACGGCTCCCTTGTCTACGTGGACACAAGCGATGGTGTAATCTAAGAGCGCACTTAGTAGCCCTTCGTAAAAAACACAACACCAATTCTTTAATCGACTTTTTAGAGCAAATATGATACAAAATAATAGATTCTGGTGATTAGTAAATGTTTGGCATGTTTTTGTATCATATTTATATCATTAATTTATAATTTGGCAGACTGAGAGGCGTTGAGTCACAACCATGAACTAGTTTCTTATCTTAATTATGATACGAAGAAAAATATTTATTTCCGGTTAGTTGAATTAAAGTGAAGATAACACGTGGAATTTTTAATTCTTATCCTTAAGTTTAGACAAGAACGCTGTTGTTGTCTTTATTCAATTTTAACTTCTCATTTTTTCATAATTTGTGAAAAGTCCGGAGATTTTACTATGAGATATCATCATGATATCAATTAACAAAACGCAATAACATAGCAATCGTAACTACTCGGGCTTTTACGTAACTGAAAAATACGCACTTTAGACAAACGCCGAGGAGTTCCGATTAATAACATTGGTGAAATTTTTCTGGAATTTCCGGGTTTGTTTTCAGATCCGGACCATACTGGTTTTCATTGTTTTCTTATTGCTTCCGCTGCACTAAACTGGTTCCGCTACACAGAAGTTAACACTTCCGGTCTTTCGAAAAAAAAATTCTACCCATGCATTAAATACAATATTTTGTATTATGACGTATCATTCACTTCAATTATGAATATGTAAATATAAATTGTACACAATAAAATAATATATGATATATTTGTCCGTGCAATGTTCGAGCATTAAGAAATGAGTCGCCAAACAAAGTACTGTCTAAACGAATATGATATGATTTATAACATAATTCTTACATCCAATGATACTGAATAATTGTGCGATGTGTCAAATTATTTGGAACAAAAATGGTCCCCGTTCTCTTATCCATCATTAAAGAACTTAATATCATTGGAAATGGTACCAGTCGGAAGCGTTTGAAATGCTAACACTGAGAGTGTAAGCTTGGGTGACTGGTTCCCGTTGACTCTGTCAGTACAAAACTTTGGTACACTGCAGAATTGAACGGGAACCAGTTAAGTAAGCTTGAGTCAAGTGCCAAAGTCCTTAAAATTGCACACACTCCTTATTGTTTGCTTCATTTATCATACAGCCAGGTTTGCAGAACAGGTAAACATTGCACGTTATGCACTACTACACCACAAAACAGACATGATTTTGCTTTGATAAGATTTATCTGGGCTCCTTGACATGTTGTGATTTTGTGATTTTCTAGAAATCGGTCATTATATGAAACCACTCTCAATGTCTACATGAAACAAGTTACATCGCAAATACAATAAAAACCCCAAAACCCGGACCCCCTGAAAACCGGAATTCCCTAAAATTTGATCGATTGACTTTTATCAAAAGTTCTCTGAAATCTGGAATTCTCAGAAAGGTTTTCGTGGCTGTTTTAGTGTATACGAATGATATAATCAACTCTTCATTGGAACAGGGACTCTGCATCACAATTGTATTGTAGCGTCCCTGATTCGAACAAGAAGATGCGAGTCGATTTCTCTCAGATAGTTGAAACGAATGGGCAGCTGCCATATGCAATGGTCCGTGTTATCTCAGGATAATAACAGATATCATCCACGCTTCATACAGGTGGTTGATTTCATTGATAAAATATTTCATATTTCAAAAAAAAAACTATGATCTCTACCTTACGTTACCATAGTAACCGGAGATTTAGATTAGAACCCGGCTCCCGGATGTAGAACCTCAAAAACTCAATAAAAAGCGCTAAAGTCAACAGGGAATCAAATTATCAGAGTTAACTACTGTGAACTGTTGTCGTAAATCTCACAGCAAACTGCTAGACCGATTTCTGACACTTGTAATGATAATATTTTTTTGGTTTTAAGATAAATTATTTCCCTTGTTTTTTATTATATCTATGATTATCTCCCTTTACTTCGATCATTAAAAGATAAGGAGATGTTAAATTCAAAGGTATGATTATGTTGGCCGAATTATGAGCTTTATAAATAGTACGCTATAATTGCTAATCTCACAATTAACCTTCTGTGGGTCATTAATATGTTTATATTACTTTCGGGTAATAAAATGTTGAATCAGTAACACATTTAGTGAAATCAGGTGCAACATGTTTGCCCTCATGGAGCGATAGGTTTTCCCACACCTAACAGATCTCATCTACTATATGTCTCAAATCTCAAGCTCGCTACATACATGTACGGTTAACCCCCTGAAAACCGGACCGCTTTCGGACTTGACCGAAAGTCCGGTTTCCTGAAAAAACTATCAGATAACTTTTGATAAAGTCCAAGAAAAATGGGTCTTGAAACATCATCCTTCAGGGAGTCCGGTTTTCTGGGGGGGGGGGGGGGGGGGGGTTACTGTAACACCTTGCTTGAAGCAAATCTTCTTTCTTCCAAATTAATCGTAGTTAAATATACAAATACCGAACTGTACATACCGAAAAGTGATGCAAAATTCTACTTTACTTAAGAGTTATTTCAAATTGAAATCAAAATTAAAACTAAATAAGTTTTTCTATGCCTTCATTAATTTATATTGGGTAAAAATGAACGAAATTTACTCAACATGTTTGCAACATGCAACAACATTTAAACTCAAGCCCTTAAGATCTTCGAAGTAATTTCATATTGAGGAGGGGGGACTTATTTGAAATTTTGTCAGACAATGGATGAATCAGTAATAGCCCCTTTGGATTACCATTAAAGCCAACATTATTTATGGGGACCAAGCCCCACCCTCTAGTCCAACCGGTTCCTACGACCCTGTTATACTGCGACAGGCCAGGATGTTTTATTACCAGCGAATGATGATACAATTAAAAATCAAATAACCCCGTCAAATGGCTTTCATGAAAACATTAATTTCTCACGAACCATACACGAATAGTTCATCAATAGTTCATGAAGAATGCATTTATCTATTTGACAGGGAAAATACCGTATTCATGTAACAACCACCCGTCTGTAGAGATCGCCTATAGACAGCTGCCTATCGTCTCACTTAAAATGATGATTGGTCTTTCTGTTCACAAATTCTGACTGCTACACTCATTGCTGTTACACTCAAAATAAAATTATGAGTTTTTTGTCAGGTCTGGCGTCATGATTTCAAGTGTTTTGGACTACTTTGCTTCTTGTTGAATTAAAAGCACTTTCCACAACACTGGCAAAACGTTTCATTTCCCTTGTTTTCTAGTGCATAATCCTTAAGTTTGAATACACGTCAGTTATCGGGATGTTGATATTTATGACATCGAGTCAGTTTACATTTTGAGCAAACCATTGACCTGTGGATTTTGCAGCTTGCAAGAAACCATGCTTAATAATCATTATTGTTTTTATGACAGCGGCATAACTTACTTTTGAAACAACCCATTGTCCCGGGAAATTGGCAATTTTCTTGCAGCATGCACCACAATCATTATTACATTTATGACAATAATATAGCTGAATTTTGTAGCAACCCGTAAGCTCAAATGATGTTGCACGCCCCACGAACATGCTACCTGTATGCAAATGACAACAATACAAGGTGCTTGCGAAATAACTCACATTGCGCATACAATGCTGCAATTCGCACCAAACCGCATCTCACAGCATGTGTTATGTTTACACCATCTGATAACAATCGTTTATTTTCTGTTGCAGGTAAAAGTGAGAAGATACAAGTATTTGATTAGCACAGCAAAAACAATATTCTTGAAATGGTAAATACGTTTATTAAATTTATCTGTTTCATATCATATTACATACAGTTAGACTTCACACGGCGGTCACCTCAACATTAAGGACATCTCTTTCTAACGACGAGTTTTGGAGCAGTTTTCTTTCACACAGTGAAAACCAAACTGTAGATATATGTACAGTCACACCTGTGTTAGGGGCCACCTCCGAATAAAGACCACCCTATGAATAAAGGTCATTCTTTTAAAGACCGTCATTGATTATTAAGAACATTGCTGATTTAGAATGACCTCCGCGTGAAGGCCACCTGTCAATAACGGCCACATTATGTATTTTCGAGGGTGACTTTTGTTCACTGGTTTGACTGTACATTGCAACCTTTCCAAAGCGACACCATTTGGGAATATCAAACTTAATATGTTGTCGTAGAAAGGTTGTTGCTCTTGAGAGGTTTTAATTATTAAACCATGCAGTTGGAAAAAAATCATGTTGTTGTTGCAGCGAGGTTGTTGCTTAAGAGAGTGCCGCTATGGAGAGGTTGCACTGTATTTAGATATTTAAACTTGATAATGAGGCGATTCTGATATTTATACTGTTCTTTGTCCCCATCGTGGTCGTTATATCGTGGTTCTACGGTATACAGGGAACTACATTATTTCGAGGTTGATATAAGTATGATACTACTAACAGGCATGAGTATAATCTACGTTATGAGAGACTCCTGTGAGTTAATGAAGTACAGTACAACCTCTGTAGAGCAACACCTTGTGGGAGCTGCAAATATTGACCGTTGTTTGGAGGTTGTTGCTCTACAGAGGTTAAATTTATGGTAAATATCAGCTAAGGGAAATTTTGAATATGTTGTTATAGTGAGGTTGTTGCTCTACAGAGGTTATATTTATAGTAAATATCAGCTAAGCGAACTTTTGAATATGTTGTTAAAGAGAGGTTGTTGCTATACAGAGGGCCGCTCTGGAGAGAATGTACTGTACAAAATAACACTAGCCTCCCACCACTGTGGGTTCGAATACCACATAATTTCACATATGAGGAACCTCTCTAGCTTGCTTACGGAAGGTCGGTACTACCTAGGTGTACGCCTGGGAGTTAAACTTGGAACAATCGACACACGACCCAGATTGTTGGCGTGACCTTAAAATCAGGAGAATAAAATGGTTAAAATACACAAATTATGTATAAAACTACATTTTGAAACTTGTGGGATTCATTGACTTTTCCTTCCGACGTAAACTTTTAGAAATCTTCATTTTGAGATCAAAACGGTCGACAGAAACATGAGAGGGCGTTTAATGACCGTAAATCAAACATTATTTTTATAAATGATGGGAAATAATTCACCCGGAGGCTACAGATCATGAAACCAAAGTGTTTTATTATACCCGAAAAAAAAGCCCTAAAAGAAACCGTTTTATCTCTAGAATCTAATTCAAGGCTTATCAGCTGGCACCAGGGTATTTTTTCATTCCAAAGTTTCTTTATCTTATCTCATCCGTTCTGTAGCCATCCGCTGGCGAAAATTAAAACAAAAAAATGAGGCTTTCATAAACCAATTCACTTTTGAATTGATCTTCAAAGTGCACATGGAACAGTCTTGCGTAAATGTTTTGAGATCTGATAGTTCTTCGTGTCTGGTGATTCCATCCACATAACAAGTGATCGTCTGCAGACTGTGTTTATAAATTGAAGCGAATCTATTTATAATGAGTATTAAGTTAGACATAAATTATATGGGAGATTTTGATAAAAAATAGTTCTTATCTTCGTGTTTAAATCTTGAGATTGGATTAACATCCGGGTACTCTGCTCGAGCAGAAATAATCTTGTGTTTCCGGGCCGCCTAGGGCACACTAAGGTAAGTGTCCAACTGTGAAAAGATACATTTTCTATATAGTTCTGAGCTATAGGATAGATATTTTAAGTCTTTTGGTAATCCTTATTCCAAGTTCTAGGTAACACATTTCTTCATTTATTTATTTATGATATATGTATACTATGAAACGTGTATTTGCATAAAAACAGTAAGCACAAATTATGACCCTTTAAATTTGATAAATATTGTGCGGTATATTGAATTTCGAATACAGAAACGACCAGTGCTAGACATTCATTCAACTTGCTTGATTGGCACGTAATTGTAAAGCGGTTTTTGGCATGTGTCGTAAACTGTTGAAAAGCGTATTACGACATCTGGTTGCTATATGATTTTAAATCTGCGAGAAACAGAATCGCATGAAATTGTTACTCGAAAGTGCAATAAGGCCATACAGTGTGTAAAATATGAAACAGGTTTTCCGGGATTAACCGTAGACTAAATTAGACACTGCCGTACACACACATTTTGTTTACTCGAAGTGAGTTGCGTTATTGTGAAAGGAAACTCGGTTAGCGGCGTTCTCTATTATCCCACCCGGTGTTAGCAAAAACAGAACATATTCCATGATACCTGTTTAATGGCTGGCGCGTACATATCGGATATTTTTATCGTGTATGGAACTCTAATTGTGCTTCGCAAGTTAGCGGTTTTCTACAAACCGTGTGATTAATTTACCATCTTTTGTTTCAGAAGCCACAATTGGGTCCAAAATCAGTTTGCCGTCTGCTATGCGCTCTGGCGTATACATTGTGAATGAACCTCAGCCAGACGCGGATAGTAGCTCAAATATTGAAGAACCAAATCAGTTTCTAATAAACAATATGGAACAACCGGAAGTGCCACCACCACAAGGAAGTGATAGTGAAGGCACATCAATTGATTTACCGGAAATAGTTAATGAGGTTCCACCCGATGGAACCGCTGTGGATTATCCTGAAGAAAACTTGAACGGTAATGAACTAAATGAACATGAATACGATTCACCCCAGGATGTTGCTAATGACAACAGTCCACCACCGGATGGAGATGCTCCTCTTGCAGAGCAAGAACGTGACAGTGGCTTACACGTTCCTCCTCCTTCGCCAATAAATGGTGACACTGAGGAGGACCCGCGAATTTTAGTGAACAATGATGATGAGCCGGACATGATAATTGACGATATGTCTACACCAGAAAAGGAAGATATAGTGTTCCTTGAATCGGAAACTGTTCCAGAAGAGCCTGTCGTCGAGCAGAATAAAAAGAAAGAAAAGAAAGAGAAAAAACCTAAAGAAAAGAAGCAAAAGGAACCTAAGCCACCAAAAGAACCTAAGCCACCAAAAGAGCCAAAGCCTCCAAAGGAACCCAAGCCACCTAAGGAGCCAAAAGAGCCTCGTAAATTACATTTTAATTGGAGCATTCGTCCAATTTACAAGTAAGTGCATATACTTCTAGCATGTTTTTGTTCATTTTTTATAATTAACCAAGCCTGGTCTGTGGTTGCTCATATTAAATAGGCGATTACATCTTTGGCATTTTTATAGTTATAATATTAGTCAAGTTAGTCGTGACATCACAATGATACTTACCTTATTACACGAACTCTGATCTGTGAAGTGAGATTCACACGTGCAAGTCATTACAGCGCGTGAAAAATAGTATTAATTGGTCACGTGCTTTTTTGTGGGGTATCTGTTATTAATTAGAGGGCGCCACGTATCCGCGGGGACGCTTTGCAGCACGGGGTACCTTACTAATGGTTAGATTAACTCGCTCTCCCGAAAAATATTATCAATGATTTTCACACGATTATGTCACTACCTTGTTGTAACTGGTGATAATCTGATATCTGAAAGAGATAAAAAGTTAGTATGTGTATATTCACTTAGAACACGTGTTGAGTGATGTGTACGAGAGCAAGCAGGATAACGGACCGAAGGAACGATTAATTGTGATCCCTATACATTTGTCACTTATAATTAATAACTGCGAGTAGAAGCAATTAAACTAAGTTTATACGTTATTGCATGTCATTGCAAAATCTGTTGAAAACAACGTAAATACGCTTGCTGTTTTATATTAGAGAATCGAATATTCTAAATACGTTATGATATTTATGCATGTACATACACAATGTAGTAATTGCTTTTCCAGAAAATGTTTTTAAATAAGCGCAGATCTCAAAAAGTGTTCTATGTGTATTCTAACAATTTTACCACTAAATTTCGATCGTATACTAGTATTCGCGTCTTTCATTATCTGTAAAAAGTCCAAGTACATGTACAAATTTATGAAGTTTGTTATAAACTGTATAACAAACGAAGAATACACGTCATACGTAACGCGTTAAATCATTAACGGTCAAGTCTCCGTCATTTCAAATCTCTGTCTGAAAATATATTCAAATTAAGATGGCAACGAGAATCCGGGATTCATTGCAAAAAAGCTTCTTCATTGTGAAGGTGGATGAACATGAATCTTTAACCAGATGCCCCCCCCCCCCCCCCCCCTGTTGCTTTTCATTAAACAAACCAAGTGTTTTGACCTTGTGGAGTGCTCTGTGTGCGAACATGTTTCTTTTACACATTCATTGATAAATCTGAAAGCAGAGGCTTTGCCAATCCTATTGTCATTCGGAAACGGAAATAAACAAACGTACATGTCACTTAGCATTCCTAATACTAATAATAGTCGACAAGTTTATTGAAAGAGTCAACAGTGAGTGTAAGCTCAACGTCTATTTCTGGTTCACGCAAAGCATCACCAACAATAAACTGACCGTGGTTTAGGAATGTGTAACTTGGCATCTGGGAACATGTGGTACCGCCATCTTGACTAATTGTTAGGTGTAAATTATTCAGGAATGCTGATGTATTTCCTTAATATCTCAATCGACAAACAAATATCTAGAGCATGTTTATTCTCTGTTGGATGGACATTTAGACTGGTTACAGAACGTCTGCTATGAAGGTTGGACATTGTATATGCTGAGTCCTCATATAAAGTAATATAAATAGTAACTTTGGTATGCCAAACTTGACTGACAAGGCCGTTTTCAGCTGAGTAAAATGTGGTTTCTATATTTACATGTAAGTTTTAACTACAAATACTTACACTGTTGAAACAGCCTGATGGTATGTATTTACCAGTTGTACTTGGCAAATGTCATACTATAATGTTCAAGCAAATCCTACTGCCGGCAAGCTCTTACATGCATGCACATTTTAAATTGAATCGAAATAATATAACGCAAACTAAATTCAAAACCAATCGCTGATCGCTTTTGTTAAGTCTTGTATTAGTCTTCGTTCGTGATGATGGTTTGTTTTCAGATTTTAAATGAATTACTAGTAGGTTATATTGAGGAAGAACGGCCATCCATCTTTGGAGGCAGGTAATTGCAGAATCAGGTGGTTTCCTGTTCACAGATTGTATTTTTCTATTATGTATAATAATTTCCAAAACAATATGTATATAACAAGCTAAGTAATTGGCAAAAGTAATGTTTGACCAAAATAGTGCTTATATTCTTAGGATTTCAAACTAGTTACAGGTGAAAGCAAGATTTAAATCTAAATATTTCGTCCTGGTATTTCAAGTTGTGCAGGGAAAAGCTCCAATCTTTATACGATCGCAGCTAAATCGTGTTCAAGAGATATATCTTCTGAGATTCACTTTATTGTTCTTAAAACGAGACAAAATTTGATGATATGGCTTCATATAGCAAAACACTCAAAATGACTTAAAGTTTATTTCAAAACAAATTCAATATAAACGTGAAATCTTTTAAATTTCATCAATGCTATTTACTACGATCATATCGTATCATAACACAATGTAATATGTATTATAGAGTGGGGAGAGAAGATACAGGAGAACCACCACCCTAACTCTTATTTTGATCATTTTTCCTGGTTATTTATTGTGCCCGGTACAAAGCACCGATACGCGCCTTTTGTCACACAGCACTTGGCTCGGAAGTTGGGATGATGACACTGAAAAAGCGTCCCTGGCATCGGAACGCGAAACCATGACTTTTCGAACAGTTGTCCAGCGCGTTACCTCTAGACCACCGATCAGTCCCATCTATTTTATGTTGTATATTTAAAAGCTCGTTTGCTTCCCAATCACGAGTATACCTATAAATTAAGACGATAATCATAATGATTATCGTGTTGGAAGCATTTGTCATTCATTTAAAGATGCAAATGTCTTGAATTGTATGCTATTCCAGTCAATGCGGGTCTAACATGATGACATATGGTGCAATGAATCATCCTGTTTCTTTCAAAGAGCTTGTTTTGATAACATATGTTATCACCCAGATCACCTATCATTTTAGTTTATGATAACAAAGATTTATTGCAATATATAGGACGATAAATTGTTCGCGTTAAGAATCGGTTCTTTATTACGCCGGTGAAATAAGACCGCATATAAAGGTTACGGTAGCCACGCAAGCGATAAGTATCGTTATTTATTATCTAACTCGATTTACGACTGTTGGAATGATTCTGTTTGCGATTAAAATGACTTCTTGTGTATTCGAGCTATGAGATAACGTACTATAACAATCATAGCACACATACATATATATTTTTGACTGAGGCAAATCAAAATGAACCTTTTCTTCCGAAGTACGAAAAGTATTAAGTACGTATGACTATGTATCCGAATGTTTCCGATTATGTTGTGTCCGAATATTAGGATACAGGCTAATAAGGTCGATACTATTGACATGGTAATAGGCACCACTGAAGAGTTAAATAATTTCTAGCGATTATTAAGCGAACTATATACTGTATTTTCATTTATTTTCGTTGGGCTCAATTTTCGTGTTTTTTACTAAAATGGCTTTTTCGTGGGGACATAAATTCGTGGATTTTGCATTTTGAAATAAAAAGCTTTATCTTAATTTAAATTCGTGGGGATTTGATTGGATGAGTCGACCCACGAAATCCACGAAATTAAAATCCCCAACGAAAATTAATGATTCCACAGTAATCGGTTAAGATAGCATAGGATTCAGTTTATACTTAGTAGATACATCCGACGATTTCAGCGATATTTCGAAGGAATATATCAATGTAATAGAACGACAACATCGATATGGGGAATAATTGAATAGTAACCAGGAACACATCGATAAATTGATCGACTAAAGTGATATTTTAAAGGTTTAAGCGATATATAGACCAACTATCTTGATCGAGTAAGTACTTGATCGACGGTTGTCAAAACGCTACAAGTCAATGGTTATACCCGCGCAATTGTGCATTTTATGTCACATAATGATGCACATAACGTTACACGATTTACAACTTACGTAACACGGTTAACAACTTGCGTCACACTATTTACAACTTACGTTTCACGATTTACAGCTTACGTTACACGAATTACAACTTGCGTTACACGATTTACACCTTACATTACACGATTTATAACTTACGTTACACGATTTACAACTTACGTTACACGATTTATAACTTATGTTGCACGATTTACAACTTACGTTACACGATTAACAGCTTACGTTACATGATTCACAACTTACGTTACACTATTTACAACGTTACATTTAGCAGTAAGTATATACTCTGAGACTAACCGCGATAATTTGCGTAAAATATTTATTAATTTTCTTTCATATGGTATTTTCTAAAATAAACCGCCTGGTTAATAATTCCCATGTAAAAATCATTATATTTCACAAAGAAGATCTTTGTACATCAACAAATTTCATATCCTGAAAATATAACATGACACGTATCATATTAGATGAATTAATACATTTTCTTTTGATGTATGGCTGAACTTATTTTTTATCATTATCATCACGATTATCACTTAATTCCTCCGTGTTGAGTAACGAATTATTAGACGGAGATTTGTTACGGAAAGCTGCATTTTTTTCATTATATAGGGAGGTAGTAACTTCGCGATTTTTCTAATGATTTGTGTATCTTACAGTATTCCTTCCATGGCTTTGATTCCTCTACAGGCACATTTCGGTGATTATGGGTGGGGAATTTGGATACGTGCGTAATGCAGAAATATGTTTTCAAGGAGATGATTTAATAGGAACTGATTACCTTTTTTTGCATACTTGAATATATATCTAGTGTTTATATAAATACAAAATCTAGCGCATCTAGATGTTATTGCCTGACGCCCAGACTACAAAATTATTAATCTAAAGGCGTTTTTGCTTGAATTCCGTGATTTTAACAGATACGTCAACTTACATTATCACATTGTTCTTTTTTATACCATTCAACATGTTTTAAATACCTGTGTCCAAGAAATAATTTTCAAGAAGTCCATAAATGCCGACAAGTCTCAGGAAAAGTGTTTTTATCTAATTTCGTCCATGTACAAAATATTTTTTTAATCTGCCGCCTTTTGAAAAGGATTTCCGCTATCAACATAACTGACATTTCCAATTTTTTCCAACCAACGCCATAGTTTTTAACAAGAACCGTACGCAACATTCAGGGAAAACTATTTTTCTCCTCCTTGGAAATTGAAAGCCGGAATTAGCTGAAAGAATCCTTCATAGCATTGTAATTATACCTTCTAATGGCATAAAGATAGCATCATCTTACATAAATACAGCGCTTAGTGTTTCAACGAACATAATAAAGATTGTTTTAGTGTCTTCCAACAACATAATACTCGCCTTAAAGGTTAATCAAGAAAGACAAGAGTATTTACTGATGTAGTTAAGATATCATCATTATCTTCGGGTACAAAGTTATCTATCATTGTTTTTATCTTGTATATATTTGTGATGCGCTTATCAAGAGTAACCAATGAAAGAACCTAAGTGTTGGAATTCGTGTTTACTAATTTGTATATTTCCATTATAATTTGTAATTTCGCGTGTTGACTTATATGATGTTATCTGTATGATTTGTCTGCTTTGTAATTATTTCATATATGCTGATATATGTACATGTACTTATAAATAAACGCCCGAGAATTTAAACAAAATCTGCCGATGTATTGTATAATACTGACAGTAATATAATTCCACAGTTAATTTGAAGATGTGCTTTTTTTCAAAAGGCAAGATGCCTTAGCAAGATTGAGTGTGATTTTTTGCTGCTTGAATGTAAGGGTATTTATAAGTGAATATTTCAGTGCAGTAAAACCTCATCTAACTACCACTTCTACCTAACGACCATCTCTATATTACCATCGACTTTCATAACGGTTTTTGTAAACTGAACAATATTTCAGCTGTCCATAGCCGTCACTCACTCGGCGCGCATGAATTTTGATGCCGATCAAAGTACTACGTTTTTGTACATCCGCCATACAATTGTTAAACTACATGTAGTTCCCGTTCTATGTTGTAGTGCAAGTCTATGTAAGTTCAGTATCCATGAGTACTTTCAGTACTTTGATTAATATATCATCTGTACTTCACCTTGATAAGAAGACCATCTCTATACTGCTTAAGTTGTCTTTAAATCGATACACAAGGTAACTTAAGTATTGCTTCTTTTGTTACTTTGTAATAGTTGTTATGTCATTCTATTCCGTTTTATTTTTACATATCAAAATATATATCGGACCTTTATTTCTTTCCCGTGAGTTTATGTTCATCTATTGTCAATTGCCAAACCTAAGTACTTATTTGCTATTATTACCCCTCACTTTTTTCGTAATGTTAATTTCCCATAGGCAAACAGGGAACATTTTTACTGTTACATTCATGGTACCACGTGACTGAACATTTTTTTACTGTCACAGGGTAATAGTAATTTTTAACAGTATTTTCTTGAAAAACGTTTGGGGTAATAAAATAAATGACACATAGCTTTGTGTGTAACAGTAAAAATGTCAGCCCGAGGAAAGTACTGTTTATATAATGTACGATTCACTTAGTAATGTCACATGTTTACAGAATCAAGGAGTATCTAGTTGAAACCAGTTGAAGTTATTAAAGAAGAAACCAGTGTATACTTTATTATTAACACGTGTGTTTGTATGTATGTGATTAATAACATGCATAAACATACACATTTTTGATGATTAAGAGTAAAAGGCAATAGAAAATTAACTATGTGTTAAGTGTTACATTCATACTTGCAAATTCTCGGAAGTTTTCGATGCATTTTTGTGCTTAAAGACACAACGCGTATAAAACACTTACCAAGAAATATGGGAAGCAGTTTAAGAGTAATTTATCACATTTTACCTGACCGAATCGCCGGTCAAATTAATGTCTACACTATAATTGGTATGCAGACAATTCGATGGCCTTCAATCTACACTCGATTAACTTAGGCGTATATTGCATATTTCTTGCCAGTAATGAATTTTCTCATTAATTAACTGATTTTCTGTTTTCATTATCAGCCGCTTCTTGCATCCAAAGCTCATTACAGGTGTTGTATAAATAACCCCGCATTATTTGTTTGGTAATCGTAATCAGAAACGGGTATCTGGACAGAGTTCTTGTCGGGCCTTGCATAAATAAGTGCTCGACTCGACGCGTATTCCTGCTATCCAACGTGAGGTCTTCTTGAGGGAATTAATGGCTAATTGTTTTCTTCGCTTTGTGAATCAGCATTTTTCTCTCCGAACGATTCTGAACAGGGTAAATACAGATGAGTGATATGATTTTAAATGAGTTACTGTTTATGAAGCATTTTGAGATGAAACAAACATTTGGCTCCGTTGCCATGGTGATGGTCTTCCGAATATTTTGGAATGTATAATATAAATACATCATAGGTTATCATGGCAATAATCTTTGAGGGGATTTGAGTGGTTTTTTTTAAATTTCTTATCCGCTTGTCCCATCAAGCGTTTCGAATAAACTGGCGCCCAGCATTGCTTACTTCCTTCATGGGGTTTTAAGCTACCAATATAAATGCGGGAACCATTTTCATGAGTTTTTTTTTAAACTATAACACTTTTAATTGCTTGATTCTAATACTGGTGTCGTCATTTTACATCGGGACTAGCGTCATTGTATTCTCGGTAGAAATGAAAAATTCAAATACATGTGTAAATCCTGCACATTCCTTTGCTAAGAAAGACATGAGAGGCCCTATCGTTCAATCATCTGATTTAGTCAAAAGCTTGTCAAAACTGATCTAGTTTAGACGCGTGTCAAAGTTTCGCATGCTGGTGTTGAAAGATATTAGCGCTGGCTCCTAACTATTTGTCGGCACCTGCCAGTCCATTTTACGCTTATATATGTATTCCTTACTGTTTCTGTCCAGTCACTAGTAGTCTTTGTTTTATTTTTACCCGTATAATTCTTTGTGACATAAACGATGAACAGTCCACAAAAAAGTCAAAAATACATTAACCGTTTATCAAGTACAACCCAAGCATGATCAACAACTTTCATTTTTTTGCCGCAGTAAGCATTTAGAGTTGAATCAGTTGATACAGATACCAAAGTCGCGAATACAAATGTACTTTCAAATCGACACTCGTTCAAGAAAGACTAAGTGTTTAATACTTTTGAATGCATATTTGATATGCATGGTTCACGGTAAAAGTAGTTCCAATGATCTATTGAAGTATATTTATGTTTATCTGTTGTTTAACGGCTCATTTGACTGCTATGGACGTTTCAGGGTCGTCCAAGAGAGAGGGGACAGAAGAAACAAGAAAACTGTGCATTTATATGCGTACTCTTATTTCGAATAGATTTTCCTGATTCTTTATCGTGTCCTGTAAAAAGCACAGATACACGCATCGTCTGTTTACCTTTGATTTTCTGGACCCAGTACTGGGCTCGGTAGTCTGCATGGGGACACTGAAAAATCGTCCCTGAATTATTGGACGGCGGAGCCGAGGTTCGATTCCACGACCTTCTGATTAGTAGGCCAATGCGTTACCACTAAACCACCGATCCATCGCATTTATAGATGAAATATTCTATGATATTAGTTTTATGATTCGTTCCTTCATATGTATATACTGTGTAATCATTAATTTTCGTTGGTGACTTAATTTCGTGGATTATGTGGATCGGCTCATCCACGAAATCAAATCCCCACGAATTTAAATGCAGAGATAAGTATTTTTTTCAAAAATCAAAATCCACGAATTTATGTCCCCCACGAAATAGCCATTTTAGTAAAAACCACGAAAATTGAGCCCAACGAAAATAAATGAAAATACAGTATTCAAAGAGTTCTTGTTAATTAACGTTTGTTTTGAAGTGAGAAAAATCCTCCTTTTAGTAGTTTTACAAACAACAGTATAGTAAAAGGCTTCACACTAATTAACCTCCGTACCTTTGCCTTGTTCAACACAGTACGCTAATTAAAACAGTTTTAGGTTAAAGAGAAACATTTGTTTTAACAAAGAGCACCTGTATACAGATTGCAGTTTTCTACAACCGTTTAAATGGTTTATAACAAGTAACGGGTTAACCACAAGCCGCTTTCTTAGCCGTTTTTTCCGAGAAGTTTTTTTTCTGAGGAATGAAAAAGCAATATATAAAATACCTGATGATTTTCGTTTAAAAGGATAGCAATAAGTTACCCGACTTCATTATGAGAGAAAATGTGATAAAAATTCTTGTTTTAGGAAATGAACATTCTAAGCGAATTAATCCGAAAGTAAGCCAGGTATTGGCTGTAATAACCCTTGAAAGTAAGCCAGGCTTTTTTCGTAATGACCCAGTAAGCCGGACTTTACAGTAATTAACTCTGGTCATTAACCTCTGTCATTTACATCCGAATATGCCATAACCTCTCGTGAAAACTACGGACGTGTTATCAAAATGTAACATGCAATTTTGCAATTAACATTATTCTTACTTTCAACTTGCTTTGTGTCTGATTGCACATTTCATATAGTGTGGTTACATCGTGTATTTTGGTCTGGGGCAATGTTATTGTGCAATGTTGGAATATCGATGCTTGTATACAGTCCCGGCATGTGGAAATATTTCATTACGCTACATTGCACTGTCAAACAGTCAAATAAATTATGATATATAGACATCAGGGTCTAAACAATACACAAGTTGGGTTGTAACTTCCACCTAGTACGAGTAAGTAGGCATTGTATAAGTTTTACCTAAATATCAGTCCATAGTAAGCCGCACTTCACCATTATGCCTTTAGAAAGAGATTCAGATTAATTCTTCAAGCAAGTGATTTTCTTCTAATCGCGAATAATTCAGTATAATTAAAAGACTTATTATTGACACATGTATTGGTTTTTGTCCAAAATAGTTCAATGTGTTTATAGAATAACATAAAATGATACGTTTTCACTTGTCAAAAGTTAATAAGTTCCTTGTGGGGTATAAATAAAAGATAAATGTAGACTCCAAGTTAGTGAAAAATGCCACAAAAACGAGATCAGAGAGTGGCATTATTAGTTGGACATTTAAAAGAGCTCTTTTCCATTGTATCATTGCGTGTTCACGAAAGAGTGACATTTGTTTATACAATGGACTTTATTCGCAGGTTGACCCTAAATCAAGTTTTTTTACTGTATATAATTATATATTGCACATTTTTTTTCAAATTCATTAGGCCAATTGGCCATGGTAGTTTTAGACATTATCTTACGCTCATAGGTATTGCAATGATAATTTAATGCAGTATACCACGTATATAGACATGTCTTTCTCAGACAGAAAATAACTATCTACTCTACGATAATAAAATGAATAAACTATTTTGATCGAGATTGAAATTGATGTTGAAATTTACAATTCACCTGTAGGCAAATAATTCTCAAATGACTTATGTTTGCACGTGCTGCAAAATGAAATGCGATATTGTGGAAAATTGAAACCTTATAATTGCAGATAGTTATTTCACATCAATGAATTAGCTTCCTATCCGATTTAGAAAATCAACTTTTTATTACGCCGCTATTAAGTCTAAATTGCGAAAGGTTGCTGAATATGTACGATTAACCGTCCTATCGAACCTCTGAAATTGACTTTTTATGAAGCGTTCATCGTTCGAACACTTCTTTCAAGTATTTGACTTGCTGTGTGTTAAGTACTAGTTTGTTATCAAACAGGTTTTCAGCGAACTCAAGGAAAGAAACACTAATTTAATCAAATTAAGGCTTTGTAGATATTATTGTCAGATAGCTTTTGACTTGCTACCTTCAAGCACCAACTGGATATAATAGTTCATCCTTGTGTTTTTGTTTAATACAAACATTAAAACGCGTAACAATATGTGTATTTTATGAACCGTAAAATTAATACGATCTTATGAGCAAAGGCTCACAAAAATACCATCTTCCGATTTTGTTATGCAATAAACTAGGATAACTGAACTATATCTTATCGTTGCAATCATTTTGCTAGTGTTTGTACTGAGATAAGCTAGACATATTTTCACGACAAGCTCAACGATTCGCTCTTGATTGCTCATATATTTTCTGAAACTCTAAAGGCACCAAGCGCTCTAGGAAATCATTTGTAACTTGTTTGTGTATCGTATAATTACACAATTTGAATAAGATATCAGACTGGGTTAGAAGAGCAAAGGTATTTGTTGTTTACCTGCATTTTCGTCTGTACCAGCCGTCATCTGTGAATTGTTAGGGAATGTGCTGAGATCTGGATAGCTTCATGCAATACCTTCCGGTTCAAAGAAAGATGTAGCATACCGACTGGAACTGTATGTTGGATTATCACCTACCACGGATAATCAGAAAATTTCCGAAATAAATGAAAAGGGAATATTCTTACAAACGTACAGAAACACCAAGCGCACCACAATTGTGTGAGTTCGTGACGCCATAGGAAGCGCAATTGCATTGGTCCTTGGTATTTGCACGAACTATTTTGGATTTATAGAAAAAAACTTGGACGTAAAACGTTGGTGCACAATCAGCTTACTGTGTTCGGATTACATGTTGGAGCATTGACGCCTTGTTATTTTCTGATTGCATCTTTCCTATTGCGTCAAGAAATAAAAAATGTAAGTGAAACAATTATGCTTGCACGTGGATGTAAGATTTTATGCTGGAACTATTGGCAAACCGATGGGAAAATATGCCAAACTCGTTACTACGAATACTACGTATGAAAGTAATTACTGTCTGTCATTACAGTTGTGCATTGTTTCTCAACGTTGTCCTTGTATATCTTTTTTTGGAGGTTTCTGCATTTTCTAAGTATGTTTAGATATACAACGTAATTAATGCGGTGGTGGGTGGATGTAATTATCAGCGTTGAACTGACATGTTTTGCCAAACATAACTAATTGCTTGATAAACTACTGTGCTATTTTAGATGTGCCAGATAAGTATTCGGTCGTAAGCTGATATTGTCCTGATTATGATATCAGCGTACATGAAACAGAACATTAATTTTATAATCATAGCAAATAATTCCAAATAGCAAAACAATTTATATTGAAATAATACAAAGCTGGTGAAGTTTATATAGCAAGGGTAGAAGTAAGAATAATACTCTTAACTGAAAATTTGCGCTATAAAAATGCGCTTTTGATTTTATTTTCTCATGGAATATTTTGGATTAAGGAGACGATCTTTATTTAAAATATTTCGTACAATGAAAACGCACTTTCGATTTTGTATTCCCGTTGGATATTATGGATTCGAGAGGCAACACTGTGAGAAGCGTATGAGAATAATGATTAGCCGTGAGATTTGTAGAAGCACTAACACATTTCAAACACTGATAAGATGTTTACCTCAAGCTCACTGACGCTATCTTTTACAATTTATTGGCTTCACATACTTTCGCTTTACTTTCTATCTTCCCGTTTCAAGACGAATGTCTGTTATTCTCATTTGTATATATTTTTGCAATGGTTACATAGGCTGCTGAGATTGTAGATAACTGGATGTTTTTGTTATCCAAGACATCTCCGTACCACTTGAATATCTTGCCGCGATGTTCTGATTACATAACTGTTTATTGTTTATTCAGTCTGTGGACATATCTTACTTACAAACCCAATTTAAAGGTCTTCAGTTTGATATATGGTTTAACTTAGATTGATCTACTGGGTCATTAGGTTTTAGAAAACTGATATGCAATTAACATCTAGTTACAGTAAGCTCAAACATATTGCGCATTGTTATTCAATGTTTATTATATATTAGTCAACATGTAAACACATTCGGATATATTTTCTTTGTTCGTCGCTCATATTTCTTATTATCTATGATTGTAGAATTAACGAACAAAATATATACCATAAGCTTGATTCAGAAATGGACAAAGCACACCTGCATTATCATTAATTACACAAGATAATTATTTCAATAATACATTTGTTTAAGAAACTCTGCATTTCATTCCAGAGTTACCTGAAAATACTAAAACATAATCATATGACACAAAAAATAGAACTAAAACATATATAATTACAAATTTTATCTCATAGAAGCCACGGGATAGTATGGTTCTTGAAATATTTTAGTTTTAGGCTATTACCATATGTTCGGAACGCTTCTGTATCGGTACATCCATGGAGTAAAACAGATCTCGTTGAACGATAACATTTACATTGCTACAATTAAAGACATGTAGAAAGCAGCCTTCGGAAATAATTTGAATGATTTGAAACATGTAAGCCATAAATGAGGAAAGTTAGGCCGCATTACAACTATTTATATTGTATCTGGCTCTGTGATAATTTGAGAACAGCCGTAAATAAAAGATTACTATAGACTTTATCAATCTCGCATGGGATATTATTTGGTTGATTATAAGATACCAAAATAAATATGTTTTGTTAATAAAATTATCATTGAGAATACTTTGTTGGTGGTCCAGGAATTCGAGCTTGCAAAAAAATATGTTTATATAGCGTCACAGTTTACGAGGTGATCTAATTTGATTTTGGCAATGCATTATATAAGCGTGATAGTATGCAGAATCAGTGATTCGAATTGGAGATGTGAATAAATATTTTATCACTATCCAATTAGATTTGGCTTTTAAGAATCTAGTCGTGAATGTATGATGCTCAGACACACCAGTGACATACTAATTTTGCAATTATGTTCATTTCAAGTAACTAGGATATAAATAGCATGTCATCATTCGTCCATAACAAATACGTGTAGTGCCAAAGCATACTATTCTGTGTTCTTTGTGTGCTTTTTTCATAAAAATATGTTTATTTACCATTGTAGATACAATCAGTATTTACTATTTAGTATTTCGCCAATAAAATGCATATCTAAAACACCGGTGCTGGCAGAAGCGTTATAAATTGTAATAAAGCCCATTACTATTCCATTATGAGCTTTATCGCCATCGAGTTGAACAGTTCTTGAAGTGTCGGTTCTATAGACTAGGTAAATCACAGCATGATAGAAGAATGTCCAAATGGTTATCTGAGTGAAGATTAAATAGATAATAGCAGCTGTTAAGATAACTAAAGCGTTTTTGCCGTTTGTCCTTTGTGCCGATTTTGCTAGTATCGTAATTTAACTTTGCTGCACACACGCTGGAAAACAGGTGCTGCATATAGTTTTATCCTTACCGTACAACCAGCTTGTTTCTTATCATCTTGCCGTTTTATATGCACCAAAGAATATTAAGACAATTTGAGGCCAAACATCTGATATGAAAACTGATATGATCCATATCTAACGCCAAGGAATTGAAATTTTAGTTACCAACTTGAGCGACATAATTATTTCGAGAATTGCGAATAATTATGGCTTTGCAGCAAATGCGTTCCAAATGATGTAGCATTTTGATATACATTAGTATAAACTAATTGAGAAAGGCTCACTATCACCAGGAAGCATATATTTTCGCAGCTGATGGTGTACCTTCAAATTAAAAATTACCTAGCGGTGATGAAAACGCTTATGATTACATCATAAGCTAACATATGATTATAATGAAAAGCGGGTGTATTTTATGCACCGTTCTTTCTTCAAATGGATGTGTTTTATTAATATTATCTAATATTTACTTTTCAGGTCTTCACTTGTAAAGTTGTTATGCGGTCTATACGCCCTGATTATTGTTGTGCTTGGAATTGTGTTTGCTGTCGCTACATCTCTGACGGCCAAAGAAAGAGAACACAAGTATTACCTCGAGGTACATAAGTAATGTTGTTGATGTTGTCCTGAGTGGTAGTAATGGTAGTGATAGTGGTGGTTATGGTATTTCTCAGTCCAGATTTCACTATCTAGTATTATTAGTTATAATTATTTAGTGTTGTTAGCTCACATGTCACAAAGTGACAAAGTGAGCTATTAGGATCACTCTCCGTCCGGCGTCCGGCGTCGTGCGTCGTGCGTCGTGCGTCGTCAAACTTTTTGTTGTGACCACACTAGGGGCCACATTTTTGGCTCAATTTTAGCAAAACTGGGTCAGAACGTTAATATCAACAAAATCTCGGACGAGTTCGATATTGGGCCATTTGGGGTCAAAAACTAGGTCACCAGGGCCAAATAAGGGAAAACCTTGTGAACACTTTAGAAATCACTGTTTTTAATTTATCTTCATGAAACTTTGTCAGAATGTTTATTTCAATAATATGTAGGTCAAGTTTGAAAATGGGTAATTTCTGTAGTAAAATTAGGTCACTAGGGCAAATTGCTGGAAAACCTTGTGAACACTCTAGAAGTCACTGTTTTGATTGGATGATCATGAAACCTTGTCAGAATGTTTGTCTTCATAATATCTTGGATGAGTTCAAACATGGGTCATCTTGGGTCAAAAACTAGGTCGCTAGGTCAAATCTTGTGAAAAAACATGTTAACACTGTAGATTTCACAGTTATTATTGGATCTTCATTCTTCACCAAACTTTGTCAAATCGTTTGTTTTAATGATATAACAGTCAAGTATAAATATGGGTTATCTGGGGTCAATAACTAGGTCACCAGGTCAAATCTTAGGAAAACTTTTGTTAACACTGTAGATGTCACAGTTTTAATTGGATCTTCACCAAACCTTGTCAAAATGTTTGCCTCAATGATATGTGGGTCAAGGATGAACATGGGTCAGCCGGGTTCGAAAACTGGGTCACCAGGTCAAATCTTAGGTAAAAGTCTTGTAAAAGCTCTAAATGTCACGCTTTTGATTGGATCTTGGCCAAACCTTGTCAGATTGTTTGTCTTAATGATATTAAGGACAAGTTCAAATATGGGTCACCTAGGGTCAAAAACCAGGTCACAAGGTCAAATCTTAGGAAAACCTTAATAACACTGTAGATGTCAAATTTTGATCGTATCTTCACCAAACCTAGTCAGACTGTTTGTCTTAATGATATGTAAGACAAATTCGAACATAGGTCGTCTGGGGTCAAAAACTAGGTCACCGGTTCAAAACAATGTTTTAATGAGTGAACAGTGATTGTCATGTGAGCGATATAGGGCCATCTTGGCCCTCTTGTTTTAAATTATATGGCACATAGATAGAACTAGGACATTATTTAGTTTTAAAGAAATATTTTCATTACTCGTGTCAAGTTCATATATCTACATGTTGCTATAAATTACTTTCCGCCGAAATCAAGCTATGAGTTATTTTGTTATCTTTGTTTGCATATTGTAATGACGACATATTTAAAAAATGAATGTACAGTTGGTGAATTCAATTCACTGAATTGTATTAATATATACTGACAGATAAGTACTGTATTTTGATTTGACACGTTTAGTGGTAAAACTTGTCAATTCTACTGAACTGACATGACAGGAACTCGTGTGTTCTGCCAGATTTTACATGGAATGTGCTTATCTTTATGTCTGTCATTCTTGTGAGTAAATACAAGACATGTGTGGCAGAATGAGTATGATTGTTTTTGTAGTTTAAGTTACGTGAATGCGCATATTATATATGAATCCCATCTATATCAATTTCCAGGTGTTCTTGGTTTATCTGTACACCGGCTCGCTCATCGTGTTATTCTACTTCCAAGTAGCTCTCTTACGCGGAGTTAAGGTCAAGAACAGCTATTTTGAGACAAATATCAAAGTATCCATTCGCCCAGATGGCAGTATACAGAAATCTCCAAGTGCCACACCCATGCCAAACAGGTATGTAAGATTAGAATAGCGTTGGTCATGATGATAGTCTATTGCATCTAAGATATGATGCGCTAATGCCAAATCAAAAAAATTAACCAGAATTTTTTGTTTTCTAAGCAATGTCAACTAGTTTAATGAAGTTAGGCATACGATTGAAATACGACTGCGGAGCATGCTTAGTCTCTCTGTGTAGACAAATACCTATATGGTGAATGGTTCTTTTATCGATAAGAATGCCTCATCAGACTCGTTTTATTCTACGTGTTACATTGTCACCGAAGTAATTGAACAAGCAGTACCTATGCATAAATCATAATATTTAACATAACTTGATCTTAGATTTGCCTTTAACATACTCAGTTATGTTAAGCATATGTGAAAGACTTGTCAAAAGTGAAAAAGTAAAAAATTATTCAAAGAAATGGTTATGTTTCAGTCATGTAATATGTAATCAGAACGTTAAGATATGTTTAAAATTAAAAGGTTTGAGTAGGAAAACTTGTTTTCTTATAGCCTGATTCACGTTCATAGCAAACTGGTGCTTTAGTAAAATTTGGAGGCCGAACACATAACTATATGAATGTTTTCTTTAGAGTTATTTTGGGTAAAAGTCTCCCATAGAAATAAGTGTTTAGCGGCTTTTAATACTGTATTGACAGAATATATCATTGCTGCCAACCCATTTACGATACTTGAAGAAAATAATCAGCGGTTTCCGCGGGTAATTTGCCAATTTCCACATACGTTTAACATGGTTCACTTCATGTGAAATACAGTTTCATATTTTGATGCGTACCTGTGCTTCACATATTTGTTTTACATTGATATCATCGACTGGCGACATGCCAGGACTGTTTTCTAACATAACGCAAACATCATATTTTGCCCTGAGTTTTACGATGTAGAGCACTACAAACAACGTAAACCACATTCATTGACTATGTTTAATAATCTTCATAAATACAACATAGTGATCATATCAAGCATATCGCATCTTGGTCTATCAAATCTAACAAATAAGCAAACCTCAGCATTTCGTCCGTAGATTCAGTAATTTGGCGACGGTATGCATTGCCCTATGTCAAAGGGCATTAAATAATATTTTATTGCCTCGCAACGGGTACCATTGGCCCTTGAACACTTCAAATAGCTTTGGGATGGCCATTAAGTCTTTTAGATGTACTTATGTGCTTGTTTTATCAAACAGAGTATTGGCAGTTATGTTAAGAGTCGTGGAAACTATACCTTCATAAGTATTTGTTGTGTTATTTGATTATCAAACATTACAAATGTAAAAGCACTGTTAAAGTACACAGTATAAGTGCATGTATGTTATAAGTACGTTGTTAGCTGTCATTCTTATGTGTTACATTATTAAAAATGTCGGGGCTTTTTTGCCTCTTGAAAGCGTGTAGAATGGTAAGTAATAAAGTGTGAAAAGGCATTTACCGGTCCTTGGACCTAACCAAAAGTCTAAGGTTGCGGGGGGAATTAGTGTAGGTCGGGTAATGGCACGCACGGGAGGCCATATACACCCACAGGCTACCGGCGTGTGATAACAGCAAAATAAAGTTTGAAAAACCGTATGTATATTATAGAGTAAAGGTATAGAACTCCTGGGCTCAGAAATCACACCGGTCGTGTTCATCAAGGTCCTGTTGTAACAATTCTGAACCGATTCTTAAAAGCCTGGTCTTATTCGACGCAGAAATAATTTCTCTTTACTCTATAATAATTATATACGGTGAAAAAAAAATTGTTTAAACTTTATTTTGCTGTTATCACACGCCGGTAGCCTGTGTATACACCAACATGACCAGAACATCGATTCCAGCAAAAATAATATATTATGGTAGTAGTCCACAAAAGGGTTAAGTTTGGATCATGTTTAATTGTTGCATGGGATTTATTTTAAAACTTCTTCTTCGTGTCGTTCGCCTCGCTACACGGTACTCCAGCCACAGCGATGATAAGGAGGATAAATAAAACAACCCATTTTCACTTAACGAAAACATTACAAAGCATTTGAGTAGAATAAAAATAATAATAAAGTATTTTTTATTTAATGTACACTATTGGTTAATCAAGAGCAAAGAGTATTTCATTTTTCTAGCGGGTTTAGGCACATGCTTATTTAAAAATTTAGCTATGTTTGAATACTCCTACACTTGTCTGTCAGGAACGTTTATTGTAAGAAAATATTTCAACTTACAGGGCACATGACATCATGGCTGATGACGTTATGTTGGAGAACGGTCGCGGTGCTGAAGAAGTTTCATTGGCTAGTCGGAACAGTCAGTTAGTACTTCCGGTTGCTGGCGGTGTTGCACATGTTGGCGAAGGAATCAACTTTTATCTTAGATTGGGAGCACTTGGTACGAATCCGTTTTTTTACGATAACTGCATATGGCATTGCAAATTTATTTGTTTGTTTTACCATAAGCGGTATTAAACATCATTCCGTAAGTTTGTCTTTCAACTGAATTAACACACAAAGTGGTTTCATAGCTTGTTTTTGCACGTTCAGCCTTTTTAATCTTTGTTATGCACATTATTGTGTCAGAACTCAATTCGGACATTTATTATAAAATGTGTTTGAACAATAAGTTTGACTTTATTGAGAATTCTCTTTTATATCTATGTAAACATCCTTCGCTTGTCAATACTAATCGGAAATTTTGAGTTGTTTGTGCATAATTAAATCATTATCTTTTACAGCTTTTGCGTTTGGAAGTGTTACTTTGGACGGCTTGAATATCGCCTCCTACTTTGAGAATCCTGATCAAAAGACATGTGACAGTAACATCTTCATCCTCGTCTATGTCATGCACCTTCTATTCACATTTGTGCAAACTTACTTCCTATTCAAAAATCACAAGGTAAGAATACCGATTATTTTGTAGCACTTTGATGTCATAAATACTCTCGGTGCACCATCAGAATTAAGACAATCTATACTAACACGAAAAACAACGTATGCACCTGGATAGAGGAAATCTTTAATACTTACAGCAGCAAAATATAGTATCAAAATGGACAAATTATATCTCTGCTATACGATATTGGGTAAATGGATGCAAGTGTGAAGAGGTTTTTTCTTCACATATGATGATAAATCCGTATATCTAAACTTTATTACAAAAAAGTCATACCTAATGTAAAGTGCACACTTTCTTTTTCGTGTTAGTATATTTCGCTTTTAGAGCTGTATGACTGGCTAAATGTTATGATGAAAGATGTCTTTTCCACTTCTTATTTGAAGTTTTTATCGTTATTCCAAATCGTAAAATATTTGGCACGATAAAACAAATATTTCATGAGCATAGTCATGTTTGGGTAGCTAATTGTTGATAAGTAAAAAGGTCATAATGAACTATCCACTGTTAATGTAACATTATCAGAAGTTGTTATTATTGTACTTAGATTGTGTACAATAAAATTACTTTAACTCGGATATTCTTCAGTTCTGTTTATCTACATCGCAAGATTAGATTAGATTTTAAAGATTTACAAGCATCTCTGATAACTTGGCAACATGCTTTCCCGAATAACTATTTACTGAAAAGTTGATATATTTTTTGTGTCTGCTCTTTGTCAGCGGGACGCTCTGTCAGACTCAGCTAGACGCTCATAAAAATTAACCATTCTTCAAAAATACTACCAGTAGCCGTAGATTATTTTGAAAATTCGAGATATTAAGAATTGTATTCCGGATGTTGCTGCTTTAATGAGATCTTTTCTAAATGAGCGTCTATCAACAAAGACTAGTCCTGCTGGCCTTTAACTTATCAAGCATGATGGAAGACATACATTTATTTTTTGAAAAAGCAGCATCAATGTCTCGTTTCATTGGATTTCATAGTGTTTTCATGTCGTCTGATTGACGTCTGCTAAAATTTATAAACATTATAACATCTAAAATGATAGTACCATATACATGTGGCCCTTTAAAATCATACATTTAGAGAGATTATGATCCAAGATATAATCACGCGTTGAGTACACTTCGTGTTTCTTCCAAACATCAGTTGTGCATTAAATACTCTTTGTTCCAGGCTTGAATGCCATAGCCATCGTTCAACACCTTTTGATTTTTTTGAAACTGAGTCGACTTAACATAACCAAATCGCCTTTGTTAGCTTGTTCATTTAACAAAACTATCTTCTAAATTAGCGATTTTCCTTTGTTACAAAAAATGCCGAGCAAATATAACCATGCTGACTGCTATATATCCTGAGCAGAATTGAACTTAGACGCATAATACTAGTACACTAAAACATTGGCCTATATATTTTAGCAACGTGTTATAAAACGTATTTACAAAAAGGTCTCTAATCACCAAGTTAATTGGTATACAACTAAACGGAACTCATTATGGAGGGAGACATGTTGTAGGTCTTTTCTACATTCGTTTCTTCATATCATTTAAGACTTGAACTCCCTCTCTGAGACACTTATCACTAAATCATTGACATACACTTTTTCAGTTGGTGATTGACAAATGGAAGGCAATGGTGAGGTTTGGAATGATGCATCTTATGGCAACCAATCTCTGTGTCCTCTTGGTAACTGTTATCACGGAAACTGCCGAAGATTACCGACAACATGATTACATTAAACAAAATAATAGTAAGGTTTTTACATGTTTGATTGAAGTGTAATATTGCCTCTCGTGCCCAATTACTTCCGCTCTGCTGAATCGATGTATAAAAATTATGGATAACAACTGACCATCAACAAAGTGATTGACAATATTTCCATAGCTGTGTTAATCAGAACCAAGAGACAAAGTCCTACAGTTTAATGCTTTATATCTAATTGTCTAATTATTCGACCTCTATTTTGCTCTCCATTGTGCTGACATCTTCACAATCCTGGATATAACATGTTTTTACTGATTATATTTCAGCATCCGTTGGTGATGCCAAAAGTTGTTATGAAGATATCACACTTGCCCGTTCAGCATCACCATACCTGTTCCCCAGTACCATTATTTACAGCATCATTGCGGCCGGTATCATTTATCGTCTCTATCAGTATGTTGGGGTCAAGGTCAAACAAAGATGGCCAAGTCATACTTCACTGACCAGCTCTGTTCCACAAGGTAAGTCATACAAGTTTGATGTAAAATTAACCAATCAGATAGCCAGAATGAGTGTTTGATTAGCCAATGAGATAACGCAAAAGAAGTGACATTGTGCATTTTGTTTTTTTTGGAGTTCGTTTACTAGTACTTGTCATCATTTCACTGCTTCAGATGGCTGTTTTGTCCATATATGATGAAATTCGAGTCCCTTCGGATACTGAATTTTCATCGATAGTAACTAAAAGAATTACGAATGAAGACAGTGACTAGATTATTCATTATAACCAAGTACACATTTCTCATACATAACAATATTGAGATTAGGTTAAACATGGCACATTGTTTGCTTAAAATAATGCAGATCTGAGAGGTTGAGTTAATTGGAGATGGCAATAAACGGTTTAAAAATTCACATAAAAAGTCTTATGGCAAACGATAGTCGGCTGAAATTGGCTGTCATTAATGTATTTTTTTTTCTTAACATATAAAATAGTGTTACTCAGTACACAGTTAGATACAGTTCGCAGTAAGATAAGACCACAATTTAAGATCTGTGACTATTAATGCAATATTATGTTCATCCATACCCTACAGTATCGGCAGTCTCATTGAAGACTTACAAGTAGTATCAACCAGACTCAATAAGTGTGTCTGTTATTTCTAATGTTTGCGATGCCCAGAATAGAACACCGTTTTAGACTAAATAGATAATTAGTGAATGGCGAGAACTCGAGAAAACATAAGCTTTTGGAATCTGTTTGTAATCTGTTTTTAGTTCCCATGATCTTACACTCTTGATGTGAACATTTTCTAGGCAGAAAAAAGCACGCGAATTTGACCATCAAACAAGTTCTGTGAGCTTCCAATTACTGGGTGAAATAAAACTTTAGAAATAGTGAAGTTAATTTCGTTTTATGGTGAGGTTTCTGAGAACAGAGAACACACTTAGTTCGCTATCAGTTTGTTTTGAGTTCTAACGAAGCGCGTGATATTATATTCTGATAAAAAGACATGCGTGGTTTTAAATAACTTTTTATCAAGTTTCTCAGTCATAATCAGATAAATTTATACGATCTGATGGAAATAATTTGCGTAATCATAATTATGCATTTATTCGTAAAAAAATGGTGGGCTGTAATTATTTTACGACTTTAAATAATTATCATCCTCGCATTGGAATTTGTGTAAAGTTGTGGACAAGATCTGTTTGTCAGATAAGGTAAAATCTCAATATTGTTACCACATGTGGTACCAAATAGGTCTATAGTTGGGGTCTTCGTGGCTATGGTCTCTGACTTGTATTCACCATCATCATCGCTGTGACAAAATTCAACATGTGAAGAAACTGTCCAGCTAGCTTATGGAAGGTCGTTGTTTCTAGCATTCCTCATTATAGCTGGAATGTCGTCAAATGACCCTGCATGGCTGATGTTGCGATTTTTAACCGCAACCGTGACCGAGTGGTTAGGGTGTCCGCCTTCGGAGCGGGAGATCGAAGGTTCGAACTGATGCGGTCGGTTGTTGAGCCTTCAGCTAGGTAAATAATGGTTACCGAAGGCCCATCTCAGCCAGGCACCCGGCAAAAGGAAAAGGGATTCGGGAGGTACTGTGCGAACATAAGACAGGTGTCTCATAAGCCAACTTGGCTGGCGCTTTCAATAGGGGTGACACTATAATAAACAAAACCTTTACCTTTGCCAAGTGAAAAAGCTCTATAATTGGGGTGGTTAGATGATTTAAGAACAACAGTTCTTTACTTGATCGGTATTTGTTTAAAAATCACATCGGAGCTGGATATGTAACTATATGTTATGTATTCAATATGTTTATGAGTTTATTTCAAATATTTGGCAAGTAAATGAAATATTTTCAGCTTATGGTTGAATGAATCAGGGCAAGATTCATACATAGAAATTATAGTTGTCATATTTGCCAAGTTTTTACTTTTACAACATGCTTTCGTAAATTGCTTACACGCAGATAAAATCATTCATTGATGGAATGGCTATAAACAATTAGCCAATATTTCAGGTTCTCCTCAGCAGCACATATCGATGGTTTATATCTACTTTTAATCGTAGCAATATTAATATTATTTTGATATCTTTATCATTTCTTGCAGGTGCCACAGGAATCGACTGCGACAAGGCCAACAAGGGTTTGTTTATGGGTCTCCTGGTTGCTGTGCTTACCTTAATTGCCATAGCAACGTTCTTCGTGTTCGAAAACCGAATTTCTGATCCTTTAACGGCTGTAAAGGTTTTCTACGTCACAGAAATTTCACTGATGGTCGTCACTGCCACTGGAATCATTTGGGGATACAAACGTCTTGCCACCTTGAAGTTCCTGCCCACTTATTTTCTGTCTGTCGACTCAGTGTTGCTCATTTTGGCGCTTGCAGGATCTTACATTTACTTGTTCTTCATATTCATTTCTGTCCTCTCAAGTGAAGAGCTCTCTCAAGTTGTTGGCATTCTTTCGATCGTCACAATAGTATTTGGATTGATCCAAATCACTCTTCAGATCGTTTTCATACTGGACGGTCTTTGTCGTTGCGCGGAAAATGACGTACAAATGAGCGACAAGCCCGGACGATCTGTGGTGACCTTCCTACTCGTCTGCAACTTAGCCATGTGGGTTGTGAGTATGTTTGAAATCAAGAAAACACAAGTTCTGCCTATGCATGAGTCATTTTACGGAATTCTTGCCTGGAACATAATCACGCACCTGTGTGTACCGCTTCTAGTCTTCTTCCGGTTCCACAGCGCCATCTGTCTGTCGAAAATATGGTACAATGCCTACCAGAAAGAAAAGCAAACATGAACGGTCTATAACTAGGGACACAGCAAATAAAATCATGCAAAAGTGTGGAAGAAATATGTGTGTTTTCGTGACTTTAAAGGCAGCATGTAAGTATAAATGAGTGTTTACCATCGCGAAAGTTCGTCCCGGTTTTTTAAAATATCATACAAGAAACCAGACGCTTCTCTCAGGAAGTCGGCCTGTCATTACCGTCCATACAAGGCAATGCAAATACTCATTATGCGTATAATTTATTTGTGAATATAGTTTTTATTTTAACGCTAGCTCCTATTCCCCTGTTTTGTTTTGCCAATGAAAAATTGATCAGAAATTCTACACACAGATATCAAACTGACTTGCATTTAGTGTAATAAATAAGTGCATCAGTTTTCACGCTGCAAAATAAAACGCTCTGATAATAGTCACGCATACAATGTAAACATATATCATATGTACATGTATGTATGAATGAAGACTGTCTTAATCTAACTAAATTTCAATTAATATTTCTGTGTCTTTATGCACATTTAAAAACATAGCAGAAATTCTATGAAGGTCACGTGATACGGAACCGAATACTGTGCGTCACGAAAACATGGCTGATCTGTGTCATATAGATCCAATCATAGCAATAGTTCAGTAAATAATAGTTATTTGCTGACTCTGTTGCTTTGTCAGACGAGCAATTTACTATATTATTTTTTCTACTGGACTTTCATCAAAATGTATGGGTTTTTTCTAATTAGGTGTTTAAGCTTTCACATATATTTTAATGGCAATATCTTATCGCAGTGCCGAGGGACACTTTATTACATACAGTGTCCCTGCAGTGCCCGACGATGTATATTCAATGGCGATGTATAAATAGATAAATAGTTTTATAAATTTTATACCAACGTTTATATTATCATTTACATATATTTATTTATTTTGATTATAATGAATTATAATTTGTATGTATGTACATTTGTATATCGATGTTTGAATGTCACTCGTGTCTTAGAATGTTAATTGATCATGTAAACCCCGGTCACACTAGGGCCGCGATCCCACGGCGTCCAAGAAAAAATGCTTAGTATGGCAGGGGTATAAGCAACGCCAAAATAACGGATAAATTAGACAACTGCAGTGAAAAATGGAACTGATTTGTAGTTAGATATGAAATAATGCTACATTTGAGTATGGTATGAGATGGCTTGGAAGCCGATTTATGGAATATTTGACACCCTCTCCATACCACATAATTAAGTATGTGTGTGAAAAGATTGACAAATCATTTATTAAAACTGTTACGCGAGGAGGACTGTTTTGTGGCAGAGATATATTGTGTAGAGTCATAGAATAGTTTCATACATTTTAGGGCATCTATTTACTCGTAGTTTTTGTACTGTTTCTGTATGTATGTCATGTAACCATCGTTCTAAATAAATATCGTGACAAAATGCTTACTTCTTGTTACTTACTCACCAGCAATATCGCTCCTAGAAATGCTTTGAATGTGCATTTGGTACATCTCAAAATGTTTTGTTTTTTTTATCATTATTATTTACATACATACAGTTTACACAATTAACAAAATAAATTATAGACATACATACATACAGTTTTCACAATTTACAAGTTATATTAGAGACATACATACAATCTGTTTTTCTTTCATAAGATTATAATATACATGTACAGAAATTTAAGTACATGCATTTAATTTTCACACTTTCATTTGATTATAATATACATTTACATGAAAATTAGATACATACATAACTATTTTCTCACTTTCATATGTTTACCATGTGCTTTAGTATCAAATTGTGAAATACATCTCAAAATGTTATCAATAGTTTTTAGAATCTGTTTACACAATGAGCACTAGTCTTCAAAATTTTACACTTTTTTCTGATTTTAAACCCATACCGAACTGGTAATAGGTTGTAATGCCTTTACACAGGTCACGACAATCTCTAAACTGGTTCCCGTTCCACGTAGCAGCGCACAAAAAGTCTATTACAGACAGACAACGGGACCAGCTGAGACGCTATCTACCCAGACTTGTCGTTCGTTATCTTGCCAGCGTCTCTTATTTTACAAGATGCATGATAAAACAAGAAAATAAAGTCACAAATGGTACAAATTTTACCAATAAGTGGAACAATTTCATTTCAATCACATTCAAATTGGAGAAGTGTTATTTTCGATAACTACTAATTTATGTTATATAGTTCAAAAGCTTACGTGGATCGTTGAATAATCAGTCTGAGGAATCCACGTGACCAAGTGACGTCACAAAGTTATCGTAACAATCGCGTTTTCTGTCATTCGAAATAGGAAAACACCATGTAAGTGCTTTATTTATTGTTTTCTGTTAACACCACACCACATAACTGTTGCAACTCCTTGCATAAAGAGCCACCTCCGGTTCAGAGGTTTGTCACTGAAGGCCCTCCACTCTTTTACTTTTCTTGTCCAAACCGACAGTGTTGTGAAAATTAGCGTTATTTTTAAAATAACATTTTAGGAATTGACTTAAATACTTATTTAACCCACTCAAACCACGCATAAAAGCAATTTGACATTCACTTCGATTGTCCGCGTGTTTTGATACGTGTATACCATTTAGAATGATCTTAAGAACAGCAAGAGTTAAATCACGTTATCAAGACGATTTGGAAATGTTATTGCATCAAGTATAAATAATAAACAGTTACATAAAATATACAACAACATACTATTGTATAGATAATAGAAACAATGAATTGTATTTTGATAAAAAATATTAATAATTCTGTCTTGCAAAATGACACATTAACCTTGACACATTGTGGTAAAGCATAATTATGTTTCACTGACACATCAAGTTTCATAGTAACCATACTAAGATGTTTAAATATAAGTTCCGCATCTTAGAGTTGTTAGGTACTTTAATGTACTTACAATTAAACCATTGATAAGTTGATCATACAGCTGCTCTGCATTTACTATTTCAATAAGAATATCATTGTCGCAAGAATAACACGTCGTTTTATTTGCATGAAGGAGTCGTAAGAATAACACATCGTTGTATTGCATAAGGGTGTCGTGAGAATAACACATCATTTTATTTACAAACGGTGTCGTAAGAATAACACGTCGTTGTAATTCCCAATCGGTGTCGTAAGAATAACACGTCGTTTTATTTACTAACGGTGTCGTAAGAATAACACTTCGTTTTATTTACTAACGGTGTCGTAAGAATAGCACGTCATTTTATTTACTAACGGTGTTGTAAGAATAGCACGTCGTTTTATTTACTGACGGTGTCGTGAGAATAGCACGTCATTATATTTACTAACGGTGTCGTAAGAATAACACGTCGTTTTTTTACTAACGGTGTCGTAAGAATAGCACGTCATTTTATTTACTAACGGTGTCGTAAGAATAGCACGTCGTTTTATTTGCTAACGGTGTCGTAAGAATAACACGTCGTTTTATTTAATAACGGTGTCGTGCGAATAGCACGTCGTTTTATATACTAACGGTGTTGTGAGAATAGCACGTCGTTTTATTTGCACATTGGTGTCGTGAGAATAGCACGTCGTTTTATTTGCACATTGGTGTCGTGAGAATAGCACGTCGTTTTATTTGCACATTGGTGTCGTGAGAATAGCACGTCGTTTTATTTGCACAAAGGTGTCGTAAGAATAGCACGTCGTTTTATTTACTAACGGTGTCGTAAGAATAACACGTCGTTTTATTTCATAACGGTGTCGTGAGAATAGCACGTCGTTTTATTTACTAACGGTGTCGTAAGAATAACACGCTGTTTTATTTACTTGCGGTGTCGTAAGAATAACACGTCGTTTGATTTACAAACGGTGTCGTGAGAATAGCACGACACAAACTAAAAAACAAGGGCGTATGTGCGACTCTACCAAGAGATTCGCTATTCACCTGATCATGAAATTATAAGGATAAAATAATTTTAACACCTTTTATACCACTGTTCTAATGCTTGTAAACGACTTTAGAATATGTATATTTTATACTAAAGGCATGTCTAATAAATCTATTTTAGTATTAAATGTAATGTTTTTTCATGGGCTGGTTAATGATAAATTATACTTAGTGCCTTTTTATTTGAGTAACAAAATACTGAACAATTTAATAGATACATTGTATATACTAAAATTCAAAGCATGTTTTAATTTACGTCCATATTGTAATACTTGTGCCCCGGGGATTAACACAATCTATACAAAGCCTTATACGGTATAACTGTATCACACCTTCGTATAACTAACATAACAGAAACGCTTTTGAACTTAAACAGCTTGGTTTGTTCTATATATTCATTGTATACATCAACAAAAATGCATTCAGTGTACAGATATAGCCATTTTATACACGTTAATTCAAAGGATATTCAAGGCATTAACATACACTGCAATGTGGATGAAATGATCCTTACACACATGCAGTCATTATGGAAAGTGTTATTTTTAAGGATGAAGTAGAATTCAACAAAGACTTATAACACAATAACTACATACATGTACTCAGATCATATATCAACACAACTACAAGCAATGTCAAAATATTGTTAATCTTATAAAAGACAGAGCACACACCGTGTATCCGGATAATAGGAACACCCTTGAATACAAATTAACGGTGAGGCATGAATTTTGAAATATTTCATATTTTTTATATTTTTTTTCAAATATTTGCATAGGATACTAAAATTTGTAAACATCCAGCAATGTTTGTAAATGTATGCAGGACGATAGTGTATATTTGAGACAATGATAACATCTACGCAGCAATGAAACTTAAACGATATTTATCTAGATCAAGTATTAAGTATTTTACAACAGTCAAAGGCAACATAATGCAATTTGTATTGTAAGATAATACATAAACAAACACTACACACTATACATAAACATGTATTATCAATGTATTATCATCTGTAAAAGAACATTCATAAACATGCGTTTCTTGGAAGAGAATTTACTGCACTACCATAGGTACTAAGCATTGAAATAAGTCCTCGTTATGTAGCAAGTCCCATCTTCAAGGTGAGTAGCATCTTACTCTCGATCCGCCTAGCCCCATCGTCCAAGCACACCTTTCTTGAAAACATATTCCTGTCTCGACTTTCAAATTTATTGAAGCAAACAACAAGTGTATCTTTAAGTATGCAGTACATCGCACTGTTAGCACGTATATTTCTTCGTTTTTTACTTGTATTGTCATTTAAACCTTAAATGTTTATAAGTGAAGCAATAGCATTTCCAGATCGCCTTGTAACGATAACGTGATTTAACTCTGCTTATAGCAATACCATTATTCTAGAATAATTCTAAATGAAGTAAACCCAAACACTAAGCATATTTACAGGGACAATCGAAGTGTATGCCAAATTGCTTTTATGCGTGGTTTGAGTGGGTTTAGCCAATTTCTAAAATGTTCTTGTAAAAATAACGCTCATTTTCACAACATTGTCAAACGGTTTGGACAAGAAAAGTAAAAAAAGTAGAGGGCCTACAGTGACAAAGCTCTGAACCGGAGGTGGCTCTTTATGCAAGGAGTTGCAACAGTTATGTGGTTTTAACAGAAAACGAAAAATAAAACACGTGATGTTTTCCTAGTTTGAATGTCAGAAAACGCGCTTGTTACGATAACTTTGTGACGTCACTAGGTCACGTGGATTCCCCACACTGATAATGACAACTAATGCATATTCAGAATAAAAACAAAAACATGCATTTGAGTATCAGATGGGAACTAAAGGAGACATATAATATAGACGGCTAAACATGTATATAAGTGATAACGGACAAGAGCTCTGGGCAGAGATTGTCGGGTCATGAATGTCAAAGTGTCAGGTTAAGTACAAAGTCTTGAGAAATAACCAAATATTTCGGCTAACAATTACTTCCGATACAACATACCACATGATGAAGGGTTGATCTTTGAAATAGTCATTTCATTCTAGTTCCATGTATCTTCCATTAAACATATCACATCAGCTACAGTTTGTACATTACTGATCACTGCCAAAGGTGTTTCACTTTGCGGTGATTGTGCCTAAGGACGAATTGCCGGAAGTTGGGGATAAAAACGAGGTTGGGACCGCTTCAAAATGATGGTGAGTCCCCTCCTGAAGAAGGCCAGAAATCCACATTATAGCAGTTGTTAAGCCGACTATCGGGTACTCCGTTGAATGGTCGGTGTGTTTTATGACTTCCTTTGTACAATTACGAGGGTTACAACAACTTGTTTAAAGATACACAAGAAAGCAATTGAAAAATTACTTCGCGTGATAGCAATTATGACACTGATATCGTATTGCGAAAGTAGATACTAGTACATGTATTAACTCATTCCTTAACGTTCGAAATTATTACGAGGAGAGGGTAAAAGGGAGAGCAGCAATAAATGAATTACTATATACATTGCAGAGTTATTACCCTTGACCAATGAAGAAACAAGTTTTAGTATTACCTATTTATTGCAGACTGGAGGGAATGATCTCATATCTATACAGTAATATCTTTCAACACAACATTTATTAAGATGTTTCTAACTTTTATTTGACTAAACTGCATAACATTGCATGATGCAGTACGTGGATCGCCACAATTATTTTAGATGAAAACACGTGTACCTATTATAGACTCGACACAAACTTGATCAGTGTTCATGATTGTGGTTGAGTAGTTTATATTTTAACTTTTGAGGAAATGTCATTTAATTTAGACAGCCAGAGATATCATACTCAGGCCAACTGTCAAAAAGAAACAACATCTACAAACGGAACTCACTGGTTTTGTTTATAAATACATTGTACGAAGCGTGGTCATGCATTTTCCATACAAAAATCAGTGCATAATATTGTGCATATGACTACAAATGAGAATAATTTTATTGTGAATGATGGCAGACAAAGTCACTAATAAGACCACAAGAAAAAATCAATATTTTGTTTGGTTTCAACACAGGCGCACGTGTCGCATTTAAACATACTGAACAAGAAAGAAACTTCCGATTGCTTTGACTGAATACAAGCTGATGTACTCAAACAAGACCATGTCAGTGTTATGCATCTATTTAAAGATAGTTCTATCGTGCATCATTTGGTACAAACATTATGGCCGGCCATACGTTTACGGATAGTTTCAGGAATATGACTCAAATGAGGTAGGGGTCCAAATCAGAATAATTTATTAACACCTATTATCGAGTATGACCACTTCTTGAACCTGTGTCTTCAGTACATTACTGGCGCTCAGAGTTGATTACAGATTTAAAGATGTCAGTCTGTGGTATATTGTTCTTTTCCTGGATTAGTGCTTGACGGAGCTAAACATGTTTCGTGGATCAGTTGGGATGACGCGTGTCTAGATTTTCCCGGACGTGCTCTGTTGCATTCAGATCTGAACTTTTTGCCTGCAAGTCATGGAAAAGGGGAATGACATGAGGTGAGAGAATGTCATCGCGGTAATGTAAGACACATAAATACCGTCAACCATGATTTATGGTGAACGTTAACCAAAGGAAATGAAGGTCATAATCATGACAGACACCCTAACCATAACAGTCGGCAAAACGTTCATTTCGTCTACAGTAGATGTGAACCCTTTAATCACCAAGTTGTATGTAAATTGGGACTCATTCGTGTTAAAACTGCATCCCAGCGTCGTCGGACCCAACGAACATAATTACGTGCCCAATTAATGATTTACTCGATGACGTTGCGTTCGAACGCAACGCTCTTATGAATGTTGTCTTATAGAAGACAGTTTTCTCGCAGGCCGAGTCAGAACAGTTTGTCCACTGATTCGGTTATTATGAAGCTGTAGCAGTGTCAGTAAGAATCGATTTCACAAATGTGTTATCAGGATATGACGCTCTTAACCATACGTTGTAATGCGTGGACATCAGTGACGTGGTAAGTCGTCACTTGTCAGTTAAGCGTTTTATAAATGAACTATTGTGGTAGAATACATCATGAAACATGTTCAACCACGCATGCACATGCAAATCGAGTTTCGTATGATCAATTTAAGAAGTGTATGCACAAATGCTACAATAGTTGAATCATGGATTAGCCCATAGTAATTAATTTTATTAAATGACGACTTTTTAACACAACACAAATCGGAAGTTTCTTTTTTTGCGTAGTGTGTATTGAAAGTTCAAATTTTACTTGCATATAATTGTCACAAATGTTCAATCCTATTAGGTGTTTTGACATAAATTAAGCGAAATTGACAGTAACCAAAAACCACAGGGACATAATGCTCATGGTTTTCTTTTACCACTACTAGTTTACATATTAATAAGGTGCTTTTCAAAATCAACCAGAAATATGATGCATGCAATGTTGTTTCATGTTTACTTGACTTTCAACATCTATTTCTCCATGTCTAGTTTGGGGACCCCATATTTTTCAAAAACTATTGCTGTTCTAATCATTATACATTTCTGAAGAAAAGAAATAAATAAGCAAACATTTCTGACCTTTTTAATTATTTTATTTATCCCAAAATGATCATGTGTATAAAGATGTATAATGCATAGCATATGAAATGTTTTATTACAATATGAACAGAGATCTAAAATGGCACTTCATTTGATGAACATCATTTATATAGTAGAAGAAAGTACAGAAAAAATATTCATGTATCAGTGTCTGCCATCTGTTGGTAATTACAAGTTCTAACAACGCACCTGCAGGACAAGGGACATAACCATCATCAGATTTATCAGAACTGAACTATAAATTGAAAGCCACCAGTGAACAAATGCCACCATGAAAGTAATTCTTTAAGTATTTCAAACATTTAAAAGAATAAATAAATAAAACATCAGAACAAAGGCTGATTAAAAATTGAGGTCATATTTCTTCACTCAATATTTTAATGGGATTTATTGTTACATCAAAAACCAGGATTTTTCAGTGAATTTTTCATTTTCAGCTTTAGTGGTAGAAGAGGACCCCAGACATACACGTAGGTAAAGAGTCCATACAATTTGGAAGCATAACATCTACATCAGTATGTTACCTTCATCATAGGACAAAATATTGTATAATATTTGTACCTGTAGTTGGCTACATGTGCATTTAAACAGTTTCTGTGTTGAAAAACAGTGTTTCACTTCATTATAAGGTGTTGAATCGTCATATTTAAAATGTAAGTTAAATGACAAAGCTAAGACAAAGACAACATGAATTAAAATAGTACACATAAGGCACATAGATGTCTGGCAGGACAAACAAACATACACAGGGACAATAAAACCTCACTCAATAACCGCCTCAATAAAGTATATATAGAACAATAGAGATATTTATATACCATCAACAAGAACGGTCATTTTAGATACTCACAAAAATATACAAAGCAAGTTCAACAGAAAGGAAAGCTCGTTATTATGTCTTAACGGTAATTTAAAAAAAATGCAATGGTAGAAATCTTTATAACAAAAATACATACACTGCAATATGAATCAACATAAGTCAACAATATATTAACTATGGATTTAATATTTGGATGTTCATATACTTTTTCTTCGAATCTACTGAAGATAAACATTTAAGTTATAAATGGTATTCATCATGCATTACTCAGCAACATAATGTACATGTACTGTAATAAACACAAATAAGCAGTCCAAGATACATTTCATAACAAAAATAAGATTAAAACTTTGAAATCAAACTTACTTATTCGAAAAACAAAATATCATAAAATACAGATGACTGAAAATGTTTAAAACAGACTCCATCAAGACCAGGTCAACTTAAAGACTTTGAGAATTCTGTTTAACCGCATAGGGGGCTAACATGCTGAAGGGATGGTGGTTGGTGTTGGTTTATTGATATAAACTCAGAAGGTTCGCAAACCGATCTGCATATTGCATTGTCGTATCGCGAACCGGTTCATCACGCAACTGGGCTGACAATACACAGCCCTATTTATCATAGCTAACTAGCCCCCTATGCTTAATCAGACAGCATATTAAATTTTCCCAGGGGTTTAACATTGCACAGAGTCAGGGCCATTTGATGACCTTACAAGCCTATCAGAGGATGAAGACTCCAGATGTACATCTAGTTAGAACCATTGACCTTCTATAAAGCTAGCTGGATAGCTTCCTCACATGTGTGAAGTATGTCTGGTACTGGATGGGATTCTAGCACACAGCAGTTAGGGTTAGTAAGTGCTTATAATAGAGTCCGAGAACATAACCACTCAACAAGCCAAGGTCCCATAAAATCAAGTATTCAAAACAAGTCACCAAACATTAAACACTGAACACAAGAGTTAAAGATGAGACAATATGTGTTTTAAAACACAATGCCCCCTCCATGTGGACTTGACCTACTGACCTTAAAATGCACAGGTCCAGTGGTCCTGGTTGTCATGAGGAACTGACATATGAAGTTTGATGATTTTAGGTGAAAGCGTTAAATTTTGGTACAAACAGACAGACAGGCCAAAAACAATATGCCCCGATCTATCGATACAGGGGCTTAAAAATATAATTATTTTTCAAATTATTCTTATAAATATTGCCTAAATTATATACTAGAGTTCAGTGTGCTTGGCACCACTTAGTTTAGGTCCTTTTCTTTTTGCCTTTGTTTTTTCAGACTTTTTCTTAATTCTTTCAGCATTTTGTTTCTTTTTTCTTTCTTCAATATCTTTACTGATTTCATCAACTACCTGCAATAATCATACATATACAAGTGAGTGTAAAGACATACAATGTATTACAAACTTACTAGCAGCAGAGCTCATCTATTTTTTTTCAGACTACTCCTGTCGGAAGTCAAACTTTGAATTTAAACCAATTACAAGTTGTCTTGCTTCAATTTCTAGTGGACAAGTGGATTTGCCTAGCCCTGCAAAACCGTGAGTAACACAGCAATCCTTTTGTACTGTATGCCAGTTCATCATTATGGTTGTCCCTAAAAAGTTTATCAACAGAGACACTGCAATGGCCTCTGACTATGGTTAGAACGTGTTTCCTTAATGTTGTTTTATGGGACATGGGCAACTAAAGGTCATATAGCGTGCATATAAATAAAGGGTAAGCAACAAGAATGGTTGGAAATTATATACTATGAAGATCTGTTACTGATTGCAAAATGAAACAACACATACCTGTACACCTTCTCTGTCCTTGTATGGATTAACAAATGAATCACCTTTTGGAATAAGTCCGAGCTCCATGGACATCTGAAAGCCATATGAAACAATTTGATACATGTGGAACCTTACAACATTTCTGTGAATCATAGTTCTGATATGGTCTAGTACTAGTCTGTCCAACATGTAAATGTATGTAAACATGCATACTGGATTTCTTGTGGCACCTAGCTCTAAATGGAATTCAATTTTGTAAAAATATTTTGAGAAGTTTATGTTTAACTCAATTTATAGCTTTGGGTATTAAAGTTCATATTGATTATTCAAGCATATGAAAAATATTAAACTGGAAATTTAAAATGCTAAATGGAAAAACACAGTACAGTAAAGGATGAAGAGATGAGCACCTGGTAGTAATTCATTTTATGATATCAATTCAGCATGTTGTCTTGACAACATTGCATCAAATACTTATTGGTCAAATAAATACCGGTAACAATCTGGCAGCTGACATAGTATTTGTTGAATCAATTAGAAAATGTTCACAATAAAATTGCTCATTGCTTGTGTCATACTTACAAGCACATGCATTTTATAATACACCTATCTTATATATCTAACCAAGTTATACCACAACGTACTAGTGTTAGAAGCTCCTCATGTGGCCCCTTGAAGACCCCAGATTCCATGGAGAACCATACAGCCCAGCCAATCAGAAACTCCCAATGTTTATTCTTGTCATAAATGGCATGAGTCATGTCAGGCATTCGTAAAATCAGGTCACCAAACATAGCTGTACTCTCAAAAACCTGAGATATTGCTGTAATGTGAAAGAAAATTAATTTAAGGGCGGTAACTTATATGGAATAATTAATGGAGAGCAATTCAAATATTAGTAAATTAAAGGGCAAAACCATTTCATTTTATTAAACAAAGCAAGGGTAACATTGAAAGGGAAGCAATTCTATTGAATAAAGGGAAGTAACATATACACTATATTATTGGAAGCAACCCTAATATTCAACAGTGGGGATCAACAATATTTTACAGATGGAAACAGTACTAAAATTCAACTAAGGGGCCTCCACCGATTGGCTAATAATAACTAGTCCCTAACCACTGCAAGTTCAAATCCCATCCAGGATTAAACAAAGTTCTCATGTAAAGGAGCTGATCGACCAGCTAACTAACAGTAGGTTCATCGTTCTACCCAGGTGTATGCCTTCCTCCTTTGTTAATCAGGCAAGAAGACAAATTACCCTGACTGCTGGTGCATTGCTAAACACACAGAAATAAAATTTCTATATCACATTTACAGTCAAACTTGTGTTAGCAGCCACCTCAGAATAAAGGCTACCTTGTGAATAAAGGTCATTCTTTTTAAACCTAATAATAGATCATTTAGAAGAAAATTACCATCGAATAAAGGCCACCCAGTGAATAACAAAAAGCAATTCTTTTTAAATCATAATAGTTTATTTAGAACAAAATGATCTCCGAATAAAGGCTACCGTGTGAATAAAGGTCATTATTTTTAAATTATAATAGATTATTTAGAACAAAATGATCTCCAGATAAAGGCCACCTGTCAATAAAGGCCACATTTTGTCTCTCCCATGGGTGGCCTTTGTTCACAGGTTTGACTGTACTGTATGTTTATTTATAGTGAAACGATAGAACTACTTACAATCTTGTAAAGTTTTATTACTAGGATAAGGGTCACCAGGAACAAAACCCCATTCTGTAAGATTGTCCTTAGCTTGTTCTAGTACCTGAAAACATGTAGGATACCATAATATAATGTTTCTTTATGAAAATATTTTAATTTTCGCTGATTCTTAATTTCATATGAAAAAAGTATCTAAATATAACGAAATTGTAAAGATTTCAAAGAACAGAAATTTCAGAACAGAACAGAATCAAATTCACTCAATAAATAGTTTCTGGGTGATATCATGAACATTTGGTTACGAAAAAAACACAGTACAATGCTGCAACCTCCTCTATATAAAATATTACAGAATGAAAATTTGTTAAAATTTAAAATATTATGCCAAATTTGAAAAGATATCCCAGGTCTTAGATTTTAAACCTGAGATTAATTCTTAAATTTTGTGTTTTTAATACGCTCTGGTATATTAAGATAAGATTATGAAATAATTCAATTGAAGACATGACAGGTATAAAAGTAAATGTTCTGAATTCATACCTAAACATATGACAGTTAAATGCACCTACAGGCAGTAGTAATGAACCTGTGACGCTAAAGTTGTAATTAATTTCAATTAAAACACTTAAACTTTAATTTGATTCTGTTCAACTGATATAATACTATAAGCCTTCTTTTGATCAATATGAAACTGTTGGATCAATTTAAAGTTTTATATCTTAATATCTCCTCATTAATTAAGAGTTTAAATTTCAGATAGGTACATGTATCATGACATTCATACAATAAATAAAAAATACTTTGTCTACAATCAGATCATCAAAATAGTTATTTACACATATAGCAACACATGAACAAAATTGACTGATAGATATTGAAAATAAAAGTTCAGATTAGACTACAGACAGAGATCGTACTCAAGTTTTATAATACTGGGCCATATCTGTATCAAATATTAAGCATACAAGACAGTTGATCTCTATGCTGTTTGTTTAATGCTCAGGCACCAAAAATGTATGTTCTGGGCCTTTTTCCATCTATAACAGAGGACGATATTCGGTGACTTCCCAATTGAAAAAAGGCTCTTTTTCCCCAATTTGCTAAAAACAAATTGCTAAATTCTAACAAAGTCGCCTGACCTTCTCCAAAATTGGTAAAAAGTTGCGCTGAATTTCCCAAAACGTAAGGCTAAGGCCCCTTCCCAATTTTTAAAAAAAGGCTCTAATGTTTCACTACAGGACAATTATCAATGTCATTTGGTTTTTCTTCAACTAAATCCAGTGGCCAGAGTGCTGCAGTCATTAGCTTGCAATATCATTGCAAAATAAGATATTCAGTTATCCCCTGCAAAAAGGGAGCTGGAGTATACATACCTTAAATAAATCTTTAACCATCATTTCAGTAAGTTTATACTTCTGATCATATTTCATATTGGATTTCTTTAAAGATTTTACGGCATCTAACTGGATAGCTCTCTGATGCTCGAACAACTTAACGTCTGGAAGACAAACATAATAAGCCCATTAGATAATTTTGACTGGTTTCATTATTACTGAAGCTACAAGTTAAAGTATATAATTGAAAATCTAAAACCAGTCTAGGAATGCAGCTTTACCATTGGTCAATTTTTAGACTAAGCGATGTTCAATGTTGGAGTTCCTAGACTGATTTTCAAACATAGAATATTTATAAAACCATATTTTAGGTTTTGGTAATGATATAAAAATGTGACAGAAAAATCAATATACACAAGTACATGTATTTCAATAATATGAAAATAGGCTAAGCCTATCGAACGGGTAAGTCGAGCACTATTGGGAAGGTATGACAACTTTAGGTAGAGATTGGTCGAGCACCTTGCGTAAACAAAGTGATGTCATTCTACATCCTGTCAAGCGTTTATGTGCAGACTTTATGCAGACGCTTTTCACACAGTTAAAGCTTTTTTTGAAAAACTATTTTGCTTCTATTTCCTGTAAACAGATAGAAAAAAATAAATACAAGTGATTAATTTTATTACGATGTAAAAAATATGGCGGCCTCCATGATTTGAAAATGACAATTTTGGCAATAGGTAATACATTTGAAATTGTTGTAATTCACATTAAACCTTTTCTGACTTTCGCATTGTCTATAGCTGGGCAAGGCCAAAGCCCGGGACCCGCTTAGTGGGCCCCGATCTTTGACCTCCCGTATTCATTAAGACTACCTTGTCATAATAATTAAAGTCGAACCTATGATAGCATCCATCTTCGATTAAAAGCCAATCCATTAAAAAATATCATGGTTTATTTATAACAAAATAATCTCTGAATAAAGACCACCTGTTGATATAGGCCCCATCATGTCTTTCCAAAGGATGGCCTTTGTTGACAGGTTAGACTGTATTTTCTGACAGGTTTTCTGATATTTCCTCAATATTTCAAACAGAAAATGTTATCACCTCAACATTACAACTGAATTTTTGGGCTCAAGGGACGTCATACTGTATTTGATAGAAAAGTATACGGGTACCACTGTACCAGTATCGAAGGCCAGACAGCAAGCTTTAAGCACATCTCCCAGTCCTCAAACATAGTGAAACATTCAATGCAATAATAAAGGCTCATAGCACATGCCAGGTTAACGCAAGCACATTAAATAATACTAAAGATCATTATGTCACCCTTTTTAATGGCACAAAAGGGGTTATGTCAACTTAAAAGGCAAAAACAGTAGATAATTATCAAATGATATTACCATCTAGCAATAAACGTACAGCTCCAAGGAATGTCAATATAGATGAATATATCAAAACTCGGGTAAGAAATCCAGAGGTCTGAAATTCTTCCTTCTCCTTATAAGATCCATAAGACCTACCCATGGTGGATCACACAAAAATAATTAAATACTAGTTCATTCAAATGACTACATTGATGAAACAATAAAAAAGCAATGTGTCAAAGTGTGAGTATTTATTCGGTCCAAAATAATGTCAGCATTATGATTGGTCGGTTAATGTATAACCACAAGTAAAATTATATACATACCGTAAAACTCCTAATAAAGCCCCCCCCCCATCATCCCCCCACACCCCGGGCTAAACATTTTTCAATTTTTTTTTTTCGCAAATCATAAATCAGTGAGAACAGTATAAATTGAGCTATGCAGTGTTTATTATAGTTTACAGGATTAATAAATGACCTATGTGACCTAAGAATGTGTTCATCTATAAAGTGGAATGGATATATATTTTTGTATAAAACTAGGATTTTGAAGGATTTTGATTTTAATTTTTGGGATTTACACTTACAAGTGTTTAGGACTTGGTGAGTAGATTTAAATAAGAACAAGAATTAAGGGAGGTTTATTTGGGGAGGGGCTTTTATGAGGAATTTTACGGCATACTATTTAGCGTTAATTATTTCCTTGTTGACTGAAAGTTAATAAAACTCAAACACATTAAAGTCACGACATTACTTTCGACTTAGAATATTAAGATTGTTATATTATCAAGTTTTAAAAAAATGTATGAAATATTGAGTCTGATAAAAAGTGGTCATTTTATTGAATAGGTCAAAGTCTTACTTATATCCACTTGGCCTTTAGAAGGCATTCATGTTTCACATACATTTCTTGATTTGAAAAAGTCTCTATGTGAGGTAGAGCTTGGATGAGTACTCGAGTACCCGGGTATCGGGTTGAGTAAGGCTACTACCCGGGTACCCTTGAAATAGAACACTCCATATTAAACTCGTTTTGATTTTTTAGCGAACAAAACAAAGATAGATCAGACGTAATTATAATTTTTTGTCTACCTTACTGAACACTATTTTACGACAATATGGCCGATTTCTATATAAAATATAGCTTACCAACAAATACTAATCCCGTTTTTTATATGCTTAAGTGCTGCTCCGACGAGTATGAATTATTGTTCTAATGGTCACAATATTAACACAGAATTTTTTATTTTATTTTTTTTATCCATTTATTCGCAATACTGTCTAAACTTTTAACTAACTTCAGTATTTATGTAACTAGCAGTTTACCACAAATAAAATATCCGCTTGTATATGTATATCTACCGTTATTTAACCCAATTTCTCATTAGTAACGGTTGGCAAATTTAGGAGCATGGGGAAGGGAGGCATCTCAAAATTAACCTAACTTCAAGTTTTGTTTGCTGCACTTGAAAAGTTTCCAATCAGTGGCGCAGGGAGCAGATTGTTTATGCAGTTTCATCGTATGCTTAAACTCAAGATGTTTTTTCACGAGAGGTACCGCTCAACTCAAGATCGCAGATATTGTATTTTATATGTTTATTGCTAAGAAGCGTGAAATATTGCCGAACTTAACTTTTTTGTGCAGTTTGGTTCTTTTCCAATTTATTTAATTAAAATTAAGTACCAGGATGCATGAATGGTAATTCTTTCAAGAAAATAGCGGGTACTCGCGGGTAATAATTATGGTCACGGGTACACATTTTCTACCCGTCCCAGCTCTAATGTGAGGATAACTGAACTAGTTAGACATATTCTAATTGAACAGTTTTAGTGTTCAGCCAACTTTATCTTTCATTACTTTCTACTTAAGGCACTACTTACTTGTGACACCTATTTACTCCAGAAAACTAAATGATCAAGCTAATACATAGTTCCCACATCTACGATATTTACCTCCCTTGGCAGCCATCTTAACTGGCAAATTTACTTAAATGCGCTAATAGAAAAAAGCAGAAAATTGGTTATTAAACAAGATAATTTAATCATGAAGTTGTTAAGGCCATAAGCACATCAGGTTTAAGAAAATGTAGTTGTCACATATAAATATCCTATATTTAGAATTATCAAAACAAAAACATAAATATATTCTATTAATGCTTGTTGAATTTGCCAATCAAGATGGCTGCTAAGGGAGGTAAATATTGTAGATGTGGGAACTATGTATAGATAGTCAAGGGTTGTAGCTGAAAATTAGGGTAAGTCGGGTAACCAGAAACAATTTTGTTTATACCTGAGAACAAGTTTTATGAATATGTACAAAATATTTTTAGGCAAAATGCTTACATCTATCTTCCTCTGATATCTGTCCTTGAATTTTTCCAACAACTTTATCAGGATCTGTTTGATCATCAACCACTTCTACAACAGTCTCATCATCCGTATCTGCACATTGCAATACTTCAAATATGTTAGATACAACAAACATGTATACTATCAGAGTTATTGGAATGTTCTTCTGCCACATTTTGACATTAATATGTCAAAGACCAATTAAGTCCTTCACCTGAAATAAAAAGGTGTCACCGTTCATACCAGTCCTGTCAATACAAGAGACTGTCAGCTTCAGTATAGTCATCTGTAGAGCTTTTTCTTCAGTGAATTACCTAATGTCCAGGAAGAAAGCATTCTATTTCTTTGAAGATTCAAGTAAGTACATGTATATATATTGTTTGCCAGTTACAGTGTACGTGTCCTTTTAATTTATACTTTTTTTATAGGCTTTTTAGTAATATCAAGGACTTATATTATACATACATTTATATAAGTCCTTGGTAATATATTTCAAGTTTGAAAGTCCTCGATCTGGACCTGTAATTAATTGTTCATTGTTTTTCCCATACACTGATAACCCATATTGTAGTAATTACAATCTTATAGTTATACAAAACATTAACTTATACTACAAGGTTAAAAAAACCTAAATTTTCAAATACTTGAACAATGAGGTAAAATATTATAGACAGAATTGTTAAAAGCCAGGCCCCCATGCAGAAATCTTTGATCACCTGCCTGCACATGACTATCATTTCATGACCATGATGCTACATAATCCAGCTAATCAGACTTTTTGTGAAGAAGAGATATTTTTCTACGTGGCCCAAAGTCTCTCAGGGTGGCCAGTCGAAATTCATTTATGAAATCCGCGCACTAGTCTAGAAATCGGCTAACCGCATAAAGCCAAATTAGCGATGCTATATAATATATATATAGGTGCATTATCAACGTTTAGCACTTGGCTGTTCAAGAGTTATTAATCATTATCCTATTAAAGACATGATAAAAACACAACAAACATCTTTAAATTATTAATTAGAGAATAGCATTTAGATAATTTCTTTCACTAATAAGCCATGGACAGATGAAAAGGCTGACATCAGCTCACAGACATTCTAGTTATGATAATTATATAGATATAATACTACTAACAAGTTATAATAATAAATAAACCCAAAGTCCTAGGAATCATACATTTACCTTTCGAAAAACCACACGTGTAGTAGAATTTGTAAACAAGGGTTTTCCCACGTCAAGGTAGGTTAGGCGCTTGAGTACCCCTATTCATTAATAAGCGCCTGTGCAACTGACAGGAATTCCCAAAATGTCTGACGTGGAGTTTCATGAACAAACGGTAGGTTTATTTCCTTTTTTCCCGTGTTAAATGGGTAATTTTATAAATTAGTTTGTCGATGAATGTTCTAAATAGTCCATCAATGAAAGGAGTTGTTGTCGACACGTTTATATTGAATTGTTCATCAGCACCGCGATAAAAGTATAAAGTGTAACAGTACTCGGACAAAATATTTTGGACATCTTTGGCTATATATTTAGAGTTTGTGGTTTTAAATGTTCACATACTTTATAGAATGAATGCTTTATATGTATGATATACAACTATATTTTGATTTTTTTTATCACAGGGTCTGAATGATGTTCCTCTTGAAGGGGACATCATTGCTCCAGGAGCCAAGTCTGACGATGATGAGTTTTCCACCTTAGATGAGCCTGTTAAGGATACAGTGGTTTGTCATTTATTCTCAGAATACCTTTAGTGGTTTTCATTATTTAAGTTCAATATGCTTAGTATAGCATGGCATTATTATTTAATTATCAAATACTAGTATATCATATGTTGTTGCTATGGTGGTCTATTTCTTATTGTTTTGATTATGCAGCTTTTTCAATATTAAGTAATTTTAAACACTGTCTCCTGGTCAGGTTTTCATAAGTCACCAAAAAGCATCTGGCTGTCTGATTCATCTGTAACAAAATCAGATGCTTAAATGCCTTGAAGTAAAGATTAGCTATATTCAACAAGTCCTGGTTATGCACTCTTTGCTTTGGCAAGGGTTGGAAAAAGCGTTTTAATCCATATGATCAGCTGCTTTGTTCTAAATTTACAGCACGCTGTTTGTGAATAGGAGGTACATGTTTGTGTCTATATTAGAATTTCCCAGTATTGAATACTGCACTTTTAGCTGTTTTAGAAGAAAAAGTTGAGCTACATGTATTGTGATTACTGTATGGTCTGCATTGCGCAAATACTTTAATGTAGCTCATAACTCAGAAATTATAAGAGGTAGCAACATGAAACTTCATAGGTGGATAGATCTCACTGAGGCAGTGAACGGACAAGCTTTGGCACAGCTTGCAGTGCTCTTGTATTCAAAATGTGATAATGAAAAAATTCTATTTTTCAGATGAGGGACTTACGTGCTGTTGGTGTAAAATTCTGGCATGTTCTCTATCCTAAATCAAGTACAGCCCTACTGAGGGAGTGTATGTTATCATTGTTTAATTCATTTCTTTAATCAGATGAATAATTATAAAAAACATTTTTTATATCCAATTTTTAAAAATGCATAATTTGGCATATTGAATAAAATTTACCTTGATTGAAAAACTTGTAATTTATGTTAATTTTCTTTGAGTATTGTTTTTAAAAATGAATATTTTGTTGTCATTGATTGTATAAATTGTATATTTTGTTTTATTACAAATGTTTTAATTGATCTTTCTATTTTTACAGGGGATCTTTGGGGACCTTTGATTCTATGTGTATTCATGGCTATGTAAGTACCTTCCATTTATATAGCTCCTATCAGGTAGAGAAATTGCAATTTTAACCCATAAATCAATGTATCAATCGGGAGGTTTTGTCCATTATTGGATCATTAAATTAATCTTGTGAAATTATTTTGACATACTGTAAAATTATTTTATTCACTGTTCTTTTTAAGTATGTTATTATGTACAATCAAACCTGTGTTAGCAGCCACCTTTGAAGAAAGGCCACCATGTGAATAAAGGCAATTCTTTTAAAAACCATCATTAATTATCTAGAACAAAATGACCTTTGAATAAAGACCACCTGTCAATAAAAGCCACATATTGTCTGTCCCAAGGGTGGCCTTTGTTAGCAGGTTTTAGCATATTTTTTGTTCATTGTAAGGACTTGATTGCAAGATCAGTCTTTATTTTAATAGATATTCATTTCCCTTGTATTTTACACTTGTGTATGACCAATTTTATCTACCATATATATTGAAGACAAAAAAATGGTCACACACTTGTGGTATTTTCTGCCTTGTATTGAATTACAGAGCTCTGCAAATGTATCAAACTTAGAATGCAATAACTTTGTAATTATCGTAGGATGTTGCAAGGAACAACTGATGAATTAAACAAGATGAATGATGGTGGACCTCAGTTCGCTGAAGTGTTTGTTATCTACTGGGTCGGTGCTGTGGTTGTGACATTAAATACAAAACTTCTTGGAGGAAACATGTAAGTATTAGTAACTACATTTCTTCAACTTATTTCTACAAGCCTATATGTCATTTTTTCCCACTTTGAGAAAATGTCATTTGAAGTTTTAAAGTTTGGCAATGTCCAAAGATGGTTATGATAACAAGGATTTACTGTTAAGATGACAGAAAGATCTTTATAATTGTTTTTCTTTAATATTTTTCTGACTAATCTGAATCAACACTGAGCCAACTCTGATAATTGATTGACTTTTTGTGATTTTTCTTTCTTAAGCCTGAATTACCAATTTTTCCCAATGCCCAAATGTTGCCCAGTTTTATCACTTCTTTCATTATAAGGCAATATGATTTCTTTGGTACTAATGGAAAATTCACTATCAGTTACATTTAAAAAAGCCTTTCTGGTTATTTATTTAAGGTACGGTTCACTTCAAGATTTTATCTACAAGAAAGTTAGTGTCAAAATGTATTTCATTCTATTTTTCAGCTCATTTTTCCAGAGTGTATGTGTTCTTGGTTACTGCGTGTGTCCTCTAGCGATTGCGTTGATTATATGTAGATGTATATTGATTGTAGACGAACAAACTACCATGTTGTTTATTGTAAGATTTGCGGCTGTAGTACTAGGTTTTGGATGGTCCACGTTTGGTATGTAACTTAATTTGTTATTAACAATTCATGAGTGGATTCAATACCAGCTATATTTTTGAACACTAAATACGAGGCAAAGTTAAATATTACATGCAAATAAGTACTAGAAGAGTTCCCAAAATCATGCAAATTTGTATAAGAATGGTGTGAAACATAGTTGTGGGTTCTTACTTAACCGATCAGGAAAAATAAAAAAAATTAGTTTTCATTAAAATTAATATTACCTGTATGTAAGTTGTTTAGTTAACTGTCTGTTTAGTTGATTCTTTTTACATAAAACATTAAGAAAGCATTCACAGAAACTGGACATCTAATAGATGTAACTTATTATATACCAACCTCCAAATGAATGATAAAGAGGTATAAAAAATATCTGTGTTCAGGTGACTATAGTCTCTGAATGGTTATTGCTACTAGTTTGAATCAAGTGTACATCTGGTGTCTTTCTCCACTGTTAAAGCTTGATTGGTCTGTTTGTGCAGCAAACAATACTTTATGATTCATATCAGGGCTTTTTTTCCTCTTAAGCAGGGGCCATTAAAAGGCGTCTTCACTTCAGGAAAATTTTCCCCAAAAATTCAATTTACATCAAGTTTTTTCTTCCCCTTTTGCTAAAATTATGCGTTATTTTTCCCCAAATTTAAAGAAAAGGCCCGTTCCCCAACCTTTGAAAAAAAGCCCTGCATAATATTGTATTTGGTTGTGTATAAGATGCATGTTTTTTATGTCCAAAATTGGGTAAAAATTTGGTGCGTCTTATACATAGGTGTAGAACTAGATCCAATTCATCCAAGATTCAATGGTTAAAAACGGTCCAAATCAGGACAAACAGAATTTGATTCTTTACAGAAAAAAATGATTACAGCAAATGACATGTTGAAACCACTAAGGGGTGTAACCATCATTGCATTCATCGTAACCAGACAATAATACTCTGACTATTGGCTTAACTTGTACTTGTATCTTGTGTTTCAGCTTCCACAGCTTTTCTTGCTGACAGTCAACCACCAAACAGAAAGGTTCTTGCCATGTACCCGATATTTCTGTTCTATTTTGTTATCAGCTGGCTTATTATATCTCATACACATTCATAATGTAAACTTCTACTGAAGTCTTTTTGAAGGGTTTTTATTTAATATATGTCTTTGTGGACTCTCTGGGTTGATGACTACTGTCTGTATGCTTGTGTTAGCCACGTTCAGTTGAGTGACTCTAAATTCTTTGGAAAAACATTGAAAACTTATGGTGATGCTATACATGTATTATGCTCCTATATGTATGTGGGGGATGAGGTTTTCTGGGGAATTGAGAACTAGTTTATTGTAATTATTTGATCAGATATGTGATTTGTCTGATACATATTTGTGGAGGAATTTAAGGCATAGAAATCTGTTGAACTAAATTTGATCCAAAATGTGTGTTCTATGTTTCCTTATTTTGGAAAACAGTTTATTGTTGTTATGAACTTTTAAATTCTAGAGGTAAAAACTATAAAATGAGACCAGTCTCTGATTGCAGCCTTACCATTGGTTTATTTGAATACTGAGCTGTAGCACAACCAATCATATTCTTTAGTTTTAGACTGGTTTACAGTATAAAGATATCTCGCAAGTTACGGCATGATGTTGAATGTGAAGTTCATTTTTTTCATACTCTAAACTTGGTACAATGGCTCAAGCTTCATATTTCCATGTATGTTTGTACTGTTCTTGGGATCTTAGCATATAACTCAGTCACTTTCTTCACCGTTTAATGGTTTTTGTATTGTTATCCTTGAGGTATTTAAAATGCAAATGGCTTATCAGTACATTATTGTGTATTGTAAGATTATGCACTTAGGTTGTATTTTGGTCTTGGAAACTTTGAATAAATGATGGAATGTTTTCTATTCCTCAAACATTGGCTGTGAAAAGGCCCGTGTGTTACATTTTCCACATTTATTTCATAACATTATTATTATTATTTCAATATGTCAAGTAATAGTTTTGTCAATATTTTATGACATTTGGGGTATTATTTGGAGGTTTTATAAATGCAATTATGAAGTCATGATTTTTTGTGTGTGGAAATGTGATGGACATTAATTTGGTGATGATGGTTTCTAGGGAATATTTAATGATTGATTCTTTCCTCAAGGTCCAAATGGCCATCCATATTGTTTGTTGTGTTTACTGTGTCTTAGGGAGATTATTTGTGTGAATATTTAAATTGACTTAAAGGGAGATTTTTTGTATGAATATTTATTCTGTATATATGGGAAGCCTTTACATTTTATTGCTTATGTGTTTATTTTTTATTTCTGTGATACTTTTCATGTTTAGTTTTAAGCAAGTGTTATGCCCCAAAATAACAATAAAGTTATAATATTGTTACTTAATGTCCTGTTATAATAGTAAATACGTTGTATTTTGTATTTGATACCTATTATATGTATCATAAGTAACTTTTATCTTAAATTGTGGACAGAGACCAAAACTTCTCTCTAATGTTTTCTTCATATTTTGAACTACAAAATTACGAATTTACTTTGATTTTTGCCTGAAATAAATCCATGAAATATTTGTTGTCTTGATCTTCATAGGTCCCTGGAGTTTGTTTGTAATGAATTGAACTATTTTATCTTAAGAAAGCCAGTTCATCAATTGCAGTTCTCTCCCTTTTACCCAGTATCAAAGCTTAACTGGTTACCTCTCAGATTTTGAAACTGCATGATCGATAGTTCAACTTCCCATAACCATAGCTCGCTCAGCGTGCATGCATTTTGATGTGGACCAAAGTTCTGTACTTCACCATGCAAATGTACTAGTTCCAGTTCTATGTTGCAATGTAAGTCCTATATGTAAATTCAGTTTCCATGAGTACTAATTATTTGTTGACATGTGCACTAAAAACTATCAGTATTGTTAGGCAAAGACAACGAAAAAAACTGATAACTGTTCAATCTAACTTTGGTGCTTCTTTACATGAAGCAGAAAATGACCTATCAAAATATCTACATGCATTCCATCAATAGTAATCACGCCGTCAATATAACACTGATGAAATAGTATAGGTAGCACGTACGTTTTATAGTGAACGTAATTGTCTACATGGTCTTTCAATCACTTAGCAACAAAGAGGACGATCCATATCCAAGGAAGACAAATCTTACAACCATATGACATTCAACATATGATGTGTCATAGTTACTGTTCTTGTTGATGCACACATGGTTTTATATGCACATATGGTTTTATACGAAATCACCTAAGGCGACTTGCTTTCGGGATCAGCATACAAGATTAAACAACTTTGAACTTTCCTTAATGAACTGTACAAACTACTAAAATCAGGTACATGTTGTATACGTACCTGTAGAACATTTGTAAAGAATCTGTGCCGTGTTAAAAAGGATTCTGGTACGTGTGTCTCATCTCATTGGATAAAATGCTGTACATGTTTCTTTGAATGTAATCGTTCATTGAAAAACTTGCCAGAAGATCTTATCAACTTGAAGAATGTGTATACATACATAAACGATCCCTAGTCTAATAGATCTACATTATAATATAATAACTTTTATATTGATCAATGACCTTCCATGCTGTCGTTTTCATTTTCATTTTTCAAGTTACCTTTTCTTCAAGCTACTCTACTATAGATTTTCAATGAAAATCCCAAAAATAATATTAGTAATCTATGAGAAATCAATTTGTAGGAATAGTTTCAATTCATAAATGCTATTTTTGCATGATATGAATGTAAATTATCAAATCCTACTTTAATATAGCATGTTTATACTGCATTGAATTAAAAAGTTACAAAATGTACGCTTTAAAATTATTAGGAGTGAACAATGTTTGTTTCTGATTATACGACCTACCTTAAATATTCCCTACAACCCTAGTTTTGTTTGTTTGTTTATATCGAGTTTTACGCCCCTTTTCAACAGTCAGAGTCATATGAGGTGGACAGTTCACCTCTAGCCATCATTCCTGGGAAGAACTAGTACTAGACTCTCATCATCCGTATGCAACTGCCGACTTTCTCACATAAAGAGACATGGTCGGTATAGTGTGGCTCGAACCCATAACCCTCTATCAGTGAGAGGTTATGTAGTGATTTGAGGTCAGCGACCTTAACCACTCGATCGCGGAGGCGCCACAACCCTAGACTTTTTATTAGCGCATGGTACGGAAAAAACACTTTCTCACTTTTTTACCTATGCTTTCAAGAGCAAAAAAGAAAACTGCCCAACATACATACCCTATTTTTATGAATATGTAACCAGAAACAAAAATCTTTTTAGGCCTTATTGAATGAATGTGCGTCTGGATTTTAAAAGAAGAAAAAACACAAATCCTAATTAAGTCTAGTCCCTATATCACCATATTAAAAAAAGTTTTGCTTAATTATATTCAGGATAAGATCTATTGAGACAAATACACGTTCCTGTTATCAGGCCTTCGTGGATTAAAAGATCCAATGACCTTGGTAGATCTAAAAGCGGGGGAAAAAGAATTTGATATATGGGTCAGATTTTAGCAGTTTAAAAAAAATAATGTTTTTTTTTCTTTGCATGCATAATTACAATCTGAAAATGTGAATTCTTTTAAGATATTAACAAATGAAGATCATTTATCAATTTCTTTTTTTCGTTTTTGTGTCTTGGACCGGTAAGGTTGTTTTGTACTGTGTTTGTCTAAATTTAGGGTATTCAGATTTTGGAAATATCTATAATTCTTATAGGTTTGCGTGAGATTTTTCAAACATAATGACATTTCTTCGTGTTATTTTCCTTTTAAATGTGGTAGTATAGCCACAATTTTCAAAGATTAAAGAAAAAGGAAGATCGATCATTTCAATGGAAACTCACGGTTAACAGACGCTAAAATAGTTAACATAGTATCAATCATATTTAATAAAGAAAAATAAAGTTCAACATGCAATATCTTCAGAAATTGATTATGAATTTCAATATTTCAATAAGGGCAACAACTCTTAATTAAGTTACACGTGTTTAAAAAGATGTGTTATTGAAATGAAGTATCTGAGGTAACTATCAAAGAATTAATGATGATTGGGCAGTACTGTTTTTGTAACATTATTATTTGTGAGTAGCATCAGAGAACGTAACAATCGGAACTCCTCAGTTACGGAAATGCCCGAGTAGTTACGATTTATAGTGTCTCTGGTAATCCGAATTATAAATATTTAAATAAATCATTCGATTAAATGGCATGGCAATAATTAATATTCGAAAAAATAAACTTTGAAACTTTGCGCATGACTTGCGCTCTTGTCAAATACTTTAAAATACATAAGTAGCTACCCACATCAAAGGGTAGCTGTTAATCACGTGACACGAAATAACACGCCCGCGAGTACTGGATAACTTACAGTACCCGGACCACTCCACGTTTTAAAGTAGTTCACGTACTGTGACGGTCGACAAATGTAAACTTCCGTCGAGGTAAGATGCGACAAGGTTTACGATGGTTGTGTGGAGTTAAAACGAGTTTTTAAGTTTAATTTGGAATTAATTTTAAGTTGGATTATTTTTTTTAATTATTGGATATTATTTTGGTGTCCGACATGAGTGGTGCGGAGGCGGACATATCATCTGATGGGGAAACGAGTTTTGAGGATGAAGACGTACCCCTACCCCCAAGCCCACTGAAAGATGGGCGAGAGGAGCCCTTTCAGGTCGTTCTGAAAGGGGGCAGCCCCTGGGGATTTGATCTTCAGGCAGGACTTGGATCGACATCGACCGTGTTAATATCAAACGTAAGTTCTTATCAATTAAAAACTATCAAAAATCACCTGCATAAAATACTCCAAAGGGTGTGATGCAGTATGAACAGATAGATAGATAATTATCTTATGATTGTACATGATAAAATCAAATATACGGACTTGTGTGCGTTTAAAAAAAATCTACACGATCAAAACTTATTTTGTATGCTTGACATTCAATGCAAAGTTTTTATCAGAAGATAACAACTGATAGCAATGAGGAAATTAAATGACATTCTTAAGATAATTGTGTGATTATAATAACAAAGATGTCTCCAATACAAAATTATAATTTCCAGTACAATCATGTACTCACTTTGAAATATAGATCACACAATTCTTTTTTAACCAAATCACCAAAGGCAATATTTGATTCATATTTAATTGTTTATATCATTATTTAAAAGATATAGTGAAAGGTATTTTTAAATATGCCGATTATGACCAAGTATATCATAATGTAAATATTTATTAATTGTGTCAATAATTAAGATTGATGCAATGTGGGGCATTCAATTACCGTAATGAACATTTAATAAGCAACACACATTAGTTTTCACTTCACATTCAAATTATTCATAAAATCATAATTTAAATATGAGTTTTCTGGTTTTTTTTGCTGTTACTTTCTGATCTTTATTTAAACTGCACGTACATTTATGTTGATAATTCTGTGGCAGACATGCAGTGATATCATTTATGCCTAATACAGGATCTAAATTAATTTCTTGAAAGAGAAATATCCCCTTCGAATAAAATTCATGAAATCATGAACTTTTCTTGAACTCTTTCAGAATAGTTCATGAAAAGTTCATAAAGTATGCATAACTATTTGAGTCTTAATTGACAGGAGATAAGCCTAAATTTGTGTTTCAATTTTTAATGAATTTTAGTGTATTGTGATTGAATTGAAAAAAAAATATATTGAATTCATTACTTTATCAGTAATAAGTCCTTGTTAATAAACTGAAAAAGTGTGCTGTTATAATTAATTAAGTCTTGGGACAAATCTTAGATTGCAGCCTTGCCATTGGTCAATTTAGCATCTGTGCTCAGTAACATCCAATGAGATGCTTCAGTTTTGACACTAATGTACACTTTCATATTTTGTGTGTATAAAATGACAGGGAATCGATATATTATGAAAATAAACATTTAATTCAATACTTTAAATATTTGTTTGTTTGAAATACGAATAAAAGGTGGACCGAAATCTGATATATATTTAGCTAATGCGGCATTTTTTGCTCGGTCAAAGAGTAATTAAATAGCCCACTTCAATCGATATCCTGCTTCGCATGTTTCTAACAATAATCAATATTTACCTATTCATTACATGTCACAAAACATCCATCTACACATTTCTTTAGATCAGCAACAGGAGGACGGCTTCTAGCCTTTTTGTTGATTAAAAATTTCAGGGTGTTAAAATGAAATGATCATAGCGGTTTTTGCTGACTGGTCCAAACTTTATTCAAGTATAGCACATTCTTCGATAAAGTGGCCATTACATACACTGTGCGAAAGGTTATCATTAAAGAATCTAATGAAAATATTTGGTGATCCTTTGTGCTAGGTACATCTGTTTCACTTCATAACCCTGCAAGCTAAACAGACGGTGACTATCCAATGGCATTTATTCAAATTTTCTTAAAGAAATATATTTACCAAAAGTACTAGACTTTTAAGCTAGTCCTATTTTTTCAAGTGCAAGATTTAGCTCGAACCGTACTAAATCAATCTCCATTTAAAAGAGTCGTATTTTGGTCTCAAATTTCTACCCGATGACCCTATAATAGGATTTTGTGGTTTTCTTTCAAATTGGTTTGTTTGTATACTTTTTACTTAATACCTTATTTTAAATGGCTTGGCTCAGTGTAGTGAGGCAAAAGCATTAATTGACTTTGTGACTGATATAATGAACCCTATATTTTATATTGTACTAAAATGTATCATAAATTTACAAATTACATACATAATTATAATGCAGTATGTCTATATATGTGATGTAAGTACCATGTACGGTACTTCTAATCCCAACAAAGTCCTATAAATTATATGTATGCGTTTTATTTGCTAATTTAAACTTTAAAGACAGTTGCAAAATGCATTTATGTTTATCTTTTTATTTTGAGCAATGAATTTTAACGAGTACAGTCTAACTTAATCTAATCAAATATGCATGTGATCTCATTTTACCAACTTCAATTATTGCCTTTCACAATCAATGTAATTAAACATGTTTTCTTTACATACAATAACTTGAATAAGAGGCAAGATATTCAAGGTAAAAAATGTTATCTTGAATATAATAGCAAAGATAATTATGTCTTTTTGAGCCTTTAAAACTTGCTACAGGTCTCTTATTTTTATCCTTTAGTTTGTTTTGGTTATGTAATGTGGGGATGCTCGGTGGTCTAGCGGTATGTAACATTCTGGACCACTGAACGAAAGGTTGTGGGTTCATTTCTTGGCTCGGTCTGTCGAATTTCTCAGGGATTCTATTTCAGTGTCCCCATCCCATTACTACCGAGCCAAGTTCTGTGTCTAGAAAATCACAGACAAAAGGGCAAGGCATGTATCGGTGTTAAAAAATTACACCTGGCACAATAAAAAATCAGGAATATATAGCTATTCGAAATGGTTGGCACACATTTAGCGAGTACTGGTCATTTTCTATCCGTCGTAACTCAATCTTTTTCTAATAAAATTTTATGTATTTTACATCATCAAGATTATAAAAGCTTTTATGACTTTTATTTTTATTACATAAAAATTATTTTAATAGATAAAACTCTTTTGTTGATTTAAATGATTAAACACGACAAGTATAAAATTTGTGAAATATCGAGATTTTAATGCGAGTAATTAAATCATTATTTAGAGTAACAAATGATCAAAGTGTAAATTCCATACTGTTATTATTATTAATTACATAATAATGCACCATGTAATAATATAACAGCTAGAGATATTCTATGTGAAGTACTAACTTCCAGTCACGAAGCTACCATTACTTTCATGCTTTGATTTATAGAATAATTAATTTTATGTGACATATTAATATAAAAACTATCATTTTAATGTAATGTTTTACATTTGATCTGTTTTAAAATTTCTTACGTCATTTCAAACTTCATTGGTTTTCAAATATGATAATCAGTACATGAAATGCATACCTCACATCTTAACTGTTGGGTTTATAACCAGTTTTGCTTGAATTAAGCATCAATTATTTGTTAATTTTTTAGTTTTTGAAATATTTAAACTTTTTTGATGTGCTCATGCAGTACAACTGAAGCTGAGTACAATGAGGCCTAAAAAATTGTTTCTTGTTACCCGACTCACAGGCTACCGGCGTGTGAAGGCCCACCACAGACCTTCTTCTACCCACAGGAATTCTTTTTACATATATATAACATGTTTTATAACAACAAAATAATATGTTTCAAAAAAAAATGTTGTTATCAAACAATTATTGTTATAAACATAATATTTGACAGTGTTCCATTACACGTGTAAAAAGAATTCCAGGGTAGTAGAGGGTCTGTGGGGGGCCGGTAGCCTGTGACCCGACCTACCTTAATTTTAACCCTGCCCACAGTACACTTAAAAGAAAAATGATCAAATTCACGTATCTACCCTATGTTTATTTTAATGAGTATATTGTTACCAGGGAAACAAACATTTTTTTTACACCTGAGTACACTTGTTTGTAATCTGTGTGCATGATTAGAATGGGTAATTTAACTCATTTTTTACTATTAAATATTTAAATAAGTCTACTAAATATCAATATTTTGTGTTGTTATTTTGTTTGATGGGTGAAGCTGAACGTTAATTTTTTATTATACCTTTTGCATGTTAAGTATTTTATTTAATTACTGTATGCATGTTTTTTTGTAAAGACACTTACTCGTGCAGACTATAAATATTTTAAAATATGATGAAAATACAAAATCTTACCCAAAAACCTGAGTTAAGGCCAACGCCACGGTGTTTGATTTTATGCCAGGCTTTTTTACCTTCTATAGATGGGGCATTAAAAGGCGCCTTCCCTTCAGGAAAGTTCTTTAAGATCATGCAGTTTTCCCCTAAAAGTTTTTTCTTCCCCTTTTGCAAAAATTATGCATTATTTTTCCTCAAATTTAAAGAAAAGGCCCTTCCCTTAGCTGTGAAAAAAGCCCTGCTATGTGCACAGTGACCATTCTTTAGCACATGTTATTGTATATTAAATATCTAAATGAACCTCTGATTAAACGCCAACTGTGCTAAACAGGTTCTAATTTCTTCTCTTTCTTTGGTAAATGGCCTGTTGTCAAAGGTTTGACTGTCAAAGTTAAAGATTACAGAATGTAAATTGTTTAATCATGTTGTGTACACCTGGGTACTCCTGCACTGCAATAAGCTGGAAAAGTTGACTTGTGACCCTGTTTGTCGGTTCTATTTAAACCGAATTTAAATTTGTCTGATTTTTGGAAGTTCAGCTTTCCTTTTTCGTCTTTCACTGGGCGTAGATGAATTTTTATGCAAACCTAAGTACCACATTTTTCAACATCCGCCATGCAATTGTTCCCATTCCATAGTCTATGTAAGTTTAGTTTCCATGAGTACTTTCAGTACTTTGATTAATTTAAGCTGTTTAGCCTTGCAGATTAAAAATTGTTTCGGTATAATTGTAAGTTTTGTGCATTCGATAGATCTACATTTCGAGGGCTCAGCGCAAAACTGTCGTAAGTTGATCTTATTTCAACATGAGTTACGACACTGTTGCGTTGAACCCTCGATTTGTAACTACCCATGCTATAACCAAAGCAAAATTAATTACTTGAAAAAGGGGCTAGACTAATTACCCCCCCCCCCCCCTAAAAAACAACTACTTATGAGTCTTGTTTTGGTAATTGTTTTTGTTCATGGATCTTGTGTGTGAAGTAATCACAGTGTTTTGTGATAACCTAAAATCAAAGGACTGAAGGTAATTAAATCCAGGAAACCTGATATGTCTGAAATTTATGGCGAAATTTTAAACCCATCATTTTGTTTTGTATGCGCTATGAAAGCTAGGTTACATGAAACTTAAATAGATTTTCCTTTAAGATACATAGCAATCCTTATTTATACCATGATAAAACAGTTAAAATAGAATTGAATAGACAGTGAGGGGGGTCAAGACTCTCTGGTCGAATAATTTTGTAGAAACTTGATAGTCTGCGATATATGTTTAAGTGTCATTGAATATTAATTTTAAGTCTAATGGATTTAATTAGCAAGACTCTAAGCTTCAAACTCATGTGACATAATATGACCAGAGCCATTATTTTGGATTATCAAATTCAGCTTTTTCCTAAATTGCCTATTGTGTCATTGACATAAATTTGTAATTATGAAAGGTTTATAGTGCTTCCTGTAGTATTACCTTTAGCTTCTGAACATGGCTTAATAGTGAATTTATTAAAACCAAAAATCCCTTTTTAGCCAAACAAAAAATGGTCGGACTTGTGAATAAAGGCCATCGTTTGAAGAGAGAAAATACGGCCATTGTGTGTAGTTGACTTTAATTCAGGGTGTGTTTGATTTGCTAAATAACGTCCTTTGTTCCCAATTGTTGGCCTTTTATAACAGTTGGTCAGTTTGACTCTTGTTTTAGTAAACTATTTAGCGACTGACAAAAGGTATAATTTCCCTTAAATCTCTTGTTTTTTTCATCAATCTCTTTCAAAAGTGAGGCTGTCAGCTTACGTCTGGGGATTGAAATCTCCCTGCACAGTCATTAATATTAGCAAGTTTTTTTCTGGGTAATTGAGTCAGAAAACGGTTGAGTCAGACATGTATTAGTTAAATGAATACTTAATCTTTTGTCTGTAGACTGGATTAATGTTACACAACTTTCAAAGCTGATTAACTTGAGCAGATCACCTTATATCCTTTTGGACAATGTTAATGATATACATCTTCGTTATTCAATTTGTGAGACTCGCTGTCGTCACATATTTTGTTTAAAGTTGGATCATTTATGTTTTGTATATGTTAAAGATACAACTGACGGATAGGCTACTTAAATACTTTTAAACTTCAAGAGACATTTTAAATGTTTAATTCTGTTTATAACCCAGCCACAAGTTGTTGAAAATTGGTCGTTAAAATCATACAAAAGCTTAGATTTACAATCTATGGGGTCATGTCAGGCTGTTTGATACCTCTTTTAATAGAAAGTTTTCATGTAATGTTGACAACTGATGGTATGTTATCACATTTCTAGATCTTGTCCTGTTTGATAACAATCAACTGTAATTTTAGTGGTTTTTATCCTTGGACTGTACGCAAATTAGTGTAATTTGACCTATTGTTGTCCTTTCTTTCACATAAGGTGAAGATCCATTCAAATGCTTGTTGGTTCCAGAAGGTCCAACCCTTCCTTTTGTGTACTTTTCTCTACATGTGAAAGTGTCACAATCAACTTTGTTGTCAGTCTAAACTCAAGTTATTCTCATTGAAAAACTGTCAGCGACTATTAATGCTAAATTTAGAATGATACTGGCGAACCTTATGAATATTTATTAGGTGTTAATTTTATTGCTTTACGCCCAATTGAAATTGTAATTTTCATTCTATAAATGATCATTAATTAATAACATTACATAATCATTAATCAACTTATAATGTTAACATTAATTCATTGTTTGAATCATACCAAAATTAAGATAGTAATTCTATTGAAATAAAATATTATAATTAAATGTTTTAATAACATTTAATATCATTAATCACTGTAACCTACTTACACCTTTTTGTATATTGTGTCTGTTATAGTATTTTTTTATAGATACACCCATAAATATCAGTGTTTCTTTGGGGGGCTGATTTGGGCTTGAAATTGGCCCCATTCCCATGTCTTTCCCCCTTAATTCATGAAGAATCACCTTCAGAAAGTTTTTTTTCTTGAAAACTTTATTGGTAAAAATATCAATAAATTGACATGTAGGATAGAATTCTTTGTCTGTCACCATCAAGATTATAATCTGTTGTAATTAAATGTAGAGTGGATTATAATGTATATGCATGCATTGTCATGTTATTTCTCTTTTTCTGCTATTTTTTTCTCATAATATTAAGGCCCCCTGCCACCTTTACCCTAAAGGTGAAAGACCCACTACCTATACAGATTGAACAGTGCTAATGTTACTGTGTGTCATAAATTACCGGCGCTCTTTGTTTTAAATGGTAGGCAGCCACATGTTATTTATATTACAAGATGGTCTATATTTGAAAGGGGGCCCTTAACTCAGATTTTACTGTTACATATTATTATGCTCTTCTATAATGGAGGAAACAAAATTATGTACATTGTGTTGCAATTAGAATAATTTTAAGTCCATATAAATAGTGTCCAAGACCCTTGAATGCCTTGAAAAATTATTTAATGCAGGATTGTCCCTTCAGACTACCCCAAAATTTCAACATAAATTTTGCAGTCAAATGATATTATATGCGCATGCAGTTACGACATGAATGTCCTTACGAATAAAAATCTCACTGCATTGTAACATATCATTCTAAAAATTTACTTCTTTGATCACATGTCTTTAGATATTATAAATTCTTAGAGGATTGATACAAAGTTGAATCAAATTTGGTATGTATTTGATTTATAGGTAAGTTTACTGTTAAAATTCCAATTCAAATCCCATTGAAAATTGCATAGAATTGCAAAAATTTTGTATGCTATCAGTGGAATAAATTAAACAGTTCTATAAATGACAACATGTCTGCGGTATAATATATAATTTTTTGATAAAAAAAACTCAGCAAAAAGCCTTTAATCCCTCTTTTTGTATTTTATGTTTTGAAGCAGACGGCAAATGAATACGCATGTCAAGCTCATGATTTTGCTGGGTAACAAATTGAGATTTAGCTAATAACTTATTCCAATGCTTATATTATTAACTGACCCCTAAATTATGCTCTAGGGGTCGATATATGTTGAAAAGATTTAACATGTAAACAGTGTCCCCTAGAGATTGTGCAATGTTTTTGTTTCTGTGTGTCAATAAGATAGGGACATTGTTTTCTCAGGCAAGTCTTTATCATGTCTAATGTTTACAAACAGCTTAATGTACAGGAATAGTGAAAAGGGAACTGGTTCTGCCTTTATCCGTTTATTTGCTTGTATTTATATGGTATTATTGATATCGTAAGGCCTAAAAAAATGGTTGTTTCTGGTTACAGGCTCATTAAAAATAGTGTAGATAGGTATATAGCCATTATAGGTCAGGAATTTTTAACCTTTATATTGTGTTTTGAAAAGCGCATGGAAAGGTAAAAAAGTACGAAAGTTGATGTACCATTCCTTGATCCTTAGATAAAAAGATTTGGGTCGCTGGGAAAAATTAGGGTAGGTCGGGTAACCGGAAACAAACATTTTTTTTATGCCTAAGAATTTATATTGCAGCAACATTGAAATGCAATTATGTATGTATTGTAATAGTGTTGTATGGTCACTTTGTTCAAATAAGTTTATATCTATGTAGATGTGTCAAAATTTGGTTAATCAAGTCCTTAAGTTTCAATGGAATCCAGTCCAGTGGTTGATAATGGCTGATAATTTCTGTATATCTAATTGTGAGAATTGCTAAGGCCAAGTGCTTTGACCTGTAAATTGTCCATGCATGCTTTATCATAAAACCTTTATCTTAGACTGAAATTTTGTATTTGCTTCCTGATAATTTTATAACATACTGAAATATATGTGTATGTTGTATGTCTGTACTCTATACTGATGTACTGTACTGTATGTATGTACCTTATACTGAAATACTGTACTGTATGTATGTACCTTATACTGAAATACTGTACTGTATGTACATACCTTATACAGAAATACTGTACTGTATGTGCATTCCTTATACTGAAATACTATACTGTATGTACATACCTTATACTGAAATACTATACTGTATGTACATACCTTATACTGAAATAATGTACTGTATTTACATACCTTATACTGAAATACTGTACTGTATGTATGTACCTATACTGAAATACTATACCTTATACTGAAATACTATACCTTATACTGAAATACTATACTGTATGTACATACCTTATACTGAAATACTGTACTGTATGTATGTACCTTATACTGAAATGCTATACCTTATACTGAAATACTATACTGTATGTACATACCTTATACTGTACTGCATGTACATACCTTATACTGAAATCAGTACTGCATGTACATGTACATACATTATACTGAAATAATGTACTGTATGTATGTACCTTATACTGAAATACTGTACTGTATGTGCATACCTTATACAGAAATACTGTACTGTATGTACATACCTTATACTGAAATATTGTTCTGCATGTACATACCTTATACTGAAATACTGTACTGTATGTACGTACCTTATACAGAAATACTGTACTGTACGTACATACCTTATACTGAAATACTGTACTGCATGTATGTACCTTATACTGAAATACTGTACTGTATGTATGTACCTTAGTGTTGTTTGATTATTTGAGTTTTACGCCCCTTTTCAACAGTCAAAGTCATATGACTATGAGGCAGACAGTTCACCTAACCATCGTTCCTGGGAAGGAACAGTACTAGACTCCCATCCTCCGTAAGCAACTGCCTACTTTCTCACATAAAGAGACATGGTCGGTAGCTGGGCTCAAACCCATGACCCTCTATCAGTCAGAGTACTGTGATTTGAAGTCAGCAGCCTTAAGACACTCGACCACGAAGGCGGGTCCAGACAGAGTGACAGTGTACCTTAGAGTGAAATACCATATTGTAAATGATGTACTTTATACTGAAATACCGTACTGCATGTATGTACCATATACTGAAATACTTCTCTGTATGTCAGTTCTGTATACTGAAATATATCATTGCATAAACAGTCAAACCTGTGTTAGCTGCAACCTCCAAATAAAGGCCACCATATGAATAAAGGTCAACTTTAAAAAAAAAACATAATTATTTAGAACAAATTATGCCCCCTGAATAATGGCCACCTCTCAGTAAACTCTACATTATTTTTCCCAATGGTGGCCATTGTTCACAGGTTTGAATGTACATATTCAATTACTAGCCAGACTGTATACTGGTAATATTTCTTATAAGGTACAACTTAAGTAAATATGTATATGTGTTCTTTCTATTTTCACAATTTTATATGCAGTTGTTATTGAAATGCTGCAGCTTTATGGAAACCTTTTCAATGAATTAAAATTTAATTAAGCATAAGAATACAATTCATAAAAAGCTTCCATTCAGTGCTCTGTGTGCTTATGCATGAAATTATACTTCTAAACTGGTAAAAAAACAAGCATGATTCACGCAGGAACAGTTGGGCTCAAAGAACGTTCGGTCGTATCTTCACGTTTTATTAAAGGAAGTGTTATGTCGTAGCATGAAATGAAGATGTTTGGTGTGTGAAACATAACTCATTTTTAAATTAATTTGCTGCATCATTAGAATGGTATGTTGTATAAAAGCTGTTAGATCTAACAACATCACAGCTAGGCCACACTTCAAAAATTTTGTTTCCTTGATCTAAAAGTGTTAGGTATAAAAAAATTGTTTGTTTCTGGATACATGCTCCTTAACAATGTGTATAGGTAGGTTGGGGCTTCTTTGGCTCTTTAAAAAGTGTGGGAAGACGAAAAAGTAAGAAAGGGGATATACCATTCATCGGGCCTAATAGAAGTCTGTGGTTTCGGGGAAGAATTAGGGTTGGTCGGGGAAACTAGTGAAAAGATTTACATCAAAATTTGTGTTTACCTCAATACTTTAATTGATATTGAGATACCATATCTTTTGAATTTCTTAGGGATGCTTTTTCAGTGTCCCCCATCGCAGCTACCGAGCCAAGTACTGTGTCTAGAAATTCACAGGAAAAAGGGTGTGTATACTGCCATGGGGCTTTACACCGGGCATTTATTAAAACCTGGAAAAATTATTTGAAAAGAGTAGGGATATAAATACCTGATTCTCCTGTACCTTATCTTCCCTCTTTGAAGTGACCAAAGCTGTAGAATAAGGGCCGTTAGACGACAGATAAATGAATTGAAAAGCAGATAAATAATATTCATCGATACAATGCGGGGGGGTGGTCGTGGTACTGAGGTGGATTCTTAATGAGTTTTTTTCTGTTAATCATATGGATTTTAATTTCAAAAATAGAAGCACATTGTCTGTAATCTCCGAGGAAACAAAAAATGAAAATTTTCACCGAAATTGTGAATGATCAGCTAAACTCAGATGTTAGCAATCGTGTAGAAATATTTCCTAACTAGCAAGTCATAATTAATGTAATTTAAAGAAAGTTTTATGATAGCAGTTAACATATATAATTATTGCCACTATAAAAATAGCTGAATATGTGACATGCAATTTTCTATTGAATAAGTGTATATACTGTCAACCATAAAGTTTACACTTTAAAATTAAAATCAGAAAATAATGACATTGGTAAAAGAGGTGTATAGAAATTCAGACATTCAATTTAGACAAAAAAAATGATTAATTTGTTAAGAGAGACATACTTTTAGTCAAAATATTTAATTTGCTGTTCAGAGAAATTTATACAAACATATCTATCAAGTCTTTCCATTTTAAGTAAATTTAAATAAGACTTGTTAACACTATTGGTTATGTAAACTACATTAAATACATTCATGTGCAAATAAATGAGGAGTATGCGTTTATTCAGAAGTATCCGGTTTCGAATTTCATGGTAAACACTCAGGTTTGATAAATGAATGAAAAAAAATCTCAAATATTTGTATGTCATCCTCATTATTTTGAGAATTTAATTTGTTTTAAATGGAATATGCAGAATAATAATCTTTTGACTGGACGTAATTCATAGATATTTTTGTACCTGAGATTTGAGCTCACATTCAGAATGAAGGACTGCCATTGGTCAAGAATGAGCTCATAAATAACGAATCAGATGCTTGGGTTATATGGTTTCGGTAAAGGTCATAACCAATTAAGTCATGGTATTAGTACAGTGTTTCAAGCAGTGTCACCTAATGATTTAGTCATGAGTGTACTATTACAGGAGACCCAATTACATTTCACTTGTCAACTAGGTCGGCCGGCCAAAATATGCTTGGTAAATAAAATCTGCAACTGTCACTTTACTCCATCCAAACCTCTACCTTCATACGACATCATCAGCCTGTCCTGTTCTGCCTCCTTAACCTCTTTGAACTGCTCCTCACATCAGTTTCTTCTGTTTTTGCATTTTGCTCCCATCATTCCTGTCTGAATCCTTCTGTATATCCATGTACATGTGTATGATATTTACATATTAATTATGTTCATCCTGTCTTAGTAATTCTGTCATATATTTGATAAATCAGTGGTTGGCATGAACTTCGATTTGAGGTCAAACCATTTTTTCGAGGTCATTAAAATTTACCCAATCATTAATACATGATATATATACATATCAATGATGATAGCTTTAAATTATGTAACTGTTAAAACATTTACATGCTAATTTATGATGAGTCATGATCTGACTACGTAATTAGTGTGACCTATATTTGGGGGCATTTTTCTATGCTCATGTTTGTATGTAAAGAATTCAACATCTTTTTATCAATGCTACCAGTTACTATTCAAGTTCAAGCCGCTGTGTTATAATAATTTCTCCACTGTTTAGAATATCGAATTGAAATTATTTTTAAAAAATGTTGAAATTGAATTATATAGTTTATGTATAACCATCATAAAAACTTAGGTTGTCTGTCAAATATCTGTCATATTCTGACATAATTATGATAAAACTTCTGACTGTGATTGACTGCAGGCCAATTAAATGATAGAATTCTAATATTACAAACTAAACATTTTAATGTTAAGATAGAGTGGTCCAGGCATACACCTGGGTAGATCCACCAACCTTTCTTAAGCTACCAGACACTAGTCGAGGGTTCAACGCAACACTGTCCTAACTCATATTGAAATAAGAACAAGTTACGACAGTGTTGCGCTGAGCCCTCTACCTGTACTCATTTTTACTTCAATTTGTTCGAATAAAAATCTTAAAAATTGTTCCTTTTTGGAAACTGAATGTCACTCCCTAGGGGCGCATGAACTTTATGCAGACCTAAAGTACTATGTTTATCAACATCCACAATGCATTTCGAGGGCTCAGCGCAACACTATCGTAACTTGTTCTTATTTCAATATGAGTTACGACACTCTTGCGTTGAACCCTCGATTTGTTAAACTGGTTCCCATTTCATGTTGCTGTGGTGCAAGTCTATTAAGTTCAGTTTCCATGAGTTCTTTCAGTACTTTGATTGTAGAAGTCATGTAGAGCCTTTCCAGCTTTAATGTTGTAGGAGACTCTAGTGAGACATCTGGGTAGAACCACCGATCTTCTGTAAGCTAGCTCAGAACACCTTCCTCACATGGGAAATTTAGTCTCGGATGGGATTTCAACTAACAGCGGTTAGGGGCTGTTGATTACTAGTCAGAGACCATAACCAATTGACCTCAGGGACCCCTAATACTTAATACCATGTTATTACACCGTTCAACTAGATTTTCAAATTTTTCGAAAATTCAAGACACATTTAAACAATTAATAGACAATTTATTATTTGATTGATAGCTAGAGCTTATGAATATAACATAGAGTATCGTTATAATTATAATGACAGAATGAAGTATCTTTAAACACATCTTTAGAATGATCAAATTAAATAAGCGATTATAAGCCATATTCCTAAGATATTCAGAATACAGACAATGTAGACTGAATCTAAAAGTTAAGTAATCTATACCCAGTGTAACAGATCTAGTGCAGATCTTCAGAGCATCATTCTGTAAGGATTGGTGCAGTATGAGGTACAAATGTATGCAAATTGTATTAAGTTAAATATTTGGCAATGGACGCATCCTCTGAGTCTTACAAATAGATGAGAAAGAATGTTTAAAACAGTCATTTAATCCTTCTTGGTGGATGTTTGAGTGAGTGACATAATTAAAGGTGACGTTTTTGTCTGGTAGCCATTATTGTAGTTAATTTTAAGATGTAAAAAAAAATATTTGTTTCCGGTTACTTGCATGCTAATTAAAATTACTAGGGTAAGAAGGTAGGTGATTTTTTAAATTATTATTTAAAGCATGCTATAAGGTAAAGAAAGTGGATGTACCATTCCTCGGAGCCTAATTGAAAGTTCAGGGTCACATGGGAAAAGTTAGGGTCGGTCAGGTAACCAGAAACAAACAATTTATTTTTTTACGCCTTAGAGCAAGTCACAATCCTCCGACAGCTTCTTTCGTTTCATTTTATGAGGCTGTGGTATCATTATACATTTAATGAAAGAGTTGTTAAAATGCATCCATGAGAAGTTGTGTACAGATCTATACATGAATTCATGATGTATACCGTAATGCGTGTTCTGGAGTTTGTACATATCCAGGGGTTTTCGTTAATATTATAGTTGTGGCCTTTAAAGGGTGCTTTCCCCTATGAAAATTTCATTGAAATCATGCAATTTTCTAAAAATTTCTTATTTACTCCTTAGATTTTCATTCCCCTAATTGGTTTCAGACGACAATTTTTTCCCCAAGAGAGGCTTCAACCCGCTATAATTTCATCCCCGTATTAAGGGCTACGATGCCTTCCTCAAAACTTCAGAAAACTCCTAACATCAGGTTGTCTGGACCATCTTTAGGTGAGAACTGATGAATTTCAAGCTTTGCATCCATGGTTCTGAGCTTTTTAAATCTTAAAATTCTAGTATTTTAAGTATTCTTTATTGTCCTTATAGACAGTAGATATGAAATCCTTTTGTGTCATAATGTGGTTCTGTAATTAGAAAAGTCATGATGGCCCCTATTGTAGGCTGTTTCCTTCAGGTATGTAGATTTGTTTTGTCCGATAAATTCAGGGTTGATTTAAAATCCCCAAGAAGTTGAATTCTGTCATTATTTTGAGTGGGATGTGAAGACCAATTAAAACTATAGAATTAAAGTTTTATGATGCCAAATTCACTTGAATAAGTGTTTCTGTTTTGTTTGTTCATGAAAATTACTTCTTCTTTCAGTATAATATTTAAACTTTGTGGTGATATTTCTGCATTATAAGTTCACTGCAAGAATTGTCTATATGTACACATATATGTACCCATGTACAGTACAACCTCTCCAGAGCGGCCCTCTATAGAGCCATTACCTCTCTATAACAACACCTTCAAAATTTCCCTAAGCTGATGTTTACTATAAATTTAACCTCTATAGAGCAACAACCTCTCTATAACAACACCTTCAAAATTTCCCTAAGCTGATATTTACTATAAATTTAACCTCTGTAGAGCAACAACCTCTCTGTAACAACACCTTCAAAATTTCCCTAAGCTGATACCTACTATAAATTTAACCTCTGTAGAGCAAGAACCTCTAAACAACAGCCAATATTTGTAGCTCCCACCGGATGTTGCTCTACAGAGGTTGTACTGTATTGATAATCTTGATAAGTAGATTGCATGAAAACTCAATCAATGATGAATTTTCATTTGATAATAAAAAGGATTGCAGACTATATTTTAATGAATTTTTGCATGGTCTTTGACATCTTATATTTCATACCCACACTTGTGAAGATAAACGAGTAAAAATGTCCTAATGTTATATGCAAATAAAATTTCTCATTATTTTTACCTGTTCTGAATTATCACCCAAACCAAGCCATTTTTACTGAACATGTCTTTTCTTATCTGTGCATTATATTTATAGTTCTCATGATCAAGTAGATATCTGGTATCTAAAGATTCACCTACGTACCCCAGCAATGAATTAGTTAAATTGAATAATGCATTATTTCCAAGGTCATAATTTTAGATGGGTATCTTAAATGTGTATTCACAAGCATGATGCATGCTGTCTCAGGTATTATGTGACTATTTTAATTGCTACCTGCTGTCATTTCCTTAATGTCCCGTCATTGTGCACGTTTACAAAGACTGTTTAAGAATTTTAACGATTGTGTGTTTGAATTGAACAAAGTGGGTACCTGGATGTGCCAGTGCATCTAACAGAATTTACTGAAATATGGATGAATGCAACAGTTACTGCATGTTATTAACATTATTAGGAAAAGTTACTGTCTTGAAAACATTTGCACTTCCCAAACTTATCTACCCATTAACTGTTCTACAAAATCCATCTAAACAAATTATACAAAATATAACCACACAGATGTTTAAATTTTTGTGGAACGACAAACCTGATAAGATTAAAAGAGATACGCTTGTATTAGATTATACATTAGGAGGAATAAGAATGGTCAACTTGAACTATTTTCTTAATGCTCTTAAGGGATGCTGGATAAAAAGATTAATAGATAAGAACAATAAAGGCCATTGGAAAATCTTTTATCAATCAATACTAAATAAAAAAGGAGGAGAGCTAATATTTCAATGTAACATATCTGAAAGTGACGCAAAAGCACTAAGCAATGGAAATATATTTTTAGAAGATATATTACGATCTTGGATAAGTATAAATAAAAATGAAAATAATGTAGAAATAAGTAAACAATTAATATGGAACAATACGGAAATCAAACTATGTAACAAAACGTTTTATTACAAAGATTGGCATGAAAAGGGAATAACGAAATTAGAACATATTTTTGATTATAGAACAAAAGCCTTCTATAACTTTGAAAACATAAAACATTTATATAACATACATGACATGCAATATTTAAGATACTTTAATTTAATATCCAGTGTTCCTATACATCTAAAGAAGGCACTAACTCAAGAGGGTATAATATACACACAACAAGAATCAAAGTACTGAAAGTACTGTCGGAATTTGATTTTTTTCATATGAGACAAGTCACTGCCATGGTGTTGCTGGCAACACAACAATGACAGTTAGGAGAAGGTACAGTTCATGGATATTCATGCTTAGGAATTAACATACACCATCGCAATATTGCCATCTATTTATGTACATATTCTGATATTCATGTGCTAAATTCCATCAACCTAATATGATGGTTATCTAAGTTATCAGATGTTTCAAGTTTATCATGTAGCCCATTATCCAGCCTATATTTTTCCGAATCCATCGGTACCAAAATAAGCATTGTTGCTGTCGTATTTACTGCCTGATTTAATACATACCGAAAAGCTCTTCAAAACGCTCCATTTTAATAATATATCTTGATTATGACCACATATCACTTTAAATGCACACTACAGTGTTAGAAACGAATTAAAATCGATCTATATAATTCTTTTAGTGATAATTTGGTTTTGAAGAATTTTTCGATTTTCCATGTTTTATAGTTCCTAACTCGGAACAAAACTGACATAAACCACTATCGATTGATTAATCGTAGTTTAAGATTTTTTTCCAGAAAATATATGTAATTGGTATGTGAATTATATTCAAACTTAATATCATGATGTTGGACTATATGACAGGTTTTGAAGTGAAAGTAAAAGTTTATTGTAAAGAAATATAGCTATTCGGAAACGAGCCGTTATACGGCGACATTTGCCGATCTCGCTACGGAATATACCGACATCGCACGATTTCATCAGTTCCATTACGATCCTTCTGTCTTAACATCAAAATACCCTTCACACACTGTGAACCAACATAATAATTGCGAACTTCACAATAACAGTTATTTCTTCGCAAATGTATATGTGTACTGCCGTTCTGTTCTCTGCACTTCGACGGGAAAACCCCACATTCTATTTTTAGAATTTATCCAACTATATATAGCTCTAGCCGATAGTATCGATCGATACGCGTTGTGGATATAAACCTTAACACTGATTTACATATCATGTCAAAAAGTCACATATAAGACATACATCAATAGTAGATTAATGTAATTACATGCATACTAATTCTGTAGAGAAATTACTGACCTACTGAACGAAAGCCGAAAGTAGAACTATTTTATGCTAAACTAGTTGGTTTCCTAACCCTATCTTACCGCACACAATAGAGTGAAAGTGGGAACGGGAACCATGGCAGTTATGGAGCTCACGGCATTTTTGTAAGTCGATGATAGCAAAGGAATTATCAAATTCCAAAAATTATTTGACAAATTATTAAAATCAAAAGAACCCAACAAATTACTCTACGAGACACAGGTGAAAACTAAAACTAAAGCAAAAATAAAGTCCGAAACAAAATGGTCATCAATATTCCCAAATGAGTCATTACAGTGGACAAAAATATACTCTCAAACACAAAAAGCTACAATAGATGTAAAATTAAGAAGTTTTCAATACAAATACTTAATGAGAATTTTACCAACTAATAAATCGTTAAATCAATGCAAGATCTCAGAATCAAGTTTATGCTATTTTTGTAACATGCAAGTGGAAACATTAGAGCATTTGTTTTGGGAATGTAATCATGTGCAACATTTGTGGAATAAACTTGGAATTTTTCTATCCGATAGAAACCTAAAATGTTCTTTGAACTTAGAAACAGTGTGTTTTGGAATAATAGACAAGGAAAATATTAAAAGAAGAAATGTAATTAATTTCATTTTACTTCTCATGAAATTTTATATATTTCAAACGAAACATAGAAATCAAGCACTAAATTTTGATAACTTTGTTGCGTATCTTAAAATAAGAATAAAATTAGAAAACGAAATAGCATTGATAAATGACAAGTTAAATCAGCATAACACCAAATGGGCTGGTTTTGAATTATAATTTACAAATGTATCATCTTTTCCGAGCAAAAACTTTCTAAAACCTTTTACTTTTTCAACTGTAACAAATATCATTCATGTATGAATATTATTAATTATACGGAATCGGAAACGAGCTTAAACCCTCATTTTTTTTTTCTTCATTTCTTTTCTCCTTAAAATTTATATATTCTTCATATGAAAACATCATATATTTGCAACAATACAAAATGTTATACGTGCATGATGATTCTTTACAAACTTGTATGTTAAAAATATGTAACAATATGTAACATAACATTCCATATGATTGTACGAGTATGAAGAATAAAAATAAATTATAAAAAAAAAAACAACAGTTACTGCATGTTTATAATTACAAAATTATAATCAAATTTTTTTACAATCTATGTTGATTGAATTTTGCTGTTGTGCTTCAGGTTGTAAAAGTATCTGTAATCTGTTACACAAGATTAATTAAATGATCAATTTTGGTAAATAATAAATTACAAATGCTGGATAGACTTGATTTTATTCACCCCTGACTGGTTCATTGATTGTAAAATACAACTGCCTTAAACTATAATGATAGGGGTATTGCCTATATTATGCTTTGGGAATTATTTTAAAGTCACCAAATCTTAATTGTGGGCAATTGGTTTTGGACTTTCATGTAAATGTTTGCCATGCTATGACCATAGATTATATTCCTGTAAGTAGAGGCCAACTGTGAATAAAGGTCAGAGTTGTTGTCTCCCTTTGTTTGCCTTGTTTATGGTTGGGGGGGGGGGCTAGTATGTCATGGGCTGATTTATAAGTAAGTGATTTAGCATAAATCTGCTCTCTAATTCAAACAGTTTTGTTCGGATCCTTGCCAAAATTGATGGAAATGTTTATGGCCATGAGATCTCGGTCAAGTTTAATAACCAGCCCAATCGGCCCAAGCACTTCTGAGTTATGGCCCTTGACGGGCGTATTTTGTGACCTGACACTCTTGTCTAATTTTGTTTTTCGTATCCCACCTTCTGTGCTAAATGCTTAATGATTCATCCTGAAATATTTTCGTACCGCATATTTTGCCTTTAGAAACAGGGTTGCCAGACAAAAACAGTGCTGATCTGGTAAATGTAAGGCCATACTTATAAATGTTTGTTTAGGGTAATCCTACCCAGAGAATTATCAGTGGGTTAGGAGGGTCCGAATAATTTTTTTTTTGCATTTCATGTTTTACATTGAACCCAAAATACCTCTCCAGCACGGCCCTCTGTTGAGCAATAACCTCTCTATAACAACACCTTCACATTTCTCCTAAGCTCATATTTACTATAAATTTAGCCTCTGTAAAGCAAAAACCTCTAAACAATGGGCAATATTTGCTGCTTCCATAGTGTGTTGCTCTACAGAGGTTGTACTGTATATTGAAAAAAAGAATTTTTACCGAAGGGATCATTAAAAAGTTGGATAGGGCCGTGTATGGTGAGTTAAAGTAGCGTAACCCCTAACAAAATATATTTTTAAGGATTGCCTAAGCACAACTATTTGTTCAGGCCGAAACCACATATGGAATGTAGATGATGCATTTTTCCTTTTCACCCCATATATTATCTTGATACTAAAGTTACATTTGAAACAATGATAGGTTGATATTTTGTGGTTTTGTAGCTTCGAGGAAAATCTTGATAAAACGATGATAAACATTCAGCTAATTAATCTGACAGTACACTCTGTAGACTGACAAGGGGACTTCTTGTTAAACATGGATACTGTTAAACATTTCGTTAAATCCATGTACCAATGAAATGTTGGGTGACTTTGGCCATCCTTAAAAATTGTACGTTTGCAGTGATGCGACCAACTTGTTGAAAAATTCACATTCCCAAAATTTTCTTTTTTAACTTTTACCAAACAATTGTTTTGTTCTTTATAGAAGCTTTTTGTTTCTTCAGTGCAAGTATTAATTGTTAAAAAAACTAGAAATGCCTGAGGCCGCGGCCGTGGTCCAGAGTTTGAAACCCGATCACAGCAGGTCATGCCCTTCTATGAAAATTTGACCAAAATGTGTTTTATCCTCAATATGGGGGCAATTTCTTACTCCTTGTGGAATGGTATTAGTAAGTACTGGTCAGAATGCAGTACAGGAAAACTGGTTAGAATAACTGGCTGTCATATACACAAATGTAACTGCAATGCTGTGGAAAAAGGCATAAAATCCACTGAAACGAAAAATGCGCACATTCCTACCCACTGTTAAAGGTTGGGTCGTGTTACTGCAAACAATCATTTCTTACGGATGGCCTTGATATGTACGTCAGTCATGCTCGTTATATACTCATAGCTGCAAAGGAATTAATAAATTAATCATTCAATTGTACTGACCTTTATCAAATATAATTTAGGATAATTATAGAACATGAGTAATATGGAATGTCTCTCTTTCTTACCTTTAATGCCTCGGAAAATGACACAGAATTCTTTCAAATTCTTGAAACTAAGAAAATTATTAGCCCGCCCAGCTAGCTCAGTGGTTAGAGCATTTTTCTGATGATCAAGAGGTTGTGAGTTCAAACCCTGGGCGAGGCTCACACTGTCCGTGACAAATTTGACTGAAGATATTACATCCTATGTTAAATTGTCCTCCACCTCTAAATTACATGGGGTAGCTTGGCAGAAGCTTATGGATAGAATGTGGTTAGTACTGGTTAATGCCTAATTGAAGTCCAGGAAAGCTGGTTAGGATAACTGCCCACCACAATATGACTGAAATAATGTTGAAAATGGAGTAAAACCTGATGAAACAAACAAATAAACAAGAAAATTATTGAAATGTGTCATTATTGAACTTTGCTAGCCTTGAGTATTTGACCATTAAGAGTTGACCAAAATTGTAGAAAACCTCGGTCCAAGGTCATTAAACTTGAGATTGGTCTCATATCTTAAAATTAAATCTCAATTTCAGTATCAGCTTCCTTCATAGCAATATGTTTCTTTGCAATTTGTGTTAGAAAATATTTGATTACATTATAATTAATTTATGTACTACATTTTGAAGTATTATCTTTATCAACTTGAGAATATGAATCAAAGTACTGAAAGTACTCATGGAAACAAAGACTTGCACTCCAACATGGAACGGGAACTAGTTTAACAATATTGAATGGCGTATGTAGAAAAACATAGTATCGTGGATGCACCGGTTTTCGAACCCCTATATCTTTAACTTGACGTTTCTCTATCAACTGGAGAAATACTGTTGACGTCACATGGACTCGTGCATGCATACGAATGAGCGTAAACAAAAAGGTTCGAAATGAGGTGGGGTTCGTGACTAGGTGCATAGACGATACTTTTGTCCGCATAAAAATTCATACACACCGAGCGAGTGATGGCTATTGAAAGCTGAAATATCGTTCAGTATTCAAAAACATAATACTGAGATTTGAGTTCGGAGACAAATCTCAAGTTTTATAACCCTTGACCCTGAGATCATTCTCAACATTCAAATCTCATTTTCGTTCTCAATATTGTCAAGTCCTAACATAAAAAAAATTATATGATTGGAATATGTGTGAGTTAATATTTTGATCAGTTGGCTTGAACAGAGAATGCTGTTTTAAATGTAACATAATCATATCATCAATTAAACTTAAGAATATTGTATACACAAAATTGAGATTTGAGCGAAGAGATTGATCTCAAGTTTTATAATCTTTGACCCATTTTTTTTTCAAAATAAAAAAACTGATCAGTGACATTATGATTCATAATAGTTTGTATAATTATTATTTAGTAATTATCAGGAATATTGTATGCTAATAGGTCAGAGACATTAATTACCTTGTTGGGGGTAATCATAACTGATGTTTTTGACAATTGCGCAATCATTCAACATTCATAGCTCCGTGAGGTACCAATAACTGTCATAAAGTTTTATTTAGATGTATGAATGAAAATAACAAAAGCAATTTACTTACGAAAATAAAACTAATTTGTCTACTATGATATCTATAGAATACAGTTGAAGTAAAAAATGCGGCTTTTGTAAAATATGTCTTAGGAATTAATGTAGCTACCTCTGGCCAGGGGGTTTGAAAATAGCTGAAAATAGGATAAAAGGTTACTTTCATTTTAGTTACAATATTTAAACATTTTGACAATAAGTTGATGGCTTTAATTTCATCATAATTGAAACTTTAGGCCATCCTTAAAAAATTTCATTTGTTATTACATAATTTACTCATTTAAATAATCCTGCCCCAAAATTTCAGCGATTTTGATAATGTATTTGTTTGTTTGTGTATTCTTGATTTTTGTTTTCAGTTCAAGTATATATTGTTAACATAAAAAGCCTACCTACCTATACCTAATATTTTGTGGTTTTAAAATTTGCAAACCCAACATTTTTTAAAAATGGCCCTATAAATATGAAAAATCTTATTCGAGACACTGATCATTTGATCATACACCCAATGTGATATTTTATGTTTGATTTTGTATTGAAATCAGTTTAATTTAATCTAATACATAATAATTATATGCCTCACGGTGGCTGTCACTGAATTTTGACTTAAAAATATCATAATATATTTTTCAAGGTTGCACGTAGATCTATTAAAATTACCCAAGAGGCATTCAGGGTCATTATTTAGGTCGTCCTGTCTGCCATAACATTGCAAGAAAAATTATTATGTGTTCAGATTATTTCAATTTTATAGTTAGAATTCTGATGAAATTATTGTCTTTATGTAAACAATATAAAATCTAATTGACTAGACAGTTTCAGAGTTGAATATTTTTCTGGTTTTCGAAATATTGTCAGAGCAGTAACGACCCTTATAGAAATTATGTTGGTGGAATATTGTCCTGTGTCTGTGATAGCCTCTAGTTTATTACTACAATATCATCAACTATATCCAACAACTGGTTAGATTTTTTCCCCTTATTTTCAACTTGAATAAGGTTTTAGTGTACAAAGGGAAATAATTCAGATATGTCAAATTTGAATGGTACCATGAGTTATCTCCCTTCAACAAATGTGGTTTGGTGTCTTTTGCAATCTGATTAAAATCATATCCTTAAACCCGCTACGCTATGAGGATCTGAAGACGACCTATAGAAGGTCACCTCAGGTGACCTTTTCCACTAGCCAATCAGCACCTTACTTTCATAATTCTGAAAGTGATCTGATTCTATTTTTAACCGCAGTAAAAACAATATTTGACTTGTAGTTATCACGAACACCTATTCTTACGCAACTAAATGTAATGATAGCGCCCATGTGACATGCGTGTTTATTAAATTTTCTATACTGGCTACCAAGGCCGAATCGATCAGGATTACTAAAAAAATCAAAAAGTGGTTGCAGACAAATATGTTATACGTAATTTAATGTTTACTAACGTTTAGATAACATCGTCAGGTAGAAAGTTCATTCGGCCAAAGTACCGATGAAACGAGTTATACGATTGGCTGAATTATAAATAGATATAAATAGTGATCATGGAAATTCCGACTTTTGAAAATAGAAACTGGTATAGGCCGTCATCAGATCTTGCCGTAAGGAAGATCGAATACTTAAGTCAGATTGGTGTCTTTTGTTGTCTATAATTATATCCAGTACCTGCTAATTAATCAAAATTCATACAAATCTGTTTAATTTGTTGCAGATTGTGGCAGAAGGCAAGGCCGCTGAATGTGGACTGTTGAAACTGGGTGATTATCTACTGGAGGTGAATGGTGTCCGTTGTCGTGATGTTGGTGAAGCCCAGCAACTTATTGACTGTGCTTTTAGAACTTTGACTCTCTCAATGTGGAGGTAAGAAAACATAAACATTGAGTGTACTTACATATACATTAGGCCAGAAAAAAAGATAGTGTATTCGGTTATTTGACTGGCACTAATTTTTGGCGCCAACCCTTAAATTTCTTACTGCAGAATCGAAAGTTCTAAACCATTTAGGACTGGCTTTACAAAGACAAGTTTGTGCGACTTACGTACCCTATTTTACTGAATATGTAACTGTATGCAAGACTTTTATTTACTGCCTTATGAGCCAAATTTTCTTTATTGTCAGATTCAAATTAGTTTTATATTGTATTTATATTTTGATTGGATTGAAAATAACACTTAGTCAGATGCCAATTTTAGCTGGGTTTTTTTTGGTGTATATTTGAAGAATTTTCTGAACTTCTAAGTCCATCCTTGATTATTATAAATGGGAAACAACTCCTACTGTCTTATGATTACTATCAAGGGAGATAATAAACATTTGTGGTATGCTTAAAATATTGCATATTTCTGGATTAACTCCCTTTAAACAACATCATTAATGCAGACTTGTTGGTCGAATTTATGCACAACCTGATGCAAAATGTAGCAATGAAAATAGGATGTCTAAACAGTCCTTTATGCTCAGTCTTCTTTGCTCACCCTTTTGATATTTTAATTATCATGTTCTGCACTGTTTACCCAACCTTTCATGCTCATGCAGCTCTGTATGGTCAGTCTTTTTATGTTCAGCACTTTATTTTCAGTCATTTTATGCTCAACACTTTATGCTCAACACTTTATGCTCAACACTTTATGCTCAACTTTTATGCTCAACTCCTTATTTTACGTCCTTTTATAGTCGACTTCTTATGCTTTACATTCAGTACTGAACTTTTTATGCTCAGGACTTTGTATGCTCAATGTTTTATGCTCAATTCTTTCTCAGTCCTCTATGCTCGGACCTTTATGCTTAGCTCTGTATACTTTACTAAGTGATCGGTTAGTATTGACCCACCTCCCTTTGTAGTTCAGGTGGTCAATATTTGACTTGATATATGAAATGGAGAACTACAAATATGTAAATATTATACTGATATCCCAATGGCTTTGAGCAAAACTACCGACTGTTCATATTTTGATGATAAAACAAGATTTTAGTATGTATTTATTTGTTATCATGCCCTTTAGGCCAAGCTGAAGAAATCTTAGTTTTCAGATCAACAACCCACTTAAATTAGAAGAGCTTGTTAGGACAATTCTTCTTTTGAAAAAAATGTAAGTACTGGTTGATTTTAGGCTAAAGGAAAATAATTCTGCCCAGAAGAGTAAAAAATGAAAGTCAATATTCAGTTCCATTAGCACAAGATTTTCCTAGGTTGGCCTTACATCAAATTGATACTTAAATAAAATGCTAGCAAACTCCAGAGTCCCGCCTATCTCTAAAAGTTATCTTTATGCATCATTTAACTGAAACAGCTGATTGGGTTTTGCTGATTTACTTCTCCTAAGAACTTCTCACATTCCTCAGAAATCAATGATGTCTCATTTTACTGTTTACATATTCCCATAAAAGGTAAAACTTAGGTTCACTGTAGGAAAATATAGAAGAAAAATTTCATGTTCAATACTAAATGTCAAGTATTGAGTTAAAGGTTTCAGTGTTTAATTAATCATTGATTGAATTTGAATACATCCTGCCGAGAGATATATTAGGTGCAATGTGCAATCTTTTCATATTCGTCATTCAAGAGTTTGGGATACTTAATATATACATTCAAACCTGTGTTAGCTGTCGCCTCTGAATAAAGGCTACCCTATGAATTAAGTCCAATCTTTTAAGTACTGTCATTGATTATTAAGAACAAAATGACCTCTGAATAAAGGTTTGGACACCTGTCAATAAAGGCCATATTTTGTCTTTCCCAAGGGTGGCCTTTGTTCACAGGTTTAACTGTATAACATGGGGGGGATTTAAGGTTCAGAACATTATATTTTCTTGAGACAATTATACATTATATCGATACAGATTCTAAATCAGCTAAACTTTTTATACCCCCGTATCAATAGATCGGGGGCATATTGTTTTTGGTCTCTCTCTCTCTGTTTGTCTGTCTGTTTGTACCAAATTTTAACCTTGCCTATAAAATCACAACGCTTGCACCTACATTAAAAAAACTTCATATGTAGGTTCCTCATGACAACCTCTACAGGACCTGTGCATTTTCAGGTCAGTAGGTTAAAGGTCAAGGTCATCTCATTGTGTTTCAAAAACACATCTTGTTTTAAACTTAAATAATTTCCATCAAACAGATAATTTTCATTTTTCAACATTATAGAAAAGAATTGAAAGTTATATCTCTTATTATTGTCTGTTTGTCAGCATATATGTGACTATGTCGGTCTGTCAGCATATATGTGACTATGTCTGTTTGTCTTGAAAATCAAATTAAAAGGTTGAAAATCTTGAGTTGGTACCAGTTTCAAATTACAAGCTTCGGATTGGTTGTTTTTAGTACATAATTTAAAATTGACCAATGAAGAGGCTGCATGTTAAGATTAATCTCACCAATCAATTTTGAAATCTCAGACATGAATACTAATCTTAGCTAGAAAGTTATCCTTAGATTTATAATTTATTATACAAATTACACGACTGGTACTATTAGATCTCATTGTATGCAAAATTTGAAAAGAAATATGAAAAATGTTTTGAACATAGATCGGTGTATTGCATGACCATTATGATTATGTCAATTAATTTATGGTTACCATATTCATTTGGAATACCTTGGACACTTAACATGCTTCTCTCCTTATTACACCATTTGTCATATTACTATATAACTTAACATGTACATTTGTTACAAAAAAACTTCACTCCAAGGCAACCAAATTGCAGTAAAACCGTGATATAGAAACCACAGGTGGCAGTATCAGTGTTTGGTCCACAAATGATGAAAAAAAAGATTCCCGTCACTGGTCTTATATATAGCAGGGTGCTCCCTAGACTTCAAACGTCGGGGTCAAAATGACTCTTAGCTGTTAAAAATTTGAAGAGACAACAAAATTTCATACTAATGTAATAGTGAATTTAACCCTTTGGTTCCAATTCTCAAGAGTCGAAAACCTTATTTGCAAATTTCAAGAGTCAAAATGCCATTTTAAGGGTCAAAGGAGAGCCCTGATATAGTATATGTAAGATCAGTGACGAGAATTCTTTTTGCATCATTTGTGGACCAAACACTGATACTGCCGCCTGTGATAGAAACCATACAGTGAAACCTTGAAGTGTCATTTTTTCTCCATTTGTGAAGAAGTTACTGACTCCTTGTGTTGGCTCCTTAAAAGTTAGTAATGGTTCGAATACAGTCCAGGAAAACTGGTTAGGTGAACTGGCCACAGCATATAACTTAATTATCATTGAAAAACAGCATTTAATTCACCGATAGGGAAAAGTAATTGTTTTCTCACTTAATGTGAAAATACTTTTTTTGTTTCTGTGTGGGGCAATTTTTACTTGACCTGGATATACCCGGTAAGGCTGGCCTGAGTAGATTACATAAATGTAGCTTCAGACTAGTCCTTACATTGCTAGATGATATAGGTATGTTGACTATAAATATATGGCCCAGTTATGAATGCATTATATTGAGCAATTTGAACTAATATTAGGTATCCTTTAATATTTACTTATATAATTGACCATTTTTTACAAAAAATCCATGACCAAAGCGACAGAATTAAAACTGTTCAATGCTAAATAATTGAATTTTATTTAATGATTGATAATGAATGTAAAGCGTAAAATTGGTCCTATTTGCTCACTGCTAAAAATGATTAATTATGTGAATCTTTTATATAAAACTGATATAAGATTTTAATTGAGGGGACAGAAATGTGGCAGACAGAATTTAGAAAAAAGGAAAGCATAAGTTTGGACTGGTTTTTTGGCCTCAACACTTTGAAAGGAATTCATGACAATTTTCATGAATAGTTCATGAAATATGAATAGATACTTAACAGGGGTAATAGTTTTTAGTGTCTTAAATTGGAGTATTTATTTTTCCATATTCGCCATGCAATTGTTAAACTAGTTGACGTTCATGTTGCAGAGCAAGTCTAATAAATTGTTTGTTCAGTTTACATGAGTACTTTCAGTACTTTGATTTTATATTGAAGACACAAAGTTAATTATATTTATATAAGGATATAAGGAAATTCAAGTAAAGTATAGACAGTCTAAATTCTTACTCATTATTGCTTTTTATTGAAAGCAGGGGGCTATATTTGCCTATATTGGGCTAAACGCTTGGTCCGACTTTATTTTGTCACCGTATTCAATGTATTGTAGCCAATAATTACGCATAAATTACTTTTGAACATTTCGATTGTAAAGGACGGAAAATAAGATTTTCTCTTGGTTTGAAAGATTTTTTTCCTTTCTTTTGTAAGCTAACATTGGATTTTATCAAGCCTTTGTCAATATTCAGCAATATTTGTAATATTTCTTGAGTAGTTACATGACAAGGTTTTGTAACTCATCCTGAAAAACTTTGACAACGATTACATCACTGATCGTTTTTGTTTGTCACAAAGTTGTATAGAAGTCTGACCTTTGGTCCCTTATTGTTTGTGTATCTGCTTAGATAGGGAATTTATTTATGTTTGCGCGAAAATTTCTTTGTCGTGTCAATTAATTTAAGTTCGGGCAGGCCCATTTTGAGTTTTTGCTCTATGTATTGGTATGGTGTAGGTTTTTACATCTTTGTCTCCGAGTGAGCCTATTGAAGGATAAGGCGTAGACTTTTAAGTCACATATACATTACAATGGAGTCAGGTATTACTGATTCTTTTGATGTGTGTTTCTTATCTTCTTAAAATTTTGGTGAAGAGTACTTTGTTGAGGTAGAAAAGTTTAACACTAAAATGTATTGAACTCAGTTAATGCAATGAATTCACTGTTTCATGGTAGCTTTCCCAGCATTATCATTGTGTGGTGTTTTATTGTTACCATTTCGATTTTTATGACTACTGGATGGATTTAAAGGTGTTTGACCTGAAAGATTATCGCGCTACTATTCATTCCTAATCAGTTAATCAGCCACTTCACACTTACACTTTAGAGAGATTTTTACCCTCGATTTTGGTGCTCTGTATAAATTTTTCCCTGTTTGTTTTAAGCGTTATCAGATTATAAACAAAAAAGGACAGTAAAAACGGACAATAATTTATCCCATTTCAAATACTTTGCGTTTGTTATAAAGACAACTTAATTCTTTTTCAGACATGTTTTTGTTAAATAGAAGATTATTTTGGTAAATAAACTTTGATATAAGTGAAAATTTACTTACCTTGACTTAAAAAGTTGGGAACAAAACTATTGTTAAGCCTTACGGACAATAACTGTCCGTGATCTGTGTGAATGTTTAAGTATTGAATGGACTTTTAACAGGATTTATCGAGTGAGCACAAAAGTAATTCTGATTAGTTTTTCACTCTTGGTTCAAATCAATGAAAACTGCTGTAAAGTTACCTAAGTTTTTGCACAGTCTTTAAGAACACATTCAATACTTATTGAATGTAATTAACTTGTCTTGTTATCTGTAATAAATAGTGGAATCTTAAGTTTGCACATGTTTTTAACATGTTACTCTTTTTAACAGAAAATCTGTGTGCTTTATATAGGTCTAATTAACATATCTTTGAAATTATATTGGTATTTCGGTAAGCTTTAATTTATGCATTTAAATAGGAATATTTTTTGGACATACATATTGGAGAGTTTTGCAATGTGATTTCATTTTATTTTCATTTATTTAAATTTACTAGAACACAAATTCTAGATAGGTTTATTAAATAATCAGTAGTTTGTCATTGAAGTTCAAGTAAAGTTGTAAAAGTGAAAATTTGGTGTACTGTAATTTGTGACAGTGAAATTTGAGCCTATAATTGCAGACATTTTGTTGTGAGAGTGACCTGGATATTATCTAGTAAAGAAAATTTTAAGTATGCGTTTGTTTTTTATACAAACTCAACTTTAAAAATCTAGGATAGATGATTTTCTTATAAGTTACATCGAAATTTTATTGTTTCTTTTCCTATTAAAATCGTATGAAATTTGGATTACGTCAATAAGTATGAATTTGAATGTGTTTTGTAATTATGGCAGATTTTAATTGCATTCTATAACAGAATTAGATTAATTAATTGTATTCAAATATCGTCGAATTAGAAAATGAAAGTAGATTTTAAATTTTCATTCATTAAATTATTTGACATTTTGTGTGCAGTCAGTTGTTCATTGGTGAATGGGTGAAGTAACATAAGCCTTTTAATGATTAAGAGCTTATATTTTTTACACTTATTATTTAATCAAATAAAAGAATTCAAGAGGTAATTGGATATTCAAACTATGAATCATATTTCTAAAATTGAAATATTTTTACAGGTATGACTTTCATAGAGGAAGCATATATATTATTATTAAGAGTAAATGACATGTAAACATACCTTGGGGCTATTTAAAACTTCTCTATTTTAAGGGCAGCATACCTTGAAGTTAATTACAAGTTGACATTTTATTGACACAAATATTAAACAGTGGAAAACTGTGTTGATATGATGGTATAGTATTTATCTGTATTACCTCCGGGTTGTAACGTTCATCAATATGTTCTTCAAGCTTCAGCTGTCCCGACAGGATTCACGATAATTCCGAATTCAATCAATACCGGATCATTAATGGAGTTTAATCGCTACTTGCATCAGCTGTCGGTGACTGGTTTTCCGACTGGATAATTGTAAATTCTTCACTTGGATTTTTTTTTTCATGAAGTTGTAACAACAAAGAAAGAAATCAATTTGGATTAAATGCGTCAAAGATGACAAGGTTTGACAGCATTCCCGATGAATTATGCAAAATAAAAGAATGTCATCTTTTTTAAGGATATTGAAAGCTTAAATACTATTCAGGCCGCTTAAGCTTTGGATCATTGTGGTGTTGTGAAAATATTCACTGTTGATGACATACTTAAATTAAACATTTGGATTTCAGTTTGAATTTTAGATTTCAACATTTGGAATTTACCGTAAGTTAGCTTTCAGTAAATCATTATTTCAAAGACCTCAGAATCAAACAAATTTTAGCGTGCAAAATATAGCCTTGAGGTTTGAAAACTTAACACTCTAAAGAGCAGTTCGAACTCAGGTTGAGTGTTTTTTTAGAGTGCTTCCAAATTTGATGGAATTTACATGAATGTATATGTTAGAATTATGACTAGGATAAAACTTCAGTTTTGTTGAATCATAAGTGAGAGTTTTTAAAATGGATTTACGATCGCCCAGGAGCCGCCATTCGTGGAGTTTTCGAAACCTGACAATTCAGACGTACCTGGCCAGGGCTCGAGCAAGTTGGTCCGACCTAAGGTGGGTAGTGGCTTATGTTTTTATGATGTTTTTTTTTTATTATATTTTCACTTGTTGCAATTCACGTAGTTGATTGAAGGAATGTTTTGACGTATATGTAAATATTGATCTATATTTATATGGGTAATCAGTGGCTGAACTAACAGAGGAATGACAATATTTGCACAATGAAAGCGCAATACCTTTATCAAATGTTAACATATTTTTCATGACTTGATGTGAAAAATCGTAAATCGATTTGAATTGATACATTTCTGTAATTTTTTGTCCATGAACATATCTTAGAATAAAATGTCACTTTATGGTTTTAGTTTGTCAAAGGCAATTTAAATGCCTGATTTTTGTTTGATTGTTTGAGCGGGGGTATATTGGAGTCACTCTGTTGGTCGGTCATTGGTCGGTCGGTCCGTCCGCATACAAGTTTGTGGTGCGAACTACATTCTTTAAGTGATTGCTTTGAAACTTGAAATATGTTATCACCATGAAGTGTAGATGTACAAGACACAATTTTCATGCCACACAATTCACTTATTGCAGAGTTATGTCCCCTCGAACATAGCCATATAGTGTACTATTGCATTTTTAGTGTCAAAGTGGCGGCGGGATATTAGTCACCTCTGTGACAGCTGTAGTATCCTACTGACCTGGCTGCAATTGTTTGGAACTGGGTGCTTTATTATCATTCCAATAATCTCCTTATATTGAAATTTAATTTTCGTATGCTTTATGTTACCTGAATATATTTTCAAGGCATGCATCAGTACTTTACACCAGGTAGTATAAAGAACCATGAAAAACTATTCAAAATAACAGTAAGAATGCAAATGTCTGGTTCTCCTGTATCTTCTCTCCCTTCTATGGGTGGCTCTGAAATGACCACAGCTGTCAAATGGGCCGCTAAACAATATATAAATAATAAATTATAGTGCAGCTGAGTTAGAGCTCAGAATTCTCAAAGGAGTTTTTTTATTAAAGATCTATATTTCTCGAAAAATGGATAAAGTTTCGCTGAATAAATTATGATTTTATTAGTAAGAATGATGTCTCTAAGGAATATTAGAGAAATGATGCTAATACCAGCAGAAATATAATGTTGGAAATGCATTCTTGGTGATTTAACTACAGTCAAGCTTGTTTTAACAGCCACCTCCAAATAAAAGCCACCCTCTCCAAATAAAGGCCATTCTGTTAAAACCATCATTGATTATTTAGAACAAAATGACCCCCGAATAAAGGCCACCTGTGAATAAAGGCCATATTATGTCCTTCCCAAGGGTAGGCTTTCTTCGCAGGTTTGACTGCATGATTAAGTTAATTGATGATTTTTGGTTTTGCCTGTTTTATCAGTATTTCAGAGCAAATAACCAGTTTTCCTACATCCTGTCTAATACTGCAAACCCTGTTCCCTGCAAGAAGCTGCCAGTTTCTCCACCCACATGAGTGGTAAAAAGAAACGGTGGTAAATGATTGGCATTAATTGGATTTATTGGCTTTAACCAAGTCATCGTTGAAGAAGCCCTGGGCTCGAACTCACAAACCCTGAATCCATATACCTTAAATTATTTTAGCGAGCTTAAACATGGGATGGCTTTTATTACAAAATGTTGAATATTGAGTGATACTCAGGTACATTCTTGCATTCATAATCGTTTCAAGGCGGGTCTGGGGAATTTCTTTTGTTTTATTTTCTTTCGTGAAGATAAATTATATAAATACACATTTAAGCTTTGTTCATGATTTTATTGAAATTTTGATATATCCATGTTATCTGTGGTTACATCAAAGAAACATTTAATCCTTATATCAATTAAATATTTAAAAACTTGTCTTCCAAAGAATTTAGAATAACATTCACATTTCTTACAGATTATGCAAACAAAAGAAAATATATGACTCTATCTTTAAAGTTCTTACTTCCTATTTCTTTGGATTTATATCTGTCACAAAGACATAGGCCATCGTTTAAAAATAATTGTTTGTGGTAATGCTACCTACTCACCAAAAAAGGCCTTGCCAAAAAAAATTTTAATCTCTTGGGTGGATTTTTTTTAAATAAAAAAGCATTCTGACATGTATTTTTTGGCTTTATGTAAAAAATAAATTTTAAAAAATTTCCCACCTACCCACCCACTGAAATTTGTCTGGGTAAAGGGTTACTGCAAACAAACATTTTTTTAACGATGATTTACTAAACAATTTGATAGAGGTACAATATTCATTGATTGCAATCCATACCTTTGAAGATTATAGAAATCTTTTCTTAAATAGAGATTGTACATCTATTCAAGGGTTTTGTTCAATGTTTTTGAGACCCTAAAATGTGTGACAATCAAAGAGAGAATATGAAGTCTCCCTACAGAAAATTTTGAAATTTGGCCTACATTTCATATGAATTCATTCAAGGGAGGTAATTTGTGATCAACAGGGGAGAGAACTTACATACACAAAGTCAGAAACTTATTTGAATTTTTTTTTTTTTTTACACCAAATATTTTATATTGCAATATTAAAAAGCACTTTATTTTAAAACTTATATAAAAAGATTTAATGATAAGTCGATTATTTAAATTTCACCTTGAAATACCTGCATAGGTTACATTCGATTTAAATCATATTATATAAGTGTATAATTATACTGTATCAATGTAAATTGTGCTTTTATAGCTTCTATATAAAAGATCTATTTAATTTGATCTTGTAAATTATAGGAAAATTTAATTAAATGTCTGAAAGTAAAATTGCACAGTCGAAATTTATTGCAGATCAAATTGGATATGATTTAAGATAAATAATTTAAAGCTGTTTATGGTGAGATCTTGTTAGAGTTACTTCCCTTCCATTAGAATTGAGTGCATTATTATTTACCGTACAAATATGTGACCAAAGTATGGTAACTTTACAGGTATATTTCAGTAACTCAATAGTTGCTTATCAGGAAACTTTTGTCTTTACTTTGATAGAAACACTTTTGCGGTTCAGTTAACTTTCACTAATAAAGAGCTTTTAAGAGATTAATTTGGTGATAACATACTTTTGACGGTTCTGGTTTTGGTCCCGAAACCTCAAATATTTTTCCTTAATTTTTATCATGAGGATTGTGCGTAACAAAAAACGGGGACAATTGATTGTCCGAAGACTTTGTGACTTGTTTTACCTGAGTACCCCTGTATGCCTGTCATTTGTACTGATAAAATCTTCGAGAATTTTGTTTTTTAAAAATCAAAGAAATCTATGTACATTTAATATTTTGTTTTTAATCTTGTGTTGTCAGTGACTGGTTTACTGAACGCTTATAAAATATGTTAATATGGCATTAAATAGTTTTATTGTTATTGTACACTTCTTCCCGATGGATAGATAAACTTTCGCTATAAGTCATATTTTATTGGCCTTTTTTGTCAACTTGACCCGAACAACTTAACTATTTTATTCAGTGGGATGCGTTTAAGTTTGTGTTTGTATTATAAAAAAAAAAAATTATATTATTGTAAATAATTATATGGAATGGTCATTTAATTTTGTGAAGACATTATTTTGTGGTGAAATATTTCATTCTCAGATATTGAAAAAAGGTCTTTTTTGGGCCAATACTTCGTCTTTTATTTGAGTACTGGTCTATATTTTATCAAGTCTGCAGACACTCACTGCATGCTGCACCCCTGTGAATGTAACTTTTGAAATCATGAATTTTTCTTGAACTGTTCTTTTATATTTCATGAATATTTCATGAACTAAAGTATGAATAACAATTTGACAGGGGGGGGGGAGCTCATTAGATTTTTCTCAACAATAATCTAAAAGCCATTTTGTGAGAAAAAAATCCATTTTTTTAATGCATACATTTAGCAGCAATAAGCTATTACGGTACATGTTGTAGTAACTTATTTGTTTGTGTTGATCATGTTCATGTCATATTGTTCTAACTCGACTTTGAAATTTAAGTAATTACTACAATGATTTTAATCATTTTTCAATTATCTTTAAGACAAATTACAACTTAATTGACAATTAGTGCGTGACCTGTGGTCTCAATGTAAATAAATTGAATCAATAGAGCTTACAGATGGCTGACGATAATGTACAAATAACGGTCTGAGGTTTTATATCTGATTTTGGAAATCGCTTGTTGTTTGACAACTGTGGCATTTGATTGGCTGTCTCACAACAACTCATTCTTTGGATCGACCAATTAGAGATCTGCATTCTGAGGTTGATCTCCAAACTCAGTATAATTATGTCAATTATGTGATTTAAGAATCCCAAACGGGAGATAAGCAAAAGATGGCTCTTATGAAATAGTTGGTATCCAATTCTGGGTAGACTGTATAAAACATTGAGTGCTTTCAAATAAATAATGAAAAAAAAAAACAATTAATTTAATGTCTGTTCAATACATTATGCTTAGGAAACCTATATTTTAAGCCTATGAGGTATAATTAATTTTTGGCTTAGAATAAAAAAAATAAAAATGTAATTTAGCTTATGATATTTCAAATTATATTAAGAGTTTTTTCAAGATATTCAAACCTATCTGTTTAGATATTCAGATGTCTGATGAGACAAACAAAGAATTTCCACGTTGTTATTGAATTGTTTGTTCATTTTTTTAAAATTTAAATTGCATTTTAATTGCACAAAATCCTGGTCAGATCTTCTTTCCTTATTCCTGCTTAGTTGTGTATGAAATGTATCTTTATTTTGAAGAGTCCCATTCTGCTGTAACTATCAGACTGGTCATCAGTATTGTTTCCACTATGTGTGTCTACATGCTAGGATGCAATGGACACAGTCTGAACACGAATTCTTTGTTTTAGATCAATTGATTAGCATTAAACTATGATAATATTGTTGAAAAATCGTGTTTTAGATATTTTGCATGATACTCGTTGATATCAACATGTGCTATTATGTCCGTCTTTGTTAACTTTGTTGCAATTTGTACAAAGAAATACACTCTGAGCCTCTACCGCTAAATTTGAATTTAATCTTACCAAAAACGGAGCATGACACTTGACTGCATGATTATTAAAAACAGTGTAATTATTTTACAACGAAATTCTTACTCGGTAGATCAAATTGGATTTTTTGGCGTTTTATGAATTTGAACCAAGTGATTCGTGAATTAAGGGATTGTTTTTGTATTGTGAACAAATAGATATAGACATTTCACAGATTAATTCTTAATTGTGTTTATGTGCAATTGCATAAGAGGAATTTCTATGTATATGCAAAAAATGGTATTATTTTTACGACTGGTATTAGTTTTATGTGGGTTTGTTTAGTGCAATGTCAGTTTAACTGATGGAAAAATAAAGTGAAAAGTAAAAATTCACAAAGAGATACAAATGACTTTAATGGATGACATAAAAAAGCGAGAAACCAATTTGTCATATGGTATTTAATTAAAATCGGAAATGGTTAGAAAGTTTACAATAATTTTTGCACCGAAATGAAGGATTCAATCATATCTTAAGTGTACGAGATTCAAGCGATGACAAATGGTCAATTCATTAAAATCATTTGTTGCATTTCTTTCGGTATTCTATGTTAAGAATGACATCTTCACATAGGCATGACCTTAACAACGATTTGAGATCAATTTACACCAATTATCAAAATTTTAATGTCCTGGCATTTGACCAAATTTTAGCAATTACAGGATTGGTGGACAGAAATGTTTATAGTTTTTTTGTGGCGGTTAATGTTCTTCTATGTATGTTAAAAATTTGTCGAAATACATTTTAGGAAAAATACGTGCAATCTGCTGTATGGATGAATGCATATATACTTATTTAACTATTTGTTCATGTTCGTTTGATTAAGAAGTTCAGATTTGTTAGATTGAAGTAGGTAATGTTTGACCAGTTGTGAAAAGTGGCATATTTTATTAGATTAATCTTAACTAAGATATGATTGACTTACGACCATCAGGTTATTTCTGTAAACATCTGTAGGTTTGATAATTGATCGCGTACATCCATTATTGATTTTTAATTTCGAGGCAAACTACCAATATATGCACAATAAAAACTGTCGAAGGGAAATCATTGACAGTGTACTGTACTAATTGAATGTGGGAGTTTAACAACCAATACTGACATGACAGAAGTGCAAGGAGATTTGGTGGACGAAAAATAATAATGTCAGTGTTGGATGTTGTATCTTTATTGTAGTGGTTTATAAACTCATTGACAATGAGTGAGTGCCGATATTGGACATATATGGACGTATATGTAATGATTGTTGACTTCAGTACAATGTAATTACAGTTCAGAAAGAAATTCGTATTGACATTTTATTGAAAGTTCAAAAGTTATTGATACAAAGTTTTTGGTGGACCTTAAAGCCTTTAAATTGCCTTAATGATGGTAAAAGTGTGAACAACTGAAGAAGTTTGCACAGTTTTGCAGGGAAATTACTTGAATTAATTTGAAGTTTTCTACAAATCTACCTTGTTTTGAGGATGCATCGACAACTTGTTGACATCCATTGATTGAAGGGGACAAGATACTGATTTCTATGAAACTTCATTGTGTGAATTTGTTCCGTGTTTCTCTCTCTATATTTGTTTAACTATTTAGTTAAGAGGCAAAAATTGATTTTTTGAAAATTTTCATTAAATATCGAAATTATTCAAGTTTGGATAAAAGGACTATATAGGGTGCCGTAGAGTTTTGTTGTTGAGAAATTTTACGATATCAATGAAAAAACGACTCATAGCTGTAGGGAATCGCATTTTATGTATTTACGGTTTAATCAGATTTGCAACAATTATTTGCTATCCATAGTACAGACATGAATTTTGATTTATGTGACAGATATATACAAATGTAATACATATATTGTATGAACTTTAAGTAAATGATGTAGATTTTTAGTGCATCTCAGAATTATAAGCATAATTTATTTTCTATTAGTGTATATTGTGAGGAATATTGTAAGTCACAGGATATTCACAGAAGAAATAGTTTTGGAAGAATGTTTCAAGAAGAATATTTTATGGAGAAATTTTGAAGAATTTTTACAGTTAATTAGAACAAAATGTGGATTTATTTGATTGAGACACCAAATGATTCCAGGTAATATTTTAGTTTGTGATTTTTTTTTTTTTTGTTAATTATCGTTTTGCATTAGATAAACAAAATGTACAAAAATCTTAAAATCTGTATCATTAGCATGTCTAATCCAGTTTAGTACACGCTTGTGCATTTGTTTACAGTTATTTGATAGTTAAATGTTATTTATAACATTGAAAAATATATTTTTTGTGTTTTGAAGGTTCATTGAATTTTTGAAAATAAGATAAGTGTTCAAATAATTGAACTAATCATGATTGTGTGTTATGGGTAGAAGATTTTCTTAATGTTTAATGACTTGCTGAGAAATGCAGCCTAGCTGCCATTGGTCAGTTTTGAGAGCCAGCTCAAGGGGAACCAACCAATCAAACACTTTAAGACTGGTACGTGTTTAGAATTTTTTAGACGGTTTCCAAAATGTTACATCACTTGAAGCTGTTGGCCATTGAGCTTAAATCTACAAACTCAGATGGTCAGCTTAATGTTAACAAACCAGGGCTGGATAGCTTTAAATCTCACTGATTAATTTAACTGTTGGGGATATACACCCCTAAAATTGTTGTCAGACAAAATTTAAAATTTAGCTCCCCCCCAAATTTGAAATCACTTCGTACGGGCCTGCATACTGACTGGTCACTATAATCTTTAATTTATCAATCTTTACTTACCTTATCTCTCATGTTATTACATAGTGGTATCTATATTCTAGTAATTATCTCCCAGAAACAAATATTGACATTTATGTAATTATTTTCATCTCACACACTTACTGATAGTCCTTTGGTGACATTCCTTGGTAATGCTGTACTGCAGTTTTACCTTTGCAACGTACAGTACAACCTCTCCAGAGCGGCCCTCTCTTGAGCAATAACCTCCCTTCAACAACAGCATGATTTTTTTCCTATTGCACAATTTAACTGTATTAATTTAATCTCTCTAGACCAACATTCTGTCAACAGCAACATAATTTTGCTACTCCCAAATGGTGTTGCTTTAGAGTGGTTAATGCACTGTACCGTATTTGAGTAAGGTTATAAATGTTAAGATTGATCTCTATACTCAAGTTTCAATGATTATTTAATTTACTCCTGTCAAATAGTTTTTCATATTTCAGTTAATGAACTATATATATTCATGAGGTATAAAAAAATAGTTCAAGAAAAATTCCTGATTTCATGAATACCAATTGCACGGGCGTATTAATGGTCTCCTGCAAGTTACGGAACATTGTGAAATTTACTGTATACAATTTGTAATTATTATAGTGTATGCATCAGTGTTTGTCCATAAATGGCCAACTTGCTCTTAATTGAATCATTTTGGACCAAAATCTTCTGCCCCTTACAGTTTCGTGACTTTAAGTGATGAGTTTTATTTGTGAGTGAGAATCGGTGGAGTAACATAGGTTCTCATTTCTCATTGCAAATTCATTGTGTGCCATGTATGATGATTCTGATATGTGTGTGGCTGGGTTTACAGGCAATTAACTGATTATTGCGTAATATGACTGGCATGTCTGTTGTTTGGTTCAAATGAACCTGTCATACACTTAATGATTAATGAACGCACCGTAAGAAAACTTAAATGTATTGATGCTAAACTTAGTTACCCCATCTACCATGACTACCAGTACCAGTATAAATATGCCATACTCTAGCTGTACTACAAGATATTCACATGTAAACTAATTGCAGTTTCTCCAGGTCTGAGTTTTCTTGTCAAATATTGAATAAAATCTAATTGTTTGACTGTATGATTCTTTTGTTACTCTATGAGATCCACTTAAATGTCCACACTTCTCAATTATACTCAATGTTTGTTTTATTACTTAAACTCTCCAGTTCCATTAACAAGCTTAAGTCTTTTATTGTAAGCAAAACATGGTATCTAAATTCTTTATTTGTATGCTCCTAGTTCATTCTAATGTTTATTTTTCCTGCTCAATATTTAAGTACATAGTTTTTCATGCAACAAATTTACTTTTAATTTTTATCGGGAAACTGTAACAATTTCTGGACCAGATGATGTAATCATTGGATGATAGAACATGGTATATAGTCTGCATTCAGGCCCTTTATTTTGTTTAAATGAATGAATAACATATGAAACAAACAAATATTCTTAATTATTGCCCCTCTCATAATTAAAGCTGCTCTGGTAATTAATGCCCCAACCTTTATTGACAAAAAATAACAGTGACTGACTCCATTTGAAGGGAATTTATGAAGTCATGCATTTTTCTTGAACTTCTCATGAATAGTTCATGAAGTATGCATAACTGTTTGACAAGGGTCAACATCAAGACTTAAATCTTCATTGAAATTAACTTAATGCATCCCAAAAAGTTCTGATAATGATTTGACTTGTTTTGTAAAAAAAAAAAATGGTAATAAAAACAGGGGCATTAATTAGGATATATTTGGTATTGAAATTTTAGTCTTTAGAAGGGTCCTGTGGTAAATATTCAAGAAAGATACACTTACAACATTAACTGTATTAAATACATAGTGGGATTACTATCTTAATGAATTCTATTACAATCTTAGCCCTTTTGAAAATGTGTAATGCTTTCTGAGTCATACAAATCAGCTTTCAGATTTAGAGAAAGAAATTGAAGAAAATCTAATGATTGAATCCATTTTAAGTTTAACTAGGCCTAAATCTGCCTAATCTTATGATTGAGTTGAGTTATACTATTAAGTAAGTTTACTGAGTGAGTTACAATATGATTAAATTTGATACAATTTACATTTTGTACGTACAGTGCACCCTCTCTAGAGTGCCCCTCTCTTAAGCAACAACCTCACTTCAACAACAGTGTGATTTTTCCCACTGCATGATTTAATTAATTTTTAATTTAACCTCTCTAGGTCAACAACCTCTCAACAACAACATAATTTTGCTTCTCCCAAAGGGTGTTGCTTTGAAGAGGTTGCACTGTATTTAAGCCCACATTATTTCGTACAGATAAAGCTGTGTTAATGTTGACCTTCAAATTTGAGTTAAACGTCAAACACAATTCAGGTACAGTTAAACCTGTGTTTGTAGCCACCTCCAATTAAAGGCCACCCCGTGAATAAAGGCCACCCCGTGAATAAAGGCCACCCCATGAATAAAGGCCACCCCGTGAATAAAGGCCATTTTTTAAAAACTTATTAATTATTATATGAACAAAGAGACTTCTTTATGAAGCTCATCTGTCAATAAAGGCCACAATTTTTGTTTCCCAAGGGTGGCCTTTGTTCACAGGTGTTCCTGTATACAGTTTTGCTACTCATTCCACTTTGGCTCTTTGAGGTAACAAAAGTACAACTGTAATATTTGGTAATGAACCTTCAGAAAAAGACCAACTGTATGTAAAGATCATAATACTGGTAAATCATTTTATAATGAGTTGCTTTTGTTCATTGGTTTAACTATATTTCATAACTGCATGTAATTATGGATTCTAGGTAATTTTAGTATGTTTTTCTGGGTTTAACACAGTTTTTCAAAGAAATTTCAGTGGTATGCAGTGACCAGTTCACCTGTCCGGTTTTCCTGGACTGTATGCCTTAACAAGTACTATTACCATTGTACAAAGAGACTTAGTACACAATCTGTTCATGTTTTAAGAAACACCTGTCCAAGACATTGAACTTGAGAGCTCGAACATACTAACGATAGGATACTTAAGTGGCTTTCCCATGTTAAATTTTTTTTAAATTTAGCCACATAAACCCGATATTAGCCACATAAATCCACTTATGGACATTTTTTTAAGTGACTCCGGTTGAACAGAGTCTTAACCCTAACCCTAGAGCCACCCAAACCCAATTTGTTTGTACCTTGTTGGGTATAGTGTTTAAATTTTTCCTGTCTCGAGAAGCTTTGACATAATTTAATTTCCTTCATCAGTTGCTTATAATTTTATGCAGAGAAATTCCGATGTCTTTTTCAGCAACAAAGACAATTTACCTCGGGGATATATATTCCAGCCAGGCTGACATGACTAGTCGTAAAAATTGCATCATAAAATTAGCATATCATTTATAACAATTTGCACCACATTCTGTGATAAATAGAATAATGTCATAGTTACATGAGCCCCTAGGGGTTCTAACTGATCACAGCCCCTTCAAATTAATGCGGGTCATGATAAATAGAAAGTCATGCTGTGATGTCAAATTATTTTTTCATACTTAAGTTGTGAAGTTTCACTTTTTGCATTAACTTTCACTGGACAAGAGAAACATTGAATTTAAACGATTTTTGTTTTTCTCTTAATTTTGATTTAATGAGACAGAAAATCTTAGTTAAATAATGTATTCTTGTATTTGCCAAAAATCTGTTGTTGCATGCTTGTATCTGGGTACCTTATTGAGAGTTATGGCCCCTTTCTTTATGTATGTTTGTGACTTGATTTGGTACAAATGAAGGGCGGATTATTTTTAACACTTTATTCTACACTGAAGGAAAATCTAGTGGTAAGCTCACAGTGATCGAATGTTAGGGGATAATTTAGAGATTGCAGGTATGAGACTATGTTTAGACCAAAGACTCTCAATGACTGTTATGCTTCAAGGTCACCTATCTTGTACCTCCAAATCTGATTCAAAACATCAGTTATTGTGGCTTATGTTTGAATGAAGATTTTGTGTCTAAGATGATATGCCTACACTTTTTGGTTCATATGCTATAAAGGAAGTTTTTCGGCTCCTGGCAGCTAGCTTTGGCGATCAGTGTTTGAATCCTGGTTGCGACAGGTCATACCCGCCTATGAAAATGACAAATAACGTTTTCCTGCATATGTGGTGAAGTTGCCAGCTCCATGTTGAGGGGTTAGTTAGTGCTGGTTAGAATACAGTCAAGGAAAAACTGGTTAGGTGAATTGGCTGCCATATATAACTGAAATGTCATTGATAAAATGGCATTAAACCCACTGAAATGAAACTTAACAAGTAGAAATCCTGATTAGAATGAACAAGATCTGTTTTATAGTCATAAACATTGCATGCTGTCAAAAATAATGTGGATTAACTTCCATTAAATGAGGGGAAATGTTACAATTTAATTATTCCCTCTTGACTACAGTTTTCATTTTAAGGCCATCATTAAAAAGTATTTTGTTTGCGGTAATCATACCTACTCACAAAAAAAGGCCCATTTCACAAATTATTTTGGATATAAACATCATTCAGACATGTATCTTAGGTTCAATCATAAAAAAACATTTCCTACCTACGAAAAATTCTCTGGGTAGGGTTACTGTAAACAAACATTTTTTGAAGGATGGCCTATAATAGATTTTAATGAACATAAAACTTGATGTTAAAGCCACTGAAATGTGAAGAGCATGTTGCTATATGATTGTATCTGGTTCTTCAATGCCATCTATATAGTGTTCTGTGCCATTTAATCTATCAGTTTGGTCAATGTAATGTTAATGTGTCCTATTAAAACTGATGTTAAAAGCTGTGATGTTTTAATACACTATGCATCTTAAGAAACTTAATACAATTAATTTAAGCATAAGGTTAAAGTGGCTTGAAGTCTTATTCAAAAATGTTTATTTGTGCTAGCCCTACCCATAATTTTCAGTGGGTAGGTAGGTAGGGAATATTTTTTTACAACAATTTTTTTATATTGAACCCAAAATACATTAATTAAACATTAATTTTATATACATGTATAAAAAAAATTCTAAGAGGTCCTGAAAAAAGTTGGATAGGGTCAGTTTTAGTGAATAGTCAGCGTGACTCCCACACAAAATATTTTTTAAGGATGGCATAGCCTGAGTTATAATGATAAGTGTTGTTTATAAACAGAGAAAATTTTGTCACACATTTTTTCCTCTTTCCTAGTATATTTCAATGCAAGGGAAGTAATTGTGTTATACATATTAGAAGTCACATACTTGTTACCTCCCTTGATTCAGGTGACACTAAAGTGAAAGTAGAAAACAGTGACCTTTTGTGGGTCATTGAATCAGGTGTGTTTATACACAGGTATTGATGACATCACACTCAATGTGACAGCCAGGCATTACAGTTATTGTGAATTTTACAAGGAAAATTATATTACAAGCATTATAAGTTAATTTTGTTGTAACGATAAATTGATAACGGCAAAATAACAAGTGGTTTATTATCTATGTGACCTTTCAGACGTTGTTGTTTTTTGGTAAGTTACAATCTATTGTAATCTTGTAAACATGAATGATAAAATTTGAAGTGTAATGTAAAGTCTATTGTTGATTTTTGCTCTACATGATTTTCATGTATATACATTTTCAGCATGTTTTTTGTTTGTTTGTTATTATGCAATACTTAATGCAAATTCAAATTTGTGGTATGGCAGATTTGAATTTTTTTTTAATTCTTGAAAGCATGCAGGAAGATAGAAAAGTGAGACAGTGGCCTTACAAAAAAGTCTTGGGTCAAGGGGAAAATAGGCTTCCAAAAACAAGCAATTTTTTACGCTTTAAACAAAATGATGTATTTAGAATTGCATGTCAGTTATTTTGCCATTATTCCAAGTATACTGAACACACCCTCCCATTAGTTTTATTGCAAATATTTTTTCCTCGTTAAAAATGGATCCTAATACAGTTATATCTTTATGGTGCATTGTACGTGTTACATTTGACATATATGTAACATTTATTGAATGTACAATATAACAATATCACCTTTTATTGCATGGTGTTCATATTTATCATTCTTTCCCACATAAGATGTTTCTACCACACAAACTTATAAAAAAACACCAAATACTGAGCAAGTAACAGTCTAATTTGGGGTTAATTTGAGTGATATAGCAAGTACATTCAATTAAAGGCATATATTGTGATGACAATAATATTGAGAAGGCTTCGGTTATATATAGACTGTCTTACATAAATATCAGGGTGGTGGCTGTGATCCAGTGGCTTATTAAGTGTGCTTGCCTTGTAAACACAGTGATCTGGTTTGAACCCTTGTCACAGCAGGTCATATACCCTCCTAAGAAGTTTGACAAAAAAATGTAGATTTTCTACCTTATTTGGAGAAGTTGCTGGCTCTTTATGGAATAGTAATTTTCTGCTGGTTTTAATACAGTCTATAGAGGGTTGTGGGTTCGAGCCCCACTACCGCCCATGTCTCTTTGTGTGAGAAAGTAGAAAGTTGCTTACGGAGGATGGGAGTCTATTACTGGTTCTTTCCAGGAACGATGCTTAGGTGAACTGTCTGCTTCATATGACTCTGACTGTTGAAAAGGGGCGTAAAACTCGATATAAACAAACAAAAAAAGAATTCAGTCCAGGACCGCTGTATATCACTGAAATAACTTTGAAAAACGGCGTTAAACCCGCTGTAACAAATACAATGATATCAATGTATGCTTAGAACTTAGAAACTTGTTTGGGTTAAGGATAATTAGGTGACAATCATGTAAGGATTGGTTTGAATCCAGCCTTGTAGAATAAGATATGCTTGAATGATTTTCTTTGTAAGGCCAGAAAATGTTGTTATTTACTAAGTCAGCCGCAAACTTTCCCTCATATTTCTACAACCTTGACAAGACACGTTACACTCTCTTGTACAGTACAGTAAAACCTCACATAGCCTCCTTCCTCAGTATTAAGACCATCTTATTATATCAGACTATTTCAGACCGCATTGAAATATCGGTACTTGCTTTACATTTTATATTAAAGGTGACTTCAATATACAGTCAAACCTGTGAACAAAGGCCACCTTTGGGAAAGACATAATGTGGCCTTTATTGACAGGTGGCCTTTATTTGGAGGTCTTTTTATTCTAAATAATCAGTGGCAGTTTTTGAAAGACTGACCTTTATACACAGGGTGGCCTTTATTCAGAGGTGACCACTAACACAAATTTGACTGTATAGACCCAATTATTTGGGCCCAGAGGTCTTTGTGCTGTAAGCTGTAATTTGTTTAAAATGGTATTTGCAGCAGTAATGAAGGTATTAGCTGATGTGACCTTAAATCTGGGTCTTCGTTGGATTCAAACCTGCAGTATTAGACCAAGAGCTCTATATGCTTCATACTGGTACATTATGTTTTCTATTTTCTTTGCATTAAATTAGTACAAATTGATTTATTATGAGTGTGTGAATGTCATGACATCCTCTGTCAGATTCGGTAGTCGTTCATATTTATAATGAACTATTCATGAAGTATGCAAGAATGGTTCAAGAAAAAATCATGGTTTCATGAATTCATTTCAAAGGGGACATTGTGCTGTGACAAGCTGGGCCCTTAGTACCTTTTGATTGTCTTAATATTGTCAATGTTTTATGTGTTCCCTCAAACTCAGTGTGTTTACTCTATTTGAGTTTTACTCAATGCTTTGTACACTCAAATATCTATCAGTACAACACTGTACTCCCTTTTCAAATAGTTAGTCATACTTCATGAAATATTCATGAAGTGTGCAAGAAAAGTTCAAGAAAATTGCGTGTTTCATGAATTCCATTTAAAGGGACGGTGAGTAAAATCTCAAAAGTAATTGGATGAACACTTAAAGTTTAGTGCAACATAGTTTGAGTCGTAAATATTAAGCTAAAGAATGTTAAATGTTGTAAAATTGATATAATAATGAATTTATCATAATGTATTATTTACAATCAGATGTCGGGGCCATTGTCGTTAGGAGACTCTGATAAGCAATGTTGTCACAGTGGGACACAAATTGTTTGAATTGTTTTCGACCATACTGTAAACATTTTATGATAATTCAATGTAATATTATTAATCAATGGATAATAATTAACTCATTTCACGATCCATACCAATGTCAGATTAGTTTGTATGTAGATCGAGTTACATTTCTTACTGATATAAGTAATTCTTCTATTTACTAAAATTGGCGGGGGTTATCTCCGAATGATAGTTACAAGATTAGCCGAAAGATTCCTTAGGCCTATTTAAAGTTATTGTAAACAAATTTATTGTGGCACTGATTATTTTCATACCTGTTGAATTGTGTATCTGATGTTCCGATAGGTGTTAACCTATACCATACAGTAAACAACTGGCTTCATCTTTGCCAGACCATTAGTTTAGTTTTGTTTTAATTATGTATAATAAGCAATCCATTCCTCCGTGCTGAAAGATAGTCTTATACTGTTGATAAAATAAAAAGAGTATGTATATATTGTATGGGAAGAATTCAATTTATTATGTAAATAAATATCGAGATATAAATCCCACAATGCATTGCTCCGAGCCGATTTCTAAAGAGTGTTGTTAATATTTTTTGAAGCAGAGATTTTGAGTGGCTAGATATTGTACAAAAAAATCCTGAACTGCTCGGTTGAGACCCAAGTTTGGGTTTATATTGTCAAGATAACGACATTTTTGTCAGAGTTTATACCTCACGTCCAGATCGTGCTGTGTTAGAAATACACCAGTTAATCAAGAGTGGAGGTGTACAGTATCATACTAAGTTATCCGTTTGAATTAAGATGGTGCAACCAATTACTATAGTTATAGTTGACATTTAGCACAGCCGACTAGCCAATGATTGAATTTGTGTGTAATTTTTACTAGACTCGATTATACTATTCGCATGGATGGGGTCACCCAAGCGTAACTATCGTGACAAAATCTGCGGCTGGAAGTGTTGAGTGTATGAAGTGATTCGATGGTAAAAACGACAAAAAAATTCAAATGTATACACGTTGGATTAGTCAATTTCTTTGTCAACGTTAGATTTTCAGTGTAAATAAATTGTCAACAAAAAGTGGTGGTGACTTTCCTCTGTGCTGTGAAAATGTAGTTATATTATTGTTAAAAAGGAATATTTATAACATTATTCAAGATGTCAAAGTCTGCTAGGCAGTTTTTCAAAGACTTAGAGAAGTCTTCCATTCAACAGTAAGTAAACATTTAAGTTTCAACTGTCAACAAATTTAAGAGAAAATGATCAGCAAAATTAAAATAACGTACTGTTCTAGTTTTGCAGGAAACTTTTAAAACTTCACGAGACTCTTGAAGATGAGTAGAAAAGATGACAAAACTTGTTGATATCTTGATTTATTCTGTGAACGTCACTTTCAAGTCTTTGATTTTGTTTTGTATGTCATTAAAACATTCTACTAAATTGAAATAAGAAATTATCATCTAGTGCATTTTTTCAGAAGTTTGATCAAGTAACTAACTTATCAGTTCTTTTACGTTTTCAAAGTTTCACCTCAGAACAGGATTTGAGTTAATTTTTTTTTTATTGAAAGAGGAAGATGTGTTGTTTTATATATGTGCAATACTTTTTTCATTTTCTGTTCTGTATCACAATATCATTGTTGTATGGCTGGTCTTCCGTTGTCGTGACTGCTCTACGGAAGTTTTCATGTTGTATAATATTACTCATCTCTTTGTTTGGTTGTTTTTGTGTTATTTTGAATTAAATGTCCTGGAAATTTCTCCTGTCAAACAGTTATTCACATTTCATGAACTATTCATGAAGTATGTGCAAGAAAGGTTCTAGAAAATTTCAAGAAAAAAATGGAAGAAAAATGCAAGTTTTCATGAATCCAATTCGAATTGGAATTGCTCCATTGAATTAAGATTGTATAAGACATTGAATAAATTACAAGACTAGTGGGGTTTGTACCTACCCGGTTATGGCATCAGTGTACTTTGATTGCTGTTACTTATCAAAATGACCCCCCCCCCATTTAACAAAACTATGATTTAAACAAGTTTTTGGTGTTATTTGATTGTTGTCACCACTCACTAGGCCTATTTAATGTGCTCATAATTGACCTCTAGTATACTAGTGTGTGTCACTGGGCTTCATTATGCTCAGAATTGACCTCTAGAATACTAGGGTATGACACAGGGCTTCAGTATGCTCAGAATTGACCTTTAGTATACTAGGGTGTGTGAGACACAGGGCTTCATTATGCTAAGAATTGACCTCTAGAATACTAGAATGTGTCAAAGGGCTTCATTATGCTAAGAATTGACCTCTAGAATACTGGGATGTGTCACAGGGCTTCATTATGCTCAGAATTGACCTCTAGAATACTGGGGTATGTCACAGGGCTTCATTATGCTAAGAATTGACCTCTAGAATACTAGAATGTGTCAAAGGGCTTCATTATGCTAAGAATTGACCTCTAGAATACTGGGATGTGTCACAGGGCTTCATTATGCTAAGAATTGACCTCTAGAATACTGGGGTATGTCACAGGGCTTCATTATGCTAAGAATTGACCTCTAGAATACTAGAATGTGTCAAAGGGCTTCATTATGCTAAGAATTGACCTCTAGAATACTAGTGTGTGTCAAAGGGCTTCATTATGCTCAGAATTGACCTCTAGAATACTGGGGTATGTCACAGGGCTTCATTATGCTAAGAATTGACCTCTAGAATACTAGGGTGTGTCACAGGGCTTCATTATGCTAAGAATTGACCTCTAGAATACTAGTGTGTGTCACAGGGCTTCATTATGCTCAGAATTGACCTCTAGAATACTAGAATGTGTCACAGGGCTTCATTATGCTAAGAATTGACCTCTAGAATACTAGTGTGTGTCACAGGACTTCATTATGCTCAGAATTGACCTCTAGAATACTGGGATGTGTCACAGGGCTTCATTATGCTCAGAATTGACCTCTAGAATACTGGGGTATGTCACAGGGCTTCATTATGCTAAGAATTGACCTCTAGAATACTAGGGTGTGTCACAGGGCTTCATTATGCTAAGAATTGACCTCTAGAATACTAGAATGTGTCAAAGGGCTTCATTATGCTAAGAATTGACCTCTAGAATACTGGGGTGTGTCACAGGGCTTCATTATGCTAAGAATTGACCTCTAGAATACTGGGGTGTGTCACAGGGCTTCATTATGCTAAGAATTGACCTCTAGAATACTGGGGTGTGTCACAGGGCTTCATTATGCTAAGAATTGACCTCTAGAATACTAGAATGTGTCAAAGGGCTTCATTATGCTCAGAACTGACCTCTAGAATACTGGGATGTGTCACAGGGCTTCATTATGCTAAGAATTGACCTCTAGAATACTAGGGTGTGTCACAGGGCTTCATTATGCTAAGAATTGACCTCTAGAATACTGGGGTGTGTCACAGGGCTTCATTATGCTAAGAATTGACCTCTAGAATACTAGGGTGTGTCACAGGGCTTCATTATGCTCAGAACTGACCTCTAGTATACTGGGGTGTGTCACAGGGCTTCATTATGCTAAGAATTGACCTCTAGAATACTGGGATGTGTCACAGGGCTTCATTATGCTCAGAATTGACCTCTAGAATACTAGAATGTGTCACAGGGCTTCATTATGCTCAGAATTGACCTCTAGAATACTGGGGTATGTCACAGGGCTTCATTATGCTAAGAATTGACCTCTAGAATACTAGAATGTGTCAAAGGGCTTCATTATGCTCAGAATTGACCTCTAGAATACTGGGATGTGTCACAGGGCTTCATTATGCTAAGAATTGACCTCTAGAATACTGGGGTGTGTCACAGGGCTTCATTATGCTAAGAATTGACCTCTAGAATACTGGGATGTGTCACAGGGCTTCATTATGCTAAGAATTGACCTCTAGAATACTGGGGTGTGTCAAATGGCTTCATTATGCCCAGAACTGACCTCTAGTATACTGGGGTATGTCACAGGGCTTCATTATGCTCAGAATTGACTTCTATATCTAACTGTATAATATCAATGGCCACCATGGACAGGCTTTGACTTTATCTTAATCAATTAAATATACTAAGGTGAAGTATGGACTATAAAAAGAATGTGTGTAACAGGCCTGAAGGCTGGACTATGGTAAAACATGTCAACAATGTGAATGTAATTCCTTGACAAGTATCACCTTATACGTATGCCCCCAGGGGGAGCTATATACATGTAATAGTTTCCGATATTGACGCGCATCATGATCTTTAATTGCTGTCAACATAAGTGATTAAGATCGTAACAACAAATTGGCGATTTTTTTTTGTAGTTATTGAATGAGTTCATTGTCTAATGAAGTGGTTGTTTTTTGCGATTCTTGTGTTTACGTTTATTTGGATATAAAATTATCGGATATTAATTTAGTGGTCGGAGAAATTTGAAGCAGTCTAACCACAGAGACTGGGATTGACATGAGGTTGGTAACTAATTCAATACATTGTTAACATTATCTAGTACCTGATCTACAGAGTGAATATGTTGTATGCATACTTATACACTTATTTCTATCTTGTCAAAGCATCTTGGGCTGCGGCAGGGATGGGTTTGTTTTCTTAAGAAATTGTGTCGCTATAACCTGACTGTGTACAATAATGCATTGTTCATTTTGAAATTACTTACCTTGTTGCATAGAATACTTTACTGTTTATAAGAAAGACAAAACTTCAAAGGGATAAAAATATACAGTTAAATACTTGTAATTACAACCTTTGGGGCCAATTCAATTGACTTATAATGATCAGTTAATTAGTTAGGGAGAAAATATTGTAAAAATATAAGTAAAAATAAAAGAGTAGTGGTCTTAATATGGAGATGGTACTAAACAAGGTCTTACTGTATTGTACACACAGGTTAGTTACAATGCCCTTGTCTAATATCTATTCATACTTCATGAACTACACATGTATTCATGAAGTATGCAGGAATAGTTCAAGAAAAATTCATGATTTTCATGAATTCCTTTCAAAGCGGTAAAATAACTGCTGTTGGGTAACTTTCATCGATTGAGGTTTGATACTTAGATATTTTGGAGAAACAATGTTAAGATACGTTTGTTGTGTTACAATGTTTGGACATTTTGTTCAATGTTTTATGAGGGTACATAACTTTATATAAGATCCTTATCTCGTTTTATAATGCACTTATTTATCTTCTGGGAAGTACATAGAGCCGATTGTTGTGCTTGTGAAAGGTATCGGTAAAATTTCAAGATTTGCATAATCAAAAAAACATTTTGTAAAAGTTTCAAATCGAGGACTCAGCGCAACACTGTCGTAACTTGTTCTTATTACAATATGAGTTACGACACTGTTGCGTTGAACCCACAAAATGTTGCCCACCCTTTCAGAAGGCCATTCTTAATAAATTCTTTGGTTCCCAAACCTACCCCCATAGTGATTTTAGAGAAGGGAGCTGACTTTAACGAATGTGACTCATTACAATTTTTCATTTCATTCATGAGTTAAAAAGTATAAATTTGAGTTGAATCTCAGGCCCGTTTCTCCTGCATTTTATCTCCCCTCTCTCTAGGGCGGCTCTGAAATTACCATAGCTGTTGATTTGGCTGTTAAAGAGAAGATAAATAAAATTGAGTTGAGTCTGGTTTCAATTGGTATTTGGGTGGGGTAAAACCTAACAATTATTTATAGGCATCCGAATACCTTACGCCGAGACTTCCCATAGCCTGAGTCAGGTTTAATTTAACCTTATCGTTATTGAGATGTATTTCTCAAATGTTACCTAAGCGATACTGGTATTTGATGTCGCTTTTTCCTGTTATTGTTTTGTTACGATTTCTTTGCCTAATGTCGCCCAGTTGAAAACGAGCCTTGTTTACTTGTATTATAGATGGCGTATCAATTTATATATTTATTTGCTTTGGGCTTTTTAAGTCGTCTGTGTCTAAATAGCTGGAAAGTTTGGTATTGAGTTGAAATAACACTGATCGTACCTGATTACATAGACTCAAGGTATTTTTCTAAATTGGATTAATTAGGGTCATAGTATTGGATTAGTTGATTTTAAGAAAATTAAAGTATGTCGTCGATTAAAATGAAATCCGATGAAGTAACGGGCCAATCGTTTTTATTGTTAAAAAATAACTTTTAGTACCCTCGTGAACTTGATGTATTTGTTGACATTTTTGTAACAGCCCCCTGACAAATAGTTATTCATTGTTCATGAACTATTCATGAACAATAGAAAAGTTCAAGAAAAATTCATCTTTTCATGTATTCCATTCAAAGGGGCGTCGATGCTGCTAATGCTGTGCTGATGATAATTATGATTATTTTCCTTTTTTTGTAATCAGACAATGTTTTTAAGAATGGAATTTTTTTTTCAGTCAAACCTGTGTTTGTGGCCACCTCCGAATAAAGGCCACCCTGTGAATAAAGGTCATTGTTTAAAAAAAAACATCATTGATTATTTAGAACAAAATGACCTCTGAATGAAGGCCACCTGTCAATAAAGGCCACATTTTGTCTTTCTCAATGGTGACTTTTGTTCACCGGTGTGGCTGTACTGTTGATATGATCTGGCCAACTGGCCTATTAAAGATATAAAATATATGTAAATAATTAGTATGATTATAATGACATACACAACTGGAATGTTATTGTTGAATCATATAATCGTCTATGATGCAAGCATTATAAACTCATTCCATGTAATTGATCATTGGTGACAGTTTTATAGCAAAAAAGTCACATGTCTTCTAACAATTACTGCAAACGTGCATCGATCATAAAAAATGTGTGTTAATCATAGTATGACCAATAACTTTTGGACTTTTCCTTTCCAATTTTCATTTTTACATCATTTTTTTTTTGAATGATACAACTATTCTTTTAATACAAATATTTCTGCAAAATGTTGAATAAATTATTTTGGGCAATGTTGAGCAGGTTTAATTGGGTTTGCACTGAGGACAGATGTTTATTTAGCCTGATTGTCATAATTATACTATATATAATGTTGTATAAATGTTCTATCTACCTTATATACTGATGATTTATATTATGAGTTATGTATGTAATGTATGTGTGATTGTTTTATTGATGAAGTAATCATATTGATATGGTATTGATCCCAATAAATATCACTATGGCTCACTTGGGTGTGGTTGCTTCTGTAGTAATTATTTTTTTGAGTATTGGTATACCAGTATAAGGTATGGTTTTAACTTAAAGGTAAAGCTGAGACATATGGCTTTTAATACCTGGTAAGTCTAATTTGAAACTGATCGATATATAGTTCAGTTTTCCATAGACATGCCGTCACTTACACTCGATGCGCATGAATTTTGATGTTGACCAAAGAACTACGTGTTTCTACATCCGCCATGCAATTGTTAAACTAGTTCCCATTACATGTTGCAGTGCATGTCTATGTATGTACAGTTTCCTTGAGTACTTTCAGTACTTTGATTATATTTGGCTAATACACTTACTTGTTTAACATCAGGAAACCTTATTTTAATTAGAATTAAAGACAAACTTGGAATGATCTGTTGAAAGGCTTCCATCATTTACCCTTGCGTATGAGATCATAATTGGATCTCAAACCATGTTACGTAAACCAATATGAAAATATTAAGATTTCTTATACTAGGTGTTATATCAATAGTTTAAATTTCAATTTTACTTAATAGATATATTTACTTAGTTACTACAAGTGTTTGTACAGTAATTAAGATCAGTATATTAAACGAAGAAATAATATTCATATAATATTTTATAATCATTTGAAATGATCATCCATTATTAATAATCAATGTGTACTCATATATTCAGATCAATCTTTTGTATTGATGAAAAAAAGAGAAAATATTTGAAGAAGAGTTGTGAATACATTGATAGTAGATTGTAAGACTTCATGTAATATATATTCATATTACATGACTATTTATTAACACCTGGGTTAATGTGTTTGGTTAAAAGATTGTAAAATTTTACAATAACTACTGCTACTGAATCAGACATTTTTGTTTGAGACTTTTTTCATTTTGGCAAATTGATCAATTTTAATATACAGTCAAATCTGTGTTAGCGGCCATCTCAAAATAGGCCACCCTGCGTATAAAGGTCATTGTTTAAATTATTGTCATTTAAAGTTTAGAATAAAAAGCCCTTTGAATAAAGACCACCTGTCAATAAAGGCCATACTTAGTCTTTCCCAAGAAAGGTCTTTGTTTACAGGTTTGACTCTTTTTTTTCTAATTTTATTGATAAGGCTGATATAGCAATAATTTAAGAAATTGGCTAAGTAATAATTTTGCTAAAATGTGGAATCTAAAAAAAAATTCCACTCATAAATATTTGATTTTTTAGTAGATGGATAATTATTGACAAATTGTCTGTTTGTATTGACTCTGTCATCACTATCGTCATTTAAAATATTAAACAAGTGACAGAGAAAGGAATGTTTTCAATAATGTGTGTGTAACGATTTTGTTAATTGATTATCCGAAGAGCACGCTTTTATAATAATGGAGTAAAATTTATTATGTCTTTAATTTGTTAGGAAATTCCTGAGAACGCATGAATACCGGTGTCAAGTTCCTAATGTTATGAATAATAGTTTGAATATGTAATATTAGTATTTTTGAACATTGGTTAGATATTTCTGTACTAAATCAATAGATTCACCCAGGACTGTATTCATCATTAATTCCATAATTTCAATGTACCATTATGAAGAAAAATGTCAAGAAGACATGGCTTTGAATTAATACAAATCGAGGGTTCAACGCAAGAGTGTCGTAACTCATATTGAAATAAGAACAAGTTACGATAGTGTTGCGCTGAGCCCTCAAAATGTCAATACAGTCAAACCTGTGTAAGCAGCCACCTCTGAATAAAGGTAACCATGTAAATAAAGGCCATTCTATAAAAGAAAACAGTCATTACTTATTTAGTACAAAATTACCTCCAAATAAAGGTCACCTGTTAATAAAGGCCTTTTCCCAAGATCAGTAAGTACTGCCCAAACTTGGTAATGCCAATAAAATTCTTTGTAAGCATTTTGAGACAGTGTTCCCAAAATATCTTAAACATTTCATGTTACCTATGGACCTTGAGCTTGTGAGTTTGAACCCTGGACATGGCACATGTTCTCTGTGAAGATTTGGTGAAAGGCATCGTAATCTAAAGCCATTTGTCTTCTACCACTGATCATCCATATGGAGAATTCTGCAGTAACATGCGGAGACCAAGGTTTGTACTGATACAGGATCCAGGAAAACTAGCAAGGTTTTAACTGCCTGCTTGTACTGTATCTGACTGAAGTACTGTTGTTGAAAACAGATACAAGACCCAATTAAAACATTTCACTGTTGCTTACATTTATACGGAAATATTGATAACAACAAAAATATTTAAAAAAATAAATAAATGGAGATGTGAGCATTTTTTACAGTCCCTCATAATTATTCCCTATAAATTATACACATTATCTGTTCAATATGGTATATGAATTAAAATTCCCTTTTCAAATTATTGTATTTAAATACACATCAAAATGAATGTTCCGTTATAAAATTATTAAGTACTTTGTATGTTTTTAATTTGAAATAACATAAAAAAATACTATATTTATAAAACCTTTTCTGACTTGCTTTTTGATCTTTTTCACCTTTTTATAATAACGTCTGAACAAACAGCTCAATTGATTCTATTAAACTATGATAATGTTAGGTAATTACTGTAAGATACCATCAAAAAATATTTGCCTACAAAACGATAAAACTTTGACACTAAATTGAAAAGGTTTAATAAGCCGTGTCCAAGTCGGCCTTGATTACCGAAATGTCATAATTTTTTTTCAAATATGGTGTTAATTTCTGATTTCTGTACATTTATTCTACCATATGATTCAATTTTCTGCCAAGCAGACGGAAAAAAATCTTTTACAAAAAAGTACTTCATTGACTGATTTGAAATGCAGACATCATTGAATGTTCCTTTAGCATTTTGTTGACCTCATGAGTCAGAGTTGTGTTTTTCTAGATCGTATTTAAAGATACACCATTTTTTTCAAATCTGTGAATGAAAACTTCTGTGACATTTTATCAATTATGGCAGCAACAAGATGACTTTCATTTTTAAAAAAGATTTTGAGTTTGACTAATTTTTACCACTGCAAGCAAATTTTAACTTATATGTAATTATATAATCTACCACAAAGATTCCTAATCTACCACAAAGATTTATGATCTACCTCAAAGATTTATTTTCGATCAAAAAGGTACAATCTACCTGAAAGAACATTTTAATTATTTTCTTGTCATTCTCAGGTACCTGTATGAATTTTGTATAGTTCCATTAAAAGCTGTAATTTTTCATTTGATACATAAAAGAATAGGGACCATTAATTATTGGCTCTTCATTCTTTGTGACATTACATCTATTCTGACTTACAAGTTAAATTAATAATGTGAATTTTCTTTTGCTTGGATTTAACATGGACAGTCTGGTTTATTTGATGACTTTACCAGCCATGGAGGACAACCCAAGTCACAGTACACCTCAGTAGAAAATTTGGTTCTAGCTGGGCCTCAGACCAAAATGTTGTATAACTTGTCAGAAAAGAAACACTGGCCTGTCCAGTTAGCTCAGTGGTTTGAGTGTTGTGCTGATGATCTACAGGTTGTGAGTTCTAACCTCGGGCGAGACTCACACTGTCTGTGACAAATTTGACTGAAGATATTACATCCTATTTCAAATTGTCCTCCACCTCTGAATTATGTGGGGTAGCTTGGCAGTTAAGCTTGCGGATAGAATGTGGTTAGTACTGGTTAAGGCTTTAATGAAATCCAGGGAAGCTGATTAGGGTAACTGCCCGCCACAATATAACTGAAATAATGTTGAAATGGCGTTAAATCAGAAGAAACACACAAACAGAAAAGAAACAAAAAGTTACTGAATGAAATTTACTGTCTAGGTAGGTTTAAGAATTCATAAAATGGATGTTGTGGTGTTTCCCGTCAACTTGGAATTCATTTCAGAAATCTGTCTAAGCTGCTTTTAATTGAAAAAAGGAAAGAAATTTTGATGTGTGGAAGTATGCAACAACACATAACTCATTGTTGTCTACTGGTGCATTTTTGTTCCAAACAGCCATGCTTTTAAATAATTATTAAAATTATTATTCATAATTTAAAGCTAACGTTTTTAGATTAATATATTAAGCATATCTCGTGGGTTCAACGCAACAGTGTCGTAACTCATATTGAAATAAGAACAAGTTACGACAGTGTTGCACTGAGCCCTCGATCTGGTGGTCGATCATATAGTGAAGGCATATAAAAGTTTGTTTCTTGTTACGTCATGCTCATTAAAAAAAGAAAAGATAGGTCGGGGCTTTTTTTGGCTCTTGAAGGTGTGTAGAAAGGTAGAATCAGTGAGAAAGTGAGTGTACCATTCTGTAAGGCTGAATAAAAAATCTTGGGTTATTAGGATAGTTCAGGTAATCAGAAACAATTATTTTGGCCTAAGCCTTGTGACTGGTCATGCTGTTGCTTGAAAATGTATTTTCATGCTCTGCCTGATGTGTGACATTCTTGATGCATTCTCAGCATGGCTGAGCAAAGATATCATTAGGGATTTGTAAATGTCACTATGGCAGAGATGGAGCTCTGATACTTGTTTTTTAACGATCTTCTTAAAAAACAACCTACAAAGGAATTACATTTTTAACCATCTTTAACAAAGAGAGCAGTGTTAAAATAACATTTAAGCAATGTTGCGTAATTAAAGAGATAGCTTAGTGCATACCTGTAATCTGGAATAATCTTATCACCTAGATGCTTGATTTGAGAGACTTCAAGCTTTTCAATGACATTGACACCTACTTTAAAATAAATGATCCCTAAGCTGCTTGCAATGTCTGGTTTTCTATTCAGCAATGTATGAGGTTTTTATTTCAATGAGTTCAAATAGGGTTTTGCGAACAATTAAATTGATATTTTAACAGTTTTCTTTTGTCAGTTTCTTCAAGCACCTGACTTCAGAGAAACTCGTAATAAGAGTTTATCCCTATTTAGAACCACATTTTCTTTTTGCTACTCTCCATCTAACGACCTTCACGTCCTGTCATTAACGCCAAACAGAGAAGCGTTCTCGAATAGTTAAAATAGTTTGATGTTGTTTTTATGTTTTTATATTGTGTCGAAATTGATCTTGACTGCGTAACTTTTTGTCATATTGTCAAATGTTACAATAAGGTCTTTCATTAGATAAATTTTCATGAACATCTTAACATACCTTTATTGAAACAGATCTCTTTAAAATTTGAGAATTGAATTCTTTCTAAATTTGTTAAGTTTTTAGGGTCATTCTGCTTACATCTCATTTGTAAACACGGAGTAGGTATTTGAATTCTTTGCAAACCAAGATTTTGACATGCTTTAAGTTATGTTGTTTCTGTCAAGTTGATTATAAAGATATATGTAAAATGATAAAAAAATAAGTAATGCATTTACAATCAAACCTGTGTTAGTGGTCACCTCCACATAAAGGCCACTCTGGGAATAAATGCCATTCATTTATAAACTGTCAGTGATTGTTAGGTACAAAATGACCTCCGGATAAGGCCACATGTTCACAGATTTGACAGATTTCTAGGATTCAAAGTAATGGTTAAAATCATACAAAGATTTTCAAAACAAAAATGAGCATACTGAAAAATAATGCTGTGTATATTATTTCACAAGTGGATATCAGAGTTCTCTCCCTTCGTATAGTTTTTCATAATTTGTACGATACTTGTGTCATTATTCAAAGTTTATGTCTGATTATAGTTCATTCAGAATGATAAATTGTGCTTTTCTTTTATGATGAAGGGTTATATTTTCCTTCATTATTGAAGAGTCATTCTTTCCTTCCTCCTTACTGAAGATCTCTCTTTATTTGTTCCTTCTCATTGAAGAATTCCATCATCATAATTATACTGGTACCCTTGAAAAGAATATAATGCCTCTTCAATGAACTCTTAGAAATCATGACAGAATTAATGATTTTTAAAAAATTAACATTTTTTTCTTAGGAATGTTTTCAAAGATCTTATGGAATTAAGCAAACACATTTTTACTTTGATTTTATTAAAAAAATTTCTACAGTTCAAATACTTGCAGATTTTGGAAAAAATCTAACAATTAATGTAGTCCTTAGGAGATATTGAAGATTTCACTAGGGTGCTTAGTAAATATTTGTCCTTGATTTCGTATCTGTCTGGTGGTTACAACCTGACAAAGTCTTAAGGACTGGTATTAAGAAACACTTTCCTTTTTAGAATGTTGTATCTATACCACTTGACATAGAACTTTGAGCTGGTATGTGCTTATTAACAACTCGTGTTGCAGGAAGAAATTGAATTTCTTACGAGTCAAAAAAAGAACCTTTAATTTGAATATTGAATTACTGTTAAAACATTGTTTGTCTGAAAGGTGGGTCATTGAACTCGAGCCTGCTTGTTTTTCTGATTCATAATCATTGATAAATCTCTCGTTTAGCCTGCATGACTGTCAATCAGAGCCTCAGAGAATGCTGGTGATCTATTGGTCAGTTTGTAAGACTTTGCTCATAATTTTAATCTACAATACTCAAAGAATAGCTGGAGACTTAGTGTTATAATCAAAGAACTGAAAACACTTAAGTCAAGGAAACTGAACTTACAAAGAGTTTAAGAATGGCATGGGGGATGTAGAAAAACTTAGTACTTTGGGGTCCACATCAAAAGTGTCGGCTATGGAAAGCTGAACTATCATTGAGTTTCCAAAAAGAACAACTTACAGTGGTGTATAATTGAAAATGTTTACTTGCTCTGGTATTGGTGATTTAACATTAGAAATTAAAGTGAGGTACAATAAAAACAGTAATTGTACTTTTGTTGTAGGCTTTTCATGGCAATATATTTGACAGCATAACACAACATTCTTATTTTGTATTGTGATCTTAATAAGGGCCCATTTAGGGGACCAGCGCATGTTATATGTTTGTTTTACATCCATCCAACAGTTTCTTAGGAAATGTCCTATGCTAAAGATGTTGAAGGATAAAATTGTTAGCGAAAACAAATTGACCCCTATATAAGGAATGTGTTTACCCTAAGGAATCCTTTATAGTCAAACATTAGGGGTTCAACACCAGGTAGGCGGATTTGTTGGATTTGCATTATCGCCATCAAATTAAAGTAATAAATTAAATCAAGCTATAGTACTTGACACTTTAAAATCAGAATTAGCTTTATTAAGTTGATTTGAATATCAAGTACCTTATTTATAAAGAACCGTGACTTATCAGTATTTGTAACTATTGAAGATTAATATCCAATATTATTAGTATGAATATATTTATTAAAAGACTGGAAGCTTTTTTTTCTGTACGAATCCATGTAATTGCTTGAATGGCTATAAGTAGAGGTTAGAGTGCATAATTTGAATGTTCTTTGTAAATAAGAAGGAGCACGTAGAACACCCAAATATGCATTCTTACCGTCTTTAACTGCTACGCCTCTTAGCATGCGCAATGTGTACTAAGTCGTTCTTCTGAACTAAGAACGCCTGTTTTAAAATTTTAATATCCTTGTCTCTGATTGGATTAGACAGTGCGGTGAGCACTAACATATCATTAAATATAAAACTTGAGAATTTTTTTTTTTTTTTGAAATCCATGATTTTAATGAAACTGATTGGAAATTAACAACTTTTTCAGACTTATTGATTTTTTTACTTATTTTATAAAAAATGAACATCAGAGTAGTTTTAAATGCCTTTTATGTCAGTTAATTTTGCTATTTTTTTAACAGACAATTTTGTTGAGTACAAGATAACTGTTAGCTTTTGTTCACAAAATACTGAAAATCTAACTGAACTTGTCAATGACGGTTTGATGAAAATAAATTTAGCTCCAGATTAACTTGTCAGACCAAACAGATACCTATAAGTACAGTATGCTGGTGTATAGTTTTCATCCATCAATCTAAGTACAGACATTAGGAGTGGTCTGAATGCTGTCTCCATGAATTTAACTGACCATATTCACTGACAGTGACAGTTGAAAACACATGTCAATTGATCACAGGCGACATGGCCCCTGGATTTATCGTTGTGGTTTCTCGTTGTCCTGTATCAGCTTTTGTTAGCCGACTTAAGGGTCTGAACTTGTGTCAATAGGGAACTTTATCCTAATGTTTCAAATATCAAGACGCTCAATGTTTCGTTTTTGTTTTCATTTAGACTGCATGTCGGCCATTTTATCGTATGGCTTTATATTATCGAATACAAAATGTGTTAGTGTTTTCAAGTTTTCTGATGTAATTAAAGATACATTTATTCATTATGGAACATGCTCAGGGTGTTTATCAGATTTCAACTCGAGCAGACTTCAATAAGAAAATGGCTGAACTTTACAATATGTATGGATTACAAAAGAAACAAACCAGGTTTGCAGATTTTAATCAAAGTTTTTATGATTGAAATGATAAAAAAAGATTTTTTGGTTCCAAATTATTCATTTGGCATTCCACCCGGTTTTTTTTACCCTCAACTTTAAAGCTGACTTATTGTCCTTATAATTGTTTTAGTTACCTGTGATTGAAAAAACTTAAGTGGACATGAAAAATGAAATTTTAGAAATTTGAGTATTTGTTTGAATTTTAAATGCCGATGTTCGGCAGGTAGAAGATTATTGTAAAAGTGAAGAAACGAATATTATGAATATTATTCAGGTTGGCCATGAAATGTGCTGTAAGGTATCTTAAGGTTCAATCTCTTCCCATCTTTGATACAAGTTTGACTGATAGGAAAGTTTTCTGTTGTTAACTGCTTCTGGGATAAGAAGTATGGAAACTGGCTGTGCTTATCAGCAATGGATTTGATTCAAGCTTGTTTTTGCTGTTTTTCATGGAATTACCAAATTGTGCATTTCTCTTTTTACTGGATATGATTGATTGATAAATTGATTGATTTCCTGATTAAACAAGTGATTGATTGATTTATTTATTGATTGACTGATGGAGGGATTTAGATATTTGTAAATAATGGATTTAATAAATTCTTTCCATCGCTTATTTGATCGCAGGAAAAGGTAACTGTTTTTATAGAACTTAATTAGGTTTTTCATTTAATACACACCGGCTGTGTTAATTGTTTTAATTAGGTACAAATAATTAACCAGTTCACTTTCATCTTTGATATTACAATCTAATATGTGCTTACTATTTTATTGTTGATCAATGCTACAGTGTCACTAACTCCGCATCAAAGAGTGCAATTTTAAGCTTTTGAGACTGATTTCCAATCTCTTGCCACTGATTGGTTGATTGTGAGTTCAATCTCAAAATTGACGAGTGATTGAGGTCTTCATATACAGGTGGTGTGCACACTGGTTTAACTGTAGATACATATACAGTAAATCCTGTGTAAGCAGCCACCTTTGAATAAAGGCCACCCTGTGAATAAGATCATTCTTTTTAAAAAACGTCTAATATCATTTAGAACAACATGACCTCTGAATAAAGGCCACCTGTCAATGCAGGCCATATTTGTTTTTCCTCAAGGGTGACCTTTGTTCACAGGTTTAACTATACAAATGGACAACACGCGCCTGACCAATTTATGAAAATGTGTGTCAAATAAATACATTGTTACTTTTTTTCACATACCAGTATTGTATGTCTTTAAGCTTATAACATTTATGTAAGATTTTATTACTATGTGAAAAGTAACAGTTTTTTTGTATTCTCAAATGGCAGTTGAACTTGAAATAGACCTTTATTTTATTCCATTACCTGAAGTTGATACCAATTATGTTCCTGGGGTTGTTAAAGATCACTTGACCCAAATTGGATTATACAGATTTTGGTTTATTGAGATTTTGGTCTGATATTAAGATACCAGTCCTGTATGTACACAAGCAAGACGCTCAATTATTTGTGCTAAAATAAAGTATTGGGCAAGAATTTTTTCATTTATCAAAAGAAGAATTTGTCGCCAAAATAGTTGACCTGATGGTCGGCGATAACTACTGATTGTCCTTTAAGGCTTTATAATTGTATTGTAAAATTTTTTTTTAAAGATGTCTGACTTTAAACAATGATTTAACATGTATTTAGAATTGATTCGTTTTGATAAACTATGTTATTGCATTTTTTTTCTATGAAAACAATTAGTATGTGCTCATATAGCTGTGTTAAACTTAACGAATATGCGTGTTGAGTATATAAACAGGACATATTTGATGTTATTTCAATAAATGCAGTGATTCCTCTCAAAAGATATTTTTTAAGTGTCACATATTGTAATTTTTACTACATGATTTACATTAATTAGCACAGAATTACTTATATAATGGTCAAAATGAAACATAAATGGATATAAGGTGAACAATTTTAATGAGAATTTGGACTTGTGTCAAAAAGGGGATTTTGTAATATTCCAAAAATATGAGGTAACATGATTCGTTTAATTCAAATTTTATGAAGATTTGTATACATTACCTGATACTAATTATCAATAAAAAAGCTGTATTATGAATATTTATGTCCTTTTTATCTTTTTTGATTTAGATAATTTGAGGATGTTGCTTATTCAAGATTTCAAATAAATTAGAAACCTTTAGACTGCTTACTGCTTATCTAAGTTATTTTCCATTTTTTAATAATAAATTTCAAAATTTAAACACTGGTATCTTTTTTATGATTGAAATTAAGTGCTTCTAATGTACTGATATAAAAATTCAAATTCTTAGAAATTTGTTTAATGTTACTATAATTTACAAGCAGATTTTCAACAAGGTTGAAATTAGCCCTCAGTATGCCCAAGCCAGCAGCAACTAGTTTTTGTTTGATAACTACAGTTTAGATTGACCTATTACTACCAAACTTGGTATACATCAAGTTTCTGTACTTGAGATCTTAGCTTGGGATTGTATTCCAGAAGGGGCTCTGGGGTCAAGGTCATTATTACTTAGAACAGGAAAATTATGTCCGCTAAATAAAATGTTGAAAACCTAGTTTGGTGGCATAATCATAATTATGTATCTTGTGTATATATTATAGCTACCATTGTGAAATAGGTCTTTTACTGGTGTATGAATAGTAATAATTATAATAGATCATGGCCCCTATTCTAAAGATTTACATACTTATATTACCCTTCTTTGGCTCTTGGTTGAGTTTCTATATGAACCTGTTGGTCAGAATCTCTTGAATTGTCTTTAATTGGCATTTCATATAGATTGACCCCTTATATATCGTGTAGATACAGAACAATTTATTGCAGCAAAGACGTCCTTGTGTGTTGGCTATTAAAAATACTGGTAGATTTTACTGATGCAACTAAAAACTTTATTAATTTAGTCAAAATTTCTCTATAAATTTAACCATTCAAAAATCTCATAGATGTACCAATGGTAATTTCATGCTTTAATAAAATGATAACATATACTATGAGGGAAGACTTCACGAAAACAACAACAACTTGAGCCATTCATTTTTTTATGCCCCCCCCCCCCCCCCCTCTCTTCCACATCATTAGATGCTGTGGGGGAGAGGGAGTATACAGTGATTGCCTACTATTTTAAAATACGACTGTCATGTCAAGTAAATACAGGTCACGCTTAGATTTGTCAAAGGCATTCCTTCCCAGCTGGTCTATTTTGATTAAACTGGCTTTTCGGGTAATTTATTTTGCCGGAACGTGATAAATGGGTCACTTTTGACTTAAAAATGAAAGTTCGGCTGGCGAAATATTTGCTTAACTTTATCAAAATAACTACTTTAGCAAAAATTTCACTCTGTTTGGTAAATTTCAAGCTGTGTAGACTTAGAAAAGTCAAATAGCGGAATTTTAATGACACCCTTTGTAACCATTAGCTATACAGTGCTATTCAATGGTGTTAGCTAATAAATTTACCCATTTTTTATGTAAATTTGTAAGTAATGGGGTCAAGATTTGTTGACAGAAGTAATTGAACAATATTGAAGACATTGTACAAAATTGCTGAAAAGTCAAATTGTCAGTTTTTGTAGAAGGTTTGATAGGATTACAAATTTGTATCTTTTAATTGAATATTAATAAATCTGGTATAAGATTGATTATGAATATTATAAGCCTGAAAACACAATATTAACTGTTCCATTAGTAAATTAAAGATACAGTCCAACTAGAAGTTAAAGAGCATGCTTTTGATAGTGGTCATCTAATCAGATTTGTCTGTATTTAATGTCTTTGCATGGACACCGAACCATCGCCTATTTTATGATTTATCAACTATAAAGCAAACATTTTTCTGTATGAATTTTGTTCATAATTTGTGTATAAATGCTTTTATGCGGAGATGATAAAGGCTGCTCGTTGTGAGGTTAGGATTATGGATGAAAAACTTTGGTGTCATGTTTGTTTTAATGAGCTGTTGTTAATTAGGTCACATTTTATTGGCATTACTGAAGAACACCCACCTATTATTTCATGATGTAGGCCAAACAATCCCTGGAGGTTATAGTTTTATTAACACCCAAGTATTCTATTATGATTAATTACATAATTATGTAATAATAATATTTACTGCCCTCTGTTTATTACATGACATATATTATCTCACAGGTTAGGGCTTCCTGTGTTTATATGATTGTAAGCTAATGACTTCAAGTATAAAACACTAAAAGCCAAGATAAAACAATTAAATATCAATTATAAGTCATGTTAGAGCTATAGCTTTTAAAGTGATACCACATTTTTTACCCCAACTTTCCCCAATACTCACTCATAGTCCTCTGATTATATTTCAGTTCTATGAGTACTTTTTGTACAATAGCATACAGGTGTTAACATTTCACCAAGACTACCTGAGCTGATGATTAAAAACGCAGGTGTTGACTTCATGAATGGACTTGGGCTAACCACCAAATTGTGGTGCTTTGGGGTTATAGGAATCTTAATGCAATTTGTTTGAACAGGATGTTTTACCATAGGACCATGAAAATTTGTTCCATTCTGTCATTCATCACTACAGTGGAATTCATCTTCAATATTGCTTTTGTTACAAAGTGTACCAAATTTCTCTGAGGCTCATTTTATGTACCTTTGGGTTGATTGATAACTCTTTGATGTAGAATTTATTACTTTGGGGAAAAAGTATCTGTACTTTTAGTGAAGTTTTGTTAATTAACACTAGCACATCAGTTTTTATGGTCAGGTATAATTGTCATTACCATGGTTTGGGGAACAGTTCATCAGACCTAGTAATGGCAGGAATATTGATGTTTCTGATGTTGTTCTCATTAATATATGATAGCTTTTTAATGTTGTTGCAAATACTTGTACATTTTTTAATACCTGTACATTTATTTTTCTGTTCAGTATTCTGCATTATGTCTTTCACTCAGAAATATATGAGTTTAAGAAAGCAAACCATGATATTACAAAGGATAAAAAACCTGACTGTGGCAGAACTAAAATATGTTCGCATTATTTAGTTCCAAACTTACTTGTAATAGTATGTGGTGTCGCTGATTTTATTGAATTATTATCTGAATAAAGTGCTCTAAATCTGATCCATGTACAGACGTTTCTTACCGGTATGTTGTAAGAAGTTAAAGTTCCAAAAATTATCAAACTAGACGTGGAAATGCAAAGCTTCCTATATTTTAGATGTCATAGCCTTTTATTTATCTACTTTTCTCTCTTTTCTTGTGTTTTGACTCATATGCTCATGTTTGGTTTAAGTTTAATTACAGTGTTAACTCAGGTCACAGCGTACAAACAAACATCTGTCCTCTTTGCAGCTTTTTTGTCTTGTTTTTGTATGTTTTAAAAGTTGCTGATGCATTGCTTTTGTATAAGTTTGCTTAATTAATTTTAATTACTTCTGTCCTACTAAATCTCCTCCTGTTTTTTTAGACAATGGTTTAATGCTGAAATGAGATCTATGTTAAAAGTAACATGCTGATTTAATACAAAATCTGCATTTCAATTAAAAAAAATTGTACTTCACACCAGTTGATGTAACCGTTGGCCTCTTTTTGTCATTTTAGTGATGGGTCTTACTTGAAGATATACCAATCACATGTTACAATTATGTTTCTTTCAAATTGACTAAGTGTTGTTGTCAATCAAGTATTGTTTCTAATAATGTTGTACTGTTGCTTTAATTGTTAGGTCTTGATAGGATAAAGGTCAGAATAACATTGACCTTGACATTTTGATATGTATCGTTTTTGATTGATACATGTTTTAATTATGTGTATGTGGAGGTCATTAAGTGCTTTGTACACTTTTTGAATTTTATCATTAGAAGTAATAATTTATTTTTGGTATCATTTCAGGGGTGCAACTGACTCCTTGTCCCCTCCTGTCAGATCAGCTTCATTCTTACAAAAGACTCGAGAACTCTCGGAACGAGCAAGACAGGCTGCGGTTCAAGATGATAGCGTTCTGTTCTCCGAGTCCAAGAGTTCATCTGCAAGGATGAAGCCACGTCAGCGTCGTATAGAAAGTTTTCAGTAAGTTTACTTTTTCTGATTGCAATTTTATACGCATGATGGGAACATGTCTGAATATGATGAAAACAAATTAAAGATGGATGTTGTTGCTATGTTTTATTGTCCAGGGCGAGACATTTGTTTACCGATATTTTGCAAGTAAGCAAATATTTTTTTAGGGTTAGGTGCATTTTGTGCACATTATGCGAATGACATGTGTTACAGCAGGGTGTAGGTTTTCAGACAGTATTGTTAAAGGCTTTTTAAGAGCTATTTACAATTAATTCCTCGAGGAGATAAACAAAATGATTAACAATGGCTGTTTGTATTGGTTGCATCTGAATGCAAAAAAATCACATTGATCTATGCTACAGTGTATGATCATAAAGCGATTTTTCTTTTGATAAGGTCGCTAATTCTATTCGGTATTTCATTGGATACCGTTATAGGTCTCGACAGACTTTGCGTAAGATAGATTATTCAATAATATTATGATATGGTATGGGTTTTTTATGCTAAGCTCACTGATCAATTTAAGAGGGTTAACTTAAAGTCGAAGTACGTTTTTTTCGGATGATCGTGCAATTGTGTAGATTTAATGGCATTCCGTATTTACAAACATACATGATTACCGGTATGTAGATTTGGACCTTAATTTACGTTGTGATTTTTTTTTGTGTATCACATACGTACATGACGGTTTTATTGGTATTGATGTGTTACAAGCTGGAATAGACGGCTGTGTTTGATGTATATACATGAGATGCACCAGGTAGTATTGATTTTAAGCTAGCCAGGTAAATAATTTACCTTATAAAGAAAGAACATTGATTTCCCCGTCTACATAGCTTGTCATATTTTTGTGAATATCCTTTGTGCTATAGATTTACATACAGGAATTAATGGTGAAAATCGTATGTTTTAAAATCTTCTAAATGATGTTATTATACAAAAAATGGATAAAATAGTAATAAAAATGGTAAATATTGTTTACTCTTACAATTTGCCCATCTATAGAGCTATGATGCTCATTCGATTTTTATCTCACTATAAATAAAAAAAAATAAAAATATTTGTGTTAAGAAAATTTAAATAATCATCATTGTTCACAGGGGGATTTTAATACTTTAGAAATTTTGTTTATTTTTTTCAATTGATACCATGGATTCTGTGGTTTAGACTTATTAAACTATTTCTATCTATCTGTTTAATTGCACAAATTACATACCTTTACAATGAATCATGATATTCATAACCAAAGGCTAAAATCATTTGTAAAATACATACCATCGATTGTGTCCTGTGTAAAATCTGTTCAAGGTAGTAGAATACACATTTATTAATTTTTCAAAATCTAGAAAGTTGTCTACATTAAGTGATGGAAATTACAGTGAAACCATAAAATAAAGACTACCTATCTGACACACAAAAAGTACCAGTTGTGATATTGTAGAGGTTTTACTATCAAACTGAAATACAGTCAAACATGTGTTCCTAGCCACCATGTGAATAAAGGCCATTCTTATAAAAACTGTCACTGATTATATAGAACAGAATGACCTCTGAAGAAAGGTCACCTGTCTATAAAGGTCACATTTTGTCTTTCCAAAGGGTGACCTTTGTTCACAGGTTTGACTGCACTGACAAGTGTCAGAATATGGTCTGAAAATTAGTGGTTGTTTTCAATGAGGAGGTTGTAATATTGCGGTGGTCACCATGTACGGTTCTACTGTAGGTTTTGTAAACTTGGCTGTGTCCTGCATGGGACAATTAATATAAAATGTTGTAATATACTGAAACTCCTATTGAAGCCTTCAAGACTTTCAGTATGAAAAATATGTAGAATAATTCATATTAAACATTGTTATGAAATGCTTTATTATGCTCCCGCATTTCGAAATGGTTTAAGGGGCATAAAGTGTTAATACCCCTGTCTGTCCGTACATACCAGAGGTAGGTTCTGGAGTTAGGGTTAGTACAAATCGACATTATGGGGCAACAGTATGTACAAACCATTGTTGTGGGGTTAAATTTTCTCTTGTGGGGTTAATAAAATACTCTTGTGGGGTTGAAAAATAGTAAAGGAATATAGAAGGAAAAAACCCATAATGTAGCTCTCGTAAGAATGTCCGTTCAAATTTTGGTTTCTGAGCAATATCTCAAGAAAGGATTGGTTTCATATCTTACATGAAGGTGTATAATAATAAAATACAGGCCTAGTTCAATTTCCGTTAAAATCCAAACATTTTCTTACGAGTTATGGCCCATTTTTGACTTGGATCTCAGCGGGGACATTCGTGTCCTCTGGACACATTTCTAGTTTTCTTGTTAAGAAATTTGTTCGATGATTTTTTTAGTTGTGCCTTTTCAATCAATTAACCCAAAATAGAAAAGATTCAAATATTTCATCATGCTTAAATTTATCACGTCATGATTTCACTTTCAATGCCTGACGGCTAATTATATGAGAATTAAATCAGTGTAATGAAAATACAGTGCATACTTTTATGGTATCAAATATTGTTAACTTGTGTAGTCTGGACTGTGGTTTTTGAATTTATTTCCTTTTCCGTCTATTTCAGTCATTTGAGTTAAAATTTATTACATAAAAAAATCAGTAATGATTGTTTATTAGAAGATACAACATAATTGTCATCTGGTCTGTTGGTGTACGCCTGAGCCAACTGTTGATTGCCTTAGTTATTTGATGTATGCCCATTCTCCTGAAAATGCTCAATGAACGATATGTTGAGGCAAAGCATTTACCAGTGAAAGTTTCAAAAACCCAAACATTTCCTAGGGATCCTCCATGGTCTTGTGGGTTATTGTCCCTGTCTCTCATGGCTGTGATTTTGAATCTCACTCAGAACGAGACAAATTCACAATGTGTGGAAGCTGTCAAGTTAGCCTACAGACAGTAGGTGCTTCTATTCATGATTGTACACACTGTGGTTCTTCCTACACTGTTAATGCTGGGAAAGACATAGTCCTTCGAGAAATGTGACAAAATGTTAACATTTTTTTTGCTTTCAAATCCGTTCCCTAGTAAAATGTTTGGATGATTTTCCTTAGATCTCGATACCACTCATTTTCGATGTAGAAAAGCCGATAGTTCTGGTAACCTGTCCTAAGAAGTTATTTGGATATATCATTACTTGAGTAATTCAGTGGTATGGGTTTATCTAACTAAAAGGGAAAGTTATGTTGAGTCATTTATTATTTGTTCTTTTTAAAAGATTCTATTTTTGTGCATGCTAGATTAAGCAAAAGGCGTTTTCCTGTTTATTTTACGTGCAAATATTGACACATTGTGATCACGTAGACAAGTAATCAGAAGTAGTTATCGTCTTCCACGAAACAGGTAAAAATAGTCACGAAATTAATTAAAGAAGAGACATGTGATGTAAACAAGAACCTTGATATACGCAGACATTTAATTAACAAGAAAGTTGTCAAGAAATTTGATGTGACAATGATGGCACGATCTTGTTCGTTTCACATATTTTGAATAGTAGAGAATGATACATAATAACAGTATATCCTTCTATTTTGAAATCTGACTGATATACCATTTCTAATTCTTTAGTCTCCATATATTATTTTTATTATCAAAACATGGTAAACCATTAACTTACGAGTTACTGTCAGTTTTAATGATTGACAGAATCTGATATTCAGCAGGACAACAAGGGTCAGATTGCAATATTGTCTTTGGATGATCTTGGAACATCAGAATATTTCAGTTGTCAATGAATATACAATAACTATGCTTTCTAATGTGCGGAAGAAACATTCTGTTTCAATGCATTTGTTGTTGTTGAAACACTAATATTTTCTGAAGTTATCGAAAGAGAATTCAGTTACCCTCTAAAAACTTCATTTAAAAGCTAACCTTAGTGCATGCAACAGGATAAATATTTAATCTTGCGCAATCTTTGCACATTTTTGCAGTACAATGTGCAGATGAAACACTTCATAATCTATTGGCCATCTTAAAGAGATGTTTAAAAGTTTTATGGAATAAATGATTAAAGCAGAAATCATGTGAATTTCTTACCTCGAAATCAACCTGTATTATAATATTAATGCAATTAAACCTTTGTGATTTCTTAGCTTACACAGAATAAATCAAAATCAAAGTTTACAGGCATATTTCAGTGCGATTCCATTGCTTTGATAAGATTTTAGATCAAACTGCCTTAATAAAAGCATTACCTATGCATGTGGTAGGGTAATTTCACTTCAGATATCTTGAATGGTAAAACATACCATGACGAAAAAATTCCCCCAGGGTGTTGTGGACCGTTGGAATTCATTACTGATTACAGTTACTGTTAAATGTGCATAATATGATGTCATTCTTTCGTTTATATTACTATTACTGTCAATTTCAATGATTGACATATGATGGATGGACGAAAGAGACCTTGACATTCAAAGCACACATACATGGTCTACATTTAAGATAGATTTAATTTTCTTCATAGTTTGTTGTGAGATTTGGCATGTCAGTGGGATAAAAAATTTCAGTTTTAAGTAAAAAGGCCTTTTAAAACAATGTTTGTTTCTGGTTTATAATATATGCTCAGTAAAAATACGGGGTAGGTAGGTCAAGCTTTTTGTTGATGTTTGTTTGTTTACTCTTGAAAGTGTGTGAAAAGGTAAAAAAAGTGAGAAAGTGGATTTTAATTTCTTGGGCTAATAAATATTCCAGGGTTGCAGGGAAAATTTAGGGTATGTCTGGTAACCAGAAACAAAAAAAGATTAAGCCTAGCATAGATGACAATTAATTGCAGAAAATGGAAAATGAAGGTCTTTTTAAGTTGGATCGTGAAAAAGAATTAAATTCAATATTGCCAATTAGCTTTTGTTATTGTACATTTTTTTTGTATAAATAAACAGATTTTTCATTTTGGTTATTACTCCTAATTTCATATATTAATGCTATGGCATGTTTATTTGTTTTTTTGTTTTCTATGGGTATTTTTGCCAATCTTGATTTAAAGGCGGTCAAGAACGAGTACAATTTTAACATGGTGGTTTGAATGTGTCCCAGTTTCTTGATACTAAAACATAATTGTCCATTTAAGTACAATATTTGTATATTAAATGTCAATTCTGTCTCGAGCTATATTTATTACAAGTTTTTATCTTAATGTATTTATAAAGGGACTGTGTCCCCTTCTTTCACTTTGACAGTCATGAATAATTAAATGTTATTGACACAGTCTATCTTGTCAGCCTGTAGCCACAAATTTTATGAGCCAATACATTATACTGCATTATATGGATACACGGGTGTCGTGACATCAGACTAGCGGTCACCCTGTTTTCCTGTGGATTAGATAGATAGTGAAATTTTATACCACCAATTTGTGGTTTTTCAGATTTATTATATTCGAAAAAACGTGTTGCCGATAGGTCACTCTGTTTTGAAATGGATTTGTTGATAGTGAAATTTAATATCACCAATTCGTGGTTTTGGGATTTCATTAACTGAGTGAACGTGTTACTTGAAGACTAATTCATTCTCATACTCCGGCCCTCAGCTGATAACGTCCATATTTGTACATACACCAACTGTGGAATTTTGCCTATGTTTGAAGTGATAACAACAATTATTTGATAATTTATGGAAGTTCATTTGATAGACTTGTTTGTGGTCAACAAGCTTTAACCGTTGACTTCCGTTACCCGTACACAGGTTCAAGGCTGGGTACCGACTTTGTAGAAAAGAAATTGGTTTATAATTTCAATCACTTGTGCTGAGTTGACTTTTGTCATGAGGATGAAATGTTACCAAATGGCCAAGTTTTTCAGCAAATATGTGGTTAACAAATAGTAAACAGGACATAAACTTCATTTGGCAACATTGGGTAAGTACCTCTGACTTGGCTTTGATTAAACAAGTTTACGATATTCACACTTTGGTGTGATGTTTTCTTCTAAGATTTTTGTCGTAAATTGTGCCCTTTGTCCTTTGGCAGTGCTCTTGAAACATTAAACTAACAAAAGAAAATGAAGATAAGTAAGTCTTGGTGGTGAATTTGCTCCTGTTCAGTTTGTGAGTTACAAGGGTCAGCTTAGTTGCTGGGCATTCAGTGATTTCTGCTTCTTGCCCACCTGCACCTTCAATAAGAATGTCAAAAACAACATTGTTAATTGATTAACTTGTAATAAATGATTGTTGACTTCCGTGACATCATGTTTGTTAGATTCTCATAGCTTTGTAATATATAGACATGGTGATAAATCGTTGACGCAACTATTCAGTTCGTACTCAATGACTTTGTAAAAATGACACGCGTGTTCCTTTTAATGATCATTGGCCTTTCGTAAACTGGCCGTGCCGTCGTTTACAAGATTTTAGATAGCCCATGACGATCAGACTGTATCTTATTTCAGTCCAGCTTTGTGTGTTTTAATAATGTGAATCAGAAGTTCATTCAGTCATTGTACTGATGTCATGTGTGTCAAAATTCAAAAACAAGACTGGTCCCTAGTCATTGCTGGTGAGATCCTTTGTAAGTTCATCTCTGTGACCTTAGACTTTTGAAGGTCCAGTTAAAATTATAAAGTACCATTAATGAGCTCTTCATTGTTGGAAGCTATAACATAATTAGGACCAACCAAGTAACAACTCTTCATAATGAAGGTGAGTTCCTCACAGAGCACCTGCTGGATAATTTGTGGTTTCCAATTTAAAGAGTTGCTGATTTCTATCTCATCTTGTCAAAGATATTGCCAAATGTTTGTATGTGATCTCTAACCTTCGATTCCTTTTCAAACCCATAAAGTCATTTCCTTCTCAGACTAATGTGTACTTATAAAAAATAGTTAAGAAAAACATGGTATAATGTGAAATAATGTCAGGGCCCTAGCTGCACTTTAGAGGAAGGGGCCCCTGGCCCTCAAGTAGGGGAATTTCGCGTCATTTTGAGGAAAAGGGGAATTTCAGGGAATTTTTTCAACTGCCTTATAACCCTGCAATAAACATTTTAAGTTTAAAAAAGCTGTATTTAAATATATTATATACATAAATTATATAATATACAATTAATCAAAGGTTAATAACTTAATATCAACCATTTAAGCGAAAAAAAAATTATTTTGTTTTTTGGAGGGGAATTTTATCAAAAGTAAGGGAAAAAAGTATATTATTTAAGAAGGGAATTGGGCCAAATTTTGGCCCCAAAAAACTTCAAATGAGAGCCCTGAATGTTTATCTGATAATTTTATGTAATTTAGATTAACCTGCAAAACGTGTTTCATTTGTTTGAAGTTTGTGTTCAGTCGGATAATCAGTGGTATTGACCTTTACAATAATTGACCAGTTTCTTATAATTCCCTTTGATTAAACGTAAACATCCGAATGATTTGAGTTATCTTCCTTATCTGGCGTCCGTATGGTCTTATTACCTTGGTAACATGGAAACTGCATAAACATTCATTATACGAAATAGCAATCTAATGACAAGGTCTTGGTCGTTTATGGTCAAATAATGTGTGATTGTGGAAATAAATTCATCTTTAAATGGACGGGCTCTGTCGTCAACATACTTGAAATGATGTTTGATTCGTTAATAATGGGTATATGTCGCTGAGCGATGGTATGTTGATCGCCTTTGACCGATGTGACACAAACCACTGATTATCTTGTAAGTTCTGAGTGAAATATGGTGACCAAAAATTTCAACAACTTTAACGGGGATTTATGGTGTTAAATAAAGAAATTTGTTTGAATAATGAAATTCAGCATACATGTATATAGTATTATGTTATTGTGATTAGGATGTGAAATTAAATTTGAATTACTCTGATGTTTGAGATTTTTATATTAGCAGGTTAAGTTCAATCAGGGATGCTATATTACAGGGATGTGCAACCGCTTATCATCCACTGATCAAGTATAGATTATCAGTGCCTAGGCTAGTTAATGAAAGCAAAGGTATCAAAACTACCGAAATTACCATGAAAATGACACAAAGAATCGATAATTGACAAAAAGTAACATTAGTGGTCTATGATCGACTCAAGTTCCTCGTAGTTTTTATTTGTTTGTTATTAATTTTCACAACTTATTTTTCTAAATTAATTTTGAGAAAGAAATGCTTATATTATGCAAATTTTGTAGGAAAGAAATGTTTACATTATGAAAGTTTTGTTCGATTTATGAGCTCAAGCAGTGATGCTACACCTGGCTCAAGACGAAATTAATTTTCACTGCTATTTTTTTTATTTAAATTGATTTTTTAAAAGAAACGATTATATCATGAAAATATGTATGAACAATTGAAATACATGTAGTATATTACATTATGAAAGTTTTGTACAATTAAATTTATATCGTGAAACTTGTTTTCGAATTATCAGCTGAAGGCGAAATTTTCACGGAAAAAACTTGTGAAAGAAAAGTTATATCATGACAACAAATGTACGATAGAATGCTAAAATTTGACTTTAAATTCGTGAAAGAAACTTTTATATTATGAAAAAATGTACGATCGAATGCTAAACATTTTAATTAAATTAAATTTGTATAACAAATATTTATATCATGAAAGTTTTGTTCGATTTATCAACTCAAGACCAAATTTAATTTTGTATCGTGGAACTTTTTTTTATTTATCAGCTGAAGAAGAAATGTTCATGGTTAAACTTTTATTTAAAGAAATGCTATATATCATGAATGTTTTGTGCGAAAGAAATGTACGTATATGTTATACATTTTATGGTGAAAAGTTTGTTATTTGTAATTTTGATTCGTATAACTTTATCTTGTTATTGATCTTTGTTTTTCATAATGTATGTCTCTATTATAGCGTATCAATTTTATTAGCCAAAGACTTAATCTGTAACTTTTAATATTCCGCCAAAATGGCGTACGATATGCCCTCGTATAGTCATAATCATAATCTCGGTGACGATCTTTACTGATTACAAGGAAGCAATCAATAAATCCGGATGGAAAACAGTATGGGGTAGTCTATATGTTTCATAAATCTACATTGTTTTCACAGCTGCGCATATGTCATTTGAATGCATTAGGTCACGGTGTGTGACCATTAATTGGAAACAACAGGGTTCCACCAATTAAATCTAATGTCAGAATTTAAACCAACATATTCACATCATATTGATCATGACAGTAATTAATCATTGTTGAAAAACTGATATTATTTTAGCAAATACAAAAACAAGTCAAGTACCTGAGATCACAGTGAAATATTCGTGGCGATTAGCATAAAACCATAATTTGGTCGACCTTACAACTAACCCATCATTAAAGATGTACATTATTAATTACCAGATAAATATTGAATAAGATTAAAGTTATGTTTCTTCATTGCTCTCTTCATTATAAACAGATATAGAATAACTGCAAGGAATTCTGTTAGCATTATAATGTACGTAATATACCGTCATTATTTCAAGTCTTTGACTAAATGTAGTAGATATTTAAAGAATTGATCTGTATCTTATATTTCTGTATGGAAAGGCATGTATACACGTATTCTATGTTTATGTATGTACATAATGTTCTACGAGTCATGAATAAACTGTTTGACTTTACTCAATCTGTAAAATTAAACTGTTGACACGCTTCGTGTATGAATTGATGTACATATATTGTTTGTCACATGCCAGTTGATTCTCAATCAGCCATTGTTATGAATTGACGATTTCGAATAATAGGTGTGAAAATATGTGCATACCAAATAATATATTCGGGTTACACTGTTTCTGGTTTGCGCTAAAATCTATGTAATTTAGTGCTTATATGATGCTTTTTCGTTTTGCTATGCACCGATAAAAATGGATCATTATCGAGAGCGAAATAAGGTACTACAGCAAAATAATTCTTGAAATTATTGTTATGCCGTCAATACAGACGTACGTCAGTCTCAAAATATGGAAGAAAATTTCCATGTTTAGTATACCTTCACATACAAATGGTGTTGCAAAAAGTGAAATATTTTCCTCGTCAGATCAGGCCGCCATTGAATTGAATCGTAAAAATGGGGTCATAATCAATCGCGAAATTGTGTTCTTTTACAAAAGTAAGCATGAAAATATTATCATGCCGCCAATATCGACGTGTATAAGTGTCAAACTATGGAAGAAAATTTTGATATAGAGTATATCTTCACAAACAAATGATGTCGCAAATAGTGCAATATTTTCCTCGTCAGATCAGGCCTCCATTTTGTAAATTGTAAAAACTGGGTCATAATCGATCGCTAAATTATGTATTATAACAAAATAAAACATGAAAATATAGTTATGCAGCCAATATAGAAGTATGTCACACTTCAACCACGGCAAAATATCGTGAAATTAAGAATATCTTCATGTACTAAAGCTGTCGCAAAAAACTGACATTTTCTATTGTGCGACCATTTCGGTCAAATTATCACGTCAGTTTTATTTTCGAACGGTCACAAAAACTTGGAAATCTTTAGAACCACTAATATTTAGAAACAAAATTACAACATCTGTAAAATATTTAACACTTTAAGATCAATATATAAAAAAACTCTATGCAAAAACAGCATTTATTTAAGCCGATGGAAGAGAAATTTGACCCATATTTTATCTGCTAGATACCGACATTAACGGTAAATGCGTGCGCATGCGCTCTCGCGCGAATATCCCTAGGCACTGTTTTTCAGCCAGTTTCCGTCCGTTGCGTATCCCTGTAATATAGCATCCCTGGTTCAATTGATGGTATTCATGAATGGCATAGTTTGTTAACTTTTGAATAATTTTTTTGTATAAATACCTTCCAATTTCAATATTTTCCATGCTTTCCTGAGAATCAAACCAAAATTTGTCCAGTTTTTTTGTGAGTGTCATTTATAATCTGTGAATATTATTTCCAATGACCTTGACCTAAGGTTAATTATATAATACCATAGGGATCATTACACGTTGAAAGTGTGCTTAAATTTTATTACGGCAATTAATAGGATAATATGTTTGATGGTTTGATGTTGTTAAAAACCCATAATTGTGAAATTTTAATTGACAAGCGTGAAAGGTCAATTTAAGAATGATGAATATTTATGCATACAAGGAAGTGGTGTGTGTTTTACAAGCTTGGTTATTGGCACAACAGTTTTTATGAAAGTATCTCGATACACTTTGGTATGCAGGAATGCGCATTTTTATTTTCATCTGACCTTTAAACTTTTGTTTGGAACACATCCGTCAATGAAAGTTTGGATATCTTTGTTTGTATCCTGAACACTTTGATAATTCGTCTGAGTTGGTATGCGACAATCGGCTGTTTTAATTCCAGAATTTGATTGGATTAAAGATTGTAATGTTTAATGTTAATTAAATTATAGAATATCAAACTAAGTGTTTCAAGTGTTATATGCATAAGTTATCGTTTGATCTTAATATAATTTTGATTGGATTAACCATTATAGAAATGCTGAGTAATTAATTAGTAGAGGAATTTTAAGCAGTTACTTCTACATGTATATCAATTATATGATATATATATATAATCATATGTTTTGTTAATATTATGAAGGTTGTTCAGTGCATAATACATTTTTTGTCCTTATCTTTTTAGCCATTTTTACTTATTAACTTATTGAAGAATTTATAATCTGCTGTAAATTTTGTAATCTACTTAGACTCAAAGCATTTACGTGAACTTTCGTAACGGCCCACTCTGCAACTTCAAAGTATGTAATAAATGTTTGCTATCTTTACTTATTATATTCTTAAGAACATAAAAAAGGTGTCCACAAAAAAGGTATATATTATTTCATTCAACCAATAGCTTTTAAACAATTATTTGCTTATCAAATTACTTCGGAATATTTTAACCGAAAAAAAATATTCGCGTTTGTTCCGTCATTGTGAAACCAGATTTTTTAACGAGATACTGCGTAATAGCTCTTCAGTCATTTTGAACATATCTTGTCATGTCTTTTGTTTGAGCGGCACCTAATTTGTGAAGTCTTAAACGTGTTGAATTAGTCATACTCTGTCATGCTTGTTACCTATGAAATTGGACACTTATGTATTTTTTATGAATTATTTTGAAGTTTAACACTCAACACGGTTGTGGCAACCTTGATAAGGTTTTTTTTGTCAAGGGGTTCTGTAAGGGTAAAAAAGGGCAATTTATTATAATGGAGGGGAGGCCAAAGGGGCTGTTATTGAGGGGGGATAATCCCTGTCAAATAGTTCTTCATATTTCATGAACTATTCATAAAGAATGCAAGAAAAGTTCATGTTTTCATGAATTCCATTTGAAGGGTATTTATGCCTCATGTTTTTAGGGCGATCATAATTATTTGTCAAATATATTACATGTATATAAGTTTTTTTATTTTTCTTTTGTATAACATGGAGCTTGATAGTAGCTTGCGGATAGAATGTCGTCAGTACTGGGTAACGGTCTAATTGAAGTCCACGATATGACTGAAATATTGTTGAAAATGGTGTTAAGCCCGAAGAAAAAAAAACAAATTGTCATATGTATCAATATCTTTAATCAAGCCAAATAAGAAAATTTGATTATACTTGCATTTGTTGTACACTTCTTGTGTACTGCTATTTGTTTACTTCATTTAGTACATAGTAAATAAATATTGAATGGGAATTTTTATAAAAATCTTGCTGATTCACTTCCATGAATGTCCAATTCATTACTGCGTAATTTGGCAGCCTAATTACCGTGTGATATTCAATCAGGGTGAAAAATTTGCTCTCATTTTTTTGTTCCTGGTCTCTCGAAAGCTTGCACAATTCAATTTTAAATACGTATTCTCAAATTACCTCCCTTTGTTATTGACATTCCAGTCACTGTGCGGTTCAGTGACAAACAAACTGAAAATATAACATTAAGATTTCTTATCGGTTCACCGGATCAATTAAGGGCCATTCGGTGGACTTTCAAACTGATCTTGCCAAGTTCTGTTTTTACCACGGGTCATTTCTCTTAAATAAGATTCGAATGCTTGTCATATGCTTTTTGTTGTCAATCGTGCAGAAAATTTTAATAATCTATTTTAAGTAGAAATTAACTGTCGAGGAAACAAGTTGTCCCTTGTTCTGGTCAAATGTTGGGATATAAAAAAATGTTGAAAACAAACATTTTCAAGGTTATATCGAGATAAAAATGACTTCCATTTGTCATAAATCTATTGGAATAATATTTATATCCATCTAAACAGTGAAAATTATGGATTTATTGATTACCATGAATTTTGGAAATATACCAGTATAGACCATTAATTATGCGGTTCCCTTTCAACAGATTTTCAAGGTAATGTCTTCACATGGTAAAGGTGATTTACGGATTACAAAGTTCACATTCAAGAATGAATTATCCGTAGTGATGATTGGTATTATTAGTCTTTTTTCTCACTTTAATTTTGTTTGCATACTTATTCAAATGTTGAATTAAAAAATTGAGCTTGAAGTCCTGTCTCCATGACTGTTTCACAAAAAATCTTGCAAGAAAATCATTTTAATTCAATGTTCGAACTTCTATACACTGTTAGATTTGGATGTTTTCTTAGATTTGACTGTCAAACATGGCGGAACTTGCCGAAATTAAAAAAAAATAGCTTGCAAATAGTTTCCATTGACTGGTAGAAATCTGTGGGGTTTGGTAAAGATATGGGAAATTTACAAGAAACATGGAAGGGAATATTTTCAAGTATGATAAAACCTTTCTCTGATTTGGTTTTATTTTGCCCCACCCTGAAATAATTATCAGAAATATGAGTCATAATATGCATAACAACAACAATTATAAACATGCAGATGAAATTGTTTGTTAGATCTCGAATATGCATATATCAGTTACCTGTAACATTCATTTTACTATAATCAGAATCAATACAAATTGTCTATGGCCTCCATATATGGGTGTTAGCAGTATTTATTGATGGCAGTAATTTCTTGTGAGCAGGTTTTCTCAATTACTCCATGACTTTCTCCTCCCAGTTACTTTAAGTATTGCTTATATATGTTACCATGGTTACCCGTTAGTTGTAAAGGTAATAGAACATCTTTAGAGGAGAATTGAGTATTCAGTGACTTCAGAAATATAGGTTTGTTATTTTGAAATCACAGTTTTCTCGGAAATTTGTGAATTCCTTCAATTCAAATTTGATTTTGTTCACAGTACTGACGGAATTTATTTCATGCAGGTATATTTAGATATGTGATGATTTAGGCTGTTACAAAGGCATAGATCAAAAATTTTATCATCCACTGGGTGAAATAAATGATATATAAATTGTTAAAGTCCCATTAAATATAGGGGTGATAATGTATTTAGGTAAGCTAAATTTAAAAAAAAAAAATGTTTATCTTGTTCTTAGATACGAAATGAAATATAAGTATAATATTATTATATCATCAAGAAAATTTTTACTGGTATTCTTTGGTCAGCAGAAAAAACAGGATTGGATGAATTGGCGAAAAGCAGAAACTTTCTTTTAACACCTTGAGTACCATAGTTGATTTATTTCATAATAAAAGTTCAATTCATTATAACAATAAGATGTTTTGATTTTGAAAAAGAAAGAAAACAAAAAAAACCTTCATCTGGTTTATAAGGGTTATGTGTCACTGACTACAGTATGTTTATTTAAAGATTGTTGTAATTTGATGCAGAGTTGAAAATACTTCGAACGCAAGCCAACAGTTTGGATCATTGAAATTATTGTTTTGATATCAGCTTAGTATTGGAGTATAACATTAAATATTTCCAATTTTTTTAATGTCCTAATTTTCCAATGTTGATACAAAAACTTCAGCAGGAATCCAAATTGAATCTTAACTTATAGTATTTAATTTGATAAATGCGCTGTATCAATGTTTAAAGGTAGATATTTGTGGATCATGAGTGTTGACCTTTAAAGGAAATCAGTCATTTGGATACCTTTGTATATTTTACATAACATTTGGAATGCTTTGGTTATGTATGTGATAATGTACTGAATTTCTTTGATTTCGAAGGATTATATGGCTTACAGAAAATTGTTTGGAATTTGCGTTCGTCAACTTAGTGCAGATTTTTGAAATTTAAACTATTTAAAATCTAGGTCATTCTCATTTTAACGGAATAACGTGAAAACCACAGGTAAACTTTAGTTTTATAGGATGACACATCTTTCCATATCTCGCCTTTTGTAAATAAACTTAAGATCTATTTGACACATTTTATGCTAGTATGACTAGCTGTTTCGTCAGCAGGTACTTTTACAACACTATATTAATTGTTATTTTAATCTATTCTATGAAAATTATACTATTGCAATTGAGGTATGTACACATCTGATAACATCTGTTCTGATAACTTCATGAAGTTATAAATATTTCTATTTAATATGATGGTCAAGTTACAGGCTAAAGCTGAATATTCTTTGGTTAGCAAGTTGGTTCCAACGGAAATTAAGAACATTCTTTGTGAATCAGAGAATGGAGAAGAAGGATAACTCTTGCACAATCATCGTTAGTAATATTGCAATGTCCTTGTGGCATGAGCATTAGACTGTCCAGTGGGCCACAGTCCATCAAGTACTGTACTGACTGTGCATACATACAGGATTTTGCCTTCACAGGAAGTTTGAAACATACTGTAATGGCCTTAAATATGATTACACATGTTTGTATATATCAGTTTATGGCGGTTTATTGGTGACAGTTATAGATTGGTGACATTCATGATAAACTGTGTATATATAATCTGTAAACAAGTCTTCAGAGCTGATTACATCCTCTATACCTGTTAGGTTATGTTACATCTGATATTGATTCACTAATGTACAGTGTAATGTACTCTGCAGCTTGTTTGTTGCTGTCGCTTGTTGCATCAATACCTCCATGCTCTCCTCATGCAAACGATGATGAGGAATGGTTTTGAAGTCATTGACTTGTCAGTTATTCCACTCTTAGCTAGGTTAGCTTAGCTTCATTCTTATAGTCAGTCTGTACCTTGAAGATTTCAGCTGATTGAAAGTAGATTCTATGGTGATATAAATAAGAATCTATAATCACTTTAGTTCTGAAATTGACTTGTTTGTTTCAGTCAGGAGTTCTGTCCCTTGTTTTGAACAAAGTCGAGGTATTCACAATGAAATAACATTCACATTTATAATCAATAAGGTACACATATATTCTGTATTCCACCGTAGACATCATCTGTAATTTGATCCAGAGATTTATTTGTTTTGAAAATTAATCTCAAAATGATAACTTTAGTGTTTGCTCTGAATATACATTTTAACTTTTTATTGTTTGTAAATGTGTATTACATTACATAATTAATTGTGGTAATGATTTAACTAAGTATTGTGTTTCCTTACGTTGTTATTCTAAGATTTCCGAACTTGGTTTCTTAATTATATATAAACAGGGGAGAGAACTCTTTTTGAAGAGTGTTTTAAGGGGAGATAATCTTCATGTTTTTTCATTCTCTGTCTGCATAAAATATGTATTCTTAAAAGAAGCTGTTGCTTGCAAAAATTGGATAAAAGCTTATTTCAAGGCCTAGGTTGACTGAATGTTTTAATTGGGTCGACATATATTTCACAATTGTCAATCGGGACTTGATTTCACTGTTGGAGATTAACATCATATATATTAAGCTCGTACAAATTGTGGAGAGCAGATTGCAGTAGATTGACCTAAGAAAAGACCATATAAAGCTAGATTTAAAATGTTTGATATTAAGCTATATACGTTGTTATAATGAAAGGATTTCTACTATTTATCCAAAATGATTTTTTATCTGATATCTGTAATTTTGTATATTATAAATCTATGTAATTGTAACCTGTATATTGATTGGTGGATTATTTGGTTACTTAGTCCTTTAATGCAATGTTTGGTTTGCGAAATTTATACTGTATACAAATTTATTGGCATTATTACAGATTAAAACGTGAAATTGGATTTTATGAAATTTATGGATTAAGAGATTTATAATGCTGACTTAGACACGTAACCCATGTTTGTAGAGTTACCATAGCTGATCCTGACTGTGATTCTACCTTTACTTACAAAAAAATATATCCTGATTAGCCCTCATTAGGCGAACTGTTTACTTCATGTTTTGTGGCATTGTTGTATCAGGTGTTCAGTTAGCTGGCCCTTGGATTTTATTGGAAATTAAACCCGGTTTTGTTTCAAATAGTTTCAAATGTGAATGAATATTGTCATTGTTTTTTTACTTTGGCTGTCGCGGATGTTTACGATACCACGGATGTTTTGGATACCAGCTACATGTAGATGTTCCAGTTTAATTGTGGTTCTATTTTAAAAACTTCATGTATAAGTGGTATAAAAAAGGTGTTCTGGAATTAAGTGTGTTTTCACGATGGAGTGAATCTCACAAGTAGTTGTTCTCACAATGGAAAGGTTACAGCGGCGAAGCAGTTGGCAGCATGAGAGGCTCCGGGCTCTGCACCCCCAGAGAAAGATGTCTTTAATGAATATCGGAACATTTGTAAATCTTAAATGGTGGGTTAATGAGCTCATGAATATTCATTTTATTGATTATTTGTGGTCACATGACCAGGTTCGTGTGATGTCCACCTGGTCATGTTTTCTTGTAATTAATGCTTTTTATATCGTTGATATTTTTATTGATGCTCTCAATTTTCCTTCATTTTATTAATAGCATATCAATTATTAGATTGGATAATATCATTTTTTTTTATTTAATTTTATTTTTTGTATGTCATCCCCTGAATTTTTTTTTTATATACTGAAAACACATTTCTATGGGCACTTATGTCCCATGTACTTAGTTACCGGTTGATAAACCAGTATCATGGTGTTTTAATTAACAAACTAAAGCTATTGTTGTACAGAACTGTACCAAATATTATAATTTATGAGTACGTAACTGGATGTAGTCATGATTCACTAGGAAACATGATGTCTCCATCAATGTGATTTATGGCTTTATAAATACCAAGCTGTTGTTAAAAGTACCCAAGTAAAGAAGACTTATGTGATTACTTGTAGCTAAGTTTACTTTTTATTTAGCTTTTCAATCTTCTGTCAGATGTCAAGTGATTTCTGGTCTTATTTGTACACTGCAAGTACAGTAAAATCTCACATTGTGACCACCTCAAAATTACGTCCATCTCGTTATAACAACCACTTATCTTTGGACTAAAATATCCACAGTTATGTCCTCTGTATTTCTACTTGATAATGAGCCCAACTCAATATAATGACCATTTTGGGGGGATCCCAGGGTGGTTTGATATCAACGTTTTACTGTATATGAATTCATATACATTTAATCCTGTGTTAGCAACCACCTCCAAAAAATGGCAACCCTGCAAATATAGGCATTCTTTTAAAACCGTCATTGATTATTTAGAACAAAATAACCTCTGACTAATGGCCATCTGTCAATAAAGGCCACAATTTGTCTTACCCATGGATGCATGGCCTTTGTTCACAGGTTTGAATGTAGTTATATAATTGCCATCCATGTTTGTTACACTTAATAGACAAAGTTGTACAATGCACTTAGGTTTGCTGCATTGCATGTTTGATTATATTTGTTTCTTTACAATTCATTTAATTTAATTAATGGTTATGTAGTGATTGATCATGTACGTTGTCGTAATTCATGATTTAAGTCGTGAAATTTGGAGACTAATTAACATATTTCAGTTTAATGTGGTTGTATGACTGTGTTACTGAGTACAGTTCACACAAATTGGGAAATAATTTCTTGTCAAAAATATATGACATATTACCTCATTACTGAAATAGATTATGACATTTACATTTATTTAATAATTATTCAGTATGTAATTAATATCTTCCATGCTGTAATTGCTTTGTTTTTAAACTCACTTTGTCTGGGTCTCAGAGTCTGTCTTATTTTCATCAATACAGTAAAGCATGGTTGTAGTGAACTCCGACATTGTGAAGTATGATAGAATACTGTTATAGCGAATGGGAAGAATGGTGACCCCGGCCTCCGTGCTTGAGTCGTTAAGGTCTCTGACTTCAAATCAGTGTAACCTCTCACTGATAGAGGGTTGTGGGTTCGAGCAAAGCTACCAACCATGTCTCTTTATGTGAGAAAGTAGGCGGTTCGCAGCTTAAGGAGAGTGGGAGTCTAGTACTGGTTCTTCCCAGGAAAGATGATTAGGTGAATTGCCTGCCTCATATGACTCTGACTGTTGAAAAGGGACGTAAACTCAAATTAAAAAAAATATAAACAAACAAACAGAACTTTGCTATAGTGAACTCTGATATAGTATTAAAACAATTCACAGTTCAGCACAGTTTTTTTATCATATATAGCTATGGCACAATAAGAATAAGAACTTTTCATTCCTCCATAATTCAGTATTTCAAGCACCCCACCTTCTAACCTTAAACATGCATGAAGTCTAAAAACGTCAGTCTCAATATTGACCAATCAGGTGAAATGAAGTTTTATTGTCTCATTTAGGCGTAAGTACATCAAATCCTATTATTATACGTCTTATCTTAATGCACATTGATGCAACTTGGTTAACATCTTATTTGACATTTATACTTTACAGCAAACATATGTAACATTAAATTACATCTAGTTTTATGACATTTCATTCTGATATTATTCATCAATTAGTTATTTAACTCGTAGTGTTAAGTACCTGAAAAACATGGTTTCTTCTTAGCAAATTCCTTTTTTGTTAAATATCAGCTATTTAACTTTTGTCTTTTTTAATTGTTTATATGGTACGTGAATACCTTGAGGTGCAGTCATCTATTGGGTGTGTCAAGTTGCCATTGCTGTCAATGTTATTTTTACTAAATTCCTTTGCTTGATCATTTTATGGGTTCTGAGATCAAGGACTACACTTTGAGTTTTTTTTACTGCATTGAAGTGCAATATATGTATACAATTGAACCTATAATTTTGTTGCCACCTCTGAATAAAGGCCACCCTGTGAATAAAGCCCATTCTTTAAAAAACATTGATTATTAGAACAAATGGACCTTCTAATAAATACCACCTGTCAATAAAGGCCATATTTTGTCTTTCCCAAGGGTGGCCTTTATTCACAGGTTTGACTCTACATTACATATCATCAATCACACGACCTCATCTGTTAGTCATTTTCTTTACAAATGCATGTTGTAATGCATGCCATAAATGTCAAGTGAAGATGTGTCCATCATTGACATCTTCCCTTTAATATCCATCTAGTCCAATTCTTTCCCATCCATTTGCCTGTTTCATTATTTCATTTGTTTGTGCATTAATGTTTAGTTTGTTCATTCAGTACTGTGTCTAAATAATGGCAAAGGAAAACGAGCATGATAAAGAACCAGGAAAAGCTATTTGAAAAGAATAGGGATATAAATGCCCCTTTCTCCTGTATCTTATCTCCCAGTCTCTTTGGGGCGGCCCTGAAATTACCGTAGCTGTTGAAGTGGCAGTTAAACAACCGTTCTTTCGATCTGCTGATCTTCTCTCATCTCTGAGCATGTTGAGCCTAAGAAGAAATTTATTCCCAAGGTTTGTGTACCACCCTGTTAAAACTTACTATCTCATAGTAAACCTTTCAAATCAAAGCATACATGTATGTACTTTTCTTAAATGATCAAATTCCAAGTACATTGTGCTACAAAATGCATTAAAATAGCATAAAATTTCATTGTGAATTCAAAATGTTTTAACTATTCTGATTGGTTAGCTTCAAATTAGATCCATTCTGATTGGTTGATATTACATGATATTGTGTCTTCTGAATGCGTCATCTGCTTATTTACATCATTATACATGACGCTCATGCACTGTCATGCATTCGGAACACCTGGCCATTGGTTACAATTAACTATAATGAAAACATAATGTTTTTACTCCATTGTAAAGAGTAGCAGAATTTGAACAAACTATTTTGTTTGATATATTTCTCTAGATATTTGATGAAATCATTGGATTTATATAATTTAATGTAAAGTGTAATTCATTGATATTACCTGTCCATTTGTGCTTGGAAATTGTTTAGATAGGGAAATAAATAATTAACTTCCATTGATCTTCAGAGTATGGTAAGTTTCATATAAAGAATTATTAAAATTCTTCACCATTTACTGGTCTTATAAACCTATGTTTTAGAATGGTTCAATTTTATGTATTGTCTGTAATACAGCAGAGATCTTGGCTATCACAGTATGAAATCAGACATTTAAGTTCCCTGATGTAATTCTAATGCTTACTTAATAAGAAACTTGTCTGATGTACTAACTAACCATTAAGTACACAAAGTTAATTAGCTGCTGAAAGGTTAGCCAATTGGTTGATGGTTTATTATTTATGAATATCGGACATTAAAGTTGTGCTAGGAGTCAGACGTGTTCTCACCTGGGATTAGTGGTTAATGAGGATGAGGACCTCTACTCTTACTCTTATGTTTCCTTCAGACAGTTCTATTTCTTATGTGATCTTACATGGTTATATTGACATAATAATTTATGGGCATAGAAGTTCTATGGTGGCTGATAACAAAAGATCAGGACATCAATACAACACATAAAATGTAAGCTTGAAAAGGTGCCTCAGATGACCCTGCATGACTGTGGTGTGATTTTAAACTCATTGCAACAAAAAAGAGGCGGAGAAAAGAGTAGTCAGGGTGCTCCCTATCAAATAAGTTCCCTTCAAAGGTGAAACCATTCAATGGAGAAGTCTTTGCTCAGAATTTATTTCATGCATGCAGTTTTTTGTTTGACTGTCTGAAGTTTTGGTTATTTATAAGAAAATGAATGATATGCTCATTATATAAATGATTTTGATAAAACAGTTTTTGTTTACCTTGATGTATGTTTCATTTAACTCATATATAAATCATGTTAAAGTGTTTGATTTAACTTAAACTTATTTTGATCAGTCTGAATGAATGGTAGCCCAGAATGGACATCGTAGATACCATTACATGTAATTTATAAGACCATCTGAAAGAATATAATTATCTCATTATGTTCCTGCTACACCACCATAGAATTGATTGATGTCAATGAGTTATGAAGCAATTGCTGTGAAAATAAAAGATGCAAAATGAAATTACATTAAATTTATTGAGATAATTGAGTATGATTGGCATCTTGTGGTTTTATTTATTACCTTGATATTGCATTGTTAATAATGAAATATTTACAACTCGATAACATCTAACTTGAAGTTATTTTCTGCTACAAGAACTTTTCGTATGTTATAATGACAAGATGTTGTTTTATTGGTTATTGTTAATAAAACATGATTGTATTGACATTATATTGATATTAAACTCTATTCTCGTTTCATTGAGGATATCCTCTGATGTCTTTATCATGTCCTTGGAATTTCTGTCCATTTATTGTAAACACAGTATGCATGTAAATCTATTGGTTTTTTTAGCTTGACTATTTTAACAATATGGAGAGCTATTTTCAGTCACCTTTGCATCAGCGTAGGCGTTGCATATGGTTAAAGTTTTACCTGCAGGTTACTATCATGCACATATCTCAGTAACCACTTACGGGATTGACTTGAAACTTCATTCTAATGTTCAGACGTAGCTCTTTCTAACTTCTTATAGACAAAAGTTTGCTTATTATCAATTACTTAGAATGGTCCTGCATGCTGTCTTTAATATGGACAGCTCTTGTTTGTAGTCAAACTTGAGTTTGGTATGAGTTTGGTGCCCTGTCTTGGGGTCAAGGTCATTTGCAATTATTGTAAGAAAAAGCATTGTGACTGATGACCTTTTCATCGGGTCAAGGTCATAGTATGGATTTGAACTTAGTTTCCATTAAAGATAATTTTAACTGTTAGATGTTAGGTCAAGGTCATGGATTAAGAATAAAGAATGTTATTGAAAGGCATTGACCTTTCAGATAGTTCAAGTCAAGGTCATTGGTACAAATTATTGAATAATTTCATTGTAAATGTTCAGCTTACTGGTAATTTTCTACGTTTGTGTATATATTATGTATATTTAATGTATTAGTTTAAGATTTCTATGAAATATTCATGGTATAATTAGTATAATTCAATGTTTAAAAAAGGGTTGTTTTGAACGAATAAAGCCTGCATGGTCTTAAATAAATCATTTTATTGCCTGTTGAATGTAAGTGGAGTTGATTATTCTAAGCGTAATGTCAATACCTGAAAATTAATTTTTAGTGTTGAATTATATATATTTTTCTTCTGTTTCCTGGCAGTATTGTATGACTACCAAATACACCCTAAAAGAAGCCCCATCGGACTGCTTAAGTACTGTATATTGATATTTTATATTTGTTGAGGATGGACTAAAGAGCGAGAGATAAATTATTATTGTCTATTAAATAATTAAATGTGTGTTTCTGATTACCATTGTTCAAAATGGTGGCATTTACTTTCTGGTCGCTGTGAACTCAGTTTGGCTGTTCAAATGTATTTATATTTTTTAAGGGGCAGCTTATATATATAATGCATTTTAAAACAAGTCTCTGTCAGATGGAAAATAATCAGTAACATAAAGTTATTGAACCCACATCTAGTCCCGAAGATCTGATGAGGGTCATTTTTTATTACGAACATTACCGGTATACAATTTTATTTTTGAGCAAATATTACCAATTATTAATGTCAATTTTTTGTCATTTGTAGTATTTTGGTATGTAGAATGCTGAGATAGTTTGAAGAAAATTAGAAAAAGTCAAAGATAAATGGCATCTAAACATTGATCTTGTACAAATTTACTGATCATATTGATTTCTTGTCTACTTCTGTAAATAGATTAGTTTCCGAGTTGCAATAAATTGATTCTAAAAATACTCAAAAATTTGTGGCAATATTGACAAAAGATTAAATTTCTATCTTTATTACTTTATTTACTCTAACATTTATAAATTGAAGTGCATTCCTTGCTGCTTAAAATTTCCTCCTAAAAAACTAACTCCATTTTGTTTACATTGGTTTTACAACAGCAAATTAGATAAGCACTATGGTACGGTATTTTTCGCTTCGCTGATGTCATAATGGAATAAGGACCGATTTCAAAAACATTTTTGGATTATTTTTTAGCTATTCGGCTAATGTATGCAAATTTGGCAGAAAGCCTTCGAAGTTGTTTCATTATCTTTAAAATCAAGTTTTATCATACAGATAGGAATCTGTCTATGAATAAAAGTTTTGTATGGGAATTATTTTGATGTTGTATGAAAAAATGCAGGTATTTTTCTACATATCAGTTAAAACTCGGCCTGAAGCTTATTTCTGTATATGAGGAAAATAAAATTTGAAATAAAACAGTTTTTGATAAGCTTTTAAAACGTTGAACTTTGTTGATAAAAGGTAATGGAATCAAGATTGCTTTGAGAATTGATAAAAATTTATGGATACATTTTTGTGTTTGAATTTTTGATAAAGATCATGAGGAAATTCATACGAATGAAATAGAATTTTTATGATGAACGCTGATTGTTATCTGTGTGTGAGGAATAGTTTCACATGGATTTCACTGGCTTCAACATCCTCTAAGGTTTGTTTTTAACTAAGTTGTGAGGATGTGATTAGATAGTGTGGTGCAAACAAGCGGGTTCATAACAATTTTTTCTGTTTGCTAGAAATTACAAACAGAATTGCTGACGTAATACGTACAGTAATGTTTAGATTGTGTAAAAAATCTGCATATTCAAATCTTAGCCTCTAAAATTGTTCTTCATCATGTACAAAGGTCTTACAGAAATCAGAGCGGTCATTTCAGGTTAAACTGTTATAATTTGGTAATCCAAAATTACTTCATGTTTAATAATTAAGGCTTATCAGATTATAGCTTTAAGCTGCTTTGGCATCATTGATTCAAATTGGGAAATAATGCTAACATACTGTAAACTAAAAGGTCTATCTATGGTGGGGGTGAACTTAATGCCATGCAATGGTCGGAATTTCACTGGGTAACAGTTGTGATGCCAGAAGTATAGGTCAGTCATTCTACTGGTAAGTTCTGGGTATGAACTCCACCAAGGCCATGATTTATAAGAGCCTATCCATCAACACTGGATAATGGATGCATTTACTCTTTAAATAAACTGTTGTGGTATTCAAATTATCATAATTAAAATATTTCCATTACAAACCTACTGAAATAAACTGGTATAAATTGTATAAGATGATTCATCTGTATTAAGAACAAGGAAATGTATGTCACCTCATTCAAAACAATGTAGCAGGCTTCAGGTTGATGTCAAAACTTCACACAAACAGTTAGAAAATACAAGTTTTATTTGTGGCTGTATTCTTGTTTAACTGAATAAATTTGTTGAACCGATATATACGGATGTGTATAATGTGTACTTACATTGTCATTAAAATGCTTGTGTCTATCTTTGTAGAATATAATCATGTTTTAACATGCCTTGGTACTATATTATCTTGATTCCTGAACCGTTGTCTGGGCGTTGCTCTAAAGTAAACCCCATCTCTTCTCGATTCTAACTGATAGTTGAAACCTTGTCAATTATGTTTAGAATTCTTTCTCCTAACTAGGACATGATTGTGAGTCATTGCTTCCCTAATGGTAACAAATTGGATTTTAATCGAGTTTGGACTCAATGTTTGTGATATAAACTTATCTTTTGCACAGAAGCAATGCAATGTGAATTGAAGTTTAAATAAAATGTTTGGTTTATTTTCTGAAATGATGCCAATTAGGTTATGAGTTTTGATAAAAACCTATGGCTAGTGTGCAGCCCTCTGCAGTATACTTTTGAAGAAAAATTAACCAAAGATAATGATATAATTTGCTTAAGGGTACACTGGTGGGAATTATTTTCAGGGTTATAAAGCTGATACCATTTAGATGAACTATTGTAAAGGATTACCATTAAAGATGCACACCATTAAAAATGTATACCATTAAATTAACATGTGAAGGAATACCATTAAAAATGCACACATATCATTTAGGTGGACTTTTGTAAAGGAATACTTTTGAAAAGTTTCACCATTAAAAAAGCATCCCATTAAAAATAATGATGTACCATTAAAACTAATTGTCTCATTCACATTTCAGCTGACCTTAGACTGCTTTATAAATTTTTGTTTGACTGTTTATTTTTTACACTCTGTGTGACTTCAAATATTTGTTTTTTTACTGAATAAATTGTAACAAGGTTACAAATCCAGGGATTTATTCTGTGTCCGAAATAGATTTTTGTATGTTTGTAGAGTCCAAATCTCTTAAGCCACTAGACGGGCTACATTCTCCATTTGTTGCTGAGTGGAGTGCTCTATAAGGGCTAGCATGTTGAGTCTTTAGGTCAGTGTTTCTTCTAAGATAGGAAAATATTTATTTAGAAATCTATATATGTTGACTTACCAAGGAGGTAACTGCTACTGAAGGTCTTTGTTTTGGCGTTCTGCTTCAGTGTCAATGGCTTCGTAAGGTAATCCGGTCTCTGTTTGCACAGCCTTCAGTTACTGCTGGAGGCCATCTATGTAAAGTTCAGTGACTCTCGACCAGGATTTAAACAAATTTGTCCAGTGTCTGACGATCATGTCACTGTATTTCGCTCAGGTTAGTTTTCAAATGACATCAGTTTGCGCTGTCATGAAATTTGCTTTTGTGTTGAAATGGTGCTTGGATGTAAAAGTTTAGTTTCTCCTTTGTTTGAGATACACTGCATGATTAGTGAAAAATTCTGGTATTAGGAGTGTTAACTGATGTATTGAGAGTTGATGGTAAGATATGGCTCATGGTTGATTTTGATTCATTGAATTTATTACATATTTGATTAACTTGTAGTGATGTTTATTGCATTTGGGATGAATTGTTATTACATCCAAATTTGTGACATTGTACTCAATGATCAGATGATTGTTTCTGCATAATTTACAACATGTTTACAAATAACCTTCGATATTTTATCTGTACACATTGCATTAACGATGTAAGACAATACATGTTAAGGTTTTGGCGCTGAAACGTTGTAACTTTGTTTTGGTCAATTTTCAGATACAACATCTTTGCGTTTAACCTTGAAATATTTCTGTCTGAAGGTTGAATAATTCATTGATGTTTTACCTTACATGTTTTGTTTTTCATTAATTAAAACGTGATGTTCGCTATTTCACCATTAGTGGCTTTAATGATCTTGTTTGCATTGATTGCACCATGGTTTCCTGCAGTCAGAATGATAACTGCCTTGTTTGCATGTGTGTATAATGTGTATCTTGTTACACGTGCTGTGAGAAATAGTTATATCCGTTATGTGAGAACACTCAATTAAACCCACAACTTCAAAGTCTACTTTTAACTGAACCATCAAAGCCACTGTTTAAATCAATGCTTACAACTATAACCTTCCTGATTTGAAAGTGTAGCAGTATCTGTATAAATAAATTGGCTGTGTTGTTATCCAGCCTGATTAGCTCAGTTGGTAGAGCATCTGACTTGCAAGCAGGAGGTCATGGGTTTGAACCTTCATGTTGGGTACTCTGTTTTGTCCTCCTTTAACGAAAGACAGTATCAACATCATGTAATCTGTGTCACAAAAGTTGTAGACACTTAAATATAGAAGCAGGGTTCTCAATAACAACAGGCCACACTCCAACTTAGCCGATTAGAGACTATTAAGGGCTGGTTAGAAAACTCTCAAGTTTAAAAATAGTGCTGGAAAAATGCCTGGACTCCCACTTTCAGGCCTGTTAGTCTAGCTTTTAGGCCTGTTGGCCACAAACTTATTGAGAACCCTGTAGAAAAGTCTATTATGTTCAGTATAAAATATTTCTTATCAAGGCTGTATCAAAATATTCTCGACTAGATTATGAAGTGTGTCATGATCTTGTTGCTGACAAAGAATTACCTGCAAATATTGTAGTACATTTTGTACCTGGTTTGTCCATCTGGGGGTATAGATTCCCACTTCCTTGTATACCTTTTGGCATTGTTGGAATTTGCTTGTTAATTTCAACACAAACAATTTTTCCCATCAAATCAAGAGTTCAGTCACGCAATCAGTACAAGTTGAACATACCTGTCAATGATCTGTCAGGGTGGGGGAGAAATCCTGCCAGGCCTGTTTTCATGTTTTCACTTCATTGATTTGCTTGTATATAATTTATTTATATGTTGATTCAGCAGTTTTTAAGTCACTAACAAGTTGAGCACACTATATTGTTCTATCTGACAGGGAGAGGGAACATCCAAGCAGAGACTCAATGCTTCACATTTCACTTCGTTGACTCGCTTGTATATAAAAAAAATATATGCTGAATCAGCAGTTTTGATTGAACGTTTTTGTTGATCTATCAGCAAGGGGAAACACCCAGCAGACTTGTTTCACATTTTTACTGTCATTGCTTAGCTTGTATTTCTTCTAAGTTTGAAAAAATATCATTATAAATCGTACCAGTTCCTAGATCCTGTTGGCATAGACTAGTTATTGATAAGATATTCGCTGTTTGCATGTTGGTGTGTTTTCATGTTATGTTAGAGAACCTCTTAGATTCACACCTATGATCGACTCATGCATTGAATTATTTGATGGTTTATTTTGTTGTTCAAGCTGTTTTTGCATGGACATCATATGAAGTTTTAATTGCTTTGTTTTTAGTAAAACGTAATGAGAATTGCTTTGTCTTAGTGAAATATTCTCTCAAGTGCACCTAAATAACATTGAGCGAAAAAATATTTCTCAGAATGGCTTTTTAGTTCATTTTCATAACTGATTTAATGACTGATAATTTGTGTGGTAGATTGATTTGTCCACCAATGATGAATGTTAAGTTTGAAAACCATTCTCTGAATGCAGCCATTTCATTGGTCAGTTCCTTCAAACCAACCAACCAACCAATCGGAGACATGGTTTTACAAATACAAGAATAATTAGATAATTAAACACTGAATAATATTATGGTTTACTTAACCCCCTTGGAATGGAATTCATGAAAGCATGATTTTTTCATGAACTAATATTCTTGCAAAATTCATGAATAGTTCAAGAAGTATGATTAAATATTTGACAGGGGTAAATCTGTTCTTGTCAAATACATTGAGAATATACAGTTTGAGTATTATTGTACTTCTTTATTGAATGCTTGATTGATTGTTATATATTCTGACTTTAAATTGAATTATTTATAGTACTGTATGATAATCTGATACGCCATGACACCGCTGGGGATATAAATACCGTCATTGAAGATATCACAGACGATCTGTCGGTGACTTTATTGTTTCGTCTCTGGTCACTGGACGTGTCAAACTTTGAAACTTTTTTTTTATGTACATTGAATACAATAGTCTTGTCAAATTAGTATGGTTGTATTTTGAAAATATTATTTAAAAATACCTAATTATTTGTATATACTTAGACAGTCCATGATTTTCACCCTATACCCATTTGATTTATTATCAAATACATTTAATGAATTGTAATAAAAAGTTTAAAACTATTATTTATAAATTTCCACATTTTGATAATTTGATGAATAAAAACTTGTGATTACCGGACTGCGCTCTCATTTTATCAAATATTTGTAGATTTATAAACAAAAATTTAAAGATTATTATCTCCACTTGAGTTTGTTAAAAAAGATTCATCACCAGTTGAAAGGGCCCAACCATGTTTACTATGTAAATTTTTTTGTCAATATTATTTTAGTCCAATTTCAGGACAGAAAACTGATCGTTTTGAGCATGGCCTAATGATAGAATAATTTATTGAAAACAGTTTTTTAACAGAGCTTTTAAAAGCATTCCAATAGCGTGTAGGTTATATATTGATACAAGGTCAGTGATCTGTTACTAATTGTTTTAAGTGTTCATTGAATAATTCTTTATTCTTTAAATAAATCTTTCTCAATTTCTTGCTATGCATGGCGGCGACACGTGTCTAAATTATATCTACTGGTAAATTTTTATTATAAAAAAATTGGAATAAAAATGCGCAGACGAGGTCTTAGGTAAGATATTTTTTTAGAGATTTTGGCAGAATATTTATGTTAAAAAAGTCTAAAAACACAACTGTTTATATTCATTATTGAGAGACAGACTGATAATTACGGATACCACATGTAAAGCTAGCTGTTTCATTCCAGTATCTGTTTTGTAAATTGATAACATGTTTTCTCCACAGATGTCTAAGAGTTTTCCGTTCTCACCTGCACTGTGTTCGGATTGTACAATTTAATCAATTATAATTTACTCTGGAGTCTGAATTTTAAAGTTTTAAAAACAATCCATAGAAATACTGTAGTTTGGTGGGGCTGCTCACTGATCTGTTTTGTATTATTGAATGGTATCAGACAATTGGAATTTTATTCTAAACACATTAAAATTCTTTCAACTGAAAATTATCCAGTAGATTTCAAGGTCTGAACTTTGACAGGTATTTGAATTCAAATTTGGTACTGTCTAGAACAGAGTCACAAATACACTGCCACTAATCATAGTTTATTATATCTACATACATATCTCTTAAGACATACCTTCGCCTAAGTATTTAATGTAAAACATACTTCTTATCTGTCCTAAATTTGAAATTCACAACCATTGACCTTTAAGCCATATGTAATCTCATTACTGCAAGCCTCTTAATTTCATTTCAATATCTTTATTGATACATATCCATAAATTTTCTTACTGTTCACAATAGGAAGCTTATGTGGAATTAAGATAAGGTATTTAGCAAAGGATTATTAGATGTTATTTAAGAAGGTGTCACCATTTGACCCTTTGTGGCTGCAAAATAATATTGAAACAGGGGCAGACAGTCTGGTCTACTTTCTCTTTGCCTTTTTGTGTTCAGTGTCAACTTAAAATGTACTTTATACATTCTGATTGTATCATCGTCTGCTCTGATTGGATGATTTTGGCTTTTAAGCAAATGGTGTCATTGTAAGAAAGGGAGGTAATCCTAATATTTGAATAGGAGCATCTTGTGATCTGATTGTATCATCGTCTGCTCTGATTGGATGATTTTGGCTTTTAAGCAAATGGCATCATTTTAAGAAAGGGAGGTAATCCTAATATTTGAATAGGAGCATCTTGTTATCTTGTATTGACATTAAGCTGTTAATTGGTATTTTGTAGTACATGTATATACAAGGGTCAGATCAGCCAATTTAGGTGAAAGAAGGTCGGATTAGCTTTTGATGATATGGTACATAAAATAGGTTATTTGACACATTTTTTAATGAATCACTTACGTGTCTTTTAAGGGCATCTGAGATCACTTTTGATGAGATATAAGCTACAATGTGTGCTATAATTGCAATGTGCTTCAAATTTTCATTTCGTTTGCAATATGTCTTACAACTTCTCTGTTTATTTAAATGCCAATACTTCTGACCTTGTGGAATTTTTAAGTTGCTTCATAAATTTCAGTTATGTTTTGAATGGTTATTACAAAAAAAATAATTACGAATGAATTTGAACAAACATCATACAGTTGAGTCATTTTTCGCTGAGCACTGAAAAGTACTTAAAATAAATTGATGTTAATTTGATCAGAAAGTGATTTCATGGTGATATTGTTAGAAAATGTCATGTTTCATTACCTATCATTCAAATAATCAGTAAGGGTACTTCAAGGTTTTTTATGGTATATGTTGTTGAGTTTTTTCAGTTTTTATTTTCATTTTCTTTATATTTTTTTTTTTTTTTTTTTTGATAATAATAGTCAAATTAAAGGATGAAAACTAATTTTATTCTATTCTACATGATAATTGATTATTTTAAAACCAGTAAAGCTACATCTCTGTAATTTAGCTTGCCTTATATCGTCGTTCATTGAAACCAATAAATGACTCATGGCGTCTTCTTTCCAATGGTACCAATTGTATTATCATATGATGATAAACAAAAAAGATATTGCATTTTTTATAAGCCAGACAAGACTTGTCCACAAATCTAGTTTTTAAGAGAAATGTTGTACAACTTTATTTTGAGCACTAAAATATGACACATGAGTCATATCCTTCTATGTTATATGAATTTTAATAGTACCGTATATTATACTATATAACATATTATACAGTTTAATTATTATACGTTTGTTTGTTACATACCTTTCTAATTATATTGTAACAAGCCAGCTGGAACGTATGCAAGGCCATTTCTTTAATTAAGAAAGTGATGGTTTGTGGGTAGTCGACCTAAACCTAGGCATTTTATTTGTTGTGTTCATGTAACATCATAACCTGAATTATGCTTGTATTGAAGACAAAAAGATTAAATAAAAAGGGGGGGGGGGGTCAAAATTGGAATTTTTTAATGGTCTTTCACATTAATGCAAACAAAACATTTTCTTTGGGGGATTGCAGAATATCTACAATATTTAATTTTATGGAGACACAAGCTTGTCAAGTGTGCAGTATTTAGCCTTATATGTATTTTTCTTTAAAAAAACACCTTTAAATGTACACGTTCAAATGCTGGTATGTTGGTAGTGAAAACAAATTTAATATTTATTTGAATGTGTTTCTAATCTCTATTATGTATTTGAAAAGTTTGAAACATTTTTTTTTCGAGGAGGGATGGGACATAGAGATAATATGATGATCATAATTGTGTTCATATTAGCCTAAGTACTGTATGCGTGCAACAGGTTCATTTCAATTCCATGTAGTGAATTGTTTGGTTGAAAAAATGCAGCCGGATTTGATAACAATTTAACATATTCGAAGGATCATAAAAGAGAAATGAAATTTTGATAAGAAACTATTGAATTTAATTGTTTTTGCCAAAATTCCAATTAAAACCTTTTTGATTGATAGTAAAGTGTCTGTCTGAGACTTCCTCTTTATTTCAAGTATCCGTCTTGGCTTTGTCGGTTTCAACTTCAAAGTCTATAAGACACAGCTGTTTGATATTATTCATAAAATATTACAATATTTCATTAATTAAATTATATTATGAATATAATGATAATTAATATACTTGTATAAAAGACTGTAAAATATTGTACCTGCAACATTATTAAGAATGATGTAAACAATATTCCACTTATTGACTGAGTTCAAGGTTGGATCTTATTTGAGAAATTATTGATTTAATTGCTAGGGAATGAATGGCTCCGGAGTGCTGAAGTTCTGATGATTAGACAATAATTGATTACTCATTATAAAATTAAACAAGACTGTATGATAATGATTATATTATTATAATGCCATTATGATAGATACTGTGAATAAATCTGTTTTATATGTTTCACACTTTTCATATAAATTGACTAATTCTTCAATATTTATATTTTCAGTGGTGGTAGACGAGGATCGGCACAGTCAAGTAGCTCTTCAGCATCAGTGTCGGCAACAAATTCAACTCCTAGATTAGCTCAGTCTCAACATGCTGACAATAATCAGAATACCCCACCCACTAGTTCATCTGAAACATCATCGAAACCTGGCCTGAAAGGCTGGGCCACAGAACATGACCTTACATCGTCGAGGAAACCAGTTATCATGTCAGGAAGTCATATGACTCGTAATGTGCCATTAACACCAGCAAAGTCAACGCCTAGTTTGTCGAACGAAGACGCGGCTAATTCAACGTCTACCCCTCGTGGGTATCATCCTAAAACGCCACCTGTGCTAAATATGACTAAATCTACGACAGACATTCCAGAAAATGTGAACTATGAAAATATAACCTCGCCAACAAGCCCAAAAAGCCCTTCTTGGTATCAGCAAAAATTCCCAAATCGCCCTGTGTTTGACTTCTCTAGTTCATCTAGAAGAAGTACCACCAGTCCAAGGAATTCTTACGCTGGTGGAAGCCCTAGGAATTCCTACGCTGGTGGAAGTCCGCGAAATTCGTATGCAGGAGGTAGTCCAAGGAACTCATACGCTGGATATTCTTCCTCGTACATGCCTTCCAATTACCCACAATCCCCTGTCTCGGGATTCGCTCCTATGTCAATATCTAGTGGTAAACTGTCTCAATCTACAAGTGATTCTAATAGTAGAAGTGGTGCAAATTATTCAAACAATCAAAAAGCTAATGGTGCAAGAACTTATAGTACTGATGACACTCCAACTCATAGTACGAGCAAAAACTATGACAGAAGATCATTGCCTCCACAAGCTCTTTATCAGTATCGACAGGAATATCAACGAGAGAACAAACAAGAAACTTCAAAACCATTAACAAGCATGCCTATTACAAGAGAGGTGGATGAACTAGATAAAGAAATTCCTGAAATGAAGCAAGGTCCTCCAAATGACTTAGATGTCCGTCCAATGTATTCACCGCCAGCGCCACCTGTAAGAGATATTTCTAGTTTAAAATATGTTTCAATTCGTCAGAATCATGAAAAGTATCCATCTTGGCCTGTTACGTCCGCTCAGCCTCCACAAAATCTAGGTCCTCCACTGGATACTGAACCTGGAAAAGATACTGGAATTAAAAGTGATGAAAATGAAAATAAAACTCAACTTGAAGTGATGAAAGCTGAGGATAAAAGAAGTCCTAGTGTTGAACGTAGAGGTAGTGAGGAGACTAAGCAGTCTAGAAATCAAAGTGATCCTGGATTTAAACAAAGACCTAAGAAAAGTTTTTACACATCGAGAAAGCCAAAAGAGCTAAGTGTTGACAATAGTAAACTGGAAGGTGAAAGATTTGATGAGTTTTGTAGACAATCTAAACCAGGTTATCCACCACCAAAACTGGACCCAGACGGTCATAATTTTGGTGATGAGAAATACAGTATTCCTTCCCCTCCAGAACGAGATGTCCCAAATTTGGATGAAAAATCTTTGGTACAAAAAATAGCGGCAGTGATTTCACCAAATTCTTCGTATCAGCCTTCTTACCAACATTCATATTACAATATGTCTGCTGAAAATAGTTCCCGGGGCAACAAAGCAGACATCACACCAACAACACCCAAATCACCAACTAGCACAGTTCCTGGCGTTTACTTCCAGCAAGCTATGAATGCACAGAATCTTTTACGTGTTAATAATTCACAAAAGAGAATTATGGTGGACTCTGGTACCAGTCCACTCCAGAGTCCAAGTGAAGAAAAGGGAAAACCATTCAGAACTTTAAGTCCAAATCCAAGAGGTGAATCTATCTCATCTTCTTCTGAAAAGTCAAGAGGTCTCATAATTAAACAAATGCCATACTATAACACCAGCACACAGACTGATGATAATTTAGCTGGTCAGTCTAAATCCGAGGTATACCAGTCTGGGCCGGGGGGTCTAAATTCACTTTCATCAGTGTCATCTTCTGCCTCTACAATGAAGTCAGATACGTCATCTCAAAGCTCTGGTATAGGGACATTAACATTCAGTGATCATTCCAGTGCTCCTATGTTGAGAAAATTATCTGAGGAATTTTATCGGGGGAAGTTGTCTGGTACTGTTCAAAACGAGAAACGCATGTCGTCTGCTTCTACTTACGAGGAATTGAAAAGTCCTCGTTCAGATACAACTTTTGGCGGCATGAAGGAAGCTGAATCTTACAGTAGTGTTGTTATTCATGCTCATGAGCCATCAGGACTTTTTGGTAGGGATGATATGGGCTCAAGCCCAAGTTTAAGTGCCAAGCAGGAAAGTTCCGATCATGAGCATGAAAATTATGGTGATAGTCGTTACAAGGCACGTTATAGTATGGACCCTTCTTTATTGCTTCACAAACATAGTGGTAGTGTAAGTGCAAATCTGCCTCAGAAAACTTTGAATGATTCTCGATTTACGTCTGAGAGTAATTTATCTGGAGGTCAACGAAATCATAGTCAAAGTCTTATTCATTTAAATCGGCCATCATCCTCTTTAGGTGAGGCCAACCAATCACGTCAGTTCTCTCAAAGCACATATTCATCATCATCGTCATCTTCACGACCTCATGGCTCGATGGAAGCTAGGTCGTCTGGAAGTCGCATTAGTTCGGATTCTTCAGTGAAGGTTGAAAATCAAAGGAATGGGTCTGATTCTGTGTTTTATGATAATAAATCGTCCCCTGTTCCGAAGGAAGCTAAGCAAGATAGGAATAGTGAACAAACAAATGCACAAACTAGTACATTAGGTCGTAAAGAAAGTATGAAAATGGCTTACGGAACTTACGATGAAACTGAACATCATTACGCTACGCCATACGCACACCAGCGGAATAGTAGTGAAGTATTGTCTTCCAACATGCGTGATGTTAATGTGGTGCATGGTCGATCCATGTCATTTAATGACTATATGCCCATGCAATTCTCACCTAGTGAGGCACAGCGTCTTGGACAAATTAAGGAAGAGAGTGAAATGAGATGGCAAGAAGCTGTGAAAAAGTCAAAATCATTGCCTAGGGAGAGTGCTTCTAATTATGAAAACATTTCAATTGAACCCAAAGATGGCAATTCACGAAAAGGAAGTGATTCGGATAAATCAGAGTCTGAAAAGAAAAAGGAGAGTAAATCAGGCTTACGTCGATTTGCTTCGGAACAAATTCGTACCAATAAGCAAGACAGGAAACAAGGGAGGAGGAGTGAAAACTTTAGTAGGAGTGGTAATAGTTCCTCCAGTGGAGGAGAGTCTTCAAAGGGGAATAAATCTGATGGTGAAACAGTTTCAAAAACTTTGTCTCATCAGCAGTTGTCTGACTCTGATCTGAAACAAGTGCAGCAAAAAGCTTTAATGGACTTTGTTGAAAGAAAGATTGAACGCAGTCGAGGTTCCGATAGTTCGGAGCCTCAAAGTCCAAAAGTTGACACTTCGCCAAATTTTCCCCCACCCCCTCCCCCTGATAATACAACCAGTCCGTCATCCATACCCCCACAGCCTGCTTCACCATTGGCTGATATCACAAAACGTTACAACTACACAAAGGCGCAACGTAACGAGAGCTTACGCAGAACGCAATCTATTACATCAAATTCATCGCGAGATTCTACATCAGACTACATGGACATGAAAAGATTGGAACGTAATAATTACCAGACAGAGTGGAGTCGTCTACGCTCACAAGATGGCATCCATCCCCGGCGTCCTCTCTCCATCGGTTCGGATATCCCAAGTATTGAACATGTGCCTGATGCTACGTCTACACCAGACGGTGAACCAATACATCAAAGAAGTGCAAGCGAAACCATACCTAAACATGTAAGATATATACCAAATACTTAGGCATAAAAAGAAATCATTTGTTTCTGGTAACCTAACCTGCATTAAATTTCCTGGTGACTAATATTTTTGTTATGCCCATTTAAGGTACGGTACATTCACTTTCTCACCTTTTTTACCACACAATTTTCAAGAGCCAAAATAAATAGGAGAAAATTTGTGACCCACCTAATTATGCGCATGTAACCAGAAACAAACATTGTTTAGGCCTTAACATATCGTGATCTTTCGCTGTGATGTAAAAATTACTTTTCAATGTTTGTTTGTTAAAATTCATTGCTATTCAAACCGCATTGATATCCTTGCTTAGTAACTTACTGAACTTTTTCAATTGGTCAAGAAGTATTTTCATCTTGTCTCTATATTCAGGAAACAATTTTTTGTGTATCAAATAATGTAGCTTTTTGGTATCGTTAAAGGTGAATATTCTGAAATAAGATTTATTTACTTCAGTTTTATTCTAATTTATGTAAATGAATGATTTGCATTTATGAAAGAAAATCTCCTGTCATATTTTAGATACTTGCTGAACAAGATAGTATGGAGGATGTCCCAGTGTCTTCAATGTAAGTACCTTCTTGTTTCAGTAAAGAAAGATAACTCATGTACTGAATTTTTGTGTAATTTTGTTAGAGTTTCCTCCCTTTATCTGTGTCTGTATCAGATTTATTGGAGTTACTTCCCTTGATTGCTATATTATGTAGACTTCTTAGTCCAGATTTTTTTCTTTCGTTTAGTCATAAAAAGGTGATAAAATGTGATGAATTGTTTGTGGTTTTTAAAGGTTAGATAATGAATGTGTCTGACACTGTTGGCAACAGACTATGACCATACTTCAGACAAATTTATTGTGATGGATATTTTTACCTGCATTATTCAAAACATGATTCTTTGTCCTTTTGCGTTCTTTATGATATTTTCTTTTATGTCACTAATTTATTCTATTTATTTCATAAAAGTAAGTCAGTTATTTATATTGTTTTACAGAAATAGAAAATTTATTTTTATGTAAATCATGGGTTTGTATCAAACCTATTGCATCAATTAAAGAGTGTGCCAAAACCCTAAAAAAGTCATGTCAAACCCTTTTTGGGTCCTTTTTCTTTGTTTCTTTGGAATCGGAAGTGTTAGTTTATACTGTAGCCAAACTGTAGTGATTTCTTAGTTTATACAATGTAGGTAATGGATGTTGTTGTGGATAAGATTTTAGATTCCTGCAGTTTGAAGTCCAAACCTTGTATCTCCGGTATTCTTGATCACTGGTCGAGTGGTAACATGCTGGAATACTAAACGAAAGGTCGTTGGTTTGATTCTCAGCTCCGCCTTTCAAATTTCTCAGGGACTCTTTTCAGTGTCCCCCCATCCCAACTACTGAGCCAGGCATATACTAATTAATACCCAGTTCTCCTGTATCTTCTCTCCTCTCTCTCTGGAGTGGCTCTGAAATGACCATGGATGTCGAATAGGCTGTTAAACAACAGATAAATAAATGATGTCTAAATACATGTAGAAGTACCGGTAAGCTGAATAATGATACAGGCAAGTTTAATCATTTGAATCAAGATTAATGTAAAAAAAAGTATAACCTTATTAAGTTGCATATCAATGGTATTAACTTTGTTGTGTATCAAATAACTTGATTTTTGTCTGAAGTTAGATTTGGTTACAATGGTCGTCCGGTAATTTCTGAAATTAGGTATCTATTATGATGAATGTTTTTAAGTTTTGTAACAATGTCATTGTCTGATGTGAAACCTTAAAGTGCAGTCATACATAGGGATTAGAAGGTTGATTTCGTTCAAAAATTGCAGGTCAGTTAAATTGATGTATTCTTGGTTAATTAATGCTGTACATCATATGCAGTTCAATGCAATAATTACACTGTAAGTGGCTACCTTGGATTAATTAGCCTTGTGTGCATGTGTCTGAATTAATTCATTCAGTGATCTCGCATTTTGTATGAAGAAATTTTCTTTTAAAGTTGTGTCAGTGTTATCATAACTTGGATTTTAATTCTGAGCAGTTTTACTATTTTATTATTTAAATACTGGTATTTAAGATAGATGTTTGTTTATGATATGTTGTCATCAAGTATTCAATAATTTATTTTTTAAGTATTAAAAATGTAAAAAAAATGTCATGAAAAACCTACAAATTCGGAAATTTGGTGATTACCCCTTCGAATGTCTGAATTCATGAAAACATTGATTTTTTCATGAACTGTTCTTGCAAACTTCATGAATAGTTCATGAAGTATGGATAAATATTTGACAGGGGTAATTACCTTAAATTATCTTTTCAAGTGACTGATTACTAATTTTTCATTTAAGGTAAGATTTTTTTCTTAATTTTTCTTCGATCATTGTTTCATGTGTATATTTAAATTTTCACTTTAATTTATTGATATATAATTCCAGCTTCATTAGCTTGAAGTATTATATGAATGAGTCATACTAAATGTCTTACATGTATGTATCTAAGATTTCTCATCCAGTTATTAGTGCGCTGGATTAGTAACCTGCGGTTCAATTCCCAGCCGCAGCAGGTCATACCCTTCCATGAAAGTTTGACAACAATGTTGATTCTCCTCCACAGATGGAGAAGTTGTCCATTCCTTGTTGAAGGGTAAGTTGATGCTGGTTAGGATATCGTCCAGGATAAATCTGTTAGGTGAATCGGTCACTGTATATAAATGAAAACTTGTTGGAAAACAGCATTAAACCCAAATAAATAAAAAATCATCCAGTTAACATTTTTGTGTCACATTCATTTATATGAAAGTAAAAAGATTAAAATAACTACTGGGGTATGTACGTACCACCTGTGGTCAAGGCTCAAGTAGACAAGTACTTCATTTTTGACACTTTGTATTCAAATGACATTGAAAAAATGCTTTAATAATTTGTTATACTTAGGCCGAGTCTTGTTGGATTGAAATTATAGACATCTTGCCTCCGCATACTGTTATGACAATTTTTAGTTATAAATTTATTAAACCTAAACCTGTCGACCTTATGGTGTTGATAATGGACATTCGTAATCAATTATGATGAAGTTTTAGTACAATGATAAATTCTTATTTCATTATTATGAATTTATGATGGATTCATAAAATATGATGTTTAAGAGCTACATCGCTCTTTGTATATTCAGATGTGTAAATTCTTTTCAGAAGATTCTGATTCTTTGGGTTTATATGGGTTTTTTATTGCTATTTTAATGTTTTATAAATAATGTCTTTCTATCATTAATTTGTGTAGTTTATTAAATTTCTTGTACAAGTTTCTTGCGAATGTCTGTTAAGTCATGCTGTCCAGTAGTTATAATCAGATCCTTTCAGGCAATTAATCATTCTTTGGGGTACTTTATAATTTCATATCTTGTGGGTAATTTATACTCCTTGTTGGTAATTTGTTATCATTTTTCAGTCATTATTACTATATGACCTTCATAAATATAATTTGTAAATAATTTATATTGTAAATGAAAGTTGTGGGGTTATATTATTTGATAAAATCATTGAAAAATTTCTCCAAATTAGTAATAACATACCAAGTTAGTTACTCAGTCCTAGGCTGAGTGTGTCTATTTTATCACCTCACAAAGGATGATGCCCGCCTGCTACTATCTTTGCATGTAATCAGTGCTAATGAATATTTAATTAAAATATCTTGTCAAAGCTGAGGTCAGTTGTTGGAGTCTTTGTTCGGGTGTTGTAATGACTGATCAGTGGACTGACCATTGTTAAGTATAACAAATCCTTAAGCAAACATTGAACTGACCCCACAAGTTGACCACTAGGTCTAAGATAAACAAGAGCAGTAAATACTGATGTATATTATATGAATGTAAATTAAATTCCTGTTTGATAATGTATATAATAGCACAGGATGTTCGGAATTATTTCTTATATAATTATATTCCTGCAGAGATTTTTATTATTCAGTCTTGTCAAAGGACAGAATTTTCATATATTCATAATGACAAACAAAAATTTGGTCAAATTTCAGAGTATTTTATCTTGTTTATTTTTACTATTCAAGGACTCTACATTTTGTTAAATCGTTATTTTTATTTAAACAAGAATTTCATACAATGTAATTATTTGGTATGAGATTGTATTGCAAGCTGTAATGATTTAGTAAAAGAGCTTATTTTGAACATAGTTGCAGGTAAATAATCCATTTTTTCCGAAGAATTTCATTAAAACCTGAATTTAGAAAAAGGCAGCAAAAAACGTTGACATGAAATTTATGTATTCAAAATGGACGAAAAAAATCTTTTTTCGTAAAATTTCTGGAATATTTCATCAGCATTGAATAGAAATCAAATTGCTGTAAAAATATCATTCATTTTTTATGTGATCATTATCAACAGTCAGTGGGGCGAGTTATGTTTGGCGTGTGTAGGAGATGGTGTAATAATGCTGTATAAAATCTTACATGCATTTATTATATAAAATATTTTTTTATTTCTGTATCTTAAGAGAGTCTTTACAAATTATACACTCCTGCTAATGTACATTTTATACCATTTGTGACAGCTATATATTACTGCTCTAAAAAATGTGACACAGTATCCATAGCGATGAAAAAGTTATATTTTACCATAAAAATTATTTATCCATGTTGAAATTTAGTATCATGCTTTTGTTAGCTATAAATGTTTTAGCATCATGATAGCATAGTAAGTTTTTATTACTCTGAACTTTGTCAGACGAACAAGACTCATACTTTCAGTGTTTGAGATCATTTGAAAACTGAACAAATACTTCAGCTTACCAATGTCATATAGCCATAGCAGCCACTCGCAGCACCCATGAATTTTGATATGGTCCTAAGTACTACGTTTTTTCTACATTCGCCATGCAATTGTTAAACAAGTTCCCATCCCATGTTGCAGTTCAAGTCTATGTGAGTTTTGTTTCCATGAGTACTTTCAGTGCTTTGATTATAGCATCTATGTTAGGTTCAACTTTTAGTGGTTTTTAGCCTACACTGGTCAGCAGAGTTGTTGCCCTTGTTCTATATAATATGGGAATTGTGATCTTTTTGATGAGATTTTTACTTTGATGGAATACTGGGTAATTTGATTCATTTTGGAGAATTACTGCCTCCTGTCATGAAGTCTTAAGGTCAAGGTCACAGACAGCATTCCACTTTGCCTGGGGGTGGGTTATTCATCACATACCATTGACAGCTCTTGTTTTTTTTCTGGTACTTAATTTCAGAGTGTGTCATATTTGTTATAATATGCAAATGGATAAAAACCATGTCATTTAGAATAATCAAAATGTAGCCTATGTATGGAACATATGATATATCATCTTTGTTGAGTATAAAACATGTCATTTGTAAAATCCAAACAGGTGTTCACTTGAATCTAGCAGATACTTATGTGCTGTATATAGGGATTCATTGTTCAATGCAATACAAGTGTATCTCAGATGTTAAATACATTTTTAGGACAATTTTAGGCCACTTTTGCGTAAATCGTTTTTATTTTCTTATCAGATTATAAGATAGGCGTATAGGGTTATAGAAATAATGTGGAAGTCGAAATGTTTTGCATAGAATCCCATTATAAGTACAGCTGTTTTGTTTTCATCGTACTGTGTTTGTACCGTGTATGGTGTACCCATCACAAGCTTGAGGGAAGGAATTCTATTGTGATACTGAAGTATTGAGGTTATATGACTGTCAACTATTTACTTACCTTATTTGTGTACATTTATACATAAATACATACATAAACACTATAAAAGCTGGAGATAGACTGCAAACTGAATATGGGGTGTCCCACAGGTAACTAATATACTTGACTTATATATTAGTGAAGTCTTAAATATCGCTTTGTCATTTTCTATATTTGTATTTAAAGCGAATGTGACGGTTATACCTGATATTTTTGCTGAGCCAAAGCTTTAGGGTTTATTCCGATGGACTTTTAACCCAGAGATCCAGTACAGGAAAACAGAAATTCTTATATAACTGACAAATTGTTGAAAAAAAACACCCATCACCCCCCCCCCCCCCCCCCTCCCCCTATAAAAGTCCCCGACCGAAGATAGAAATGAAATATCATTCAATGTAATAGCCTACTTTTCTTAATATTATGCTCCCCTCCCCCCTAGCTGAACTGGATCCACCTCTGGACTGTTACCTGATTACCTGCACATTTTTGACTGGTCTTCTAATTTTCCACTCTAGTCAGACTGTTTCCTGAGTATTGTTTGATTTGTATCAGAATATCTACAGCCATCAATAGTTAGAACCATGTCTGCTAGATTGTTTATTTTTGCATGTCCGACAAAACCCAGCTGTTGATTATAGACGCCTAACTTGATTCTATGATATTTATTTTAATCTTTTAATTCCCGAATTTCCTTTGAATGAGAGTGATGTAGTTAAAATTCCAGATTCTTTGCCAAGCAACTACAGAAAATACCAGTAAAACTTTCAGCATTTCCTGTTTGTCGATACCGCCTGCTCATCCGATGTAACCTTGCAGTAAATTTTCATAAAAAATTATGAAAAATAGAACTTTCAATATGTTTTAGTTTGTTTTCTTGGTGTTTCTGTAAGAATAACCATATCATGAAAATTACCAGACATAAAACTTGAAGTATCTGGAACCACTTATCAATGTCAAAAATAGACACAGGAAGAACCCATCTGCTTTTAGGAACTGTACTGGAGATTATGTTAGCGGGTTAATAATTTTCTGAGATTGTTCAATCCTTTTAAATTGTTAAAATACTATTCAAGGACTTTTGCTATGGTAGTATTAGTATCTTATTCAAGTCAATAAATTTCTTATAATGTTTCCATAAAAAAATTGCAATTTATGAAAATTTTATGAAATTTAAATTTTGGCGGAAAATCTTGTTACTATAGCAACCAGTAGAGTGCAGAATACAGAAAAAAATCAGTGTTGAAATTTAAAACTTGGTTAATCTAAATAAATACATGGAATACCTGTTCAGTAGATAATTTAGGGGCTTTGTCAGTGTGACTTAGTGGTATTATTATGAAAACAATGGATAGTAGTTTTGAGTTGCTTGTATCTTTTTGTTATGTTTTTTCGAGATACTACAGAATCAGATGTATTACACTAGTTTCCTTTCGTGATAGATAAAAAAGATACTGTTTTGAAACATTATATTTTTGGAGTTGAACAAATTTGGATGTGAATATTTTTAAAATCTCCATGATGTCTTATTTAAACTACTGGTAAGTTTATTTATAGATTTATTACCTGAAATATTCATTTATTACACGCAAGCTAATCAAATACTGGTGATTTCTTCTGTACATTTTTCTGAGAAGTTTTGGAATTAGTTGTTTTTGGCAGACATTGTTGCTAAGGTAGGTTTATAGTCTCTTGTATGCTCCTTCATGTACATGTTATCACTATTTTTCTTCGTTTATATAGCAGTTTGTTCATTCATAAATATTTTCAAAAGTGCAGCAAACTCCTAAGTATGAAAGAATCGCATCTCCAAAATAGAAATTTGAAAAAAAGATTTAAAACAATTTTTGTGACCTACCGGTCCCATTTTTGTGTTGTTTTGTAATTTAATCAAATATACAAAGCTAAGCATTGTTGAATTTTAAACATCCTCTGTTGTCAAAACTAAAATTGAATGGTAATTTTGTAGGCTAGTTGGTCATTTAAAGAGAGGATTTTACAGTGAAGTAAACCTATTAATTATCTAATTGCATGCTACAGACCTAGATTAAGGTTTCAAATTTTAGCACAACCGTTGTATTGTGTGTTTGATTACTAGTTTTTGTCGTTTTTGCCAATCTTTATCAAACTAGGTCATCAGCAGGTTCAGTCAGATTAAGTTTTACTGAGAAATGTAAAATTTTCAGATACTGTCGATGTACCTTTAAATTAACCCATTTTGAAGCATCCTCAAGATTTTTATAGATAAACTATTCATTACATTAATGTCAAACTTCCCATGAATTTATCATATACTTATAACCCTTGTGCTGCCCCTTTGAAGCACCCCCCCCCTGCTTTACAAACAAAATCTTGTTTTCATTGGCCAAATACAAATATTTTCATCAGTATGTCACCTTTCCTTCTTTATCTGTCTCAATTGGGACTTAAAAATACTTCATTTTCTTAACATAAGGCAACATTAATTGTTTGGGTAGATAATACAAAATTACAAAATACAAAAATGTGCGGCGAAAAATTCTTGAGTTGCTGAGTTTAAGTGCGACACAATGTTTGCAAATTTGGTTGTAATCGCTGGATTTTATAACATCAGAAAGGAATAATGTTAGTTACTTAAACATTCCGAAACCTGACGAGTGTGTAAATAGCTGTCATATCTTTACCGTTCATTGATTTATCTACGCATCTTTTCACTTTTTTTCGGGTCGTCTTCACAGTCATTCGGATTTGCGACCCACAAAATTCATACATGCCTGCAAGTGTTTATAATCGGACCTGTCTAGTGTTGTAATATATCAGATATGGTATCAAAAATGTGTGCATGGTTTACTTAAAGATTATTTTCATAATGACAGTAAATATTCTCACATAAAAGTGTTGGATAATGCATTTTGGGGAAGTTTTAAACTGTTACGCAACGCTCGCTATATGAGAATGTGATTTTTACGAGAATTTTTTTTTTCAAAATGGAATCAAGTTATATGAGAATGGATTACAATGGGGGCTATGTGACCCCTGATGTAAGGAGAGTGAAAAAATCCAGAAGTTTTTCTGTTGGAAGTTATAATACGCATTGGAGGTAAGCGAATAGGGCACCTGGTCCCTAAAATATGTATTCTAAAATAAGGGGCCTGTCAACTGAAGTTTTTCAGTACATTAAGCAATTAAGCATTAAAAGGAAGTTTTGAGATTTTGTGGTTTTTAACAATATTTGTGGTTTATATTGACATTTTTAAAATGAGATTCTATTTCTAAAATGCCGAGAAAGAAGTAGTTTTAAAGTACATTGTATTTTTAAGTTCAGCTTTGAAAATTTCGTTATCATGGTTTGCCAACAGACATTTTTTCAGATGTTGGATTTTTAAGTTTTTTTTTATCTCTTGCATTCATTGCAATATTTTGGGTTCCTACCTTTGTTTTTATGGAAGATTGTCATTGATTTGACAATGTTGCCATTGTGTTTTCTATGTCTAGTTATTTCCCCTAACAGATGTGTGCGGGTACCATTATCTTTGTTTACGATCAGTTAACTGTCAGTATAGTATCATAACTCAATACTCCATTAGATTCAATTATTCTTGCAAAAAAATCAATTTTTCACTAAGCTTGTAATCAGTACAACTTAATTAGCCTGAAAACGAGGACTGATAACTGGCCCTGTTCTACGATTAGTGTGATTTATTGTGGATTCATGCATAGAAAAGTATTCCAAGAATTTATACTTCTGGTTTCTTATTTTGACAAAGACCATGTGTTTCTCTTGTGCCGTTAGCATCACTATTTCATTGATTTTCATCAGCAGTTTCTCCACTTAGCTCATCCAATTCATTGTCAGATTTTTGGTTGAAAAAGATCATAGATTTTGCTGTCTTTTCTGTTTCAGACTAAGCAATGTTGATTGTTTGAATAATACTATATGTTTAGGTCTTCTTGATGCCTCATACTTCAAATCTTATCATCTTAAATGTTCTATTCTAGTTGATTTTTTGGTATTCACAAGATGGTTTGAAATATCTCCATCAAAAAGTCTGTTGTTGGCAATGTGTGTACATTTGCCTTAACTCACAGTCTGTCCCTTGTTCTGACCTCTGGGGCCACCTTTGGCTGTTTTATTTCCATTTGTTGGATTGGTGGACTCTAAAATGCTTACATTTTGGCTCATAAGCTGCTAGATTTCCATACATAAGTACCTAAATCATTCTGGAGAAAGATAATCACTTCTGTAGAATCTGTTTACTGTATGTATCAGTTAACATTAGGACTGCAATGTCCATCATGCTTTTAACACTTTGACTTGCTGGCAGAACAAAGCCAACTCCTAATTGTTTCTGCAGTTATTCTGTTAATCTTTGTTGGAGTTTTAAGCTATTGAAGTTTTTCTCTCTTTGACTCAGGGATAGAGTATTTATGTAAGTATGGTAATTAAGTGGCAAGGTTTGATTTTTCAAAAATAGTAATCATCTTTGATAACTTAGTCGGTGAAAATGTTATGGAAATCATGTTATCAAATGATACTATTTCACAAGATATCATATTTGCTTGATCAAGATATAATTGAATATTATCAATTTAGAATTGTACCAACTCAAATTTTATTAATTGAGGGGAGAGATGAGCTTAAATGCTAAATTGAACTAATTGGTACAACTGATAAGGGTTACACTGGTACACAAAGTGAAATTGTTGGTTAATTTAACTCAAGATCAGCTAATTATTTGTTCTTGTTCTAAGTGGAGTATTTCTTGATAAAATTATGGACAGGTGTAGCTAATACTTAAAGCACTAGAAAGTTGATTAGGTAGGTGCCATACTATGTCACATGCATTTGTCTTATGTGTTCCAGACAATTATAAAGATGATTTTGTATTAAAAGGGTTTCCCATGATGCTAATAGTGCCTTTCCACAGTCATGTAATTCTGATGGTAAATTTCTATCAAATGAAAATTTGTAACAAAATCATGTACCAGTAATTGCTTTGCTGCCAAAATTGAGTTGAAGTAATTAAGCCCTTGACATTATTGTAACTTAATTAGTTGATACAGAATAGCCGTAACTGGTGATTCCACATGGTAATATAATTCTGGTAATTGGAAATAATCAGTTCAGAGAATATTTAATTAACTTGTTCATGTGTAAGAGTTTATTGTTTCTTTTGAAATAGAATGACTGACCTGTACGTGGGTGGGGTGTTGCATAGAACAGTAATTGTGGTTACTTACTCCCGGAATTATGTCTGAAATTTTTACTAATCTGTACCCTTGTGTATGTGACCCATCTTTCTTAATCATGAAGATAAATGTCTATGTTTTTATGTAGAAAGTGCAAATTGTGAGATTTTAAGTAATTTGGTTGATTCAGAATTTAGAACGACCTCGAAGAGAACTTATGTGAAAATATGTGTTTATATTATATACAGTCAAACCTGTGAACACAAACCAACCTTGAGAAAGATAAAAGTGATCTTTTATTTTAACTTAACAGGTGACCTTTATTCAGAGGTCATTTTATTCAAAATAATCCTTGAAGGCTTTATAAGAATGTCCTTTATTCACATGGTGGCCTTTAGTTGGAGGTGGCCTCAAACACAGGTTTGTCTGTATATAGATAAATTAAATAATCCTGCTGAAACTTTGGTACAGGTGTAGTTTGCAATTATATTACCCCACTTTTCTTGTTTGATGTTTCAAAGCATGTTTAAAACTGCTTACTGATATCATACACAATTCTATTTGCTATCTTCGGAGGTATTTCAAATGTGCTCTAAAATTGCATAACACTTATTTTGGTTACGTTATTTACAGTGACATGGTGTAGAATAATACTATTAATGATCGTTCATGTCCCCGAGTTCTTTACATACATCAGGTATGGAATGTAGATGAATGAGGTGGATGGCTTTTTCTGAAGTAATTGAGTTTGGTATTTCAAGCTTAATGAATTACTCATTGAGATTTATGCTTTAGGAAGTCATGAAAAAATGAATGGCCACCTTTGTAGTTTGTGGCGACAGCAATGTTATTAAAATGAGGCTAGAAACATAAGTAGTGCAATCATTTAAATGCGGTAAAATGTGGTTTAACAGGCTGGCCTTGTGGTCTGTTTATGTCAGTATGACCCAGTCACCCCCGCAACCTATGGCTGACTGGCTGTGCTGATTAAACGTAATCTGGACCAACTTGTGTCTGAATTTATTTCATTATGGTGTTGTTTACTTGCAATTTGTTGACCTTGAAGCATTATGTTGTTGCTGGCTGAATTGTCTCTCTGAGATTTCATGAGAACTAGTTACATATCAAGGGATTATGAAAGTGGTTATTTTCTGTCTTATCTGCATCATTGTATTAAATTATCCATAATTTTCTTCGTTTGAATGTTATTTTGCATGGTGCTATGGGAAAGTTACCTTTTAGCTGCCAGTTTTCAGGGTGTAACTTTGTGCAATAAATTATTATCTTGCATCAAATGAGGATATTTAGCAATAGATTATATAATTTATGTCTTCAGCAATTGTAATTTTACTAAGTTTTATTATTGCACCAGTATACTGAAAGCATGCGTTAGAAAGGGTAGCCTCCCTTGTATTTCATGAAGTACTTATGTTTATTGAAGATTAGCCAGAAATAGCCTATAATATTGTGATCAAGATACATAAGCTTGATTATGAACATCCTAGAAGAATGGTTTCATTGTTTTAAACTTGATATTATTAAGGACTATGATAAAATCTTAATCACGTTCTCTTCAACTTAATCCCCTCTTTAGTCATTTTATTCGTGACACTTATTGTTCCGCCTAAGTGTCAATGTTCCGCAAATAATGTCCTTAAGTAAAGACATTTAACATAATATGCTAATATTATAGCAATGACTATCACCCAATGGCTAAAAAATGATCTAAAATAGGATTCAAAATGGTTGGATTATTCATTTTTGTTGAAACATTGCTCTATCCAAGACAAAGTTCTGGGAACACTTCCCAGTGTCCACTATCAGCAAGAACTTGGCCACTGTCAACAAGCACTGTCCTATTGTCGGTAAGCACTGCTCCACTGTCAGTAAGTGCTTGTCCACTGTCAGCAAGCTCTGGTCCACTGTCAGCAAGCACTAGTCCACTATCAGCAAGCACTGGTGTACTGTCAGCAAGCACTGGTTCACTGTCAGCAAGCACTGTAAGGTAGCACTGGTCCATCAGCAAGCACTGGTTCACTGTTAATAAGCACTGGTCCACTGTCAACAAAGACTGGTTCACTGTCAGCAAGCTCTGGTCCACTGTCAGCAAACTCTGGTATACTGCCAGCTAGCACCTTTGCCCTTGTCACAGTCTGCAATGCTGTCCTTTTCAGTAAGGTTACACTTGAAGTGTTTATGGTTTCTGGCATTACAAGTAACACATGTACAAAGAAACTCCTCTAGATATAACTGGTACTAGTATTATTTGAAGTATGCCATAGGTTAATGGGAGTACATGTATTTATTACACATTTATTGATGATGAGCAGACTTTAGTTTTTATGATGGTGACCCTTGATAATGATACAGCGAATGTATGTAGTGAACTATGGTTAATGTATGGTAACATCTGTATGTAAATTGGTTACTGGTCCGAATTTATGATTATTAATATCACAAAAAAGCATCTGGTATGATTTACCAGCATAAGGTATGAATAACGTTGGTATGTCAGTATTATGCCTGGCGGGGAAGCTCATTCAAAGTCACATTTTTGGCCTTTTGTTTCACCTGTGTCACATGGCCAGTGTTTTATGACACAAACTTGTTAGTAACATTGTAGCAAGAAGCTTACGGGTACACTAAAATAATGGCTTGGTGTCAGTTCATAGATGAAAGTGATATAGCTAATTTATCAGTCAATTTTATGAGTAATGGTGAAATAATTTGATTTATGTCCCTTTCGATGTAAAATTGGCCAATAATCTCTGATGAAACAAAGGGTCCAGATATGAAATGTACTTACAGGGGTCATGACCTTTGATTTTGTTTGGTAATCAATTCAAAGTTCATTACATTGATTAATTCATTTGGTGATTGATATTATGGGCAATATTAATAGATGCCTGTTCATATATGTTACTGAATGCACAACTTCCTGTTTGTACCAGAATGCATTTCATATTTCTTGTTGAAACATACAAATTGCAAAACTATGGTTTTGTTTGATTAAAATAAAAAAGTTGTTGTGGTTCATTTCTGTTTTTTTTTTGAGAATTTTTAAACTTAGAAAAATAATTCAAAAAATTACATACACAATTAATGCATATTTAAATCTAATTGAGTTATCTCCCTTTTGTTGAGCATTTTGATCAATTCTTTCATTGGAAACTAATTTTCATGCCTTAGGTTATGGTGGCGTAAAATGTTTTTGAGGATTATTTTTCATTCACTGTTATAATTGCCTATGACTTCATTTCTGCACCAAAATGTGTCATGCTATCTTATAATTTTTTGTTGGAAATTCCCTATAAATAGGCGAAGCAGGTTTACAATGGTCTCGTTGTTCACTTGTATGAATTATATTTGTTCCATTTTAATTAATTACATGAACACTGAATTCCATGTTTAATGGTCTTATCTTCTTATTTAAAACTCTTCAAATAATCCTTGTACTATGTAAAGCTAAAATTACGATCTTTTGTATAACAAACCATGCATTGAAGATCAAATATCTACGACTAACTCTTCAGTATAATCTGAATGAAGGTAAAAAAATGTTGTGAATGGTTTCATTAAGGCTGTATTTTATTTAGGTTTATGAATAACATCAAAGATATTATTAGATCATATCTTTAGCAAAAAATGCTGTCCCATTAATTAAAACGATCAAGTTTGACCCGGAATGATATAATATTGTCACCATGACAGTGTATTGTAAATAATTCTTATTTTTCAAGCAATTTAATTGTAAACAAATCGCTATTATATGAGTATAAAATTTCAATTTTGAAATGGACCGTGTGACAAATAATGATTTATATTAGGCAATATCTAGGATCTTCACACTTTGGGTATTCATTTAAACAGAATTTAAATCTAAAAAAAGTTTGTAAACTAAGTGTTGCCAAGTACAAATTTCTTCTTATTTCATTGGTTTTGAATGAAACTTCACCAAAACAAATAAAAATAAGATTTAAAAGCAATCTCTGGAAAATTTATTTGTATGATAAGAAAGTTTGAGATCTGAAAGAAATCTCAAATGAAGAAATGTATTTTTATGATAAAACAAATTTGAAATTTAAAAATCTTTAAAAATGACCTTACAATGATCTGAGTGATTGATGCCTGTAAGTTGATTGGAAATTTGTTTTTGATCGGAAATTTGTTTTTGATTGATAAATTTGTTGTTGTTGATTGGTAATTTGTTGTGTTGCTGAGATTCAGTTCCATGATAAATTGGCATAAAACTAGTAGTGTTACTGAGGTTTTGGTTATGAAACAATTTCAATAACTTGGCAATAAACTTTTGAACAATCATATTTAACTATCAATCCTTTTTTTTTCATGACAACAAAATTATATAGCATCTAAAATATGGATCAATTTTCAGATAATTTTTTTACCATAAAACATATGTTGATACATTTCTCACGGTCAGATCTCTTCTTTAGTTAAATCTTCACCCTAATATTGAATGATTCATTTTATTTTGATTGTTTCTTTTGTTGTGTGTAACTATATTTTTTGTTAGTCAATAAGATTATTATTTCTTAACATTGTTTGAGCGATGATATACTATGATTTGTAGTTCTCTTCCATATTTGGTTATATTGGTTATTTTTATACCCTAAGTGTCCGGTACTTGGACCCGGTAGATTAGCGAAAAATTTATACATAAACAGTATAATCCTTTTTATGTTTGTATACTTAACAAATTTTAGACATTCATAGAGACATGAAAATGGCGCTTATCTATTTATTTACTTTATTGAAGTATGAAATCTCGTATAAAAATCTATGCCATTCTGTTTTCTGTTGATAATTCGCAGGTTTCCATGTGTAAAAATTCTCGTTAATTCCTACGACACCAAAACGTCTATTATCATCCGTCACCATGTTGCCTTGGTCGAAAATCTAATCTTAAGTCTTTTTATTGCGGACAATGATTTTCATATTTTGTAGTCTCCTTAATGCAGCCAGTCTGCCTTTTATATGAAGATTATTTCTGACTCCTTTTTTACAAATCAGAGCTCAGACATGGTAAGCGAGCCAGTCTTGAGTCAAAACCGAGTAATACCTGATTGTATTTAGGTTACTTCACATCTTAAGGGGTCGTTGACAACCTTATCAAGCTTAAGACTTGAAAAACAATTTTGCTTTTGGATTAGAGCGGGGCCATTTTTCACACATAATTGAGATTAAAATTTATGACGAATTTCAAAATATTTCAAAAGGCTGACTACTTCAGTTTTATGCTTAACAAGATGAGCTATTGTAAGACTTTATTGTACTTCACTGAAGTTGATTTCAGCCCCAGATTATTAGGGGTCTGTATACAAGATACGGTGTCGTTAGATCCCTTTTAAGCTGACTCGTTCTTTGTTTTAGTCTTTCGCAAAAAGCGAGTTCCTTGCATAAAAAATTTCATCAAATCTTTCCCCAGTTTCCTCAATGTTTCTCCAAACATTTCATTCAGTCCTTCTTGCTCATGTTTTACAAAATCGTTGTCCAGGACTAATTCTTCAAATTCTTAGGTTTGTTTATCTACATTCTACAGCATGACCATTTATCTGTAATTGTGTTATTTAGGGTAAAATCTAACTGTTGTTTCTCCTTTGTCAACATCCAGCTGTGTTTTTCCATTATTTTTTGTCACAGATTTGAAAGTTCATGGAGGGGCTATAAGACTTTGAATTCCAAACATTTAAAACATTTATGCTCAGTACATTTTGGACTGACTTAATATCTGACTTGAGTGAAAAGTAGATATAGAATTTAAATCAATTTGGAGTAATGAAAATGATTTTATATCGTAAATAATCCTCAAGTAAGTTATTTACTGGCTTTTATCTTTTATTCTTTATTTGTTCAGACTCACAGTGGTCAGTTTTTGATGTCCGTCTGCACCTGCTGTGGTCATTTCTTATTTGTCTGACCGACAGACCTATCAACTATCATGGTGGTATGAGGAACAATTGTTGCACACCATTTAACCCTATCACCTGCCTCCAAAAATTCTTTATTTGGCTTTCAAAAATTTATTTGATGTTCAGACATGTGATAAATGTCTTCAGTATAGACTTTTGTTGTCTTTAATTCATCCCCAAGCTGTCAAGCAGTATTTTGATATATCCTTGTTTCTATCTCATTAAGTGTATGAATTGAGTCTGCCCATCTGATTGTTTCTGTTGATTTCACTAAATCATTTAATGATATTTCAATTATGTACCATGGTGCCTTTCTATACTTACCAGTTTTCCTACTGTAGTATTAATCTTACCCTACCAAAAGGAGCCGGCAATTTCTCCAGATATGGAGGAAATTTAACATTTTGATCAAATTTTCATTGAAGAGTATGACCTGCTGTGACAGGCTTTGAACCTGTACCATCTGTCTGGATAAGAATGTCCATTGTTAACATAGATTTTTTTTTAAGTTGATGATATCAGATTTAGACTATAAGGGCTCCTGCAGATTTTCTTCATCATGTCTTGTGTACATGTATTGTTAATTGGCTACTGTTGTCGTTAGGTTACAAAGTTTCCAAATTCATTTTGGTTGCCTTTTTTGTCCTAATTGCAGCACTATAATATTATGCTTACTTTACTGAAATATCAATTTTAAAATTCATTAACAGTTTTGAGGTTTTATTTTTAATAGCATTGCAGTTGTACTTCTGATTGATAATGATTGTAGCTTTCTTCTGCAACAGACAACATAAGCTGAGTTTGAGACATCCCCTTAAAATAACAAATAACCTAATATCAGAATATTTACATAATTGATAAAGTATCTGTTTCCAGACTGTCCTAATATTTAATAAATGACAGTTTTAATGAAAGACAAACCATTAACCAGTCTCCCTTGTGTTCCACTCACCTGCTGGATCAATATTCCAGGTATGCTTGGAATGTCCAAATCAATAACATTATCGCTTTTAGTTTCCTGTTACCTAAAACCCACAGGGACTTGTGGCATTGTCCCACTGAGTTTTTCATCTTTTAGTGCTGCTTTGCCTCTTAGAGCAATTATAAGTACAGAGCTTATCATGGACCAAGTATCACATTGAGATGATAAAAGCAAATTTAAGTCTGACCATGAAATGCACCTTCATTTTTTGTTTATAAATGCAACAAGATAAATCTACATAATGTTATCCAAGCTGATAAAATTAGGTCACAGTTTTTGTCGTGTAAAACACAAGTAACATTAACTTTTGAAAATTGGATAGGGTGAAAGACCATGTTACAAAATCATTTTATATGTAACCTTGTTCTTAAGTTCAGAATTTATGTCACCCATAAAAAGTGTCACTTATATATTTTACAATTCATGACACAGTCCTGTGGTTTTAACGCTGCGGACGCAGTTGGATTGGAAATATTAGTTTCCTTATTGGGGAGAATATTAAATAAAACATGCCATAGTATGGTCATGATGTGTAATATTTCGATATCATCTGCTGTGAGAACTTTTGTTATATCTTCCAAGTCATTGTGTTCTGTTTGTTCAAATATTTTGTTCCATGGATTCCTTTGTCAAGATGTATGTTAATTAGTTTTAAATTAGAATTTTAATATAGGCAAATAGGTACATACTCCAACCAGGTGTTTCTACTTTGGAGGCAGGTAAATATTTGTACTTTATTCATATTTGATTTTTATAGGGTCTGCCCCAATTATATGTCTAATGTAATGCAGTGTCTTAAAATGTTTTAAATGAAAGAATTTTAAGTATTTTATGAAACGTTTTGGTCCATACATTGTTGCTAAAGTGTTGTTTGAAAAGATCATTGTCTTAGACTTAAAATCTTCAAATTCGGAGTTTAAACCCCAGGTCAAGTTTTGAGTTCCATGCATTCTTTAGATGACATGTTCTAGGTAAATAAGGTGCAGAATTTGGAGTTTTGAATTAATGAGACATGTGTACGGACATGGTGTCTGGCTGTGATATTCTGTCAAGTGTCAGGTTAGTCGGAATTGTTGCCATCAGACAGTTGTACAAACCCATGGAAATGTCACCATATGGCTTCACTTCTAGTTAACAAATATAGTATGTTTCATTATAAATGGAAAACAAATCCTGTCTCAAGTTTTTGTTAGTCCGAACTGTTCAATCCTTGTACAAACATTGTCACACTGGAACGTGACTTTTGCCTTTCTTTCGAGAATCAAAGATGACGACAAATTTGATTCGTTCACAATTAATCGATGTTGTTTATTATGGGTGACTTGGGAGAAGTGATGGTAATTTATAACAAAGTGTCCTCGGCAAACTCTCAAAACCGCTAGTTAAGACAGTCTCCATGAAAAGCTAATTTGGCATGAATTGGCGAAAAACTTGAATTTATTTAACATTTTTCAAACTGTCAGTGAAAAATGTGAGGTATGTGATGGTATAAATGGGACAGCATACATGATATGTTTGTTTATAAGGTCGGATGGGTTTGATGGGTTTTATACTGTGAAGGTGTAAAACTGCGAGACGAATTAATGGATCTTCAGCATTGAAGAGTCGAAGCTTGTCTTGATCTGTAAGATCTCCGGTATTGTATTGAAGGGTAGCAAACATGCAATAGATTTATATATCAAATTCAGCTATGAAGAGTCGAAGCTTGTCTTGATCCATAAGATCTTCGGCATTGAAGAGTAGCAAACATGCAATACATTTATAAATCTCCAGTACCCATGAGTAACGATGTTTTATATTAAATATACAATAATGAGGATATGAACAACTTTACTTTCTGAATACGTTTCTGTGGGTTTAGTGCCATTTTTCAACAATATTTCAGTATTATGTATGGCGCCCAGTTCACCTAGCCAATTCTACTAAAACTGTATTCTAACAAGAACCATGACTTCCACAAGGAACCAGCAAAGTTCTCCTCATATCAAGGATCAAGGAAAATCAATTTTTTTGTCAAATTTCTCTAAATTAAGAGGTTGAAACCAATACAAAAGTATGTGGTACTAACAACGGACAACAGATGTATTTATCTACTTTATTTTATACCAACGTTTCGGCTTTAACAATAAGCCTTCATCAGGGCAAAAAAATTAAGAGTTGTTAAGATTGTTACATTGGTCTTTGTCTTTTATGGATGTCATAAAATATGTTAGTCTTTGATTTTGAATCAGATTTTGAGCAGGTTGTGGAAGGAACCTTTTAATATTTTGTCTTTCAATGACTATTCTGAACCTGGTTTAACAGCTAGAGTATACCTGGTAATTAACTTACTGAACTTTTGTCTTTGGGGGGATTAGAAAAGTCGTTAACTCCTGTAACGAAATGTTTTCAAAAACATAAGTTTCAGGTTACTGTTGCTAAGATGAGGAAACTATTTTGTTGATTATACCATGTAGGACTTGTATTTGATAAGACAACTTATATTCCATAGCCTTTTGAATTGTTTTTATCTAGTTTAGTGGTATATAAAAAGACGCATTCCATGCTTTCCAAGTCTGGAGATAAAAATGTTCAATGATACAATACATTGGTTTGGTGTCAGGTTTCGAGTGGAATTAAGCTACTGTATGGTTTCTCCATGTAATCAAGAAAGTTCATATATTTGTTTATTTATTCAATAGATTTTAGAGGTTAATACAATTAGACATGGGGGAATTTAGTGTTAATTGATTGAATTAGAGAAATTAGGAATTCAGTAATGAGCCATATGAGGTTCTAAGTTGTGTGGTGAGTTTGTTAACATTTTGTATCCTCTTATTTATTCTGTCTAATTTGACATTTAGATTTATCCAAATTTCCCATTTCTTGGCAGTTTTATTAAAACTGAATATAAGGTCTTAAGAAATTCCTACTATATAAATAATGCTAAGCAATTTTATTTGCTAGGTGTAAAAAAATCATCTATATGTCATTTAAATGAAACCCAAAATTTCAATTTTGTTTTCATTCATAATATAAGAAATCAAAATTCAATAATTATGACGAACTGGGAATAATTTTTCTCCTCAGATTTTTGCAATGCATTTTATTGACTTTCATGTATCATGTTACCTAACATAATGAATAGAAAAAACTATAATGTCAGATAAATATTAATGCCTTTCTGAATATTTAAGTATAATGTCTACCATACTTCATGAACAAAGTGCTTTTTGAAAGTGTGTCTAAGCTTGCATGTTCAGAAAATTTTAACAGGGTGTAGAACATGCTATTTTGTTGCTTTCATCAATTTTGACATTTTGGTTTTTGTGTAACTACTGGAAATTTTGAAGCAAAAATGAAGTTTATGTCATTTAACATTATTACTGGCTATTTGTTGATGTCTCCTTGTAATGACATGTTTCGGCTGTCTGTTAGTTTCGATTTTGAAGTCGAACTAACATCAAATAAATGATATGTAGATATAATTATGGGTTAATTTTATGGAGATATTGAGATCAAAGCTAGTATTTATTGCAGATTTAATCCTAAATTGACCGCGATCGCTGTTGGTTGCCCATTTATGGAGAAGACAGTAAATAAGTCTTGTCGTAAATAGGCGATTAATTCAATTTAAAACTATCGACGGGCATTCCATGCGAAGTGTTTTATTTCAATGACGGCTAACAAAAGAGGTTTTTACACTGGATTTTTATACTCTGTTGGTATGTGACAGATTTTAATCCAATTTTTCTCTCTTCAGTAAGGTCAGTCTTAATAATCATATTCTGTTGGTTAAATACATGACAAGTTTTTGTCATTTGTTTATGTTATATTTTGTATCATTTAATGCTATAAAGCTTTAGGTGACAAGATCGTGACATTGGATGTAGAATACTTATTTCTAGGGGGACAAAATAGTAAAAATAGCCTTAAGGTATTCTGCAATAACTTTGCTCTGGCCAGAGTCTTAACCTTTACTTGTTTTCATTCGATTGACAATAAGGAATGTGGTGATATTATGTTACTTCAATAACTAGTGTAATATTGTGTAATCTACAATAGCCTGTGTTGTTATTTTATTGCAAAAATACCATTGCAATATGTTGCAATAAGTGCTGTTGGCCTGGGTTTTATGGCCACTAAATCCAGATGAAAAAACAACAAAGTTTGTAATAAGATCTGTCAGGAGAAATACACATTGTAGATGTTATAATATCAATGTTACCTGGTCATGTAGGTGACATGGATGAAATAGTACCTGACATAAGTGAACTTAGTGATCAGAACAAGACCGTTGTTGTAAAATTCTTTATAAAAATATGTGGATTTTAGCTTGGATTTCAAATCACTGAGTTAATTATTTTCTATTAGTCATACTAGACGTATGTTTATTGTTTTGTTATTTTGATAAACTTGTTAGCTTTAATATGATAATTCGACTGGATGGTGGAGTAACTAGTATAAAAACTTTCTAGGAAATAGGATTGAGAAGAAAATATTGTACTTGACATAAAATTGTTTGATAATTTGTTATCTTAGATATAATCTAAGAAATGGAAGCCAAAGTGTGAAGTGTGTAAATGTTATCAGTATATAAGGAGTTTATTTATTGATAAACATGATTTCTCTGTAATATTAGTTAATGATATGGTTTGTCCCATTTCTTGAGAATGTGTGATAGTGATAGAAATATTGAAGTAAATAACAACATGGGTAATTTAAAAGAACCGTTGGAAATACAAATGTAAGTTAATAATGTTATTTGTTGACTTTAAATTTAATCTTCCTCGTATTTAGCGAAAATTGTTTCCTTTTGAATGGAGAATTCTTTTAAACTTTTTTTATGAGCTTAATTTTTTTCCTTGTATTTATTTTCATCATTACATCATAATCTAGATTAGATAGCATGCTGGTATATGTTTAGACAATGAGTTTATTAAGAGTATAATACAAGTTCACATGCTTTGGGCGAAATCATGAAATGTTAAATGATGATGGACAGTTCTCCTCTCTCACATATTATGTATGTTTGTTTAAAGAGGTCCTTGGCAGAGTTTGGCTATGGTCAAGAGTTTCTGTAGTCTAACTAATTGGACTGTTTTTGACATCGGAACATTTTATTGTTTGACCCCATTGCGCTTATGGCCCATCTGAATTAATTCAATAAATTGGCAGTCGAAAAGCCAAATTAGTAAGACTAGTGTTTCAGAATGTTATTCATAATGCGTAATCACTGCTCAAACTTCCAGTCCAAACTATTTCAATGTCGGTTCTGTCCCTGTTCACTAGCTAGGGTCTGTATCAGAAAGGAAAGGACCAAACATGATTGATGAAGTTGCGTTTTAAAAAGTACAGTCAAATTTTTAATGCCTAAGGTATATGAGTCAGTGGTTTCCCGGCTTTTGTGACATTCAAAGCCCAATTATGTCAAGTGTGTTTTTTCAGCTTACTTGTAAATTTGATATTCCTTATTTCATTTGGATTTTTGAATCTATTCAACAGGTCATTGATCGTACATTCTTAATTTAGAGGATGATGTCAGCTTTGTTTGATATGTCAGCATTATTATTAAATACACATAAATTAACATTCATTACTAAGTTTGTTTACAATCAATATAAATGTATGTATTGGCTGTTTAGCCCTAATTTAATATGCATGTGAGTTAGCTATTGGATTATTTAATGTGATAATATAGGTTGTTGGCCCAGAGCTAAAATTATGGGGAGATTTCACAGGTAAGGTGTGTTCTGGCTGTCCCCTGGGGGCAGACTCATGTCTGATATCTGACCTTTTGCTGATGAAAATCTAATAATGACCTCACTTCTTGACGAAGTAACACTTTTCAACTTGATTTTAATTTAGATATGAAATTATTTCAGAATCACCAAATTTTACTTATTTCAATAAAACATATAAGTGAGGAATTTTTTGTTATAGGTATAAAATATTCATGATAGGTGAACGTATCATTTAAGAGAACAAAAACTTGACCCAAATATTTGAGTGGGATGTTACAGATGTATAAAGTTACAGTTAATGTCAGTTGTCATGTTTCTTCAATTTAGTACAAACTCATTTAGAGAAAAAAATGTAACCGAATTTTATACAAAGTATGCCACATTGTTTTTTATAAATCTTCATTGTTGAAGAGCTGTTGATTTTGTTGTTGTTGTTGTCATTCACACTTGTTGGGTGTAATTTAGTGTTAAAAATATGTTAAAAACATTCTTTTCACACCCAATTAAGATTATTGATAAAAAAGCTTTCATTTACAATTCTGTCTGTTGTGTGTTTTTATCAATGAAATGAAACAAGAAAAGTTGTGAAATTATGCACCTATATGCTAGACTTGTTATTTTGATAGAAAACAATTGCCACATGTTTGGATTGTATCCCCCCCCCCCCCCCCCCAAAAAAAAGAATTAAAAATCTACTTCTGAATATACATGTAGTTCTGGATTTTGTGCTGTGAAGTAAGTGACTTGATAGTAAAATATTCACTTTTTTAAAAAATATTTTTATAGAAATGATTTAATTAATTTTGCATGCTAATAATTTCTCTGAATTTTTATTCTATATATAAAAGGATTTTTTTCTACATAGAAATGTTCATGTATTTCAAATTGAATTTTTTTCTAATAATTCATTTCATTTATGTTAGCATATTAACTTCCTAAAATTGCATGTTATTTTATATTGAAATACTGATTACATTCTTGTATAGTTTTAAAATTAAAACTTTAAGAGGATATTAATAAATGATCCAATGTTACGGAGTGCATTTAAATTAAGGTATGCATGACATAATGGCCACTAGGTGCATTATTTGTTGATTGCTAAGCACATTTATATACCTGAACAGCAAATTTTATAATCTACCGGTTGGGCCATAGTAAGATTTATAATACCCTAGATTATGATTGCAAATCTCGTAAGATTGTTAATGATTGATTCTAATCAATGATATTATTTATTTGATTAACATACCAATGGTCATGATTCACCCCTATTCTTACATGTATGATAATGCTTAATACCCTAATCACGCTTTTGTTGTCCCCGTTATATCGAGGATTACTAATTTACTTAAACTGAACAATTTACCCCACATAATCAATACACCGTAATATTGACTTTCGTCGGGGTTACTTTTGCCAAGTTTTCGTACAAGACGCAGCGTAATCGTTGTTTTGACATTTCGTGTTCTTGTTATTTTGCCAAAAAAGTTCATTACTCACTGGGTTGTTAGATTTCACGGCTATTTACTCACTTTAAAAGTATCTCGCAAACTTACTTGGTATATCGGAAATTTTTGGACGATTTGACCGGTACTGTGGGTGACTGGTTCCTGAGGTGACTTTAAAGCTGGGTACCGGTGTATACCAATGTTTGATTGTTTATATTGTACGTGTTTAAATACCCAAGTACGTTTTTGACATTCTTATTTACTTAAAATACCTCCATTTTGAAGAGTGATTCTATGATCGTGATAGTATGTAAACCTTTGTAATTTATTGTATATATAATGTAAGGATTTTGTTAACTGAACTTCAAATGGCTTTTAATTTGATCAATACAGTGTAAATCCTTCAGTTGCCTTATTTTGATGGTCAGCAAATTAGCTGTAGACTATGAGTGGACATTTGGATTACTGAGTCAGTTCACTTCTATTATTTATCTCCGGATATCAGCTGGTGAAATGACCAATAAAGTGACCGTTAGTGACTCGATCATCTTAGCAGTCAGTATAGAGCCGTATCCCAGCTTGTGAATATTAATTTTTGACTTTACACAGTGGTCAGTATTGAGCTGTATCCCGGCTTGTGAATATTAATTTTTCTGATGATCTTGTCTGTCAGTTGACATGCTGGGGAGTTTAAACAATGGACATGGATGATTCATGTAGTTAGCGGAGTGCATCAAATTCAGTCATTACTAAATTTTATCATCTGGATATTACATTACAATTGACCATCATCAGGATAACTGTGCTGATAAATAAGCTTAGACTTTTGTTATATGATCTCAGGGATAATCTTGATTGAACAAGGGTGAAAAATTCTTTAAATGGTTACTGGTTAAAGAACTGTAAGGAGATTAAGTGACAGAGATGTATAAGGTACAGAAATGTTGTTAAAAACTAGGTGATTGTAATGTCATAGGTTGGGGCTTTATTTTATAGATATTGATAGATTATATCACGATTTTTTTCATTCGTGTGTGAAAATAACTGTGAATCATAAACCTTAATTCATCATAGTTTGTCTATAACACATTATAATGGAATGTATTTGGCAGCTTGGCATACTTTTTGTGGATTTAAAAAGTTGTTTATTTTCCTTGTTTTTTTTTATCTGCTGAAGGAATTGTAAAAAACTGGCAACACAAACTGGACATTTGACAATTTTTTTTTTATTTATTTGAATTTATGTGTTTTGTAAATCAAACAAGAAAATGTGACCTATTTTTAACTACCGGTACCATAAAAGTTTTTTTTTGGATTAAAAATATTAAATTTCTTAACCTGAGATAAAATTAATACATTTTATGGTAAGTTTATTTATTTTGTTAATATAATGTATCAAGTGCTGGGGTTTTGTGCTTTAAAATGAAGCTACTTTACATAATAAGGAGATTTTTTTAATACTGGTGTACGGTAATATTTTTACGTTATTTAAATTACAAGTCAGTAAATTTATATTTCATCAAGGCTTTATATCATGCCTTGACTTGACCATTTTGTATGAACTTAGATACACAAATCTTAATCTAACATAGATGTCATATTTAGTCATAAGTATCATATCAATCTCGGTATGTCAGTCGGCATTGCTAAGTAGGTCCGAAATTCGGTCTCCAGTAGCTAAGTTAATTTTGTCCGTTTGACGTATTTTGACACAAGTATGTCTGAGGTATAATGGTTTTTGGTTGGCCGTTTTGTTTTAAGATGTAACTACTGGTACTTTAGTTATAGGATCTGGTCTTTCAATTGATTGCTTTTAGTGTCTTAGGTTTTTGTTTGAAGATGTCGTCTGCTTGAGTGCTCAATGTAAGGATCCTGTTTCATGTCGGATACTGTGTAGTTATGATGTGGTTTTACTGTTGGAAAGATGCACTTTTCTAGTGCATCATACACTTAGTTTGACTGACTTACTTAATCGTCCCATATTAGTCATTGTATGAGTATGTTATGAAATGTACCAGTATTTATTGGTGATAAACGCCAATAATACAACAGTATTGTGTTTTTTAGTCCGTAACTAAAGCACGCAAAAAATTTCATCTGTCAATTTTTATATTTTCAGTCCTCCACATCTAAGTAATGACGGCATGGTGACTTCACCAATATATCACAATTTGTCCGGTGGGGATTACCCTCGGCGACCTCCCCCACCTGTTCCTGGAGCGAACGAGGAGGCGCCACCTGCTTTACCACCAAGATCTTACCAGAAATTTGCAAGCAGTAAATCGGAATCATATTTGTTAGCACGAGTGGATCAGAAACAAAAAGAGGAATTAAAGGAGAACTATAATCATGAAAATGTTGGTGCGGGTACCGGACGATGGGACAGTAGTGGTACCGGAACATTACGAGAAGATGCTTATGCTCAACAATTGCGTAAACAAGCTAGACGTTTCTCTGAGCAACATAAACCTATTTCAATGCAAGTTGTGTCTACAAAATCGACGGTACAAGTTTCATTGTCTCAGTCATACAAACAAGAACCGGCTCCAGCATTGGAAGCGGTTCCGGTCCAAAAACAATCGCCATCTTCTCCTTCACCGATGATGTTACATCATTCGCCAACATCGGCACAAGACAGAAAAACACCGGAACCACCACCTCTTCCGACCCCGTTAAAGAATGGGGAAACTGAAATTTCTGTGGATTTAAATAAAACCGCCGATTTCCCGCCTCCACCTTCAGAATTTCTGGAAAGTGTTACAGCAGAGGAACATAAAGATAGGTAAGAGTGATTTAACTTACTTTGTTATAATCATAAAACAATCCTTTTAGATTCGGCACCCGCCTCCGTGGTCGACTGGTTTAAGTCGCTGACTTCAAATCACTGTAACCTCGCACTGATAGAGGGTTGTGGGTTCAAGCACAGCTACCGACCATGTCAGTAGGCAGTTGCTTGCGGAGGATGGGAGTCTAGTACTGGTTCTTCCCAGGAATGATACTTAGGTGAACTGTCTGCCTGACATGTCTCTGACTGTTGAAAAGGGCATAAAACTTGATATAAACAACAACAAAAAAGCAAATCTAGATTGGTCAATATAAGATTTTTATTGAAATGTTACTGAACTGTATTTTTATTTTAGTTACCCTTATTTTGTAGAAATAATGATGTCAGTTATCTTCAGCAAACTTCAATCGATCACAAATCATCTCTGTATTTAATAAAATTTCAATGGTCAAAATCTAATATAATTTTAATGGTCAATTTCTGGTCATTTCCTGTGGGGAACTAAATTGAAACTAAATATTTACAAATATTTCAATTAAACTTAACCTTTAACAATAATTGGAATACCACAAACATGTGAGATAAATCTATTTGATTAATAATCGGAACAAAAAACAGGAAATGAGAATAATTCTTTATTGTAAAACAAACACAGACTATTTCTCCACAGAAACACTTTGGCAGTTTTTTCTTTATCATTTATGACTAGGGAGGAGTGTCTCTGGGGGGAGGAAAGGTATTGGACAAGAAAAAGTGGCCGATTTTTTCTATCAGGTCACATTAACAATGGGAATCATAATTTCATCACACATAACCTATAGAACAGTTGATTTGTAAAATTGTTGCACTATGATTGACATTGTTATATACAGACAAACCTGTGTTAGCAGCCACCTCCAAATAAAGGCAATACTGTGAATAAAGGCCATTAAATGACCTTCCAAACCACCTGTCAATAAAGGCCGCATTTTGTCCTTTCCAAGGGTGACCTTTGTTCACAGGTTGACTGTATACAATTCAATAAATATGGCGAATCAGATATTTTCAAAACTTAAATAATGCAGAAAATTTTACACTTAACTGTTAACATTACACATTTATTGGTTACTATACAGTGCTCAAGGACCAGAACATTGTTCTAATAATAAAATTTTAATTTGATTAAAGAAATATGTTCAACCATGCAAATATATTAGTATAGGTAGATGATTAATTCAAATCAACCTTTAACATCTAAAACAAACGATGTGACTTATCTGGGTGACTGGGTATTAGTCATGACCAAAGAATTAGATTTTTACGACCAGGGTAGATGGAGCTGTACTTATATACTGTGACAGATTACAGACTCGACCACAAATTGACATTATGAGGTCATCAACTTTGTGGCTTAAACCTTAATTTGTCTCATGTTTTTTTCTAAAAGAAAACAAAAATTCAACCTCAATTTCTCACATTTTTCTTATAGATAATATTATGCGGTGTCATAACATCAGCTATGCTTTTTTAATACAAATGTTGCTTGGTTATAAAAATGAACGAATGTTAACAAAACTTGCCTTCTTAAAGATACTGAATTTTATGTAGGAAGGGAAGTAACTTGTAATCCTACTTCAACTTTCACTGATTAACACTCTAGGAGTTGCTTCCCTTTGTATGTTAATGTACTTTTAGTACTTGAATAATGTATGCCAGGCCGAGACAATTTATAGGTCAACAACCCGTTTAATTAGAAAGATGATCATTCTAAAATGCTCTTTGTTATGTTAAAAGTAAACACAGTCACAGAACATTATAATGAAGACCTCATCAAAATGTTTATATAATAATTAACAAAGAAAAATTGAGTTCAACGACTCTTCTAGAATATTTACATTGACACTGCTAGGTTTCAAAATCCACAGATAAATACGAAATTAATTCAATATATATAAGGTTTCTTTTATGATAAAATGGTGAGCACTTGGTTATAGCCTTTAGATTTTGTGATTTTTGTGACAATAATTAAAAACTTGAATAAATATATTGAAATCTTATCATAAATATAGAATCAAATCATTTGAGCAAAAAAAACAAAAAAAAAACATCTGAGATGTTCTGAAACCATATCATTAGAACTTTTTTTGTTTTCACCAGGATTACTGAAATTAATCTCTAAATTTCAGTTTAAAATAAAAAAAAAATGGTGTTTCTTTGTTTATGTAAAATAGGGTATGTGAATTATTGATGATGAATTATCTCTCCATGTGTGTTGTAATAGCTGGGAATATTTTCTTCTGAACGCCGTCCATGACTGAAATTTTGATTTTTTTTCATAAGCATTGACTTTGCAGCGTATATCAATTATTTTACCTTTATGTTGTATTTGATTTGCCATATACAGTAAAACCTCGATTATTCGAATGTCATTGGGCCCTGAAAAATCATTCGGATAATCCATGGTTTCGAATAATCCATTTCAGTATGATGTACTGTTTGGAAACGATAAATTCCGTACTGTCCGTATTTTACAAGGGAGTTAAATCTCGTATGCAAACACGACGTTATTATAAGAATAAAATCAAATATATCTACAAACACTAATTATTTATCTTTGTTTTATGAATGTATATGAGTTAACAAATGAAACAATAATTCTTGTTAAATGAATACCCGCGTATTTATGGATTATGCAGAACACAATCCGACCCAAAATTATGTCATTCACACTTTATTTACTAACGATCGACTAGGCATCGCTATCGTCACATTTTAAAATCAAAGATGTTATGTTTTTCTGTTTGGAACATTTTTTCACTAAATCATCATATTCTAGTTAGTTTTGTATTAATTGTGTTCGAATTAGTTTTTAAATTTTGAATGAAGCTGGAATAAAGATCACCAGGTACGTACGCGTATTAACTTATTATACCCGAGATCATTGTGAAATATTCGTCGAAATTAGTATAAAATCGTAACAAACAATATGGTCAATTTAACGATAATTAAACTGTTGACACGCTTCATGTATGAATTGATGTTACACATTGTTTGTCACACGACATTTGATTCTCAATTGGCCATTGTTATCAATTGACGAATTCGAATAATAGGTGTGAAAATACGTGCATTCGTAACTTTGGGGACCAAATAATGTATTCGGATTACACCAGGTATTCGTAAAATCCGATTCGTATAACCGGGGTTCGTTGTAGTTGAAATATATAGCGACGTAATCGGGACCGCAGATTTTATTCGGATAATACCGGGTATTCGGATAATCGGTGTTCGGATAATCGAGGTTTTACTGTATTTGCCTGTTAAAACTTTCTATAGATATTTCGGGCCTATTTATGGCTTCATAAAAACATGTGTTTGTTTCTACATGTATTGAAATAAGGGTTAATTGATAGGTCATGGCTTTGTTTTTCCCTCGAAAGCATAATGGCAAAGTAAAAAAAGCGAGGAAGTTGGTGCACTGTTACAACAATTTTTTTTTCAATTTTGATATTTTCTTACATTGCAATTGCCAATGTTTAGATGACCTGACAAGTTTATAATAATGTAAATACAACAATTTGGATTAATTCCCAACTTATACTGCATGAACTACTCATAGGAGGGTAATATGTTCATATCATTATTTGGATTCATGTCAGTTTCATCCAATTCATGGGCAGACTGAAAGTTAATTCAAAACAGGAGTCTGTTTCTCCTTAAGTACCTTTGCTCATTAATGAGGCGACTAAGGGTCGTGGACCCCAACATTACCACCTGATTAATTCTGTAGAAATAGGAAGTCTTTAATTAGTGTTACTGTAAGAACAACATACATGTGAGAATTACTTTGAGTAGCCATTCTCAACAGGTGATTCATAAGAACTACTGTATTATGAAAATCACTGATAAGTAATCTTCTAACCTGATAAACATTTGTTTATATAAAGCCACTTTGGTCTCTGCATGATTCTTATCTGGACAACTTTTTGTTATTCTTCTAAGAGCTGATTGTTACCTATAGCATACTATGATATCTCCTTGATACATCCTTTGATGACTTTCTCACACATTTCTTATGAATACAACCATTCTCTTCTTGGCATGAAATTTCTAAGAAAATATCCTTTTTTGTGACAATACAAATAAATATGCTTTCATCAGCAAAATGTTTATATTAGTTCCTGGTTGTTATATATGCTGATGATCTATATGTTCTTCAAAACCCATGATCTACTGGCATTTCAGGACTTTGAAACGATTCATATAGTATTACAGTAGACAGAAATTTTTAGCACATCTTAAATTTTAATAAATAGATTTCATATAATGTTCACGCTATCAAGACTGCTTGTTAACATTTCTGTCAATCTTTCTTGTCTGAAGTCATGAGGAAGAAGTATTTTCAATTTGATAATTGAGGTCTGAAAATTTTCTTGTGAACTCTTCAATTACGAAGTCATTTTAAGGTCTGGAAAGCATTTTTTGTGCAGTGTTTCATTCTGTTAGGAAGGTGCATGCAATATGTAAATATGTAGAGCTTCAAATGAGGCTTGTTAATGAGTATTGGGTTAGATGATAATGTACTTGAGGGACTAAATGATGTATTTTGCATGTTATGACCGTTATCATGTGGGGGGTGTATGGTATATTTTAATCTTCATTGTGATCCATACAACATTTTAACATGTTAATGTATTCTGTCAGTGTTAGTCTGCGATCTATGGATGTGTTCTGCCATGGATACATGGTATTTATGGGGGCCAGGTAGCACTAAATGTCTGATGAACCTAAATTTACTGTAATGTTCCTCATATTTAGTGTCAGGGTCTCGAGTTCTGGTATTTAGGGACACATTATGAGTTTCATATTGTTGTAAATTGTAGTCAATGTGTCTATTTCTACCTTCTTTTCATTATTCACTGCCTGCTGTTATTTTTGGAGTCCTGAAATTATTAATCTGTGTTTATATGACTATAGTCTAAATTCAGCAAGGTAGTGTAGGCATCAAGTAATTGACTCTGATTGTTTATCAAACAAATATTTGAAATAACTGGGAGGGGGGTCAGCTAATTGCACTTTTTTTTTGGGGGGGATGGGTCTTATAGAGTGGATTTATAGTTATTAGGGTCCAGTCTAAATTTAATATTATCCATATTAATATATATTAAATTTAGACTGGACCTTACAAACATATATGATAGGTTTTGAGTTAGTTTGTAAAAAATCACCTGAAGTTTTCCAAAACAATCCTGTGTGAAGTTGTCTTGTTAATTTGCATAATAATTCTGAAAATAGCCTGTAAATTTGTTGCTTTGCAGATACTAAGCAATAAACTGTACTACTACAGCATTAACTGATTTATCATTAAATTCCCCTAAATACCCCCTAATAATTAATATTTAATTGAGTAGAAAGTATCTAGATAATGATGGAGTGGTGTATGGTAATTTATTTTCAGTGAACCAGAACAAATTTAGTCTGATAATATTTGTGTCCACATACACCTCAAGGTTACAGCCTTTCCCTAGAGATTTTATACCTTTGTACATTGTAAATATGCTATCAAAAAAAAATATAGTTTGATGGTAAAAGCATGGAATATTGGAACTGATGCCCCTACCCCCAAACCCCACTCCATTGTAAAAATACACCATGGTATTAGTCAGTTGTAAGCAACAACATCTGAACAAAGGATACAATTTGTTGATTAAGTCCTGGAAAAACCCGTTTCATGTTGGCTGCTTGCCTGTGGTCTTTGTTCATTTTGTAATCATATCAGAAGCGAAACTATTATTTGGAGGACTTGGCAACATTTAAGATGGACAATACATTCTTTTGATGCATTCCACATTGATACAAAAATAAAAGATCTTTCTGAATAGATCCAAGATAAGGAAAAAGTAAATCTAACTAAAAAAACATTATTGCTTTGAAAAGATCATATTATATATAGATAACAAAGCACATCTTCATTAAGTTTTAGGGTGGGAGGCTGTCTAGAATGTTTTGTTTTATACCTTTAGACATAATTGAGGGGGGGGGGGGTGATTGTGATTAATTAAAACATCTGATAACTATTTATGTCTGATGTATGAAGTCATGATAACTCTCATATCTGATTATGTAATTATCTTACATTATTGTAGTATTTTACCAACACCTGTCTTGGAATTGTTAATATTTAACTCAGATCTGAATCATGTTGTCAGGGGGGAGGGTTTTTGGAGTGATAAAGATACCCTGTAAGACTTTTATGTCAGACAATTATCCGTTCCGATAAGTTGGCACCATATTATTCTCAGATATAATAGAACAATGTCATTCTATATCAATGTAGGAATTCTGTTAATCGTTTTTGCAGGAAATATGTGCTTCTGTCATTTTTGTTCCTTGTTTACAACACTGTAACTGTTTCGGTTGTCTAAATTTTCTCCGGTATTGACTATTGTAATCTGTGCCACACCCAGTTAGTGCTATTTCTGATATTATATCATCTTCAGTGTGCTGTTATGTTTTTTTGTCAAACCTGTGTTAGCAGCCACCTCCGAAAATGGCCACCCTGTGAATAAAGGCCATTCTTTTATATAGTTGACAGAATTTTTTTGTTTACATTTGGAAGTAAGGGAACAGTGGCTGGTTCCCAGATGTTTCATTGAATTTAAAATATTAAACACATTCTGACTACATTGCAAGCTACATAAACTTGTTCTAGCTGAACAAAGCACCATTATTATTACCTGTAGAGATTTGTAAGTCCATGAAAAGTAGAGAGCTTCTGTAGTGGGTGGGGTTTTGGCCTGATGGAGTTTATGTATACATACAAGATGTTTATTTGCTGTATTATTACTTGATAGAACTATCTAGACACAAAAGAGTAATAAACCATATTGAATTATAAATAAACAGCCAAAAATATCTTATAAAAAAGTAATGTTGATGAAAAGCAGTTGTTGAACAATAACAATTCATATTATATGCGTATTATATGCGTATTATATGCGTATTATATGTGTATTATATGTGTATTATATGTGTATTATATGCGTATTATATGTGTATTATATGCGTATTATATGTGTATTATATGTGTATTATATGAGAATAAATTGGTTATCCATCTGGTTTTATGGTCCGACTTTTTCCATTGATTCCTGGCTGTGTTACAAAATACAGAGCTTGTGACTACATTAAAAAAATATCATAGAATACAACAATAACAACATGGCGGCCTGCCTCTTATGTCCGAGGCATTTTCTTTAGACAAACGCCAAGGAGTTCTGATAGAGCTCCGATTAAGTATAAACATGTCTTATAATGTCCTTTATGTTGATACACTTTGAATAATTTTTACAATTAAATTCATTGAGATAAGCTTTTTAGAAAGAAAACTGATTAGTCTATTAAATATTACTAAAACATTATCTTACCTTGCCATTTACATGCGGGTAATTATAACTTCTGGGAACATAGCTTTAATTAACAGGCAAAACTGAAAGGATTTTTCTACACTATGTCTGTGGTACTTATGATTTTATGAAATTATAGCCCAGCCCTCATGCTGTCTAGCTTTACTTTGAGGCTTATAAGTAAATTACCAAAATTACCTGAAATGTTTTGTACAAGGTTTATACTCATTAAAGCAATTTTGTTATATCATATGTTGTGTTTTTGATCATGGGGTGTGCATGTGTTCACATAATGCACAACTGTATAAATTAATTGGTTAGGCCAAGTACCACAAACATTGGGTTCTTGTGATTGGGTAAATGCAAGTGTATGATGATAGTTATATATAGTTAAAATATGTACAGTCAAACCACACAAAATGTAGCCTTTAGTGACAGGTGGCCTTTTCAGCAACCGTGACCTTTATTCAAAGGTGACGACAAACCTATTTAACTGTAATTCATGAAGTACTTAATTTCTGATCATCAACATTCCTGGATTGCCAAATATTGTGGTTGCTGGTTGCATTTTCAAATTTCCAATAGAAAATTACATTGACCTGAAATATTTTGTGTTCTTCTGGGACATATGAATGGTTTAAGGCCATAGTGTGGTAACCTGGAATATTTTGTGTTCTTCTGGGACATATGAAAGGTTTAAGGCCATAGTGTGCTAACTGTTTATTTTCTCAACGCAAATGATGAGCTCTTTTGCTCTCAACTCTGCATTGACATTGTTCCATTAATTTGATAATATTGTTGAAATGCAGAAAATTGAATTTCCCTCCCGAGGGCAATATAACAACATCTGTTGCCACGGTTGCCAAGTTGCCATCTCTAAAACCATAGTAATGGAATTATTTGTTGTCCTTATTTTTCATTAGGGGACATTCCTTTGGGAAAACTAGTTTTAATTTTCTAAGCGGCTTGTAGCAGCCGTCCCATTGGTGTCACCATGGTTACTGCAAGTTAAATCCAGTCTCCCCTGTTCTATAAGGGCATGCTGTAGTTTTGCTATGGTAGCCTAATAAAGTTATCAGAAGCTGATAAAAACAAGGCGGGATCTGAGCTAAAACATCTGCTTTCTAATACTCCAAAAACTTGAGACATCACCATTCTTCTACATTTAATGCTTAGTGTTGACAGTGGCTTTTAAATTTATCTTACATCTATTGGATAATTATTTTGGGAAAAGAAAGACAAAAAACTAAAGTGTGAGAGACATATTTTAAGTGCATATTCTGTTATAAACATATTGTGGATTAGATTAGGTCATTCAGTAAAACTAGCATCTGGTGGGTTTCATCACAAAATGTGGTTGTTTGTCGTTATTGTTGTTTTGCTGTTGTTTTGTTGTTGCTCATGTAAGTTAAGTAAATATCTGCTGATTGTGTAAAGATTTGGTGTAACATTGACATTATTATTATGCCTTGTATTCCATTTAATTTTGATCAGTTATGGCTTATTTTTGCTTTCTTTAAGATGAGTGTGCTTTGAGACCATTCTTAGAGTGCTTCATTCTCATTGGTCAATTTTTAAACTGCAGTCAGAACCAACCAATCAAATGTAAGAGTTCTCAGACAGGGCTTTATTCTTAGCTTTATTCAGGTTAGACTAACACATGGCTGTTAGTTGACATTAAAGGGTCATTGAAACTCAATAAATTCTCTTTGATATCTTGTCATAATTTCTTAAGTTAAAATTTGTAATGCAAATGAATAAGTGTTCCATGTATCGTTATCTAGAATTGTTTATTCATACTTAAGATACAGATAACCTTGTCCAAATCCTTAACAAAACTTCCTGAAGAGAATGGAATTTTTTATTTGCATTGACAATTTCAAAGTTATTTATCAGAGGGCCTAAAGATAAAGAATCCAGTAAGTCTTTGTTACTTTCGCCTTTCTTGGTGAGTCATTCGTGATATTATGGACTGTTGAATGAGGGATCTTAAACAATTGAGAACAATGGTAGATAGGGTTGCTTCTCCTTGTTCTAACCTCCATGCCTAAAATGACCGGTTTTACGAAATGACCGGTTCGGAAATATCACACCATTGTTAAAGAGATAATTTTTTAGCCATAAAAATTGCATCAAATTACATGAGAGTGCAACTTAACGACTCTATGTGGCCGGTGGTCTTTTCTTCTCATTGATGTTTATTGGTCAGTGACAATTGACTGACCACACGTTATGACTTGTGATATTTGGAAAATGAATGATAATCACTATTTTGGAAGGGATAGTTTAGTTTCAGCTATGTAATTTATATAGCATTTGTCACCATTTTACAACGAAGGTATGAATTTTCTCTTCATAAACCAAAAGTTGCAGTAGGAAACTATCGTAACTTGACTGTGTTAAAGTTAACGTTACAGTTGTCTTACAGCACACTGTTTATATTGCAGTTGAAAAGGTCGATGCTGTTAAAATTATGTTACAATTTATTGTCATCCACGATTCAGTTGAAAAGTTGCTTCCTCTGGTATGTGGATGCCATTCTTGTTGAAAAAAAATGTGTTTGGAAATGTTGTATTAATGGACAGTTGAACTGATTATGTTCTGAATGATAATTCATTGTTACAACGCTTGACTTTGAAATTCTGTGAGAATATTGTAAACAATTAATGCTCATATGTTTTCTTTCATGGTAGTCAATTAATGAATAAGATACTGCGTTCTGTTCCTATTTTTAGCATGACAACAAATCTGGTTTTGTTCAACTCGGAAAATACGGCTTTTTGGCATGCATATGTTTTATTTCTGAATGAAATCTTCCCTGAGCCAATTGTATTAGTGAATGAATGTTTACATTAATACATATACTTTGTTTCAAATCTTAGCATTAGTGCTCTTGGTAACGTAATTATATTCTCATTAATTCTGTTTAAGATTTCATCCTCTAATTCTTCATGGAGTTGGATTCGAGGAGTCTTTCCTGAGCTATTTCAGAGAATGAAGTTCTTGGTGTTTTGGATTATGTTAGATTCTCTTAGTGCTATGTGATTATTATGTTTTCTTTTTAGCCTTGAAATATGCTTTTATTGGATGTCGCTAAATCAGATTATGGAGTCTCAATTGCACTAAATTCTGCATTCTGATATCAAAGTGAGATGTTCTTGACGTTCTCGTCTAATCATAGCAGCGAAAGGGCAGCCGAAATATTTCAGATATGTTCTAGATTATTTACTGATCAATCTCGAGAGACGGAAATAGAGATATATAATGTTAGCGATTTTTTTTCCATCAAATTTTTATGCATCAAATTTCTACTGCAGCTGCTTAAATTTCTTGTGCATGAGAATTTCGCTCTGATGAAAAAAATCGGATATGATTTTGAAAGTGTTTATTTCTATGGACTTAATTTCTCGCACAACTGCGTTATTTCTTGTGAGAATTTCTGAAATCAATCAAATAAACAGGATATGCAGTGTCTGTTGTTTATATTGCTTTTGGCCATTTTTTTTCTATGCTTAAACTGCTGTTTCTATCTAATGTAACTCTTGTTTTGATTTCATCTGAATCTTAATATTGAAGTTCAATTTTCTACTCGACCTACTGTGTAAATTTTTGTGATAATTTTTATCTTTGTGCATTTACATGGAGGGAAGTCAATTAATTCTGGACCATGTGATCATTTATGATTTGGGGTTATTGGTTGATATGAGGCGGTAACTCCATAGTTGAGTAAAAGGATTATGTTATACGCTTAGATGCTTGTTGCATATTTACCTTGGCACTATGGCTTATGACTTGTGATTTATGTTCATGCTTTCTCTTATGACTGCGATGAATTAATGTGTGTAATTCATCGCATGATTTATTGTTCGAATAATAACTAAGATTTTGGGCAAAATAAGTTTAGATTTTCAAAGTTATTGTGCTGATTATTTTGTTGAGGAAACGACAGTGATCTGGTTTTCTGTGGTTTTAAATGGCTTATTGTGAAGTTTCCTAGATTTTTTTTCATAAATTGGAGTACTATAATTAGGCTTTGGGGGAAAAAGGGGCCAGCTTCAGTGTGTTAAGATCTAGAGCTTTGGTTGACTTCTTTCACCTAAAATAATTTTAAACCTTCTGAATTTTGAAAGGTTGTGGGTTTAAATCTCAGCTCTATGTTTTGCTATTTCGGGGAAGCTTTTTCAGTGTGCCCATCCCAACTACTGAGCCAAGTACTGTGTTAAGAAAATCACAAGAAAGAGGTGAAGCGTGTGGCGATGCTTTTAGAGTAGCTTGATGTCCAGTTCTCCTTTATCTTATCTCCCTTCTCTCTAGGGCGGCTCTGAAAAGACCATAGCTGTACGAATTGGTCGTTAAACAGCGGATAATCATAAACTTGAAATTTAAGATGTTTCACATAGGAGTAGGAAGTCATCAATGGGGTTGTATGCATGTACATGCAGTTACTGATGTTTCTGATGCAAATAACAGACAATAAAGTCATTCATTAGATTTGTTTCCCCTAAGAATCTGAATACCTTCAAAACTTCACGGCCCCATAAATTTGAAAAATGGGGGGGAGAATTTTGGATACCTTTATATTCTTTACACAGTAGCATCTGTTATCTAGCTGAGATGTTTATCTCATGCCCCTCAATTATTTTTATGGTGTTCCTTGTAAGTAGGATGGGTGTTTGAATTTTATTCCACATACTTGGAACTTAATGTGCCTTGGACGAATCAAAATAGGGGCCAATTGCTGTGGAAGGTGTATTTTTAGAAGAAATTTTGGAGTGTATGGATTTATATGTTTAAGTGATGGTGATAGATTCGGCAACAGCTTCTGTGCATGGTTTTACTGTTAGCATGAATTCATTTTCGTATTTCTAAGATTAAAATCGCAGTGACTAGATCTTCAAATAATCTTAGTGCTATTTTATATTCAATGAGGCTACTGTACCTTAGTGTTTTAATGAGGAAAAGAAAGATCTTTACTCCATAATTGAAATGTGAATGGAATATTTTCTGTGGAGATCTTTTTTTTTCTCTGTTCTATGCGTTGGCTGTGATCTCTCTGTAAGAAAATTGTGTTTTAGTAGTCAGCTAGAAACTTGGTGATATATCAGTAGATTCGTATAAAGATAGTGCGTATAGATATAGAATAGTTTTGTTTTTCACTAATTGAAGGATTTATTACCAAAGGGGGAGTATGATAACCAGGAGACTGGGTACATAAAAGTCTGTATCAAAACGCACTATTAGCAGTACCTTTGTGTTGGCAGAGGGAGAGTTGGATATCGCAGGGAGAATTTGATATCGAAACTTAAAACTGTGAAAGATGAAGAACCTGCTCATTTTAAAGTGATTATTGATTTTTCGGTGATTAATAGTATTGTATTCATCTCCAATACTGTACATGAGATGCATTTGATGGGTTGAACATACATCATTGACAGATGAACTTTTTTCGATGAATAAAGTGATTGTAGAGGCATTCAGTAATTTAAGTAAAAATGAATCGTACAACTTTGATCTTTATGTCATAACAATGTTTTGTCTGTGTTTTGTGAATCACTTTTGCATAAGGTGAAAATAGATTGGGCGTGCTTGAAATTCGGATGACGTTGATAATTTATGTCATCTAATAATGTAAGATATAGACTGCAGATAGTTTTATAATATTGCATATTTGGATATTTATGAAGTGTTAGATTGCACCTAGATTCAGGATGTATGCGTATCAGAGATGGGGAATAAGGTACATGTATTTAAACTTTGTTTATTTTTTTCCCTCGCTATGGAAAGAACAACAAGTATGAATCATAATGTTTGACATCATGTGACACGTTTGCTACCTGTCTACATGCATGCACACTGCATTAATTTGATCATGTCTTGTTAATGCAAGCGTAACATGAAGGTATAGCGTTCTAACAATGCATCAAGGTTGTAACTCTCAATATGTGTGGAGCAGGTTACTGTTTTATTGCATTGATGGGACAAAGTCTTTCCTGCAGAGTAAATTCACTTTATTGTCAATTTTTGCAAGTCCATGTTATAAGTTTTTGCGATGTAAATAATTTACCACAAACAAAAACAAGACCATACCTGCCGATAGTGTTTTATGACCGACTTTTGTTGTTATTGTTGCCGGACACTGCTTTGTTGTTGACCTGTAATGAGTCACACTTTCTGTATAAATTAGTCATTTATAGGAAAAATAATCATTGAAATGACCGATGGTCATTATAGTCACCTCCAATGACCACAATAAACATGTCCAGTTTATAATATATTACCTCTAATAAATTTTACACATATTTTGATGTGTCTCTTTGATGTATGAGGTTTTCTCTCTTTGTGAGACATGGAATGAGTCACTACATACGTAAATACATGTATAAGCTACACATATGTAAGGTTATCAAGTGTTTAAGGCTGGTCCAACTCATTATCAAGATAAAATTCAACCCTTTTTTCACGATTTTGTAATTTTAGGATCCTTAATTGAGTGAAGGTACTTGAAATCTATTTTGGATCAAATCAGAAGCTGTGAAATGATATTACAGGGTTATAAAGTTAGATTACACTAGGATTATTGTCCGAAGATAATTTTTACCTCACTGTTTTAGTTTCATCATTATTATAATGAGTTCATGAATATTCATGCTCATGTGTTAGGTTATTAATTCATGAACACTTCTTGAACCACATTTAGTGCGTCAAACTTCATCAAACCACAAAAATAAAGGATGATCGTTGCACATGTTGCACATAATAAACTACTGGTAATTAATCAAGTAAACAAGCATAATTAATGCTAAGGTAATAAGAAATAGTTGTGTTTACAGAAACCCGACAAACACTACTTTTTGGCAGAGGCCTATCAAACAGCAAAATCAGAAGTATGAAATTTTGCAAGGATAAAAATTAATGTACCTTGCATTCTAACAAAGAAAAAAAATCAACCTGCAAATAATTATTTTTTTGTCAAGTAACCTTGAGTATGACTATTCTTTCATTCAGCCTAATGTATTGCAAGTAAAACAAAATTGTCTAAGTCAATTATTAATCATATCTTATGAAATTATTCTAATTTACTCCTTTTTACCTGTGTGAAATCTGAGATATTAATTAATCAAGTTCTAAGTGCGAACTCTTTATGTTTCCAAGTGTTTAATATCAATTGCTTTCATTGAGGAATTTTTTGTAAGCTTTTTGCTGTTTAAGATTATTTTGCCAGCATTTTGATTTGATTAATGAATTTATATGCAAAGATGTGCTTTTTACTAATTAATTAAAACTAAATTTGTAATAGTTAAATTGATTTGAATATAATTTATGTTAACATTAAGAAAGTTTAATCACAAATTTTTATTTATTCAATAAACGAAATGACTGTACTAATTATTAGACAGCTGTAAATGTGAAAGAAAGTATTTTTAGTTTTTGTATAAAAATATTAAAAAGTTTATTTTCTCACACTAAAATCTACGAACATGAATGAAAGAAATGATTGTTAATACACACACCTAACCTTATGTGATATATTAGAATAAAGAATGTACATTATAAATATACAATGAAGTAGCTGTAAAATGTTCATGGTCACATGACTGACAAAATGTCTCAATTAAATAGATAGAAAAATTCTTTCATTCCCACGAAAACTACAGGAAGTATCCTTAAGGGTTTTAATTACTTGTGATTTAATATTAGAATGTTATAATTACTTAAATCATTACTCAGATAAAGAAAAAGGGATGAAATACGACAATTAAAATGTAATGAGATGAATTGCATACTACAACTATTTAACTGTCATACTGCATTAAGTTCATATCATTCTATCAGGCGTGAAAAATCGACAAACCAGATAAAAGGTGTAAATTTTACTCTTAAATTTCACCCAGTCTGTCTGGCAGCCATTTTTGTTGGTTATAATTGTAAGTGATAATTTTAGGGTAATTTAATGGAAAAGATTTTTATTTGATTTTTATCAATTTCTTGAAGAATGTTAAGTGTATTTATCAGATTATACATTTTGATCAGATTTATAGATTAGCACTCAATGTTGTGTACATGTATATGATATTGAAGTGTTGCAGATGAAATGATCATTTGTGTTTTTGTAGTTAAACATGACAAAGTTTGAATGAAAATGGATTGTTAACATAATTATGGATTTTGATTTTTGTGTTTTAACAAAATTTTACGAAAAGAAGAAAAATCATGATATAACATATTTTGACAGGGTGAAACAAATTTCGCTTAACTTGAAAAAACGACGGACTGGATTTTATAGAATATTTGTGTGGGTATTTATGGGTGTTTAATTTATGCAGTTATTTACAAGTTTTACTGCTAGTGGGAACTGATGAAACTTTAGATGGTGATTCTGAAGAAGTTTGGAAAATTAATCTTAACAAAAATTTATACTAGGTTTTGAGGAAGCTTTTTAAGACACTAAGTTGAATTGTATTTATTTACGTAAATATGTGTTATTAGGATGTAAACAAAGGTATTAATCATGCTGAAACCAAATTCCACTACAACCCTTATAACAGAATGTAAAGTTTCTATTTATTCCCTGGGGATAACCCCTAAATACATGTAAGCTCTCCATAATATAATATTAACTATAAACATATGTTTATCTCTTTCTTAATGATGTTTTCATATATCTTCAGGTGTGCTGATGACTCGTATGGATCTTACAAAACTCGCACAGCTCCAAGGGAGGTAGGAAAGTACAAGCGTACAACATCAGATAGCAGCTTATTGCAATCTCACAGAGAACGCAAGGCGTTTGCTCCGCATGCTGATTTAAACAGTAAAGACGTTGCTGAGGGTACACCAAATAAACCTCCAAGAAAGAAGCTCGAACTTCAAGGTCGGGACTCGCCTACTCAAGGTTATAGGTCAAGCAGTCCCAACATGCCCAGCATTGAGAATCATTCATCCAATCAGAAGCCAGCGTCTCATGTTCCTACGTACCAAGCTGCGGAGGTCACATCTGTACAACATCCTCATAAGTCGATGGCGCGACCCCTTCACAAGTACGCTTCTTCATCCAGCGCTACTGGAAGCTTCGTGAGTACCGTCGTACAACGTCCTGCTATGAATCAGCAGGAGCGCTCTCCAACACCAGAAGATCCGAAAACATCCGTCAGAGACAGAGTGAAGAATATTGAAGTTTTCACTCATTCTCCACTGTCAGCTAAAGGTTCTGGACAACGCGCTCAGACACCAACCAGCGGAAGAGGTCCTACCTCACCCGATATCAAAAAGGAGACGAATGTTGCTAATTCTTTGGAAGAGTTGGAAAGCTCAATCCAGAGCAGTGATAGTTTTAAGGACAGGTTGCGTCCTGTGGTTAAAAAGGCAGAATCAGAACAAAATGACAGTAATGTTTCTGTAGGTAGTGTAGGTGCATGCGATGTTGCTGACAGTGTTAAACTGAGTAGTCCTCCGCCTGAAATACCTAGTAGAACATACAGACAGAAACCGAGTAGTCAGAATGAACCTGTGTATCGTCGAAATTCATTCCAGAAACACAACGCTGTGCCAAGACCATATGAAAATAAAACAAACAATAGTGCTAATATTCATAATCCGCTTAATCAGAATAATTTCATGAACTATAAGCTGGGTACCGGTCCCGAGTCAATGAGAAGTCCAAGTCAGTCGGTGCCTGAACCTCAAGTGCCAGCCTGGTTACAGAAATCTGTGTCGGGCTCAAGTATTGAACAATCATATCGTGATCAAAATTCTAATGTACCTAGTCCAGAGTCTAGACTGAGTTCTAATCACAGTGAAGATAGAATGCAGGTCAAAGAAAATACGCAATTGAATAGTGTTCAAAGTGGACAAAAGAGAAACTATGAAAGTTCATTTTCTAGGACGCGAACTCTTTCTGGTGGTAATTCTTCTAATATTTCCAGTAATTCTGAGAGTCGTTACAATGATAAAAATGTTGCTAATAATCATAATCGTCGTTCAAGCAATACTTCAAATGAACAAAGTTTCACTGAAAGTAACTCTCATAAAAATGAACAAAGGGGAGGTCACTCTCATAGGAATGATTTCAGGGGAGACCACTCTTTAGAGAATAGACAGAAATCTACTACGCCTGATCAAAAACTGTCAAGTAGAAATTTTAATGGTGAGTCTCATAGTCGGAGATCAGAGGCGAATCATATTGATAATCATAAAGTGCCAGAAAAGCAGTCAGTTTCGAATGTTCAGTCGAAGGAATATCATTCACAAAAAGAGGCCAAAGAAAATCAAGGTCATAGTTCAAATTCGGACAAAGATCGACAAGGCTCGCATCTAGTCACAGTTAATCATGGACGTCAAGCTTCTGCTGAGGAAATTGAATGTGATAAAAAAGCCCAGGAATTGGCTAAAGTATTAAAAGGAAGTGATAAAGTACTCAGTGATGTTTTAACGACAGACAGCAACAAAATCCGAATGCAATTCTTGGATGGTATTTTACCAATTGACTCAGATGCTCCTGAAGAGAGGCGACCCCGTACTGGGACCAAAAGTAGCGCACCTGCTGAAGAAATTAAGGATAAAAAGGAAGATGAGTGAGTATTGTTTTATTCTTATATTTATAAATTATATCATTACCAGTGAAAGTGTATTTTCTAACTTCGATGATGGTGTTTTGAAATTCTTTGAATTTTACATAATTTCAGCATAATCATATTTTTTCTGTTGATATTTTTTAATTTTACATTTTCTTATTTCACTTCTATTCTGATGGTACCAACTCACTTGGTTGTCTCAGATATTTCATTTACAAGTAATTGTTCTTAGGGAATAAACACTTATCATAAAAACATTATAGACAGTCTAACAGCTGATTGATATCTTGAACAGATAACGAAAGTTTTTTTTTCAAGAGTTAAAATTATACTGCTAAATGCTCTGAATAAATAATATAATTCTCAAGTTGCACAGTACTTACATTTTTGTATTTTAAATATCTTTATCTTTTCCAGGCCAACATCTCCAATGCCATCAAACTATTATGTGTCACCTCCAAAGGCAATGATTGAATTAGAGATTAGAAAGTTTGGTGATCAACTCACACAAGACATTGGTGATGGCGATGAGCTGGCTCATAGAAAGGTACGTGGAAATATTCAGAAATTACAACATCTTTTCTCATTTCAGAAAAGGTTAAAACTATACCGCTGGAGTTGAAAAAATATTGATTAGTGTCACCGCAGTCATTTTTATGACTGACGAATTGCCGAAATGTTTGACTGTCTTCATTGGTAGTCTTCAGTTCATCGATTTATTACTATATTTTGGTATTATTAATATTAATACAATATTTCCCTATAGAAGAAAATGCTTTTTTCAATTATTCATAACAGTCGACCAGACTGGTACTTCAGGACTGTTCGTTGGCCGACCTGAAATTTGCCAGGTAAGACCGGCGGACTGGCACATTTAGCGAAGACTGTACCTTAAAGATTAGATGAATACCACATTGTATTTCTGGACAAATACTGCATTATCATGTGACTCATGTACTATGAAGTGGTATATTTTAGAAAAAAAGTGATAATTTTATTTTCTGAATCACTATGTAACGAAATTCTGTGACTGTACTTCTGTAATACATTCCAAATATCATACATCATGTATTTGTATAGATATGCCCAGAACATCATGGAAAGGTTATGGTATGAGGCAAAAAATTCGAATTTCCAAAAATCTTAAAACTGTGTACTAATTAAGTAAATAATAATCACTTCTTTCATTGCAGGAGGAATTACTACAAAGTTTGGTCAAGAAAGTGGAAGTGTTAAAACATGATAAAAAGGAATTACTTGTTGACATTGATGATAATGAATCCTTGGGTAAACAGGTAAGATCTAGTTGATGAATTATTGCATTTATTATAAGGTCAAAGCCAGTCATATAAATAAATGTTGCCATTTTCCATGAAATAAAAAATCTGAATGATGGAGGTTTTGTGATAAACCTTTGAATTGTGATAGTGTAGTCAGATTATACCAGAGTGAGGTTTTATACAAAGATTGCTCGGAATTTTAAGCAAAATGTGCAGTTGTCAATTTTTCGTTTTCAAAGAAGTCAGAAGAGTTATTGCTAACAAAGAAGACAATGTAAATGACAGTTAAGGACTTTTAGAACAGTTCTTGAATTGGGGACAGAAGTTTTTTCAAAGATGCTTCAGTTATGTTTTGATAAACAAACAGACAGTGCAAAGATATTAGGTGTAAAGTTGCTTTTTTTTCCAAACTCTATTAAGAACTTATATTTTTCATGCTATCAATAAGTATTTTTTTATGAATACAGTTATAATATTCTTTGTTTTTCAGGTACAAACATATGTTGACAGTAAATGTCGCAACCAGCAAGAGAAGGATAAGTACCGCAGTTACATCGAGGATATTGATAAGATAATTCGCCTTCTTCTGAAATTGTCGGGATTGTTAGCGCGTGCTGAGAACACCATACAAGGCCTTACTGAGGATACTAATGAGAGAATTAAGGTATGACATAAGTAAATTCACATAAAGTCCAAGGCCAGATGGTTATAAATTTTGATTTTTAGACTAGTCACAAAACAAGTATCTGATTGGATCAGAGCATTTTTAAAATTGACCAATGAGAAGGCTTCATTCTGTTACTGATCTCGTAACATTCGTAAGTGTAAATTTCATTGTTCGAAAAGACTGTCATGTCATTTCTACACAAATTAAGTTAATTATGGTAATCACTCTAATGGTGTTCAGTTTTCATATTGTGTAAAACTTTTCCCATGTATCATTACTGTTATAACTAATTGTGGTTATTTTTATTACAGAAAATGTCCTACGACAAGCGAGATCGTCTTTACAGGCAGCATGAAGATGCTAAGGAATTGAAACTTGACATTGATCGACGTAGTGAACAAGTTGAAGCCATTCTAACCGAGTGCTTCGGTGAATCTGAACTTTACGAGTACCATCAGTACATCAAGATGAAGTCCAAATACACAATTCAAATGCAGGAAATGGAGGATAAGATTACACTAGGAAATGAACAAATTATGGCATTGCAAAAAAGTATTCCAGCTAAAACAAAGTCTTAGGTGTGTGAAGCGTCTAACTTTTTGCCAGTTATTCCATGTGGAAGTTTGGGACTTTATGATGCTGAAATACATTTGAAATCTTGTCAGTATTTACGGTTCATAATCAATGATGATATAGTGTCAAAACTGTAGAATTTTTTCTGAAATGTAGCTATGGTTTGAATATGATTGATTAGGATGTGAAAAAAGACTAAAAATTGGAGGGAATTTATGTGTGATGATTTTGGACAACATAAAAGATAAATGTACTATCAAGTTCAAGAGCTGTCTGCTCGGACAAGAGTTAATTGACAGGGCATTTGAAAACATAGAAAGTGTTCTGAGATTGATACTATTGACATTTTTGTGTTCTATTAGAAAATCCTTCCACTCCCCAGCAACTTGAGGAGAAAATCCATTATTAGGATGATACAATCATTCCACCAAAGTTACCCCACCCACCTGATTTGAAGGGAGGGAAGAGTGGGGCATTATTTTGTCTAAGGGAGATAACTAGAAATTTGTGCGCAATAGAAACGGAAGCATAACAACCTTATTATGGTGGAAATGCCAAAGTCTTTCGAATTTGCCAATTAATTCCAACGTAGTTAGCGAGTTTAATGACTACGATATGTCACGGAATTGTTGCGAATATTTATTTAAAGTTCTTCGCTTGATTATTTTGTTTCAAGAATTTGAAGAACTAATGAGGCTATTTTAGCTCGTTTTATTCTATTTATTATTTTTCGAAGCCTTAATTTGCTTAAGGCTCGACTGCATTTATTAGTCTGGTATTACAAATAAATTCCGATTTCTGACAATAATTGGATTTTATACAAAGTTTGAAAACCAGTCTTAAATCAAGTCTCTGATTGGTTGATTGTGAACACATTTTTTAAATTGACCAATGACGTGGCTGTATGCATTGACTGGTCTCTTAGTTTTTACTACACTGAGTCCTGGTCTTATTTGTTGAGAAGAGTACAATGATTTGACAAATTTTCAAGTTGATTTCTTTTGTGAAACATACAAGGTTACTGAAATAGACAGATGGTAGCATGAATATGCTCAATTTAAAACAATTGTAGTTGCATCTTAATGTTTTATTAACAAAATGTATTTGAAACTGACAACCTCTGGGACAAAGTCCTTAATATTGTGTTTACTAAACCTTTCATTCATTTTTTTGCGGTATAGTTGAAGATATTTTGAGAAATTGTTTGTTTTTGTTTGTTGTAAAAATTGTATAAAGTTGTACATGTGTGATGATAGATGTTGGTATTGTATAAATATTATTTTTTAAAAGATGGGGTATTTTATGAGTATTTTTCGAGTGGAAAATTCTAATCTTTATCCTGTTCAAGTTGTGATAAGTCTGAGTGCTATAAATACATGAATTTTCATCTTTGTACAAAAACTACAAGCAGTCAAAGCTGTCATTTTGGGTGAAAAATCTCCTTTTTTAATGTTTTTCCATATTTTTTGTCATTTTTTGTGTAAAGTCTACATTTTATCCATTGATATCATTCAATTTTTTTAAAGAAATTTCTCTCTGGCAATACATTCCAGGTTTTAACCAGAATTAACCTCGCCCAGAAATGTTTCATTTTTTTTTGTTCATTAAAAATTTTAATAACATTTTCTTTCAAAATGGATATCTTTTTAACAGTTTGTCATAGATCCTATACGTTGTATTGTGTCCGGCTCAGTTTGAAATTATTTTACAAATTAGAATGAACTATATTGTGTACATTAAAATGTTTCTGAATTTTAACATTGTGTTATTGAAAATGTTCCATTTATCATAAAAGTTAAAGAACATGTTCAACTGATGAAAATAAAAATTGTAACCTTGCAGAAAGATTTTTTGTTTCTATGGTAACAGTTGTAGTTTATTAACTCCTCTGTTTTTAAAAAAGTCGAGCTTTTCTGATCACAGCGGCATACAAAAACTTTAATGGAGCTCTTAACTTAGGAACTATAAGAGGTAGCAACATGAATCTTCATAGGTGGATAGAATAAGATCTCACTGAGGCGGTGAACAAGCAAGTGTTTGCTCCGCTCACAGCACTCTCCATAAATTATTAATTGACATAGTGTTAGCAAAATATTAAAGGATCTGAGATTATAAAACTTGAGAATAGTCTCTGAGCCCATGCCCCGAGGTTATAAAACTTGAGAACAGTCTCCGAGCCCATATCTCAATTTCCTTCTTAATGTATTTTTTTTAAAATATTGTTGATTTATACTTAAATACATATTCAGATTATTTTGGCCATCAGGAAAATGTTTCATTAATATCATAATTTATTTATTGTAATTTACATATAACACCAACGACAAAACATGAGATTTGACCTGGGACTTTGATTTCAAGTTGTATAATCTTGAGGCCAGCTCTTCATTATTATAAGGTCATCCTTAAAAGGCCCGCCTGGCTAGCTCAGTGGTTAGAGTGCTCCTCTATTGATCAAGAGGTTGTGAGCTCGACCCCCGGGCGAGGCTCACACTGTCCGTGACAAATTTGACTGAAGATATTACATCCTATGTTAAATTGTCCTCCACCTTTAAATTATGTGGGGTAGCTTGGCAGAAGCTTACAGATAGAATGTGGTTAGTACTGGTTAAGGCCAAAATGAAGTCCAGGAAAGCTGGTTAGGATAACTGCCCACCACAATATGACTGAAATAATGTTGAAAAGGGCGTTAAACCCAATGAAACAATTATACTTAAAAAATTGTTTCAGTTTTTAGGATTGACTCATTCAGAAATCTCCAAATGGCAAAAAACATTTTAGTCTTTCTTTCAGATCCTCGTTTTCAATTCAAGCATGCTATACAATGCCTGCCTACACAATATTAAACGTTTGAGTCACATTACTGCAACCCAACATTTGTTAAGGACTGCGTCAGTTTTTATAAATATATTCTTAAATAATGTTTCTAAGAACAATATTGAGCATTAACATAGCAATTTTAATAGTCAGTCAACATTTTTACCAGTATCTAAGCTTTGATGAAAAATTGGGAGAAAAAAAACATGAAAATTCATCCTCAGTGCTGCAGACACAATACAACCCTGTCTAGACAAGACCAGCGAACAGACAAAATTCCAGAACATGCCAAAAAACTTGTACATATAAAAGTACATTTTGGGAACTGTTTCTCAAATGTAAATCAACGCATTGTTTTGATGGTAAAGTTTCTGGGTATTGTCTGGATTTGTATTTATAAACAGATACATTGGTATAAAAACAGCTGTTTTATCTCGGCCTTTATGGCTCAGCTGTTCTCCCGTTGTTTTAATGCCCTACTTCATGGAGAATACAGCTGAAAACTTTCAAAAATAGCCCCATGTAGGTATAAAACATGGTGAACAGTAAACACACTATCAGTTGTGTACATTAAAATACCAAGATTGTAATTATCACTTTCCTTCAGTCTCCTCATTTATCATGTGAGGCTGTCAATATACAATACATGAACTAAGTTCAAGGTTATGAATCATTACATCTAGTACCAGTCTAAAATCTTTCTAGAACCTCATTGGTTGTTTCTTAAAATTAACCAATGGCATGGCTGTATTCTGAGACTGGTTTTCAAATTTTTTAACTGAGATTTCACAGACACACAATAGAAATTCTGTCTTTAATGAATACAGTCCATTATCAGCAGGTCAATTATACTTACCTGTAATTGTATGGAACATGCATGGCAGTTTGTTTCATTATCAATTTTTTGATTGCGTGACCATAAATGTGGACTAATGAATGATACAAATTTAAGCCTTTGATTAGCCTACTTTTATCATCAAGCGAACAATAAAGCCTTTACCAGTAATTAGCCAAACAAGATCAGCTTTTATATAAAAATTCGTTTATTTTTTGTTTTGTCAAAAATACATGACCTAATTGAATTTCGGATGTACAGCCAAAATTGATTGTTTCACTACGAGAGTTGAGCATCAAAAGAAAACATATGTATATATTTTACAACTTTTATTTATCTTTGCATAATAAATTACATTTTCTGTTTAAAAACACATGGTAACACAGTACATATAGCAAATATGTACACAATAAACCCGGCCTAAAGTTCCAGTTTTTCATTTCCCAGTTACACACACTTCCCTCTGTTAACATATGTACATCAAATACACACCATTCACATAACAGTATAAATCCATCAGGATATTTATAGCTTTGCAATGTAAACAGTTCAGTTTACCATTTTGTGGAAAAAAATACTTCACTGTCAAGTAATGACCAATGAAATCAATGGTAATTCACTGGGAAAAGAGAACTCTTTTTCAAATTTCAATTAGATATTTTTATGAAAGAACAAGCATTTTTTTTCAATATTTCATTAGTTATCACACAATCAAAGGAGCCCAGTTCAGGTGATTTGTTCATTGATGTTATTGACCATACAATGAATTTAATATTCATATAAATACTGCAACAACTGTGATATTTATCATTCATGTAATTTCAATGAAAACTTCCAGGAAAATGGAACCACTGTAAGTTATGTGTATTGACATGAAACAGTGCACAATTAAACAGAGTGGTTTTGTTGGATTTCTTGACAGTGACACAATAATGTATTAATACTTCTAGAGCCACAAAAAGCAAATTTTCTTGATTTTTTTCTTCACTGTACTTAACGGTGTAATAACAAATGCAAACTTGTACACAATCTGTACATAAAGTTGTAACCTAATGATTGTACTGTCTCTATACAAAATTTCAGCCATTTTTATTCTTAGCCCTAAATAAGAAGATCTTGATACTTGACATCAAGCACAACTCAATGTTGTACATTTTTCTACGTATGTAGCATGTAATGAATGCAAGTTAATGAGTTGTAACTGTGTATGATGAAACATGAAAAAATGCAAACTACAGTCAAATAATCAAACATACAGAAAGCCACATAAACAATGATAAAACATCTGGGCATGACTTAAAGGGTAACTCCAAATACACACAGACAGTAGATGACTGTTATGAAGTGCATTAATCGTACTACCATACAAACAAGCTTTTAACTTGACCTTCACGGTAGACCAGATTTACGAACACATCATTTTGCGGAATCAAAGGTCAAATATACGTTTTTTGGTATAAAGCCATAATTATGCCATACAAAGCATTATGCAGTTCAAAGGTAGGGGATGAAATATGCATTTATTGTAAACAGTGTCTGGATCAGTAAGTTGCTGTGTACGTAAGTTACAAAAACTCAAATCAATGAATTTATATGGGAAAAAGCTAATGGCTTTCATACAACACAAAAATTTAATGTAAGGAATGAAACATTCATTTTGCAACAATAAATCAACAGGGAAAATTGTTAACTCAATTAAGTCATAAAAATCAAACAATTTAAATTTGCTCTAACATTATCTAACAAGAGTACTAAAAATATCTAAACAACAATTATATATAAACAAAGACACATATAAACAACAAAACACAAAAATCAGATAGTTGCCTAAAAATCAAATCATTCTCAAATCATCAAGATTTCAAGATATTTTTTTCAGTAAAATCATCTGACATGGCACAAGATGCAAAAATGTGTGGTTGTTTTATATAACACTGTTAGAAATCAGAAAATTATCATTTCATAACACACGGTTTGACACAGAACTTCTGTTTAAAGGTCCATTTGACAGCTATGGTCTTTTCAGAGCCACCCAGAGAGAGAGGACATCAGATACAGGAGAACCAGGCATTTATATGCCCACGCTCATTACAAATATTGAAAGTAATGACAGTCTTGCTTAAAACCATAGAAATAAGTTACACAATAGGAAAACAGCTGAAATAAGGGATTTCTTTCTAATCCAGTTATTCTATCATTCAACACCAATTCATACAAGCAAGATGTTTTACATCACTGTGAACTTAAAAGCTTCACATTATCAACTCATTTAACAAAATGTAGTAAAAAATGTATAAAAAGATATGAAATAAATAGCCATGAAGTATACCAATGACAATGGATAAAGCCTTGAAAATGGTGACAAATCATTCAGAATTGTGAACAAATCAATACTTAAATATTACTCTTTTTGAAACATTAGCCTAAATTGTAAATGAACTATTGAAAAAAAAAAATTTATCACTAGCCTAAGTACACAATTTTATCAAAGTTCACAAGCCAAAATTGAAATTCACCAGCCCCAGGCTTTAGACTAGTCCCTACTGAATGGCGATTAATATGCCTGCGAAGAAGTATAAGCTAACTTGTATCAAGTAAGAAAGCCTTTCTTGGCATAAGCTTTGAACTTGTATTCAATATTTACCCCTCAAAATCGCAAATTGGCTTCCCATACTAAACTACTAACATGAAAAATTGTACCCTCATTGTTGTACATGTACAAAATATGATTATATGTCACATACAATAAATTTACCAAACAAACGTTTAATACAACATAGATTGGAAGGAATGTATGAAAACATTGATGTAATTAAAATACAATTACCATAAAATCTGGGTCAATAAGGGGCAGAATTATTTCATCCCTCAATCGAAATAACTTTGATAATCACACTAGAACATCAATCAAGTAATTACTAGGTTTGTTTTTGTGTAATCCTCTCTCATGATAACTGATGGTGTTATATACACGAAAAGTCCTCAATAGAGACAAGCAACTATGACTAAACAAGGGAGACAACTCCAGTGTGAAAATACAACCAAACATATCATGAATGATATAAACTAAATAGACAACAAGAGATAGAAACTGGTTCAATGTTACAAAAGTGTGACAAAAAGTAAGTATAAAAATGTAGTAAACAAAATGAAATGTACAGGTTGGATTGGTAATCGAAGATGTAGTGCTACACCCCACAACATAGTTTCCACAATAATATAAGGATTCTATACATTCAACAATATGAACTAACCAACAATAATTATTCTCCCAATATATTCTAGCCACATCTCAATATCTTCATATTATAACATTTACGCTGTTCCCATTCATAGCATTAATTAATTAGTCTAAATCACAGCTAATTTATTCTTTTCTTGCCTTCCGTTTTCTAGGTGACCGTCTGTAAATGAAAGAAAAAGAAGATTATACACAGAGTGACAGGCATTCAAACTTATATAAATTTGTTCTCTTTTTCAATTTATTTCTGTAAGTCAAAGACCAGAATTTTAGCTAAGTTGACATGGATTCAGTGCTTTTTTGGCACTGATTAGGAAGCTGAAATTCAGCCTCATTCCCCCATACAAATTATATATAATTAAAAACCAGAAATGTGTCCGGAGGACATGAATGCCCCGCTGAGAGCCAAGTCAACTAGAAGCCCAAGGGCAACATGTCGAGCCCCCTGTATAGCCAGCTTGTAATCTTGACCTTTTAACTACAAGTATGGGTGATGTTCATGATACATCAATTCATTGAAGTAAACTTTTATACCAATTTATTTCAAAATCCTTGAATGCACACAGAAGTCACAGCCCAGACAAGGAAAATATATTTGACCGAATGTGTAATCTTGACCTTTGACCTATGAAAATCTGAGTGTTGCCCAAGACACATGGTCTCATTGTATCATGGCAAGTCATTTTCAAATAATTCAATGCATAAGGGAGACACAGCCCTGACAAGGTGTACAATGATTATTTTTTATGTTTGACCTCAAAGTGTGACCTTGACCTTTGAGCTAGAGACCTGGATCTTGCGCACTGCGCACCGTCTCATGGTGTTTAACAATTATGCCAAGTTATCTTAAAAAGTTCCTATGCATAAGGGAGATACAGCCCGGACAAGGTCTATAATGCTCATTTTTGACGTTTGACCTCTAAGTGTGACCTTGACCTTTGAGCTAGAGACCTGGATCTTGCCCACTGCACACCGTCTCATGGTGTTTAACAATTATGCCAAGTTATCTTAAAAAGTTTCTATGCTTAAGGGAGATACAGCCCGGACAAGGTCTATAATGCTCATTTTTGACGTTTGACCTCTAAGTGTGACCTTGACCTTTGAGCTAGAGACCTGGATTTTGCGCACTGCACACTGTCTCATGGTGTTTAACAATTATGCCAAGTTATTTAAACAAGAGGGCCACACTGGCCCTTTATCGCTCACCTGAGAACCAAGGCCAATAATCAATGACCAGGTAATATAGTTTCCATCTTGTAAAACTCATTTTTACGTAGATTTTGAGATCAAAACCAACAATGAAGGTATAATACTGTTAAACAAGCTAAAACGTAGCAAATTTTCTAATCCAAGGGTCCATAACTCTTAAAGTTGTGGTCCAATACCACCCATAACTTAACATGTCCAAAACCATAAGGTCATACACATTCATTGTAAATATAATTAGGATCGGTGAATAAATGAAGGCGGTAGAGTGTAAACAAGCTAAAATATAGCAAATTTGCTAAGTCAAGGGCCCATAACTCTTAAAGATGTGGTCCGATTCCGCCCATAATCGAACTTGTTCAAGATCTTTTGGTTATACTCATTTACTGAAAATATTATTAGGATCGGTGTATAAATGAAGGCGCTAGTGTGTAAACAAGCTAAAATATAGCAAATTTTCAAAATCAAGGGCCCATAACTCTTGAAGTTTGGGTCCGATTCCGTCCATAATCGAACTTGTCCAAGATCTTTTGGTTATACACATTTACTGAAAATATTATTAGGATCGGTGAATAAATGTAGGTGCTAGAGTGTAAACAAGCTAAAATATAGCAAATTTTCAAAGTCAAGGGCCCATAACTCTTGAAGTTCTGGTCCGATATTGCCCATAATCGAACTTGTCCAAGATCTTTTGGTTATACACATTTACTGAAAATATGATCAGGATTGGTGAATAAATGAAGCGCTAGAGTGTAAACAAGCTAAATGTAGCAAATTTTGTAATTCAAGGGCCCATAACTCTAGAAGTTATTATCAGATTTTGCCCATAATCGAACTTAGCCGAGACATTGTGGCCATATACATTGTGAGCAAGTTTAATCAAGATTCGTAAAGAGTTACGGTTGCTAGAGTGTAAACAAATTAATTGTGGACGGACGACGGACATTCACCGATCCTAAAAGCTCACCTGATGAATCAGGTGAGCTAAAAAGTGTCAATGCATAAGGGAGATACAGCCCGGACAAGGATCAGGACGGACACACTAACTAACTCACTAACTAACTAACGTACACACACGCAACCGGCATTATGGTGACTAAGTCGAGCTCTCCGCAGGCGGGCTCGACAAAAAGGGGCCATAACTCATAAGAAAATACTTGGATTTTAATGGGAATCGAAACAGACCTGTATTTTATTACATTCTTCGTGTACTATATGAAACTGATCCATGAAATATTTCTCAAGTGATTGCTCCAAAACCAAAATTTGAATAGACACACAGGGGAAACATTTTATCCCCTTCTGCCATGGGGTATAAACAATTTTCCTTCAGATTTTATTTTCATACAAGACTTTTTTGACAAAAAAGATAATTAAATTGACCAGATTATTACCTCTTCTGTCTTAAACCATCAAGGTTACAACATATTAATATAGGGCTTGAATTTAACTTTTTTTGCCACTAGCAATTTTTTTTACAACATTTATTTTTCAGAAATATTCATGTTATAACAAAATAGATTTTATATTATGTACATGTAATTGTATTGCATAAAAAAATAAAGTTAATACTCGCAAAAAACTGCTAGTGGTCGTAAAATGAACTAGCAAAATCCATTTTTCACTAGCATTTTGCTAGTTTGCTAGTGTTAATTTCGAGCCCTGTAATAATTTAAATTTAGAGGAAAAAGTATATGCTTTGTCAACTAGTTATTTAGATAACAAAGTGCACAACAGAATTTTAAGAATAGTAAGTCATCATAACACTACAGGTATTACAATTCAACATTATCTGATATTTATGTTATAAAAGCAGCAAGTAAAAACCACCTTGAAGATAAGAAGGTCAGGTTACATACATATGTCAATAATACTAGAAAATGGATTCACAATAATTTAGCATTATATCCAGTTTAGAAGTTTACCTTGTAGGTTCTGACTTGTCTTCTTCCTCGTCTTCAGGAGTTTCTTCCTGTGATTCAGCTTCTGGTTCCTCCTGTAAAACAACATCAATATCAACATCAACATTAATATCAACAGTAATATGTAGTTATATCATCATTAGTACTCATTGCACACACTCAGCTTTTGTAAAATAACATATAGTTAAGAAAGAGACTGCAAATATTGCCATATTCAGAGAGTGGGACAGTCTCAGTTTTAAGCGTGACATGGATTACCTCGCTTAGGTATCATATACAATAATACCTTCTGATATAATTGTCTATTATCCCTAAATGACTAATAACCAGCCATAGAGTATTAAAGTATGAAAACATCAGCTTATCATTTAACCATGCATGCACCAAAGTGAAGTTATACCAGAAATTGACATCATTTTTTAAAGAAATCGAGTCCTCCTATCTGACCCTGTTTACCATTCAAAGGAATTTTCAATTACCTCAAATATTTCTGACACAATTTGCAATTTAAAATAAAACAATCTACAAACCTCCTTTTCTAAAGCGGCTTTAGATTTTTTGGATTTTGTAGCTTTATTATCTCCACCAGCATCTGTGGTTTCTTCTGGTTTCTCAGCTTCTTCAGCGACTTCATCATCAGGTGATGCTTCATCTGTCTTCTTACGAGCAGCATCTAAATCTTCTTGCTGAATGAGAATAGAGAAATATGAAAACAAATTTAAAGACAAAATTTAATATTTCTATAAAGTACTGTCTTCATCAAATACTTTAAACAGGGATGGATTAAGGCTGAAGGACTGAAATATATCCATGAAGGGATCTTATTGTAGACACCATTACGGAATGCCCGGATGTAATAAACCTAAGAGTTGTTTTGATTGGATAAGACAGAGAGAGAGATTTTATTCAATCAGAGGAATCTTTAAGCACATATGTAAGACATACACGTGTATTTTTCAGCCCTAGAGGCAGAGACATGGGACAGGAAGCAGCATTTGTTCTATGGAAAAATCACATCCCTGTTTGAAATATGATCTCTTTCAACAATCTCAATTTTTCTAACTTTATCATAACTGAATTCTTTGAAGTCAAACACAGTTCTAAAAATATGTTATGGTGTTTATTAAAAGCAAATTATTTCTTTTTTTTTCAACAAAAATCAATTATAACTAAATCGAACTTAAATATGGCTTAATGAATGAATACTTGACACAGTTAGTGATAAATAAAACGATGATATTTCTATAGCAGACAGATGCAATATTTATTTTACTTAAAGAACCTTCACGTCATGTCTATATTTAAAGAAACAATAAGTATCATTACTAAGCTTTTCACATACAACAATCAGACAAGATACATCCTCACATGCTGTTATTAGTCTGTTATTTACACACACCATTTAAATGATAAATAAAATTAAATAAACATAAAAAGTGAAACAAAACAAAAGAGTGCACATAACAACAACTATTAACCAAAAATATTTTCAAATAAAATAACTAAATCACCAGGACAAAGGAGAAATGTACTCAAATAAGTAAGTGAAAAAACTATTATATCATTGACAAATGGCACAGTGAATATTTTCCTATTTCTTATTCAGTGTTAAACGGACATTGTAATGAAGATTTTTTAAATACAATTTTGTCAGAAATATATTTTTTTCATGTTTTCTCTTTGTTTAAGGAAGACCACCAAGCAATGCTAATCTTACTTTTTCAATACAACTTTTTTCAAAATTTTCCAACCAGTGTAACAAGTTTGTAATTAACTTCTTTACAGAGAGTCACAACCTAGTTTCAGCCTGAAGTCAGCAAATTAAGCAATGCCGAATTTCAGGAGCAAGCAAAAATTGTTTCAAGCAATCCAAAATTGCCATTTTTTACATTAATCATGTAATGAAATAACACAATTATGTGAACAAGTTTAGACATACATTGCATTGAGACATTTTTTAACAATGAGGAAATCTTGTATTTAAACTATACCTTAATTGGGCCAGATCTTGGACATAGGCATATTGATAGAAGCACAATAGGTAATAACAAGACAACGATGTACACAGCATACAGCCACGGTCTCTCCTCAGCTGATGACATCAACGTGTTCCATACACCGAGCTAGATAAATATACAACATACAACTCACCATGCAGGAACACCAACAGTAAAATAGAAGTGAGTAATCCATCTACAGCCAATATCTAATAGCAAACTATATGACAGCCGTCATAAAACTGGAAATTTCTAACAGATATACTTATCCAGATGTTAAGTCACTCCAGTACTTTGATTATAAATCTTGATAATTTTTATTATTTATTTGTCCAAATTCATTTTACTTTGAACAGATTCAATATTTGTTTGCATTAGATGTTGGCTCCAGATAGAAAAAACAGCAGATGAAAATATGGTTATCATATGTACATAATGTGCTATCAAATTATAGGTATTTTATAAATCTACACTATAAATAACTTCAAAGACAATCACCAGTTATAACCTGTAGTGCACATTTTTCAATTTTCAATCAGCATGATTAGGAAGGAAATACAAGCTAAACATTTTTGTTTTATTTTTATAATTAATATTGGGACTACCAAAATATTTTCAATTACTCCATTTCTACTTTTAGTGAAAATAAAATGGTAACCAGACACATTAAGTATACTATGACAACCATACATTCTTCACTTAACAACATAAAACAACCAGGAAGGGTAGAACATTCAATGCACCAGTCTGTTGTACAGCAGACTTTCTCACCTTTTCTTTCGGTATACAACAGTATGCTATCACAAGAACTATGGGCAGTACAATAACAATAAGAAATACTGCCCACAGCCATGGACGTTCTTTGGTTACATCGAGTATTCCCTGAACAAATGAAACCTGCTAAGAGCCATGTGTATAGTAAATACATTATCATATTATTGATAAAGAATGTCATACAAATTATTTTAAATAACCACAAATACAGCAGAATATCAGATTACAGGCCTCAACAATTTTTTTCAGGCCACTAGTTCAGCTTCGAATTTTAACTAGTTCTATAGCAATTTCCACTCATTGATTTCTGCTTGTAATTACTAGCAGACGTGCTGATATATCAAGCACTGGATATTGTCAAATACTGTAAATCATCAAAAATTTCTATCTAGATAATATCTATTCAAGCAAATAAATTATACATTATAATATCTAATATCAATATCACTTAGATATCGGAAATTTTAGTACCATTTTGGACGACCAAAAGCTGATGACTAGGACACTAGGACAGCATGATTACTGCCTGCTTATCAGCATAAGACAGTCAATGTACAGATTAAAACAATATCATACCCCACTTCCTGATGCAGCTTCGGCAGCACTTTTCTTCTCAAATGTTTGTTCAATCCAACTCTCATGAACTTCTCTATTGTCAGTCACCAGGAAGTTATCAAATATAATATCGTCTGTCATAGACCACAACTCTAAACCTAAGGCATTCTAAAATAGACAAAATGAACCATGCTTATATTTGAAAATTATGGATACGACTGCACACAGACTCAAGGAGAGGAAAATAGCTTATCTAACTAGCAAACAGATAATTTTTTTTAACACTTCATTAAACTCTGAAGACGAAATCACTGGATAGATTTGTTTGTTTGAGTTTTACGCCCCTTTTCAACAGTCAGTCATATGAGGCGGACTGTTCACCTAATCATCGTTCCTGGGAAGAACCAGTACTGAACTCTTATCCTCTATAAGCAACTGCCTACTTTCTTACATAAAGAGACATGGTCGGTAGCTGGGCTCCAACACATGATCCTCTATCAATGAGAGATTACAGTGATTTGAAGACAGCAACCTTTACCACTTGACCACATAGGCGAGTACCAATAGATTAAGATTACTGATCTACTGGAAAAATTCCTTTTCTACAATTAAGAGATGTGTCACTAATTACCAACAAGCTTAAGACAGTAGTATTACTGGAATCCACTGAAACCTTTTTGACAGCAGAGACATTAGTTTAATGCATACTTACAATTGGGTGCATCTTGAATGGTTCCAAATCTTCAAAGAAATTAGGATTTGTAATTCTCTTTGGTTTCCATTCACCCTGCAAGACACAAATGAAATATAAAATAATTACAAAGAAAAAAATACAAAATAGAACAAAAATACATTGAAATCCTCACACTACTGATTAACATCAAAGATAAAAACTAGAACTTTAAACAGTTTTATTCACAGGAATCATAATAAATGTCTGAAGCATATACTAAATTGTGTTAGAATACGAAATTGATGATTTCCATGTTAAAACTTTCTGATCAACCAAACATGCTTATAAGAATGAATCAATGATTTTTAGATGCTCCTGGTTTACCAACCAACATTACAAGGGTTCAACTCAACAGTGTCGTAACTCATATTGAAATAAGAACAAGTTAAGACAGTGTTGCGCCGAGCCCTCTAAATTTATACCTGTTCCTCCACAAGAAACTGTCTATTTTCCAGGTCAGATGTGATGACTATCAGACTCCACAAATCAAAAGTGAATTTAAAATTCAACATACCTGATAGTCTGGATTTTCGATCACAGGTGCCACCCATTTTCCTCTGTATAAGGGGTTAGCCATATTTGGTCTGGTCCATTCCCCACATCCTGGGGCGGATTTACAATTAGGGTTATCTGAAACAATAGGTGATAATTGTATTACTAAATTGTATTACTTATTAAGTGGTTAAGTAAAAATTAGTTGTTCAGTGATTTTGAAACAAGATAATGTATTTGTAGCAAAAACAATCACAGTTCAATCACTATTTCCTTAGTTCCTAGCTATTCATTGGAACAAATTCATGGCTTTCATAAAATGTTGCTTATAAATCCTGAATCAATATCTACAATTTGTGAGACATTTTTTTCAAGTTGCAGTTATATCATGACAGCTTTGTCTGAAATCTGATGAAATCAAATACTTTAGATTTATGTACAGTCAAACCTGTGAACAAAGGCCATCCTTGGGAAAGACAAAATATGGCCTTTATTGACAGGTGGCCATTATTCGGAGGTCACTTTGTTCTGATTAATCAATGACATTTGTTTAAAAGACAGGCCTTATTTACAGAGCAGCCTTTATTTGGAGGTGGCCACTAATACAGGTTTGAACGTATCTCTAAGCTATGAGGTAAAAATTTCAACTTGACATGCTTACCATATTACTTATTCATATTTCATAAAACAATAGACAGTTCTTTTTTTTTAGAAAAAGACTTTAATAAGTCTAAAAGATAGTTAAATTGACAAATTGACTATATTCCATTTATCTTAAAAACAAAAATGGTCTCCACATTTCAGTAACTAAGTCCAGTACATTATCTTACCAATCAATGGAGCTTCCCAGTCACCGTCCATCTCATCATCCCAATCATCAGGTTTCTCTGCATCTGGATCAGGAATCAATGGTTCTTCATCATCTAACCAACCTGATGGTTTCTCAGCTGAATCATCGGGTACTTCCATTGGTTGACTTTCATCCCTGTTATAATAAATGCAAGTAATTATACAGAATGGAAAACAATCCTCAGCATTCTATAGTCATTTATTAAGTCATAAATTCTTACTCTAGCTTTATGTGCACTAACACCTTATCCAAAATAGGTGCAAATGTAAAGATTCAAACAAAAGCGTCTGCTCATTGCCTCAATGATATCTATCCACCTACTATGAAGTTTCATGTTGCTACCTCTTATAGTTCCTGAGTTATGAGCAACATTAAAGTTTTTGCGAAGATACCACAGTGATCACAATAGTTTGACTTTTTCTTCGACATCAGCCAAGCTAACAAATGATTTCAGTATCAATAATGTGGACAATTTCAATACAAAATCAACTCACCAGTCATCAGGCTTGGTAGCATCTGGATCAGGTATCCTGTAAACAACAAAATATTATATCACTATAAAAAACTACCTATTTTACAGATAATCATATCGTAGTCATAAAATCAATACACACTTGACCAAATGTATTATTTTCCTTTCTATTGTAAAACCTCTCTAAGAGTCTGAGCTGCTTCTTCAATATCAAAACCAATTCATTTCAACAACTGGACCTTTTCCATTATTTCCCCTGTATTTCCCCTTGATAAATGGGACCACTTTAATACATATTAATACACAAGGTTGTCTGGAAATTGAGGTTAAGATGCATCAAAAACATCAACAACCACATTTGTTCATTCTTGCCAGTGTATCTCAACAAGCCAAATTCCATTCCTCTGTGAAAATGGCAAATAATCCATTCAGGCAATAAAGTTAAGTAGCACTTGCTTGCATTTGTAAATTATTCAGTTCATGACAATATGTATCCTTTAAGACAAAGTTCAATACAGTAAAACTGTATGACGCTATAAAGATAAAGGACATATTATTATACCAAACTCAATTCCAACAGTGATACTGTAAAGTCACTGTCAGACTCAACGTCTGGACTGTTAGACACAGAAAGTTTACATGAATAGTGATACAATAGGCGGAAATCGTAAGCAACTCATTAAGAGTTTAAATAAAAATTGGTGTTCAGTGATTTTGCAACAAGGTAATGTACTGGTAGGAACAACAAGATACATCAACAACCACATTTTCTCATTCTTGCCAGTGTACCTCAACAAGCCAAATTCCATTCCTCCATGAAAATGGCAAATAATCCATTCAGGCAATAAAGTTAAGTAGCACTTGCTTGTATTTGTAAATTATTCAGTTCATGACAATATGTATCCTTTAAGACAAAGTTCAATACAGTAAAACTGTATGACGCTATAAAGATAAAGGACATATTATTATACCAAACTCAATTCCAACAGTGATACTGTAAAGTCACTGTCAGACTCAACGTCTGGACTGTTAGAAACAGAAAGTTCACATGAATAGTGATACTATAAAGTCACTGTCAGACTCACCGTCTGGACTGTTAGAAACAGAAAGTTTACATGAATAGTGATACTGTAAAGTCACTGTCAGACTCAACGTCTGGACTGTTAGAAACAGAAAGTTTACATGAATAGTGATACTAAGTGTTTAAGTTAGAAAACAAAAAATCAAAGCAAGCCTATGTTTGAATAGTCAAAAATCTTAAATATTTTGGCTATCTCAATATTATCCAAATAAAGCACCACAGGGCTGCCAAATTCATAAATGATTGATTAAAACAAACCAATAGTATCACAAAAGCTTTTTACAGCTTCAAATAAATTCAAAACTAGAGCTGTCACAGAGTGACAAATACCCCCACATGCTGCATGGATGCAGTTAACATTTGTATTAAGTTATTACAAAATCCTCCAATGAATGACAAAGTTACAGAGCAGACACGGCAAAAAGACCAAAGTTACGACCTTTGAATTTCAAGCGTGACCTTGACTTTTGAGTGACCTTGACTTTGAAGCTACATGCGACACACTGTCTAATGATGGTTAACATTTGTAGTCAGTTATATCCAAATCCTCCAATAAATGACACAGTTACAGCACGGACACGATTTAGTACAGACAGGCCGACCAACAAAGTGACTCCTATATAGCGACCACTATTTTAGTGGGTGTATAAATATCTAGAGCACATGCTCAACATCAAAAAAGTTTAATCAAATTGGAAAAAAGTCCAATTTAAAAGCCTATAGTTTATTATGTCTCCTTCCTGACAAACCTTATACAGATTTCCTGTATTTAGTTACAGAGAGAAAGGAAAATATTTTTCTTTACCAAACTCAATTCCAACAATGACACAAAATATTCATGGTCAGACTCAACGTTTGGATGAGGAAACAGGAACCAAATTTTAAGATTTCATATGAAAAATTAACACTAAATACAGGAACTGGCTTAGGAGCCAGTTAAGAATTACTTACTTTTCTCTTTCATCCCAGTCTTCTGGCTTCTTGTCAGATGGATCATTAATTTCTTTAGGTGGATTAACTGGGGGACTGTAAAACAGTAAGAACAATATAACACAGGAAATACATACTGCACTTGATCAATAAATTAAATGTATTTATTTTAGAGCATGAATATAATATAATTATGCCTCTAGGATTCCATTAGTCAAATGCTAACAGATCAGCAGGTCAGTTTATTTTAAATTGGGTCTGGCTTTTTTCAAGTCAAATATTCATTTTATTACTCAGTAAAAAGCCAAAAGTTTAAATTTGACAAACAATGGACATAGTCATTAATTACAATACCTTAATACAGTATCAGTCTCACCACATACTAACAGGTCATTAGTTCATTCCCACAAAATATATTTTCAGTTTGAGATTGAAGAGACATCATTTATTAGATCAGCTTTTGTTATCACAATGATAATTTTTCCTGAACTGAGATGTAATTTTTCTATGTCTCTCAGTTTGCTGGTAAAGAGAAAATATTAAAAAGGAACTCTAGTAACACACGCTAATTACCTCATGTCATCTAACAAGCTACCAGAGTTAACAACTTTGTTATCAACAAGAATCTCAAAAGTATTGTCAGGATTCACAACTGAAATATAAAAAATATATAAGTCTAATCTTTGAATCCTGGCTCTAGTTTGAAAAAACATTTATTTTTTGCTAAAATGGCTATTTTACAGATATAAACCACACTATGATAACTGGCCTACTGACAGGCAATTAAATTCTATCCAGTAAAAAATTCTAGTCCTTAAATATTCTGTTTCATTCACTTTGGATGTGTCTCTTGATTAACAAACATGTTAAATTTGTTGTAATGAAAGTATGTAGGTAATGATCTTGAGAAATTTTACGCATGAAATAAAATAAACTAGAACTATCACTAAAGGTGATGAATACCCCCAGATGTGGCCTTGACACAGTTATTGTTACATTTTACAGAGGGAAATATAATGCATTTTCATTTTTTTAATACCTGCAAATTGTTGCTTAGATATATCCTGACCAGTTTCTAAATATACATTATATAAAAAATAACAAAGGGCCATAACTCATTAAAATTTACTTGGACAAAACCTATTGTGGACATGCACAACAACATGCAAACTACTTATCACTTCTAAGAAGTTTCACTGAATTCCTGCATGTAGTTGCTGAGAAATGGTACGGGCAAAATTTGCCTAATTGTATAAAACAAAGGGCCATAACTCAGTGAAAATTAATCCAAACAAAACCTGGTTATTGCATGCACAACTTGGCTTACTTTTTATAACTTCTGTGAAGTTTCATTGAATTCCTATGAGTAGTTACTGAGATATTGTATATACACTGTATAAAAAACAACAAAGGGCCATAACTCAGTGAAAATTTAACCAACCAAGACAAGCTTAATGGATGCACATCTAGGCGAACTACTTATCACTTCTGAGAAGTTTTGCTGAATTCCTGGCAGTAGTCAATGAGAAATAGTCAGGACAAAATTTGCCTATTGTATATACTGTAGAAAAAAACAAAGGGCTATAACACAGTGAAAATCAATCCAAATGAAAAATGATTTAAGCATGCACAACTAGGCTAACTACTTATTACTTCTGTGCAGTTTCGTTGAAATCCTGTGAGTAGTTGCTGAGAAATTGTCCGGACAAAATTTGCCTATTGTATATACTGTATAAAAACAACAAAGGGCTATAACTCAGTGAAAATTGATCCGAACAAAAAATGCTTTAAGCATGCACAACTAGGCTTACTACTGATCACTTCTGTGAAGTTTCATTGAGATCCTGTGAGTAGTTGCTGAGAAATTGTCCGGACAAAATTTGCCTTTGTATATACTGTATAAAAACAACAAAGGGGTATAACTCAGTGATAATTAATCTGAACGAAAATTGCTTTAGGCATGCACAACTACGCTTACTACTAATCACTTCTGTGAAGTTTCATTGAGATCCTGTGAGTAATTGCTGAGAAATTGTCCGGACAACATTTGCCTATTGTATATACTGAATAAAAACAACAAAGGGGTATAACTCAGCGAAAATTATTCCGAACGAAAAATGCTTTAAGCATGCACAACTAGACTTACTACTGATCACTTCTGTGAAGTTTCATTGAAATCCTGTAAGTAGTTGCTGAGAAAATCTCCGGACAAATTGTGTCTACAGACGCACGGACCGACCGACCGACCGGCCAACCGACCGACCGTCAAGCGTGAATCCAATATAGCCCCCATATATTTCATATCTGGGGGTATAATCATACCTAAAGAATACAGGTGAGTTTTCTTATCAGTGAAATATTTATCTAAGGAGCCTGATGGCTTCTTGGCATGCTTCTCTTCAAATTCACCAGTTTTTGGATTCTTGTGACGGAAAATAAAATGGAGCTGAAATACAAAAATATTTTGTAAAGATAAGTTTCTAATCAATGTTTTTTATTGATATATTAAATTTGAAGAGGGGAGGTAAAAAAAGACAGTATATCAATCATTTCAATCATCGGCGAAACTAAAAACTGTCACACAGGGTTGGTCAGGCAAAGTTAACATTGTGACTGTATACAGTAAGATGAATAGTTAGTAACAAAGAATGGTCACTTCACAAAGAAGTGAAGAAATATTAAGATAGAAAAATAAGTGACACAAATTTTGATACTAGACAAGTGTGATATTTTTTAATTGAAAAAGAGAAACCTTCAACAAATAATTCAATCGTTTCAACACAAAACTTACCTTATAATCAAGGCCACATTTATCTGGTCCAAACATGATGGTGTAAGGTGTTTTGTCATGGAAGGTTTTCTACAAATAAGAACAAAAAATACCTGGTTACTTGCATGTTTCTTAATAATGAAAGTTCATATAACTTTGAACATTTGCAAATTTGCTCTAGGACATGTACAAACAAGGTAGCTCAAATTATGACTAGTGAAACCTCCAAAAAACATTTAAAAACCATTATTTGAAATTTTATACATTAACAGTAGGTGTTGTGGCTGTTTATTGCTAAACATTTGGTTTTCATGGATATAAATTATAACACGCTTTTTTTGTTTCCGAGGAGGCATCCTAGCCCTTAATATGGAGATAAAATAGCGGGTTGAAGCCTCTTTCAGGGGAGTGTGGGGGGGGATTCTCCCACGAAACAAATTTGGTGAATAATATACTTCCAAGGCGTAAACTGGAAGTTTGGCGAAAATTGCATGATTTCAAAGAATTTTCTAGAGAAGGCGCCCTTTACAGGCTACAACTATATAATAAAGAAAACACCTTGAAGGTATATAATGGCACTGGAATAATACAATGTTAGTTATCAAATGTAATATCATACCAGATTAACTTTATTATCCTGAGAGAGTAACTTGATATAAGCACCACCACAATCAATACCATTCTGGAACTTAACTTCATATCTGAAAAAAATATATCATGCGGCATGACAAATATATACCATAACCATGATGTGATACATTTGAAATTCAAAATGGAACGTGATCGGAGAAACCTCCTGGTAATAAGATTAGGACTTTTGTGTCATATGTAGAACTTACAAGCCAAAGGATGTATCAAGTCACTGGACTGACAAATATTTGGCTTATTTGACAGATATTTTGGCCTTCACATTAATTGGGATTTGATTTTTTGGATGAGCCAACCCACGAAATCCATGAAATTAAATCCCCAACGAAAATAAGTGAAACCAAAGTACAAAGGGAGCAAAAAAATATTACAGAAATGGGCACATTCTATTTGTTACTGCTACAGAAGAACTTTGCTAATTAAGCAATTAGCATAATATTCTAACATTACTGTTAAAAATTTGTGTTTTTCCATTTCAGAAAATATTTTCAAGGGTAGCTATTATATAATGTAAAAAATACTCACAAAATGAATATAAACTAGTTAATACAATTAATAAACTAAGTAACATAATACAAATGTTTTATTTCAATGAGTTTTTACTTACGAGACAATGAAAGGATTTTCTTTGAACACAAACGTTTTATCCAACTTGCTGGAAACAGCATGATGCTTAGCTTTTGACTGTAAATGAAAGCAAAAATTGTTCAAATTTCTACAAATGTAAATAAAATTTAACATTAATTTATGCATAAAGACACCTAAATAAATACAATGCTCTCACTATACAGAGGACCATGATGTCCTACATTGCTCATCAGAAAATAAATATTGGTGATGATGCTAGGATGCTCCAGTCCATGTTTGGCGATGATCCATTCATTGGTCCATGAAAAAAATGTTTAAAGAATATTTCATTTTAGCTCCGGCAACTAATAAAGGGGTTAACTGGTTTAGTACGAGCAACCTGCAGTTAGGTCACAAGGATACTACAGAGCCAATTCAAAGGAAATCTAACCAGTACTTTCATAGGAGAAGACCATTGTTGATTTATGCCAGGTGCAGCAGAATCAACATTGTAACTATACTAATAGCTCACTCCGAACCTTCGTTTCTGGTTGGATAAAAACACAGACCTAAGCAAAAACTCATTTTTGATGTTGTATTTTACTCTAAATATCACCATCTGTACAACTCACTATAAATAAAAAAAAACTTAATATTTAATAAAAAAATTATATGCACTAATACTAAGAAAAACATCAAATAACATTTTACTAAATAAATAAGTTAGCTGGTAGTTCTCTAATTGAAGACACAATTGATTACCTTCAGTACAAGACCCAAGTCACCTTCCAGTGGAGACTCCTTTGATTCTTCTAGGGACCATTTACCATCATATTTAGCTAAATCTTCCTCAACATCATCTTTCTTGGCTTCAGAGACGGTCCATCTATGTCGAAAAAAATAATTTACAGGTTTTATGTCTGTTTTCTACTGTAATTCAGTAAGTACTACTTTCAGTCAATATAACCATTTTTTCTGAATTCTGTACTTATACAAATATAATTCTCTAACTAGAGCTGTCACAGAGGTGACTAATACCCCCGCCGCTGCTTTGACACTAAGAACACTATACAGCTAAGTTCAAGGGGACATAACTCTGCAATGAATGAACTGCTGGGCATGCAAATTGTGTCTTGCACATCTACACTTGATGGTGATAACATATTTCAAGTTTAATTGCAATCGCTTAAAAATGTGGAAGTAGTTTGCGCCACAAACTTTATGCGGACAGACCAACCGACCGACAGAATGACTCCAATATACCCTCTCTCAAACTTCTTTTGCGGGAGTATAACAAATTACATCTAACTGATCGTATGATTAAACAGCAGTAGAGGATCAATGACCGTAGATAAATTTCATGATGTTAAAAAAACATCTAATTATTTTCGACTTGAAGATTCAATAAGTATCTTATTCTAAAGCTATTTTCAAATGTGGAGGTCAAGAAAAACAGTTTCACTCTAAAAAGTAACATTATATATAATAAGAAGTTTGGTACATAAGAAAACATACTTTTTCTGCCAGCTGGCTTTACTGTCAAATGGTTCAGCTAAATGAGGTTTTACAGATAACTTCGGGGACTCATACTTCTTCTACAAAAAAAAATGTTACATAAGCTTTCTTATTCTACACATACAACTGACATTTTACAATAATGATAAGTTTATAATAAATAAAATAATTCTGAGCATGATTTTGAACATTTCCGATTTTCAACCAAATGAAAATAATCGAGGCTATAATAATTAACAATAACATTTAATTCAAACTTGACATCACTTTAATATTAAACAAAATCACTTCATAGATGATGGAAACACAGTGTCAACTGAAGACTTAACACCACTTCTTAAACCTATCCAAAAACTATATACTGACAAGTTTTTGCTTAATTAACGGGTAGAAAAACAAACAAAATATTATTACTTTTTCAACAACAACAGGTGGCACCTCTACTTCCTCATTTTCAACAATACCATCATCATCTTCTTCTTCTAAGTCTGGCAGAGCACATACTGAGGTAGTTAAAATTGTCCCAACAAGAAGCAAAGCTAACAGCTTCCACAAGGAATTCATTCTGAAAAGTGAAAATGACATATCTATAGCAATGTCCATTTTGAAAATTTGATCAATTCTCAGACCAACTGCATACTCACAGTAGATTAAAAATCTTAACTCCATAAAAAACCACTATGTGTCATAAACATCAGAACATTTTTACATGAAAAAGAATCAACAAATCTTACTGAGAGTTGAAATTAGAAAACTATGACATTTACAACATTACATACACACATAACCAATATGGACATCATAGCACTTTTTAAGCGTTTTAGGGAAAGGCGGCGAGTCCTTTTAAGGGGATATAATTATGTCAGATTGGGAAAATTTACTATTGATAAATATTAATAAATCACAATATTTGTGCTAGTTAGACACCAGAAGCCATAGAACTACTGAATAAAAGCATCTGTGTCCATAGCCAATGTGTTTAAAATGCGGAAACAATAGATTCCTGCCAACTCTTTAATAACCTACAATACACCACGCAGTTGTTACTGGTTTTTTATTTATTGTAAACTAGAAATGTGTCCGGCAGGCACGGATGTCCCAATGACAGCTAAGTCAAAAAGGGGCCATAACTCCTGTGAAAATGTTTGGATTTTAACTGAAATCAAACTTAACCTGTATTTTATTATTATACACCTTCATGTAAAATATGAAACCAATCTTTATTTCTTGTGTTATTGCTTGGAAACCAAAATTTAAATAGGCAAATGCACGGGTATGGCTGCAGCGAGTATCCGAGTACTCGGGTAATCTCGAATCAAATTGAAAAATCGAGTACGAATAATCGCCATTACTGAGATTCATGGTTCACGATTTGTTCATGTTTGTATGCTGGAAATTTTAATCTTTGGTGAGCCATCATAGGCCCAAACACTGAGCACTAACTTGCCAAGCTTCAGTGTTACTCTTTTCTAACTTAGTCACTACACACACTGCATTTCAACATGTAAATTAATATCCACCTACTTATTCAATTTACAACCATTTGTATTTATCTGTCCAATTTCTGAATGTCTTTTGATTTTTATTATACCCAATGTGTGAATGCATTGTTTACAGTTTTTTACTGTCATTTTCGTGCCGACCCAGTCAACAAATGAAAGATTTCGCCATATTTCGCTAGACGGAACAGAATTTAAAATTAAATCATCGAAAATCACTCTAACAATTACTGCACCGTCAGATATTTGTTTCTTTACATCAAAATATGAATTAAGCCTCAAGTGTGATCGGTGTTTTACGTTTTAGTCTGTTGTTTTGATCGTGACAATTGCAGATAAACGCTTTCAATGTGCTCATAGTTCAATTACCAGAAGTTAGACAAGCGTCTACATGACTGTACGACTGGCTAAAAACACGTATACGGACAAATTGAAATTTGTATTGGTACGCATACTATTAGGATAAATTGCGTATCGAGTTTTTTGGTTTACGTTTTGTTACGCATTAATTTTTATTTTAATTGGGTTTGAAATTAACCCTTTCCCCCCTAGGCACTACTGATAAACCATATAGATAACCAATAGATAAGGACTGATATATGCACACTATACCAATGGTGGTATTCTGTATGATATCAGGATTTACTACCTCTACCTGTTTAATGGATAATAGCTAATTATCTGTTGTTTGTACACAAAAAGTGTAAATAAAAAAATTGTTGCCAAAATTGTATTCTTTCCAACAGTACAAATATCATACAGGTAAGTCTTGTATTTAAAAAGTTGTAATAAGTTAAATAGAAAAAGAATGACAAAAAGTAGCATTTATGATTTTTATTGTACAAATAAAACAAGGATAACTTTTTAAAAAAATAATCCAACAGATCAAATATGTTATAATATCAAACAATATAGTTTAAATATTAGAAAAGGGGTGAATTCAATGTTCATTTCCTTTTGGATAACTATTAAAAGCAGAAATATATCATGTCCACCAGCACTGTCTGCTATGGATTTTTTCTCGGATTAAAAAAACAAGTAAAAAATATGTCAGGTTGCTGTTACTTCTCAAACTGAAAGTAGAAGAATAAACAATAATAAATATAGATATTTATTCTGTACACTAAGTTTTATAAAATAATCATATATATAATACACTTAAATACTGAAATCATTCATGTAATGGGTTATTCCATGTGTAAAACGTTCCAGTAAAAAAGGTACATTCTAACTTACACGAAGTTACAGTGTGGCAGTAGATTGAATTATCCGTGCAAGTATGATAAATTACCATTTAAGTATGTTAAATGAATAAGATCTACATAATGTAACAGTTATCTTATAATATGTTTGGCCATGATAATCAGACAAAAGGAGCTCAAAAATAATGCGTTATCCATACAAAAATAAAGCAAAATTGCGATCGGGTACGAAATCGACGAGTACGAACCTTATGATATGTTGACAACTCGTTCGTCCATTTTTCGTCGAGCAGATCGACGAATTAAACGTAGGAGACATCATTTATGAATAAGATATCTGACTAATCTGCATCTGACTTTTTATTACTGGGGTTGAACCCCGAAAATAGCATTTGCAGTCAGACATAATCGTTCAATGTAGTTCAGAAGAAAATCGGAAATGACCCGTGAGTTCACGCACGTACGCAAACGCGGTGACCTATGAACTTCAACCCAGCGGGTTTAAATTATTTAATTTGATCGTTGATTGGTTATCTAGTATATCTTATTTGCATATTTCTAGTTCCCAGTCCGGAATAATTCTGTTTTAATATCAACTTTCGATTTCAAAACATAATTGTCATGTTTGTCACGCGTGATCAGTTGTCTATATTAATCGGCGATTTATGCATAAACTTGAGAAGGCACCCTGCTGTTTTATGACACATTATTGTTAATTAAGGTTAGATTATAACAATTAACCGACTTTTATCTTGATTTTAGTTGATAAGGATCAAATAAACGATCAATATATCCCGAGGCGTCGGAATGCGTCTACAAGGGGCAAGCCGAAAAGGCGTCGAATAGCGCTTATAGGGGGCACGCCGAAAACGCGTCAAAAGGCGGTTACAAGTGGGAAAGGGTTAAGGGTAGTCTGAAACATCGCGAAACATTTGACACCTTTCGTTTGTTGAAGGTATAATTTAGTTCATGTTGATAGATTTTAGTATAATTTATTGCACTGTTCACATGTTTTATGGTAGTTGTGGGTACCATAACTAAATATGGTCTTTTTTATTTCGTCTTGTTGACCATTTTAGTTATGGAATTGTCCTCTTTCAAAGTCAATAGCTTAAGGGGAATCATCACAGCACAAATTTGTGAAAAAATAGCCACCTGACATTTTTGCTATGCATCCTAAAAAGTGGCGTTGTTCAATAATTACTGAAGGTACATAACCGAAATGATTTTTTATCAATAGCTAATGATTCAATGTACATTTCTGCACCAGTAAAATAATATTTGATGATTAACAAGTATCTATAATTCTCACCTGAACTTATGCTAATTCCATTAGCCAAAATAATGTATCATAATATCAAAATTAATGCAAACTACAATGTCCAACAATAACTTCAATATATCATTGAGGGTTTCCATATTTTGAATTTTCATTATTAAATGTTTTTCCATGTTTATTTTCAATTCTTAACACAGTCCTCAACTTTCACACAGTGAATTTTCTTCCATGTGTGTTTAGGCTACTGTGTAGTACATAGTGTAAACACGTGTGTGGAGGATTTTTGTGAAATGTGAATATTGAGGACTGTGTTTAGAATTGAAAATAAACATGGAAGAACATTTAAAAGTGAAAATTTGAAATATGGAAACCCTCAATGACATGTTGGAAGTTATTGTTGGACATTGTAGGTTAAATTAATTTCGACATTATGATACATTATTTTGGCTAATGGAATTAGCATAAGTTCAGGTGAGAATTATAGATACTTGTTAATCATCAAATATTATTTTACTGGTGCAGAAATGTACATTTAATCATTAGCTATTGATAAAAACTCATTTCAGTTATGTACTTTCAGTAATTATTGAACAATGCCACTTTTTAGGACGCATAGCAAAAATGTCAGGTGGCTATTTTTTCACAAATTTGTGCTGTGATGATTCCCCTTAAGAAGCTTGTTCATGCGTCTATTGAAGCAGATCATTGTACATGCTTTCCGGAACGCTACAGACTTAATCCATAGCATTTACAAGGAAATTTTTTAAACTAAGGGTAGTCTGAAACATTAGCAAAATATTCGATACATTTCTCCTGTTGAAGGTATATTTTAGGTCATTTTGGTAGATTATACTATAATTCATCGCACTGCACACATGTTTAATGGAATTTGTGCATTATAATTGGAAAACGAACGCGACTCAGATTGACTTGTTTACCTGTTAGCTTTTGAAGAACAAGTGGATTTGACGATGAACTGCAATTTAATGTGCATGTATCATCGTCAAAGACCTTCGACTAGTTTTATGGAAATGAGTGCGTTCAATAGGACAACGACCGACAATGAAAGCGTTAATTAGTGATCATGAGTCAAGCTCTTTCTACACAGTACTACCATAATTTTTTCCTCAACTATTTTCTTCCTTGTTTCACACTGTAATTTGGATTATGAGAATACAAGTGTCATTCAGTGATTCACTCATTGTCAAAAATAAAGACATGTTTTTTTTCAACAAGAGCAATGCACACAAAGAGTACTATATATCATAGAAACTAAATCACTGTAAAACAATGTATTAGCAAATGGTATGGTTGCATCCATAGGAAAACAAAATGTTCATCTGTCGGGACACAATAGACTGAATTATTCGATTCCCCACCCCTCTCCACAACACAAATTGACTTCGTCAAATCTGCGTATTCGAAAATGACTGAGTGAAATAAACGCATGGTTAGGAAATATCATAAACGGTAACAATGTACATAAAATGCTTTACCTTGAAATTGAGTAAAAGACAATGTTTCGGCAAATTTAACAGCGTCACGACAAAATGTAGAGAACGCCGGAAATATTATCAATTTGCGCAGGCACGGACAATAGCACGTGGAGAGGTCTCATTGGTTGATTTTGTCAGCAATCTTCCTTTTCATTGGACTATTGAGCTATAGCTAAAACCCAAAGTAAAGCCGTACAGGCATGTTTGAGATGTTATGTCGTCTGTATATTTTAGTTTTGTCAAGATTTAGTACAATCAGGACCTCTGTCTTTTTATCTATCTAACTACTGCCTCATGCCCCTCACGGGTATTATGGACAGGGTGCACGCCGGGTATAAGTAAAAAGTAAAAAAAGAAAGACTTTTCTTCCAGTCAAAGTGATTATTAAATGTTAGTCGAAGGTAATTTAATTGACGATGATGTGTGTATTACATATTGCAGTTCGTCAAGACGAAAATAAAAAGACCAATAAAGATCTAGTTATGGTACCCAAACTAATTAAATATTATAATTAAAAGGATAAATTTGGTTACAAACAACTATTGTGTGCTTAGTAATTGATCTAGGCCACTGCCTGCTTGAACCTGATCAAAACTGTGGTATATAAATATGAGGGGAAATTTTCTTGAAGTCCCGAGTTGACATGAATCTGACAATGTCTGGTTAACCTGGTTGGGACGGCTACGTATGTAGGAAGAGCAACAAGATGATGATAAATTTTATATTTAACGTTACCAGTTTAGAATATATATAGGCGTCTCCTCTCCAGGTTGCTCCATCCTAAGATGTTCTGTAGGTCCGTCACATTATATACATATATTCATATTTTTTTCTGTTTTTTAAAATATGGCGGTTATGTACATGACTTTTTATAGTAAAGTTTGTTTTCAAAATTTTAAGTTGACATGTGATATTTTTTTTAATTGTTACGTGGTACTATATAGAACATAATTATGGGAAACAAAAATTTACATATTTTTTATGTGATTATATAATAATCAACTTGTTTTTTAACTGAACTCCGATTTATATATATGCTATATAGTGCTATTTAGTCATTTTTTCTTTCTATTTCAAAATTATACTTGAATCGACATATATAGAGAGAAATGTAGTACATTTGTGATATAGTTCATGATTTGGGGTAACAGCAGCAGAATGCAGCGATTGAAAAATGAATTAAGAAACTCAAATATATGGCGGTTTATATTAGAATAGATCGAATAATAATACATGACGTTCCACTATTTCCCGGTACCTGTTAATTGTTCATATCGATTATTTACGGCTACATTAATTGCAGATGCACGAACAGCTAATTAATGAGCTACTGGCTGATAAACATAATGCAAAAGTAATCAATGTGTTGTATCTGGGACCAATATACACAGGGGTGTGTTAATTGGTCCCTGATTACATTGTACATGCATTCCGGTTGTTTGAATCGCATTTATTTTGCTTATCTTATTTTAAGATAAAGAAGTACAAATAATGGGGGTGGAGGGGTAATAAAACAGAAGGATCATTGATAGTCTAGCCTCTGTTTACATCATAGGGAGCTAGGGATAGTGTATGATGGGCCTAAAATGGCAACACGGACCAAAAACACATCTATCATATATATATAAATATATAATCCATTATATATACGTGTATACAATATGTAAATATTATCAAGTCTACAGACACTAAGATGATCGTGGCAACACAGGATATATCGCGATTAGTCTGATATAAGGGGCTATAAAACAATTAAGAGATTAGACCTCATGTTGCTTTTGGAGATCACTTAATTATAGCTGTTCAATAACACAGTAGCAGTAGATTCTATACATGACTGAATCAAGGACTTATATACACACATGTATGTTTATAAGTCCTTGACTGAATGTAACACAATGTTTGACCTGAATAATGTTAAAATATGCATGGACATAATTTTAAAATAATCTCAACTATGCTATGCAGTTTAATCATCTAGCTGGAGATCTCATTAATATATACCGTATTGTTATATACATCGCTGTGCATAAATTATACATTCATTTATCCCAAGAAATTAGAAAATCTCCATTGGGGGCGAACTCCAGAGTTGAAGAAGAATCATCGGATGGCGATGGTAAATATATACAGTACAATGGATCTTGGTTGTTGTTGCATGATGCCTATCTATTCCAAAGTCTAGAACGAGGCATTTTTTCCATGCGATTATATAAAGATATTATAATCAATAAATGAACCAATGTACGAACATGATATCAAAAATTGCAACCTCGCATATGTAACTGCCTATATACGTATCGATCATTAAACATTATGAATACGTGTATATTATATAGACTGTAATTTATACGATAGTGATTGGTGCTACGGCGGGACAACATGCAGAGACAACAATCTATTTTATGAACTCCGTCACTTTATAATGACGCATGCAGTCGCTATATTTATAGAATGTTACTTTATTGCTTAGAAGACCATTACTCAATCAATGTACGTTAAATCATAAACCGATTTTTACGAATTAATCACCATTATTCATATCAATTAGCTTTAGATAATAAAAGTACAAAAAAAAACATGTTAAATTGTCGATATTTTCAATTTAATATGAACTGTACCCATGAACTTTATATATAAAGTACTTTGGCGACTTACCGAAAATATTTTTGGGTGTGTTTGTGGAAACATTCGTGTATTTTTCTGATCTTAGGCCTATAATATATGTATCAGGGGCTCTATATTAACTGTACTGTAATTGCACTGGCCAGGGAGTCCCTCTTATAAATCTATTTCATTGTGGCCAACTGATTAAAAGCTATGAATCTTGTCTCGTAATATCAGGTAGTTGTGGTAATATATATATAAAGAAATCAAACGTATTAAGCATATGACATAGAAATTTGTACCCAGTTTATTATCATAAACATGCTAACCCATCGATATTTTCGGCACGTATCTGTATGAGCTTTCGCGCTATTTTTAGAAGTGACGTCACTTTACCGTATAAATACCAGCGCGCGCATACGGTTCGTCATAACACCCAGACAGCTGACAAAGAGAAAACTAGAACATTATACACAAAAGAAACCTTCGTTAGTGTCAAGTAAGTATGTGTTAACTTCTTATTTGGTTACTAATTGGTTTATTATACAACAAGGATGATTGTTTCTCAATTTTGTAGATGAATTTCCCCGGAAACAAAAGAAAATTGATATTGTCTTGTTTTTTTTTCGGAATTCACTTCCTACTACGTCGTCTGGCATTTTGTTCTGGAAATTTTCTTCCTTTTTGGCCTATTGTTAGTGCGCAATAAGTTCTAATGTTCTGGTACGTGATAAAATATGATAGAAACTAGTTTTTAACGAAAGTGTCTTATACATTTAAATCTATTCGACCTTCATTTTTTCACTCCCCTTGTTCGTGATAAACTAAAGCCTAAATCAATAAATATATGGAAATAATGGATATAGGATTTTCATGAAGCGTTTTTGTTCAATTTACATGGTATTTTTAAAACGCTCAAATGTTTATGGTCTCGAGCTGTGTTTATTGGATGTCGGGTTTGCATTTTTCTCGAAAAAAGGTGCAGCATTCTTTCGTTTTCAGAAAACCCCAGTTCACAACCTGTTGTGTATTTCCTGAAAAGTCCTTTCTTTAGTGTTTATCCTTCCAACTGGTTTAAAATGGGTATCCATTGTTTATTGTACTTCACACATATTTGGCATTATTTGAAGTTCTAGGCTAGCGCTAGCCAAAAATTCTTAGTAGCCAGACATTTAATCGTCTGGCTATTAACCCGGATTTCTTAATAGCCAGATCAGCATTTAATTAACCAAAAGCAAAATGTTGGGCATGTCAACCAAGACTTATTGGTATATACAGCAGCTAGTTATAGTTTTCTCTGCATTTATCAAATCAGGTCACATTGGCTAATTATTAGACCAGTTCAATTACCACGAAATATGGCTTTATGTGCCTGTTACTGCACTGACACTTTCCATGGTATTTTCTGGACTTTATGGGCAATGTTGTCACTTGGTTTATTTATGTTTTGACATGCTGCAACTGTTTAGATGTTGCTTTTATATGTACTATCAGACATGAGTCTTTGACATACTTAAACAACAGCAAAGTAATTGATATTATCTAGATGCGTTGGCTATCTAGGCATGAGTTCAAATCACATTTTATTGCTCAGATTTTGTCTTGAAGAAACCAATTTATACACCCAAAAGCATATCAATTATTTGTGAGTTGTGTTGTTTGGTACGAAAAGGAGATGAATCACTTTCACAAAATTGCAGATGGTAACTTCAATTGTTTGGCTCTAACACCTTTTATTTTGTTGAGCTGCAATATTATTAAATTGCAAATGGTGATGTCATTATGAACTTATAATAATCAATCCAACATTAAAAGTTCTGTATATGATTTTCATAAGACTAACAGTAACACTGCTGTCCTGGCAAATGATGATTTCATCATAAATGTGTGCCATATTATCATATATCAAGGATAATATACCACATTTAACATTAACAAATAGAACAGGTTTACACAAATTACTCAATAAATGCTGTTATCCGAAATGTGTTGTCCGAAATTCGTATACTTCACGGAAGTATAAGTTTAACAACCATGCTTGAAAATTAATGAGTTTTTTTATATTTTGTTGGTCATACTGCTAAATTCAACATGATATTGTACTTTTGTAGTAACTTGTCAATAAAAACTTACAAAACCCATTATTGTTCAGTAAAGTGCAAAGCAATTTTCGGAAAATACAACCCGGACTGTACCGGTCTGGTACGGACTTTATTCACTACCACGATGCACTCGCGATTGTTTTGATAGAAGAGTCATCTGCATTATGAAAGACCGCCTGGGGCAATTAAAAATTGGTGTTGACAGATGTAAACAATCGACATGCATCGTTTGTCACACATATTACTGCTGTCTGCAGTGTAAAAGTGCGTATTTGAGATTAAAGTATTGGATTATCAAGGCCTGTTAGAATCGCCAAATAGCAAATTGTCTGGCGATTTTTGTTGCCCATTTGAGAATTTTAACTCACCAGATTCGACTTTGACTCGCCAATAGCGATTTGGCGATCGGCTAGCGCTAGCCTAGGAAGTTGATCAAGTCCCTTCTGAAAATTTGAATACAACTTACTAGTTGGCTTTTTTCCTCATATTTTAAATTATTTTCCCTTGTACAGACATGCAAATCTTTGTAAAGACACTCACTGGTAAGACCATCACACTTGAAGTCGAGCCCTCTGACTCCATTGAGAATGTGAAAGCCAAGATCCAAGACAAAGAAGGAATTCCTCCAGATCAACAGAGATTGATCTTTGCTGGCAAACAGTTGGAAGATGGTCGTACCTTGTCCGACTACAACATCCAGAAAGAATCAACACTCCATCTTGTACTTCGACTTAGAGGCGGTAAGTTTTCATATTGTTCTGTATTAGTGTCTGGTCATACTTTTTTATCATTTAGCTCATGTTATTATTCGGCTTTGTTTTGGATATAGTCTGTATTAACTAATGAATACTTAAGCTATCTTAGAAATTTTGTCAATTTTCAGTCAGTTGTCAAATTGCAAAATTATTTTAATCTTACCAAAGAATTTTAACAGCATATAAATTCAAATAATGACATAAGTATCAGAATAGATCATCTTAATGTGTCGTTAACTTTCATTACAGGTATGCAGATCTTTGTGAAGACACTCACTGGTAAGACCATTACACTCGAAGTCGAGCCATCTGACTCCATCGAGAATGTGAAAGCCAAGATCCAAGACAAGGAAGGAATTCCTCCAGATCAGCAGAGATTGATCTTTGCTGGTAAACAATTAGAAGATGGTCGTACCTTGTCTGACTACAACATCCAGAAAGAATCAACACTCCATCTTGTGCTCCGTCTTAGAGGAGGTAAGTTACTTTTGCAATGAACTTAAACTCAACATTTTATCTCCAGCAACTGTACAGATTTTATGAACCGAGTGTATTTGAACAAATAATACACCATATTGGTACATGTTGTGAGGAGCTTGTTTTGAAGGGATTGTTTCTTCATGCGTAAGTCTTAACATGTGATTTTACAGTTCACAAATGCAAGCATAAGTTTTCACTCTAATTCTAGTAATACAATCATTTTTTTTGGTACATGTTAGTGATTTTTCACCTTCTATAACAGAGGCCTGTTATAGACCTCTTCCCAATTGAAAATTTCTTTAAAATCATGCTGTTTTCCCCAAAATCCAAGCTTACACCAGTTATTTTATTTCCCAAATCAGCAATTTTAGCCACGTTTCTTCCAAAAATCAACAGGCTAAGGCCTCTTCCCAATGAAGAGAGAAAAACACTTTATGCCCTGAACTTTTCACTGTTTTATTAATATTTAACGTTCCTTTAATTTACAGGTATGCAAATCTTTGTAAAGACACTCACTGGTAAGACCATCACACTTGAAGTCGAGCCCTCTGACTCCATTGAGAATGTGAAAGCCAAGATCCAAGACAAAGAAGGAATTCCTCCAGATCAGCAGAGATTGATCTTTGCTGGTAAACAATTGGAAGATGGTCGTACATTGTCTGACTACAACATCCAGAAAGAATCAACACTCCATCTTGTGCTCCGTCTGAGAGGAGGTAAGTTATTATCGAAATTAACTCAATATTTCAACCTCAATATACTATATACTCACAATTTAGTCTACTGAGTGGTTTGTAACAATATTGTGCCATATTTGTGTAAGTTACAATTATTGTTTTGAAATGATTCTTTATACATTATGTGTAAATCTATGATTGTTTAATCATGGATGTGTGAATCTTAACTAAAGAACAGTTCACAAATTCAGACTTTTTCACTCAAGTTTAAATATTTGTTAATTTCATTACATTGATTGAAATGCTCTTTTTACTGTACTTTTAATTTTATACACATGTTAAATTTACAGGTATGCAGATCTTTGTAAAGACACTCACTGGTAAGACCATCACACTTGAAGTCGAGCCCTCTGACTCTATCGAGAATGTGAAAGCCAAGATCCAAGACAAGGAAGGAATTCCTCCAGATCAACAGAGATTGATCTTTGCTGGTAAACAGTTGGAAGATGGTCGTACCTTGTCTGACTACAACATCCAGAAAGAATCAACACTCCATCTTGTGCTCCGTCTGAGAGGAGGTAAGTTATTTTTGAAATGAACTCAACATTTGACCTCAAGATACTATGTACACAAGAGTTTGTCAATATTGTGTCATATTTGTTTAATTTACAATAATTTTGTTTTGAAGTGATTGTTTATTCATCATGTGTAAATCTTAGTTTCTGAATTTTGAGAATAGTTCACAGATGCAAAATTAGAGATTTTCCCTTAAGTTTTTTTCATTCAATTATTTCAACTCTTAAGACTGATTTAAATATTCATATATATGAAGAATTTGAGCTTTAATATTAGTGTATGGGATCAAATGTTTTTATCCCTGCATGATATTCATTTACTAACATGTTGTTACATTGATTTGTGTCCTAAAATTAGTTTGAACTTTTCAGGTATGCAGATTTTTGTGAAAACTTTGACTGGTAAGACCATCACACTCGAAGTTGAGCCCTCTGACTCCATAGAGAATGTGAAAGCCAAGATTCAAGACAAGGAAGGAATTCCTCCAGATCAACAGAGATTGATCTTTGCTGGTAAACAGTTGGAAGATGGTCGTACCTTGTCCGACTACAACATCCAGAAAGAATCAACACTCCATCTTGTACTCCGTCTGAGAGGAGGTAAGTTATCAATTGTCTTCATTTATGCTCTTGTGTTTTATGATCTGTGCGTGTCTTGTTTAAGATGTTGTTAGCAGACCTTTTTTGACTATACAAACTTAATTCATGTCAGTTGTTATTTCTGTATCGATGCTTTCCTAAAAGTGTTAATAAAGAATTATTGATCAGTTTATCAATAATTCTTAATTTTGATCAATTTGAATAGTCATACATCATGCATTTGAGCTATGTAAGAAATTTGATCCTTTGATAAAATTCATGTACTGACATTTTGCATTGATATATTTGTGTCCTAAAATTAGTTTGAACTTTTCAGGTATGCAAATTTTCGTGAAAACCTTGACTGGTAAGACCATCACACTTGAAGTTGAGCCCTCTGACTCCATCGAGAATGTGAAAGCCAAGATTCAAGACAAGGAAGGAATTCCTCCAGATCAGCAGAGATTGATTTTTGCTGGTAAACAGTTGGAAGATGGCCGTACATTGTCTGACTACAACATTCAGAAAGAGTCTACACTCCATCTTGTACTTCGTCTTAGAGGAGGTTAGTTGTATGTTTGTATAATTCAGTGATTTTTTTCAGTTTTTAAGGAACATGTATGAGCTATACCAGTGGGATTGGGAATCTAGGCAGTGTTTTGCTAAATATTGGGAAATCATGTATGATAACAATTTTGCAATGTTTAATTGACACAAACATCCAGTGTCTATGATGGGAACTTCACATCTTGACTCAAGTTTTGATAATACTCTAGATTAAAATGCTTTTTTCGCTGTTATGTTTATTTTATACTCATCTTAAACTTGCAGGTATGCAGATCTTTGTGAAGACACTCACTGGTAAGACCATCACTCTTGAGGTTGAGCCCTCAGACTCCATTGAGAATGTGAAAGCCAAGATCCAAGACAAAGAAGGAATTCCTCCAGATCAGCAGAGATTGATTTTTGCTGGTAAACAGTTGGAAGATGGTCGTACTTTGTCAGACTACAACATCCAGAAAGAGTCTACACTCCATCTTGTGCTCCGTCTGAGAGGTGGAAACTAAGTGAATGCAAACATGTTCTTGTGAACTCTTAAACGACTTTATGTAACCTAGAACTATCTAAAAGACTTTATGTAACCTAGAACCCTCTAAAAGACTTTGTGTAACCTAAAACAATTCTATCTCAAAACCTCAAAGGAATATTACCTTGATTCATAAAATCAAAACTTCGAAAAAATTAACAAAAATCTTGCAACATTTATCTTGAAAATAAACTCTCATTTCAATACCTTGTTTGTTTCTTTTATCTATGTTATCAGAGCAAACGTTTTTTAACATGCTATCAGAGCAAACGTTTTTTAACATGCTGTAACAGTAGGTAATAAACCCTCCTCTGCCAGTGATAAAACGTTAAGTCTACCAGACACACTAATGACAGGGTTACACAATTTCACACAACCTAAACTACCACAAATCTATACCTATCTTATTTCTATAAAATATTGCATATATAATAAGAAATGAAGATTTTTCATGATCTTTTTTACTTAAAACTACTGAAAACATATTTAAGCTTGAAGGTCTATCAAGTTTAATAACCATGAGCAGTACATGTAGATGTCTAAGTGACAAAAAATATATCACACAAAATCCTACATTCATATATATATATATCAACACATTATACATTAAAGGATGCAATAAGCTGTAGTGGTGGATGTTGTCAAGCAATTGAAGTGTTTGTATGATGTGTTTTTCTCTGCAGTCCATATTACTATATGTATATATTATGGGAACATTTTTTCATGTGGTTGAGATGTTAAGGTTGTCAACTTCAAATCACTGCAACCTTTACTGATTGTCTGTGAAATTAGCACTTGTCCAGGAAAACTAATCATTGATTATGAAGTTACTTCTGTAGTAATTATGTATAAGAGTATTAAAGGAAGCTATTCATTTTTGGTGATTCGGACAAGTAGTTCCACATCCTAAATTTACAGACTGCTGATAGAGGGTCCTGGACTCGAGCCTTGCTACCGACCAATGTTAGGGCCGAGTATCGATAAAAATATCGACACAATATTTGTATCGATACAGACTGATCGATATCCAATATATCATTTGATGTTCTATACATATGAAATAAAAACAGAAATGGTGAGAAACATTGACTATATTGACACAGGTACTTGACACAAAATCAAATATTGGCTGCATAGGATACATATATACCTAATAATAAGGGAAGGTACCTAATGTTAATTCAGCAGGCATGCCAAACACTCATGTTGAACTGCAAAAAAACTATGGATGACTGCAGATAGGTTGTATATATGTGTCACAACTTTTTATTTGAAGAAAATTCTCAAAACACAGTCCAAAACATGTTTTTAAAATTCATTTTTGTTTTGATTGATATTTGTTCGATACTTTAACGTTTGATATGATATATCAACCGAACCCTATATACCAGTATTCGATACGATACGTGAACCGGTACTCAGCCCTACGGGCCATATCTCTTTTATGTGAGCGAGTAGGCAGTTGCTTACGGAGGATGATTCTAGTACTGGTTCTTCCCAGGGACGATGCATCGTATGACTCGACTGTTAAAAGGGGTGTAAAACTCGAATTTACGAATAGACAAAACATCTTTTTTCTGTAGCAATAATTACCATTTTGAATATGCTAGATAAGCCTTTGTTACACTTCCATCATCAGTAGTGTTGTGGCAAGTGTTGAAAATCAGTCATCAAAGCTGCAGAAATTATACCAGGAAGAATTGTAACAACACACTCCAGGTAAAAGATTTTATTGTAGATTGTAGTTTCCATTCATTATTATAAATTATAATTAACACATTGTCAACAGTAATTTTTTTTTGAAAACTAAAAGTTAACAGAGGTAAATCAGCGTGCATATATTTCATAAGAACAAAATAACTACCGGTAACAAGATTATCACAGATCTACAGTAAGTTAAACAAATTTGACAGTCACACAAGTTTCAACTAACAAGAATAAACACATCATACTACCTGCCTAACAAAAGTCTAGATAAAATCAACCCACTCACCTATACCACCATTCATACTGATTTAAAAAAAAATCTCTAGTCCAAAATACTAGTGTTGACACATATGCAGTAATAAAGAATTCAATGACATTATCAATGAAACAATTTCTCGAAAACAAAATCAACCATTTCAAAGAAAAGGGGTAAATTGCCATGCACATGTTTGTCGGTCCATAAGTTACCAAACCTGTCTTAATTACTAGAGAACGATTTTGCCTAAGCTCCTCAGAGGATTTGATTGGGAGGTTGTTCATTGCATGTAGATGACCCCTATTTATCTTGAGATCAGTACATCAAAGGTAACAGTGACCTTCAGTACAAAAACCTTGAGAATTATTTTGCGTAACAGGTCGTCAGACTTGGTTTGGGGGTTGGTAATCTCATGTAGATAACCCCTATTGATTTTAGGTTCAATAGGTCAAGGTCTTACTATCCAGTTGACCTTAGGGGGCACCCGTGTTTAACTAATACTTCTTGTTAGAACATAGCCTAGTAATTCTCCCTTGTAGTCGTTTTCATACTTAATGTGGTGTATACTTTAGCAAATGATTTATGGATTATAGCAGGTTTCTTACAAGCTACATTTACCGGCACCTAAAATCAACATCAATTGACCCAGTTTTTTTACCCATTTTTAAACATCCATGTTAAAGTAATGGGACATACTGCATTGGAGGTATCATATTCAACAAAGTATTGTAACAAGTATGATGAATTGCACAGAATAGATCTACAACTGACAGGTTTAACAGAATATAATTATGGGCTAGTCCAAGAGCAGAAATACAAGAACATTGCAGAAAATAAAACTTACAAGTAACTTAGAAACACAACTTCAGTGATTGTACATTGCAAAATAAAATGAAAGCCAGAAATTATTGTATACATTATATTATTAGATTTGGAGTCATTTTAAAAAAAGGCCAAAACTAAGTCCACAGCAAACTGTGACTAAGTGTCAACGTGTACACAACAGCCTCTCTTAATCACATTGTTTTCATTCAATAGGCCAAATGAACCCCTGAATAAAGGTCAACAGGGAATAAAAGTCATATATGTCCGTTCTCATTTTTTTGCCTCTGTTCACAGGTTCGAAAGTAAAAAAAAAAACAGATGTACATGGTATGCATATATTGTAACTTAAATAAACAAACAAAAAGAATCTCATTACTAAGTGACCAAAAATTAAACTGGCATCCTTCCATGATATTTAAATATCTAGTATCATCTTTTCCTGCCATAAGTGCCATTGCTTGAAGGCGGGGGTGGTTTCTGTGGGGGCTGTTTGTTTTTTTGTTCTGAAAGGTCACTTAGTAAAGCTTTCCCAGTATCCTTTGCAGCTCTCTTAGCAACGGCCTTGACCCCAAGGTTGTTAGCATTATGTGCAGTTAAAGCAATGTTACCCGTAGCATACAAGGCATTTTCAGTCAGCTTACCAGCCTCATTTCCATACCTGAAAGATGAAAATTTCAGTTACGGATGAACAAATACTAAGAGATTAGCATGTACATTTACGCTAATATGTATAACAAAAAGGTCAAAGGAACAAGCATTAGTTTCAAAACATGAACATTGTGGATATATGGTAGCAGATTTACTCCATGCTCCATTTTTGCTTTTTCACCTCCAAACTTTGCCATCTTTTTCGCAATTTCATTGTGAAAAAGCAAATACATGGCAGATGTAAAAACACAACACATTTATATATGTGTCGTATAGTTGCCCTACCTTGAAAATGCGAAAACACAACATGGCGTAAATCAGCGACCATATTGATAGGATTTTTCCAGTAAATGAATGGAAAGCACATCTTATGTCATTGTCTTCCTCCTTTGATTCACACATCAGCTGCTCTCAGAATGTTTGAGCAAATAGATTGGCTCTCATAGGTAAATCAAGAGCATTGATTAGATTGATTATGCTGTACTTGGTCTAAATGCTACTGATTGGTTAAAAGCATGCAACACCTAAAAGTCTGTTGACTGAGCTATGATGGCAGGTTTTACATAATCATTTGCACAATCATTTACAGACTGATTGCCACAACCAAGGGCATACAAGAGTAATATTTAAGTTTTCTTGTATAGAAATGGAAGAGGCATTAGCTTACTACCAGACTGTGTAGTGGATATATTGTATTTTGAATCTATACTTACTTGTGACTAACAACATCCACAGTTTGATCTGCCATATTCTTCCCTAAAGCCTTCGCAGCCTTCTCCAGACTCATATAAACTGTTCCAAAACCTGCAATTTTCACTTATTAAGTAAGTCAATGATTCACACACACAAACATTATCTATACGGTTCAGCAAAGGGACCATTTTCCTGTGTAATTTTGTAATCTCCAAACAGATAACAAGCAGACAATACTAGTAAAACAAGAGCAACGCAAGCAGTGCCAACATCTGTTCACCTCCTCGATGAGATCTATCGACCTATTAAGCTTCATGTTGCTACCTCTTATAGTTTCTAAGTTACGAGCTACATTAAAGTTTTTGGATAAATGCAGACAACGCAGTTTTTTTCGAAAAATATAGGTGAAAACATCATTCTTAGATAGAGAACAATTCGCAAGTATATCATCTGCAGGATATAACAGTTCACCAATTAAGCAGGTATTTCAAAGTAAACTTATAAAACTACAAAAACAGTAAAGGCTTACTTAGTGACAGCTTCAAGACCTCATAATACCTCACATTAAGGACTACATTGTATTTAGTTCTGGGCAATTATTATATACAACTGCAACCTCTCCAAAGCAACAACCTTTGGGAGAAGCAAAATTATGTTGTTGTTGTTGAAAGGTTAATGCTCTAGAGAGGCTAATTAATAGTTAAATCATGCTGTTGTTAAAAGGAGGTTATTGCTCAAGAGAGGGCTGCTCTGGAGAGGTTGCACTGTAATTTCATCTATTTTTTGATATAATTCAACTTAATAATGACATTGACCACATAAACAAGACAATTTTGTTTGTTTTCGTCCTGAAGTTGGTCTGAATATCAAGTTTAAACTGTACACTTACCATGTAAACCAGATGCAGCAACTTCTAATACACTGTCCAATTTAGACTTTCCATCACCTTCTGATGGCTTTAATGATTTAGGAAGATATTTCTCTCCTTGTTTACGTATGTGTGGAGCAGCCTCCTTTGCCAATGCCATTGTGGCCTGACCAAGTTTGCTTACTGTAGAGAGAGAGAAATCTTAATTAATCTCTAGCTCAGCATAAAGAGAATAGACTTACTGGTAATATTAAAACCTTAACAATCTGGCTTATGGTACCGGTACATATTCCGGCCAATTATCACCTAGATCTACACAATAGATCCACGAGACAATCAAAAGGATAAGCCATATTCTTCATTCACAAACAAGGGATAGCAGGATTTCTAGTATAAAAATTGCTATCTTAGCTTAGACTACCGGTATATTCTGATAACCGTATAAGCAATGAATTCAGACTCAAGACTTTAATTATATAATTTTTTCAAAGAAATGCTTTTCACAATATACTGGTAAATTATAGTACATGTGTACTTTGCTTTAAATCAAAATTTACTTTTAACGAGATATATAACAGAGAGTATCTAACACTTGCACGATCTCCAAGGTGTCATGTATATCGAAGAATGTACATGTTTTTTTGTTTATATCGAGTTTTATGCCCCTTTTCAACAGTCAGAGTCATATGAGGCGGACAGTTCACCTAACCATCGCTCCTGGGAAGATCCAGTACTAGACTCCCATCCTCCGTAAGCAACTGTCAACTTTCTCACATAAAGAGACATGGTTGGTAGTGGGGCTCGAACCCACGACCCTCTATCAGTGAGAGGTTGAAGTGATTTGAATTCAGCGACCTTAACCTTAATGTACATACAAGTTTTAAGGGACAAATTGCCTCAGTTTACTTCACTGTATTACAATTTGTTATGAAGCGAATTCCCTTACCTATATACGAACTGACTTGTACAGCTACGTGAGACCCCTTTCTAGCATATTGGATCCCCGTTTGTACTCTAGGGTCAACAGGTCTTGGTCTTTCCTCTGGCTTCATTTTTGTCTTCAGTTTATCAGATCCCTGTTTCATCCATTCCCCTGCTTTCTCGGCCCCTTTACCCACACCCCATGAGATATATTCAGCAGCTGCAATGTATTATGGCTAGGTGTAAAAAAAGTAACATTAAAAAAGGGTACAGTGTGTAGGTAGGGAAATATTGGGGAAAAAATTCTTAAAAGTGTGCGAAAAGCTAAAAAAGTGAGACATTGGACGTATTGTTCCTCGGGCCTCAGGTCAATGGGAAACATTTCTGTTTGAAACCATACACACAAGACATCAATTAGAGAAATTATCTAGGACTATAGTCAAGCCACAAGCAATGGGGAAAGAATAAGTTCCACTGCTATTAGAAAGCTTGAACATTACACTGAGATTTGGCGATAAATTTTAAGGTCCCAGATATTTCTAAAATCATTAGCAAAACATAAAAAATCTTAACAGAAACATTTAGCTATGATTTGGTTTTAAAGAGAAAATGGAAAATCGCAAACAATAAAAGAACCGATGAGGCATAAAAAATGTGTTTGTTTCTGAAACACCCTCATTCAAAATAGTCTTGCATTTGAAAGCATACTGAAAGGTAAAAAAGAGAAAGTGGATGTACCATTCCTTCGACCTTACAAAAAGGCTAGGGTGAAAATAAGGGCAGGTTGAATACCAGAAACAGAAAATTCTTTAGGCCTATTTTGAGCTCAACTTTACCTGTTATTAAACCTTTGGCAATTTTTGTACTAGTAGTAGTTTCACCCTCTTGTTCTTCTCCTCTGGTGTCCTCACTTCGGACCTCCTCTGTTTCCATAGGAGCAGAAGGTGAGACTTCTTGATGTTGAAGCATAGTGAGGGATCCAAGAACTTGTTCAAAATGTTGACGTTCCTCAGGAGGTACTGTGTCAGGCATCGTTAATCCCACAGCTGCACCTGTTTGGTATAAACATTTATAACAAAATTAATACATTTAACTACATAGTCCATCTCTTTCTTGATTGTGGTCACTCTTGCTTTTAACACTCATTTTTGCCTTTGACTTATATTCATGAACATTGAAGCTAAAATGAAACAATGTTATCCAAGAAATTAAAAGAAAAACATGTGACAAAAATGTATACCAAAGTGTACATAATTATAATACACAACTGGTATTATCTTAATCTATAGAAATATTTTAGTAATGAACTGCACAATACTTGAAAACCAAAATATCAAAAACTAAGATATTTATAAAACATTTTGAGCCTCTGAGTATAAGGAAAATACAGCCTGTCTATAAAAACTAGTCTTTGAATTCAGAAGTTGAAATGACCTGCTAATGTATAAATTTGGAATACAACCACTGTTCTTCACAACCAGGTGATTACTTTAAGCACAATTTGTCTATATTATCATAAGTACCTTACTCTTAGATTACCTGGAGACTATTTGTTTGGAGTGCTCCTACCTACTCATGAAAATCCTAGCAAATAAAATCAAATGTTGTTTTTTTTTTGGGGGGGAAGGGCATTTTTTTCTTTTTTACTATTGTTACATAGTAAAAATAATAAAGTCCCTACCTACCTACCCAGTGCTAAAATTCTGGGCTGGAGCACTGCGAACAAACTTATTTTTATTTTCAGCCTTACATGCTCATTGAAAATAGGGTGGGTAGGTAGGTAGGGAAAAAATTAAGGGCAGGTCAGGCAAATTTTTCATGCCTTACCTGGAGTAGCTGACGTGACATCGGGAAACAAGTATGCTCCATAGTTTGACTGCAGAGCTGGGGAAGCTCCGGGTTGCAGTGGATAGAACCAGTCACCAACTTGCAGAAAAGCTGTCGGCCTTTCCATGTTTGAGGCACCTGCTTGCTGGTCATTGAACTTAAATATCTTCAGTGGAGACGGATATGAAGGTGCACTAACATAGCCTTCAGGTGTGATGAAGAAAATCTGGACACCATCAGGAATACAATAAATTTCAGTAGCATTAGCAGCTAAACTTTGATTTTGACTGTCAATAGCATCATCGCCCATTATGCTGTCACCTAGAGCGGCATACCGGGCATTGGAATTAAGACTTGTTGCATCTTCATAGCTTGGTGGCTCCATATTGTCCATAGACTGAGGGGCGGATGGGATAGCTGTTTCCACACATTGTAGTGATTGTAGTCTATATTCAATTTGTAGTTTTGTTTTATTCAGTTTTTGTTGTAGTGCTTTTGCTTTGTCTTTTTGATCATCTGTTCCTTGAATGTTTTCACAATTAACAACAAGGACTTTATTCACTGATTTTAAACCACTTTGATAAAATGCTCTTGCATCATCCTGTCTTCCCTCCTCATCTGCTGAAAGACCCAAGTTTATTAGTTTAAACGCTTCGTCATGGCATCTTTGTAAAGACACTAGATCATTCATACTTGTCACAGTATTAGATGGGGGTGGTCGACTTGGTTGTGACCTTGGTGACCTTGACCTACTGGTTCCTGACCTTTCATCAGGACGAGCTTCCACTGGCATCTCCATGGCAGGATTTCTGTAATATAATACATGTACCATCATTTACATTGTCAAAAATTTTAAATTAGCTCTTTTTCATAATATGTATATCTCATAGATATAATACCTGTGACATAACATCACATAGATATGCATTCTTATCCTTCTAGGTTACATGTACTTGTAACCTAGACAAAATACTTAAAATTGATTTGTATTTAAGTATGTAATCTAAATGCCAAAATATCAACTTAAACTTACCACATAGTGCACTCTGTATGCATGGTGATATTGAATAACAAAAAATCTTTTCTAACATACATACTTGTACATTCATACTTTATCTTGGTCTGGAGTTATTCAACCGGTTACCATATAGGTAATTAAACATACAAACTTACTATATGTATATAAGTGTTTCATGTATGTACAGTGTATATTTTGTTACCATTCATATTTTGGAGCACATTATTAATTATATGTGGCAGTAAGACAAGCTATTTATTTTACAAACACTTAAAAACAGTTTATTTTATTGTCACCTGAATACATAGTCCCCACATCTACAATATTTACCTCCCTTGGTGGCCATCTTGCTTGGCAAATTCAACAAGCACTAATAGAAGATATCTATATTTTTGTTTTGATAATTCTAAATATAGGATATTTATATTTGACAACTACATTTTCTTAAATCTGATGTGATTATGGCCTTAAGAACTTCATGTTTAAGTTATCTTTTATACATTAAGTTGTTTAATAACCAATTTTCTGATTTTTTCTATTAAGCGCATAAGAAATTTGCCAAGCAAGATGGCTGCCAAGGGAGGTAAATATTGTAGATGTGGGAACTATGTATACAGTCATGACAAAGTTACAGATCACTTACAACAAAGATATTTTTTAACTCTTTAAACAAGGACTTAAATAAAATGTGATTTATTCAAAGAATTAGTAGCTACACCTGTGGCGGTTGTCAGAATCGCTTGAAAAATGAATGAGTTACAACTTTTTTTTGTACTTTTGGTTTGGCGAAGTCACATACCTTTCTATAATGTATTAACCAAAAGTTTGACAAAATCGGAACGGAGCAAATTTGGTTCAGATACATGTATGTTGTATAGAGAATATAATTTGAGTTTTTATCATGACTTCAATTAGCTTTACAAGGCTTACTTATTCGGATTTTTGGTTGGCTGATTTCTTAAATGAATTCGGAAGGACCATCCTCACAGTCTTAGAAAGAACTGCATGAATATTTACATGCGGGAAGGGGCCAACGTTGAAAGTAGATCTACATGACTATATTGTGTCTCGCCGTCACAAACAGTTTAATAAGTTGGACTAGATTTCAATGTCCAAGGGATGTAATGGTGCCTTAGAGGGCGGGAAGGCCACACACCCGGCACCTGTATGTGCTCTCAAACTCTCATTTATTCTCTAATAGATGGATAATATTTTTTTTATTAATTATTTTAATACATGCCAATTTAACATGGACTTGTACAAATTAAATCAACATTTGCTGATGTCATCAACTGCATTCAAGTTAAAATTGAATAAAAAGGTACTTACTATATATACTCAAATTCTCAACTGATAAAATTCATAAATTATAAACATCACGTTATTTTTATCAGTGAAGTAAATGTGTAGTGATCGTGAGTCAGTGGAACACGGAAGTAAACAAACTGCAGATAACATGCGGATTATTTCCGTTATGTAGGTTATATTCTATAGACAGAGATATTGCGATAGCTCTACATGGTCACATGATTTCAAAATGGCAGACGAATTGACAGTGGGAGTTGGTAACAGTTGAAATAGGGTGTTTTATGACAACAGAACATTTTATCTTGTATTTGTTCGATAGGAATAGATAAAAGAATTATACCCTTTCCAAAATGAATTTTGTCGCGCACTGGAAGAATTGGATTCGTCCATTGTCTGTTATTATTTATTTTGTGTTGATGTTAATCGCCGTCCCGTTGTGTATTGTTGAACTTACAAGCAAGGAAAAAGACAGTCACGTAAAAGCATGGTTTACTGGAGGCGTTTTTACACTGATGGCTGTACCAATTTCATTGTGGGAGATAATATTGCATGTCATAAACTACACCAAACCTCATCTACAAAAATATATTATAAGGTACGTATACGTAACATAGTTCGTCATAAATATAGCTCCTCAGGGAGAAGCAGTGGTGTATGGGTAGAGCATCAGACTCCTAACCCGGAGGTTGCGGGTTTGAATCCTGTCTGTGGCGGAATTTGACTGGAACCTTCACAATCCCTTCTTTCGACGCAAGTAGTGGTCAGAATCCAGGAAGCAGTCATCGAGAGTAGTTAATATAAGTTGTAAGAACTTGCTCTACAATCAATGTAAAATAAATAGTTAGATAGATAGATAGTTACACTATCCGACAAATTAGACTGCGAGTGTGACAGTGAGACATTAAATTTTATTTATCAGTGCATTAAATTCCTACAGAGTCTAAATGTTGGCACTAAGAAATGATCTAAGGATTAAGCTATCAAATGAACTATAAAGCTTATGTTTATGTATTCCAACAGTTAATGCTTATCAAGGACTTATACTGTATAAGGATATTTTCGCTATTGTAAACAGGAGCACAAAATCCTGGCGAATCCATGTATGTATAATATAAGTCCTTGTGTTTATGTAATAGGAGGAGAAAAAAAATGTACCCGATGCAGGGCTCAAACCGACCTCCTGCTTGCAAGTCAGATGCTCTACCAACAGAGCTAATTGGGCTGGTGTATATCCCAGCCAATTTATAATTTATTAAATACATTATACCACACCGCTACATTCTTCCTTGAACCTCCTTTGTACTCAAAGTAATTAATTGTGATAACCACAGGCTCTTTAGACTGACCCAGCCATTTGCTTCACCCTAGCTTTAGGATTCCAAGGCTAGTCACACACGGCACCACATGCAATAGGAGGAGGGAAATAATGTAACTGATGCGGGGCTCGAACCCACAACCTTCTGCTTGCAAGCCAGACGCTCTACCAACTGCGGGCTGATGAATATCCCAGCCAATTTATAAATACAGTATACACACCACTACTTTTTGAACTTCAATTATCATTTATAAGAGATTTAAGAGCTGCTGAGCAGTTTGTTGCCAGCTTAAGATTTGCCATTTGGCCTCAGTGCACGCAGACCTAGTTGCATTAATCAAATAACATTCGTTCATTTTTGGGGCTAAAATTGCCCCTGCCTCCGTGCAAAATGCAAATTGTATATTATTTATTATTTTCTCCTAAAATGATGAAATGCTCTTAATCTAGTGACGAAAAGTCATATTTTATCCGGTAGAGAACAAAAACATGTTGTATGACTATATAAATTATGTGCTGAGTTTCTGTATTGCTTAAATCGTTACACTGTTACACGACAACACATAAATTTCCTCTTTCTTGAAAAAAGCTGCTAAAATTCTGCTTTTTAAGAGCTCTGGTCCCATACCCTGTAATAATCAATGGTGTATATTTTTTACAGGATAATATGGATGGTTCCTATTTATGCTGTAAATGCAGTGAGTTGTAACTTTTTTACTCATCCCTTGTTTCATTACTTATCATCATCATCAGCGGCATTGTAGTAATCTTATTTGTTTTGCCGAGTATCATGCCATCTACAGGTTCAAAACTATTACTGAAGTTTGAAAAATTGACCAACAATGCAATGTGAAAATGAATCCATACTTTTTTCTATGTAACTCAGAAGTTTGACTACAACACCTCGATCATGAGGTCAATATTCTATTAAATTTATTGATCAAAACTTAAGTATGTTTAACTGTTAAGCTTATGCTAAATTTTGATAAAGCACAAAAAATGAATGCCTGGTTCCTACTATTAGTCTAACATCCTCAAAATACATATGGTTGGTAGTTTGGCAGAATTTCTTTGTAAGAGTTCAGAGATATACTACCGTAGTAGTTCAAATGAAAATGTTGTCCAGAAAAATAACAGAAAAATATTGGGTTGATCAGGTTTGCAGAAAGTAGGAACTTCTGACTGTGGGGAACTTAATTAAAAAGCAGAAGACCTGCTTATTTTTTCTTAGTCTGTTTTTTAAAAATCCATCTTACATAACCCTAGTGGAATTAAAATAGTTATCTGTTCATTTTACATTTATTACGTTTCAGTGGTTTGCATTGAGATTCAAATCTGCTGGAATATATCTGGACACGATAAGAGAATGTTATGAAGCTTACGTTATCTACAATTTCATGGCTTATTTGCTCAGTTACCTTTGGACTGAACATCCTCAACTACACCTTAAGCTGGAAAGAAAACCACAACAAAAACATCTTATACCATTTTGTTGCTTTCCACCATGGCCTATGGGAACGTAAGTTTGTATAATTGTCCCTTATTTTTGTTAGAGGTATGAAACTTTTTCAGTCTGTTAATGTTATATTTGAAACCGCTTTGCTGAAATGATGCTTTGTGTTTGGTTTAAAAATTTCATAGATAAAGTTTGCATTGCTTGGTAATGTTTACAATTTTATCTACAAAAATAAGCAAATTAACTCATAGACCTTTGACATGATACAGTATACTAGCTAGTACATGTAGTTATAATTTTGTACTATAAATAATGAATGACTGAATTACAACATATGCACACATAGTGTTAGTGGTTAAGCTATTTTTTATTCACTTTACAGGCAGATAATACAAACATGCAAGCATGGTGTCCTACAGTATACAATTATACGACCTGTAACCACAATCATAGCACTGTAAGTTTTGTTATTTTCAGTTCTCAATAAATTTAAGGTGGTTATGCAATTATTGCATTATATGTATACAGTGCAACCTCCATACAACAGCCACCAATGGGAATGACATAAGTGGCTGTTGTAAGGAGGTGGCTGTTGTTGCGAGAGTGAAAAAAGAGTAAACCGTCAATTCTGGTTATTGTATACTGGCAGTAACATGGAGATGGCTGTTCTTTGGAGGTGACCATTCAGGGAGGTTACACTGTATGTGTATTTTATTTTTTACGTAATGTGTAAAAAATGTTTGTTTCTAGTTTCATGCTCATCTAAAATAGGGTAGGCTGGTAGGGAAATATCTTTTGTGTGGGATTTTTTATTATTCTTAAAAGCATGTGGAAAGCCAAAAAAATGAGACAGTTGATGTACCATTCTTCAAGCCTAATTAAAAGTCTATGGTGTTCCTAGGAAAATTCGGGTAACCAGAACAAAGAATTTTTATTGGGCTCTAACATAAAAAGAATAAACAGGCCTTCTTTTTCTGCCATTTTTGGGTCCGGTATTCTCCCCGTTCCCCGAGTAAAAAAGTGTATATTTTTCCCATTATTGAAAAAATCCCCAAATTTAACTTGTTTCACAACACAAATTTTCCCCATCAAAGGAACCTGATACCTGTTCCCCAAAACAGTAAAAATAGGGCTGATAGAATAGTAAAAACAAACTTCTATAGCTTTAAAGGTATTTTCTTCCAGATTTATGTAAAAAAATAATGACATTTTATGAAAATTCTGTTATCAAATATTCTACTCCATGACATTACTAATGTTTTGTTAAGACTGAAGAAAGCATTTTGGTAATAGATGCAACATTGAAATCTTGGGTAGGCCTTGATTTTTTTAATTTCAAAATATTCTGTCCCTTTGAACATTTGGAAACAAATATTTCAATCAAAATTCTGATGATGAGAAGTAAACCTACTGCAAACTGTTTTAGTGTTTTTAAAGATTTTTATTTAATATTTTTTAGGATATGTGAAATTAATGGTAAATACCATGAAGGAGATTTTGACTTTCAGTCAGCATGGTCATATCTGGTCATAGTCAACAACATATCACAAATTGTAAGTTCTAATATTTAATTAGATATATTTATTTTTACCTTATGGTACTAAAGATAATCTTTTAATGTCTCCATTCTTAATATGTTGTGTCATAATTGTACATTTAAATACTTAGCACAAGTAAAATGCTGTAGTTACCATTATACTTTGTACTGTCTTGAGCCACAGAAAACACTTGCAATAATAAAGAAGCATGTAAAAGACCTTATAAGCTATTGATACTTGAACTTGTCATTCTGATAAGATCCTTGCAAAATTCAGTGCATTAGATGTATCACATGGACTTTATTGATACTATTTCAGTTCCATTGTTGATAATTTTGTTATCCAGTTAGAACAGTAGACTAGAACAGTATACGGCCTCGGGCAACAATTCAAAAGTCACCCCTCTACCTCAGGACCACAGTATTGACTGTTCCATAAATGCCCATGAAATAACTGTTTTATTACCTCATGCATTATATGAGTATTTTCATATATTCAATTCTTCCTCTGAAAAATCTTGAAAACGATTTGGATTTGACATTTTCTATGAAATCACCAAATTGTTATCTGTCTATACCAGAATTAAATAAATGCCTGGAGACATCAGAATCATATGAACACTTAAAGAGCTAACTGACACTGCAGAATTGCAATCGATATGTTCCGCCTTAACCGAAATGTACTGATTGTTACCAAACTATCATTATAGTAACACCCAATATCGAGGCAGTCGATAGTCAAATTACAAATCCTAGCAAATATCCAACTTTTTTGTGAGAGAGTAAAAAATAACAAATGAACATTTATGTTCTAGTTTTTCTCAGGAAACAAACTCAGAATTTATACAAAAATAACAAGGAGTTATAATTGTCATCACGGCTGATTCAGAAATAAGTACTGGTAATTGAACTGATACATTCCTGATTTAAACCTGTTACCCACATTGGTATAAGTGAATTTTGTTTTCATTTCAGTGGGCTATGTACTGTCTCGTACTCTTTTATCGAGCTACGAAAGATTTACTTGCTCCAATAAAACCTGTTCCTAAATTTTTGTGTGTAAAATTTGTTGTATTCTTCTCATTTTGGTAAGCATAGTTTTACATATAATAACAAACTTATTACTTTTTCGCTGGCCTAAAGCTACTCATAGATATATAGCATGTAATAAGTTAATTAAATACAGATTGCTCTGCCTACAGGGCAATGGCTACAAGTATAATTTTTACATTGATCAATATATTGAGCTAGGACTCAAGTGTTTAAACTCATGGTCAAACAATTGATTCCTCTTGTCTAATTTACTATGATATTTACATAATTATGTAAAACATTTGTTACGTCATCTAGGTACACTTATGCATGAAATAATTTGCTTTAGCTATGATTTATTGTGTTCGGAGCTTTCACTTTTGTTAGTGACTCTTTCCTGAAAGATATACCAGTACTTGTTTGTTGGTATCTGATTCTGGATATACCACCATCATTGAGAATATGTACCAAAGGAACAATTTATTGAATTAGCAGAAAACTTTGTTGACTCTTCAAATTATTGTCAGCTAAGAGTCAGTTTTGACCTTCAACCATTGACAATTATTGAGCACTCTGTAAAGCTTTATGTTAATGTCCTATCTAACACTGCCAGTTTCTTTGCTACAACATGTGCTTGAATACAATACAACTGATGCTAACAGAACCAGGATGTTTTAAACAGACAATACTTTGCTAATAAGTACCTAAATAAGATATGGTTTAAGCCTAGTTTAAGGCTGAAATTTATTTTATTAATATACTGTGATTAAAATCTCATTCCATTGTAGGCAAGCTGTTGTGATTGCAATTTTTGCAGAACTTAATCTCATACCAACAACTGAATTTTATGACTACAATGTGGAAGATATAGCCAAAGCATTACAGGTTAGTCCATAGATCTATAGTGCAACCTCTCCAATGAAACACCCTTTGGGAGTAGCAAAATTAAGTTGCTCTAGAGAGGTTAAATTGATAGTTAAGTCGTGCAGTGGGAAATAATCCTGCTGTTGTTGAAGGGGATGTTGCTCAAGAGAGGACCACTCTGGAGAGGTTGAACTATAATTATTATTAGTAATTATTTATGACTTATTTGACACACTATAAGGTGAATATTGGGAACATATTTAAGCATCCTAACTTTAACATAAAAATAACTACTCCATTCTTTGTCCTCTGTGGTAATGGTGTCTACCTTTTTATAAATAGTGACAATTTTTAGCTCATCAGTTTTCAAAGAAAAAGTCTAGCCATTGTGATCTCTGTGTTGTCTGCGTCGGCGTCTGCGCAAAAAATTTAATGTAGCTCATAGCTCAAAAACTATTAGAGGTAGCAACATGAAACTTCATAGATAGATCTCACATAGGCGATGAACAGATGAGCATTGGCACTGCTTGCGGCGTTCTTGTTTTACATCAGTTCTCTCATTGTTTCCCTTCTTCTTATTTCTTCTTTGTTAAAATATTTCTGTGCAACAACTTTTTATCTTTTCATATTTTTCTCCATTTTTAAGTTGAAAAATAATTAATTAACGAATCACTGAGATGTCCATACATGCTTTTGATATTGACCTTTTCTTTAGATGTTCGAGGGCATTAGATCGGGGGCATATTGTTTTTGGCTTGTCTATCTGTCTGTTTGTCTGTTGGTTTGTACCAAACTTTAACCTTCCCTATAAAATCAAAATACTTCCACCTACAGTTATCAAACTTCATATGCTGGTTCCTCATGACTACCTCTACAGGACCTGTGCATTGTCAGGTCCGTAGGTCAAAGGCCAATGTCACAGCAGGCATTGTGTTTCAAAAAATTATAATCAATCCTTCCTGTTTTAGAACTACTCTAGTTGTTTTCATGTCTAACATTATTTTTTCTGTATTTTAGGATTTCTGTATATGTATTGAGATGTTTTTAGCTGCTGTTATGCATTATTTTGCATTTTCACACAAGCCTTTCATTGACCCAGATGCTGAACAAGGTAAGGAAATTATTTTTGTTTGTTTGTTTATATTGAGTTTCACACCCCTTTTCAACAGTCAGAGTCATATGAGGCGGACAGTTCACCTAATCATCTTTCCTTGGAAGAACCAGTACTAAAACTCCCATCCTCCGTAAGCAACTGCCTACTTTCTCCCATAAAAAGAGATAGTGGTAGCAGGGCTCGAACCCATGATCCTCTATCAGTGAGAGGTTGCAGTGATTTGAAGTCAGCGACTTTAACCACTTAACCATGGAGGCGGGTCCAAAAAGTTGCAGTTTGCTAAACAGTATTAATAAACATTTGCTGCTTTAAGATTTAAGGGTCAATTTAAGGCAGTATGAGCCTCTTTCAAAGGCAATGGTTAGATTAAATGATATTTTTCTGCATGTTTACCATTTTTCAAGACTTTATCATGAGAACAATAAAACTAGTTATATAATTATTTAATATATTGTAGGAAATTGTTGTCAGTCATTCATGTCCATGTGGGACGTATCTGACCTGAAGAATGATGTTGTAGAACATGTACAAGTCATTAAAAGTACCGTTAGCGGTACATTGCGACCGAAACCATCTCACTCCGAATCCACGCCATTATTGAATCCTGCCTCTGAAGAAGATAAGAGTGACTTCACTGTTCCGGTACATACAGATTTATTATTGAGTTTTATTGTCATCTTTGACATTCTATTAGGGACATTAAGCTAAGCACGCCTGATTCAAAGTCCTGCTCATTATACCACAGGTGTTTAGCTAAAAAATTCTGTTCCGGTGGGTTTAATGCCAATTTTCAGATACAATTATTTCAGTTACACGTGCTGGGTGGTTCACTTAATCTAAGTTTTCCTGGACTGTATTCTAACCAGTACTAACTAACTCTGCCATAGAGAGTCAGCACATATGGAGGAAATTGACATCTTTAACAATGTTTATAGTAGGGCAGGACCTGTCGCAATGGGCATTTCCGTATCTGAGAAATATGCGTTGTACGTAGTGTAGGGTTACAAAGTTTGGTTATACGGTTTCAGGTCATACTTTTTTCAACACTAGATTCTTGTTTTCAAGAATCATTTCAAGAATTACAGACTTTCAAATTTCATCATTCGGAACTGATCAAATTGGCATCAAGTTCCCATTGAAAGAGAACCAGATTGTTTCCATCATTGGATTCCCAGGGTCAGCCATGATGGAAATAGCCCAAGAACAACAACAACAAAATGGCGGCCTGCTTATTATGTCTGAGGGTCTTTTCTTTAGACAAACTCTGAGGAGTTTTTATTGATAGTCACATTCATTGTCTGACAAGTAAGATATTTGTCTTATTATATATTTCATGTTTCAGACCACGCAAGCAGAAGTGAACGATAGCAGTTATCAGGGCCAACCAGACGCTTTGAGTAACAATTCAGAATGGGACGTGACATCTGTAGATAGGTGGCAGTCTGTGAAAAAACAAAATGAGGAGAAGCCTGTGACTTCAAGCATGCATAATTTCTTGGATCTTTCCAGTAGTATGGATAACCAGTCTGTTCTCTCTAGTGATAAAGAGCGTTCAGGTGAGATAGACTCATTAAGAGTCAAGCATCGAACTGACTCGGATCAGACTGATGCTAAACAGTCTAAATCAGTGTTTCATGATAGCTCAGAAGCAAAAGAAAAGATTGAAGTTGAAGATGAAACAAAACCATCTGAGGAATCATTGATAAGTTTTGATGAGAATGAAACAGAGAAGCAGGAGAGATAACAGATTTTGATGGGTTTATTTATGGACATACAGTCAAACTGGTGTTATTGGCCACCTTCCAATAAAGGCCACACTGTGAATAAAGGACATTCTTTTATAACCATCTTTGATTATTTTGGTCAAAATGATCTTGGAATAAATGCCACATTTCAATTAAGGTCACAAGTTGTCTTTACCAAGGGTGGTCTTTGTTCATAGGTTTGACTGAAATTATATTCATCATAATTATATCTGTCACCTTTCTCAAAAACTGTGATCATATATATTACAAAGGTACTCATTTGTTGTCTATATGTATATGTGTATGCATAACTGCTAATCAAACTCAGTCTGGAGTTAGTCTGCAGAACTGTTTCAAACCCTAAGAATCTCATTGGTTCATTTTAATCCTGTCATATGAAATTGACCAATGGAAATGCTGTATTCTGAGACAGGCGTACAAACTAAGATCTCTGACCTTGAGTTACTTATTCTTAGGCTTCAAAATCTTTTTATTCTTTTAGTAAACAAAACAATCAAAATCTTGTATATATGTATATTATTTACTGACTATTATTGACTACAAAGTACCAAATATTTCGTCCTAACTTTGAATCGGTCACAAATGTGTAAAACTTATTTGATACTACAGTTTGCCTTAATCATTTTACTGCTTTTATTCATATTCAATATTAATCAGATTTTTTTCTGTTTCTGCAGATGACCAAATATTGAATGTTATGATAATTATATTTACTTACCAGTTTTTATCATATTTGGTATGAGTTAAGGTATAGCTTTTTTCATGTACAGTTGTATGTTATATCTTTTGTGATAAATTTTACAACTAATTGGTCTGTTTGATGTCTAACTAGTTGTTTTATAATACCATCTTTTATGATTTTATTAATTTTATCTCTTTGTTAATAACTGAAGACCTCCAAGAGGTTGTCAGAGGTGATAGGTTGATTATAGAGGTAAGGTTGTAGGTATGCAATAACATTGACCTGGGCATTAACAGGAGAGAAAATAATCAATTATCTACTTCAATGTATATTTACAGAAATTGCCAAGACGTTGCAGTAAGATTGTATTTTGTGATAAACAGGTATCTTTGTTATATTAATCAGACAATATAATGTTATCACTCTATGTACCTTGTTTTACATTCATGTCCACTTTTGAGTGTATACATCAAAATGTGATTATGTCTGTGTTCAAAATTTGGCATTTCTTAATTTCTCACTTTTTTGTGCTAATTAATGCATATCACTTTACTATATATATGTACATTATTTGCTGGTATGAAAAAAAATGGAATAAAGGACAGTAGATGGATTGTCATGGGATGGGTGGATTTTTGTACGAGTCGGCCATGTAACTGTGATCTAACTATATTTTAAGGATGGTCTTAACTTTAATATTTCTATGAACTGATGAATCTCAATCTAATGAAGCATTAATATAAATTCAATGTTGGATAATAGGTGATTGATAAATATGGTAGTAAACCCTCAACTAGTTTCACTGTGTAACCAACATTTTAGCCCTTTTGGCCTGAAGCAAATGTTGTATGAGTGTTCATGGCATGTCTGGAAATTCATACTAGCTTCGGCAAGAAGAAAAATAAAACATTGTTTTGACTGACGTCCCCTCAAATGAAGGATCATTAGGTTAGCAGTACTATTTTTGCAAATATGTTTTTTAGTTCGGAGATATAGTTCATACAACTGGAAAAAAGTCTACAGTCGGCAGAAAAAAATAGGGTTGGTCTGGTTGGCACAGAATCTTACTCCACAAATGCTTGTGATTTTATTGCACATTTTTTGCACATTTTTGTACAGTAATTAAATGTCTCTTAAATGATAACAGTCAAACTTGTGTTAGAGGCTACCTCTGACTAAAGGCCACACTGTGAGTAAAGGTCAGTTTTAAAATATGTCCTTGAATATTTAGAAAAAATGACCTCTGAGTAAAGGTCAACTTGTCAATAATTGTCTACCCTAAGGGTGGCCTTTATTCACATATTTGACTGTAGTGATACAAGTTGTTTTATAAGTTGTTTTGTGCTTTAATTTGTTGTACATCATGAAATATACTCATCAACTATTTTTCTTGCAAAAAAACATTTTTCATGTACATGTATAAATAATGCCTTTTGAAAATAATATAATGTTTACAATGCTTTCTGTGTTGTTTCATTTGTTTTTGTTGAGAAATTTCTAAGAAACCTATAATTGTGAGAACAGAAAATACATGTACAGTATATTGTCAACCTCTTTAGAGTGTGACCCTCTCTTGAGCAACATCCTCCCTTCAATAACAGCATGATTTTTCCCACTGTACATTTTAACTATTAACTTGGCCTCTGTAGAGCAACAACCCCTCTACAATAACATAATTTTGCTCCTCCCAAAGGGTGTTGCTTTGGAGAGGTCACACTATATATAAATATGTACGGTTATTTAAAGCTGAGTTATATCAATACAGTACATGTATCTTGAACATCCTCTTAATCTGAACTGATTGGGCCTGTGAAGTGGTTATTGTCTGTATCACTAACTCTGACTAGTAATCACTAGCTCCTGGCTGCTGCGAGTTTGAATCCCAAATTTTACACGTAAGAAATTATCCAGAATACTAACAGGTCAGTGGTTTTACACGCCTCACCCTTTTTCCTGTGATTTACTGGACACCGTATTTAAAAAGCATCAATATTTAGGCTGTTTATTTTGTCACAAAGGTTCTCTTAATATTATGTTTTTACTGTATAATCAATTTGTTGCTGTTTGATCAATCAGTAGTAAAAACTACAATTAAATTGTGATGGTTTGTAGATGTTCCCTTGGCATTTTGCTCTTAGTGACTCAATGGTAGACTACTTCATCACAGGAAAGTACCCAAAATATACTAACAAACACCCAATTTGTTTATTATCAACTTACCATTTTATAGTATTAACAAATATCTTTTAACACACAATACAATATTAAAAAAAATCATGGATTAATAAAGAGAGAGGTCTTTATGTAATATAAGTTAATTTAATAGAGTATGATTTGTAAAGAAGACGGAGACATCTATTGTTTATGTAAGCATAATTTTATTGCACATACATTATTACCAAAGTGATAAAGAAAAGCAAATATATATATACACATATATAGATCTAAGCACATACAGTCCAATTTTTAGGTAAGTTTTAAAGAGCATACACACAATTTGAGTCTTTTTATACCTTTTAATATGAAATGTCAATGCGCGCCATAAGAAAATCAACCATATAGACCGTATTTGTATGATAGGGACACTCTTGAGTACTAATATATTGACAAAATAGTACAGTACAACCTCCCCAGAGCGACCCTCTCTTAAGCAACAACCTCCCTGCAACAACAACATGATTTTTCCCATTCTATAATTCAACAAGTAATTTAACCTCTATAGAGCAACAACCTCTCAACAACAACATAATTTTGCTCCTCCTAAAGGGTATTGCTTTGGAGAGGTTGCACTGTACAAATAAACCTATGACTAAGCAGCCAATGGTACCCTTTCATATCCTTTGATCAAAGATGCAACTGTGTATTATTTTAAATCACAGTAATTCAGCACTGATCATTTAAAACCATAGTAAAAGCAACATGTAGAAACACAATTTAACTTCATCTACATGATACAGTTAAACCTGTGAACAAAAGCCATCCTCTGGAAAAAACATAATCAGACCTTCATTCACTGGTGGCCTTTATTCGGAGGTCATTTTGTACTGAATCAATGACGTTGTTTAAAAGAATGGCCTTAATGCACATGGTGAGCTTTATTCGGAGGTCATTTTGTACTGAATCAATGACGTTTTTTTAAAAGAATGGCCTTTATCCACAGGGTGACCTTTATTCGGAGGTCATTTTGTACTGAATCAATGACGTTTTTTAAAAGAATGGCCTTTATCCACAGGGTGACCTTTATTCGGAGGTCATTTTGTACTGAATCAATGACGTTTTTTTAAAGAATGGCCTTTATCCACAAGGTGACCTTTATTCGGAGGTGGCTGCTAACACAGGCTTAACTGTACATTTACTAATGGAGTTATATTAATTAACATGTACAATATAAACTGACACAAAAATCATTACATACCTAGGTAATATTCAATCACCTGTAACTATAAAATATCTGAGTAATATATAAATAAGCAAATTAAACTTGATTCAATGTTATAAGGTTGTAACTTAAAACAGTAAAACTTAACTAACTGCCAACCTGTGAAAAGGGGCCACTCATAAACACATTCATTGATAAGGTTAATCAAACAAACAAATGAACACAGACTATATTTCGAGGGTTCAGCGCAACAGTGTCGTAACTCATATTGAAATAAGAACAAGTTACGACAGTGTTGCGCTGAGCCCTCGATTAGCCCTTTTTGGCAGTCTTTGTTCACAGTTTGAAATCAACTAAGTTACAACATTATAATATTACTGGTACTGGAATACAATTGCTTAAAGCTTAGAGAATGTTGGTTCTTACTACATCATAATATTACACATATGATCGAAATTTATATATGATTTTCAGAGACAACAGTTTTTGAGTACTTTTTATCAATGTTTTAAAAAATATACATCGAACACAACATTTGATAAGAGAATCATGTAAAGCTGTATAAACAATAAGTATAAAACAGGACACCATTGAGAGAAAAACAATTCAATTCCAGTGGTTATTGGACTTTAATGAAGCTCCTAAGAGTGGATGAAAAAATGGATTATAATCTACACCTTTAAGGAACATGCAACTTTTTGGAATGTTTTATAGACCTAGTTAGGTCAATCTAGTCAGCTATCTAACTAAACAAGAGGGCCAAGATGGCCCTATATCACTCACATGACAATCACTGTTCACTCATTAAAACTTTGGTTTGAACCGGTTACCTACTTTTTGACCCCAGATGACCCAAATTTGTCTAACATATCATTAAGACAAACATTCTGACAAGGTTTGGTGAAGATACAATCACAATTTGACATCTACAGTATTAATAAGGTTTTCCTAAGATTTGACCTCATGACCTAGCCTGCATCAACTGTTTATTGGCTAGTAAAATACTCAAAAGTTAGCTGCCATCTTTGAACCTTCATAACATTTCTAAATAGACTAAATAAACAGAGACACTAGCATGCAGTTTTAATTACAATTTATTTATGTATGAGATTCAGTTGATGATAGATTCAATATAAGGCAGACACAATATACAACATATTCATTAATAAGGAATGGCAGTAACTATATAGATCCCAGTCGGGTTAACTAAGAACTTCAACTTCTGTTTGGGAAGTAATTTTCCCATGTCTGTGCCGTCAAATGATTCCATAATGCTGTATCCTTGTGTACTATTCAAGCCTAGGTCAGCTAATCTGGATGAAAACTTAAGGGGTCCACCATAGTTATTATACTGTAATACAGCTATTGCGTAACTTCCCTCACTGAAGTATTGTCCCTTAAGGGGTTTCAACCATACTTCCAAACCATCTTTCTGAAAAACAAGATATCAAATGATAAAACATAAGGATCAAATTAAAACTATGAATATACAGTTAAACTAAGACTAAGGGCCACTAAGGGATAGACGGTTTGAATTCCTTGCAGTAATTGCTGATAATCTGATGTTCAGGCCATCCTTATTTACAGCTTAGCAACCGAATTATTAAAAAATCTTAAGCCCTTTTTTAAAAAGACTTTTGACTGAAAAATCATTCTTCATTCCAGCTGTTTGTTTAAATTGCCTACCAAACCATTGTAAAAAATTTTGGGCTTGTAACCGAAAACAAAATCTTTTAAGGATGTCCTTATAAGTAATGTCGATAAATGTGTAACAACTGCATATGTTATGGCCTTAATAATGCCAACATCGACTTGTTTTATCTTTTACATCCCACCAACAATAATAAGTCATTGAAGCAGGCACAGTATTCCAAATCAAACCATATTTATCCATGTAAAAGTGAATAGACTCCTTTAGTTCTATGTTTTAGTTTTTGATATTAGGAATATCTTTTCATAAGAAACTAAACAAGAGGGCCAAGATGGCCCTGTATCGCTCACATGACAATCACTGTTCACTCATTAAAACATTGTTTTGAACCGGTGACCTAGTTTTTGACCCCAGATGACCCATGTTAGAACTTGTCCTACATATAAACATTCTGACAAAATTTGGTGAAGATCCAATCAAAACCATGAAAACTACAGCATAGACAAGGTTTTCCTAAGATTTGACCTCGTGACCTAGTTTTTGACCCCAGACGACCTATGTTCGAATTTGTCTTACATATCATTAAGACTAGTCTGACTAGGTTTGGTGAAGATACGATCAAAATTTGACATCTACAGTGTTAATAAGGTTTCCCTAAGATTTGACCTTGTGACCTGGTTTTTGACCCTAGGTGACCCATATTTGAACTTGTCCTTAATATCATTAAGACATACAATCTGACAAGGTTTGGCCAAGATCCAATTAAAACCATGCCATTTAGAGTTTTTACAAGATATTTACCTAAGATTTTACCTGGTGACCCAGTTTTGACCCCGGCTGACCCATGTTCATCCTTGACCCACATATCATTGAGGCAAACATTCTGACAAGGTTTGGTGAAGATCCAATTAAAACTGTGACATCTACAGTGTTAACAAAGTTTTCCTAAGATTTGACCTGGTGACCTAGTTATTGACCCCAGATGACCCATATTTATACTTGACCGTTATATCATTAACACAAGCAATTTGACAAAGTTTGGTGAAGATCCAATAATAACTGTAAAATCTGCAGTGTTAACATGGTTTTTCATAAGATTTGACCTAGCGACCTAGTTTTTGACCCAAGATGACCCATGTTCGAACTCGTCCAAGATATTATGAAGACAAACATTCTGACAAGGTTTCATGATCATCCAATCAAAACAGTGACTTCTAGAGTGTTCACAAGGTTTTCCAGCAATTTGCCCTAGTGACCTAGTTTTTCACCGGAAATGACCCATTATCAAACTTGACCTACATATTATTAAAATAAACATTCTGACAAAGTTTCATGAAGATAAAGTCAAAACAGTGATTTCTAAAGTGTTCACAAGGTTTTCCCTTATTTGGCCCTGGTGACCTAGTTTTTGACCCCAAATGGCCCAATATCGCACTCGTCCGAGATTTTGTTGATACCCAGTTTTGCTAAAATTGAGCCAAAAATGTGGCCCCTAGTGTGGTCACAACAAAAAGTTTGACGACGCACGACGCCGGACGGAGAGTGATCCTAATAGCTCACTTTATCACTTTGTGACATGTGAGCTAAAAACAATAAAAATCAGTACTGTCTCAACCTGCTAAAAAAACAGAAAATCTGGCATATTCGGGAAAACTTTCAACTTATTTTAACCAGCTTTTCAGAATTTACCTTGGAAACTCTATATGCCTGAACTCCTAACTCATCTCTATGTATTCTGAGAAGATTTTTGTTGAGTAGAAGGTCCTTGGAACTTTTCCTTATATTGCGTAGATCCACAGACATGAACAAAGGGGAAGCCATCATACACCACATACCAAACTGAGCCCTCTCCTGGTCCTGACTTAATCCAAAATCACCAACAACCAACTGGAAAAATCAATTATCAACACTTCCAATTACAATATACAGAATAAATTACAAAACTTAAACTCAATAAAATCTTTCTAAGCAACCAATTCAATATAGTGATCAGCTTAAGGTGGATCGCGGGTTTCCTCCTGAAAAATGGTCATTTTTTTAGACGGCAACGTACAATAAAGATATTTTGCATGAACAACTTTTAAGGTATTGGCTAACGCAGAAATGATAAATTCAAATGATATTTCCATGGAAACCGCTCAACAGCGCCACCTAGCGGAGCAATATGTTTTTCGTTGATTTTCGCGTTATTTCCTGTACTGCTCCGATAATATTGTGTATTAAGTTATGCAATTTACATAACTGCAATGCAGGATCATTTACAAATCCGAAGAAGTCAGTAATGTTACATTTTGCTGCCATTAAATATTAAAAGACGTCGAGCGAACTCTGTAGGGGTGGCAATTTACAATGCCAAAAAATGAGACATTTTTCTCTCAACCGCGTCAGTAGTGAAAAAACGGCCTGATGAATTTTTTTTAAAAACTCAGTAGAGATTCTTAAAATAATTTGAAAGACTTTAAAAAAATAAAAACATATGGTCACCGACTTCGTTTTCGCGCCATTGAAACTTATTTAAACTTGGAAAAAGGCTAAAAACGTCAACGTTTTTATACAAGATCGACGTGACGTTGCGACTTTTTAGTTGTTACTGACATATTTTGGCTTAACGTCACGTCAATCTTGTATTTTATGGCAACGTTTTCAGCTTTTTTCCGTGTTAAAATAAGTTTCAATGTAGCGAAAACGAAGTCGGTGACCATGTTTTTATTTTTTTAAAGTCTTTCAAATTATTTTAAGAATCTCTACTGAGTTTTAAAAAAAAATTCATCGGACCGTTTTTTCACTTTTGACGCGACTGTAAGAAAAATGTCTCATTTTTTGGCATTGTAATTTGCCACCCCTGCAGAGTTCGCTCGACATCTTTTATGATTTAATGACGGCGAAATGAAATATTATTGACTTTTTCGGATTTGTAAATGATTCATCATTGTAGTTAAATAAATTGCATAACTCAAAATACAAAATTATCGGAGCAATACAGAAAATAACGCAAAAATCAACAAAAAACATACCGGTCCGCTAGGTGGCCATTTTCTTCGGTTTCCATGGAAATATCATTTGAATATATCATGTCTGCATTAGCCAATACATTAAAGGATATTTATGCAAACTTTCTTTATCGTGCGTTGACGTCTAAAAAAATGACCTTTTTTTCTGGAGGAAACCCGCGATCCACCTTAAAGCCTTAAATAAATGTATGATAAAATAACCACTTATTAATCTTTATAATAACTTACTATTTCTCTCAGGTGAGTGACGGCGTGTCCTCCGACCAGTAAGAGTAATGTTATTGTAAATCATGTAAAATACATCAGAAGTATCATGGCATAAATTGCCCTAAATGTTCTTACAAGACCAGTCATAGCTACAATCATGTACTAGTCTGAAACAGCAACAACACCTCTCCTAATACTGATTAAACGTACACATACCATTTGTGTTTTTTGCGAATGGTCTATTTTCGCAAACATCTCTCCAAGTGAAAATTTTTGCCTACACTAATTGTGTTTTATTCTTTATCTTCAACAATGTTTGATGCCTTATGTGTGTTAATGTATTATCACTAATAAAAATTAAATGCAAAAGGTACTGTTATACAAGGATAGAGCTTTTGGTTGATTTGCCATTTTTAAAATGTGTAAATACAAAATGTATTACGTCTGTCTGAAAATCGTTTTTCGCGAACATTTATGAATGTGAAATGGATAGAGTTAGGGACTGGTGAACATTTTTAACATGTGATAATATACACTTAAACAGTAAATTGTGAGTAGATAACAAGCAGTATATTCACTTTAACAAAATTTGAAGATAACAAGACACAAATCAATGGTAACTTACCTGATCTGGATCATTCCAACCACCTGGTCCAGCTACTTGTTGAAAATTAGCAGAATTGTTGCCATAATAATCTATTGCTGCATAAACTGTAAAAAAGCCAACAATAGTTCAACCTCAGACAAGATTTCACATCTGTCAACAAACATCAGCCAGTTATACTGAAGCTAGAATTGTGTTCTTTTACACGTGACCTGGGTTTAATACAGTAAAACCCCGATTATTCGAATTCCAAGGGTCCAAAAAAATCATTCGATTAATTCATAGTTTCGAATAATTCATTTCGGTAATGAAGTATGGAGTAGTAATCGGGACTGTTCATCTTATTTGGATAATACAAATGGACAGGGTATTCAGATAATTGGTCGTCAAATCGAGGCTTTACTTTATATTACATACATCAATTTCTCTTCATTAGATCAAAAAAATTCCAGTACAAGTAATCTTATATGCTCACAGAAACCAAGGAATCAAGACCACATCACATAATGACCAAGACAAAATCCTTTAAAATGAACTTGAATGGTTTTGAATTCAACAAAAAAATGGCGATGCAGGTGGTTAGTCTTCAGTTCTATTATCAAGAAATATCATCATACACCCAAGAATCTTTGAGATCATTACAACAAAAACAGAAAACTCACCATAATCCCAACTATAAAAAATAAAGGAATATTATCTTATTCCATGAGATATATGAGATCATTATAAAAAAACACAGAAATCTCACCAGATTCCAAGTTATCTCAGAGATCATTATAAAACTTCTACAGAATCTCACCATATTCCCATGAATCTCTGAGAACATAATAAAAAATGAAGAAGTTTCGCCATATTACAATGAATTCTCTGAGATCATTTAGAAAAAAAGAAAAGAATCTCACCGTATTCCCAGGAATCTCTGAGATCATTATAATTTCTCCACATGTTACAATGCTTTGCAATAAGTTTATAATCAGGCTGAAATATAGAGATAAAATATTATGAAACACGCCACATCAAAGTGACATCAAAAACACACAATGTCAGAAACAGATGCGAAATATAAATCATTGTTTAATTATTTAATATTAATGGTAAATGTATAACATATCGGATAATTTTGTATTAGGAAAGGCTCTTAAATTTACATAACAAAAAGCTGTGTTTAATAAATGCATATGCCCCCAGTGGCAGCTAGACTTAACCTATTATGGGCGGACGGATGTAATATTATGCCCCTACATCATTTCATGCCAGGCCATAAACAAGTGTACTGCAAGCTGTGCCAATGCTCATTTGTTCACAACTTCAGTGAGATCTATCAACCTATGAAGTTTCATGTTGCTGCCTCTTATAGATTATGAGCTATGAGCTACATTAATGTTTTTGCTCTACACTGACACAGATGACGCAGTGATCACAAATAGCTTGACTTTTTCTTTTAAAACGGATGAGCTAAAATGCAACATTTGCTTTTGTTATAAAGTTTTAAATAATGTAAAGTTACTTATAATTAAATATATGTAGAACTAGAAATAGTATGCATGCTGGTATATGAATAATAGAAGTTTTTTGTAGTCTTTGAAACATGTTATATATGTATGGAAAAATGCTAACCATTAAGTCAAAAGTGTTTGTTACAATTGAACCTGTTTAAGTTTAACTAAGTAGAAGACTATTGCCCTTTTGTTGAAAACAAACTTTCAAAACAAATGTTAGCATGGAATTACATGTCATGACAATATTTTGAGTCCATGACAAATGCCAACAGTTACTGTAAGCTGGGTATGTCACTGAACAGACTGGGGGATTTTTGTCACAGAGAAGAACATGACCAGAGAGCTTGCTACATGTATATAGAATAACTGAACAGATACATATACTGGTAATCATGCTGGCAATGGCAATGCATCAACTTAGTTCATCAAGCATTTAAGGAGAAAGGACTCGACTCTCCCAATCCCCTCTCCGCAAACTACTCAGAATGATTTTAAATGTTTCTCAAAAAATGAGCCCCCATCATTATCCACATCCGCAGAAAACCACACCATAGTGGTTTCTTAAGCTCTACAATGGAGGTTAGGCGCTAAGTAGACATGCTTCAGGACATTTATCAGTATCTAGGTATATATTGTATCTGTTTAATGAATTGATATTATTGAACTGATCTAAAGCGTCATTCCACATACTGTATTTTCATTTATTTTCTTTGGGCTACATTTTCGTGGTTTTTACTAAAATGGCTGTTTCGTTGGGACATAAATTCATGGATTTTGATTTTGAAACGAAATGCTTATCTCTGCGTTTAAATTCAAATCCACGAAATTAAATCCCCAACGAAAATTAATGATTCCACAGTACATTAATTAGTGACGATAGTTTTGTGACTAAGAATTGCTTAATCAGATTCAAGCTATGAAAAGGAAAATATTGATGAACATTAACATTTTCACGACTAGGAAGTAACACAAACAATGATAAATTATTACATGTACTTTCATCAACTACATGTATATACTGAGTAATGTCGACCCTAAAGTTACTATCAGCAAATCCAAGTATGAAAATATATAGGAATTAATTTCACCTTCTTTTCTGGTTACAGGTGTTAAGAACTAACTGAGAGATGTCTTCTACCTACCTATCCTTATTATTTAGTTAAGTAACTTTAAACATGTTTTTTTCTAACTTAGACATACATTATAAAGTTAATTAAGTAAAGGAAATATTCATTCCAACAACTAGTCATACTGAATTGCCATGTAAACTCAAAAAGGCCCCAGCTTGTATGTGATTTGTAAGTATTATTAGGAAATAAAGAATACTTGGTAGAAAATTAGAAATAAAAAGGTAGAAATCAAGATCAAAGACAAAATGAGTCCAAATTCATGAACAAATGATCTCACAAAATAGACATGTTAGGAAGACATAGCAAATAAGAACCAGGAAATAACCAAATTGTCAGAAAAATGATTGTACCGGTACATAAAATTTAGGAATGACTTATTTTAATTACAACAAATAGAGATGAAAATTGTATAATTATGGTACCGATAGGTTTTTTTTTTAAACAGTATATTATCTTTCTAGCATTGCAAAAAGCCTATTGACAATTTTAGTACTATTCCAGATTGAATATTGATAGATTGAGAGAGGAGAAGCCTGTATATGGATAAAAACGAAGGAAACTTGTTATTTTTTAATAAGAGGAAGATGGTAAAGGTAGGTATACCTGATGTTTATAAAACATCCCTTCGCAGGCAGGCCAGGAACATGCGTATAAGATTGGTCTCATAGTCTGATTCAAATACATAGTCATCACAGGGTAACCTATATGTACAAATAAACTACAAGTTTTGTATCTAGTGTCAAATTGAGAATAATCTTATTAAAATAAAACTCAAAAATAGCTTAGATTTTATTTCAGAAATGGAAAATACAATCTACTGATAGTTTAAAGCTGCAAAACTTTTTTCTGGTACCTAATTGCCTAATCATGACTTTTTACTCCTCATAATGATAACCAATTTTCATTTCGGATTAGATTTATTTATCTATTTCTCAACATTATACAATATGCCATTGAGGTGATTGTTTTGATGGGATGGTCTAGATATTTAGGTGGTTGTTTTAATGGGATGGTCTAGGTATTGAGGTGATTATTTTAATGGGATGGTCTAGGTATTTAGGTGGTTGTTTTAATGGGATGGTCTAGATATTTAGGTGATTGTTTTAATGGGATGGTCTACGTAATTTAGGTGACTGTTTTAATGGGATGGTCTAGGTATTCAGGTGGTTGCTTTAATGGGATGGTCTTGATATTGAGGTGATTGTTTTAATGGGATAGTCTAGATATTGAGGTGGTTGTTTTAATGGGATGGTATAGATATTGAGGTGGTTGCTTTAATGGGATAGTCTAGATATTAAGGTGGTTGTTTTAATGGGATGGTCTAGATATTTAGGTGGTTGCTTTAATGAAATGGTCTAGATATTAAGGTGGTTGCTTTAATGGGATGGTCTAGGTATTTAGGTGGTTGCTTTATGTTTAGATGGGATGGTCTAGATATTGAGGTAGTTGTTTAAATGGGACGGTTTAGGTATTTAGGTGGTTGTTTTAATGGGATGGTCTAGATATTTAGGTTGTTGCTTTATGTTTAGATGGGATGGTCTAGATATTTAGGTGGTTGTTTTAATGGGATGGTCTAGGTATTGAGGTGATTATTTTAATGGGATGGTCTAGGTATTTAGGTGGTTGTTTTAATGGGATGGTCTAGATATTTAGGTGATTGTTTTAATGGGATGGTCTACGTAATTTAGGTGACTGTTTTAATGGGATGGTCTAGGTATTCAGGTGGTTGCTTTAATGGGATGGTCTTGATATTGAGGTGATTGTTTTAATGGGATAGTCTAGATATTGAGGTGGTTGTTTTAATGGGATGGTCTAGATATTGAGGTGGTTGCTTTAATGGGATAGTCTAGATATTAAGGTGGTTGTTTTAATGGGATGGTCTAGATATTTAGGTGGTTGCTTTAATGAAATGGTCTAGATATTAAGGTGGTTGCTTTAATGGGATGGTCTAGGTATTTAGGTGGTTGCTTTATGTTTAGATGGGATGGTCTAGATATTGAGGTAGTTGTTTAAATGGGACGGTTTAGGTATTTAGGTGGTTGTTTTAATGGGATGGTCTAGATATTTAGGTTGTTGCTTTATGTTTAGATGGGATGGTCTAGATATTGAGGTGGTTGTTTTAATGGGATGGTCTAGATATTGAGGTGATTGTTTTAATGGAATGGGCTAGATATTTAGGTGGTTGCTTTAATGGGATGGTCTGGATATTTAGGTGGTTGCTTTAACGGGATGGTCTAGGTATTAAGGTGATTGGTTTAATGGGATGGTCTAGATATTGAGGTGATTGTTTTAATGGGATGGGCTAGATATTCAGGTGGTTGTTTTTATTGGATGGTCTAGATATTGAGGTGGTTGTTTTAATGGGATGGGCTAGATATTCAGGTGGTTGTTTTTATTGGATGGTCTAGATATTGAGGTGGTTGCTTTAATGGGATAGTCTAGATATTAAGGTGGTTGTTTTAATGGGATGGTCTAGATATTTAGGTGGTTGCTTTAATGAAATGGTCTAGATATTAAGGTGGTTGCTTTAATGGGATGGTCTAGGTATTTAGGTGGTTGCTTTATGTTTAGATGGGATGGTCTAGATATTGAGGTAGTTGTTTAAATGGGACGGTTTAGGTATTTAGGTGGTTGTTTTAATGGGATGGTCTAGATATTTAGGTTGTTGCTTTATGTTTAGATGGGATGGTCTAGATATTGAGGTGGTTGTTTTAATGGGATGGTCTAGATATTGAGGTGATTGTTTTAATGGAATGGGCTAGATATTTAGGTGGTTGCTTTAATGGGATGGTCTGGATATTTAGGTGGTTGCTTTAACGGGATGGTCTAGGTATTAAGGTGATTGGTTTAATGGGATGGTCTAGATATTGAGGTGATTGTTTTAATGGGATGGGCTAGATATTCAGGTGGTTGTTTTTATTGGATGGTCTAGATATTGAGGTGGTTGTTTTAATGGGATGGGCTAGATATTCAGGTGGTTGTTTTTATTGGATGGTCTAGGTATTGAGGTGGTTGTTTTTATTGGATGGTCTAGGTATTGAGGTGATTATTTTAATGGGATGGGCTTCATATTCAGGTGGTTGTTTTTATTGGATGGTCTAGATATTGAGGTGGTTGTTTTAATGGGATGGTCTAGGTATTTAGGTGGTTGTTTTAATGGGATGGGCTTGATATTGTGGTGGTTGCTTTAATGGGGGTGATTCTGATATTGATGTGTTCTGGTCCCTTAAAACAATGAAAAGAGGATATTTCTTAAAAAAAAACAGAAAAAATGTTTTGCAGCTGGAACACAAAATATTGTAATTTGGGAAGATGAATCAAACTCAATGACCATAATTGACGTCACGAAAATATCAACCTGGATTTTACAAAAATAATTATTAAAGAAAAAGTAATGGAGGCTAGAACAAATGAATTAGCAACTTGAGCTGTCACAGAGGTGACTAATACCCCCGCCGCCGCTTTGACACTAAGAATGCAATAGTACACTATATGGCTCAGTTCAAGGGGACATAACTCTCCAATTAGTGGATCACTGGGCATGAAAATTGTGTCTTGCACTTCTACATTTCATATTGAGAATAGATTGGAAGTTTCAATCCCTTGAAAAATGTGGAAGTAGTTTGCTCCACAAACTAAGACTACCATTGTACACTATATGGCTAAGTTAAAGGGCACATAACTCTGGAATGAGTGAATCGCTGGGAATGAAAATTATATCTTGCACATCTACACTTCATGGTGATAAGATATTTCAAGTTTCATTGCAACTGCTTAAAGAATGTGGAAGTAGTTCGCTCCTCAAACTTGTGATATTTTATTTGGACAGACGGACGGACCGACCGACAGAGTGACTCCAATATACCCCCTCTCAAACTTTGTTTGCGGGGGTATAACTGCCAACCGTAAACTTTTTTTGGTCAGTTTTTTCAAGCTGATATTATTATTTTCATTTGCATTGAAAAGAGGAGTTCCATAGAATATTTGGGATGTTAGTGAAGACCAGGTAATTTTTGGCCTTTATAATATCAGGAGCATTGTATACATTGTGTTTCTGGTTATATGGAGACTTAACTACAATTTCTTTTAGCTATCCTTACAACAAAAGGTCATGACAGAGTTTTCTCAATGAAGATAAGAGGAAAACAAGATGCCGAAAGAAAGTGACACGTTTTTGGTGATTTTTAGTCAAACACTAAATGACCCCTTTGTTTGTTTAAAGGATATCTAACAGAAAAGGAATTTAAAGAATTTTTTTACCTGTGGTCGGGCACAGGCTGGCCAGCTACATGAATAAAGGACCGGTCGTTGAGTTTGATTCAAATAAAATCCCATCACCTGATAACCTGTAGAAAATGTGTGTAAACATTGACTTATCTGTCATCTGTTACATATATTCATACATATTATGCCAATTAATAACAAACTAGAATCACACTCTTCTGAAAATAATATTTGTTTGTTCGAGTTTTACGCCCCCTTTTCAACAGTCAGAGTCATATGAGGCGGACATTTCATCTAACCATTGTTCCTGGGAAGAACCAGTTCTAGACTCCCATCCTCCGTAAGCAACTGCCTACTTTCTCACATAAAGAGACATGGTCGGTAGCTGGGCTCGAACCCACGACCCTCTATCAATGGGAGGTTACAGTAATTTGAAGTCAGCAACCTTAACCACTGGACCATGGAGGTGGAGCGAGAAGCCATATCAGAGAGCATTAACTCTGACAAACTTGTTGATAATGCAACGTTTTCACTTAAAGTCATCAAGGAATATATAACTAAAATAAAACATAGGCAACCAGCGTATGACATATACCCTCCCCACATCAACAATTTTCACCACACTATTACAAATATCATACCATTATACAGAGCTTTTTTTAACCTTTGTTTTCTTGTTATGCTACATGTTATAAACATCATATTTAACAGTTTTTCAGTGTGTAAAAGAAATTCCTGGGTTGTAGGGGTCTGTCAGTGTGTGTGTGTGTGGGGGGGTCTATGTCATACACCAGGTGCCTGTGGGATAAATGTGTAAATTCAAATGACACCAACAACAGAAACAGTCCCATAACATTTTGCAGGAAACAATTCCTAGCATTGACACACATTTTCTGAATAAAACTGCCCCACTTTTAGGATCTGCAGAACGATTTACCTGTCTGAAGATCAGTCAAGGTCCCAGCGTAACAACAGTCTAGTTTCAGCATGTCTACACCCCATGAGGCAAAGGTTTGAGCATCCAGTTCAAGATAGAATTTACTACCAGGATATTTTTTGCATGTGAACAACCCCATGTCTGCATATATTCCCAATTTTAATCCTTTGGAATGCACCTGAAACATTCATTCAAATTCTATGTTACTTGTAAATTTTGTGGCTTCAGTCACTATCCTGGTTCTCAATAAGTTTGTGGCCAACAGGCCAAAACGACCTGCTGGAGGAATCCAGGCATTTTTCTAGCAATATTTTTAAAACATTAAGATTTCTAACTGGTCCAAACTCATTTCTAAGCAGCTAAATTATAATCTAACATGAAAAAAAGTCATGAAGTACATGTATCCTATCTAAGTTTTCATTACCTGACTATTTTCAAATGAAAATTAGATTCATTTTCAGAAATTGCACTTTTAAATTAGAAAGAAAATGCATGATAAGGTCATCATAATAATGGTTAGTTTGCAGTGTAGCCACCTCCTCAATAAAAAAATCCCCCTTTTATTGTTATTAAGATTTTGATCTCTTTTCTAGCATCATAAATTCACAACACAAAAATGTTTACATACCTACACAATTATAAAAGTTTGGGTCTCAAAACTACAAATCGATATTTATTTTAAAGAATAGCTTATTAAACTATTTACAGCAATCTGCATTAACATTTATAACTTACGCTAAACAAGTATAATATATACGTACATAGTCAGCTAAAGCTTTCATGCCACTAGGAAATCTCTCTGGATCCGGTGTCAGACGTCCATCTGCTCCCCTGTCTGGTAACAACCAACAATCATCAATAGACACATACTCATAGCCTGCATCCTTATAACCATCCTCGACCATCTTATCAGCTATTTGTTTGAAAAGATTTTCACTGTAACAAAGAAAACGTAAGTACAAGAAACTAAGAAATGAATAAAAAAAAGATAAATTTAGAAAAGTAAAGTTGAGTCCTAACATAGCAAGATCTGAAGTAATTTTACCAGTACAGACCTTTCAAGCCTTCAACAGACTAACACCTGCATGATATAAATGTTAATTGAAAGAATTCTGATTGATTACAAGACAGAATGATTATTGTTTTACAAAGCAAAACCTTTAAAAGTGAAGACACATAATAAATACAATCCCGTCATGTATACATGTGGACTTCTGTATACTTTCTCGAAATTCTGTTAGTGAACAGGGTTCGTACAGCCAGACTGGCAAAAATTTCAATGAGATTTCGATATTTTTCCAATTTTCAAGCGCTCTCATAGGCAGACATTTTATGGAAGACCTAAAATTTGATTGGCATTGTGACCTTTACAAAGTGGAACCAGAAAAAATGTCAACGTCGCAAACTGTGATCAGGTACATTTATACAGGCAGGCTAAAAGCCATATATACCCATACAACTCTTCCTGCATCAACACATGAGACATAGCGAACAGGGAAGTTGAAAAGGCTTCCTTGAAGATTTTTTTATCTTTTTTACAAAATTATATTCATTAGACTGTAACATTATAATAAAAGGAGTATACCCACAAATTCAAAAACTTTTTAGGGAGTTTTCAAGGATATTTAAAAATCAAGGAATTCTAAGACATTTTTCTAAAATTCAGGGAGTTTTTATCCAATTTTTAGTGTAAAATTCAAGGAGTTTTCAAGTCTGTATGAACCCTGGTTAAATACTACAGAATTCACTTCAAAGCTTGCAAGTTCATGATGTTTGACAAAATACTTAAAGTACAAGTTATCCCAATACATTCATGGGTACAAATAATGCCAGGTTCTGCATGTGACACATTCCTGCTAATTTAGCAAGAATTCAAAGGAAAATTCTAAATTTACTTGTACTAGATCTATTGCTTAACCCTTTACTTCATAGCCCCCTAGTCAATATACATACTGTATACTAATAGTGGATCAGATAAACTTGGTACACTGTCTTCATACAGGTTATTGGGAAATGCTACTGATTTGACACATGTCTACTTCATCACTGGTTTATTATACTAAATATTAATCCCATCAAATTATTGTAAATATAAAAGTTGTTCATAATTTAATAACCTTTTGTATGATGTAATTTTTGTAACTGTGGGATAAATATTAAAAGAAATAAAGGGGAACAAAAATTGCAAAAAAAATCTGTAAGCATATTTTTGCCTTTTCTGATTTTTTTCTATTGACACCTGGTCATTTTATCACTTCATTGTAATGCTAAATAATGGTTTTATAATTTCTGAATTCTACCAAATTGATGGTATTTAATTTATCTTACTTGCTATGCAAAAATATCTGATGTTAGGCAAATATTAAGGGCAATATAATGTGTACAAACTGACACAAGGTCCATGTTTTTTCCTTATCCTTTTTTTTAATTTGCCCTTTCTGTTTACTACAAGACATACAATAAAAAATCTTAATGCAAGAATTGTTATTGCAAACTCCACTAAATAATACTTTGGGTTGTAAAAATCAATACTTTACACTCGAGATTAAATAAATGTGCAAAGGTTAAACTTGGCTCAGTGCCAGTGTTTGACGGTGCACGTGCAGGAATTCATGTCCAACAATCAAGGTCATCGTGACCCAGACAGAGTGTCTTATAAATGTGTCAAGTTCAAAGGATGTTTTTTTTAAACAATCAGAGGTTGTGAAAGTGTACCATAGTACAAAAAACTTTAACCTAGTTGATCATAATTTGGCATATCAATTAACACCGAATTCGTTATGTTTTTAATCGTATTTCACACCCATTCGCGGCGAGCCTTTGTGACTTGAATATTGTTTTACATCAAAGACGAGTGAAACAGTCGTATATGACTTTTACTGCATCAAATTTGTTTGATGATACGGAATAAAGGATAATATTTACGTATGTTTCAACAAATCTCCCAGCATATTAAATTCATGTCAAAAATAAACCATGTGCTTGCAGACTTCTGTGTTCATGATACGTCTAGTGATCGGCGCGCACCTGACTCGTTTTGTGTTTACATAGTATTTACAACTTTCACCGAATAATAGACGAAATATTTTTGTTGGTGATTTGTCTTCATGGAATATTAGAAATTATAGTTTTTGGAATAAAAAATCGGCGATATTTCGGAGGGAAAGGTATTTATTTAGGCTGAACAACAAATTGATTTGATTGGTAGAGTCATATTGTTCTGCAATAAATAAGCCCCGCCCATGAGAAGATTAAATCCCATATGGAAATTTGTCACACGTGTCAGCTGTAAAAACAATGCGGCACCATAAAACTCCGGGTGACATTAAAATTTGATGATATAATTAGGGACCCATACTGATAGCCAACTTAATCCCATTGATGACCGCATCAATTAGCACATGTTATTTGTTAATCTGAATTTGATTTTCACACGAGACATTGACACTGTATATTTCTTTTATTGCACCCGAGACACGGCAAACTACTGATTATTATCTTTATTATGTCATTTTTGTTTGAAAATATTTAAGATATATAATTGTTCTACTGTTTTTTGGCTTTGACTTAAAATTCCACGGCAAAATTGTCATTAGAAATGAACCGCGCGTCTGCAGACTGTATACTGTGTAATCTCAACACGATACGTCATCGTGTACGCGCGACCTGTCTTGTGTTTAAACGCAGTTAACCACATAATTTTATATACAAACAATATTTTTTTGTTAACGTTATGTCTTCATGAAATATTGAATTTTACAATCGTTGTTTTAAAAAATCGCCGATATTTTGGGAAAAATGATTTATTGAACTTCAAAAATCAACCACGTAGAATACCGGGATTATGAAGTAGACGGTCTACCCGCAAAATACCGGGATTATGAAGTAAGCGGTCTACACGTGAATATACGGCTACATGAAGTAAAGGGTTAAGGACATATCCGGTAGTTACTATTGCGCAACGTAGTGTGCATCCGTGACATTAATTTTACTATAAAACATACAGGCAAAATGAAAACGTACAGAGAGAATTTTTTTTAACTTTGCATGATCATAGCATATGGTAACAGAAACATTTTAATTGAAAAGAAAATGGGGGTCACTGTGCTCGTTTCTAATTTATCTGCCCTTGTTTATGCCGTTTTGGCTTAATTTATGTAATTTCAAGGGCAGATCACTCATACATGAATCTTAAATACCATATTTTTACTTTTGGTTTATGTTTCTCATTTTATTCTTGGTCAAAATACAAAATTTCATGCAATTCCATTAAATATTTTTATTAGCTTTTTTCAGTTGAAGTTAACAGACTGACAATTCTTCAAAATTAAACCCAATCTGATAAAAATCATATCCTCAAACCCACTACGCTATGAGGATCTGAAGACGACCTATAGAAGGTCACCTCAGGTGACCTTTTCCACTAGCCAATCAGCACCTTAATTTCATAATTCTGAAAGTGATCTGATTCTATTTTTAACCGCAGTAAAAAACAATATTTGACTTGTAGTTATCACGAACACTTATTCTTACGTAACTAAATGTAATGATAGCGCCCATGTGACATGCGTGTTTATTAAATATTTTATACTACTATGGCCGAATCGATCAGGATTACTATAAAAATCAAAAAGTGGTTGCAGACAAATATGTTATACATAATTTAACGTTTACTAACATGGATAACATCGTCAGGTAGAAAGTTCATTTGGCCAAAGTACCGATGAAACGAGTTATACGATTGGCTGAATTATAAAAAGATATAAATAGTGATATTGGAAATTCCAACTTTTGAAAATAGAAACTGGTATAGGCCGTCATCAGATCTTGCCGTAAGGAAGATCAAATACTTTAGTCAGATTGAATTAAACCAAGTTTAAGGAAAATTGGCATTGGTTACGGTAAAGAAGAAACAAATACAAAAACACTCATTAGCAGTTTTTGAAATTTTGGGCTATTGCATGAAAAGAAGTCGGCTACTTAAAAAGGAAAATTATAAGACCTTGTTTTCCTACATTATGAATTATCTGCCCTCGAAATGACCTAAAATGAGCCATAATTTCACATTCAAGGGCAGATAACTCAAAAATGAGCACCGCGACCCTCATTTTTGTTTATCTTAAAATGTTTCTATAATCATATGCTATGATCATGCAAAGTTTAAAAAAATCTCTCTATACGTTTTTTTTGCCAATATGCCTATGTGTAAAATTGTGGAAACTGTCAGATCTATATGTCCTTAAGAGGATAAAAACGTCTCCTCAGCGGTAACACTACACAATAACTTTTTAATCATTAATGAAATATACCTTATACAGTTGTCAGGATATGCAGTACAATTTGTCACACAATGAAACCTCTCCCACTGCATCCAGCCCATAGGTGGTGTTCGTGCCAAGCCATTTTCTAGTGACAGGACATTATCTGACCCAAGCATAATAGTCAGAAAGCTGACAGCAATAGACAGAAGCATGTTGAAGAGACTGGTAATGTAAGCCTGAAAAAGTAATGAACTAGGGCTCCAGATAAAAGACATATTTGCATAAATATGCATTAGTTTTCCTAAAATATGCAAAACAAATATTTCTAGAGCGTACCAATCCGCATTTAAAATTGAGTAACTATCAAATTAAAACTAGTGACTTAATTGTACATATTGAATTAGGCAAAGGTATGGCCTTTCCCATAACTAGGTAGTCTACCTTGGAAGATTGTCATTTTTGTCGGCAGTGCGCATGCCCTAAAAATATTTTCTACTTCCGAGGACTATAATTATCTTAATTTGTCAAGCAGAACACATACAGGGAAAATCAACACTGGTTCGTCAACCTGATAGTATTGAGTCAATATTTAAGTTTTTTCACACACCATGCTACAAAACCACTTATTAATGTTTTGCATGTGATTCGATACATGAAACCAGACGAAAATTGTTATTATATATTTAAAATAAATTGAACCGAAAATTGGTACAAACAGAAATCTAGCGATGTCTTGGCAAATTAATCATAATATGACAGATTATATGTAGACTTTCAAAATACAGTAATTAATTTATTGTTTTTCAATTCATATCATTCAGTATAAGTATCATTGTGTCTCTCTGAAGCACGGTGTATATCGGATGTTGCTATTTTAACATCATTGATTCGGTCATAAACGCCATGAACAAGAAAAACTTTAACAAAAAGTTATAGGTAGACAAATTACAAGAAGCATATTGGTTTATGTTTTTTGTATGAAGTTGCTTTTTTCGTAAAGGATATTGACTGTATATTTTATTCAATCCTCCATTAAGGAGAGTATAAAATATTTATATGATATGAGTAATACACATTATAATGACAATCATGAGTATTTGACAAATGAATAAGTTCACAAGCACATGGTAATATCATCAAGGCAATGCCTTCTTGATTTACTTACCTCAAAACCTGTCAGCTATTAATAGATTCAGTCATCACCATTAGCCAATCAAATGGCCAGAATTAGCCAAACTAGTAATAGACACTACACTATATACTTGCAAACAGCTATAATAAACTAATACTCATAAAATGGGTCCACGTTATTCGTTAACTAGGCCTCTTTTGATTTTTTCCCTCTACTATTAATGTAAATGAATATTTTTTTGTATTATAAGATATAGTCATTTTTAGAACCGTGAAGATTTTTTTACATAATTATGATGACAAGGGTAGCCAGGCTATTGCAATGAATGATTGTAGATTGTAGCCTCAGGGTACCAATTATCGACAATTTTTGCAACATTTGATTTTTAGTGCCACACGATTTCCAAAAGGCACATTGAAATAAACCATCACAACATAAATACAGACTAATCTTTGACCTTTCAACTCAATGCAATAAATTCATGAAATCAACACTTGTAAACTTGTGACGTCATTGAATTGTAGGCATACTTGATAGCGAGTCGGAACAATTTTCGGGACCAACTATCTACAATAATATTGTTTGACAATGTGAAACTGGCAATGTACATATTGTTGTGAATGACCGTGTCAAATTAATCAGAAACACATATTTAACAGTTGTATATAACAAAATTAGACTGTGGAAAACCAAATCACTTGAAAACAGAGCAAAACAAAATGGTATGTCACTCTTCTTCGCAGTAGCCACATGTGACATGACCAATATTTAGTTGCCGTAGGCCTATTGTCTACCATAGCCTAGTTTTCTAGCGTTTTTGTGTTCTAAATAACATAACTAAACAACAAGGTATATTTCACATACTTATAATTGACAAGTTTAACTCGATTAATTTCAGGAACAATGTTATTTAAGCAGGTTTAAAGTCAACTCAACCAATTTCCCGGGAACCAGTATGTTTACATTTTTGACAGTTCCTGTCATAATTAATTATGCATACTATAAAAAATGTTCTGAAAAACATGTATAATGTTTTCATGCACATTTGTGGTATTTCACAACGGTTAAAGTTATATTATCAAATACTGAGCAAATTTTACATTTTTACTCACTTTAATTGTGTATCGATTGTTTTTTCCAAAAGACCGTCTGCTCTGCTGCGCTAGAAAGAGAGGCTCAAGTTTTGGCATTGAGTCATTTTGAAAGCTTACTTTCTTAACAATCAGCATGCAAGCATCGGTGATAACTCAAATACCGAAGTGCAATGCCAAATTTCAACCAAATATATACTTTTGTCGATAATTGGTACCTATGGCTAATTGGTACCCTGAGGCTATGTATGTTTTCCTAATATATAATCTGGGACCATTATATATGATGCCAGGCATAATTAATGGTCCTAGATTTTAATACATGTAGACAGTAGATTCACAACATTATACGAAAGTGGGTTTATTGATAGATATATATAGTATAATTATTATAATAGAAACCTCATTTTTTTGTTTTTATATAATGTCTTCATTATCTTTTTTCTAAAATATTAATTTCATTACCAACAGAGCTCATAATCTTAAATAATATGCCACCACTAATATTTTTTTTCATTAGAAAAAATCAAAACCTGTCACATTTTATTATTAAAATTGAAACCTCGATATTCCAAAAAAAATGTGTAAAAATATTTTCATAGCCTATTACTTCCTTTGTGTACAAATAAACGATAATTCGATTTTTTACCAAATTAAATCTTTTTTTTTCAAAATAATTTCTTCAAAATCTTTTTTTCTACAGTATTAATTTCATTATCAACAAGACTAGTAATCTTTAATAATTTGCCTCCACTAAGTGTTTATCGTTTGCTATATTAGTATCCCCCTCTGCGTTTTCCGATTTCTTCTATTTATTTGTTGTCTGCGTTTTTCCTCTATTTCTTTATTGTCTGCGTAAGGCGTCTGCGTTTTATACCCACCCCGAAAAAATACGGAAGAAATTAAAATGCAGCAGTAAGACAATAACATATATAATAGAATAGGATATAAAACATACTTACCTCCTAGATGAAACTTTATTAGTCTGTCAGCAAGATGGCCGGTGTATTTGTACTAATTCGATATTCCTAAAAAAAAATTGCAGGGAATAAAAGTAGAATCAACACCGTTCTTCACGGTCGTAATATGAACACGTTGTAATAATTACTTTTTACATAAACAATTAACAAGTAAGTTGAATACCTTTTTTGTCCTGAACGACGAATTTTACTGCATTTATGGTGAAGTACATCTATCTCACATGCACATGTCCTTATTTATATAGAAATTCAGGCGATAATGAACGGTCTCGCGAACTATAGCCTGACAACTGTCAAGACTCTCTAGTGTCAAGTGCCATTCAGGAAATAGGAAATTACTTAAGGTTAGTCAACTTAGTGTGAGAACAGTGTCTTAACTCTCTTATTTTAGCTTCATTATCATATAGATAAATATAGTTATAAATGCTAAAGTATATGAATATGATAAATTGATATGAAGTCATACACCATTGCTTACTGTAAGTTAGTCGAAGGGGCTTTGACAATGATACGTTTGCATTGCAGTTCATCGTCAAAGCCACTTGTTCTTTAAAAGCTAACAGGTAAACGACTCAATCTGAGTCGCGTTCGTTTTCCTATTTAACGCACGAATTTCCGTAAAACTTGTGTACAATTCGATGAAATATAGTATAATCTATCAATATGACCAAAAATATACCTTCAACAGACGAAAGTTATCAAACATTTTGCCGATGTTTCATACTACCCATAATTTCAAAATTTTCCTCGTAAATGCTTTGGATTAAGTCCGTAGCATTCCGGAAAGCATGTAAATTGATCTGATTCAATAGACGCATGAACAAGCGTCTTAAGCTGTTGACTTTGTAAGAGGACAATTCCATAACTAAAATGGTCAACAAGACGAAATAAAAAAGACCAATTTAGTTATGGGACCCAGAACTAACTGTAAGTGTAAAATTTTACTATTAGGAGGAGGAAAATAATGTACCAGATGCAGGGCTCGAACCCGTGACCTCCTGCTTGCTAGTCAAATGCTCTAACAACTGTCTAAGCTAATTGGGCTAGTGAATATCCTAGCTTTTTGGTTGGCCGATTTTCGTGAATGAATTCGGAAGGGCCATCCTCTCAGCCTATATACTGTCCAAGTCAGACAGTATCTTGTCGTCACAAACAGTCTAATTAGTTGGACTAATGAATATCCCAGCCAATTTATAAATACAATATAACACACCGCTACTATTTTTTTTGTCTTTTTCAGTTTGTCTGTAACATAAGCAAAGAACCAATAACAGAATGTTTAGTGAATGGCAGGATTTTATTCCTGACTCTCTGCTATTCGAGATATTCTCTTATCTAGATGTGTCTTCACTCGGCCATGTTGCCCAAGTTTGCCAGTCTTGGTTGAGAGTTTCCAAGGATGAACTTTTGTGGCAAGGAGTGGCTAGAAGAAAACTGAAGATAAAAAGTAAATTTTTAATCATATCCATTGATGAGTTTCGACATTTAATAAATACAGTCATGTACTAGGCCATATTTAAAATAAAAAGATAACAATTTCTTTGAAAGAATAAAAAAAAGCAACTGGAGATCATAATTTACATCATGTCATACATGCTTCAGGCTGTTTTTGAGGCCATGAACACAAAAACATACCTTTTCATCATTCTGAAGGCCCATTTTTAATTAGTTGGTGGTCTGCAGTTAGGCAAAGTTTGGGTCATTTGACTGCAAACCAACATTTTCTAAAGATGGCCTTAACTTTACAAATAGTGTCTACCGATAAGTTTGATGGAACAGGAATACAATAACAGTTTGGCAGCCTGCTTGTTTTCTCTTCTGTTGAGTCTTTTGAAGTTTTGAATTGTTTCAAAGGCAGGCAATATCTGCCAAACTATGACTCATAAATTTTGTTCAGTTAATTTGTTCAATAATAAAGAACCATTACAAAACAGAACAGTTGGTATACTTTTAATTGGTTTGAAATTCTGTTTCAATACCCTCCTCACTATACATGAATTTGTAAGATGAACAAGTTTTAAATTGTTATGTTTGTAGGCCCCTTAGCTCCTGGGAAATCTACATGGAACAATGAAGTGAAGAGGTTAATGTATCATGTACCGACCGTGTGTGTTGAGACGATACATGGACATACAGATGAAGTCCTTGATGTTGCTATATCACACAATGGTCGATACTTCTGTACATGTTCAAAAGATGCTCATATTGTTGTAAGTTACAGTCTTATCTGTGAATGAAAGCCACCTTAGGCTGAAAATAAAAATAAGTTTGTTTGGAGTGCTACTCACGAAAATCCTAGCAAATAAATAAAATCAAATGTTTTTTTGGGGGGCATTTTTTTTTTTTACTATTGTTACATAGTAAAAAAAATAAAATCCCTTCCTACCTATCCAGTGCTTACATTTTGGGTCGGAGCACTCCAAACAAACTTATTTTTATGTTCAGCCTTAGGGAGAAAGGAAATTTTATAAAATGAGGCCAGAAAAGAATTGTCACATTGACCAATCCTAATTTTTTATGCTTACTCTAAAGCAAATTCAGTTCAAAAATAATATTGGATGAATCGTACCTTGTATTCTTATAGTGTCTAAAAAAGAATAAAAATACATAATGTAGCTTCCAAGATTTTGCTTCAAATTACCCTCCATCATGAGTAAAACATGGCTCCTCTTAGGTTCACAATGCATATACTTGCATTCAGTATTGCTGGCTTATAAACAGCTTAACTTTAAATATGACAACAATCGATATTTCCATCGCCTTAAATTAAGGCCATGTTATATTACTTGTTTCTATTTCTTCAAATCTAGATGTGGAATCTGGATGATAATTCCAAGTCATCTATTGTGAGTGATTTTGATGCTGGACATTATCTCAGGTGGCAGCTCTCACAGTATTCTATATTTAATCCTGATGATTCTCTTATCATGAATTGTGGCGTGAAACATTTTCAAGATATACCCGAAGATGACGATGACACTCAATATCTGGCTGGCATTGGAGCTGTGTTAACTGTACCAGGTAATTAAATGTCTCTGCTTAGTTGATGTCTATTTGTTTCAGTGGGTTTTCATGCTGTGTTTAGCTCACTAGAGCACAATGTGCTCAAGATCGCCTTGCGTCTGTTGTGCTTTGTGCGTCATGAAGTGGCGTCCATATTTACTTTAAGCAACATCTCCTCCTACATCACTATGCCAATTGCAACCAAACTTAGCTGGAATGATTCTTAAGTGGTTCCCATTCAGAGTTGTTCAGAAATTTAAATTTCATTAAAAACTCTGGTTGCCAAAGCAACAAACAAGAACAACTTTTAAAATCTGTTTGTGCGAAACCACAACCAGGTTTACAAGTCCTGAGCACTAACCATTGGGCCATGGCTGCTGTCTGATGTCAGTGATTATGATATATTATGCTCATTTCAAATGTCTTCATAATATAAAAGCCATGATCATAAAAATAAAGCATGGTCCTGGCTGTAATTTCCATAAGGCCACTCTTAAAAAAGTGTTGGTTTGCAGTCACAAATTATTACAACCTGTTTTCCCAAAGTTTTCCCTGACCCCCGAAGTTTTTTTTTATGTTCTTTATTTCAGCTTTTAGTCTTCAGTTCATGAAAATAATGATAACACAAAAATGCTTGCCTAAATACCCACTATCATAAGTATGGGTCACATAAAACAAACCAGCATGTTTTTAATGATGGCCTTATCAATATGAATTTAATGCCGTTATATTTCTGAAATGCTATTGAAAATATGTGTAAAACACCAAAAATCTGTCAAATTGAATTAATTTCTTGGTTATTAATTACAGTCAAACCTGTGTTTAATGGCCACCTCCAAATACAGGCCATCCTTTAAATAAAGGCCATTCTTTTAAAAAACATTATTTAGAACATAACAACCTTCAAATAAATGCCAATTGTCAATACAGGCCACATTATGTCTTACCCAAGGGTGACCTTTGTTCACAGGTTTGACTGTAATTTGGATTATTTTTTTCAGATCTTGTGTTGATTTCTGTTGTTGAAATGGACCCTCCAACCATGTTTGGTGCCTGGATAAATGAATGGACATACATCTCGGGATCACGCGGATCTGTTCCTGAAACTTTCAACATCCAAGCTTATAAAGTACTCCATTGTATAGTAACATTCTATTAAAAAAACAAAACCCTTTACTACATCCAAAATGAAATCATCTAAAGTTGTATTTAAGAAATGAAAAATTTCTTTGTTCTGTTGAATGGTTCTGATCAGAGCAACTGTCTTATTCTAATACAACATGTACATGTATTAGGGCTGTCACTCAAATTTTATTGTCTTTTTTCTAGGTCAGTCATTTATTTGTCAGGGAAATTAACATTTTCGTCAGTGAAAAATGCAATTTCAAAAAAGCCAGGGAAAACCTAAAACTTTAGGTTGATGTTTAATTTTCAGTTGCTGTGGCAGTCTTCCAGCAGTATTTATTAAAGCTTGTTTTACTTAAAAAATATATTTGTGGATTGGAGACTGTAGGGGTGGAGGGGGCAAAAAAATTTGGTGGTTTTGGTCTGTGAAAGAGATTATTTGGTCAGGATTTCATTTCTCAACTATGTAGCATCATAGAATTGTACGATGTCTGATAAAGTGGCAGGAGATTTAACATTGGTGCTTTTATTATAATTATAAACTCATGTACAGTGAGTCAAGAACCCGAATGATTAGTGTTATCTGTGGTCTTTTGTCTCTGTATAACATGTTGAAGTGAAAGCTGAGCTGACCAGTAGTTGTAGTTATATTATTGTACTTCCACTGCTGATATTACCAACTGTATAAACTATATGAGCATGTTTGTATTGTTCTATTTCCCAGGTTAAAAATACTAAAGAAATACAGCAGTATCTGCATGCTGACACCACCACGTCACTGAATGACTTAAGCAAAATGTATGAGAAGACCTGTGATAGATTATTTACTTTTCGTGGTAACTACAACCATTTAATGAACCTCTTGGTTGCTTATGTGCCAAGTAGTCCTGTGTCAAACTCCAGTGCAACAAATTGTGATAAGTTTCTATTTGACCTATATCCTGCCAATGAATTTGCCTCTTGCACTGAGAGGTCATCTCAAAATCCGAGGTCATGCGAAGGTCAAATTGAAAGCCATAGAAGAAAACGAAGTATCGAGGCACTTGAAAAACGCAAGGTCAAGGTCAAAGAATGTTCGGAAAATTTTAATTCAAATATGTATGAGTTGTCTGACTTAGAAAATGATGTAAGGGGTGGGATGAAAGACGTTGATAAACTAGCAGACGATGCTGACAAAGACAGTACAGTGATAGGTGTCCGTACACCAAGCAGTTACAGAAAATCTCAACCAACTGATAAACTTACAGGGGAATGGAATTTTATAGGCACTAATTCAAGCTGTTCAGAAATTAGCTTTAATAAAAGACTTTATATTGCTTTTGTTACTGGAAATCATGATAAAATCGCTGTACATGATGTGACACATAAGACTGGTTCTCACTGTAAAAATGATGTGGATGGAATAGTAATAAATCAGACTGGTGATGCGGGAACCACTGTGGACAAAATGGACCATATATTCACATTGAAGCATTGCTACATAACAGGGCTATGTTTATCACATGATCATAGGTAAAAACATTAATATAGGTCTAAAAATAATCCTGATTTCCAATATTGGGTCATTTTTTCAAATACTTGATACATGTACTTGTATATTTTTTTAATTTTTGAGATGTAGTTCATATGAAAATGCTGAAGAAAACATGTTAGAACTTAGATGTATGCTACTTTTTTAATAGGCTTCTTAAAAATTGTTTACATAAACTAAAATGTTTATTTCTGATGTCGACTTTGTCTTGAAGTGTTTTTTACAGCTAGCAGATATGATAAAACTTCATAATTAATTGGATATCACTTACTTTGATCACAGATAGGAATATTTTGAATTTAATGTTTTTAAGGTATTTGTACTTCAATTATCGTGAAATTGACAAGAAAAATCCAGCCAATAAGATGGACTCTGACAACGACTTTGATGAGTTACCCACATCGTTGAAAGTCTTCTGTAAGAATCTAAAGATTGGCTCTATTGATCTGGTTTCCATGACGAGAATAGCGGACATAGAATTCACCGGCCATGTTGGGTATTCATCTTGGCCAGCATGGTATATATGTCTTGATGCCAGTCCAGATTATGTAGGAAGGTAGGCAGATTTGTTTCATTGATAATTTCATTTTCTAAATACAGTCAAACCTGTGATCAAAGGCCATGCTTGGGAAATACATTATGTGGCCTCTATTGAGAAGTGGCCTTTATTAGGAGGCCATTTTGTTCTTACTAATGAATGGAAGTTTTCAATAGATTGGCATTTATTCACAAGGTGACTTTTATTTGGAGGTGGCCACCAACACAGATTTAACTGTACATACAATAAAATACTTAAGGACTTTATAATGACAAGATTTAATTGAAGAGTTATTGACTCGTGCATCGACTATAATATGACAATTTAGATCTGTTATGAACTTAGACTATCATGTGTAAGATTACCCCTTTGAAACTCCAATTAATTAATTAATTAACAGCCATTTTTTATCCTGACATCAATTTTAAATACCTGCTTGTAGTGGTCACAGAAAACTGTTGCCTGTAGTATAGTCAAGTAACTGGTTTTTTCATGGTGTAATGAGTTTTTGGTGATATTTCATGTACTGCACCATTTTCATTTGCACATGTGGGTCATTCCAGAAAATTTGTTAACAAATAGTCAGACAATTTTCACAAACAATAAGACAAGATTAGGTAATTATACAGAAATTACGTCGTTTTTGTCAAATACTTTCACACCTTGTAAACTGGTTATACCATCCTGTACATAGTTCCCACATCTACAATATTTACCTCCCTTAGCGGCCATCTTTGTTGGCAAATTCAACAAGCATTGATAGAAGATATTTATGTTTTCGTTTTTGATTATTCTAAATACAGGATATTTATATGTGACAACTACATTTTCTTTAACCTGATGTGCTTATGGCCTTAACAACTTAATTATTAAGTTATCTTTTATAAATTGAGTTATTTAATAACCAATTTTCTTATTTTTTAGCTCACCAGAGCACGAATGTGCTCAGGGTGAGCTTTTGTGATCGCCCTGCGTCCATCGTGCGTCGTGCGTCGTTACGAATACGTGGCGTCCATGTTTACTTAAAACAACATCTCCTCCTACACCGCTATGCCAATTGCAGCCAAACTTGGCTGGAATGATCCTTGGGTGGTCCCCTTTCAAAGTTGTTCAAAAAATTAAATTTCATTAAAAATTCTGGTTGCTATGGCAACAAATTGAAAAAACTTAAAAAATCTTCTTGTCTGAAACCACAGGGCCTAGAGCTGAGATATTTGGTATGTAGCATTGTCTAATGGAACTCTACAAAGATTGTTCAAATTATTCCCCTAGGGTCAAAATTGGCCCCGCCCCGGGGGTCACTTGATTTATATAGACTTATATAGGAAAATTTAAAAAATCTTCTTCTCCGAAACCGCAAGGCCTAGGGCTTAGATATTTTGTATGTAGCATTGTCTAGTGGACCTCTACCAAGTTTGTTGAAATTATGGCCCCGGGGTCAAAATTGGCCCTGCCCTGGGGTTTATTCTATTTTATATAGGAAAATTTAAAAAATCTTCTTCTCCGAAACCTCAAGGCCTAGAGCTAAGATATTTGGTATGTAGCATTGTCTAGTGGACCTCTACCAAGTTTGTTCAAATTTTTGGCCTAGGGTCAAAATTGGCCCCGCCCCGAGGGTCACTTGATTTATATAGACTTATATAGGAAAATTTAAAAATTCTTCTTCTCCAAAACCACAAGGCCTAGAGCTAAGATATTTGGTATGTAGCATTATCTAGTGGACCTCTACCAAGTTTGTTCAAATAATTGCCCTAGGGTCAAAATTGGCCCTGCCCTGGGGTTTATTCTATTTTATATAGGAAAATTTAAAAAATCTTCTTCTCCGAAACCTCAAGGCCTAGAGCTAAGATATTTGGTATGTAGCATTGTCTAGTGCACCTCTACCAAGTTTGTTCAAATTATTGCCCTAGGGTCAAAATTGGCCCTGCCCCGGGGGTCACTTGATTTATATAGACTTATATAGGAAAATTTAAAAAATCTTCTTCTCCGAAACCACAAGGCCTAGAGCTAAGATATTTGGTATGTAGCATTGTCTAGTGGACCTCTACCAAGTTTGTTCAAATTATTGCCCTAGGCTCAAAATTGGCCCCGCCCCGGGGGTCACTTGATTTATATAGACTTATATAGGAAAATTTAAAAAATCTTCTGCTCCGAAACCGCAAGGCCTAGAGCTTAGATATTTTGTATGTGGCATTGTGTATTGGACCTCTACCAAGTTTGTTCAAATTATGGCCCCGGGGTCAAAATTAGCCCTGCCCTGGGGTTTATTCTATTTTATATAGGAAAATTTTTAAAAATCTTCTTCTCCGAAACCACAAGGCCTAGAGCTAAGATATTTGGTATCTAGCTTTGTCTAATGGACCTCTTTAAAATCTGTTCATATAATGGCCATGGGATAAAAAACAGCCCAGATGGGTCACTTGATCTTACTTAGACTCGTATAGAAAACTTCAACAATGTTAATCTCCAAATGACCTTTTCTCCTGGTGAGCATTTATAGGGCCATCATGGCCCTCTTGTTCTATTAAGCATATAAGAAATTTGCCAACTAAAATGGCTGCCAAGGGAGGTAAATATTGTAGATATGGGAACTATGTATTAGGTCAGTGTAGGCTTTCCATGGTTGAATATCTGGTAATTAGAAGTTGACTGACATTTACCATACATGACAATGTTAAATAGTTGCTCTCCTTCTTTTGTTTCAGTGGCAGTGAAGATATGAGGGGTTACATCTGGGATAGGCATTATGGTATATGTGTCGGAATATTGTCACATTCTTCTTTGGACACTGGTGACGACACGTTCGACGTGATGTCGGAGCTCATGGACGATAGTCAAAGCAATGTGGTGAATGGTTTAGCATTTTGTCCCGTCGATCAAGAAATTTGTATCACAGTCTGTGATGATAAGCTAATCAAGATTTGGAAATCTAAAAATAGAATTAAACAGATTGAAAGTGCAAAATTAGCGACTAATTAAATAAATGTGATTCTAAAAATAGAATGTTTTGATGTTTAAAACTAGATCTGAATAAAAATGAATTTAAAAATGGAAAATATTAAAATTTTGAATTATATAATCATTAAAGTTTATTGGCTAGGTATATAGTGTATGGTTCTAAGATTTATGTTTTATATTTATCTTTAGGAATCTTGTGAATGGCTTTATTGTTATTACTGATAATTTGAGTTAGATTTTGTTTCATTAAATGTATTGAAGAAATGATATGATTGTATAAAGCTTGCTTGTTTGTTTTATCTGAAGTGTGAATCAGATCCTTGTAGTGATTGTTAAATGATTGTTTAGAATTATTACATAATATGTGATGTATTACTCAATGACAATGAAATCCAGTCATTTATGTGAAATCTTGTTTTATCCTGTGTGATTGATTATATGAGTCACCCTAAGAAAACAATGGGATTCAGAATGATTTAAAGATACTAACTTATATCTAGTTTGTGGTTAAACCCTCCTGCCTAGTTTTAATATTTATATTTTAATGTGTTTATTGTTTGTACTGTGTTGCAATATATTTATTAAATCCTAAAACAGAAAAGAGCTATATTGTTTGTTTGGATGTCTATATATCCACCTCCGTGGTTGAGTGGTTAAGGTCAACAATTTCAAATCACTGTAACCTCTCACTGATAGATGGTCATGTGTTCGAGCCCCATGTCTCATTATGTGAGAAAGTAGATTAGATGATTAGAGGAACTGTCTGCCTCATATGACTCTGACTGTTGAAAAGGGGCCTAAAACTGGTTATATAAACAATCGGATGTCTAACTTACAGGTTACATGCACTGTATAAGTACTACATGTGATTTAAATTCTCCAGACATACATAGATGTATTAATTACATGTACAGTGCAACCTCTCCAAAGCAACACCATTTTGTAGTAGCGAAATTGTGTTGTTGTTGAGAGGTTGTTGCTCTAAAGAGATAAAATTTATAGTTGAATCGTGCAGCGGGAAAATCATACTGATGTTGAAGGGAGGTTGTTGCTCAAGAAAGGGCTGCTGTGAATTGGTTGTACTGTATACACTGGTAAGAATAATGGACTAAGGATTATAAAGATATGAACAAAATGACAAGAATTCAACACTACCGGTTGCACTATCTAACATTCTACCTGTCATACTACCTTAATGATATTACTAATTACATTACCTATCACACTACCTTAATGATATTACTAATTATATTACCTGTCAAACAACTTAATTCTATTACTAATTCTATTACCTATCCCACTACCTTAATGATATTACTTACCACATTACCTGTCACACTACCTTAATGAAATTACTAATTACATTACCTGTCACACTACCTTACACTTGATGATATTACTTACCACATTACCTGTCACACTACCTTACACTTAATGATATTACTAACCACATTACCTGTCACACTACCTTAATGATATTACTAACCACATTACCTGTCACACTACCGTAATGATATTACTAACCACATTACTTGTCACACTACCTTACACTTAATGATATTACTAATCACATTACCTGTCACACCATATCATATATTAACTTACCACATTACCTATGTCACCATTCAAAATATTACTAACACAATTTTTAATTCACTTTCTTAAGCTCTTCGGTCCCAGTCTAATGCCCAAATTTAATATCTCAAAAAGGAGCAGACAGAATTTGGAAATATTTATCAATTTTATAGGTTTCCATGAAAGAAAATGAATTACCTTAAGATTTTTCCCAAACAATGAAAATCCTTTGAGTTATTTGCCCTTTAAATTTGCATTGAAGTCTATGTGAGTAGCCCATTTTTCAAAGACTAAAGAAAAAAGAACACCCTTTTCAATGAAAACTCATGGTAAAAAGATGCTATAGCACATTATCAATTTTATTTGGTAAAGAAAAATATAAGTCACCATGCAATATCTACAGAAATTAATATTTTTCAACAAGGGCAGCAACTCTTGCAATTTAAAAAAAAGTAAAATAAATTAAAGTATCTAAGGTAAAATATCATAGAAATAATGATAATTGGGCTGTACTATTTTTGTTATATTAACATTTTAATGTAACATTAAGAAGATATGTCTAAGGCTGTCATTTGTATACTTACCACACTTATAAAATTTCAATTGCGTTTATGAAGTCATGGTTAGAATTTTCTGTTTGTTTGGTAACACATGGATTCTGATTTGTTGGTCCGTAATCAAAATATTATTGATTAACAGCGTTAACAAATGTGGTGCTAAGGGGGACAATCCATGCGAGTCGTTCTAAGAACAAAGAGAGATAATTATTGTTTGTAGAATTTGAACACATATACATGAGATATTTTCTCTTCTAGTTTTAAGATATATGTGAAGTGGCATCTTTTGAACCTATGGTTAGCCACCTTTCTGTACATAATGTCTAAAATTTGCATAGGCCTACATAATTTTATCAACTGTTGTCTACATTGTGTTACGTGTTAGTACTATTATCAATTAACATCTGGAGAACGTGACAAAACTGTTTCTTAATCAGGTTCATCTGTTTTCAGATGCTCAGCGAAGTGAACTGATTCCGACGGTTAAAATCAATCAAGCATAATCCAAATGAAACGACATGCAGTGATGAATATTTTCTAATAACATATTTCACGTAATTAAAAAGACCACAAGTGTATTCAAACATTTATGCATGTGTATATAAGTCCTTGGTGTATTGTAATAACTATTTTTTTCAGGGCAGTTTAAAGCGCACCAAATGGCAATAACAGACGACTTACAGGCAGCTAATAAGGTTACATTTAGCCCATTGTGTTGGCAACACGAGCGGTAATTGACACCGTTGAAGTATCAGTTTTGAATCGAGCGCTGGTTGATATCTTTTTTATTCTATGATTGGCGTTTTTTTATTATTATCGTGCTGAATTTACAACAGATGCGCACCGCTGCAATATCATTGAAGATATATATAGCTGTAATACAAATATTTGATGTTGAACGTATGAAGTGTCGAATAGTGCTTTTGTTGAGTATTTATGTCACAGACTGATCGCAAACATCAAGCACCTGCATTGGTCAATAAATGTTCTATAAAGATAACGAATTAATAAAATGTGTTTACATTTCTGCAAGGATAACTGGACCTACGGCGGTAATGTCAATAGTACATTATACATTTTGTATCGGGAATATTGTAAACACGGAAGAAAACTAGATGAGATTTAAAACTGTCTGAACCTATAAGGCCTAATACTGGTAGCTATAGATATTCTAGACGATTCTTTTTTATTCTTAATCAATGATTGGAATATAATTATAATAATATCCACTGATCTCCACCATGTGTGTCCGATTTCAGTGGAGGGGGCTGCTGGCTACGTCACCTCTCTATTCGTCTCTATTGAGTGATTGTTTGTATAGGTATGAGTATTAAGATTGTACAGGGTCCGACATTTAGTATAGATATGATGTATTTACTGCTATATGTAAAAGACGATGTATGTTAGGTACAAGTCTATTCAATAAACTTTTACTTCTGTTCTGTTATTAAGTATAGTATTTCAAGCGTTGTGACCATTTCTTTGAAGAGAAAACCATTGGCAAATAATAGGCACGTGATGTCTAGAGATTGGATTGACGTTTAATTAAACTTATCTTATTTTAAGCCTATTATCCTTATTCAATTATCATTCAAATAACATGGGAGACCCCCAACTGAGGAATAAAATAAGTGACTCATTTAAACGGAAAATTATCTTAGAATCATGTAAAATTCTGATTCATATATTCTGAGCAATCTAATAATCACAATTTAGTCAACCGAAGTCTGCAATGTATTAATAATCTAAATTATTAAGCAACTTAATAGCATGGGGTAAAATGTGCAACTATGTTTGCCCAGGTAGTAAAGTCTTAGAGTAAGACTGGCATTAATATAGATACTCAATTTTCCATTAAGCTTTTTGTAAGAGCTTAAATAATTTTGTGATTTTGTACACAGGCCTAAAAAATATTTGTTTCAGATTACATGCTTATTAAAAATAGGGTAGGTAGATCGCGATGTTTTTTTTTTGATTTCTTATATTTATTTTGACTCTTGGAAAGCAATCGGAAAGATATAAAATCAGAAAGTGGCTGTACCGTTCCTCGGGCCAAATAAATAGTCTAGTTTAGTCGGATCCTAAAAAGTCCCCAGTAAAGACATTGGGTAGGTCGGACAACCAGAAACAAACATTTTTTTACGCCTTGGACTTTGTTGTTCGGAAGAGAACACACTTCGTCAGTTACTTCGGTTCGTTCTATTTTAAATCGACAAGAACGTTAAAAAAAACAAAAACAGTTTTCAATATTCATTAAATGTACACGTTTTACGCACGTACATGTAATTCTTGTTTTTAAATTTGTTAAAGTTGTTGTTAAACGAAAAACATTTATCAATTTTAAGACTATATTTTTTGTTTATTTGTCGTGAGAAGTGTAAATTAGTAAGGATTTACGAACGGTAAACTAAATTAAAAACTACTTAAAAGTGATTCTTTTACGCAATTTTGATTTTGTCAAAATTGCTTTTGACCCGAACACGCTTCGATATATTCTTTTTAAAGATATTTGGTCCATTTATCACGAAATGTATAGATTTATAACACACATGTTTAACAAAACTGGTAGACCTTGGACACACAATAACTTTTAACCACAATATTGAACGTGACCCCCAAAATGCCCCGTTGCCCTTTATATCGGACACGCTGGGGTAACCAGGCAGAATCATTTGTAAATAACTTGGGAAAACCTAGTGCATTCAATTTTTATACCCGTTGACCTCGAAGTGAAGTTTCATTATATGAACGATATCAGTGTGGAGTTAGTTACAGCAAGGGCTTCTTTGTTTCTTGTCGAGTGTGGAAAATGTGCTTTTAGTTTGTAAATAGCCTCATAAAATGCACACGCGTCTTGTAGTAATGTTGATGTAAAGTTATGGAGCGTAACTTTTCGTGGAATTACTGGAATAAACTACAAATGATGTAGAACGCGATGCTGAGTTTTAAAGGCGCTGTGATTAGACGCTGGCTTTATGTATGAAACACATAATACTAGATAGCTATCATCGGTCGTGGATATATTTACAGATTAGAGCTAGTGAAGTTTTTATGCACGTAAGTGTAGGAAGTTTACAAAGATATTTTTTTATATTTAAATCGGTTCACCAGATAAAACATTTTTAGTTTAAGATATTAAAAAAATATGAGTGCCGCAGAGGGCGCCAGATCTTTAGTAGGCGGTGGCTGTCTCCGAGCTGGCATCCCTGAGTCGGACACAGGTGACAGCGGTGAGGAATCCGAGCCCACATATCGACACTACGATAACTTTGAAACCGACGTGTGTCTTACTCAAGACGAAGACGATGATCCCACGGATTCAGGGGCCGGTGTGGTAAAGGTTCTTGGACAGAATCTTCAACCGATCGCGATTGGGACGCCTAAGGTGGCTAAAGCGAACAAAACACCAGATCTAAACGACCTGATTCCTACTGAAAACAATGTTGGATTACTAAATGTAGTCAGTCGTGGAATGAGTAGTGACTCGGACAGCTGTACGGAGAGTGAACTGACCCAAGGTCAAGGGCAGGCAACAGACGACACCACAACTAGTACGTCTGAGTCCGAGGAGACACAAATGTGAGTACATGTAACTACGTCATGTATCATTTAAGTACAATTAATTACTTCTAAGTTCTATAACGATTTTGATAAGTTGAATGTAGAATAAGTAAATAATAAAATTTATTTACTCCTACACGAAAATGTAAGTGTTCATTCGGTTAGAGGGACTTTTTATTATACTTGAAGAAGCAAATTTAGTATTACTATGTGCAAAAATGTATTCTTACACAAGTATTAGTAATGATACAAGTGTTAGTTTGCCTCTGAAAGCTACACTTTTGTCTTGAACATTTTAGCCTTTCTTTTTGCGTGTTAGAATATCATCTTATGAGTAAGCATACCCCTGACTCATGCGTCTTCATAAACTAATTATACAGACACCTTAAAACAATAAACTTCTAAATCTAAGCGGATATATAGCTTGCTATTAATTATTACCCCCCCCCCCCCCAATATACAGTCTAACACGCAAACATTGGTCCAGCGAAGCTTATGAAAGGTACAACCTTTATGTAATGTACATAGTCTTATTCGATGGTTCGTTTTCTTTGAAACATCTATAAATATTATGTTAAAAGAAGCCTTTGTTTACTGTGTTGTTATCTCAGCATTAGTTGGAAACATATACCGTGTGTTATAAATGTACTGATGGAATTTTACAATCTTGTTCATCTAACCCTTGATTAACTTCAAACCGCAACTAAAGCTGTCTTCCATATTATAAAGGCGTGTTTTTGTTTGTTTCCGGTTACCCGATCTACTATAATTTTCCCCGCGACCCTATACTTTTTATTAGCCCGAAGAATGGAAAATCCGCTTTAATTCCCAGTTGTTTTGCCTTTCCGCACGTTTTAAAGAGCAACAGAAAATGCCAACCTATCTACACTATTTTTAATGAGCATCTAACCAGAAACAAACATTTTTAGGCCTTATACCTACATTTAATACGTAATTTTGAGGATCAGTTTGGAAATTAATTTCACCGCTTCGTTGTACTTTTATGCGTGTTTAACCTCATCAGTCGAAGTTACTTTGTGTTTAGGAACATTTTGAGAAGAGTTAAACCTATACGATCAACATTTTTACAATTAATTTTTTAAGTTTCAACTGCATTCTTTTCTGAGACAGTTTACATTTTTATCTGAATTCAACATCAGTATTATTTATCTTTAATGATATTTTCAACTTTTGACCGCCCGTTGAGAGGACATTTAGATCCCAGATGTTCCCTTATTATGTTACAGATATCTATCGCTAACTCTATTTACTGTAGGGATCAAGGTACCGTATTGCCCCTATTTGACACGCATCCTTAATTGGTTGTCTTATCTAGATGTAACAAATGCATACACACAAACATGATACACTAAATGAGCATATTCATAATTTTCATCGTCGTCGTCATCTCATACATGATCAACAACATTATCATCATCAGCAGCAATAACAACAACAACAACAACCACCACCATAATCATCAGCAATATTATCAACATCAACCACTACCATCATCAGCATCAGCAAAAACACCATCATCAGCATCAGCAAAAACACCAACCATCACAACCATCATCATTAACAACAACACCAACCACCCCCATCATTAACAACAGCACCATCATCAGCATCAGCAAAACACCAACGACAACCAGTAGCATAATCAGCAACGGCATCAACCACCACCATCAGCAGCAAAACAACAACAAAAATCACCACCATCAATTGCAGCAGCATCAACCATGGATGGCGACAGCAGCAACAACAACAACTATATAGTTATAACTACATGTAGTATGTTCTGCAAATCAAAATACATTTGATAAACATCGACTTTTACGATATTTCAAAAGTGCTTTATCTCATCTATAATATAGAAATATGGAGCATTTTCAGTTATCTAAAATAAGCAATGTATGGGAATATTTTGTGCTGCTGAGAAAACATATTTAATATCATAACAGCCAGACAATATACACCGAATTACTAGTTTTTAAACTAGATTTTGAAAAAAATGAACACTGCTCTTTCGAATTATATTCGACTGCGATTCCCATGGAAAAACAGTAAAAGAGACTTGTCAGTATACCTGATTCAGACCTTTGTGGAAATAAAAATCCTCCAAATCGTAATTGCTGAAAGTTCGACATAGAATTACATTAGCTTCTAATTTTTATGTACCTCAATATACAGACACACGTGCCTGATTGTTTAGAGGGTTTATGGTAATCAGTTACCCACGCGTAATGAAAATCACCATGTAAACAAATCCTGGATGGTCAGTCTGGAGAACAAAGGGTAAATTGACCCCTTTTATGACACTTCCGGGGTTTCGATCACGCCAAATACCAGACATTCATGATCGTGTGAAACCCAAAAGGGATCAATGAAATCTTATTTTTACACATCAAGTGTTAAAATCTATTTGCTGTAGTGATTTAGAGAGCCCCAATAAAGTAAAGAAGTCTTTGATTCTGTTCAATAAAGACAAATAAATAATATTGGCCGAAGCTATTTGATACTTAATTCTTTTGTTTACCATGTCTGAGTGCTGGATAATGATTTAAATAATTTGCAGTAAATCAATTAGCTAATGATTAGACATTACAATTATGCAGGTTTATTTTCTTTCTGACGAAAAACCCTTTAGTGATTTTGACAGTAAATTGTTACAATGCGGGGAAAAATATTGCCTTTCAAGAAAGCTCTTGTTTTGTTTGGATTGCTTGATAAAATTACCACTCGGGCCGTCAAAACTATAAACTATAACAAAGTCCCTGACTATATTATGCAGAACGTATACATAAATACGCGTCTGATAATCGTAAACGTTTTTACTAATACCAGGATCTTTCAATTGAATTGATCCCACTTTCTCATGCAATCAGTGACAAGGACTTTAAAACCTTTTGGCTTGCTTAATATCTTAACTAGAGCTTTGTCACAGAAGTGACTAATACCCCCGCTACCGTATTGACACTAAGCATGTCATTGTACACTATATGGCTAAGTTCAAGGGCACATGTGTAGATCACTGGGCATGGAAATTGTGTTTTACAATTATACACTTCCTGGTGATGACATATTTCAAATTTCATTGCAATCGCTTAAGGAATGTGGAAATAGATCGCAACACAAACTTATGAAATAGTATGCGTACCGACCGACCGACCGCTCGACTCACGACCGACCGACCAACAGAGTGACTCCAATAAACGACTAGGTACGCATTACGCATGCGGAGCACTAAGTATTTGAGTGTTCTTCGTAATAAGAAAGCTACAGTAGCTACCTTCCCGGCCATTTACGATGAACACTCAGATATGCATACTAATAATAAAACAGGTGGTGAAATAAAGAGGAATTCGTGTGGGGTAAAATAACATCCGGTGTAGAATGCGAGCTTCCGTTGTTGTCCTGAACAAATTATGATCAAAACAGTAATATCAATAACATTATGCCACGATGTTTATTTTATTCGCTCAAGTCAATGTAACAAAACTATCAAGAGTTAGTTATGACAGATATTACGCTTTTCAACGAATTATTACTGAATATGAAACAAGTTTGTCTTGTGAACAGTAGAACCCCACTTAGCGACTACTTCAATAATAAGCCACCCCTATATAACGACCACTTATGACTGGTTTTCACTATATCGTCTTTATGTCAAATTGAAAGGATAAAAACCTGATATAAAGACCATATTTTTGTCCTAAATGTGATCTTATTATTGACGTATTACTTTCCCAACATTTGTTAGTACACTAAATTTGCTCCGCATACACTTCAATATGCGCTAAACAGTTAAAACTATGTGACTCGTGTATGAGAAAGAGAATCAGAATTTTGTCTAGGCTCTAACTGGTCTTAACAATTCCTGATGCGAAAATGAGTTTTCAAGCAGGAAATGGCCTCCGGGTTAGAAATATGTTAGAATTAAGTTGTAAAATCAATTTAACAATCCCTGTAAGTATAGTTTTTTACACAGGCTACCGGCATGTGATAACAGCAAAATAAAGTTTCAAAAAAAAACCCTACAGTTGATGGATACCTAAGGCATTACGATTCAATATTCCACGCTTTCGTCCGAATTCGCTTCTCAGCTGCCATGATCGCATAGTTTAAACGCCGTACCATTTCGTGCCGTTCCGGGACGATACGTGTCAACGATTGGTCAAAGTCGGAGGTGTGGCAACCTTCACCTTTAGCAGTCATTTTGCCAAAGAGAGTTTAAATCGTCAAATAATGAATCGTAATGCCATAGATATCCATCAAATGAATGATTCGTCGACGGTGAGTGATAACAAATTTGGTTTTCTTTCGATTTACAACGGAGTGTGTATGAAATCCCGAAGGAATAAAGAAATTTACTCTGTATCTAATGAAAAGAAACTTAGGTCACATCGATGCCGAGTGGTACTTTTTGTAAGTTGAAGGGCTTATTCAGTTCAGAGCAATGTATGGATATAAGAGTGGGTGGTGGTTAAAGAGAAATTATTTCTGCGTCGAATAAGACCAGGCTTTTAAGAATCGGTTCAGAATTGTTACAACAGGACCTTGATAAACATAACCGGTGTGATTTCTGGGCCCAGGAGTTCTATACCTTTACTCTATAATTTAGATATATGGTGAAAATTTTTTTTTGCTATTGTCACATGCCGGTAGCCTGTGGTTTTTCACAGTATCACAATTATCATGTTTTATTTCTTTTGCAGCTGGGTACCGATTAGTAAGCGTCCGTCGGCACGCCAAATTCAAGACACGACAACAGATCCGCCGGCAACTGCTACGTCGTCGAACGGTAGTGACCATAGCCGACCCCAGAGCTACATTCACAAAGCGAGCAGTCCACCACCGTCGTTTGGTAGTGTTTCGTATGTGCCGTCGGGAATTGTACGAATGGATAAGAATAACAGTCGTGCTGGATCTCACGACAGCGCACGTCGGGATTCAAGAGATTCTTGGCACACGCTTCAATCGAACTTACAGTCGTCGGGAGTAAATAAAAGAGTTTCACCGACGAAACAGATGAGCGTCGGATTGCTACGTCACGACGAGGCGACCGGTACAATAACCCTTGATATACGAAATATGCCAAACGGGGACTCAGGTATGTGGTACTTGTTTACTTGTACGGACGAACGAACGAACGAACGAACGGACGGAGAAGAACTAATTTGTATTTACGCAGTTAGTTAAATACAGTGCGTATTTAGTTCAGTTTAGTTTTTCTACTTTAAATTACGATCAACCTTATCTCCACATTATAATCGTATTAATTACTCACCATATTTTGACCTCACACATTTTACAGACTTATCTTAGTTATGAAATATTTAGATTCGACCGAAAAAACATCTGTTAAATGTATGGTGACGTGTATAGGCCATAATCGACATTTTCGACATATCTAGACAGATATCTCATTGTGGCATCCGGTTGGGAAACATCAGTATTGTATCACTGTAAAGTCCGAGGCGATCCAATTTAAAGGGGCATGCCCAGGAACTGCTGTGTCTTGGGTTTTATACACCAAAAATGCGTTTATCACTTGTAAAAACAATTATTACCGAAAAGTCAAAGAAGAATGTGCCTTCAAAAATGGCCCAATAACGCACGCGTGGGTATTTATATGCCGGTTTAAATAAAAGGCTTACAAGCCTTTTATTGACGACAACGATATTTCCGATTCGTCTTAGAATTTAACTTAGCGTGCGCGCTGCCTTTCAAGCAGCAAAACAATGATATTTACCTATAATTGATCGATAGATAAGCTTTATGTCGCAAACAATGAACATGACATGAGCAATACTTACCATTTCACAGTTTGTTGACATTTTTTCCGCTTTTGACAGATCCCGAAAGGGTCGAGTTATGAAAATGACGAATATTTTCTAAGGCGTAATCGGCAGGTTTGGTAAATCTTGAAATGTGTATTTTGAGTCAAATAGCGGGACATTTCGTAAATATTTTACAGGACTTTCATTAATTGATTTTGGCATTCAAATGATACCAATTTGATTTATATTCGAGACGCTTCAGTTCTAGGACATGCCCCTTTAAGTCGAATTACATTGTAGTTTCACAGCGTGGCCAAGTTGCGGAATCCTCCAGCGTCTACTTGGGGAGAGGGGGTCGTTTATATATAATTATCCCTCACCGAAAAAATCAGCAATCCTGTTCGAAATCCAAGATATTGTGTCACTTCATGTGGTATGAGACCTCTCTGTGACAATGCACTCATGACAAATTTTGTTGTTGATTTCAACGTCGTAAACACAACCAATAAACAGAATGATATGATATTAGTGGCACTTACCGCCCTCCATAGCAATATCGGGACGAACAACTTAAACGAATTAAAGATTTCATCAGTCATTACCTGAGTTAGAAGCCAATTTTATAGCGGAAATTAAGATAATTTTGTTAGATCTTTGTATTTGTTGAATTGATAGATGTAAGTTATGCTTTCTATCTTGTGCGACCCATGTCGATTAGATTGATAATAAAAATGTACTCTATTTGTTTATTTGGTCTTATTGGCTCAAACATTTCTCTTGCAATCTTTTGAATCACGAAATTAAACGTTTGCCAAGTTTTAGTCCTGCATTTTTTTATGTTGAATTGTTAGATTTGTTTAATCTGATCAAAAACAGCAATGGCAGTCGTGAACGTTGTTTACATCCTCGGTGTGAGGATTTTAAAGGAACGTATCACTTAGTAGTATTCTATTCATACTTTATTTTCATAGTTCATATCTACGAAGTTCCCTATAACCTTTTGCCTTGACTTGCGTCTGAAACGTATGATTCAGATTTCTGAAATTAGTTCAAAAGACATGAGCCAATAAATTCTGTACATTTGTATTGTATAAATAGTAATTTATTCACGACATTATTATGAAAAGGTAGTAATGGATACATTGACAAGATCTTTCATATCCTATTATTACTCCGAACCTCGTATTCATACAACAAATGGCGTATTTTGCTGATTGTAAACAGACGTAGACCCCACTTCATGTACAAACTTAGTCCCCTTTTTGCTAATTGTGTACATTCCCCCTTTTACATACCCTACTTTTTATGCCTTTGCTTCAATTCCATTGGCCGTTGAAAAAAAAGCACAAACAAAACAATTAAAAAATACATTTGTAACAGATGTTCTGTATTTGTTCGACCGCCTGGTGCACCATGGAGATATTTCAAGATTGTTATCGTGGCTTGTTTACACATTGCAAATTTAATTGGACGCCTATCAGCTGACATACCGAGCGCACGTGTACACGCGAACACGTGTTACGTATCATAGCGCTAAAATAATCATTTGTCTGCGTATATTAACATAATGGTAATGTTACAAAGCGGGACCAGTGTGCGCTTTTAACTTCAAAGAATATAAGCATTAGTTTTTGAAATGACAGAGTAATGACGTGCTGAGAGTTTACATCGTCTGAGAGTCTCTGTGGCGAGTCTCTGTGGCGTCATGCTTGATTTAATAGTCGTTAGACTCGTTACCTTGACTGACGCAGATTTTGTAACCTACTGTACCATTTTTATTTGCTACACATAAAAAACCTAAATACATGTAAAACCTGAAACAATAAAGAATAACAAAAACAATATCAACAATTATCACAATTGTAATAATCGTAAGATGCAAGATGTTGACAGCACAATGCTAAATATTACTGAGGAATTTCTCAGTCGCTGAACAGCACGCAAGCGTCTACTGATGAAGCAGTTGCGTATCCGTACAAAGTCTGGTCTGGAATTTTGACAGTAATACTCCTGGTTCATGGGTTGAACATAACAACTGTTCACGTATAAGTTATATCATACCAGTCTCCAAACAATTTATATCGATCCGATTGCACGTTCTTTTAGCCGAAGCAACACCTTCTTTTATTATGTTAATCTAATTTGTTTTAGATACTCGCCTTTCGGTAAAATGCTGGTTTATATATACAAATGTATATATTATTATGCCAGTTTAATAGGCATTATTTTAGTGAAGAGTGCACTTGTTTGTAAGATAAAGTGTTTTGTCCTATTTATAAACGTAAATGTGAAACGGGTAATATTCTTTTGCTGCAGCCCCAGTCCCATTAAGCTCGTTTATTTCACGCTGTATACGTTACACACATTTTTAAAACCATATCACGTTCCTCAGAAACTAGAAAATGAGAAAAATATTATGTCACGATGACTTCGAATTCTCGATTGGTTACTTCTTTCTTTCCTGTTGACTTACGTTTTACAAATTTATTTTCACGATAGGTATACGATGGACTCGTTTTAATTTACGTTTACTACCATAGCACATACAATTTGTTCAGGATTGATTACGTCATTTACACGTATTCGTACGTTTTTAGTCATATACGTTCGCAAACGTTTCAATACGATTTTTACCCAATTTACGTTATACATTACGTTTCACCTCGCTTTGTATCGATAAGACGGGCATACTACAGAATATTGAAAACGAAAAATCGTGTATGTTAAAGTATCGTTGCATGCTCTATTGTGCTAGACGTGTTAAAGTGCCACAATCTATGCTCCTCTGATGGATAAACGGTAGCAATCACCATGGTGATGTTTAACATCACGTTATCTTACTACCCTCATGTCTTGAGTGCTGAGAGATGCACTATTTTTGTGATATCAGTTTCACGTGTCTGTCAATCAAGCTTATAAATGGCAAGCTTTGTGTTTGCAAAAACAAAGAATCGACAGCAGGTGATAATTAATAGAAAAACTCAAATTCATAAAAAAATATTCAGCATTGGATCCATAATTGAATCATTTTTACTGGTTGTGTCACATTAGAGACAGGGGTTTAGCTTTGCAAAAACCTCTAGGAAATTGTCGTTTAATTCCACAATACACAGTCGTAGGAAATATACACCATAGCCAAATGATTTCAATCATCATTATTATTTAAGCGTTAATTGTATTAGATTATAATAGGTACATATAATATAAAGACTAGGTATCGTTCGTTTGTTGACAAACTCACATTTAGGTAAAATTTAGCTGTCCTGACCGCTAGCTGTACTGTTGTCAATAATGAAAACTAATAAAATAAAAAAATAACATTCTTTGTGATACGAAAACGTGTATACAAAGAGTTGACTTAGCGAGGTTGCTTTCATACACTAATTCCTGTACAGGTTTTAAAAGTTAGACTTAGTAAGACGTTTGCTACTGTCCAGTTTGTTTTGCACATAGAAGTATAGGGAAAAAAACCCTCTTCCATAGATTTTTTAAAAAGAAATTGCATGATCACAGCATATGATAACACAAACATTTAAGCGAAAAAAATTGGGGGTTGGCGAACTCGTTTTCGAGTCATCTGCCCTTGAATTTGATATTTTATCACGAAAGTCCACGTTATTTTTGGATAAACCCTCGTATGTTTTTACTGTTCACTGTATGTCGTCGGTATTTCAACTCGATAATTAGACCAGCTCTTCATTAATACCGATTTATTTGCCACCTAATAGCTTGGATTTACCATTCGTCTCTGTCACCGAACAACGTAGTATTGTAAGCATGGTTGAAACTGAACGAAAGATAGCAGCTTTGGACGTACATTTAGAGTACAATTAATATTTGTGTTATTCTAAAGTACCTTGGGTCAATTCGCTGTGATAAATCATATCTAAAATATACATACACTTTACATACATACATATACACATATTGCTGAATAAATAAATTGACATGTTTATTTAATGATGAATGTTCGGACCACATACAGTGTGACGGGAATCATTATAATGAATTCCACATGCACACTTAGTACTGAGTAAATGAATACACAATGCGTCCACATAATCGGTTTAAGATAATTATTGGCTCATTGGTGCGTTGAACATATCTTTAACATAGATATTGCTGCACTCAATTTAGCTAACACTTGTTATTGGTGTTAATAAAATACTTCCCGTGTTTAAAGTGTTAGATGTGTTACACTCAAATGCTTAATTTGTTCTACGGTCAAAATTTGTGCAGCAGAGTGCGTATACATGTACTTTCATGGTTTAAACATCTAGTTACAACAAACACACTTATAATTATTTCTTCAGTTATCTTAATATAAATTTCCCAATGTTGTTAGTTGACTTGCTTCTGTATCAGTCTTTTCAGATTTGTTCTCTCTTTTAGGGAGTAGCCCTTTTCTTAATATTAACACGGTCTTTGCAGATAGCCCATGTCCGTAGAATTCGTGAATAAGACGAGCAATAAATCCGTGGTAGGTGCCATAACTCATCAAATAAATCAAGTAAAACTCTTGAATTATTTATAAACTCGTCGGTCAGTTGCCCCTGGCTTAATTACTTAGAGTTCATTGATGTTATCGTTCTTAACAAGTTAATTGTTGAGATACGTAAACAACTGTCTTCGATCCTGAGAAAACTAAAATGTTTATTAGAATAATAATCTTGTCTGCTTATTCTAGAAATGTATATGATTTCTTTTACATCCAACATCGACAATGATTTTGTTGATTCAAACTGAAGAGAACCCCAAAACATAATTATTCGTAAGACCAGGATCTTCATGTCTGATGACTGATGAAACTCCCTTTTATACTGATTAATTCCTGACTAGTAATTGACTGGTTAATTTCTTTTTGATCTATATGTATTTATGAGCGGTTCTTAGAAGGCCTGATGATAGCATAATGTCTCAGATGATTTGTATAATTTGCAAAATCAAACAAAACTGACTGAGATAGTTCACCAAAGTTTCGTTGTATGTTGCCATTGCTATTTCCAGTTTTGTTATTTCATTGTTTTACACAAGCAGACAAAGAACTTGGTTGGAACATTCGACCTTCAAATAAGCTGTAAATTAGATAAAACTGAAAGATATAAGGCAGATATTGGTGACCTGCATGTCGATTGTGTGTGTGTGTGTGGGGGGGGGGGGGGGGGGGTTAGGTTCATTGTTTAGTCTTTGCTTAATTTACCCCCCACCAGTCATAAGACTTCGGGTAGAAAATCTTGGCATTTTTGATTGTATATTTCGTGCGCTGTTATCCAAATGACTGGATACCATTATACATTTTGCAACCTTATGATACATCTTAAACCAACGAAAAAGTAGAAAACCTGACCTGATAATATATCATATTGTAGATGAACTAAATGTTCCAAAAATCAAGCATTGTCCGTCATTTATTTGATAACAAAAGTTTTGGAAAGAAATGTAAAAATGCTTGTCCGAAAAATCGTAATTTTATGAATTCCAGCTCAATATACAACGTTTTGACCTAAAGATAATAATTATTATCATTAGCGATCATACTCTTGGTTGCAACCATCATCACGTTGGGGGTTCTATGCATCGCTATCTGAGACATTAAACATACTAGGATGACTAAGATGATATCATATTTAATAGTATAACATTTAAGCAGCTGTCGAATTGCAGTAAAACTAAATACGCATTCTGTTGAGACAAGAACCTCTGCTGAGAGCCATTTCATGTTTTTGTCGGTTATCTTTGAACTTACCTTCTGATGGTATCAACTGATAGAGCTTCAGTTCATCTAACAACCTGGATAAATTCAACATCATCATTGATCATATCTTAAATGGCTACAATAAAGATAAAAAATGTATCTAAACTTCTTAAGTACTCCAATTTCGATGACTGTCTGAAACTTTCATGAAAATCCAACCAGAATTAGGGCAGTTCTAAGATATTTGTGATTTAGAATTTCGATGTGGCGTTTGCGAATGTCTATGTGATTCGTAAATGTTTAAAACTTGGATTTAGTGTCCTCTATCGTAATGGCGATTGAAATTGGCAGAGAATTCTTGCAAGGTACTCATTCAGAAATTTAAGTTTTCTGTTTTTGTATGTTACCAAAATGTTACTGTGATGTTAGTTCTCGCCCTTAGAATCCATATAGAGAACGTGAAAGACAAAAGGGTGGATTCGTTGACAACACTTGTTTACTAGATACATTTATGGACATGTTTTGTCATTACAATTGATTTTTTTAGGTTTAGGACAGGACGATGGTCAATACACACCAAGTGATGATGCGATTCAAGGAGGGGGACAAGGTGCTGCCATGTTGAAAGGAAAAAATACTGGAGGCTTGGGGTTTGCGAACAGTATGAGGTTAGTCATTTTACTAATTTCTGATCCAATTCTAGTCTCCGTAGTAATTGTGCTCTGGTTCAAATACACATAAAGTCAAGTAAAAATCATTTTTAAAAGTCTGTACTTTCATCCTATTACAAACTACGGTATCTAACTAAAACGACTGAAATAGCTTCTCATGTAAGTACTAGTAGTTGATTGGTAAAGATTTACACTAAACTAGGGATCGAGTGGGTGAGGACCATTGTGAAGACTTTTTGTAGTGAAATATATATCTAATAATACAGGCAGTTGATATTTCATTTGACTGGTATTTAATATGAACTGCCTTTGAAATGTTAACTGTTGTTGTATATGTGTGAATACAGTAAATCCTAAAACGGACCTCATTAGTGACACATACGCTCACAGGTAACACATTAACTGTAAGCTAAAAAAGGGGATACTCTACAGGCACGTGTATTTCTGTTTCATTTCAGTTTTCCAGAGTCAGTTTGTACGGTATGCAGCGCCCTCTATATGATGTTTGTTGTTGTTGTTGGACTTGTACTTCCGGTTTCAGAGGTGTTCGTTACTGAACCATACCCGGCATTATTTGAGGTTGGTTGATATAACACTAAATGCCTTAAAATGTTTAAGTTTTCTTTAATTATAAACACTAGCACAGAAATACTAGTTCCATTTAAAAATTTGCTGGAGCGTTAACATCTGCATTGTATTGTTAGTATAGGTAGCTGAATACATGTTTGTCTATGATATTAAAATCCTAAGTATTCCTATTGTCAGTACTTTTATAAGCCTATGTAAATTACAGAACTCATAACAAAATCACAGGTATACTAAATTTGAATCTCTTATCATATCTTCAGGGGTTCTACATATATCTTTACGTGATGAGCATCGCTTTTCTAGTCTACGTTTATTCTTATTTACTGAGAATACAAACAATGCCTCTGAGCAGACGAGGTCGAACCATAGTGTCGTCTGTCCCAGTGCAAAACAGAAAGCGAAAAGATCTTACCGGATATCAAACTGGGAGCTTCTATCTACGCCTTGGAGCTGTTGGTATGTTTTGTTAATGTGGCTATAATACCCGATTCTGGGACGCGGGGTTCAGACCATTCTTTAGGCAGGAAGCGGGACTTAGTGGCGAAAGGGACGCGGGACTCACATTTTTTCTTAATGGGACGCGGGACTCGCTCCTTAAAATATGGAGGGACACGGAACTCAGTGGGAAAAATAAATAAAAGGGACGCAGGACCCGTGGGGAGGGGGTATTACACGTTACCCGTTAATGCCTGCATTTTTTTTGCAAACCGTTTCTCTTTATCTGCTAGTGAATGATCAGTTGCCCCCCTTTTTCCGATTTGTCTATTGTGCATAATTCTTTTGACGGAAACTGTAATTTTATCTAGCAATGTGCTTGAAACATCCATGCGTTCGTGCATTCGATAATCTTAAAACTATTCTTCTAAATAAATTCAAATTTTGACTAATAACATTGTTTTATTAAATAGCATCACTATTATCTTTTTACGATATTTTTCAGCATTTGGAATAGGAAGTATGATTAAAAATGGTCTTCATTTTGGAGAGTATTTTGAGATGACGTCATCGCCTCAATGTGACAATGTGCTTTACGCAATACGACCGATACTCCATCTTTGTTTCACGTTTACACAACTTTACTTCGTATTTCTCAATTCAAAGGTAAGCCATTGTCAATAATTGCTACCTTTGCATTTTTATAAAACGTTGAGCTGCTTGTACAATTCTAATCAAATGAAAAAAACTAAAATTTAAAATTTATTTTGTCGATTTATTTGTTATGGTCTTATACTTACTTCCAAACATGAAACTCATCTTCCATTATGACATTATACAGCATGGTCGTTTTGCTTAGCTTATCAAGCCTGCAACTATGAATATATTTTTGACATTGGGCAGAAAGCTTGGTATTATTCAAATACATCGTAATCTTTCAACTTATTATATTTGTCCTCTAAATACAATTGTATGCATGAATGTCACTATGACTAATTCTGCTGCTTATATCAACAATAGCACTGATGTAAAAAAATGTTCATCTCTTTGTTTGATAGATGATGACACATCGGTACAAATACCTTGCAAGGATTGGATTAATGCATATGATTGCAACTAACGTTTGTGTATGGTTGGAAGATGTAGTCAGAGAGACGTTACGTGAATTAGGAAGAGAGCCAACAGAAATTGCAATAGATAACTCCACAATGCTTGGATCTACGTATAAAACGAATTGTACGTGGAAATAATATCTTAATATAATCATAGTGTGGTTAAGCAAGGACCACAGTGGGAACAAAGGCTTACCCCCTTTGTTTATGTTGTTTGGTAATAAGTTGTATGACATGATTTATTACTCATGTTTTTTTATTTTACATTTTATTTATGTTTGTTACTATTATATGTACTGTGATATCGACATAAATCTACCTATCCAAATGTAAATATAGGAAAAGACGATTTAAGACCAAACCGACTCACAAAAGAAATGTTATTGTTTAGTCTAAATTTCCAATGGCTGATAAGGTTAGTGACAGGGATGAGAGGAGGAAATGAGTGCGGTATTTGGCAAAATCAAAAGAAGAAATATGCATTGTATATTGGGGTACCACCTTAAAAGGTCTAAAGCCAAATTTCGAATCATTTTACTGATTTTTCTTTCTTTCAGATCATGAGAACGTCATGGACACATACGACAATGTCAATTGCCAAGGTGATTCTCTAATGGGAGAGGTTGTGGAGACATCAAGCCCATACCTGTACCCGTGTAGTGTTTTATACAGTGTTATATGTGCCGGTAAGATAAAAAGACATGTTGTTTCATCAGGTGCTGTTTCACTTACAGCTTCATTATACAGTTGTACGAATGGTTATTTTGTTAGAATACCGTCTCCGCTTTTTTGCCATTGTGCCTTAATGTATACACATATGTACGATAAAAGTCTACACATTTCTACTAGTATGTTTAAACTAAAGAAACATAATGCTATTCCAGACAATACCATCGTATCTTTCTCTTTTCGTGATGTATAATTTCTATTCCAGTTTTAAATATATTGCTTTTGAATGGTCATTAAATCACGAATCATTAGCATGTAATGAGTTGATTCCACAGTTTTACTTACTGCAGGTATTTTATTCGTAATGTGGCTGAAACTGGGGCAACCGAGTACGAATCCGGACAACAGCTCGGATGAATCTGGATTACAGAGACGTTCTAATGTGAATTGCTCAAGCTCAAGTAGAGGATTGTTTCTTGGTATTATCATCTTTGTGGCTGCAGTCATTATATTGATTACATTTTTCGTGTTAGTGAGAACTGAAGAATTTATGGGAACTGCTGTAAGAATGGATCACCTTGGGGACGTTGCAATATTTGTCTTGACCATTATTTCAGTCATCCTTGCGTTTCACCGGACGCATGGACTGCGCTACGATGACCAAGATCAAGGTCCGGGTTTTGAAGACGTTTTAGTGCCGTTGTCTTTACTCGGTGTATTCATGTTGTGTATTTCAAACATTATTGCTGGCATTTTAACTGATGCGGAACATTACGGGCATTTGATAATTTTGTCAAACTGTCTTCGTTGTATCCAAGGATCAATTCAAACATTGTACCTTCTAAATACAATGAGAAAACGTGTCTGGAAGAGAGAACAAGAGGAAGCCAAAACAGGACGGGAATTTGTGACTTTCTTGTTGATTTGCAATATTGCATTATGGGGAATGAACATTTTTGAAGTTCAAAGGTCACAAGCGAATCCAGTGCAAGCAAACTTTTATGGAAACGTTGCCTGGAACATTATAACTCACATTTCGGTACCTTTTGCAATATTTTTTAGATTTCATTCAACTGTTTGCCTCGCGAACATTTGGAAACATGCTTGGAGAATGCAGCATTGATTGCACATATGTGGTTTTATACATCTTGTACATGGTTTGCTTTGTGCTGATAATTTTTACGTTAAAGACATTGAACAGCTACTATATAAGTGACCCCCCCAAAAAATCCTCATGAGGTCTTATCTCTTAATTGTTTGCACCATACCACAGTCAATTTGTACATTTGTGTAGTGTCTATATAGTAGTTTTACCACGTGGGCCACTACGAGCTGTTTTCTATAAGTGTATGTATCTGTATGATCATGTATTATTAATCTAGTCATTGTACTATTTTTCTCAACTTATTTATATTTTCATATTGTGTATGAATGGGACCATAAAATGATTGAATGTAACAGAAGTTGTCTTTCGTTCTTAATTTAAAATCGGTGTTATCTTAAAAGGCCATATAATAATACAATACTATTTTCATGCATTAGCCTTTCTAATTTAATAATTTGGCAATCGGAGGAGGTGCATGTTGATTGTTCAAGACGAAACAGAATATAAGCATGATTTCCATATTAAATATTTTGACTTACACACCTATTAACAAGCTGTATATTTCACCATTTAAGCTTACAAAAGGCGTCATAAATAGTTGGTTGAATATAAATATACCAGTCAAAGAAAGCGTTGCCAATAGCTACAAACCCGTCAACAAAGGGTATCCTTTGGAAAGACATATTGTGGCCTTTATCAACATTTTTCTTTATTCAGCAGTACTTTTGTTCTACATAACCGACGACGTTTATTTTAAGAATGACCTTTATTCACAGTTTGACCTTTATTCAGAGGTGATGCTAATACAAGTTTGACTGTACGTGTATATGATATAGAATCGTGTACCTAATTCCAAATGAATTTACTATCGAAGTTCAAACATAATTTTGCATACTGCCCCTTCAAAAATAAGTTTAATATAATTTATTCAAGTTGAACATAAAACATACACTATTCTGAACACAGCTGTTAATGAACTTCACATAATTATGTATTCATTATTATGAAATATAGATAAGGTTTCTATATATACATTAACTGTCTGCAAAGTGCACGAAAACTGGATAATACTAGACCGTCCTTGACACAAGTAATCAAGCTGACCAATTTATGGTTATCTTTATCACATCTCACAGCACAATGGTTGCTTAATGAGTTCAAATTCATGTTGACACTGAAAGGGAACTTTATGATGCCTTTAAGTAGTGCTTGTGTATATTCAGTTATTCTTCGTGTTTCTTTTACTTCCCTAATGTTTGCCCCATTGTCGAAACTTTTCTTTTTCACAATCTAATCTAAGTTCCATCTTGATTCGCGCACTCCGATTTCCCTTTTATGAACGTGGACCTTCATAATATGTAACACTCCAACTTATCTCGATCTTTTTTTAACAGGGTTGCTTGCAACCTTGTTCTTGGTTACTACCAGTTTTTCAACCTCACAGTATCAGTATCTAAAAATAGTAACAACTGGTTTCCCCTATCACAACCGATAAGAAGTTCTTCCATAAACGCTAAATAAATAGTTCCAATGAGAAGACGGCATTCAGTCTTATCTGGTTTACACTGTAAAAAAATCTACATGAAATGTCAAAATCATAATTATATGCAGTTTTCATGAAAATTTGATAAAAATAATCAACTAACTGCCTAAAACATGTAAATAAATTACTATTAGTTTCAGTGATAAATACGATATCGGACCTATGTCGGGCCAGTATCAAAAATTCGTGGCAGCTGCTGCGTGGGTTCATGTGTTTTGTACAACATCTGACCGACATCGGGCGGCCAACATGCTTCATTAGGTGTTCAAACTAGTAGTATCCAAATTATTCAAACAGTACTAGAATTAATAGCTTTATTGAAACATAATAACTAGTTAAGAATTGATAAATGTGTATATAAATAAATAAATATGAAAGGTACGATCTGCAGCGACTGGGAATCGAACCCGGATTGCCGGGTTACAAATCTAGTGCACTAAGCACTGGACCACGGTCGTGGCTGTGTGTGTGTGTGGCACTATGTAACTGACAATACAACTGTCTAACCTCAGGATCAAACCCTGTTCTTCCAGCGCTATCAGCGCTTTGATTTACTTTGTTTATACATTTGTTTTCACCAAAAACTGACAATCCTACAATGGCACACCACTACAAGGAGACAAGGTTGTGTGGCCAAAAGCTGATGCATGACTGTGCCCTGCCACATGATTTCGTAATCATGCATGAATACACGGAATTCTAGGCACGTAAATCGTTGGCACGCTCACCCTTTCTGTTTTAACATTTCTTAAACAACGCATAAGAGGACGCAATTTGAGAGGAGTCCAACATTGCACAAATGACACCCAGAAAAGAGAGTAGCATGAGGTATTATACTTTTATTTGGCTTTAAATTGCCAATACAGGACGTGTTCTAAATATGTTTTATGGCTCTCACACAGCACAATGTATCTCCTCTTGCGCATCTCTCTTGCTTTGAAATCATGTTTTCGTGTTCTTTACATCCAGGGTTATTGTGGCTTCCATGCATTGAAACTGTTTTCTCCCATGCTTTTTTCTATTCACTTAACATATCGTCAATTTGTGAACCGTTGTACTGTGTCGTACAAGTACATGATTAGTTAATGCCATGACCCAATTAATTGTATCATTACCTATCCCTTGTAAAAAATACCATTATCAGAGGCACATTTAGGTATAACATCCCCAAGTTCGTACTAACTCTTATCTATCGTATCTGCACAATACTACACAAAAATGTCAATGTTACAAAAATAATGTTGTCCAGTTATCGTTTTTTTTTTACAGTAAGCGTAGACTCGATTTAGACACGTTTTAATTTTTTTTGTAAGAGCTTACCAACTAGTACATTTTTCTTTATCAAATTACATGTAGTTAGATGTTGTGTAAAGTTCTGCATCTTTTTACCATGAGTTTTCATTGAAATGGATGTTCTCTTTTCTTAAATCTTTGAAAAAGGGATCCTTTCATAGACATCAATGCAAATTTAAAGGGACGATATAAAAATACACAATGACAATAAACTTAGTAGGCAATTATGCTGTTTTTTTTTGCAAAGGAAGCCTCAAATGGGTGATTTCAACATTTCAAAGACTTGCATCAGACCTTGGAGCATGATGGCACCACATGAGCATGTACCTACAAGATTAAAATATGTTCTGTTAAACCTGTAAACAAAGGTTAAAATGTGGCCTTTAGGTTAGTTTATTCTAAATAGTCAATGGCATATTTTCAAAGAATGGTCCTCATTCATAGGATTGCCTTTTTTCGGAGGTGGTCGCTAACACAGGCTTGACTGTATGTGTATAATAAAAACAAAGACAAGCGTTTTCAAATGTTAAATGGACTGAAATTGAAAATACATTTATACAGCTAGATGATATTTCTTTTTCACGATCTTTAAAGTTTTGTCATTAAGTCAACCACACTGCTGGCCATATGAAAGCCAATTAGTGTTACTTCATATTCAGTAAAGTGGGACTATTTGAAAGGCGTCAATGCAAATGTCGCCTTTTCAGTCTTCTCGAAATCCACAACGTGCACTGTGATTTTCTAGTCTTACACTTTGCCCTTTTATAATTATACTAACATACTGTCGTGAAATGGCACTTTTTGGGTTCCATACCTACCATATATCAAGAAGAATTGTGAACAAGATAAGGCTGTGATAAGCTGATTAAAGTCCCATCAGTCATTTATCAGAATTGTAACAAAGAGGAACATGGCTAATTTCTATACTGCAGCTCTGGTATTCATTGTTGTTTACATCGGCAATGGTTAGTATGTTTTCTTTTCTAGACGAATTATACCTACCAGTATTTGTTTATTATAGCTGTTTGCGAGTAGTTACTGTATTGTCTATTACTTGTTTGGCTAATCCTGGCCATTTGATTGGCTAATGGTGATTTCGGCGTTACCTGTCCTGTTTGACTGAATCTGTTCGTCTGCTCTGTTTTTGAAAATGTAGGCATCGTTCTATGATGTTAACGTGGCATAATATCGGGAACATCATTAGATGCAAGTTTAATGTGATTTTATCATATCAGACTATGGTGGATTTGGTAGTATTTAGGGTGTACTTTATTCCATTGATGTATGGTATGGTAATACCATGTACATATGAACTATACATGAAGGTATTCATTTGTCAAATACTCATGATTGTCAAAATATGTGTATTATCTATAACTTTTAAATATGTTATACTCTCCATAATGGAGGAATGAATAAAAGCAACTTCATACAAAAACTTAAACCAATGCTTCTTGTAATTCGTCTAACTACATGTATAACGTTTTGTTATAGTTGTTCATGTTATAAATACTGCAGATCTGTGACCAAAGGCTTTACAAGGAGTAAAAACATGGCAATATGCTCATATGACCTATACATGCGCCGTCTGTTTGGTCCAATGTGTCACTAAATGTCTGCTGAAGATCATTATTTGTTCACGTGTTGTCTCTACTTCCGGACGCTCGATATATTTTGATACTACATGTATAATCGTTGTTCTACTCATGTTTCTTTTTCATATAATTGGAGCAAATTGTGAGCTTAAGCATGAACAATAATCATACGTAAATGGTCACTTGACCAAAACAATTAGGTCGATAAACTGTTCATTTCTACCATTCCCTAAACATACCCTTCAAATCATTGTAACCTCTCACTGATAGATGATCGTGGTTTGGAGCCCAGCTAAATGTAGTTAGGTATGGTTTTGCATGCACCCCCTCAATTGTTCGGGAATTATAGAAGTTTACAAACTTTTAAGTTTTAAGTTAGCGGAAATGGATTCTTTGAGGAAGTGTTCATAACTTTTTGCCTTTTAAACTCTTCGACAGATTCAAGAAAAAAGAATCTTATCTGTAAAAGAATGCTTTTTTTTATTTTTGTACAGTTCATTGCTGTGAGAACAGTTGGGTTGGTCACGGCGATCGATGCTATTTGTTCAGCCATGATACAGAAAGTTGGATCGGTGCTTTGGTAAAAACAGCATTTTTTATACAGCATTTCGTTTTCGTATTTGATAAAAATTATACAAATACTAATTAGTTCGTGATAAACTTTTATCAGCAGACACTGGCCAACTAATTACACATGGTAATTTCCCATGCATTCGGCTTGTGTTATATATGTAAATGTATTCAAATTCATGATCCTATCTGTTACATATCATGTAACTGTCTTGTATAAACGTATTACAGACATTTAGATCTGCGAAAGTATCGAAACATCGAGAAGCAACAATTCATAATTCTTCTTTTGAAAAATCTTGGCATTTGCTCCTATTTTTTCGACTACAATCTGTATATTTAGAAAGTTTCAGATTCGTCGTCTAATTATTTTTTTCTATTTTCTAGCAAATGTGCCGGGAATTAGGTGCTCAACTTGTTGAAATAGAAACAGGCGAAGAGAATGGTTATCTAAAATCACAAGCTCAACTCTACGCTAGTACGTCTTCCTTATTGTCTTAAATTTATATTCGTGGGTCATTTCAAACACAATAATTGTCTATTGTGTTAAAGTAACTAACCAAATGAAAGTTACCAGTACTCTCCAGAAATACGCATTCGTAGGACATTTCAATCATAGTAGCTATCTATTGTGTTAAAAGTATGTAACCAAAATGACAGCTATGAACCTTTCCCAGAAACCTGTAATTATAATGCATCTCATTTTTGTTTTGTTCATAAATTCTCTTCATGAACCGTCTATATTGTCTTTAAGGTACCATTCCTACATCGCGAACTGTAGTATTACTCAGTGAAACAGAGTACGTTGATCAGAAGGAGTTAATAAGAAACAATTTTCAAAATTACAATATACAGGTTCAGACGTTCATTTTAATTGATGAAGAAATTCAATTTTGCAGAAGATCAGTTTTGGATTGCTTTGAATGACGTAAGCGAGGAGAATACCTGGGTGTGGATGAACAGCAAGACGAAACTGAATTCTACAGGTTTTAGTGACTGGTTCCCAGGCCAACCGGACAATCACGGCTTGGATCAGAATTGTGCCGCCTTCTACATCAATCGAGCTCACCATACACCATCATGGCAGTGGAGCGACACGGCCTGTTACGCCCGCAATCACTATATCTGCGAGATGTCCTCCTCGTAAGCTTTTAATAAACAGGCATAGCGTCTAGTCAAAGATCACAATTACTAGCAATATATACAGAACATAAATCAGATTTTCAGGAAATGATAATCAGAAAAATAATAATCTTTATACACAGACTACAAACACAACTTACCACAATGTCGGACCAGACCAACGTACGCAGATTTTCAGTAGCAAAATTTTACAAAACGATGATAATTGGCTCTCAGCAACCTTGACCAACTATAAAGACCCACACAGTTAATACACAGCTTCACTATCTACAAATTATGTACAGTTTACATTTGGATTAATATAATATCGCTTTATGTATTCTAAACAGTACGGAATACACCAACAGTCAAACAACACCGTAATATGTATTCTTAAAGGCGTGGCATACCCCAATACCAAACAACATCGCAGTATGTACTCTAAAGCTGAAGAAATTGCTGCGTACAATTGCAGTTTCTCACAATCAACACGGCTTACCAAAGCAAACCAGCCATACTACAGCACAGTACACTAACCAAACACCACACTTAACAAGTTTCAACAACAAGGCAAACACCGCAAAACAACCAAACCGGTAAAGGATAGTAATTCTGATACACTGATGTCATTAAGATGATTATATTTCTAGTTTTCCATCAATAATTATGTATAGTTTATCTCATCTGCTAAAGGTTTTATAATAATTGTAACGGTCGTTGGTGAAGATGCTTCTGTTCAATTGCAGTACATGAAGTTTGACTTAGATTCCTTTAGTTTCATGTTTGATATACATGTATTGTAATGATAAAACCGATATAAAAATGCGTAAATACTTGCCTGTCAGCAACATCATTTTGGATACTGTAGTCAATGTCGTCGACAAAGATTTGTTAAGAAATAACCATTTTGATAGTAGTTACATAACAATAATATTTTCTTTCAGAGTTGGAGAAATCATTGGCTAAACTGACCAAATCATATTTCCATTTCACACCGAGTTAAATGTTAAAAGCACTAATAAAATCATTTTGATGGTAGAAACAAATAGTTTACTTAAAAATGCTCATTGTTTGCGATGTGGACGTCTATTTTTAGATTGTTACTTCTACTTATTTGCCGTTCTGAGAGTTTGTCATTTTCGCTCCCGATTCTTCTTTGTTTGTTTGTTTTTGTTAATGCATGCAAAATATATGTACATACCAAAGACAAGTACCGATTTCAACAAATAAATTACTAAAATACTCGCACAAATGCATACAAATGATAAACTACATGTTAAAAAGAACTTTGAAGAAGACGGCAGGTGACACATAATCAAATGACTGGTACCTCTGTGAAATTTGAAATAATCCATGTTTAATCAAAGCTCTGAAGGTTCTGATGTTGTTTGGAACTACAAATCAGTCAAAAGTTGATTTCTATGTAGGGTAAGTTTTGGAAAACGAACGATAGTTCGCGCATGAATTTAATGCAGACATAAGTACTACGAACGCTTTTCTACACCCGCTATGCAGTTGTTACAGTTGTTCCCGTTCCATGTGCTTTCAGTACTTGGATTTATGTTTCCCATCTGATCACCAAAAGTAGTTCAGCAATTAGCATAATATTATATATAGTTTACATTACCTGCCTCTTTGAATACTCAACTTATGCAGAATGTAATATATCATACATGAAGACATGCTCGAAGAAAAAGGTTAAACGTTATAAGCATTAAATTAATCGATTGAAACTTCCCGATGAATCACTTTTTTAAATATCTGGCTGACTCACAGTTATCATCGCATCGTCCATGAATTCTATGATGACTTCTATACGTTTACAATAGAAGCTAGGAACCAGACTAAATTAGCATATACATCGCGAGAATTATGACGTCATCCGTCCTTGAAATGCGTGTACTAATTATTGTAGTAACCCGAGGGAGAGCATTGTTTAGATTTTTTACGACTGATTTGTATTGCTCGTTTACGATATTGCATAGCCATATAATTTTGACTTAAATGCACGAAATATTTGAATTTGTATTAACCATTGAATTGAAATATCGGAACTATATTCTTAGGCGGAAGCTAGGTTAATGGAAGCTCTTCGGTATGTAGGAAAAGTGAAAAGTGAGCGATTTTCGAAATACGGTAATAACTTTATTGTTCGAACCGAACAACAAAAATGCAACAACGGCCAATTTCATACAAAATGGAATTCGTTGATAGGGAAAATCTTTGACACTTTTACCCATCTTTTTTTATAAAATTGTATACTTCAATCAAATTCACAGAACAGACTATATAAGCTATTCCAAGCTCTGCGCCAACAAGTACCCTCGTATTTACACAGCATCACACTGGGTTAGTCTAAGGTATTTCAGTATATGTGGTCGTCTGAAACCATTCACTGAACAATCTTTATAATGCTGATCAATGATCAGTTTTGATTAAAAAAAGAGGAAACATTTTAAAACGCAGTAGCTACAAATTAACATTACGAACTAATTGTAATAACTTAGAATTAAGCTCATTTGCATTTGACGAAAAGTTCAAGGAATCTCATTGCGTATGAATCTCACTTTTCCTGGTGGTTATTCTAGCTGATTAAATGAGGAAAGCTCGAGGCCATTAGAAAAGCAATTATCCGAATTAGATAAAATGTATTCCTTAAATACGCTTCGGTGACATCGACTGAACATTATCTTAGAACGGACCCCTACACGGTACATATCTGATATATGCCAACTTATTGGAATTGGTTGTGTTCGTCAATATTATGATTTTCTTTCAACGGGTTGTGTTCAATGGGAAGTCATCATTTATGTTTTCAGAAGTGGCGTTGTCATTGGCTGAACACGAATAATACACACGGTCCATTTTCACGTAAAATTCAAATGGGAAAAGTTTGGTAAATACAAAATAAATATATACAATGCTAATGTTACTTTGTTCTTGAAATCGCGCCACAGTCAGTTTTCTACAAAAAATGTTGCAGATTGTGCTACAGATGTTTCATTTGTATCTTTCAATATAGGAACATCTTGAGAAAATATTGGTTTGTCATGTCATGTATTGGTTTTTATTTACAAACAAATCATACATAGTCGTCTCTATATAGAGAACATTCCTATGATCATAGCATATATGATCAAACCATACAAGAATGGAGTTATCAGTGTTGTTCTTTCTCATTTTCATATCAATAACAAGATTATAAAATAAACAATTTTAAAAGAGATATCCCAAGTATAGTTCAAGTTTTAGGTAGGTAACTATTTAAAATAAATAAATAATAAATAAAAATAAACATACATTCCTCTGACCTCACCAGATCCAAATAACAAACAAACTTAGTTAATATCGTATATTTGTAAGTAGCACTTGGGCAATGCTTGCGACGTACAACCATTTACATAATACACATACACTATATACACTTCTTATATACACCATATACATGTACATGTTTTTCCCTTAAACTCCACATAGTTCAGTACAAACAATCAAGGATTCCTTAAGCATCTTTACAACATAACAATAAATATAAGTCTCATAAGCATAAGTGCCCAAATCTGAAAGAAATCAATTTCCATTGGTCAAAACAACATTCATTAGCCAACCAAGTTACTTGTTATCAAGTTACATAGCAACCACCGTGCTATGGATTAAACAACCCGTACCATGGATCTTAACCACTCATAGGAAAGAATGTTCTTACTAATTCTTAAAATCAAACGTCAGAAAATATATTATATGTAATAATTTAAACAAGTGCCACTTGCTTTGTTCGAACCCCTCACATCTGCTTCGTGGAAAATGTACATGACGCTTTACCTAATGCACCACGACTCTGATGAACATTTTTTGTACGGATTTAACATGCTTTTGACCATGGAATACGATGATTACCTTTGCAATATTCGACATTGACTATGGGGTTATCGGTTATTTTTTCGGACCCAAGATGCTGATAATGGTCATTTAATTGACATGCACGTGTTGGATATTATGTTTCACTTTAATGATTTATTTTTTAAAATTTTATGTTTTTATTATATTTTTCCTTTAAACTTTCTCATCTTTGAAGATAACATTTTAGATAAGTAGACGGCCTTACAAAGAGATGTCTACCATCAAACAAGCTTTACATTATCTCTTTTTTAATGACTTCTTTAAACAAATATTTAGAACTCACCATGTATATAATTCATTGTCGTAAGACCTGTGCTTGCTAAAAGGTAGTACCATCTAGTAACTACAGCTTTTTAGTTTTTTAGATTCACTCTAAAGAGGTGATATCTTATTACCAACCTAAGGCTTAGGCTAGTGTTAAAAGGTCATGCATGGCTTCCACATACACGACTGACACAGTTTCTTTTCTGCCGATCCTAAATTGTTATCGATGTAGGTCATTCAAGTTTTCTTGTCGATATATTCATTTCATATGAACTGCATGTATTTTACCGAACTCAACATTATATTTGAACAAGAGTGGCAGGTCACAAAATACGCCCGTCAAGGGGCATAACTCAGAAGTACCTGGGCCGATTGGGCTGGTCATCGAACTTGACCGGATCTCATGGTCATAACATTTTCATCAAGTTTGGCGAGGATGCGAATAAAACTGTTGGAATTAGAGAGCGGACAACGTTTGTGGACGCCGCCAGTCGCGCCCGCCCCTCGCCCACAGTGGTTGGAACATAATTCGACCCGTTTTTCAAACGGGCGTATAAAAAGGGTTTGCCGACTTGCAGACTCTGTAGTTTTGAGACGTAATTGGAAACATGGCATGTATGGTCAATCGATGACAGGTGTAGACATTGGAAGAGTTTGTGAATCTAGTAAAACACAAATATAAGTAACACATTGTGTCGTAAAAGGGCTTTATTAAAGTCAGTAATATTCTCATGACAAGACACTAAAAACAATCATATAATCTTGACCAGGAACATTATCTTTTTTTATTTTATGTTAGCGGAAATTTATGTTGTGGCACAATGATGATTAATTTAAGAATTGTCTGAACGTCCCATAGAAGTGATTTATCACAATTTTGATTCGTGCGTTGCCTTTGGGTCCACAATCAAACTACCGAGCCAATTATTCTGTAAAGAAAATCATTGGAACCGGGCGAGAGGTGTATCGGTACTTCACAGCGGGCTCGATAAAGAACAAGGAAAGAACTATTTGAAATAAGAGTAGAACTACAAATGCCCGGTTTTCCTGTATCTTCTCTCTCTCTCTCGCTGGGGCGGCCCTGAGATGACCATAGTTGTCGAATGGGCTGTAAACAGCAGATAAACAAGCAATGATTTAGTTCTTAATGCTTTTTATTTGATAAGAAATCTAACTCTAAGTGAAGTATGCAATCGTCAAAATTTTGAATTCTGGACAGACAGTTTTATTTACACCGAATACATTTTACGCCAACGCATGTACTGCTCCGAATATAGTTAGATATTTACATAAATTTGTCTGTGAATGTCTTCATATGGCAGTTTTTATCTAAAAAGCAGTTCACGGAAAACAACATAAACTGACATGTTTTATTTCGGCGTAGGCTATTTGTATTGAAAACCTTATTGAAATAGACGTGAAAGACGTAAATGTTCCACACTGTGTCATTTGTTTAGAGATAAGATCTGATAACAAAGGTTATATATATGATAGTTTGACCGACGTCTCACTTGTTAACAGACATTTCGTGAAAGAAGATCATGGCTAACCTTTACTCTGCGGTTTTTGTATTACTGGTTGCTTACTTTGGCAATGGTCAGTACGATTTGTTAATATTATATGCCAACTTTTGAATGTTAATAAATACTATATTTTTGTTAACTTTTGTATTTGGAAGGATACTAATCGTCAGTCTGAAAGTATTCGCATGACATGTACATTTTTTACTTTAAGTATAAGATAAGAAAAATAGTGATCTAAGAATGTAGAATCGTGGCAAGCATAATCAGGCAATTGTTTTTCATTGAGTATCCTTCGTAATCCGAATTAACAGTTCGTAATTTAAGCGATAATCTAGTAGGAAACCTGTTTGAATGTGTATTTGATGAAAGAATTTGTTTTAATGCATGGTCAGGATAAATTATATCAATATGTATTTATTAAACAATATTTTTATTCTTCTAGTATATTGCTGTGACAACAGTTGGGTGGAACATAATGGCATGTGCTATCTATTTAGTCATGACACAGAAAATTGGATCGGTGCTTTTGTATGTTTTCTAATTATCTTATTGTTCAGATCAATGAAGTTAAACAATGGCTTACATTACAAGGACATTTTACATGATCAGTTAAGATTGCTCAGTACTGACCTGTTGATAACCAGATGTCACTTGTTTTGGCAATAGGCATCCAAAGAAAATGGTTTTAATTCAAGACCCTCGCCTAGTTTTGTTTGTTTTAACTCACTATTAGATTGCAACAATATAAGCATTGCTTAATAATTTGTATAACCATTCTTTAAATGTTGAACTATGCTCAATGAAGGCAATTCTAACAGCTGTGATAAACGGTTACAATATAATGTCCTTTGTGTCGCCTCTGTGCTGAACATTAATATCACAAGAGGTTAATCAATTATTTCTTTATGATATACCAGCAAATGTGTAAGTTACTTGGTGCTCAACTTGTGGAAATTGAAACAACAGAAGAGAACGCTTACCTAGAATCTCAAGCCCAAATATATGCCAGTAAGTTTCATTATGTTAAACACAGCGATATTTGAAATATATATAGCTTTTAAGTATATTGATTCATTTCCCGCCCATATAGGATGATCTCAGAGGAGATGATAAACGAACTCATGATTTCATCCAGATCGAAACAACGAGACCAATTAAAATCAAGGCAAAATGGTTACTAATACAACTGACTTTCTTTAGTATTGTATGAACATGAAAAATAAAGTTCTTAACGCGCCATTTTCTCGAAACATTCACAAAACTGTTGAATGATCCACTCTGTGACCAAATGCATGCTAATACCAAAACGACTTTTTTGATAAGGTAGAGAAAACTATGTATGACATTATAATGGTGTTATATTGTATTAATTACATGCTCCTGTTTCGTAAAACATAGCCAGTCTCATGATAAAACTTCAAACATTTGTCCTCCACCATGCATACTAAGAAGTTAGTAACACGGCTAGTACTGGTACATAATCCAGGGGCTATGGCTAATTTAAGTTCCGCAAGCACCGATTTATATTTCGAAAAAAAGGAAACATATTCAGTCCTTTGACCATTTTTGCAGAAGATCATTTTTGGATTGCATTAAGTGATGTCAATGAGGAAAGCACATGGGTATGGATGAATAGCAATAAGGCACTTACTTCAGAGGTTTTTAGTGACTGGTTTCCAGGACAACCAGACAATCTTCACGCTGATCAAAACTGTGGAGCGTTTTACATTAATGCTAAACACCAGTCTCCATCATGGCAATGGAACGACGTTGCCTGCTATACTCGCAATCATTATATTTGCGAAAAGCCGAACTCGTAAGTTCATTACATTATCATAGCAATACGAACACTATTATATGCATGCACAGCGTTAGTTTTTTTCAACATATCTTTGCAGCTTCATGGTAAAAACATACATTTGTTTGCAACTTGATTAGAAACCATTTGTAGGCACACGATTAGTCCCCGAATTGCACTACGTTGTTTCTTTATATAAAAGGGTCATGCCCTGGAACTGCTGTGTCTTGGTTTCCATACATGAAAAATGCGTTTATCGCATGTAAAACCAATAATTACCGAAAAGTCAAAGAAGAATGTGCGTTCAGAATGACTGTAACGCACATGTCGGTATTTGTATGTCGATTTGAATAAAAGGCTGCCAGTCTTTTATTGACGACAACGATATTTCAAATTCGTCTAAGAATTTAACTGATCGCGCAGTGCCCTTCAATGCAGCGTGACAGAAAGCAAATACACCCATCCCTCCTAATTAAAGTCAATATAGTAGACTAGATAATCATACAGGATTAACAATCAGCTGTTATGTAATGTATCATTATCATTTACATTTTCAGAAGTGGTGCTGTAATTGGCTAAACAAGATCAGTTATTAATACCTGCAGTACGTCAAAATTATGTGTCAAAAGCATTATTAAGATAAAATAAAGATATCAAATGCACTTGTTGTATTACTTTGTAGAATAATAGTACATTGTAATAATGATGAAAATTGAACAATGCTGTCTTAATTACTCCAACTATGTATTTATATACTATCATTTGACAAGGATCACTTACGCAATATTTGATTAGTTCTTACTTTAAAATATACTGAACAGAACAAAAAATGAAGAAAGTTCCGTTGTGTTTAAGAACTGATATTTGTAAAATTGAATAGAATGGGTAAATAATGATTACATGTAAATACTGCAAGAGTATTTCAATGTGTTTTTAAATGTTAAATTCTTTTGCTCTGCATTTACTGAATAATGATATGTTTGATTAGATGTGGTAGGGTCGTAGACCACAGTAACACGTAATAAGTATTTGGTAAAGCCACTTTCAGCATCAAGTACTGCCTTGCATCGTTGGCGCATAGAACCGACAAGTGTGTTGATTTCGGCCTGTGGAATGTTATTCCACTGTTGGATTAATGTCTGAGTTAGTTCCTTATTGTTCGACGGTGGAAAAGGGCTTTTTAACAAGTTGGTCTAAATTATCCAATAGATGCTAGATGGAATTAAGATCTGGGCATTTGGCTGGTCAATCATTAAGGAATGCAAAATTATTCGCTCTGATGAGATTCACAGTATCTATAGCTGTATGGTTTGTTGTATTAATCTGTTTAAACAGAGTGGTGTTGGTATTATTTTGAAACAGAGGTACGGTGCGGCTCACAAGTATCTCATTTTGGTAACGCTGGACATTAAAATTTCCATCGATCACGACAAGAGGTGTGCGATAACTATGCGAAATGCCCGCCCAAATCAAGACGATGATAACGTAGACCGCCCTCGCGCAGGGGATTGCTTACAATTTGATAAAATATTCAGTTGTTGTGTATACCAGGAATGTTAGCTGCAGTGGCAGTTTGAAAACGATTGCGTAGGTGTGTGTGTATAATATAGCTGTCGTGACCAGGTGTTGTGACGTACAGACGTCCACTTCGTGGTACATCTTCCGTACGCTCCGTTACTTGAAAACATTGCCTAAGACTTCGAATGGCGCGGCTAGAACAGCTAACAACCATAGCAACATGATATGTCGCCATACCAGCAGTGATCATACCAATGGCACGTTGACGTAAATTTGACGGAATTCTTGGCACAATAAAAATAAAATAAAACGTAATAGAATTCTAAATTTTCAACGGCTTTTTCGTGTTTACCACACAATCTATAAAATCAGACTAAAAGATTTGGTTTTATACACAGTATACACTGGTCCGTGCATACAATAGAAAATCGCGATGGCGTCGTGTCAATACACATCCAACGTAAGGACGACGGCTTTTACTTTCACGAAATCTTTTTATAACATTAAAAACATACGGGCACAAATCGGAAGTTTCTTTCAGTATATAATTATAATATTTATACAGAAATGTTTCTACGGACATCATTTGTTTAATTTTTGCACTGTTATAATTATAATACTTGAATGACTAAATGAAATCAAACCTAATAAACAGTGTATTAAAATTACACAGCCATCACAACATTACTAGTAATTTCGCATGTGATCATTGTCCTTATTGCGTAGTACAAATGTATATAATTATAAAACACTTAATGAAAGCACTCGATGTCGTATCGAGAAACAGTCTATCTTTATAGATATATAAAGGCTGTATTGTAAAACATAAGCATAAGACTCACAATATCCTAGATTTTGTCTTCTTGTCAAAGATGCATCAGGCAATTATCGTACAGTTCCCTGTACACTTGTAAGTAAATATTAAAATGAAATGGTATAATATTTCATAATTATATATACATGTATAAATCAGTTTTCAAAAATTTAGAAATTTCAGCAGGTCCAGAACTGGAGGGATTTTTGGATTTTCGTGATAAAAGAAATTCGTTAAAAAGTGGTCTTGTGATACCTCATATTGTTTGTTTCATTGATAGAAATGCTAAAATGTACATATAAATCAGTTTTATGAAATTTTATTTTTTCTCAAAATTTAGAAATTTCAGCATATCCCGACCTGGAGGGATTTTCGTGAAAAAAAAATTCGTTCAAAAGTGATCTTGTGATACTCGTATTGTTCGTTTCATTGATACAAATGCTAAAATGTACATATAAATCAGTTTTAGGAAATTTTATTTTTTCTCAAAATTTAGAAATTTCCGCAGGTCCCGACCTGGAGGGATTTTCGTGAAAAAGAAATTCGTTAAAAGTGGTCTTGTGATACCTCATATTGTTTGTTTCATTGATAGAAATGCTAAAATGTACATATAAATCAGTTTTAATAAAAAAATTTTTTTCTCAAAATTTGGAAATTTCAGCAGGTCCCGACCTGGAGGGATTTTTTGGATTTTCGAGATAAAAGAAATTCGTTCAAAATCAAAAGTGATCTTGTGATACCTCATATTGTTTGTTTCATTCATAGAAATGCTGAAATGTACATATAAATCAGTTTTAAGAAATTTTATTTTTTCTCAAAATTTGGAAATTTCCGCAGGTCCCGACCTGGAAGGATTTTTGGATTTTCGTGATGAAAGAAATTCGTTCAAAAGTGGTCTTGTGATACCTCATATTGTTTGTTTCATTGATACAAATGCTAAAATGTACATATAAATCAGTTTTAAGAAATTTTATTTTTTCTCTCAAAAATTTAGAAATTTCAGCAGGTCCAGAACTGGAGGGATTTTTGGATTTTCGTGATAAAAGAAATTCGTTAAAAAGTGGTCTTGTGATACCTCATATTGTTTGTTTCATTGATAGAAATGCTAAAATGTACATATAAATCAGTTTTATGAAATTTTATTTTTTCTCACAATTTAGAAATTTCAGCAGATCCCGACCTGGAGGGATTTTCGTGAAAAAAAAATTCGTTCAAAAGTGATCTTGTGATACTCGTATTGTTCGTTTCATTGATACAAATGCTAAAATGTACATATAAATCAGTTTTAGGAAATTTTATTTTTTCTCAAAATTTAGAAATTTCAGCAGGTCCCGACCTGGAGGGATTTTCGTGAAAAAGAAATTCGTTAAAAGTGGTCTTGTGATACCTCATATTGTTTGTTTCATTGATAGAAATGCTAAAATGTACATATAAATCAGTTTTATGAAATTTTATTTTTTCTCAAAATTTAGAAATTTCAGCAGATCCCGACCTGGAGGGATTTTCGTGAAAAAAAAATTCGTTCAAAAGTGATCTTGTGATACTCGTATTGTTCGTTTCATTGATACAAATGCTAAAATGTACATATAAATCAGTTTTAGGAAATTTTATTTTTTCTCAAAATTTAGAAATTTCAGCAGGTCCCGACCTGGAGGGATTTTCGTGAAAAAGAAATTCGTTAAAAAGTGGTCTTGTGATACCTAATATTGTTTGCTTCATTGATACAAATGCTAAAATGTACATATAAATCAGTTTTAAGAAATTTTATTTTTTCTCAAAATTTGGAAATTTCATCAGGTCCGACCTGGAGGTATTTTTGGATTTTCGTGACGAAAAATTTCGTTCAAAAGTGGTCTTGTTATACCTCATATGGTTTGTTTCGTTGATACAAATGCTAAAATGTACATATAAATCAGTTTTAAGAAATTTTATTTTTTCTCAAAATTTGGAAATTTCCGCAGGTCCCGACCTGGAGGGATTTTTGGATTTTCGTGATAAAAGAAATTCGTTCAAAATTAAAAGTGATCTTGTGATACCCCATATTGTTTGTTTCATAGATACAAATGCTAAAATGTACATATAAATCAGTTTTAAGAAATTTTATTTTTTCTCAAAATTTGGAAATTTCAGCAGGTCCCGACCTGGAGGGATTTTTGGATTTTCGAGATAAAAGAAATTCGTTCAAAAGTGATCTTGTGATACCTCATATTGTTTGTTTCATAGATACAAATGCTTAAATGTACATATAAATCAGTTTTAAGAAATTTTATTTTTTCTCAAAATTTGGAAATTTCAGCAGGTCCCGACCTGGAGGGATTTTTGGATTTTCGAGATAAAGAAATTCGTTCAAAAGTGATCTTGTGATACCTCATATTGTTTGTTTCATTGATACAAATTCTTAAATGTACATATAAATCAGTTTTAAGAAATTTTACTTTTTCTTAAAATTTGGAAATTTCCGCAGGTCCCGACCTGGAGGGATTTTTGGATTTTCGTGATAAAAGAAATTCGTTCAAAAGTGATCTTGTGATACCTCATATTGTTTGTTTCATAGATACAAATGCTAAAATGTACATATAAATCAGTTTTAAGAAATTTTATTTTTTCTCAAAATTTGGAAATTTCCGCAGGTCCCGACCTGGAGGGATTTTTGGATTTTCGTGATAAAAGAAATTCGTTCAAAAGTGGTCTCGTGATACCTCATATTGTTTGTTTCATAGATACAAATGCTTAAATGTACATATAAATCAGTTTTAAGAAATTTAATTTTTTCTCAAAATTTAGAAATTTCAGCAGGTCCCGACCTGGAGGGATTTTTGGATTTTCGTAATAAAAGAAATTTATTCAAAAATGATCTTGTGATACCTCATATCGTTTGTTTCATAGATACAAATGCTTAAATGTACATATAAATCAGTTTTAAGAAATTTTATTTTTTCTCAAAATTTGGAAATTTCAGCAGGTCCCGACCTGGAGGGATTTTTGGATTTTCGTGATAAAAGAAATTCGTTCAAAAGTGATCTTGTGATACCTCATATTGTTTGTTTCATTGATAGAAATGCTAAAATGTACATATAAATCAGTTTTAAGAAATTTTACTTTTTCTCAAAATTTGGAAATTTCAGCAGGGTCCGACCTGGAGGGATTTTTTGGATTTTCGAGATAAAAGAAATTCGTTCAAAAGTGATCTTGTGATACCTCATATTGTTTGTTTCATAGATACAAATGCTTAAATGTACATATAAATCAGTTTAAAGAAATTTTATTTTTTCTCAAAATTTGGAAATTTCAGCAGGTCCTGACCTGGAGGGATTTTTGGATTTTCGTGATAAAAGAAATTCGTTCAAAAGTGATATTGTGATACCTCATATTGTTTGTTTCATAGATACAAATGCTTAAATGTACATATAAATCAGTTTTAAGAAATTTTATTTTTTCTCAAAATTTGGAAATTTCAGCAGGTCCTGACCTGGAGGGATTTTTGGATTTTCGTGATAAAAGAAATTCGTTCAAAAGTGATCTTGTGATACCTCATATTGTTTGTTTCATAGATACAAATGCTTAAATGTACATATAAATCAGTTTTAATAAATTTTACTTTTTCTTAAAATTTGGAAATTTCCGCAGGTCCCGACCTGGAGGGATTTTTGGATTTTCGTGATAAAAGAAATTCGTTCAAAAGTGATCTTGTGATACCTCATATTGTTTGTTTCATAGATACAAATGCTAAAATGTACATATCAATCAGTTTTAAGAAATTTTACTTTTTCTCAAAATTTGGAAATTTCCGCAGGTCCCGACCTGGAGGGATTTTTGGATTTTCGTGATAAAAGAAATTCGTTCAAAAGTGATCTTGTGATACCTCATATTGTTTGTTTCATAGATACAAATGCTAAAATGTACATATAAATCAGTTTTAAGAAATTTTATTTTTTCTCAAAATTTGGAAATTTCAGCAGGTCCCGACCTGGAGGTATTTTTGGATTTTCGTGAAATAAGAAATTCGTTCAAAAGGGATCTTGTGAAACCTCATATTGTTTGTTTCATTGATAGAAATGCTTAAATGTACATATAAATCAGTTTTAAGAAATTTTATTTTTTCACAAAATTTGGAAATTTCAGCAGGTTCCGACCTGGAAGGATTTTTGGATTTTCGTGATAAAAGAAATTCGTTCAAAAATGATCTTGTGATACCTCATATTGTTTGTTTCATTGATACAAATTCTTAAATGTACATATAAATCAGTTTTAAGAAATTTTACTTTTTCTTAAAATTTGGAAATTTCCGCAGGTCCCTACCTGGAGGGATTTTTGGATTTTCGTGATAAAAGAAATTCGTTCAAAAGTGATCTTGTGATACCTCATATTGTTTGTTTCATAGACACAAATGCTAAAATGTACATATAAATCAGTTTTAAGAAATTTTATTTTTTCTCAAAATTTGGAAATTTCCGCAGGTCCCGACCTGGAGGGATTTTTGGATTTTCGTGATAAAAGAAATTCGTTCAAAAGTGGTCTCGTGATACCTCATATTGTTTGTTTCATAGATACAAATGCTTAAATGTACATATAAATCAGTTTTAAGAAATTTAATTTTTTCTCAAAATTTAGAAATTTCAGCAGGTCCCGACCTGGAGGGATTTTTGGATTTTCGTAATAAAAGAAATTTATTCAAAAATGATCTTGTGATACCTCATATCGTTTGTTTCATAGATACAAATGCTTAAATGTACATATAAATCAGTTTTAAGAAATTTTACTTTTTCTCAAAATTTGGAAATTTCAGCAGGGTCCGACCTGGAGGGATTTTTTGGATTTTCGAGATAAAAGAAATTCGTTCAAAAGTGATCTTGTGATACCTCATATTGTTTGTTTCATAGAAACAAATGCTTAAATGTACATATAAATCAGTTTAAAGAAATTTTATTTTTTCTCAAAATTTGGAAATTTCAGCAGGTCCTGACCTGGAGGGATTTTTGGATTTTCGTGATAAAAGAAATTCGTTCAAAAGTGATATTGTGATACCTCATATTGTTTGTTTCATAGATACAAATGCTAAAATGTACATATAAATCAGTTTTAAGAAATTTTATTTTTTCTCAAAATTTGGAAATTTCAGCAGGTCCTGACCTGGAGGGATTTTTGGATTTTCGTGATAAAAGAAATTCGTTCAAAAGTGATCTTGTGATACCTCATATTGTTTGTTTCATAGATACAAATGCTTAAATGTACATATAAATCAGTTTTAATAAATTTTACTTTTTCTTAAAATTTGGAAATTTCCGCAGGTCCCGACCTGGAGGGATTTTTGGATTTTCGTGATAAAAGAAATTCGTTCAAAAGTGATCTTGTGATACCTCATATTGTTTGTTTCATAGATACAAATGCTAAAATGTACATATCAATCAGTTTTAAGAAATTTTATTTTTTCTCAAAATTTGGAAATTTCCGCAGGTCCCGACCTGGAGGGATTTTTGGATTTTCGTGATAAAAGAAATTCGTTCAAAAGTGATCTTGTGATACCTCATATTGTTTGTTTCATAGATACAAATGCTAAAATGTACATATAAATCAGTTTTAAGAAATTTTATTTTTTCTCAAAATTTGGAAATTTCAGCAGGTCCCGACCTGGAGGTATTTTTGGATTTTCGTGAAATAAGAAATTCGTTCAAAAGGGATCTTGTGAAACCTCATATTGTTTGTTTCATTGATAGAAATGCTTAAATGTACATATAAATCAGTTTTAAGAAATTTTATTTTTTCACAAAATTTGGAAATTTCAGCAGGTTCCGACCTGGAAGGATTTTTGGATTTTCGTGATAAAAGAAATTCGTTCAAAAATGATCTTGTGATACCTCATATTGTTTGTTTCATAGATATAAATGCTTAAATGTACATATAAATCAGTTTTAAGAAATTTTACTTTTTCTTAAAATTTGGAAATTTCCGCAGGTCCCGACCTGGAGGGATTTTTGGATTTTCGTGATAAAAGAAATTCGTTCAAAAGGGATCTTGTGATACCTCATATTGTTTGTTTCATTGATAGAAATGCTTAAATGTACATATAAATCAGTTTTAAGAAATTTTATTTTTTCACAAAATTTGGAAATTTCAGCAGGTTCCGACCTGGAAGGATTTTTGGATTTTCGTGATAAAAGAAATTCGTTCAAAAATGATCTTGTGATACCTCATATTGTTTGTTTCATTGATACAAATGCTTAAATGTACATATAAATCAGTTTTGATCAATTTTATTTTTTCTCAAAATTTGGAAATTTCCGCAGGTCCCGACCTGGAGGGATTTTAGGATTTTCGTGATAAAAGAAATTCGTTCAAAAGTGGTCTCGTGATACCTCATATTGTTTGTTTCATTGATACAAATGCTAAAATGTACATATAAATCAGTTTTAAGAAATTTTATTTTTTCTCAAAACTTGGAAATTTCAGCAGGTCCCGACCTGGAGGTATTTTTGGATTTTCGTGAAATAACAAATTCGTTCAAAAGGGATCTTGTGATACCTCATATTGTTTGTTTCATTGATAGAAATGCTAAAATGTACATATAAATCAGTTTTAAGAAATTTTACTTTTTCTCAAAATTTGGAAATTTCAGCAGGTCCCGACCTGGAGGGATTTTTTGGATTTTCGAGATAAAAGAAATTCGTTCAAAAGTGATATTGTGATACCTCATATTGTTTGTTTCATAGATACAAATGCTTAAATGTACATATAAATCAGTTTAAAGAAATTTTATTTTTTCTCAAAATTTGGAAATTTCAGCAGGTCCTGACCTGGAGGGATTTTTGGATTTTCGTGATAAAAGAAATTCGTTGAAAAGTGATATTGTGATACCTCATATTGTTTGTTTCATAGATACAAATGCTTAAATGTACATATAAATCAGTTTTAAGAAATTTTATTTTTTCTCAAAATTTGGAAATTTCAGCAGGTCCCGACCTGGAGGGATTTTTTGGATTTTCGAGATAAAAGAAATTCGTTCAAAAGTGATCTTGTGATACCTCATATTGTTTGTTTCATAGATAGAAATGCTTAAATGTACATATAAATCAGTTTTAAGAAATTTTATTTTTTCTCAAAATTTGGAAATTTCCGCAGGTCCCGACCTGGAGGGATTTTTGGATTTTCGTGATAAAAGAAATTCGTTCAAAAGTGGTCTCGTGATACCTCATATTGTTTGTTTCATAGATACAAATGCTTAAATGTACATATAAATCAGTTTTAAGAAATTTAATTTTTTCTCAAAATTTAGAAATTTCAGCAAGTTCCGACCTGGAGGGATTTTTGGATTTTCGTAATAAAAGAAATTTATTCAAAAATGATCTTGTGATACCTCATATCGTTTGTTTCATAGATACAAATGCTTAAATGTACATATAAATCAGTTTTAAGAAATTTTATTTTTTCTCAAAATTTGGAAATTTCAGCAGGTCCCGACCTGGAGGGATTTTTGGATTTTCGTGATAAAAGAAATTCGTTCAAAAGTGATCTGGTGATACCTCATATTGTTTGTTTCATTGAAAGAAATGCTAAAATGTACATATAAATCAGTTTTAAGAAATTTTACTTTTTCTCAAAATCTGGAAATTTCAGCAGGTCCCGACCTGGAGGGATTTTTTGGATTTTCGAGATAAAAGAAATTCGTTCAAAAGTGATCTTGTGATACCTCATATTGTTTGTTTCATAGATACAAATGCTTAAATGTACATATAAATCAGTTTAAAGAAATTTTATTTTTTCTCAAAATTTGGAAATTTCAGCAGGTCCTGACCTGGAGGGATTTTTGGATTTTCGTGATAAAAAAAATTCGTTCAAAAGTGATATTGTGATACCTCATATTGTTTGTTTCATAGATACAAATGCTTAAATGTACATATAAATCAGTTTTAAGAAATTTTATTTTTTCTCAAAATTTGGAAATTTCAGCAGGTCCCGACCTGGAGGGATTTTTTGGATTTTCGAGATAAAAGAAATTCGTTCAAAATCAAAAGAGATCTTGTGATACCTCATATTGTTTGTTTCATTCATAGAAATGCTGAAATGTACATATAAATCAGTTTTAAGAAATTTTATTTTTTCTCAAAATTTGGAAATTTCCGCAGGTCCCGACCTGGAAGGATTTTTGGATTTTCGTGATGAAAGAAATTCGTTCAAAAGTGGTCTTGTGATACCTCATATTGTTTGTTTCATTGATAGAAATGCTAAAATGTACATATAAATCAGTTTTAAGAAATTTTATTTTTTCTCTCAAAAATTTAGAAATTTCAGCAGGTCCAGAACTGGAGGGATTTTTGGATTTTCGTGATAAAAGAAATTCGTTAAAAAGTGGTCTTGTGATACCTCATATTGTTTGTTTCATTGATAGAAATGCTAAAATGTACATATAAATCAGTTTTATGAAATTTTATTTTTTCTCACAATTTAGAAATTTCAGCATATCCCGACCTGGAGGGATTTTCGTGAAAAAAAAATTCGTTCAAAAGTGATCTTGTGATACTCGTATTGTTCGTTTCATTGATACAAATGCTAAAATGTACATATAAATCAGTTTTAGGAAATTTTATTTTTTCTCAAAATTTAGAAATTTCAGCAGGTCCCGACCTGGTTGGATTTTCGTGAAAAAGAAATTCGTTAAAAGTGGTCTTGTGATACCTCATATTGTTTGTTTCATTGATAGAAATGCTAAAATGTACATATAAATCAGTTTTATGAAATTTTATTTTTTCTCAAAATTTAGAAATTTCAGCAGATCCCGACCTGGAGGGATTTTCGTGAAAAAAAAATTCGTTCAAAAGTGATCTTGTGATACTCGTATTGTTCGTTTCATTGATACAAATGCTAAAATGTACATATAAATCAGTTTTAGGAAATTTTATTTTTTCTCAAAATTTAGAAATTTCAGCAGGTCCCGACCTGGAGGGATTTTCGTGAAAAAGAAATTCGTTAAAAAGTGGTCTTGTGATACCTAATATTGTTTGCTTCATTGATACAAATGCTAAAATGCACATATAAATCAGTTTTAAGAAATTTTATTTTTTCTCAAAATTTGGAAATTTCCGCAGGTCCCGACCTGGAGGGATTTTTGGATTTTCGTGATAAAAGAAATTCGTTCAAAATCAAAAGTGATCTTGTGATACCCCATATTGTTTGTTTCATAGATACAAATGCTAAAATGTACATATAAATCAGTTTTAAGAAATTTTATTTTTTCTCAAAATTTGGAAATTTCAGCAGGTCCCGACCTGGAGGGATTTTTGGATTTTCGAGATAAAAGAAATTCGTTCAAAAGTGATCTTGTGATACCTCATATTGTTTGTTTCATAGATACAAATGCTTAAATGTACATATAAATCAGTTTTAAGAAATTTTATTTTTTCTCAAAATTTGGAAATTTCAGCAGGTCCCGACCTGGAGGGATTTTTGGATTTTCGTGATAAAAGAAATTCGTTCAAAAGTGATCTTGTGATACCTCATATTGTTTGTTTCATTGATACAAATGCTTAAATGTACATATAAATCAGTTTTAAGAAATTTTACTTTTTCTTAAAATTTGGAAATTTCAGCAGGTCCCGACCTGGAGGGATTTTTGGATTTTCGTAATAAAAGAAATTTATTCAAAAATGATCTTGTGATACCTCATATCGTTTGTTTCATAGATACAAATGCTTAAATGTACATATAAATCAGTTTTAAGAAATTTTATTTTTTCTCAAAATTTGGAAATTTCAGCAGGTCCCGACCTGGAGGGATTTTTGGATTTTCGTGATAAAAGAAATTCGTTCAAAAGTGATCTTGTGATACCTCATATTGTTTGTTTCATTGATAGAAATGCTAAAATGTACATATAAATCAGTTTTAAGAAATTTTACTTTTTCTCAAAATTTGGAAATTTCAGCAGGTCCCGACCTGGAGGGATTTTTTGGATTTTCGAGATAAAAGAAATTCGTTCAAAAGTGATCTTGTGATACCTCATATTGTTTGTTTCATAGATACAAATGCTTAAATGTACATATAAATCAGTTTAAAGAAATTTTCTTTTTTCTCAAAATTTGGAAATTTCAGCAGGTCCCGACCTGGAGGGATTTTTGGATTTTCGTGATAAAAGAAATTCGTTCAAAAGTGATATTGTGATACCTCATATTGTTTGTTTCATAGATACAAATGCTTAAATGTACATATAAATCAGTTTTAAGAAATTTTATTTTTTCTCAAAATTTGGAAATTTCAGCAGGTCCTGACCTGGAGGGATTTTTGGATTTTCGTGATAAAAGAAATTCGTTCAAAAGTGATATTGTGATACCTCATATTGTTTGTTTCATTGATACAAATGCTTAAATGTACATATAAATCAGTTTTAAGAAATTTTATTTTTTCTCAAAATTTAGAAATTTCAGCAGGTCCCGACCTGGAGGGATTTTTGGATTTTCGTAATAAAAGAAATTTGTTCAAAAATGATCTTGTGATACCTCATATCGTTTGTTTCATAGATAGAAATGCTTAAATGTACATATAAATCAGTTTTAAGAAATTATATTTTTTCTCAAAATTTGGAAATTTCAGCAGGTCCCGACCTGGAGGGATTTTTGGATTTTCGTGATAAAAGAAATTCGTTCAAAAGGGATCTTGTGATACCTCATATTGTTTGTTTCATTGATAGAAATGCTAAAATGTACATATAAATCAGTTTTAAGAAATTTTATTTTATCTCAAAACTTGGAAATTTCAGCAGGTCCCGACCTGGAGGTATTTTTGGATTTTCGTAAAATAAGAAATTCGTTCAAAAGTGATCTTGTGATACCTCATATTGTTTGTTTCATTGATACAAATGCTAAAATGTACATATAAATCAGTTTTGATCAATTTTATTTTTTCTCAAAATTTGGAAATTTCCGCAGGTCCCGACCTGGAGGGATTTTAGGATTTTCGTGATAAAAGAAATTCGTTCAAAAGTGGTCTCGTGATACCTCATATTGTTTGTTTCATTGATACAAAGGCTAAAATGTACATATAAATCAGTTTTAAGAAATTTTATTTTTTCTCAAAACTTGGAAATTTCAGCAGGTCCCGACCTGGAGGTATTTTTGGATTTTCGTGAAATAACAAATTCGTTCAAAAGGGATCTTGTGATACCTCATATTGTTTGTTTCATTGATACAAATGCTAAAATGTACATATAAATCAGTTTTTTAAGAAATTTTATTTTTTTCTCAAAATTTGGAAATTTCAGCAGGGGCCGACCTGGAGGGATTTTTGGATTTTCGTGATGAAAGAAATTCGTTCAAAAATGATCTCGTGATACCTCATATTGTTTGTTTCATAGATACAAATGCTTAAATGTACATATAAATCAGTTTTAAGAAATTTTATTTTTTCTCAAAATTTGGAAATTTCCGCAGGTCCCGACCTGGAGGGATTTTTGGATTTTCGTGATAAAAGAAATTCGTTCAAAAGGGATCTTGTGATACCTCATATTGTTTGTTTCATTGATAGAAATGCTAAAATGTACATATAAATCAGTTTTAAGAAATTTTATTTTATCTCAAAACTTGGAAATTTCAGCAGGTCCCGACCTGGAGGTATTTTTGGATTTTCGTAAAATAAGAAATTCGTTCAAAAGTGATCTTGTGATACCTCATATTGTTTGTTTCATTGATACAAATGCTAAAATGTACATATAAATCAGTTTTGATCAATTTTATTTTTTCTCAAAATTTAGAAATTTCAGCAGGTCCCGACCTGGAGGGATTTTTGGATTTTCGTAATAAAAGAAATTTGTTCAAAAATGATCTTGTGATACCTCATATCGTTTGTTTCATAGATACAAATGCTTAAATGTACATATAAATCAGTTTTAAGAAATTTTATTTTTTCTCAAAATTTGGAAATTTCCGCAGGTCCCCCGACCTGGAGGGATTTTTGGATTTTCGTAAAATAAGAAATTCGTTCAAAAGTGATCTTGTGATACCTCATATTGTTTGTTTCATTGATACAAATGCTTAAATGTACATATAAATCGGTTTTGATCAATTTTATTTTTTCTCAAAATTTGGAAATTTCCGCAGGTCCCGACCTGGAGGGATTTTAGGATTTTCGTGATAAAAGAAATTCGTTCAAAAGTGGTCTCGTGATACCTCATATTGTTTGTTTCATTGATACAAATGCTAAAATGTACATATAAATCAGTTTTAAGAAATTTTATTTTTTCTCAAAACTTGGAAATTTCAGCAGGTCCCGACCTGGAGGTATTTTTGGATTTTCGTGAAATAAGAAATTCGTTCAAAAGGGATCTTGTGATACCTCATATTGTTTGTTTCATTGATACAAATGCTAAAATGTACATATAAATCAGTTTTATGAAATTTTATTTTTTCTCAAAATTTCGAAATTTCAGCAGGTCCCGCCTGGAGGGATTTTTGGATTTTCGAGATAAAAGAAATTCGTTCAAAAGTGATCTTGTGATACCTCATATTGTTTGTTTCATTGATAGAAATGCTAAAATGTACATATAAATTAGTTTTATGAAATTTTATTTTTTCTCAAAATTTAGAAATTTCAGCAGATCCCGACCTGGAGGGATTTTCGTTAAAAAAAAATTCGTTCAAAAGTGATCTTGTGATACTCGTATTGTTCGTTTCATTGATACAAATGCTAAAATGTACATATAAATCAGTTTTAGGAAATTTTATTTTTTCTCAAAATTTAGAAATTTCAGCAGGTCCCGACCTGGAGGGATTTTCGTGAAAAAGAAATTCGTTAAAAAGTGGTCTTGTGATACCTCATATTGTTTGTTTCATAGATACAAATGCTAAAATGTACATATAAATCAGTTTTAAGAAATTTTATTTTTTCTCAAAACTTGGAAATTTCAGCAGGTCCCGACCTGGAGGTATTTTTGGATTTTCGTGAAATAAGAAATTCGTTCAAAAGGGATCTTGTGATACCTCATATCGTTTGTTTCATAGATACAAATGCTTAAATGTACATATAAATCAGTTTTAAGAAATTATATTTTTTCTTAAAATTTGGAAATTTCCGCAGGTCCCGACCTGGAGGGATTTTTTGGATTTTCGAGATAAAAGAAATTCGTTCAAAAATGATCTTGTGATACCTCATATTGTTTGTTTCATAGATACAAATGCTTAAATGTACATATAAATCAGTTTTAAGAAATTTTACTTTTTCTTAAAATTTGGAAATTTCCGCAGGTCCCGACCTGGAGGGATTTTTGGATTTTCGTGATAAAAGAAATTCGTTCAAAAGGGATCTTGTGATACCTCATATTGTTTGTTTCATTGATAGAAATGCATAAATGTACATATAAATCAGTTTTAAGAAATTTTATTTTTTCTCAAAACTTGGAAATATAGCAGGTCCCGACCTGGAGGGATTTTTGGATTTTCGTGATGAAAGAAATTCGTTCAAAAATGATCTCGTGATACCTCATATTGTTTGTTTCATAGATACAAATGCTTAAATGTACATATAAATCAGTTTTAAGAAATTTTATTTTTTCTCAAAATTTAGAAATTTCAGCAGGTCCCGACCTGGAGGGATTTTTGGATTTTCGTAATAAAAGAAATTTGTTCAAAAATGATCTTGTGATACCTCATATCGTTTGTTTCATAGATACAAATGCTTAAATGTACATATAAATCAGTTTTAAGAAATTATATTTTTTCTCAAAATTTGGAAATTTCCGCAGGTCCCGACCTGGAGGGATTTTTGGATTTTCGTGATAAAAGAAATTCGTTCAAAAGGGATCTTGTGATACCTCATATTGTTTGTTTCATTGATAGAAATGCTAAAATGTACATATAAATCAGTTTTAAGAAATTTTATTTTATCTCAAAACTTGGAAATTTCAGCAGGTCCCGACCTGGAGGTATTTTTGGATTTTCGTAAAATAAGAAATTCGTTCAAAAGTGATCTTGTGATACCTCATATTGTTTGTTTCATTGATACAAATGCTAAAATGTACATATAAATCAGTTTTGATCAATTTTATTTTTTCTCAAAATTTGGAAATTTCCGCAGGTCCCGACCTGGAGGGATTTTAGGATTTTCGTGATAAAAGAAATTCGTTCAAAAGTGGTCTCGTGATACCTCATATTGTTTGTTTCATTGATACAAATGCTAAAATGTACATATAAATCAGTTTTAAGAAATTTTATTTTTTCTCAAAACTTGGAAATTTCAGCAGGTCCCGACCTGGAGGTATTTTTGGATTTTCGTGAAATAACAAATTCGTTCAAAAGGGATCTTGTGATAACTCATATTGTTTGTTTCATTGATACAAATGCTAAAATGTACATATAAATCAGTTTTTTAAGAAATTTTATTTTTTTCTCAAAATTTGGAAATTTCAGCAGGGGCCGACCTGGAGGGATTTTTGGATTTTCGTGATGAAAGAAATTCGTTCAAAAATGATCTCGTGATACCTCATATTGTTTGTTTCATAGATACAAATGCTTAAATGTACATATAAATCAGTTTTAAGAAATTTTATTTTTTCTCAAAATTTAGAAATTTCAGCAGGTCCCGACCTGGAGGGATTTTTGGATTTTCGTAATAAAAGAAATTTGTTCAAAAATGATCTTGTGATACCTCATATCGTTTGTTTCATAGATACAAATGCTTAAATGTACATATAAATCAGTTTTAAGAAATTATATTTTTTCTCAAAATTTGGAAATTTCCGCAGGTCCCGACCTGGAGGGATTTTTGGATTTTCGTGATAAAAGAAATTCGTTCAAAAGGGATCTTGTGATACCTCATATTGTTTGTTTCATTGATAGAAATGCTAAAATGTACATATAAATCAGTTTTAAGAAATTTTATTTTATCTCAAAACTTGGAAATTTCAGCAGGTCCCGACCTGGAGGTATTTTTGGATTTTCGTAAAATAAGAAATTCGTTCAAAAGTGATCTTGTGATACCTCATATTGTTTGTTTCATTGATACAAATGCTAAAATGTACATATAAATCAGTTTTGATCAATTTTATTTTTTCTCAAAATTTGGAAATTTCCGCAGGTCCCGACCTGGAGGGATTTTAGGATTTTCGTGATAAAAGAAATTCGTTCAAAAGTGGTCTCGTGATACCTCATATTGTTTGTTTCATTGATAGAAATGCTAAAATGTACATATAAATCAGTTTTAAGAAATTTTATTTTTTCTCAAAACTTGGAAATTTCAGCAGGTCCCGACCTGGAGGTATTTTTGGATTTTCGTGAAATAAGAAATTCGTTCAAAAGGGATCTTGTGATACCTCATATTGTTTGTTTCATTGATACAAATGCTAAAATGTACATATAAATCAGTTTAAAGAAATTTTATTTTTTCTCAAAATTTGGAAATTTCAGCAGGGGCCGACCTGGAGGGATTTTTGGATTTTCGTGATGAAAGAAATTCGTTCAAAAATGATCTCGTGATACCTCATATTGTTTATTTCATAGATACAAATGCTTAAATGTACATATAAATCAGTTTTAAGAAATTTTATTTTTTCTCAAAATTTAGAAATTTCAGCAGGTCCCGACCTGGAGGGATTTTTGGATTTTCGTAATAAAAGAAATTTGTTCAAAAATGATCTTGTGATACCTCATATCGTTTGTTTCATAGATACAAATGCTTAAATGTACATATAAATCAGTTTTAAGAAATTATATTTTTTCTCAAAATTTGGAAATTTCCGCAGGTCCCCCGACCTGGAGGGATTTTTGGATTTTCGTAAAATAAGAAATTCGTTCAAAAGTGATCTTGTGATACCTCATATTGTTTGTTTCATTGATACAAATGCTTAAATGTACATATAAATCGGTTTTGATCAATTTTATTTTTTCTCAAAATTTGGAAATTTCCGCAGGTCCCGACCTGGAGGGATGTTAGGATTTTCGTGATAAAAGAAATTCGTTCAAAAGTGGTCTCGTGATACCTCATATTGTTTGTTTCATTGATAGAAATGCTAAAATGTACATATAAATCAGTTTTAAGAAATTTTATTTTTTCTCAAAACTTGGAAATTTCAGCAGGTCCCGACCTGGAGGTATTTTTGGATTTTCGTGAAATAAGAAATTCGTTCAAAAGGGATCTTGTGATACCTCATATTGTTTGTTTCATTGATACAAATGCTAAAATGTACATATAAATCAGTTTTATGAAATTTTATTTTTTCTCAAAATTTCGAAATTTCAGCAGGTCCCGCCTGGAGGGATTTTTGGATTTTCGAGATAAAAGAAATTCGTTCAAAAATGATCTTGTGATACCTCATATTGTTTGTTTCATTGATAGAAATGCTAAAATGTACATATAAATTAGTTTTATGAAATTTTATTTTTTCTCAAAATTTAGAAATTTCAGCAGATCCCGACCTGGAGGGATTTTCGTGAAAAAAAAATTCGTTCAAAAGTGATCTTGTGATACTCGTATTGTTCGTTTCATTGATACAAATGCTAAAATGTACATATAAATCAGTTTTAGGAAATTTTATTTTTTCTCAAAATTTAGAAATTTCAGCAGGTCCCGACCTGGAGGGATTTTCGTGAAAAAGAAATTCGTTAAAAAGTGGTCTTGTGATACCTCATATTGTTTGTTTCATAGATACAAATGCTTAAATGTACATATAAATCAGTTTTAAGAAATTTTATTTTTTCTCAAAACTTGGAAATTTCAGCAGGTCCCGACCTGGAGGTATTTTTGGATTTTCGTGAAATAAGAAATTCGTTCAAAAGGGATCTTGTGATACCTCATATTGTTTGTTTCATTGATACAAATGCTAAAATGTACATATAAATCAGTTTTAAGAAATTTTATTTTTTCTCAAAATTTGGAAATTTCAGCAGGGGCCGACCTGGAGGGATTTTTGGATTTTCGTGATGAAATAAATTGGTTCAAAAATGATCTCGTGATACCTCATATTGTTTGTTTCATTGATACAAATGCTAAAATGTACATATAAATAAGTTTTAAGAAATTTTATTTTTTCTCAAAATTTGGAAATTTCAGCAGGTCCCGACCTGGAGGGATTTTTGGATTTTCGTGATAAAAGAAATTCGTTCAAAAGCGGTCTCGTGATACCTCATATTGTTTGTTTCATTGATACAAATGCTAAAATGTACATATAAATCAGTTTTAAGAGATTTTATTTTTTCTCAAAATTTGGAAATTTCAGCAGGTCCCGACCTGGAGGTATTTTTGGATTTTCGTGAAATAAGAAATTCGTTCAAAAGGGATCTTGTGATACCTCATATTGTTTGTTTCATTGATAGAAATGCTAAAATGTACATATAAATAAGTTTTAAGAAATTTTATTTTTTCTCAAAATTTGGAAATTTCAGCAGGTCCCGACCTGGAGGGATTTTTTGGATTTTCGAGATAAAGAAATTCGTTCAAAAGTGATCTTGTGATACCTCATATTGTTTGTTTCATAGATACAAATGCTTAAATGTACATATAAATCAGTTTTAAGAAATTTTATTTTTTCTCAAAATTTGGAAATTTCCGCAGGTCCCGACCTGGAGGGATTTTTGGATTTTCGAGATAAAAGAAATTCGTTCAAAATGATCTTGTGATACCTCATATTGTTTGTTTCATTGATACAAATGCTTAAATGTACATATGAATCAGTTTTAAGAAACTTTACTTTTTCTCAAAATTTGGAAATTTCCGCAGGTCCCGACCTGGAGGGATTTTTGGATTTTCGTGATAAAAGAAATTCGTTTTAAAGTGATCTTGTGATACCTCATATTGTTTGTTTCATAGATACAAATGCTAAAATGTACATATAAATCAGTTTTAAGAAACTTTACTTTTTCTTAAAATTTGGAAATTTCCGCAGGTCCCGACCTGGAGGGATTTTTGGATTTTCGTGATAAAAGAAATTCGTTCAAAAGTGATCTTGTGATACCTCATATTGTTTGTTTCATTGATAGAAATGCTAAAATGTACATATAAATCAGTTTTAAGAAATTTTACTTTTTCTCAAAACTTGGAAATTTCAGCAGGTCCCGACCTGGAGGTATTTTTGGATTTTCGTAAAATAAGAAATTCGTTCAAAAGTGATCTTGTGATACCTCATATTGTTTGTTTCATTGATACAAATGCTAAAATGTACATATAAATCAGTTTTGATCAATTTTATTTTTTCTCAAAATTTGGAAATTTCAGCAGGTTCCGACCTGGAGGGATTTTAGGATTTTCGTGATAAAAGAAATTCGTTCAAAAGTGGTCTCGTGATACCTCATATTGTTTGTTTCATTGATAAAAATGCTTAAATGTACATATAAATCAGTTTTAAGAAATTTTATTTTTTCTCAAAATTTGGAAATTTCAGCAGGTTCCGACTTGGAGGGATTTTCGTGAAAAAGAAATTCGTTAAAAGTGGTCTTGTGATACCTCATATTGTTTGTTTCATTGATAGAAATGCTAAAATGTACATATAAATCAGTTTTAAGAAATTTTATTTTTTCTCAAAATTTGGAAATTTCATCAGGTCCCGACCTGGAGGGATTTTTGGATTTTCGTGACAAAAAATTTCGTTCAAAAGTGGTCTTGTTATACCTCATATGGTTTGTTTCGTTGATACAAATGCTAAAATGTACATATAAATCAGTCTTAAGAAATTTTATTTTTTCTCAAAATTTGGAAATTTCCGCAGGTCCCGACCTAGAGGGATTTTTGGATTTTCGTGATAAAAGAAATTCGTTCAAAATCAAAAGTGATCTTGTGATACCTCATATTGTTTGTTTCATTCATAGAAATGCTGAAATGTACATATAAATCAGTTTTAAGAAATTTTATTTTTTCTCAAAATTTGGAAATTTCCGCAGGTCCAGAACTGGAGGGATTTTTGGATTTTCGTGATAAAAGAAATTCGTTAAAAAGTGGTCTTGTGATACCTCATATTGTTTGTTTCACTGATAGAAATGCTAAAATGTACATATAAATCAGTTTGATGAAATTTTATTTTTTCTCAAAATTTAGAAATTTCAGCATATCCCGACCTGGAGGGATTTTCGTGAAAAAAAAATTCGTTCAAAAGTGATCTTGTGATACTCGTATTGTTCGTTTCATTGATACAAATGCTAAAATGTACATATAAATCAGTTTTAGGAAATTTTATTTTTTCTCAAAATTTAGAAATTTCAGCAGGTCCCGACCTGGAGGGATTTTCGTGAAAAAGAAATTCGTTAAAAGTGGTCTTGTGATACCTCATATTGTTTGTTTCATTGATAGAAATGCTAAAATGTACATATAAATCAGTTTTATGAAATTTTATTTTTTCTCAAAATTTAGAAATTTCAGCAGATCCCGACCTGGAGGGATTTTCGTGAAAAAAAAATTCGTTCAAAAGTGATCTTGTGATACTCGTATTGTTCGTTTCATTGATACAAATGCTAAAATGTACATATAAATCAGTTTTAGGAAATTTTATTTTTTCTCAAAATTTAGAAATTTCAGCAGGTCCCGACCTGGAGGGATTTTCGTGAAAAAGAAATTCGTTAAAAAGTGGTCTTGTGATACCTCATATTGTTTGTTTCATAGATACAAATGCTTAAATGTACATATAAATCAGTTTTAAGAAATTTTATTTTTTCTCAAAACTTGGAAATTTCAGCAGGTCCCGACCTGGAGGTATTTTTGGATTTTCGTGAAATAAGAAATTCGTTCAAAAGGGATCTTGTGATACCTCATATTGTTTGTTTCATTGATACAAATGCTAAAATGTACATATAAATCAGTTTAAAGAAATTTTATTTTTTCTCAAAATTTGGAAATTTCAGCAGGGGCCGACTTGGAGGGATTTTTGGATTTTCGTGATGAAATAAATTGGTTCAAAAATGATCTCGTGATACCTCATATTGTTTGTTTCATTGATACAAATGCTAAAATGTACATATAAATCAGTTTTAAGAAATTTTATTTTTTCTCAAAATTTGGAAATTTCAGCAGGTCCCGACCTGGAGGGATTTTTGGATTTTCGTGATAAAAGAAATTCGTTCAAAAGCGGTCTCGTAATACCTCATATTGTTTGTTTCATTGATACAAATGCTAAAATGTACATATAAATCAGTTTTAAGAGATTTTATTTTTTCTCAAAATTTGGAAATTTCAGCAGGTCCCGACCTGGAGGTATTTTTGGATTTTCGTGAAATAAGAAATTCGTTCAAAAGGGATCTTGTGATACCTCATATTGTTTGTTTCATTGATAGAAATGCTAAAATGTACATATAAATAAGTTTTAAGAAATTTTATTTTTTCTCAAAATTTGGAAATTTCAGCAGGTCCCGACCTGGAGGGATTTTTTGGATTTTCGAGATAAAGAAATTCGTTCAAAAGTGATCTTGTGATACCTCATATTGTTTGTTTCATAGATACAAATGCTTAAATGTACATATAAATCAGTTTTAAGAAATTTTATTTTTTCTCAAAATTTGGAAATTTCCGCAGGTCCCGACCTGGAGGGATTTTTGGATTTTCGAGATAAAAGAAATTCGTTCAAAAGTGATCTTGTGATACCTCATATTGTTTGTTTCATTGATACAAATGCTTAAATGTACATATGAATCAGTTTTAAGAAACTTTACTTTTTCTCAAAATTTGGAAATTTCCGCAGGTCCCGACCTGGAGGGATTTTTGGATTTTCGTGATAAAAGAAATTCGTTTTAAAGTGATCTTGTGATACCTCATATTGTTTGTTTCATAGATACAAATGCTAAAATGTACATATAAATCAGTTTTAAGAAACTTTACTTTTTCTTAAAATTTGGAAATTTCCGCAGGTCCCGACCTGGAGGGATTTTTGGATTTTCGTGATAAAAGAAATTCGTTCAAAAGTGATCTTGTGATACCTCATATTGTTTGTTTCATTGATAGAAATGCTAAAATGTACATATAAATCAGTTTTAAGAAATTTTATTTTTTCTCAAAACTTGGAAATTTCAGCAGGTCCCGACCTGGAGGTATTTTTGGATTTTCGTAAAATAAGAAATTCGTTCAAAAGTGATCTTGTGATACCTCATATTGTTTGTTTCATTGATACAAATGCTAAAATGTACATATAAATCAGCTTTGATCAATTTTATTTTTTCTCAAAATTTGGAAATTTCAGCAGGTTCCGACCTGGAGGGATTTTAGGATTTTCGTGATAAAAGAAATTCGTTCAAAAGTGGTCTCGTGATACCTCATATTGTTTGTTTCATTGATAAAAATGCTTAAATGTACATATAAATCAGTTTTAAGAAATTTTATTTTTTCTCAAAATTTGGAAATTTCACCAGGTTCCGACTTGGAGGGATTTTCGTGAAAAAGAAATTCGTTAAAAGTGGTCTTGTGATACCTCATATTGTTTGTTTCATTGATAGAAATGCTAAAATGTACATATAAATCAGTTTTAAGAAATTTTATTTTTTCTCAAAATTTGGAAATTTCATCAGGTCCCGACCTGGAGGGATTTTTGGATTTTCGTGACAAAAAATTTCGTTCAAAAGTGGTCTTGTTATACCTCATATGGTTTGTTTCGTTGATACAAATGCTAAAATGTACATATAAATCAGTCTTAAGAAATTTTATTTTTTCTCAAAATTTGGAAATTTCCGCAGGTCCCGACCTAGAGGGATTTTTGGATTTTCGTGATAAAAGAAATTCGTTCAAAATCAAAAGTGATCTTGTGATACCTCATATTGTTTGTTTCATTCATAGAAATGCTGAAATGTACATATAAATCAGTTTTAAGAAATTTTATTTTTTCTCAAAATTTGGAAATTTCCGCAGGTCCAGAACTGGAGGGATTTTTGGATTTTCGTGATGAAAGAAATTCGTTAAAAAGTGGTCTTGTGATACCTCATATTGTTTGTTTCACTGATAGAAATGCTAAAATGTACATATAAATCAGTTTGATGAAATTTTATTTTTTCTCAAAATTTAGAAATTTCAGCATATCCCGACCTGGAGGGATTTTCGTGAAAAAAAAATTCGTTCAAAAGTGATCTTGTGATACTCGTATTGTTCGTTTCATTGATACAAATGCTAAAATGTACATATAAATCAGTTTTAGGAAATTTTATTTTTTCTCAAAATTTAGAAATTTCAGCAGGTCCCGACCTGGAGGGATTTTCGTGAAAAAGAAATTCGTTAAAAGTGGTCTTGTGATACCTCATATTGTTTGTTTCATTGATAGAAATGCTAAAATGTACATATAAATCAGTTTTATGAAATTTTATTTTTTCTCAAAATTTAGAAATTTCAGCAGATCCCGACCTGGAGGGATTTTCGTGAAAAAAAAATTCGTTCAAAAGTGATCTTGTGATACTCGTATTGTTCGTTTCATTGATACAAATGCTAAAATGTACATATAAATCAGTTTTAGGAAATTTTATTTTTTCTCAAAATTTAGAAATTTCAGCAGGTCCCGACCTGGAGGGATTTTCGTGAAAAAGAAATTCGTTAAAAAGTGGTCTTGTGATACCTAATATTGTTTGCTTCATTGATACAAATGCTAAAATGTACATATAAATCAGTTTTAAGAAATTTTATTTTTTCTCAAAATTTGGAAATTTCATCAGGTCCCGACCTGGAGGGATTTTTGGATTTTCGTGACAAAAAATTTCGTTCAAAAGTGGTCTTGTTATACCTCATATGGTTTGTTTCGTTGATACAAATGCTAAAATGTACATATAAATCAGTTTTAAGAAATTTTATTTTTCAAAATTTGGAAATTTCCGCAGGTCCCGACCTGGAGGTATTTTTGGATTTTCGTGAAATAAGAAATTCGTTCAAAAATGATCTTGTGATACCTCATATTGTTTGTTTCATAGATACAAATGCTAAAATGTACATATAAATCAGTTTTAAGAAATTTTACTTTTTCTTAAAATTTGGAAATTTCCGCAGGTCCCGACCTGGAGGGATTTTTGGATTTTCGTGACAAAAGAAATTCGTTCAAAAGGGATCTTGTGATACCTCATATTGTTTGTTTCATTGATAGAAATGCTAAAATGTACATATAAATCAGTTTTAAGAAATTTTATTTTTTCTCAAAACTTGGAAATTTCAGCAGGTCCCGACCTGGAGGTATTTTTGGATTTTCGTAAAATAAGAAATTCGTTCAAAAGTGATCTTGTGATACCTCATATTGTTTGTTTCATTGATACAAATGCTTAAATGTACATATAAATCGGTTTTGATCAATTTTATTTTTTCTCAAAATTTGGAAATTTCCGCAGGTCCCGACCTGGAGGGATTTTAGGATTTTCGTGATAAAAGAAATTCGTTCAAAAGTGGTCTCGTGATACCTCATATTGTTTGTTTCATTGATACAAATGCTAAAATGTACATATAAATCAGTTTTAAGAAATTTTATTTTTTCTCAAAACTTGGAAATTTCAGCAGGTCCCGACCTGGAGGTATTTTTGGATTTTCGTGAAATAAGAAATTCGTTCAAAAGGGATCTTGTGATACCTCATATTGTTTGTTTCATTGATACAAATGCTAAAATGTACATATAAATCAGTTTTAAGAAATTTTATTTTTTCTCAAAACTTGGAAATTTCAGCAGGTCCCGACCTGGAGGCATTTTTGGATTTTCGTGATAAAAGAAATTCGTTCAAAAGCGGTCTCGTGATACCTCATATTGTTTGTTTCATAGATACAAATGCTAAAATGTACATATAAATCAGTTTTAAGAAATTTTATTTTTTCTCAAAATTTGGAAATTTCAGCAGGTCCCGACCTGGAGGGATTTTAGGATTTTCGTGATAAAAGAAATTCGTTCAAAAGTGGTCTCGTGATACCTCATATTGTTTGTTTCATTGATACAAATGCTAAAATGTACATATAAATCAGTTTAAAGAAATTTTATTTTTTCTCAAAATTTGGAAATTTCAGCAGGGGCCGACCTGGAGGGATTTTTGGATTTTCGTGATAAAAGAAATTCGTTCAAAAATGATCTTGTGATACCTCATATTGTTTGTTTCATAGATACAAATGCTAAAATGTACATATAAATCAGTTTTAAGAAATTTTACTTTTTCTTAAAATTTGGAAATTTCCGCAGGTCCCGACCTGGAGGGATTTTTGGATTTTCGTGATCAAAGAAATTCGTTCAAAAGGGATCTTGTGATACCTCATATTGTTTGTTTCATTGATAGAAATGCTAAAATGTACATATAAATCAGTTTTAAGAAATTTTATTTTTTCTCAAAACTTGGAAATTTCAGCAGGTCCCGACCTGGAGGTATTTTTGGATTTTCGTAAAATAAGAAATTCGTTCAAAAGTGATCTTGTGATACCTCATATTGTTTGTTTCATTGATACAAATGCTAAAATGTACATATAAATCAGTTTTAAGAAATTTTATTTTTTCTCAAAACTTGGAAATTTCCGCAGGTCCCGACCTGGAGGGATTTTTGGATTTTCGTGATAAAAGAAATTCGTTCAAAAGGGATCTTGTGATACCTCATATTGTTTGTTTCATAGATACAAATGCTAAAATGTACATATAAATCAGTTTTAAGAAATTTTATTTTTTCTCAAAACTTGGAAATTTCCGCAGGTCCCGACCTGGAGGGATTTTTGGATTTTCGTGATAAAAGAAATTCGTTCAAAAGGGATCTTGTGATACCTCATATTGTTTGTTTCATAGATACAAATGCTAAAATGTACATATAAATCAGTTTTAAGAAATTTTACTTTTTCTTAAAATTTGGAAATTTCCGCAGGTCCCGACCTGGAGGGATTTTTGGATTTTCGTGATAAAAGAAATTCGTTCAAAAGGGATCTTGTGATACCTCATATTGTTTGTTTCATTGATAGAAATGCTAAAATGTACATATAAATCAGTTTTAAGAAATTTTATTTTTTCTCAAAACTTGGAAATTTCAGCAGGTCCCGACCTGGAGGTATTTTTGGATTTTCGTAAAATAAGAAATTCGTTCAAAAGTGATCTTGTGATACCTCATATTGTTTGTTTCATTGATACAAATGCTAAAATGTACATATAAATCGGTTTTGATCAATTTTATTTTTTCTCAAAATTTGGAAATTTCCGCAGGTCCCGACCTGGAGGGATTTTAGGATTTTCGTGATAAAAGAAATTCGTTCAAAAGTGGTCTCGTGATACCTCATATTGTTTGTTTCATTCATAGAAATGCTGAAATGTACATATAAATCAGTTTTAAGAAATTTTATTTTTTCTCAAAATTTGGAAATTTCCGCAGGTCCCGACCTGGAAGGATTTTTGGATTTTCGTGATAAAAGAAATTCGTTCAAAAGCGGTCTCGTGATACCTCATATTGTTTGTTTCATAGATACAAATGCTTAAATGTACATATAAATCAGTTTTAAGAAATTTGATTTTTTCTCAAAATTTAGAAATTTCCGCAGGTCCCGACCTGGAGGGATTTTTGGATTTTCGTGATAAAAGAAATTCGTTAAAAAGTGGTCTTGTGATACCTCATATTGTTTGTTTCATTGATAGAAATGCTAAAATGTACATATAAATCAGTTTTATGAAATTTTATTTTTTCTCAAAATTTAGAAATTTCAGCATATCCCGACCTGGAGGGATTTTCGTGAAAAAAAAATTCGTTCAAAAGTGATCTTGTGATACTCGTATTGTTCGTTTCATTGATAGAAATGCTAAAATGTACATATAAATCAGTTTTAAGAAATTTTATTTTTTCTCAAAACTTGGAAATTTCAGCAGGTCCCGACCTGGAGGTATTTTTGGATTTTCGTAAAATAAGAAATTCGTTCAAAAGTGATCTTGTGATACCTCATATTGTTTGTTTCATTGATACAAATGCTAAAATGTACATATCAATCGGTTTTGATCAATTTTATTTTTTCTAAAAATTTGGAAATTTCCGCAGGTCCCGACCTGGAGGGATTTTAGGATTTTCGTGATAAAAGAAATTCGTTCAAAAGTGGTCTCGTGATACCTCATATTGTTTGTTTCATTGATACAAATGCTAAAATGTACATATAAATCAGTTTAAAGAAATTTTACTTTTTCTTAAAATTTGGAAATTTCCGCAGGTCCCGACCTGGAGGGATTTTTGGATTTTCGTGATAAAAGAAATTCGTTCAAAAATGATCTTGTGATACCTCATATTGTTTGTTTCATAGATACAAATGCTAAAATGTACATATAAATCAGTTTTAAGAAATTTTACTTTTTCTTAAAATTTGGAAATTTCCGCAGGTCCCGACCTGGAGGGATTTTTGGATTTTCGTGATAAAAGAAATTCGTTGAAAAGGGATCTTGTGATACCTCATATTGTTTGTTTCATTGATAGAAATGCTAAAATGTACATATAAATCAGTTTTAAGAAATTTTATTTTTTCTCAAAACTTGGAAATTTCAGCAGGTCCCGACCTGGAGGTATTTTTGGATTTTCGTAAAATAAGAAATTCGTTCAAAAGTGATCTTGTGATACCTCATATTGTTTGTTTCATTGATACAAATGCTAAAATGTACATATAAATCGGTTTTGATCAATTTTATTTTTTCTCAAAATTTGGAAATTTCCGCAGGTCCCGACCTGGAGGGATTTTAGGATTTTCGTGATAAAAGAAATTCGTTCAAAAGTGGTCTCGTGATACCTCATATTGTTTGTTTCATTCATAGAAATGCTGAAATGTACATATAAATCAGTTTTAAGAAATTTTATTTTTTCTCAAAATTTGGAAATTTCCGCAGGTCCCGACCTGGAAGGATTTTTGGATTTTCGTGATAAAAGAAATTCGTTCAAAAGCGGTCTCGTGATACCTCATATTGTTTGTTTCATAGATACAAATGCTTAAATGTACATATAAATCAGTTTTAAGAAATTTTATTTTTTCTCAAAATTTAGAAATTTCCGCAGGTCCCGACCTGGAGGGATTTTTGGGTTTTCGTGATAAAAGAAATTCGTTAAAAAGTGGTCTTGTGATACCTCATATTGTTTGTTTCATTGATAGAAATGCTAAAATGTACATATAAATCAGTTTTATGAAATTTTATTTTTTCTCAAAATTTAGAAATTTCAGCATATCCCGACCTGGAGGGATTTTCGTGAAAAAAAAATTCGTTCAAAAGTGATCTTGTGATACTCGTATTGTTCGTTTCATTGATACAAATGCTAGAATGTACATATAAATCAGTTTTAGGAAATTTTATTTTTTCTCAAAATTTAGAAATTTCAGCAGGTCCCGACCTGGAGGGATTTTCGTGAAAAAGAAATTCGTTAAAAGTGGTCTTGTGATACCTCATATTGTTTGTTTCATTGATAGAAATGCTAAAATGTACATATAAATCAGTTTTATGAAATTTTATTTTTTCTCAAAATTTAGAAATTTCAGCAGATCCCGACCTGGAGGGATTTTCGTGAAAAAAAAATTCGTTCAAAAGTGATCTTGTGATACTCGTATTGTTCGTTTCATTGATACAAATGCTAAAATGTACATATAAATCAGTTTTAGGAAATTTTATTTTTTCTCAAAATTTAGAAATTTCAGCAGGTCCCGACCTGGAGGGATTTTCGTGAAAAAGAAATTCGTTAAAAAGTGGTCTTGTGATACCTAATATTGTTTGCTTCATTGATACAAATGCTAAAATGTACATATAAATCAGTTTTAAGAAATTTTATTTTTTCTCAAAATTTGGAAATTTCATCAGGTCCAGACCTGGAGGGATTTTTGGATTTTCGTGACAAAAAATTTCGTTCAAAAGTGGTCTTGTTATACCTCATATGGTTTGTTTCGTTGATACAAATGCTAAAATGTACATATAAATCAGTTTTAAGAAATTTTATTTTTTCTCAAAATTTGGAAATTTCCGCAGGTCCCGACCTGGAGGTATTTTTGGATTTTCGTGAAATAAGAAATTCGTTCAAAAATGATCTTGTGATACCTCATATTGTTTGTTTCATAGATACAAATGCTAAAATGTACATATAAATCAGTTTTAAGAAATTTTACTTTTTCTTAAAATTTGGAAATTTCCGCAGGTCCCGACCTGGAGGGATTTTTGGATTTTCGTGATAAAAGAAATTCGTTCAAAAGGGATCTTGTGATACCTCATATTGTTTGTTTCATTGATAGAAATGCTAAAATGTACATATAAATCAGTTTTAAGAAATTTTATTTTTTCTCAAAACTTGGAAATTTCAGCAGGTCCCGACCTGGAGGTATTTTTGGATTTTCGTAAAATAAGAACTTCGTTCAAAAGTGATCTTGTGATACCTCATATTGTTTGTTTCATTGATACAAATGCTAAAATGTACATATAAATCGGTTTTGATCAATTTTATTTTTTCTCAAAATTTGGAAATTTCCGCAGGTCCCGACCTGGAGGGATTTTAGGATTTTCGTGATAAAAGAAATTCGTTCAAAAGTGGTCTCGTGATACCTCATATTGTTTGTTTCATTGATACAAATGCTAAAATGTACATATAAATCAGTTTAAAGAAATTTTATTTTTTCTCAAAATTTGGAAATTTCAGCACGGGCCGACCTGGAGGGATTTTTGGATTTTCGTGATAAAAGAAATTCGTTCAAAAATGATCTTGTGATACCTCATATTGTTCGTTTCATAGATACAAATGCTAAAATGTACATATAAATCAGTTTTAAGAAATTTTACTTTTTCTCAAAATTTGGAAATTTCCGCAGGTCCCGACCTGGAGGGATTTTTGGATTTTCGTGATAAAAGAAATTCGTTCAAAAGGGATCTTGTGATACATCATATTGTTTGTTTCATTGATAGAAATGCTAAAATGTACATATAAATCAGTTTTAAGAAATTTTATTTTTTCTCAAAACTTGGAAATTTCAGCAGGTCCCGACCTGGAGGTATTTTTGGATTTTCGTAAAATAAGAAATTCGTTCAAAAGTGATCTTGTGATACCTCATATTGTTTGTTTCATTGATACAAATGCTAAAATGTACATATAAATCAGTTTTATGAAATTTTATTTTTTCTCAAAATTTAGAAATTTCAGCAGATCCCGACCTGGAGGGATTTTCGTGAAAAAAAAATTCGTTCAAAAGTGATCTTGTGATACTCGTATTGTTCGTTTCATTGATACAAATGCTAAAATGTACATATAAATCAGTTTTAGGAAATTTTATTTTTTCTCAAAATTTAGAAATTTCAGCAGCTCCCGACCTGGAGGGATTTTCGTGAAAAAGAAATTCGTTAAAAAGTGGTCTTGTGATACCTAATATTGTTTGCTTCATTGATACAAATGCTAAAATGTACATATAAATCAGTTTTAAGAAATTTTACTTTTTCTTAAAATTTGGAAATTTCCGCAGGTCCCGACCTGGAGGGATTTTTGGATTTTCGTGATAAAAGAAATTCGTTCAAAAGGGATCTTGTGATACCTCATATTGTTTGTTTCATTGATAGAAATGCTAAAATGTACATATAAATCAGTTTTAAGAAATTTTATTTTTTCTCAAAACTTGGAAATTTCAGCAGGTCCCGACCTGGAGGTATTTTTGGATTTTCGTAAAATAAGAACTTCGTTCAAAAGTGATCTTGTGATACCTCATATTGTTTGTTTCATTGATACAAATGCTAAAATGTACATATAAATCGGTTTTGATCAATTTTATTTTTTCTCAAAATTTGGAAATTTCCGCAGGTCCCGACCAGGAGGGATTTTAGGATTTTCGTGATAAAAGAAATTCGTTCAAAAGTGGTCTCGTGATACCTCATATTGTTTGTTTCATTGATACAAATGCTAAAATGTACATATAAATCAGTTTAAAGAAATTTTATTTTTTCTCAAAATTTGGAAATTTCAGCAGGGGCCGACCTGGAGGGATTTTTGGATTTTCGTGATAAAAGAAATTCGTTCAAAAATGATCTTGTGATACCTCATATTGTTCGTTTCATAGATACAAATGCTAAAATGTACATATAAATCAGTTTTAAGAAATTTTACTTTTTCTTAAAATTTGGAAATTTCCGCAGGTCCCGACCTGGAGGGATTTTTGGATTTTCGTGATAAAAGAAATTCGTTCAAAAGGGATCTTGTGATACCTGATATTGTTTGTTTCATTGATAGAAATGCTAAAATGTACATATAAATCAGTTTTAAGAAATTTTATTTTTTCTCAAAACTTGGAAATTTCAGCAGGTCCCGACCTGGAGGGATTTTTGGATTTTCGTAAAATAAGAAATTCGTTCAAAAGTGATCTTGTGATACCTCATATTGTTTGTTTCATTGATACAAATGCTAAAATGTACATATAAATCGGTTTTGATCAATTTTATTTTTTCTCAAAATTTGGAAATTTCCGCAGGTCCCGACCTGGAGGGATTTTAGGATTTTCGTCATAAAAGAAATTCGTTCAAAAGTGGTCTCGTGATACCTCATATTGTTTGTTTCATTGATACAAATGCTAAAATGTACATATAAATCAGTTTTATGAAATTTTATTTTTTCTCAAAATTTAGAAATTTCAGCAGATCCCGACCTGGAGGGATTTTCGTGAAAAAAAAATTCGTTCAAAAGTGATCTTGTGATACTCGTATTGTTCGTTTCATTGATACAAATGCTAAAATGTACATATAAATCAGTTTTAGGAAATTTTATTTTTTCTCAAAATTTAGAAATTTCAGCAGCTCCCGACCTGGAGGGATTTTCGTGAAAAAGAAATTCGTTAAAAAGTGGTCTTGTGATACCTAATATTGTTTGCTTCATTGATACAAATGCTAAAATGTACATATAAATCAGTTTTAAGAAATTTTACTTTTTCTTAAAATTTGGAAATTTCCGCAGGTCCCGACCTGGAGGGATTTTTGGATTTTCGTGATAAAAGAAATTCGTTCAAAAGGGATCTTGTGATACCTCATATTGTTTGTTTCATTGATAGAAATGCTAAAATGTACATATAAATCAGTTTTAAGAAATTTTATTTTTTCTCAAAACTTGGAAATTTCAGCAGGTCCCGACCTGGAGGTATTTTTGGATTTTCGTAAAATAAGAACTTCGTTCAAAAGTGATCTTGTGATACCTCATATTGTTTGTTTCATTGATACAAATGCTAAAATGTACATATAAATCGGTTTTGATCAATTTTATTTTTTCTCAAAATTTGGAAATTTCCGCAGGTCCCGACCAGGAGGGATTTTAGGATTTTCGTGATAAAAGAAATTCGTTCAAAAGTGGTCTCGTGATACCTCATATTGTTTGTTTCATTGATACAAATGCTAAAATGTACATATAAATCAGTTTAAAGAAATTTTATTTTTTCTCAAAATTTGGAAATTTCAGCAGGGGCCGACCTGGAGGGATTTTTGGATTTTCGTGATAAAAGAAATTCGTTCAAAAATGATCTTGTGATACCTCATATTGTTCGTTTCATAGATACAAATGCTAAAATGTACATATAAATCAGTTTTAAGAAATTTTACTTTTTCTTAAAATTTGGAAATTTCCGCAGGTCCCGACCTGGAGGGATTTTTGGATTTTCGTGATAAAAGAAATTCTTTCAAAAGGGATCTTGTGATACCTCATATTGTTTGTTTCATTGATAGAAATGCTAAAATGTACATATAAATCAGTTTTAAGAAATTTTATTTTTTCTCAAAACTTGGAAATTTCAGCAGGTCCCGACCTGGAGGGATTTTTGGATTTTCGTAAAATAAGAAATTCGTTCAAAAGTGATCTTGTGATACCTCATATTGTTTGTTTCATTGATACAAATGCTAAAATGTACATATAAATCGGTTTTGATCAATTTTATTTTTTCTCAAAATTTGGAAATTTCCGCAGGTCCCGACCTGGAGGGATTTTAGGATTTTCGTCATAAAAGAAATTCGTTCAAAAGTGGTCTCGTGATACCTCATATTGTTTGTTTCATTGATACAAATGCTAAAATGTACATATAAATCAGTTTTATGAAATTTTATTTTTTCTCAAAATTTAGAAATTTCAGCAGATCCCGACCTGGAGGGATTTTCGTGAAAAAAAAATTCGTTCAAAAGTGATCTTGTGATACTCGTATTGTTCGTTTCATTGATACAAATGCTAAAATGTACATATAAATCAGTTTTAGGAAATTTTATTTTTTCTCAAAATTTAGAAATTTCAGCAGCTCCCGACCTGGAGGGATTTTCGTGAAAAGGAAATTCGTTAAAAAGTGGTCTTGTGATACCTAATATTGTTTGCTTCATTGATACAAATGCTAAAATGTACATATAAATCAGTTTTAAGAAATTTTATTTTTTCTCAAAATTTAGAAATTTCAGCAGGTCCCGACCTGGAGGGATTTTTGGATTTTCGTGATCAAAGAAATTCGTTCAAAAGGGATCTTGTGATACCTCATATTGTTTGTTTCATTGATAGAAATGCTAAAATGTACATATAAATCAGTTTTAAGAAATTTTATTTTTTCTCAAAACTTGGAAATTTCAGCAGGTCCCGACCTGGAGGTATTTTTGGATTTTCGTAAAATAAGAAATTCGTTCAAAAGTGATCTTGTGATACCTCATATTGTTTGTTTCATTGATACAAATGCTAAAATGTACATATAAATCAGTTTTAAGAAATTTTATTTTTTCTCAAAACTTGGAAATTTCCGCAGGTCCCGACCTGGAGGGATTTTTGGATTTTCGTGATAAAAGAAATTCGTTCAAAAGGGATCTTGTGATACCTCATATTGTTTGTTTCATAGATACAAATGCTAAAATGTACATATAAATCAGTTTTAAGAAATTTTATTTTTTCTCAAAACTTGGAAATTTCCGCAGGTCCCGACCTGGAGGGATTTTTGGATTTTCGTGATAAAAGAAATTCGTTCAAAAGGGATCTTGTGATACCTCATATTGTTTGTTTCATAGATACAAATGCTAAAATGTACATATAAATCAGTTTTAAGAAATTTTACTTTTTCTTAAAATTTGGAAATTTCCGCAGGTCCCGACCTGGAGGGATTTTTGGATTTTCGTGATAAAAGAAATTCGTTCAAAAGGGATCTTGTGATACCTCATATTGTTTGTTTCATTGATAGAAATGCTAAAATGTACATATAAATCAGTTTTAAGAAATTTTATTTTTTCTCAAAACTTGGAAATTTCAGCAGGTCCCGACCTGGAGGTATTTTTGGATTGTCGTAAAATAAGAAATTCGTTCAAAAGTGATCTTGTGATACCTCATATTGTTTGTTTCATTGATACAAATGCTAAAATGTACATATAAATCGGTTTTGATCAATTTTATTTTTTCTCAAAATTTGGAAATTTCCGCAGGTCCCGACCTGGAGGGATTTTAGGATTTTCGTGATAAAAGAAATTCGTTCAAAAGTGGTCTCGTGATACCTCATATTGTTTGTTTCATTCATAGAAATGCTGAAATGTACATATAAATCAGTTTTAAGAAATTTTATTTTTTCTCAAAATTTGGAAATTTCCGCAGGTCCCGACCTGGAAGGATTTTTGGATTTTCGTGATAAAAGAAATTCGTTCAAAAGCGGTCTCGTGATACCTCATATTGTTTGTTTCATAGATACAAATGCTTAAATGTACATATAAATCAGTTTTAAGAAATTTTATTTTTTCTCAAAATTTAGAAATTTCCGCAGGTCCCGACCTGGAGGGATTTTTGGATTTTCGTGATAAAAGAAATTCGTTAAAAAGTGGTCTTGTGATACCTCATATTGTTTGTTTCATTGATAGAAATGCTAAAATGTACATATAAATCAGTTTTATGAAATTTTATTTTTTCTCAAAATTTAGAAATTTCAGCATATCCCGACCTGGAGGGATTTTCGTGAAAAAAAAATTCGTTCAAAAGTGATCTTGTGATACTCGTATTGTTCGTTTCATTGATAGAAATGCTAAAATGTACATATAAATCAGTTTTAAGAAATTTTATTTTTTCTCAAAACTTGGAAATTTCAGCAGGTCCCGACCTGGAGGTATTTTTGGATTTTCGTAAAATAAGAAATTCGTTCAAAAGTGATCTTGTGATACCTCATATTGTTTGTTTCATTGATACAAATGCTAAAATGTACATATCAATCGGTTTTGATCAATTTTATTTTTTCTAAAAATTTGGAAATTTCCGCAGGTCCCGACCTGGAGGGATTTTAGGATTTTCGTGATAAAAGAAATTCGTTCAAAAGTGGTCTCGTGATACCTCATATTGTTTGTTTCATTGATACAAATGCTAAAATGTACATATAAATCAGTTTAAAGAAATTTTACTTTTTCTTAAAATTTGGAAATTTCCGCAGGTCCCGACCTGGAGGGATTTTTGGATTTTCGTGATAAAAGAAATTCGTTCAAAAATGATCTTGTGATACCTCATATTGTTTGTTTCATAGATACAAATGCTAAAATGTACATATAAATCAGTTTTAAGAAATTTTACTTTTTCTTAAAATTTGGAAATTTCCGCAGGTCCCGACCTGGAGGGATTTTTGGATTTTCGTGATAAAAGAAATTCGTTGAAAAGGGATCTTGTGATACCTCATATTGTTTGTTTCATTGATAGAAATGCTAAAATGTACATATAAATCAGTTTTAAGAAATTTTATTTTTTCTCAAAACTTGGAAATTTCAGCAGGTCCCGACCTGGAGGTATTTTTGGATTTTCGTAAAATAAGAAATTCGTTCAAAAGTGATCTTGTGATACCTCATATTGTTTGTTTCATTGATACAAATGCTAAAATGTACATATAAATCAGTTTTAGGAAATTTTATTTTTTCTCAAAATTTAGAAATTTCAGCAGCTCCCGACCTGGAGGGATTTTCGTGAAAAAAAAATTCGTTCAAAAGTGATCTTGTGATACTCGTATTGTTCGTTTCATTGATACAAATGCTAAAATGTACATATAAATCAGTTTTAGGAAATTTTATTTTTTCTCAAAATTTAGAAATTTCAGCAGCTCCCGACCTGGAGGGATTTTCGTGAAAAGGAAATTCGTTAAAAAGTGGTCTTGTGATACCTAATATTGTTTGCTTCATTGATACAAATGCTAAAATGTACATATAAATCAGTTTTAAGAAATTTTATTTTTTCTCAAAATTTAGAAATTTCAGCAGGTCCCGACCTGGAGGGATTTTTGGATTTTCGTGACAAAAAATTTCGTTCAAAAGTGGTCTCGTGATACCTCATATTGTTTGTTTCATTGATACAAATGCTAAAATGTACATATAAATCAGTTTTATGAAATTTTATTTTTTCTCAAAATTTAGAAATTTCAGCAGATCCCGACCTGGAGGGATTTTCGTGAAAAAAAAATTCGTTCAAAAGTGGTCTCGTGATACCTCATATTGTTTGTTTCATTCATAGAAATGCTGAAATGTACATATAAATCAGTTTTAAGAAATTTTATTTTTTCTCAAAATTTGGAAATTTCCGCAGGTCCCGACCTGGAAGGATTTTTGGATTTTCGTGATAAAAGAAATTCGTTCAAAAGCGGTCTCGTGATACCTCATATTGTTTGTTTCATAGATACAAATGCTTAAATGTACATATAAATCAGTTTTAAGAAATTTTATTTTTTCTCAAAATTTAGAAATTTCCGCAGGTCCCGACCTGGAGGGATTTTTGGATTTTCGTGATAAAAGAAATTCGTTCAAAAGTGGTCTCGTGATACCTCATATTGTTTGTTTCATTGATACAAATGCTAAAATGTACATATAAATCAGTTTAAAGAAATTTTATTTTTTCTCAAAATTTGGAAATTTCAGCAGGGGCCGACCTGGAGGGATTTTTGGATTTTCGTGATAAAAGAAATTCATTCAAAAATGATCTTGTGATACCTCATATTGTTTGTTTCATAGATACAAATGCTAAAATGTACATATAAATCAGTTTTAAGAAATTTTACTTGTTCTTAAAATTTGGAAATTTCCGCAGGTCCCGACCTGGAGGGATTTTTGGATTTTCGTGATAAAAGAAATTCGTTCAAAAGGGATCTTGTGATACCTCATATTGTTTGTTTCATTGATAGAAATGCTAAAATGTACATATAAATCAGTTTTAAGAAATTTTATTTTTTCTCAAAACTTGGAAATTTCAGCAGGTCCCGACCTGGAGGTATTTTTGGATTTTCGTAAAATAAGAAATTCGTTCAAAAGTGATCTTGTGATACCTCATATTGTTTGTTTCATTGATACAAATGCTAAAATGTACATATAAATCGGTTTTGATCAATTTTATTTTTTCTCAAAATTTGGAAATTTCCGCAGGTCCCGACCTGGAGGGATTTTAGGATTTTCGTGATAAAAGAAATTCGTTCAAAAGTGGTCTCGTGATACCTCATATTGTTTGTTTCATTCATAGAAATGCTGAAATGTACATATAAATCAGTTTTAAGAAATTTTATTTTTTCTCAAAATTTGGAAATTTCCGCAGGTCACGACCTGGAAGGATTTTTGGATTTTCGTGATAAAAGAAATTCGTTCAAAAGCGGTCTCGTGATACCTCATATTGTTTGTTTCATAGATACAAATGCTTAAATGTACATATAAATCAGTTTTAAGAAATTTTATTTTTTCTCAAAATTTAGAAATTTCCGCAGGTCCCGACCTGGAGGGATTTTTGGATTTTCGTGATAAAAGAAATTCGTTAAAAAGTGGTCTTGTGATACCTCATATTGTTTGTTTCATTGATAGAAATGCTAAAATGTACATATAAATCAGTTTTATGAAATTTTATTTTTTCTCAAAATTTAGAAATTTCAGCATATCCCGACCTGGAGGGATTTTCGTGAAAAAAAAATTCGTTCAAAAGTGATCTTGTGATACTCGTATTGTTCGTTTCATTGATACAAATGCTAAAATGTACATATAAATCAGTTTTAGGAAATTTTATTTTTTCTCAAAATTTAGAAATTTCAGCAGGTCCCGACCTGGAGGGATTTTCGTGAAAAAGAAATTCGTTAAAAGTGGTCTTGTGATACCTCATATTGTTTGTTTCATTGATAGAAATGCTAAAATGTACATATAAATCAGTTTTATGAAATTTTATTTTTTCTCAAAATTTAGAAATTTCAGCAGATCCCGACCTGGAGGGATTTTCGTGAAAAAAAAATTCGTTCAAAAGTGATCTTGTGATACTCGTATTGTTCGTTTCATTGATACAAATGCTAAAATGTACATATAAATCAGTTTTAATAAATTTTATTTTTTCTCAAAATTTGGAAATTTCATCAGGTCCCGATCTGGAGGGATTTTTGGATTTTCGTGACAAAAAATTTCGTTCAAAAGTGGTCTTGTTATACCTCATATGGTTTGTTTCGTTGATACAAATGCTAAAATGTACATATAAATCAGTTTTAAGAAATTTTATTTTTTCAAAATTTGGAAATTTCCGCAGGTCCCGACCTGGAGGTATTTTTGGATTTTCGTGAAATAAGAAATTCGTTCAAAAATGATCTTGTGATACCTCATATTGTTTGTTTCATAGATACAAATGCTAAAATGTACATATAAATCAGTTTTAAGAAATTTTACTTTTTCTTAAAATTTGGAAATTTCCGCAGGTCCCGACCTGGAGGGATTTTTGGATTTTCGTGACAAAAGAAATTCGTTCAAAAGGGATCTTGTGATACCTCATATTGTTTGTTTCATTGATAGAAATGCTAAAATGTACATATAAATCAGTTTTAAGAAATTTTATTTTTTCTCAAAACTTGGAAATTTCAGCAGGTCCCGACCTGGAGGTATTTTTGGATTTTCGTAAAATAAGAAATTCGTTCAAAAGTGATCTTGTGATACCTCATATTGTTTGTTTCATTGATACAAATGCTTAAATGTACATATAAATCGGTTTTGATCAATTTTATTTTTTCTCAAAATTTGGAAATTTCCGCAGGTCCCGACCTGGAGGGATTTTAGGATTTTCGTGATAAAAGAAATTCGTTCAAAAGTGGTCTCGTGATACCTCATATTGTTTGTTTCATTGATACAAATGCTAAAATGTACATATAAATCAGTTTTAAGAAATTTTATTTTTTCTCAAAATTTGGAAATTTCCGCAGGTCCCGACCTGGAAGGATTTTTGGATTTTCGTGATAAAAGAAATTTGTTCAAAAGCGGTCTCGTGATACCTCATATTGTTTGTTTCATAGATACAAATGCTTAAATGTACATATAAATCAGTTTTAAGAAATTTTATTTTTTCTCAAAATTTAGAAATTTCCGCAGCTCCCGACCTGGAGGGATTTTTGGATTTTCGTGATAAAAGAAATTCGTTAAAAAGTGGTCTTGTGATACCTCATATTGTTTGTTTCATTGATAGAAATGCTAAAATGTACATATAAATCAGTTTTAAGAAATTTTATTTTTTCTCAAAATTTGGAAATTTCCGCAGGTCCCGACCTGGAGGGATTTTTGGATTTTCGTGATAAAAGAAATTCGTTCAAAAGTGATCTTGTGATACTCGTATTGTTCGTTTCATTGATACAAATGCTAAAATGTACATATAAATCAGTTTTAGGAAATTTTATTTTTTCTCAAAATTTAGAAATTTCAGCAGGTCCCGACCTGGAGGGATTTTAGGATTTTCGTGATAAAAGAAATTCGTTCAAAAGTGGTCTCGTGATACCTCATATTGTTTGTTTCATTGATACAAATGCTAAAATGTACATATAAATCAGTTTTAAGAAATTTTATTTTTTCTCAAAACTTGGAAATTTCCGCAGGTCCCGACCTGGAGGTATTTTTGGATTTTCGTGAAATAAGAAATTCGTTCAAAAGGGATCTTGTGATACCTCATATTGTTTGTTTCATTGATACAAATGCTAAAATGTACATATAAATCAGTTTTAAGAAATTTTATTTTTTCTCAAAATTTGGAAATTTCAGCAGGTCCCGACCTGGAGGCATTTTTGGGTTTTCGTGATAAAAGAAATTCGTTCAAAAGCGGTCTCGTGATACCTCATATTGTTTGTTTCATAGATACAAATGCTAAAATGTACATATAAATCAGTTTTAAGAAATTTTATTTTTTCTCAAAATTTGGAAATTTCAGTAGGTCCCGACCTGGAGGGATTTTAGGATTTTCGTGATAAAAGAAATTCGTTCAAAAGTGGTCTCGTGATACCTCATATTGTTTGTTTCATTGATACAAATGCTAAAATGTACATATAAATCAGTTTAAAGAAATTTTATTTTTTCTCAAAATTTGGAAATTTCAGCAGGGGCCGACCTGGAGGGATTTTTGGATTTTCGTGATAAAAGAAATTCGTTCAAAAATGATCTTGTGATACCTCATATTGTTTGTTTCATAGATACAAATGCTAAAATGTACATATAAATCAGTTTTAAGAAATTTTACTTTTTCTTAAAATTTGGAAATTTCCGCAGGTCCCGACCTGGAGGGATTTTTGGATTTTCGTGATAAAAGAAATTCGTTCAAAAGGGATCTTGTGATACCTCATATTGTTTGTTTCATTGATAGAAATGCTAAAATGTACATATAAATCAGTTTTAAGAAATTTTATTTTTTCTCAAAACTTGGAAATTTCAGCAGGTCCCGACCTGGAGGTATTTTTGGATTTTCGTAAAATAAGAAATTCGTTCAAAAGTGATCTTGTGATACCTCATATTGTTTGTTTCATTGATACAAATGCTAAAATGTACATATAAATCAGTTTTAAGAAATTTTATTTTTTCTCAAAACTTGGAAATTTCCGCAGGTCCCGACCTGGAGGTATTTTTGGATTTTCGTAAAATAAGAAATTCGTTCAAAAGTGATCTTGTGATACTCGTATTGTTCGTTTCATTGATACAAATGCTAAAATGTACATATAAATCAGTTTTAGGAAATTTTATTTTTTCTCAAAATTTAGAAATTTCAGCAGGTCCCGACCTGGAGGGATTTTCGTGAAAAAGAAATTCGTTAAAAGTGGTCTTGTGATACCTCATATTGTTTGTTTCATTGATAGAAATGCTAAAATGTACATATAAATCAGTTTTATGAAATTTTATTTTTTCTCAAAATTTAGAAATTTCAGCAGATCCCGACCTGGAGGGATTTTCGTGAAAAAAAAATTCGTTCAAAAGTGATCTTGTGATACTCGTATTGTTCGTTTCATTGATACAAATGCTAAAATGTACATATAAATCAGTTTTAGGAAATTTTATTTTTTCTCAAAATTTAGAAATTTCAGCAGGTCCCGACCTGGAGGGATTTTCGTGAAAAAGAAATTCGTTAAAAAGTGGTCTTGTGATACCTAATATTGTTTGCTTCATTGATAGAAATGCTAAAATGTACATATAAATCAGTTTTAAGAAATTTTATTTTTTCTCAAAACTTGGAAATTTCAGCAGGTCCCGACCTGGAGGTATTTTTGGATTTTCGTAAAATAAGAAATTCGTTCAAAAGTGATCTTGTGATACCTCATATTGTTTGTTTCATTGATACAAATGCTAAAATGTACATATAAATCGGTTTTGATCAATTTTATTTTTTCTAAAAATTTGGAAATTTCCGCAGGTCCCGACCTGGAGGGATTTTAGGATTTTCGTGATAAAAGAAATTCGTTCAAAAGTGGTCTCGTGATACCTCATATTGTTTGTTTCATTGATACAAATGCTAAAATGTACATATAAATCAGTTTAAAGAAATTTTACTTTTTCTTAAAATTTGGAAATTTCCGCAGGTCCCGACCTGGAGGGATTTTTGGATTTTCGTGATAAAAGAAATTCGTTCAAAAATGATCTTGTGATACCTCATATTGTTTGTTTCATTGATAGAAATGCTAAAATGTACATATAAATCAGTTTTAAGAAATTTTATTTTTTCTCAAAATTTGGAAATTTCCGCAGGTCCCGACCTGGAGGGATTTTTGGATTTTCGTGATAAAAGAAATTCGTTCAAAAGTGATCTTGTGATACTCGTATTGTTCGTTTCATTGATACAAATGCTAAAATGTACATATAAATCAGTTTTAGGAAATTTTATTTTTTCTCAAAATTTAGAAATTTCAGCAGGTCCCGACCTGGAGGGATTTTAGGATTTTCGTGATAAAAGAAATTCGTTCAAAAGTGGTCTCGTGATACCTCATATTGTTTGTTTCATTGATACAAATGCTAAAATGTACATATAAATCAGTTTTAAGAAATTTTATTTTTTCTCAAAACTTGGAAATTTCCGCAGGTCCCGACCTGGAGGTATTTTTGGATTTTCGTGAAATAAGAAATTCGTTCAAAAGGGATCTTGTGATACCTCATATTGTTTGTTTCATTGATACAAATGCTAAAATGTACATATAAATCAGTTTTAAGAAATTTTATTTTTTCTCAAAATTTGGAAATTTCAGCAGGTCCCGACCTGGAGGCATTTTTGGGTTTTCGTGATAAAAGAAATTCGTTCAAAAGCGGTCTCGTGATACCTCATATTGTTTGTTTCATAGATACAAATGCTAAAATGTACATATAAATCAGTTTTAAGAAATTTTATTTTTTCTCAAAATTTGGAAATTTCAGTAGGTCCCGACCTGGAGGGATTTTAGGATTTTCGTGATAAAAGAAATTCGTTCAAAAGTGGTCTCGTGATACCTCATATTGTTTGTTTCATTGATACAAATGCTAAAATGTACATATAAATCAGTTTAAAGAAATTTTATTTTTTCTCAAAATTTGGAAATTTCAGCAGGGGCCGACCTGGAGGGATTTTTGGATTTTCGTGATAAAAGAAATTCGTTCAAAAATGATCTTGTGATACCTCATATTGTTTGTTTCATAGATACAAATGCTAAAATGTACATATAAATCAGTTTTAAGAAATTTTACTTTTTCTTAAAATTTGGAAATTTCCGCAGGTCCCGACCTGGAGGGATTTTTGGATTTTCGTGATAAAAGAAATTCGTTCAAAAGGGATCTTGTGATACCTCATATTGTTTGTTTCATTGATAGAAATGCTAAAATGTACATATAAATCAGTTTTAAGAAATTTTATTTTTTCTCAAAACTTGGAAATTTCAGCAGGTCCCGACCTGGAGGTATTTTTGGATTTTCGTAAAATAAGAAATTCGTTCAAAAGTGATCTTGTGATACCTCATATTGTTTGTTTCATTGATACAAATGCTAAAATGTACATATAAATCAGTTTTAAGAAATTTTATTTTTTCTCAAAACTTGGAAATTTCCGCAGGTCCCGACCTGGAGGTATTTTTGGATTTTCGTAAAATAAGAAATTCGTTCAAAAGTGATCTTGTGATACTCGTATTGTTCGTTTCATTGATACAAATGCTAAAATGTACATATAAATCAGTTTTAGGAAATTTTATTTTTTCTCAAAATTTAGAAATTTCAGCAGGTCCCGACCTGGAGGGATTTTCGTGAAAAAGAAATTCGTTAAAAGTGGTCTTGTGATACCTCATATTGTTTGTTTCATTGATAGAAATGCTAAAATGTACATATAAATCAGTTTTATGAAATTTTATTTTTTCTCAAAATTTAGAAATTTCAGCAGATCCCGACCTGGAGGGATTTTCGTGAAAAAAAAATTCGTTCAAAAGTGATCTTGTGATACTCGTATTGTTCGTTTCATTGATACAAATGCTAAAATGTACATATAAATCAGTTTTAGGAAATTTTATTTTTTCTCAAAATTTAGAAATTTCAGCAGGTCCCGACCTGGAGGGATTTTCGTGAAAAAGAAATTCGTTAAAAAGTGGTCTTGTGATACCTAATATTGTTTGCTTCATTGATAGAAATGCTAAAATGTACATATAAATCAGTTTTAAGAAATTTTATTTTTTCTCAAAACTTGGAAATTTCAGCAGGTCCCGACCTGGAGGTATTTTTGGATTTTCGTAAAATAAGAAATTCGTTCAAAAGTGATCTTGTGATACCTCATATTGTTTGTTTCATTGATACAAATGCTAAAATGTACATATAAATCGGTTTTGATCAATTTTATTTTTTCTAAAAATTTGGAAATTTCCGCAGGTCCCGACCTGGAGGGATTTTAGGATTTTCGTGATAAAAGAAATTCGTTCAAAAGTGGTCTCGTGATACCTCATATTGTTTGTTTCATTGATACAAATGCTAAAATGTACATATAAATCAGTTTAAAGAAATTTTACTTTTTCTTAAAATTTGGAAATTTCCGCAGGTCCCGACCTGGAGGGATTTTTGGATTTTCGTGATAAAAGAAATTCGTTCAAAAATGATCTTGTGATACCTCATATTGTTTGTTTCATAGATACAAATGCTAAAATGTACATATAAATCAGTTTTAAGAAATTTTACTTTTTCTTAAAATTTGGAAATTTCCGCAGGTCCCGACCTGGAGGGATTTTTGGATTTTCGTGATAAAAGAAATTCGTTCAAAAGGGATCTTGTGATACCTCATATTGTTTGTTTCATTGATAGAAATGCTAAAATGTACATATAAATCAGTTTTAAGAAATTTTATTTTTTCTCAAAACTTGGAAATTTCAGCAGGTCCCGACCTGGAGGTATTTTTGGATTTTCGTAAAATAAGAAATTCGTTCAAAAGTGATCTTGTGATACCTCATATTGTTTGTTTCATTGATACAAATGCTAAAATGTACATATAAATCGGTTTTGATCAATTTTATTTTTTCTAAAAATTTGGAAATTTCCGCAGGTCCCGACCTGGAGGGATTTTAGGATTTTCGTGATAAAAGAAATTCGTTCAAAAGTGGTCTCGTGATACCTCATATTGTTTGTTTCATAGATACAAATGCTTAAATGTACATATAAATCAGTTTTAAGAAATTTTATTTTTTCTCAAAATTTAGAAATTTCCGCAGGTCCCGACCTGGAGGGATTTTTGGATTTTCGTGATAAAAGAAATTCGTTAAAAAGTGGTCTTGTGATACCTCATATTGTTTGTTTCATTGATACAAATGCTAAAATGTACATATAAATCAGTTTTAAGAAATTTTATTTTTTCTCAAAACTTGGAAATTTCCGCAGGTCCCGACCTGGAGGGATTTTTGGATTTTCGTGATAAAAGAAATTCGTTCAAAAGGGATCTTGTGATACCTCATATTGTTTGTTTCATTGATAGAAATGCTAAAATGTACATATAAATCAGTTTTAAGAAATTTTATTTTTTCTCAAAACTTGGAAATTTCAGCAGGTCCCGACCTGGAGGTATTTTTGGATTTTCGTAAAATAAGAAATTCGTTCAAAAGTGATCTTGTGATACCTCATATTGTTTGTTTCATTGATACAAATGCTAAAATGTACATATAAATCGGTTTTGATCAATTTTATTTTTTCTAAAAATTTGGAAATTTCCGCAGGTCCCGACCTGGAGGGATTTTAGGATTTTCGTGATAAAAGAAATTCGTTCAAAAGTGGTCTCGTGATACCTCATATTGTTTGTTTCATTGATACAAATGCTAAAATGTACATATAAATCAGTTTAAAGAAATTTTATTTTTTCTCAAAATTTGGAAATTTCAGCAGGGGCCGACCTGGAGGGATTTTTGGATTTTCGTGATAAAAGAAATTCGTTCAAAAATGATCTTGTGATACCTCATATTGTTTGTTTCATAGATACAAATGCTAAAATGTACATATAAATCAGTTTTAAGAAATTTTACTTTTTCTTAAAATTTGGAAATTTCCGCAGGTCCCGACCTGGAGGGATTTTTGGATTTTCGTGATAAAAGAAATTCGTTCAAAAGGGATCTTGTGATACCTCATATTGTTTGTTTCATTGATAGAAATGCTAAAATGTACATATAAATCAGTTTTAAGAAATTTTATTTTTTCTCAAAACTTGGAAATTTCAGCAGGTCCCGACCTGGAGGTATTTTTGGATTTTCGTAAAATAAGAAATTCGTTCAAAAGTGATCTTGTGATACCTCATATTGTTTGTTTCATTGATACAAATGCTAAAATGTACATATAAATCAGTTTTAGGAAATTTTATTTTTTCTCAAAATTTAGAAATTTCAGCAGGTCCCGACCTGGAGGGATTTTCGTGAAAAAGAAATTCGTTAAAAGTGGTCTTGTGATACCTCATATTGTTTGTTTCATTGATAGAAATGCTAAAATGTACATATAAATCAGTTTTATGAAATTTTATTTTTTCTCAAAATTTAGAAATTTCAGCAGATCCCGACCTGGAGGGATTTTCGTGAAAAAAAAATTCGTTCAAAAGTGATCTTGTGATACTCGTATTGTTCGTTTCATTGATACAAATGCTAAAATGTACATATAAATCAGTTTTAGGAAATTTTATTTTTTCTCAAAATTTAGAAATTTCAGCAGGTCCCGACCTGGAGGGATTTTCGTGAAAAAGAAATTCGTTAAAAAGTGGTCTTGTGATACCTAATATTGTTTGCTTCATTGATAGAAATGCTAAAATGTACATATAAATCAGTTTTAAGAAATTTTATTTTTTCTCAAAACTTGGAAATTTCAGCAGGTCCCGACCTGGAGGTATTTTTGGATTTTCGTAAAATAAGAAATTCGTTCAAAAGTGATCTTGTGATACCTCATATTGTTTGTTTCATTGATACAAATGCTAAAATGTACATATAAATCGGTTTTGATCAATTTTATTTTTTCTAAAAATTACGAAATTTCCGCAGGTCCCGACCTGGAGGGATTTTAGGATTTTCGTGATAAAAGAAATTCGTTCAAAAGTGGTCTCGTGATACCTCATATTGTTTGTTTCATTGATACAAATGCTAAAATGTACATATAAATCAGTTTAAAGAAATTTTACTTTTTCTTAAAATTTGGAAATTTCCGCAGGTCCCGACCTGGAGGGATTTTTGGATTTTCGTGATAAAAGAAATTCGTTCAAAAATGATCTTGTGATACCTCATATTGTTTGTTTCATAGATACAAATGCTAAAATGTACATATAAATCAGTTTTAAGAAATTTTACTTTTTCTTAAAATTTGGAAATTTCCGCAGGTCCCGACCTGGAGGGATTTTTGGATTTTCGTGATAAAAGAAATTCGTTGAAAAGGGATCTTGTGATACCTCATATTGTTTGTTTCATTGATAGAAATGCTAAAATGTACATATAAATCAGTTTTAAGAAATTTTATTTTTTCTCAAAACTTGGAAATTTCAGCAGGTCCCGACCTGGAGGGATTTTCGTGAAAAAGAAATTCGTTAAAAGTGGTCTTGTGATACCTCATATTGTTTGTTTCATTGATAGAAATGCTAAAATGTACATATAAATCAGTTTTATGAAATTTTATTTTTTCTCAAAATTTAGAAATTTCAGCAGATCCCGACCTGGAGGGATTTTCGTGAAAAAAAAATTCGTTCAAAAGTGATCTTGTGATACTCGTATTGTTCGTTTCATTGATACAAATGCTAAAATGTACATATAAATCAGTTTTAGGAAATTTTATTTTTTCTCAAAATTTAGAAATTTCAGCAGGTCCCGACCTGGAGGGATTTTCGTGAAAAAGAAATTCGTTAAAAAGTGGTCTTGTGATACCTAATATTGTTTGTTTCATTGATAGAAATGCTAAAATGTACATATAAATCAGTTTTATGAAATTTTATTTTTTCTCAAAATTTAGAAATTTCAGCAGATCCCGACCTGGAGGGATTTTCGTGAAAAAAAAATTCGTTCAAAAGTGATCTTGTGATACTCGTATTGTTCGTTTCATTGATACAAATGCTAAAATGTACATATAAATCAGTTTTAGGAAATTTTATTTTTTCTCAAAATTTAGAAATTTCAGCAGGTCCCGACCTGGAGGGATTTTCGTGAAAAAGAAATTCGTTAAAAAGTGGTCTTGTGATACCTAATATTGTTTGCTTCATTGATAGAAATGCTAAAATGTACATATAAATCAGTTTTAAGAAATTTTATTTTTTCTCAAAACTTGGAAATTTCAGCAGGTCCCGACCTGGAGGTATTTTTGGATTTTCGTAAAATAAGAAATTCGTTCAAAAGTGATCTTGTGATACCTCATATTGTTTGTTTCATTGATACAAATGCTAAAATGTACATATAAATCGGTTTTGATCAATTTTATTTTTTCTAAAAATTTGGAAATTTCCGCAGGTCCCGACCTGGAGTGATTTTAGGATTTTCGTGATAAAAGAAATTCGTTCAAAAGTGGTCTCGTGATACCTCATATTGTTTGTTTCATTGATACAAATGCTAAAATGTACATATAAATCAGTTTAAAGAAATTTTACTTTTTCTTAAAATTTGGAAATTTCCGCAGGTCCCGACCTGGAGGGATTTTTGGATTTTCGTGATAAAAGAAATTCGTTCAAAAATGATCTTGTGATACCTCATATTGTTTGTTTCATAGATACAAATGCTAAAATGTACATATAAATCAGTTTTAAGAAATTTTACTTTTTCTTAAAATTTGGAAATTTCCGCAGGTCCCGACCTGGAGGGATTTTTGGATTTTCGTGATAAAAGAAATTCGTTCAAAAGGGATCTTGTGATACCTCATATTGTTTGTTTCATTGATAGAAATGCTAAAATGTACATATAAATCAGTTTTAAGAAATTTTATTTTTTCTCAAAACTTGGAAATTTCAGCAGGTCCCGACCTGGAGGTATTTTTGGATTTTCGTAAAATAAGAAATTCGTTCAAAAGTGATCTTGTGATACCTCATATTGTTTGTTTCATTGATACAAATGCTAAAATGTACATATCAATCGGTTTTGATCAATTTTATTTTTTCTCAAAATTTGGAAATTTCCGCAGGTCCCGACCTGGAGGGATTTTAGGATTTTCGTGATAAAAGAAATTCGTTCAAAAGTGGTCTCGTGATACCTCATATTGTTTGTTTCATTGATACAAATGCTAAAATGTACATATAAATCAGTTTAAAGAAATTTTATTTTTTCTCAAAATTTGGAAATTTCAGCAGGGGCCGACCTGAAGGGATTTTTGGATTTTCGTGATAAAAGAAATTCGTTCAAAAGGGATCTTGTGATACCTCATATTGTTTGTTTCATAGATACAAATGCTAAAATGTACATATAAATCAGTTTTAAGAAATTTTACTTTTTCTTAAAATTTGGAAATTTCAGCAGGTCCCGACCTGGAGGGATTTTTGGACTTTCGTGATAAAAGAAATTCGTTCAAAAGGGATCTTGTGATACCTCATATTGTTTGTTTCATTGATAGAAATGCTAAAATGTACATATAAATCAGTTTTAAGAAATTTTATTTTTTCTCAAAACTTGGAAATTTCAGCAGGTCCCGACCTGGAGGTATTTTTGGATTTTCGTAAAATAAGAAATTCGTTCAAAAGTGATCTTGTGATACCTCATATTGTTTGTTTCATTGATACAAATGCTAAAATGTACATATAAATCGGTTTTGATCAATTTTATTTTTTCTCAAAATTTGGAAATTTCCGCAGGTCCCGACCTGGAGGGATTTTAGGATTTTCGTGATAAAAGAAATTCGTTCAAAAGTGGTCTCGTGATACCTCATATTGTTTGTTTCATTCATAGAAATGCTGAAATGTACATATAAATCAGTTTTAAGAAATTTTATTTTTTCTCAAAATTTGGAAATTTCCGCAGGTCCCGACCTGGAAGGATTTTTGGATTTTCGTGATAAAAGAAATTCGTTCAAAAGCGGTCTCGTGATACCTCATATTGTTTGTTTCATAGATACAAATGCTTAAATGTACATATAAATCAGTTTTAAGAAATTTTATTTTTTCTCAAAATTTAGAAATTTCCGCAGGTCCCGACCTGGAGGGATTTTTGGATTTTCGTGATAAAAGAAATTCGTTAAAAAGTGGTCTTGTGATACCTCATATTGTTTGTTTCATTGATACAAATGCTAAAATGTACATATAAATCAGTTTTAAGAAATTTTATTTTTTCTCAAAACTTGGAAATTTCCGCAGGTCCCGACCTGGAGGGATTTTTGGATTTTCGTGATAAAAGAAATTCGTTCAAAAGGGATCTTGTGATACCTCATATTGTTTGTTTCATTGATAGAAATGCTAAAATGTACATATAAATCAGTTTTAAGAAATTTTATTTTTTCTCAAAACTTGGAAATTTCAGCAGGTCCCGACCTGGAGGTATTTTTGGATTTTCGTAAAATAAGAAATTCGTTCAAAAGTGATCTCGTGATACCTCATATTGTTTGTTTCATTGATACAAATGCTAAAATGTACATATAAATCGGTTTTGATCAATTTTATTTTTTCTAAAAATTTGGAAATTTCCGCAGGTCCCGACCTGGAGGGATTTTAGGATTTTCGTGATAAAAGAAATTCGTTCAAAAGTGGTCTCGTGATACCTCATATTGTTTGTTTCATTGATACAAATGCTAAAATGTACATATAAATCAGTTTAAAGAAATTTTATTTTTTCTCAAAATTTGGAAATTTCAGCAGGGGCCGACCTGGAGGGATTTTTGGATTTTCGTGATAAAAGAAATTCGTTCAAAAATGATCTTGTGATACCTCATATTGTTTGTTTCATAGATACAAATGCTAAAATGTACATATAAATCAGTTTTAAGAAATTTTACTTTTTCTTAAAATTTGGAAATTTCCGCAGGTCCCGACCTGGAGGGATTTTTGGATTTTCGTGATAAAAGAAATTCGTTCAAAAGGGATCTTGTGATACCTCATATTGTTTGTTTCATTGATAGAAATGCTAAAATGTACATATAAATCAGTTTTAAGAAATTTTATTTTTTCTCAAAACTTGGAAATTTCAGCAGGTCCCGACCTGGAGGTATTTTTGGATTTTCGTAAAATAAGAAATTCGTTCAAAAGTGATCTTGTGATACCTCATATTGTTTGTTTCATTGATACAAATGCTAAAATGTACATATAAATCAGTTTTAGGAAATTTTATTTTTTCTCAAAATTTAGAAATTTCAGCAGGTCCCGACCTGGAGGGATTTTCGTGAAAAAGAAATTCGTTAAAAGTGGTCTTGTGATACCTCATATTGTTTGTTTCATTGATAGAAATGCTAAAATGTACATATAAATCAGTTTTATGAAATTTTATTTTTTCTCAAAATTTAGAAATTTCAGCAGATCCCGACCTGGAGGGATTTTCGTGAAAAAGAAATTCGTTAAAAGTGGTCTTGTGATACCTCATATTGTTTGTTTCATTGATAGAAATGCTAAAATGTACATATAAATCAGTTTTATGAAATTTTATTTTTTCTCAAAATTTAGAAATTTCAGCAGATCCCGACCTGGAGGGATTTTCGTGAAAAAAAAATTCGTTCAAAAGTGATCTTGTGATACTCGTATTGTTCGTTTCATTGATACAAATGCTAAAATGTACATATAAATCAGTTTTAGGAAATTTTATTTTTTCTCAAAATTTAGAAATTTCAGCAGGTCCCGACCTGGAGGGATTTTCGTGAAAAAGAAATTCGTTAAAAAGTGGTCCTGTGATACCTAATATTGTTTGCTTCATTGATAGAAATGCTAAAATGTACATATAAATCAGTTTTAAGAAATTTTATTTTTTCTCAAAACTTGGAAATTTCAGCAGGTCCCGACCTGGAGGTATTTTTGGATTTTCGTAAAATAAGAAATTCGTTCAAAAGTGATCTTGTGATACCTCATATTGTTTGTTTCATTGATACAAATGCTAAAATGTACATATAAATCGGTTTTGATCAATTTTATTTTTTCTAAAAATTTGGAAATTTCCGCAGGTCCCGACCTGGAGGGATTTTAGAATTTTCGTGATAAAAGAAATTCGTTCAAAAGTGGTCTCGTGATACCTCATATTGTTTGTTTCATTGATACAAATGCTAAAATGTACATATAAATCAGTTTAAAGAAATTTTACTTTTTCTTAAAATTTGGAAATTTCCGCAGGTCCCGACCTGGAGGGATTTTTGGATTTTCGTGATAAAAGAAATTCGTTCAAAAATGATCTTGTGATACCTCATATTGTTTGTTTCATAGATACAAATGCTAAAATGTACATATAAATCAGTTTTAAGAAATTTTACTTTTTCTTAAAATTTGGAAATTTCCGCAGGTCCCGACCTGGAGGGATTTTTGGATTTTCGTGATAAAAGAAGTTCGTTGAAAAGGGATCTTGTGATACCTCATATTGTTTGTTTCATTGATAGAAATGCTAAAATGTACATATAAATCAGTTTTAAGAAATTTTATTTTTTCTCAAAACTTGGAAATTTCAGCAGGTCCCGACCTGGAGGGATTTTCGTGAAAAAGAAATTCGTTAAAAGTGGTCTTGTGATACCTCATATTGTTTGTTTCATTGATAGAAATGCTAAAATGTACATATAAATCAGTTTTATGAAATTTTATTTTTTCTCAAAATTTAGAAATTTCAGCAGATCCCGACCTGGAGGGATTTTCGTGAAAAAAAAATTCGTTCAAAAGTGATCTTGTGATACTCGTATTGTTCGTTTCATTGATACAAATGCTAAAATGTACATATAAATCAGTTTTAGGAAATTTTATTTTTTCTCAAAATTTAGAAATTTCAGCAGGTCCCGACCTGGACGGATTTTCGTGAAAAAGAAATTCGTTAAAAAGTGGTCTTGTGATACCTAATATTGTTTGCTTCATTGATAGAAATGCTAAAATGTACATATAAATCGGTTTTGATCAATTTTATTTTTTCTAAAAATTTGGAAATTTCCGCAGGTCCCGACCTGGAGTGATTTTAGGATTTTCGTGATAAAAGAAATTCGTTCAAAAGTGGTCTCGTGATACCTCATATTGTTTGTTTCATTGATACAAATGCTAAAATGTACATATAAATCAGTTTAAAGAAATTTTACTTTTTCTTAAAATTTGGAAATTTCCGCAGGTCCCGACCTGGAGGGATTTTTGGATTTTCGTGATAAAAGAAATTCGTTCAAAAATGATCTTGTGATACCTCATATTGTTTGTTTCATAGATACAAATGCTAAAATGTACATATAAATCAGTTTTAAGAAATTTTACTTTTTCTTAAAATTTGGAAATTTCCGCAGGTCCCGACCTGGAGGGATTTTTGAATTTTCGTGATAAAAGAAATTCGTTCAAAAGGGATCTTGTGATACCTCATATTGTTTGTTTCATTGATAGAAATGCTAAAATGTACATATAAATCAGTTTTAAGAAATTTTATTTTTTCTCAAAACTTGGAAATTTCAGCAGGTCCCGACCTGGAGGTATTTTTGGATTTTCGTAAAATAAGAAATTCGTTCAAAAGTGATCTTGTGATACCTCATATTGTTTGTTTCATTGATACAAATGCTAAAATGTACATATAAATCGGTTTTGATCAATTTTATTTTTTCTAAAAATTTGGAAATTTCCGCAGGTCCCGACCTGGAGGGATTTTAGGATTTTCGTGATAAAAGAAATTCGTTCAAAAGTGGTCTCGTGATACCTCATATTGTTTGTTTCATTGATAGAAATGCTAAAATGTACATATAAATCAGTTTTAAGAAATTTTATTTTTTCTCAAAATTTAGAAATTTCAGCAGATCCCGACCTGGAGGGATTTTCGTGAAAAAAAAATTCGTTCAAAAGTGATCTTGTGATACTCGTATTGTTCGTTTCATTGATACAAATGCTAAAATGTACATATAAATCAGTTTTAGGAAATTTTATTTTTTCTCAAAACTTGGAAATTTCAGCAGGTCCCGACCTGGAGGTATTTTTGGATTTTCGTAAAATAAGAAATTCGTTCAAAAGTGATCTTGTGATACCTCATATTGTTTGTTTCATTGATACAAATGCTAAAATGTACATATAAATCGGTTTTGATCAATTTTATTTTTTCTAAAAATTTGGAAATTTCCGCAGGTCCCGACCTGGAGTGATTTTAGGATTTTCGTGATAAAAGAAATTCGTTCAAAAGTGGTCTCGTGATACCTCATATTGTTTGTTTCATTGATACAAATGCTAAAATGTACATATAAATCAGTTTAAAGAAATTTTACTTTTTCTTAAAATTTGGAAATTTCCGCAGGTCCCGACCTGGAGGGATTTTTGGATTTTCGTGATAAAAGAAATTCGTTCAAAAATGATCTTGTGATACCTCATATTGTTTGTTTCATAGATACAAATGCTAAAATGTACATATAAATCAGTTTTAAGAAATTTTACTTTTTCTTAAAATTTGGAAATTTCCGCAGGTCCCGACCTGGAGGGATTTTTGAATTTTCGTGATAAAAGAAATTCGTTCAAAAGGGATCTTGTGATACCTCATATTGTTTGTTTCATTGATAGAAATGCTAAAATGTACATATAAATCAGTTTTAAGAAATTTTATTTTTTCTCAAAACTTGGAAATTTCAGCAGGTCCCGACCTGGAGGTATTTTTGGATTTTCGTAAAATAAGAAATTCGTTCAAAAGTGATCTTGTGATACCTCATATTGTTTGTTTCATTGATACAAATGCTAAAATGTACATATAAATCGGTTTTGATCAATTTTATTTTTTCTAAAAATTTGGAAATTTCCGCAGGTCCCGACCTGGAGGGATTTTAGGATTTTCGTGATAAAAGAAATTCGTTCAAAAGTGGTCTCGTGATACCTCATATTGTTTGTTTCATTGATAGAAATGCTAAAATGTACATATAAATCAGTTTTAAGAAATTTTATTTTTTCTCAAAATTTAGAAATTTCAGCAGATCCCGACCTGGAGGGATTTTCGTGAAAAAAAAATTCGTTCAAAAGTGATCTTGTGATACTCGTATTGTTCGTTTCATTGATACAAATGCTAAAATGTACATATAAATCAGTTTTAGGAAATTTTATTTTTTCTCAAAATTTAGAAATTTCAGCAGGTCCCGACCTGGACGGATTTTCGTGAAAAAGAAATTCGTTAAAAAGTGGTCTTGTGATACCTAATATTGTTTGCTTCATTGATAGAAATGCTAAAATGTACATATAAATCAGTTTTAAGAAATTTTATTTTTTCTCAAAACTTGGAAATTTCAGCAGGTCCCGACCTGGAGGTATTTTTGGATTTTCGTAAAATAAGAAATTCGTTCAAAAGTGATCTTGTGATACCTCATATTGTTTGTTTCATTGATACAAATGCTAAAATGTACATATAAATCGGTTTTGATCAATTTTATTTTTTCTAAAAATTTGGAAATTTCCGCAGGTCCCGACCTGGAGTGATTTTAGGATTTTCGTGATAAAAGAAATTCGTTCAAAAGTGGTCTCGTGATACCTCATATTGTTTGTTTCATTGATACAAATGCTAAAATGTACATATAAATCAGTTTAAAGAAATTTTACTTTTTCTTAAAATTTGGAAATTTCCGCAGGTCCCGACCTGGAGGGATTTTTGGATTTTCGTGATAAAAGAAATTCGTTCAAAAATGATCTTGTGATACCTCATATTGTTTGTTTCATAGATACAAATGCTAAAATGTACATATAAATCAGTTTTAAGAAATTTTACTTTTTCTTAAAATTTGGAAATTTCCGCAGGTCCCGACCTGGAGGGATTTTTGGATTTTCGTGATAAAAGAAATTCGTTCAAAAGGGATCTTGTGATACCTCATATTGTTTGTTTCATTGATAGAAATGCTAAAATGTACATATAAATCAGTTTTAAGAAATTTTATTTTTTCTCAAAACTTGGAAATTTCAGCAGGTCCCGACCTGGAGGTATTTTTGGATTTTCGTAAAATAAGAAATTCGTTCAAAAGTGATCTTGTGATACCTCATATTGTTTGTTTCATTGATACAAATGCTAAAATGTACATATAAATCGGTTTTGATCAATTTTATTTTTTCTAAAAATTTGGAAATTTCCGCAGGTCCCGACCTGGAGGGATTTTAGGATTTTCGTGATAAAAGAAATTCGTTCAAAAGTGGTCTCGTGATACCTCATATTGTTTGTTTCATTGATAGAAATGCTAAAATGTACATATAAATCAGTTTTAAGAAATTTTATTTTTTCTCAAAATTTGGAAATTTCAGCAGGGGCCGACCTGGAGGGATTTTTGGATTTTCGTGATAAAAGAAATTCGTTCAAAAATGATCTTGTGATACCTCATATTGTTTGTTTCATTGATAGAAATGCTAAAATGTACATATAAATCAGTTTTATGAAATTTTATTTTTTCTCAAAATTTAGAAATTTCAGCAGATCCCGACCTGGAGGGATTTTCGTGAAAAAAAAATTCGTTCAAAAGTGATCTTGTGATACTCGTATTGTTCGTTTCATTGATACAAATGCTAAAATGTACATATAAATCAGTTTTAGGAAATTTTATTTTTTCTCAAAATTTAGAAATTTCAGCAGGTCCCGACCTGGAGGGATTTTCGTGAAAAAGAAATTCGTTAAAAAGTGGTCTTGTGATACCTAATATTGTTTGCTTCATTGATAGAAATGCTAAAATGTACATATAAATCAGTTTTAAGAAATTTTATTTTTTCTCAAAACTTGGAAATTTCAGCAGGTCCCGACCTGGAGGTATTTTTGGATTTTCGTAAAATAAGAAATTCGTTCAAAAGTGATCTTGTGATACCTCATATTGTTTGTTTCATTGATACAAATGCTAAAATGTACATATAAATCGGTTTTGATCAATTTTATTTTTTCTAAAAATTTGGAAATTTCCGCAGGTCCCGACCTGGAGTGATTTTAGGATTTTCGTGATAAAAGAAATTCGTTCAAAAGTGGTCTCGTGATACCTCATATTGTTTGTTTCATTGATACAAATGCTAAAATGTACATATAAATCAGTTTAAAGAAATTTTACTTTTTCTTAAAATTTGGAAATTTCCGCAGGTCCCGACCTGGAGGGATTTTTGGATTTTCGTGATAAAAGAAATTCGTTCAAAAATGATCTTGTGATACCTCATATTGTTTGTTTCATAGATACAAATGCTAAAATGTACATATAAATCAGTTTTAAGAAATTTTACTTTTTCTTAAAATTTGGAAATTTCCGCAGGTCCCGACCTGGAGGGATTTTTGGATTTTCGTGATAAAAGAAATTCGTTCAAAAGGGATCTTGTGATACCTCATATTGTTTGTTTCATTGATAGAAATGCTAAAATGTACATATAAATCAGTTTTAAGAAATTTTATTTTTTCTCAAAACTTGGAAATTTCAGCAGGTCCCGACCTGGAGGTATTTTTGGATTTTCGTAAAATAAGAAATTCGTTCAAAAGTGATCTTGTGATACCTCATATTGTTTGTTTCATTGATACAAATGCTAAAATGTACATATAAATCGGTTTTGATCAATTTTATTTTTTCTAAAAATTTGGAAATTTCCGCAGGTCCCGACCTGGAGGGATTTTAGGATTTTCGTGATAAAAGAAATTCGTTCAAAAGTGGTCTCGTGATACCTCATATTGTTTGTTTCATTGATACAAATGCTAAAATGTACATATAAATCAGTTTAAAGAAATTTTATTTTTTCTCAAAATTTGGAAATTTCAGCAGGGGCCGACCTGGAGGGATTTTTGGATTTTCGTGATAAAAGAAATTCGTTCAAAAATGATCTTGTGATACCTCATATTGTTTGTTTCATAGATACAAATGCTAAAATGTACATATAAATCAGTTTTAAGAAATTTTACTTTTTCTTAAAATTTGGAAATTTCCGCAGGTCCCGACCTGGAGGGATTTTTGGATTTTCGTGATAAAAGAAATTCGTTCAAAAGGGATCTTGTGATACCTCATATTGTTTGTTTCATTGATAGAAATGCTAAAATGTACATATAAATCAGTTTTAAGAAATTTTATTTTTTCTCAAAACTTGGAAATTTCAGCAGGTCCCGACCTGGAGGTATTTTTGGATTTTCGTAAAATAAGAAATTCGTTCAAAAGTGATCTTGTGATACCTCATATTGTTTGTTTCATTGATACAACTGCTAAAATGTACATATAAATCGGTTTTGATCAATTTTATTTTTTCTCAAAATTTGGAAATTTCCGCAGGTCCCGACCTGGAGGGATTTTAGGATTTTCGTGATAAAAGAAATTCGTTCAAAAGTGGTCTCGTGATACCTCATATTGTTTGTTTCATTCATAGAAATGCTGAAATGTACATATAAATCAGTTTTAAGAAATTTTATTTTTTCTCAAAATTTGGAAATTTCCGCAGGTCCCGACCTGGAAGGATTTTTGGATTTTCGTGATAAAAGAAATTCGTTCAAAAGCGGTCTCGTGATACCTCATATTGTTTGTTTCATAGATACAAATGCTTAAATGTACATATAAATCAGTTTTAAGAAATTTTATTTTTTCTCAAAATTTAGAAATTTCCGCAGGTCCCGACCTGGAGGGATTTTTGGATTTTCGTGATAAAAGAAATTCGTTAAAAAGTGGTCTTGTGATACCTCATATTGTTTGTTTCATTGATACAAATGCTAAAATGTACATATAAATCAGTTTTAAGAAATTTTACTTTTTCTTAAAATTTGGAAATTTCCGCAGGTCCCGACCTGGAGGGATTTTTGGATTTTCGTGATAAAAGAAATTCGTTCAAAAGGGATCTTGTGATACCTCATATTGTTTGTTTCATTGATAGAAATGCTAAAATGTACATATAAATCAGTTTTAAGAAATTTTATTTTTTCTCAAAACTTGGAAATTTCAGCAGGTCCCGACCTGGAGGTATTTTTGGATTTTCGTAAAATAAGAAATTCGTTCAAAAGTGATCTTGTGATACCTCATATTGTTTGTTTCATTGATACAAATGCTAAAATGTATATATAAATCGGTTTTGATCAATTTTATTTTTTCTAAAAATTTGGAAATTTCCGCAGGTCCCGACCTGGAGGGATTTTAGGATTTTCGTGATAAAAGAAATTCGTTCAAAAGTGGTCTCGTGATACCTCATATTGTTTGTTTCATTGATACAAATGCTAAAATGTACATATAAATCAGTTTAAAGAAATTTTATTTTTTCTCAAAATTTGGAAATTTCAGCAGGGGCCGACCTGGAGGGATTTTTGGATTTTCGTGATAAAAGAAATTCGTTCAAAAATGATCTTGTGATACCTCATATTGTTTGTTTCATAGATACAAATGCTAAAATGTACATATAAATCAGTTTTAAGAAATTTTACTTTTTCTTAAAATTTGGAAATTTCCGCAGGTCCCGACCTGGAGGGATTTTTGGATTTTCGTGATAAAAGAAATTCGTTCAAAAGGGATCTTGTGATACCTCATATTGTTTGTTTCATTGATAGAAATGCTAAAATGTACATATAAATCAGTTTTAAGAAATTTTATTTTTTCTCAAAACTTGGAAATTTCAGCAGGTCCCGACCTGGAGGTATTTTTGGATTTTCGTAAAATAAGAAATTCGTTCAAAAGTGATCTTGTGATACCTCATATTGTTTGTTTCATTGATACAAATGCTAAAATGTACATATAAATCGGTTTTGATCAATTTTATTTTTTCTCAAAATTTGGAAATTTCCGCAGGTCCCGACCTGGAGGGATTTTAGGATTTTCGTGATAAAAGAAATTCGTTCAAAAGTGGTCTCGTGATACCTCATATTGTTTGTTTCATTCATAGAAATGCTGAAATGTACATATAAATCAGTTTTAAGAAATTTTTTTTTTTCTCAAAATTTGGAAATTTCCGCAGGTCCCGACCTGGAAGGATTTTTGGATTTTCGTGATAAAAGAAATTCGTTCAAAAGCGGTCTCGTGATACCTCATATTGTTTGTTTCATAGATACAAATGCTTAAATGTACATATAAATCAGTTTTAAGAAATTTTATTTTTTCTCAAAATTTAGAAATTTCCGCAGGTCCCGACCTGGAGGGATTTTTGGATTTTCGTGATAAAAGAAATTCGTTCAAAAGTGGTCTCGTGATACCTCATATTGTTTGTTTCATTGATACAAATGCTAAAATGTACATATAAATCAGTTTAAAGAAATTTTATTTTTTCTCAAAATTTGGAAATTTCAGCAGGGGCCGACCTGGAGGGATTTTTGGATTTTCGTGATAAAAGAAATTCGTTCAAAAATGATCTTGTGATACCTCATATTGTTTGTTTCATAGATACAAATGCTAAAATGTACATATAAATCAGTTTAAAGAAATTTTATTTTTTCTCAAAATTTGGAAATTTCAGCAGGGGCCGACCTGGAGGGATTTTTGGATTTTCGTGATAAAAGAAATTCGTTCAAAAATGATCTTGTGATACCTCATATTGTTTGTTTCATAGATACAAATGCTAAAATGTACATATAAATCAGTTTTAAGAAATTTTACTTTTTCTTAAAATTTGGAAATTTCCGCAGGTCCCGACCTGGAGGGATTTTTGGATTTTCGTGATAAAAGAAATTCGTTCAAAAGGGATCTTGTGATACCTCATATTGTTTGTTTCATTGATAGAAATGCTAAAATGTACATATAAATCAGTTTTAAGAAATTTTATTTTTTCTCAAAACTTGGAAATTTCAGCAGGTCCCGACCTGGAGGTATTTTTGGATTTTCGTAAAATAAGAAATTCGTTCAAAAGTGATCTTGTGATACCTCATATTGTTTGTTTCATTGATACAAATGCTAAAATGTACATATAAATCGGTTTTGATCAATTTTATTTTTTCTCAAAATTTGGAAATTTCCGCAGGTCCCGACCTGGAGGGATTTTAGGATTTTCGTGATAAAAGAAATTCGTTCAAAAGTGGTCTCGTGATACCTCATATTGTTTGTTTCATTCATAGAAATGCTGAAATGTACATATAAATCAGTTTTAAGAAATTTTATTTTTTCTCAAAATTTGGAAATTTCCGCAGGTCCCGACCTGGAAGGATTTTTGGATTTTCGTGATAAAAGAAATTCGTTCAAAAGCGGTCTCGTGATACCTCATATTGTTTGTTTCATAGATACAAATGCTTAAATGTACATATAAATCAGTTTTAAGAAATTTTATTTTTTCTCAAAATTTAGAAATTTCCGCAGGTCCCGACCTGGAGGGATTTTTGGATTTTCGTGATAAAAGAAATTCGTTCAAAAGTGGTCTCGTGATACCTCATATTGTTTGTTTCATTGATACAAATGCTAAAATGTACATATAAATCAGTTTAAAGAAATTTTATTTTTTCTCAAAATTTGGAAATTTCAGCAGGGGCCGACCTGGAGGGATTTTTGGATTTTCGTGATAAAAGAAATTCGTTCAAAAATGATCTTGTGATACCTCATATTGTTTGTTTCATAGATACAAATGCTAAAATGTACATATAAATCAGTTTAAAGAAATTTTATTTTTTCTCAAAATTTGGAAATTTCAGCAGGGGCCGACCTGGAGGGATTTTTGGATTTTCGTGATAAAAGAAATTCGTTCAAAAATGATCTTGTGATACCTCATATTGTTTGTTTCATAGATACAAATGCTAAAATGTACATATAAATCAGTTTTAAGAAATTTTACTTTTTCTTAAAATTTGGAAATTTCCGCAGGTCCCGACCTGGAGGTATTTTTGGATTTTCGTAAAATAAGAAATTCGTTCAAAAGTGATCTTGTGATACCTCATATTGTTTGTTTCATTGATACAAATGCTAAAATGTACATATAAATCGGTTTTGATCAATTTTATTTTTTCTCAAAATTTGGAAATTTCCGCAGGTCCCGACCTGGAGGGATTTTAGGATTTTCGTGATAAAAGAAATTCGTTCAAAAGTGGTCTCGTGATACCTCATATTGTTTGTTTCATTCATAGAAATGCTGAAATGTACATATAAATCAGTTTTAAGAAATTTTATTTTTTCTCAAAATTTGGAAATTTCCGCAGGTCCCGACCTGGAAGGATTTTTGGATTTTCGTGATAAAAGAAATTCGTTCAAAAGCGGTCTCGTGATACCTCATATTGTTTGTTTCATAGATACAAATGCTTAAATGTACATATAAATCAGTTTTAAGAAATTTTATTTTTTCTCAAAATTTGGAAATTTCCGCAGGTCCCGACCTGGAAGGATTTTTGGATTTTCGTGATAAAAGAAATTCGTTCAAAAGCGGTCTCGTGATACCTCATATTGTTTGTTTCATAGATACAAATGCTTAAATGTACATATAAATCAGTTTTAAGAAATTTTATTTTTTCTCAAAATTTAGAAATTTCCGCAGGTCCCGACCTGGAGGGATTTTTGGATTTTCGTGATAAAAGAAATTCGTTCAAAAGTGGTCTCGTGATACCTCATATTGTTTGTTTCATTGATACAAATGCTAAAATGTACATATAAATCAGTTTAAAGAAATTTTATTTTTTCTCAAAATTTGGAAATTTCAGCAGGGGCCGACCTGGAGGGATTTTTGGATTTTCGTGATAAAAGAAATTCGTTCAAAAATGATCTTGTGATACCTCATATTGTTTGTTTCATAGATACAAATGCTAAAATGTACATATAAATCAGTTTAAAGAAATTTTATTTTTTCTCAAAATTTGGAAATTTCAGCAGGGGCCGACCTGGAGGGATTTTTGGATTTTCGTGATAAAAGAAATTCGTTCAAAAGGGATCTTGTGATACCTCATATTGTTTGTTTCATTGATAGAAATGCTAAAATGTACATATAAATCAGTTTTAAGAAATTTTATTTTTTCTCAAAACTTGGAAATTTCAGCAGGTCCCGACCTGGAGGTATTTTTGGATTTTCGTAAAATAAGAAATTCGTTCAAAAGTGATCTTGTGATACCTCATATTGTTTGTTTCATTGATACAAATGCTAAAATGTACATATAAATCGGTTTTGATCAATTTTATTTTTTCTAAAAATTTGGAAATTTCCGCAGGTCCCGACCTGGAGGGTTTTTAGGATTTTCGTGATAAAAGAAATTCGTTCAAAAGTGGTCTCGTGATACCTCATATTGTTTGTTTCATTGATACAAATGCTAAAATGTACATATAAATCAGTTTAAAGAAATTTTATTTTTTCTCAAAATTTGGAAATTTCAGCAGGGGCCGACCTGGAGGGATTTTTGGATTTTCGTGATAAAAGAAATTCGTTCAAAAATGATCTTGTGATACCTCATATTGTTTGTTTCATAGATACAAATGCTAAAATGTACATATAAATCAGTTTTAAGAAATTTTACTTTTTCTTAAAATTTGGAAATTTCCGCAGGTCCCGACCTGGAGGGATTTTTGGATTTTCGTGATAAAAGAAATTCGTTCAAAAGGGATCTTGTGATACCTCATATTGTTTGTTTCATTGATAGAAATGCTAAAATGTACATATAAATCAGTTTTAAGAAATTTTATTTTTTCTCAAAACTTGGAAATTTCAGCAGGTCCCGACCTGGAGGTATTTTTGGATTTTCGTAAAATAAGAAATTCGTTCAAAAGTGATCTTGTGATACCTCATATTGTTTGTTTCATTGATACAAATGCTAAAATGTACATATAAATCGGTTTTGATCAATTTTATTTTTTCTCAAAATTTGGAAATTTCCGCAGGTCCCGACCTGGAGGGATTTTAGGATTTTCGTGATAAAAGAAATTCGTTCAAAAGTGGTCTCGTGATACCTCATATTGTTTGTTTCATTCATAGAAATGCTGAAATGTACATATAAATCAGTTTTAAGAAATTTTATTTTTTCTCAAAATTTGGAAATTTCCGCAGGTCCCGACCTGGAAGGATTTTTGGATTTTCGTGATAAAAGAAATTCGTTCAAAAGCGGTCTCGTGATACCTCATATTGTTTGTTTCATAGATACAAATGCTTAAATGTACATATAAATCAGTTTTAAGAAATTTTATTTTTTCTCAAAATTTAGAAATTTCCGCAGGTCCCGACCTGGAGGGATTTTTGGATTTTCGTGATAAAAGAAATTCGTTCAAAAGTGGTCTCGTGATACCTCATATTGTTTGTTTCATTGATACAAATGCTAAAATGTACATATAAATCAGTTTAAAGAAATTTTATTTTTTCTCAAAATTTGGAAATTTCAGCAGGGGCCGACCTGGAGGGATTTTTGGATTTTCGTGATAAAAGAAATTCGTTCAAAAATGATCTTGTGATACCTCATATTGTTTGTTTCATAGATACAAATGCTAAAATGTACATATAAATCAGTTTAAAGAAATTTTATTTTTTCTCAAAATTTGATAATTTCCGCAGGTCCCGACCTGGAGGGATTTTAGGATTTTCGTGATAAAAGAAATTCGTTCAAAAGTGGTCTCGTGATACCTCATATTGTTTGTTTCATTCATAGAAATGCTGAAATGTACATATAAATCAGTTTAAAGAAATTTTATTTTTTCTCAAAATTTGATAATTTCCGCAGGTCCCGACCTGGAGGGATTTTAGGATTTTCGTGATAAAAGAAATTCGTTCAAAAGTGGTCTCGTGATACCTCATATTGTTTGTTTCATTCATAGAAATGCTGAAATGTACATATAAATCAGTTTTAAGAAATTTTATTTTTTCTCAAAATTTGGAAATTTCCGCAGGTCCCGACCTGGAAGGATTTTTGGATTTTCGTGATAAAAGAAATTCGTTCAAAAGCGGTCTCGTGATACCTCATATTGTTTGTTTCATAGATACAAATGCTTAAATGTACATATAAATCAGTTTTAAGAAATTTTATTTTTTCTCAAAATTTAGAAATTTCCGCAGGTCCCGACCTGGAGGGATTTTTGGATTTTCGTGATAAAAGAAATTCGTTCAAAAGTGGTCTCGTGATACCTCATATTGTTTGTTTCATTGATACAAATGCTAAAATGTACATATAAATCAGTTTAAAGAAATTTTATTTTTTCTCAAAATTTGGAAATTTCAGCAGGGGCCGACCTGGAGGGATTTTTGGATTTTCGTGATAAAAGAAATTCGTTCAAAAATGATCTTGTGATACCTCATATTGTTTGTTTCATAGATACAAATGCTAAAATGTACATATAAATCAGTTTAAAGAAATTTTATTTTTTCTCAAAATTTGGAAATTTCAGCAGGGGCCGACCTGGAGGGATTTTTGGATTTTCGTGATAAAAGAAATTCGTTCAAAAGGGATCTTGTGATACCTCATATTGTTTGTTTCATTGATAGAAATGCTAAAATGTACATATAAATCAGTTTTAAGAAATTTTATTTTTTCTCAAAACTTGGAAATTTCAGCAGGTCCCGACCTGGAGGTATTTTTGGATTTTCGTAAAATAAGAAATTCGTTCAAAAGTGATCTTGTGATACCTCATATTGTTTGTTTCATTGATACAAATGCTAAAATGTACATATAAATCGGTTTTGATCAATTTTATTTTTTCTAAAAATTTGGAAATTTCCGCAGGTCCCGACCTGGAGGGTTTTTAGGATTTTCGTGATAAAAGAAATTCGTTCAAAAGTGGTCTCGTGATACCTCATATTGTTTGTTTCATTGATACAAATGCTAAAATGTACATATAAATCAGTTTAAAGAAATTTTATTTTTTCTCAAAATTTGGAAATTTCAGCAGGGGCCGACCTGGAGGGATTTTTGGATTTTCGTGATAAAAGAAATTCGTTCAAAAATGATCTTGTGATACCTCATATTGTTTGTTTCATAGATACAAATGCTAAAATGTACATATAAATCAGTTTTAAGAAATTTTACTTTTTCTTAAAATTTGGAAATTTCCGCAGGTCCCGACCTGGAGGGATTTTTGGATTTTCGTGATAAAAGAAATTCGTTCAAAAGGGATCTTGTGATACCTCATATTGTTTGTTTCATTGATAGAAATGCTAAAATGTACATATAAATCAGTTTTAAGAAATTTTATTTTTTCTCAAAACTTGGAAATTTCAGCAGGTCCCGACCTGGAGGTATTTTTGGATTTTCGTAAAATAAGAAATTCGTTCAAAAGTGATCTTGTGATACCTCATATTGTTTGTTTCATTGATACAAATGCTAAAATGTACATATAAATCGGTTTTGATCAATTTTATTTTTTCTCAAAATTTGGAAATTTCCGCAGGTCCCGACCTGGAGGGATTTTAGGATTTTCGTGATAAAAGAAATTCGTTCAAAAGTGGTCTCGTGATACCTCATATTGTTTGTTTCATTCATAGAAATGCTGAAATGTACATATAAATCAGTTTTAAGAAATTTTATTTTTTCTCAAAATTTGGAAATTTCCGCAGGTCCCGACCTGGAAGGATTTTTGGATTTTCGTGATAAAAGAAATTCGTTCAAAAGCGGTCTCGTGATACCTCATATTGTTTGTTTCATAGATACAAATGCTTAAATGTACATATAAATCAGTTTTAAGAAATTTTATTTTTTCTCAAAATTTAGAAATTTCCGCAGGTCCCGACCTGGAGGGATTTTTGGATTTTCGTGATAAAAGAAATTCGTTCAAAAGTGGTCTCGTGATACCTCATATTGTTTGTTTCATTGATACAAATGCTAAAATGTACATATAAATCAGTTTAAAGAAATTTTATTTTTTCTCAAAATTTGGAAATTTCAGCAGGGGCCGACCTGGAGGGATTTTTGGATTTTCGTGATAAAAGAAATTCGTTCAAAAATGATCTTGTGATACCTCATATTGTTTGTTTCATAGATACAAATGCTAAAATGTACATATAAATCAGTTTAAAGAAATTTTATTTTTTCTCAAAATTTGATAATTTCCGCAGGTCCCGACCTGGAGGGATTTTAGGATTTTCGTGATAAAAGAAATTCGTTCAAAAGTGGTCTCGTGATACCTCATATTGTTTGTTTCATTCATAGAAATGCTGAAATGTACATATAAATCAGTTTTAAGAAATTTTATTTTTTCTCAAAATTTGGAAATTTCCGCAGGTCCCGACCTGGAAGGATTTTTGGATTTTCGTGATAAAAGAAATTCGTTCAAAAGCGGTCTCGTGATACCTCATATTGTTTGTTTCATAGATACAAATGCTTAAATGTACATATAAATCAGTTTTAAGAAATTTTATTTTTTCTCAAAATTTAGAAATTTCCGCAGGTCCCGACCTGGAGGGATTTTTGGATTTTCGTGATAAAAGAAATTCGTTCAAAAGTGGTCTCGTGATACCTCATATTGTTTGTTTCATTGATACAAATGCTAAAATGTACATATAAATCAGTTTAAAGAAATTTTATTTTTTCTCAAAATTTGGAAATTTCAGCAGGGGCCGACCTGGAGGGATTTTTGGATTTTCGTGATAAAAGAAATTCGTTCAAAAATGATCTTGTGATACCTCATATTGTTTGTTTCATAGATACAAATGCTAAAATGTACATATAAATCAGTTTAAAGAAATTTTATTTTTTCTCAAAATTTGGAAATTTCAGCAGGGGCCGACCTGGAGGGATTTTTGGATTTTCGTGATAAAAGAAATTCGTTCAAAAATGATCTTGTGATACCTCATATTGTTTGTTTCATAGATACAAATGCTAAAATGTACATATAAATCAGTTTTAAGAAATTTTACTTTTTCTTAAAATTTGGAAATTTCCGCAGGTCCCGACCTGGAGGGATTTTTGGATTTTCGTGATAAAAGAAATTCGTTCAAAAGGGATCTTGTGATACCTCATATTGTTTGTTTCATTGATAGAAATGCTAAAATGTACATATAAATCAGTTTTAAGAAATTTTATTTTTTCTCAAAACTTGGAAATTTCAGCAGGTCCCGACCTGGAGGTATTTTTGGATTTTCGTAAAATAAGAAATTCGTTCAAAAGTGATCTTGTGATACCTCATATTGTTTGTTTCATTGATACAAATGCTTAAATGTACATATAAATCGGTTTTGATCAATTTTATTTTTTCTAAAAATTTGGAAATTTCCGCAGGTCCCGACCTGGAGGGATTTTAGGATTTTCGTGATAAAAGAAATTCGTTCAAAAGTGGTCTCGTGATACCTCATATTGTTTGTTTCATTCATAGAAATGCTGAAATGTACATATAAATCAGTTTTAAGAAATTTTATTTTTTCTCAAAATTTGGAAATTTCCGCAGGTCCCGACCTGGAAGGATTTTTGGATTTTCGTGATAAAAGAAATTCGTTCAAAAGCGGTCTCGTGATACCTCATATTGTTTGTTTCATAGATACAAATGCTTAAATGTACATATAAATCAGTTTTAAGAAATTTTATTTTTTCTCAAAATTTAGAAATTTCCGCAGGTCCCGACCTGGAGGGATTTTTGGATTTTCGTGATAAAAGAAATTCGTTCAAAAGTGGTCTCGTGATACCTCATATTGTTTGTTTCATTGATACAAATGCTAAAATGTACATATAAATCAGTTTAAAGAAATTTTATTTTTTCTCAAAATTTGGAAATTTCAGCAGGGGCCGACCTGGAGGGATTTTTGGATTTTCGTGATAAAAGAAATTCGTTCAAAAATGATCTTGTGATACCTCATATTGTTTGTTTCATAGATACAAATGCTAAAATGTACATATAAATCAGTTTAAAGAAATTTTATTTTTTCTCAAAATTTGATAATTTCCGCAGGTCCCGACCTGGAGGGATTTTAGGATTTTCGTGATAAAAGAAATTCGTTCAAAAGTGGTCTCGTGATACCTCATATTGTTTGTTTCATTCATAGAAATGCTGAAATGTACATATAAATCAGTTTTAAGAAATTTTATTTTTTCTCAAAATTTGGAAATTTCCGCAGGTCCCGACCTGGAAGGATTTTTGGATTTTCGTGATAAAAGAAATTCGTTCAAAAGCGGTCTCGTGATACCTCATATTGTTTGTTTCATAGATACAAATGCTTAAATGTACATATAAATCAGTTTTAAGAAATTTTATTTTTTCTCAAAATTTAGAAATTTCCGCAGGTCCCGACCTGGAGGGATTTTTGGATTTTCGTGATAAAAGAAATTCGTTCAAAAGTGGTCTCGTGATACCTCATATTGTTTGTTTCATTGATACAAATGCTAAAATGTACATATAAATCAGTTTAAAGAAATTTTATTTTTTCTCAAAATTTGGAAATTTCAGCAGGGGCCGACCTGGAGGGATTTTTGGATTTTCGTGATAAAAGAAATTCGTTCAAAAATGATCTTGTGATACCTCATATTGTTTGTTTCATAGATACAAATGCTAAAATGTACATATAAATCAGTTTAAAGAAATTTTATTTTTTCTCAAAATTTGGAAATTTCAGCAGGGGCCGACCTGGAGGGATTTTTGGATTTTCGTGATAAAAGAAATTCGTTCAAAAATGATCTTGTGATACCTCATATTGTTTGTTTCATAGATACAAATGCTAAAATGTACATATAAATCAGTTTTAAGAAATTTTACTTTTTCTTAAAATTTGGAAATTTCCGCAGGTCCCGACCTGGAGGGATTTTTGGATTTTCGTGATAAAAGAAATTCGTTCAAAAGGGATCTTGTGATACCTCATATTGTTTGTTTCATTGATAGAAATGCTAAAATGTACATATAAATCAGTTTTAAGAAATTTTATTTTTTCTCAAAACTTGGAAATTTCAGCAGGTCCCGACCTGGAGGTATTTTTGGATTTTCGTAAAATAAGAAATTCGTTCAAAAGTGATCTTGTGATACCTCATATTGTTTGTTTCATTGATACAAATGCTTAAATGTACATATAAATCGGTTTTGATCAATTTTATTTTTTCTAAAAATTTGGAAATTTCCGCAGGTCCCGACCTGGAGGGTTTTTAGGATTTTCGTGATAAAAGAAATTCGTTCAAAAGTGGTCTCGTGATACCTCATATTGTTTGTTTCATTGATACAAATGCTAAAATGTACATATAAATCAGTTTAAAGAAATTTTATTTTTTCTCAAAATTTGGAAATTTCAGCAGGGGCCGACCTGGAGGGATTTTTGGATTTTCGTGATAAAAGAAATTCGTTCAAAAATGATCTTGTGATACCTCATATTGTTTGTTTCATAGATACAAATGCTAAAATGTACATATAAATCAGTTTTAAGAAATTTTACTTTTTCTTAAAATTTGGAAATTTCCGCAGGTCCCGACCTGGAGGGATTTTTGGATTTTCGTGATAAAAGAAATTCGTTCAAAAGGGATCTTGTGATACCTCATATTGTTTGTTTCATTGATAGAAATGCTAAAATGTACATATAAATCAGTTTTAAGAAATTTTATTTTTTCTCAAAACTTGGAAATTTCAGCAGGTCCCGACCTGGAGGTATTTTTGGATTTTCGTAAAATAAGAAATTCGTTCAAAAGTGATCTTGTGATACCTCATATTGTTTGTTTCATTGATACAAATGCTAAAATGTACATATAAATCGGTTTTGATCAATTTTATTTTTTCTCAAAATTTGGAAATTTCCGCAGGTCCCGACCTGGAGGGATTTTTGGATTTTCGTGATAAAAGAAATTCGTTCAAAAGTGGTCTCGTGATACCTCATATTGTTTGTTTCATTGATACAAATGCTAAAATGTACATATAAATCAGTTTAAAGAAATTTTATTTTTTCTCAAAATTTGGAAATTTCAGCAGGGGCCGACCTGGAGGGATTTTTGGATTTTCGTGATAAAAGAAATTCGTTCAAAAATGATCTTGTGATACCTCATATTGTTTGTTTCATAGATACAAATGCTAAAATGTACATATAAATCAGTTTAAAGAAATTTTATTTTTTCTCAAAATTTGATAATTTCCGCAGGTCCCGACCTGGAGGGATTTTAGGATTTTCGTGATAAAAGAAATTCGTTCAAAAGTGGTCTCGTGATACCTCATATTGTTTGTTTCATTCATAGAAATGCTGAAATGTACATATAAATCAGTTTTAAGAAATTTTATTTTTTCTCAAAATTTGGAAATTTCCGCAGGTCCCGACCTGGAAGGATTTTTGGATTTTCGTGATAAAAGAAATTCGTTCAAAAGCGGTCTCGTGATACCTCATATTGTTTGTTTCATAGATACAAATGCTTAAATGTACATATAAATCAGTTTTAAGAAATTTTATTTTTTCTCAAAATTTAGAAATTTCCGCAGGTCCCGACCTGGAGGGATTTTTGGATTTTCGTGATAAAAGAAATTCGTTCAAAAGTGGTCTCGTGATACCTCATATTGTTTGTTTCATTGATACAAATGCTAAAATGTACATATAAATCAGTTTAAAGAAATTTTATTTTTTCTCAAAATTTGGAAATTTCAGCAGGGGCCGACCTGGAGGGATTTTTGGATTTTCGTGATAAAAGAAATTCGTTCAAAAATGATCTTGTGATACCTCATATTGTTTGTTTCATAGATACAAATGCTAAAATGTACATATAAATCAGTTTAAAGAAATTTTATTTTTTCTCAAAATTTGGAAATTTCAGCAGGGGCCGACCTGGAGGGATTTTTGGATTTTCGTGATAAAAGAAATTCGTTCAAAAATGATCTTGTGATACCTCATATTGTTTGTTTCATAGATACAAATGCTAAAATGTACATATAAATCAGTTTTAAGAAATTTTACTTTTTCTTAAAATTTGGAAATTTCCGCAGGTCCCGACCTGGAGGGATTTTTGGATTTTCGTGATAAAAGAAATTCGTTCAAAAGGGATCTTGTGATACCTCATATTGTTTGTTTCATTGATAGAAATGCTAAAATGTACATATAAATCAGTTTTAAGAAATTTTATTTTTTCTCAAAACTTGGAAATTTCAGCAGGTCCCGACCTGGAGGTATTTTTGGATTTTCGTAAAATAAGAAATTCGTTCAAAAGTGATCTTGTGATACCTCATATTGTTTGTTTCATTGATACAAATGCTTAAATGTACATATAAATCGGTTTTGATCAATTTTATTTTTTCTAAAAATTTGGAAATTTCCGCAGGTCCCGACCTGGAGGGTTTTTAGGATTTTCGTGATAAAAGAAATTCGTTCAAAAGTGGTCTCGTGATACCTCATATTGTTTGTTTCATTGATACAAATGCTAAAATGTACATATAAATCAGTTTAAAGAAATTTTATTTTTTCTCAAAATTTGGAAATTTCAGCAGGGGCCGACCTGGAGGGATTTTTGGATTTTCGTGATAAAAGAAATTCGTTCAAAAATGATCTTGTGATACCTCATATTGTTTGTTTCATAGATACAAATGCTAAAATGTACATATAAATCAGTTTTAAGAAATTTTACTTTTTCTTAAAATTTGGAAATTTCCGCAGGTCCCGACCTGGAGGGATTTTTGGATTTTCGTGATAAAAGAAATTCGTTCAAAAGGGATCTTGTGATACCTCATATTGTTTGTTTCATTGATAGAAATGCTAAAATGTACATATAAATCAGTTTTAAGAAATTTTATTTTTTCTCAAAACTTGGAAATTTCAGCAGGTCCCGACCTGGAGGTATTTTTGGATTTTCGTAAAATAAGAAATTCGTTCAAAAGTGATCTTGTGATACCTCATATTGTTTGTTTCATTGATACAAATGCTAAAATGTACATATAAATCGGTTTTGATCAATTTTATTTTTTCTCAAAATTTGGAAATTTCCGCAGGTCCCGACCTGGAGGGATTTTAGGATTTTCGTGATAAAAGAAATTCGTTCAAAAGTGGTCTCGTGATACCTCATATTGTTTGTTTCATTCATAGAAATGCTGAAATGTACATATAAATCAGTTTTAAGAAATTTTATTTTTTCTCAAAATTTGGAAATTTCCGCAGGTCCCGACCTGGAAGGATTTTTGGATTTTCGTGATAAAAGAAATTCGTTCAAAAGCGGTCTCGTGATACCTCATATTGTTTGTTTCATAGATACAAATGCTTAAATGTACATATAAATCAGTTTTAAGAAATTTTATTTTTTCTCAAAATTTAGAAATTTCCGCAGGTCCCGACCTGGAGGGATTTTTGGATTTTCGTGATAAAAGAAATTCGTTCAAAAGTGGTCTCGTGATACCTCATATTGTTTGTTTCATTGATACAAATGCTAAAATGTACATATAAATCAGTTTAAAGAAATTTTATTTTTTCTCAAAATTTCGAAATTTCAGCAGGGGCCGACCTGGAGGGATTTTTGGATTTTCGTGATAAAAGAAATTCGTTCAAAAATGATCTTGTGATACCTCATATTGTTTGTTTCATAGATACAAATGCTAAAATGTACATATAAATCAGTTTAAAGAAATTTTATTTTTTCTCAAAATTTGGAAATTTCAGCAGGGGCCGACCTGGAGGGATTTTTGGATTTTCGTGATAAAAGAAATTCGTTCAAAAATGATCTTGTGATACCTCATATTGTTTGTTTCATAGATACAAATGCTAAAATGTACATATAAATCAGTTTTAAGAAATTTTACTTTTTCTTAAAATTTGGAAATTTCCGCAGGTCCCGACCTGGAGGGATTTTTGGATTTTCGTGAGAAAAGAAATTCGTTCAAAAGGGATCTTGTGATACCTCATATTGTTTGTTTCATTGATAGAAATGCTAAAATGTACATATAAATCAGTTTTAAGAAATTTTATTTTTTCTCAAAACTTGGAAATTTCAGCAGGTCCCGACCTGGAGGTATTTTTGGATTTTCGTAAAATAAGAAATTCGTTCAAAAGTGATCTTGTGATACCTCATATTGTTTGTTTCATTGATACAAATGCTAAAATGTACATATAAATCGGTTTTGATCAATTTTATTTTTTCTCAAAATTTGGAAATTTCCGCAGGTCCCGACCTGGAGGGATTTTAGGATTTTCGTGATAAAAGAAATTCGTTCAAAAGTGGTCTCGTGATACCTCATATTGTTTGTTTCATAGATACAAATGCTTAAATGTACATATAAATCAGTTTTAAGAAATTTTATTTTTTCTCAAAATTTAGAAATTTCCGCAGGTCCCGACCTGGAGGGATTTTTGGATTTTCGTGATAAAAGAAATTCGTTAAAAAGTGGTCTTGTGATACCTCATATTGTTTGTTTCATTGATACAAATGCTAAAATGTACATATAAATCAGTTTTAAGAAATTTTATTTTTTCTCAAAACTTGGAAATTTCCGCAGGTCCCGACCTGGAGGGATTTTTGGATTTTCGTGATAAAAGAAATTCGTTCAAAAGGGATCTTGTGATACCTCATATTGTTTGTTTCATTGATAGAAATGCTAAAATGTACATATAAATCAGTTTTAAGAAATTTTATTTTTTCTCAAAACTTGGAAATTTCAGCAGGTCCCGACCTGGAGGTATTTTTGGATTTTCGTAAAATAAGAAATTCGTTCAAAAGTGATCTTGTGATACCTCATATTGTTTGTTTCATTGATACAAATGCTAAAATGTACATATAAATCGGTTTTGATCAATTTTATTTTTTCTAAAAATTTGGAAATTTCCGCAGGTCCCGACCTGGAGGGATTTTAGGATTTTCGTGATAAAAGAAATTCGTTCAAAAGGGATCTTGTGATACCTCATATTGTTTGTTTCATTGATAGAAATGCTAAAATGTACATATAAATCAGTTTTAAGAAATTTTATTTTTTCTCAAAACTTGGAAATTTCAGCAGGTCCCGACCTGGAGGTATTTTTGGATTTTCGTAAAATAAGAAATTCGTTCAAAAGTGATCTTGTGATACCTCATATTGTTTGTTTCATTGATACAAATGCTAAAATGTACATATAAATCGGTTTTGATCAATTTTATTTTTTCTAAAAATTTGGAAATTTCCGCAGGTCCCGACCTGGAGGGTTTTTAGGATTTTCGTGATAAAAGAAATTCGTTCAAAAGTGGTCTCGTGATACCTCATATTGTTTGTTTCATTGATACAAATGCTAAAATGTACATATAAATCAGTTTAAAGAAATTTTATTTTTTCTCAAAATTTGGAAATTTCAGCAGGGGCCGACCTGGAGGGATTTTTGGATTTTCGTGATAAAAGAAATTCGTTCAAAAATGATCTTGTGATACCTCATATTGTTTGTTTCATAGATACAAATGCTAAAATGTACATATAAATCAGTTTTAAGAAATTTTACTTTTTCTTAAAATTTGGAAATTTCCGCAGGTCCCGACCTGGAGGGATTTTTGGATTTTCGTGATAAAAGAAATTCGTTCAAAAGGGATCTTGTGATACCTCATATTGTTTGTTTCATTGATAGAAATGCTAAAATGTACATATAAATCAGTTTTAAGAAATTTTATTTTTTCTCAAAACTTGGAAATTTCAGCAGGTCCCGACCTGGAGGTATTTTTGGATTTTCGTAAAATAAGAAATTCGTTCAAAAGTGATCTTGTGATACCTCATATTGTTTGTTTCATTGATACAAATGCTAAAATGTACATATAAATCGGTTTTGATCAATTTTATTTTTTCTCAAAATTTGGAAATTTCCGCAGGTCCCGACCTGGAGGGATTTTAGGATTTTCGTGATAAAAGAAATTCGTTCAAAAGTGGTCTCGTGATACCTCATATTGTTTGTTTCATTCATAGAAATGCTGAAATGTACATATAAATCAGTTTTAAGAAATTTTATTTTTTCTCAAAATTTGGAAATTTCCGCAGGTCCCGACCTGGAAGGATTTTTGGATTTTCGTGATAAAAGAAATTCGTTCAAAAGCGGTCTCGTGATACCTCATATTGTTTGTTTCATAGATACAAATGCTTAAATGTACATATAAATCAGTTTTAAGAAATTTTATTTTTTCTCAAAATTTAGAAATTTCCGCAGGTCCCGACCTGGAGGGATTTTTGGATTTTCGTGATAAAAGAAATTCGTTCAAAAGTGGTCTCGTGATACCTCATATTGTTTGTTTCATTGATACAAATGCTAAAATGTACATATAAATCAGTTTAAAGAAATTTTATTTTTTCTCAAAATTTGGAAATTTCAGCAGGGGCCGACCTGGAGGGATTTTTGGATTTTCGTGATAAAAGAAATTCGTTCAAAAATGATCTTGTGATACCTCATATTGTTTGTTTCATAGATACAAATGCTAAAATGTACATATAAATCAGTTTAAAGAAATTTTATTTTTTCTCAAAATTTGATAATTTCCGCAGGTCCCGACCTGGAGGGATTTTAGGATTTTCGTGATAAAAGAAATTCGTTCAAAAGTGGTCTCGTGATACCTCATATTGTTTGTTTCATTCATAGAAATGCTGAAATGTACATATAAATCAGTTTTAAGAAATTTTATTTTTTCTCAAAATTTGGAAATTTCCGCAGGTCCCGACCTGGAAGGATTTTTGGATTTTCGTGATAAAAGAAATTCGTTCAAAAGCGGTCTCGTGATACCTCATATTGTTTGTTTCATAGATACAAATGCTTAAATGTACATATAAATCAGTTTTAAGAAATTTTATTTTTTCTCAAAATTTAGAAATTTCCGCAGGTCCCGACCTGGAGGGATTTTTGGATTTTCGTGATAAAAGAAATTCGTTCAAAAGTGGTCTCGTGATACCTCATATTGTTTGTTTCATTGATACAAATGCTAAAATGTACATATAAATCAGTTTAAAGAAATTTTATTTTTTCTCAAAATTTGGAAATTTCAGCAGGGGCCGACCTGGAGGGATTTTTGGATTTTCGTGATAAAAGAAATTCGTTCAAAAATGATCTTGTGATACCTCATATTGTTTGTTTCATAGATACAAATGCTAAAATGTACATATAAATCAGTTTAAAGAAATTTTATTTTTTCTCAAAATTTGGAAATTTCAGCAGGGGCCGACCTGGAGGGATTTTTGGATTTTCGTGATAAAAGAAATTCGTTCAAAAATGATCTTGTGATACCTCATATTGTTTGTTTCATAGATACAAATGCTAAAATGTACATATAAATCAGTTTTAAGAAATTTTACTTTTTCTTAAAATTTGGAAATTTCCGCAGGTCCCGACCTGGAGGGATTTTTGGATTTTCGTGATAAAAGAAATTCGTTCAAAAGGGATCTTGTGATACCTCATATTGTTTGTTTCATTGATAGAAATGCTAAAATGTACATATAAATCAGTTTTAAGAAATTTTATTTTTTCTCAAAACTTGGAAATTTCAGCAGGTCCCGACCTGGAGGTATTTTTGGATTTTCGTAAAATAAGAAATTCGTTCAAAAGTGATCTTGTGATACCTCATATTGTTTGTTTCATTGATACAAATGCTTAAATGTACATATAAATCGGTTTTGATCAATTTTATTTTTTCTAAAAATTTGGAAATTTCCGCAGGTCCCGACCTGGAGGGATTTTAGGATTTTCGTGATAAAAGAAATTCGTTCAAAAGTGGTCTCGTGATACCTCATATTGTTTGTTTCATTCATAGAAATGCTGAAATGTACATATAAATCAGTTTTAAGAAATTTTATTTTTTCTCAAAATTTGGAAATTTCCGCAGGTCCCGACCTGGAAGGATTTTTGGATTTTCGTGATAAAAGAAATTCGTTCAAAAGCGGTCTCGTGATACCTCATATTGTTTGTTTCATAGATACAAATGCTTAAATGTACATATAAATCAGTTTTAAGAAATTTTATTTTTTCTCAAAATTTAGAAATTTCCGCAGGTCCCGACCTGGAGGGATTTTTGGATTTTCGTGATAAAAGAAATTCGTTCAAAAGTGGTCTCGTGATACCTCATATTGTTTGTTTCATTGATACAAATGCTAAAATGTACATATAAATCAGTTTAAAGAAATTTTATTTTTTCTCAAAATTTGGAAATTTCAGCAGGGGCCGACCTGGAGGGATTTTTGGATTTTCGTGATAAAAGAAATTCGTTCAAAAATGATCTTGTGATACCTCATATTGTTTGTTTCATAGATACAAATGCTAAAATGTACATATAAATCAGTTTAAAGAAATTTTATTTTTTCTCAAAATTTGATAATTTCCGCAGGTCCCGACCTGGAGGGATTTTAGGATTTTCGTGATAAAAGAAATTCGTTCAAAAGTGGTCTCGTGATACCTCATATTGTTTGTTTCATTCATAGAAATGCTGAAATGTACATATAAATCAGTTTTAAGAAATTTTATTTTTTCTCAAAATTTGGAAATTTCCGCAGGTCCCGACCTGGAAGGATTTTTGGATTTTCGTGATAAAAGAAATTCGTTCAAAAGCGGTCTCGTGATACCTCATATTGTTTGTTTCATAGATACAAATGCTTAAATGTACATATAAATCAGTTTTAAGAAATTTTATTTTTTCTCAAAATTTAGAAATTTCCGCAGGTCCCGACCTGGAGGGATTTTTGGATTTTCGTGATAAAAGAAATTCGTTCAAAAGTGGTCTCGTGATACCTCATATTGTTTGTTTCATTGATACAAATGCTAAAATGTACATATAAATCAGTTTAAAGAAATTTTATTTTTTCTCAAAATTTGGAAATTTCAGCAGGGGCCGACCTGGAGGGATTTTTGGATTTTCGTGATAAAAGAAATTCGTTCAAAAATGATCTTGTGATACCTCATATTGTTTGTTTCATAGATACAAATGCTAAAATGTACATATAAATCAGTTTAAAGAAATTTTATTTTTTCTCAAAATTTGGAAATTTCAGCAGGGGCCGACCTGGAGGGATTTTTGGATTTTCGTGATAAAAGAAATTCGTTCAAAAATGATCTTGTGATACCTCATATTGTTTGTTTCATAGATACAAATGCTAAAATGTACATATAAATCAGTTTTAAGAAATTTTACTTTTTCTTAAAATTTGGAAATTTCCGCAGGTCCCGACCTGGAGGGATTTTTGGATTTTCGTGATAAAAGAAATTCGTTCAAAAGGGATCTTGTGATACCTCATATTGTTTGTTTCATTGATAGAAATGCTAAAATGTACATATAAATCAGTTTTAAGAAATTTTATTTTTTCTCAAAACTTGGAAATTTCAGCAGGTCCCGACCTGGAGGTATTTTTGGATTTTCGTAAAATAAGAAATTCGTTCAAAAGTGATCTTGTGATACCTCATATTGTTTGTTTCATTGATACAAATGCTTAAATGTACATATAAATCGGTTTTGATCAATTTTATTTTTTCTAAAAATTTGGAAATTTCCGCAGGTCCCGACCTGGAGGGTTTTTAGGATTTTCGTGATAAAAGAAATTCGTTCAAAAGTGGTCTCGTGATACCTCATATTGTTTGTTTCATTGATACAAATGCTAAAATGTACATATAAATCAGTTTAAAGAAATTTTATTTTTTCTCAAAATTTGGAAATTTCAGCAGGGGCCGACCTGGAGGGATTTTTGGATTTTCGTGATAAAAGAAATTCGTTCAAAAATGATCTTGTGATACCTCATATTGTTTGTTTCATAGATACAAATGCTAAAATGTACATATAAATCAGTTTTAAGAAATTTTACTTTTTCTTAAAATTTGGAAATTTCCGCAGGTCCCGACCTGGAGGGATTTTTGGATTTTCGTGATAAAAGAAATTCGTTCAAAAGGGATCTTGTGATACCTCATATTGTTTGTTTCATTGATAGAAATGCTAAAATGTACATATAAATCAGTTTTAAGAAATTTTATTTTTTCTCAAAACTTGGAAATTTCAGCAGGTCCCGACCTGGAGGTATTTTTGGATTTTCGTAAAATAAGAAATTCGTTCAAAAGTGATCTTGTGATACCTCATATTGTTTGTTTCATTGATACAAATGCTAAAATGTACATATAAATCGGTTTTGATCAATTTTATTTTTTCTCAAAATTTGGAAATTTCCGCAGGTCCCGACCTGGAGGGATTTTAGGATTTTCGTGATAAAAGAAATTCGTTCAAAAGTGGTCTCGTGATACCTCATATTGTTTGTTTCATTCATAGAAATGCTGAAATGTACATATAAATCAGTTTTAAGAAATTTTATTTTTTCTCAAAATTTGGAAATTTCCGCAGGTCCCGACCTGGAAGGATTTTTGGATTTTCGTGATAAAAGAAATTCGTTCAAAAGCGGTCTCGTGATACCTCATATTGTTTGTTTCATAGATACAAATGCTTAAATGTACATATAAATCAGTTTTAAGAAATTTTATTTTTTCTCAAAATTTAGAAATTTCCGCAGGTCCCGACCTGGAGGGATTTTTGGATTTTCGTGATAAAAGAAATTCGTTCAAAAGTGGTCTCGTGATACCTCATATTGTTTGTTTCATTGATACAAATGCTAAAATGTACATATAAATCAGTTTAAAGAAATTTTATTTTTTCTCAAAATTTGGAAATTTCAGCAGGGGCCGACCTGGAGGGATTTTTGGATTTTCGTGATAAAAGAAATTCGTTCAAAAATGATCTTGTGATACCTCATATTGTTTGTTTCATAGATACAAATGCTAAAATGTACATATAAATCAGTTTAAAGAAATTTTATTTTTTCTCAAAATTTGGAAATTTCAGCAGGGGCCGACCTGGAGGGATTTTTGGATTTTCGTGATAAAAGAAATTCGTTCAAAAATGATCTTGTGATACCTCATATTGTTTGTTTCATAGATACAAATGCTAAAATGTACATATAAATCAGTTTTAAGAAATTTTACTTTTTCTTAAAATTTGGAAATTTCCGCAGGTCCCGACCTGGAGGGATTTTTGGATTTTCGTGAGAAAAGAAATTCGTTCAAAAGGGATCTTGTGATACCTCATATTGTTTGTTTCATTGATAGAAATGCTAAAATGTACATATAAATCAGTTTTAAGAAATTTTATTTTTTCTCAAAACTTGGAAATTTCAGCAGGTCCCGACCTGGAGGTATTTTTGGATTTTCGTAAAATAAGAAATTCGTTCAAAAGTGATCTTGTGATACCTCATATTGTTTGTTTCATTGATACAAATGCTAAAATGTACATATAAATCGGTTTTGATCAATTTTATTTTTTCTCAAAATTTGGAAATTTCCGCAGGTCCCGACCTGGAGGGATTTTAGGATTTTCGTGATAAAAGAAATTCGTTCAAAAGTGGTCTCGTGATACCTCATATTGTTTGTTTCATAGATACAAATGCTTAAATGTACATATAAATCAGTTTTAAGAAATTTTATTTTTTCTCAAAATTTAGAAATTTCCGCAGGTCCCGACCTGGAGGGATTTTTGGATTTTCGTGATAAAAGAAATTCGTTAAAAAGTGGTCTTGTGATACCTCATATTGTTTGTTTCATTGATACAAATGCTAAAATGTACATATAAATCAGTTTTAAGAAATTTTATTTTTTCTCAAAACTTGGAAATTTCCGCAGGTCCCGACCTGGAGGGATTTTTGGATTTTCGTGATAAAAGAAATTCGTTCAAAAGGGATCTTGTGATACCTCATATTGTTTGTTTCATTGATAGAAATGCTAAAATGTACATATAAATCAGTTTTAAGAAATTTTATTTTTTCTCAAAACTTGGAAATTTCAGCAGGTCCCGACCTGGAGGTATTTTTGGATTTTCGTAAAATAAGAAATTCGTTCAAAAGTGATCTTGTGATACCTCATATTGTTTGTTTCATTGATACAAATGCTAAAATGTACATATAAATCGGTTTTGATCAATTTTATTTTTTCTAAAAATTTGGAAATTTCCGCAGGTCCCGACCTGGAGGGATTTTAGGATTTTCGTGATAAAAGAAATTCGTTCAAAAGTGGTCTCGTGATACCTCATATTGTTTGTTTCATTGATACAAATGCTAAAATGTACATATAAATCAGTTTAAAGAAATTTTATTTTTTCTCAAAATTTGGAAATTTCAGCAGGGGCCGACCTGGAGGGATTTTTGGATTTTCGTGATAAAAGAAATTCGTTCAAAAATGATCTTGTGATACCTCATATTGTTTGTTTCATAGATACAAATGCTAAAATGTACATATAAATCAGTTTTAAGAAATTTTACTTTTTCTTAAAATTTGGAAATTTCCGCAGGTCCCGACCTGGAGGGATTTTTGGATTTTCGTGATAAAAGAAATTCGTTCAAAAGGGATCTTGTGATACCTCATATTGTTTGTTTCATTGATAGAAATGCTAAAATGTACATATAAATCAGTTTTAAGAAATTTTATTTTTTCTCAAAACTTGGAAATTTCAGCAGGTCCCGACCTGGAGGTATTTTTGGATTTTCGTAAAATAAGAAATTCGTTCAAAAGTGGTCTCGTGATACCTCATATTGTTTGTTTCATTGATACAAATGCTAAAATGTACATATAAATCAGTTTAAAGAAATTTTATTTTTTCTCAAAATTTGGAAATTTCAGCAGGGGCCGACCTGGAGGGATTTTTGGATTTTCGTGATAAAAGAAATTCGTTCAAAAATGATCTTGTGATACCTCATATTGTTTGTTTCATAGATACAAATGCTAAAATGTACATATAAATCAGTTTTAAGAAATTTTACTTTTTCTTAAAATTTGGAAATTTCCGCAGGTCCCGACCTGGAGGGATTTTTGGATTTTCGTGATAAAAGAAATTCGTTCAAAAATGATCTTGTGATACCTCATATTGTTTGTTTCATAGATACAAATGCTAAAATGTACATATAAATCAGTTTTAAGAAATTTTACTTTTTCTTAAAATTTGGAAATTTCCGCAGGTCCCGACCTGGAGGGATTTTTGGATTTTCGTGATAAAAGAAATTCGTTCAAAAGGGATCTTGTGATACCTCATATTGTTTGTTTCATTGATAGAAATGCTAAAATGTACATATAAATCAGTTTTAAGAAATTTTTTTTTTTCTCAAAACTTTGAAATTTCAGCAGGTCCCGACCTGGAGGTATTTTTGGATTTTCGTAAAATAAGAAATTCGTTCAAAAGTGATCTTGTGATACCTCATATTGTTTGTTTCATTGATACAAATGCTAAAATGTACATATAAATCGGTTTTGATCAATTTTATTTTTTCTCAAAATTTGGAAATTTCCGCAGGTCCCGACCTGGAGGGATTTTAGGATTTTCGTGATAAAAGAAATTCGTTCAAAAGTGGTCTCGTGATACCTCATATTGTTTGTTTCATTCATAGAAATGCTGAAATGTACATATAAATCAGTTTTAAGAAATTTTATTTTTTCTCAAAATTTGGAAATTTCCGCAGGTCCCGACCTGGAAGGATTTTTGGATTTTCGTGATAAAAGAAATTCGTTCAAAAGCGGTCTCGTGATACCTCATATTGTTTGTTTCATAGATACAAATGCTTAAATGTACATATAAATCAGTTTGAAGAAATTTTATTTTTTCTCAAAATTTGGAAATTTCCGCAGGTCCCGACCTGGAGGGATTTTTGGATTTTCGTGATAAAAGAAATTCGTTAAAAAGTGGTCTTGTGATACCTCATATTGTTTGTTTCATTGATACAAATGCTAAAATGTACATATAAATCAGTTTTAAGAAATTTTATTTTTTCTCAAAACTTGGAAATTTCCGCAGGTCCCGACCTGGAGGGATTTTTGGATTTTCGTGATAAAAGAAATTCGTTCAAAAGGGATCTTGTGATACCTCATATTGTTTGTTTCATTGATAGAAATGCTAAAATGTACATATAAATCAGTTTTAAGAAATTTTATTTTTTCTCAAAACTTGGAAATTTCAGCAGGTCCCGACCTGGAGGTATTTTTGGATTTTCGTAAAATAAGAAATTCGTTCAAAAGTGGTCTCGTGATACCTCATATTGTTTGTTTCATTGATACAAATGCTAAAATGTACATATAAATCAGTTTAAAGAAATTTTATTTTTTCTCAAAATTTGGAAATTTCAGCAGGGGCCGACCTGGAGGGATTTTTGGATTTTCGTGATAAAAGAAATTCGTTCAAAAATGATCTTGTGATACCTCATATTGTTTGTTTCATAGATACAAATGCTAAAATGTACATATAAATCAGTTTTAAGAAATTTTACTTTTTCTTAAAATTTGGAAATTTCCGCAGGTCCCGACCTGGAGGGATTTTTGGATTTTCGTGATAAAAGAAATTCGTTCAAAAATGATCTTGTGATACCTCATATTGTTTGTTTCATAGATACAAATGCTAAAATGTACATATAAATCAGTTTTAAGAAATTTTACTTTTTCTTAAAATTTGGAAATTTCCGCAGGTCCCGACCTGGAGGGATTTTTGGATTTTCGTGATAAAAGAAATTCGTTCAAAAGGGATCTTGTGATACCTCATATTGTTTGTTTCATTGATAGAAATGCTAAAATGTACATATAAATCAGTTTTAAGAAATTTTTTTTTTTCTCAAAACTTTGAAATTTCAGCAGGTCCCGACCTGGAGGTATTTTTGGATTTTCGTAAAATAAGAAATTCGTTCAAAAGTGATCTTGTGATACCTCATATTGTTTGTTTCATTGATACAAATGCTAAAATGTACATATAAATCGGTTTTGATCAATTTTATTTTTTCTCAAAATTTGGAAATTTCCGCAGGTCCCGACCTGGAGGGATTTTAGGATTTTCGTGATAAAAGAAATTCGTTCAAAAGTGGTCTCGTGATACCTCATATTGTTTGTTTCATTCATAGAAATGCTGAAATGTACATATAAATCAGTTTTAAGAAATTTTATTTTTTCTCAAAATTTGGAAATTTCCGCAGGTCCCGACCTGGAAGGATTTTTGGATTTTCGTGATAAAAGAAATTCGTTCAAAAGCGGTCTCGTGATACCTCATATTGTTTGTTTCATAGATACAAATGCTTAAATGTACATATAAATCAGTTTGAAGAAATTTTATTTTTTCTCAAAATTTGGAAATTTCCGCAGGTCCCGACCTGGAGGGATTTTTGGATTTTCGTGATAAAAGAAATTCGTTAAAAAGTGGTCTTGTGATACCTCATATTGTTTGTTTCATTGATACAAATGCTAAAATGTACATATAAATCAGTTTTAAGAAATTTTATTTTTTCTCAAAACTTGGAAATTTCCGCAGGTCCCGACCTGGAGGGATTTTTGGATTTTCGTGATAAAAGAAATTCGTTCAAAAGGGATCTTGTGATACCTCATATTGTTTGTTTCATTGATAGAAATGCTAAAATGTACATATAAATCAGTTTTAAGAAATTTTATTTTTTCTCAAAACTTGGAAATTTCAGCAGGTCCCGACCTGGAGGTATTTTTGGATTTTCGTAAAATAAGAAATTCGTTCAAAAGTGATCTTGTGATACCTCATATTGTTTGTTTCATTGATACAAATGCTAAAATGTACATATAAATCGGTTTTGATCAATTTTAATTTTCTAAAAATTTGGAAATTTCCGCAGGTCCCGACCTGGAGGGATTTTAGGATTTTCGTGATAAAAGAAATTCGTTCAAAAGTGGTCTCGTGATACCTCATATTGTTTGTTTCATTGATACAAATGCTAAAATGTACATATAAATCAGTTTAAAGAAATTTTATTTTTTCTCAAAATTTGGAAATTTCAGCAGGGGCCGACCTGGAGGGATTTTTGGATTTTCGTGATAAAAGAAATTCGTTCAAAAATGATCTTGTGATACCTCATATTGTTTGTTTCATAGATACAAATGCTAAAATGTACATATAAATCAGTTTTAAGAAATTTTACTTTTTCTTAAAATTTGGAAATTTCCGCAGGTCCCGACCTGGAGGGATTTTTGGATTTTCGTGATAAAAGAAATTCGTTCAAAAGGGATCTTGTGATACCTCATATTGTTTGTTTCATTGATAGAAATGCTAAAATGTACATATAAATCAGTTTTAAGAAATTTTATTTTTTCTCAAAACTTGGAAATTTCAGCAGGTCCCGACCTGGAGGTATTTTTGGATTTTCGTAAAATAAGAAATTCGTTCAAAAGTGATCTTGTGATACCTCATATTGTTTGTTTCATTGATACAAATGCTAAAATGTACATATAAATCGGTTTTGATCAATTTTATTTTTTCTCAAAATTTGGAAATTTCCGCAGGTCCCGACCTGGAGGGATTTTAGGATTTTCGTGATAAAAGAAATTCGTTCAAAAGTGGTCTCGTGATACCTCATATTGTTTGTTTCATTCATAGAAATGCTGAAATGTACATATAAATCAGTTTTAAGAAATTTTATTTTTTCTCAAAATTTGGAAATTTCCGCAGGTCCCGACCTGGAAGGATTTTTGGATTTTCGTGATAAAAGAAATTCGTTCAAAAGCGTTCTCGTGATACCTCATATTGTTTGTTTCATAGATACAAATGCTTAAATGTACATATAAATCAGTTTTAAGAAATTTTATTTTTTCTCAAAATTTAGAAATTTCCGCAGGTCCCGACCTGGAGGGATTTTTGGATTTTGGTGATAAAAGAAATTCGTTCAAAAGTGGTCTCGTGATACCTCATATTGTTTGTTTCATTGATACAAATGCTAAAATGTACATATAAATCAGTTTAAAGAAATTTTATTTTTTCTCAAAATTTCGAAATTTCAGCAGGGGCCGACCTGGAGGGATTTTTGGATTTTCGTGATAAAAGAAATTCGTTCAAAAATGATCTTGTGATACCTCATATTGTTTGTTTCATAGATACAAATGCTAAAATGTACATATAAATCAGTTTTAAGAAATTTTACTTTTTCTTAAAATTTGGAAATTTCAGCAGGGGCCGACCTGGAGGGATTTTTGGATTTTCGTGATAAAAGAAATTCGTTCAAAAATGATCTTGTGATACCTCATATTGTTTGTTTCATAGATACAAATGCTAAAATGTACATATAAATCAGTTTAAAGAAATTTTATTTTTTCTCAAAATTTGGAAATTTCAGCAGGGGCCGACCTGGAGGGATTTTTGGATTTTCGTGATAAAAGAAATTCGTTCAAAAGGGATCTTGTGATACCTCATATTGTTTGTTTCATTGATAGAAATGCTAAAATGTACATATAAATCAGTTTTAAGAAATTTTATTTTTTCTCAAAACTTGGAAATTTCAGCAGGTCCCGACCTGGAGGTATTTTTGGATTTTCGTAAAATAAGAAATTCGTTCAAAAGTGGTCTCGTGATACCTCATATTGTTTGTTTCATTGATACAAATGCTAAAATGTACATATAAATCAGTTTAAAGAAATTTTACTTTTTCTTAAAATTTGGAAATTTCCGCAGGTCCCGACCTGGAGGGATTTTTGGATTTTCGTGATAAAAGAAATTCGTTCAAAAATGATCTTGTGATACCTCATATTGTTTGTTTCATAGATACAAATGCTAAAATGTACATATAAATCAGTTTTAAGAAATTTTACTTTTTCTTAAAATTTGGAAATTTCCGCAGGTCCCGACCTGGAGGGATTTTTGGATTTTCGTGATAAAAGAAATTCGTTGAAAAGGGATCTTGTGATACCTCATATTGTTTGTTTCATTGATAGAAATGCTAAAATGTACATATAAATCAGTTTTAAGAAATTTTATTTTTTCTCAAAACTTGGAAATTTCAGCAGGTCCCGACCTGGAGGGATTTTCGTGAAAAAGAAATTCGTTAAAAGTGGTCTTGTGATACCTCATATTGTTTGTTTCATTGATAGAAATGCTAAAATGTACATATAAATCAGTTTTATGAAATTTTATTTTTTCTCAAAATTTAGAAATTTCAGCAGATCCCGACCTGGAGGGATTTTCGTGAAAAAAAAATTCGTTCAAAAGTGATCTTGTGATACTCGTATTGTTCGTTTCATTGATACAAATGCTAAAATGTACATATAAATCAGTTTTAGGAAATTTTATTTTTTCTCAAAATTTAGAAATTTCAGCAGGTCCCGACCTGGAGGGATTTTCGTGAAAAAGAAATTCGTTAAAAAGTGGTCTTGTGATACCTAATATTGTTTGCTTCATTGATAGAAATGCTAAAATGTACATATAAATCAGTTTTAAGAAATTTTATTTTTTCTCAAAACTTGGAAATTTCAGCAGGTCCCGACCTGGAGGTATTTTTGGATTTTCGTAAAATAAGAAATTCGTTCAAAAGTGATCTTGTGATACCTCATATTGTTTGTTTCATTGATACAAATGCTAAAATGTACATATAAATCGGTTTTGATCAATTTTATTTTTTCTAAAAATTTGGAAATTTCCGCAGGTCCCGACCTGGAGTGATTTTAGGATTTTCGTGATAAAAGAAATTCGTTCAAAAGTGGTCTCGTGATACCTCATATTGTTTGTTTCATTGATACAAATGCTAAAATGTACATATAAATCAGTTTAAAGAAATTTTACTTTTTCTTAAAATTTGGAAATTTCCGCAGGTCCCGACCTGGAGGGATTTTTGGATTTTCGTGATAAAAGAAATTCGTTCAAAAATGATCTTGTGATACCTCATATTGTTTGTTTCATAGATACAAATGCTAAAATGTACATATAAATCAGTTTTAAGAAATTTTACTTTTTCTTAAAATTTGGAAATTTCCGCAGGTCCCGACCTGGAGGGATTTTTGGATTTTCGTGATAAAAGAAATTCGTTCAAAAGGGATCTTGTGATACCTCATATTGTTTGTTTCATTGATAGAAATGCTAAAATGTACATATAAATCAGTTTTAAGAAATTTTATTTTTTCTCAAAACTTGGAAATTTCAGCAGGTCCCGACCTGGAGGTATTTTTGGATTTTCGTAAAATAAGAAATTCGTTCAAAAGTGATCTTGTGATACCTCATATTGTTTGTTTCATTGATACAAATGCTAAAATGTACATATAAATCGGTTTTGATCAATTTTATTTTTTCTCAAAATTTGGAAATTTCCGCAGGTCCCGACCTGGAGGGATTTTAGGATTTTCGTGATAAAAGAAATTCGTTCAAAAGTGGTCTCGTGATACCTCATATTGTTTGTTTCATTGATACAAATGCTAAAATGTACATATAAATCAGTTTAAAGAAATTTTATTTTTTCTCAAAATTTGGAAATTTCAGCAGGGGCCGACCTGGAGGGATTTTTGGATTTTCGTGATAAAAGAAATTCGTTCAAAAATGATCTTGTGATACCTCATATTGTTTGTTTCATAGATACAAATGCTAAAATGTACATATAAATCAGTTTTAAGAAATTTTACTTTTTCTTAAAATTTGGAAATTTCCGCAGGTCCCGACCTGGAGGGATTTTTGGATTTTCGTGATAAAAGAAATTCGTTCAAAAGGGATCTTGTGATACCTCATATTGTTTGTTTCATTGATAGAAATGCTAAAATGTACATATAAATCAGTTTTAAGAAATTTTATTTTTTCTCAAAACTTGGAAATTTCAGCAGGTCCCGACCTGGAGGTATTTTTGGATTTTCGTAAAATAAGAAATTCGTTCAAAAGTGATCTTGTGATACCTCATATTGTTTGTTTCATTGATACAAATGCTAAAATGTACATATAAATCGGTTTTGATCAATTTTATTTTTTCTCAAAATTTGGAAATTTCCGCAGGTCCCGACCTGGAGGGATTTTAGGATTTTCGTGATAAAAGAAATTCGTTCAAAAGTGGTCTCGTGATACCTCATATTGTTTGTTTCATTCATAGAAATGCTGAAATGTACATATAAATCAGTTTTAAGAAATTTTATTTTTTCTCAAAATTTGGAAATTTCCGCAGGTCCCGACCTGGAGGGATTTTTGGATTTTCGTGATAAAAGAAATTCGTTCAAAAGGGATCTTGTGATACCTCATATTGTTTGTTTCATTGATAGAAATGCTAAAATGTACATATAAATCAGTTTTAAGAAATTTTATTTTTTCTCAAAACTTGGAAATTTCAGCAGGTCCCGACCTGGAGGTATTTTTGGATTTTCGTAAAATAAGAAATTCGTTCAAAAGTGATCTTGTGATACCTCATATTGTTTGTTTCATTGATACAAATGCTAAAATGTACATATAAATCGGTTTTGATCAATTTTATTTTTTCTAAAAATTTGGAAATTTCCGCAGGTCCCGACCTGGAGGGATTTTAGGATTTTCGTGATAAAAGAAATTCGTTCAAAAGTGGTCTCGTGATACCTCATATTGTTTGTTTCATTGATACAAATGCTAAAATGTACATATAAATCAGTTTAAAGAAATTTTATTTTTTCTCAAAATTTGGAAATTTCAGCAGGGGCCGACCTGGAGGGATTTTTGGATTTTCGTGATAAAAGAAATTCGTTCAAAAATGATCTTGTGATACCTCATATTGTTTGTTTCATAGATACAAATGCTAAAATGTACATATAAATCAGTTTTAAGAAATTTTACTTTTTCTTAAAATTTGGAAATTTCCGCAGGTCCCGACCTGGAGGGATTTTTGGATTTTCGTGATAAAAGAAATTCGTTCAAAAGGGATCTTGTGATACCTCATATTGTTTGTTTCATTGATAGAAATGCTAAAATGTACATATAAATCAGTTTTAAGAAATTTTATTTTTTCTCAAAACTTGGAAATTTCAGCAGGTCCCGACCTGGAGGTATTTTTGGATTTTCGTAAAATAAGAAATTCGTTCAAAAGTGATCTTGTGATACCTCATATTGTTTGTTTCATTGATACAAATGCTAAAATGTACATATAAATCGGTTTTGATCAATTTTATTTTTTCTCAAAATTTGGAAATTTCCGCAGTTCCCGACCTGGAGGGATTTTAGGATTTTCGTGATAAAAGAAATTCGTTCAAAAGTGGTCTCGTGATACCTCATATTGTTTGTTTCATTCATAGAAATGCTGAAATGTACATATAAATCAGTTTTAAGAAATTTTATTTTTTCTCAAAATTTGGAAATTTCCGCAGGTCCCTCCCTGGAAGGATTTTTGGATTTTCGTGATAAAAGAAATTCGTTCAAAAGCGGTCTCGTGATACCTCATATTGTTTGTTTCATAGATACAAATGCTTAAATGTACATATAAATCAGTTTTAAGAAATTTTATTTTTTCTCAAAATTTAGAAATTTCCGCAGGTCCCGACCTGGAGGGATTTTTGGATTTTCGTGATAAAAGAAATTCGTTCAAAAGGGATCTTGTGATACCTCATATTGTTTGTTTCATTGATAGAAATGCTAAAATGTACATATAAATCAGTTTTAAGAAATTTTATTTTTTCTCAAAACTTGGAAATTTCAGCAGGTCCCGACCTGGAGGTATTTTTGGATTTTCGTAAAATAAGAAATTCGTTCAAAAGTGATCTTGTGATACCTCATATTGTTTGTTTCATTGATACAAATGCTAAAATGTACATATAAATCGGTTTTGATCAATTTTATTTTTTCTAAAAATTTGGAAATTTCCGCAGGTCCCGACCTGGAGGGATTTTAGGATTTTCGTGATAAAAGAAATTCGTTCAAAAGTGGTCTCGTGATACCTCATATTGTTTGTTTCATTGATACAAATGCTAAAATGTACATATAAATCAGTTTAAAGAAATTTTATTTTTTCTCAAAATTTGGAAATTTCAGCAGGGGCCGACCTGGAGGGATTTTTGGATTTTCGTGATAAAAGAAATTCGTTCAAAAATGATCTTGTGATACCTCATATTGTTTGTTTCATAGATACAAATGCTAAAATGTACATATAAATCAGTTTTAAGAAATTTTACTTTTTCTTAAAATTTGGAAATTTCCGCAGGTCCCGACCTGGAGGGATTTTTGGATTTTCGTGATAAAAGAAATTCGTTCAAAAGGGATCTTGTGATACCTCATATTGTTTGTTTCATTGATAGAAATGCTAAAATGTACATATAAATCAGTTTTAAGAATTTTTTTTTTTCCTCAAAACTTGGAAATTTCAGCAGGTCCCGACCTGGAGGTATTTTTGGATTTTCGTAAAATAAGAAATTCGTTCAAAAGTGATCTTGTGATACCTCATATTGTTTGTTTCATTGATACAAATGCTAAAATGTACATATAAATCGGTTTTGATCAATTTTATTTTTTCTCAAAATTTGGAAATTTCCGCAGGTCCCGACCTGGAGGGATTTTAGGATTTTCGTGATAAAAGAAATTCGTTCAAAAGTGGTCTCGTGATACCTCATATTGTTTGTTTCATTCATAGAAATGCTGAAATGTACATATAAATCAGTTTTAAGAAATTTTATTTTTTCTCAAAATTTGGAAATTTCCGCAGGTCCCGACCTGGAAGGATTTTTGGATTTTCGTGATAAAAGAAATTCGTTCAAAAGCGGTCTCGTGATACCTCATATTGTTTGTTTCATAGATACAAATGCTTAAATGTACATATAAATCAGTTTGAAGAAATTTTATTTTTTCTCAAAATTTAGAAATTTCCGCAGGTCCCGACCTGGAGGGATTTTTGGATTTTCGTGATAAAAGAAATTCGTTAAAAAGTGGTCTTGTGATACCTCATATTGTTTGTTTCATTGATACAAATGCTAAAATGTACATATAAATCAGTTTTAAGAAATTTTATTTTTTCTCAAAACTTGGAAATTTCCGCAGGTCCCGACCTGGAGGGATTTTTGGATTTTCGTGATAAAAGAAATTCGTTCAAAAGGGATCTTGTGATACCTCATATTGTTTGTTTCATTGATAGAAATGCTAAAATGTACATATAAATCAGTTTTAAGAAATTTTATTTTTTCTCAAAACTTGGAAATTTCAGCAGGTCCCGACCTGGAGGTATTTTTGGATTTTCGTAAAATAAGAAATTCGTTCAAAAGTGATCTTGTGATACCTCATATTGTTTGTTTCATTGATACAAATGCTAAAATGTACATATAAATCGGTTTTGATCAATTTTATTTTTTCTCAAAATTTGGAAATTTCCGCAGGTCCCGACCTGGAGGGATTTTAGGATTTTCGTGATAAAAGAAATTCGTTCAAAAGTGGTCTCGTGATACCTCATATTGTTTGTTTCATTGATACAAATGCTAAAATGTACATATAAATCAGTTTAAAGAAATTTTATTTTTTCTCAAAATTTGGAAATTTCAGCAGGGGCCGACCTGGAGGGATTTTTGGATTTTCGTGATAAAAGAAATTCGTTCAAAAATGATCTTGTGATACCTCATATTGTTTGTTTCATAGATACAAATGCTAAAATGTACATATAAATCAGTTTTAAGAAATTTTACTTTTTCTTAAAATTTGGAAATTTCCGCAGGTCCCTACCTGGAGGGATTTTTGGATTTTCGTGATAAAAGAAATTCGTTCAAAAGGGATCTTGTGATACCTCATATTGTTTGTTTCATTGATAGAAATGCTAAAATGTACATATAAATCAGTTTTAAGAAATTTTATTTTTTCTCAAAACTTGGAAATTTCAGCAGGTCCCGACCTGGAGGTATTTTTGGATTTTCGTAAAATAAGAAATTCGTTCAAAAGTGATCTTGTGATACCTCATATTGTTTGTTTCATTGATACAAATGCTAAAATGTACATATAAATCGGTTTTGATCAATTTTATTTTTTCTCAAAATTTGGAAATTTCCGCAGGTCCCGACCTGGAGGGATTTTAGGATTTTCGTGATAAAAGAAATTCGTTCAAAAGTGGTCTCGTGATACCTCATATTGTTTGTTTCATTCATAGAAATGCTGAAATGTACATATAAATCAGTTTTAAGAAATTTTATTTTTTCTCAAAATTTGGAAATTTCCGCAGGTCCCGACCTGGAAGGATTTTTGGATTTTCGTGATAAAAGAAATTCGTTCAAAAGCGGTCTCGTGATACCTCATATTGTTTGTTTCATAGATACAAATGCTAAAATGTACATATAAATCAGTTTTAAGAAATTTTACTTTTTCTTAAAATTTGGAAATTTCCGCAGGTCCCTACCTGGAGGGATTTTTGGATTTTCGTGATAAAAGAAATTCGTTCAAAAGGGATCTTGTGATACCTCATATTGTTTGTTTCATTGATAGAAATGCTAAAATGTACATATAAATCAGTTTTAAGAAATTTTATTTTTTCTCAAAACTTGGAAATTTCAGCAGGTCCCGACCTGGAGGTATTTTTGGATTTTCGTAAAATAAGAAATTCGTTCAAAAGTGATCTTGTGATACCTCATATTGTTTGTTTCATTGATACAAATGCTAAAATGTACATATAAATCGGTTTTGATCAATTTTATTTTTTCTCAAAATTTGGAAATTTCCGCAGGTCCCGACCTGGAGGGATTTTAGGATTTTCGTGATAAAAGAAATTCGTTCAAAAGTGGTCTCGTGATACCTCATATTGTTTGTTTCATTCATAGAAATGCTGAAATGTACATATAAATCAGTTTTAAGAAATTTTATTTTTTCTCAAAATTTGGAAATTTCCGCAGGTCCCGACCTGGAAGGATTTTTGGATTTTCGTGATAAAAGAAATTCGTTCAAAAGCGTTCTCGTGATACCTCATATTGTTTGTTTCATAGATACAAATGCTAAAATGTACATATAAATCAGTTTTAAGAAATTTTATTTTTTCTCAAAATTTAGAAATTTCCGCAGGTCCCGACCTGGAGGGATTTTTGGATTTTGGTGATAAAAGAAATTCGTTCAAAAGTGGTCTCGTGATACCTCATATTGTTTGTTTCATTGATACAAATGCTAAAATGTACATATAAATCAGTTTAAAGAAATTTTATTTTTTCTCAAAATTTCGAAATTTCAGCAGGGGCCGACCTGGAGGGATTTTTGGATTTTCGTGATAAAAGAAATTCGTTCAAAAATGATCTTGTGATACCTCATATTGTTTGTTTCATAGATACAAATGCTAAAATGTACATATAAATCAGTTTTAAGAAATTTTACTTTTTCTTAAAATTTGGAAATTTCAGCAGGGGCCGACCTGGAGGGATTTTTGGATTTTCGTGATAAAAGAAATTCGTTCAAAAATGATCTTGTGATACCTCATATTGTTTGTTTCATAGATACAAATGCTAAAATGTACATATAAATCAGTTTAAAGAAATTTTATTTTTTCTCAAAATTTGGAAATTTCAGCAGGGGCCGACCTGGAGGGATTTTTGGATTTTCGTGATAAAAGAAATTCGTTCAAAAGGGATCTTGTGATACCTCATATTGTTTGTTTCATTGATAGAAATGCTAAAATGTACATATAAATCAGTTTTAAGAAATTTTATTTTTTCTCAAAACTTGGAAATTTCAGCAGGTCCCGACCTGGAGGTATTTTTGGATTTTCGTAAAATAAGAAATTCGTTCAAAAGTGGTCTCGTGATACCTCATATTGTTTGTTTCATTGATACAAATGCTAAAATGTACATATAAATCAGTTTAAAGAAATTTTATTTTCTTCTCAAAATTTGGAAATTTCAGCAGGGGCCGACCTGGAGGGATTTTTGGATTTTCGTGATAAAAGAAATTCGTTCAAAAATGATCTTGTGATACCTCATATTGTTTGTTTCATAGATACAAATGCTAAAATGTACATATAAATCAGTTTTAAGAAATTTTACTTTTTCTTAAAATTTGGAAATTTCCGCAGGTCCCGACCTGGAGGGATTTTTGGATTTTCGTGATAAAAGAAATTCGTTCAAAAGTGATCTTGTGATACCTCATATTGTTTGTTTCATTGATAGAAATGCTAAAATGTACATATAAATCAGTTTTAAGAAATTTTATTTTTTCTCAAAACTTGGAAATTTCAGCAGGTCCCGACCTGGAGGTATTTTTGGATTTTCGTAAAATAAGAAATTCGTTCAAAAGTGATCTTGTGATACCTCATATTGTTTGTTTCATTGATACAAATGCTAAAATGTACATATAAATCGGTTTTGATCAATTTTATTTTTTCTCAAAATTTGGAAATTTCCGCAGGTCCCGACCTGGAGGGATTTTAGGATTTTCGTGATAAAAGAAATTCGTTCAAAAGTGGTCTCGTGATACCTCATATTGTTTGTTTCATTCATAGAAATGCTGAAATGTACATATAAATCAGTTTTAAGAAATTTTATTTTTTCTCAAAATTTGGAAATTTCCGCAGGTCCCGACCTGGAAGGATTTTTGGATTTTCGTGATAAAAGAAATTCGTTCAAAAGCGGTCTCGTGATACCTCATATTGTTTGTTTCATAGATACAAATGCTTAAATGTACATATAAATCAGTTTTAAGAAATTTTATTTTTTCTCAAAATTTGGAAATTTCCGCAGGTCCCGACCTGGAGGGATTTTTGGATTTTGGTGAAAAAAGAAATTCGTTCAAAAGTGGTCTCGTGATACCTCATATTGTTTGTTTCATTGATACAAATGCTAAAATGTACATATAAATCAGTTTAAAGAAATTTTATTTTTTCTCAAAATTTGGAAATTTCAGCAGGGGCCGACCTGGAGGGATTTTTGGATTTTCGTGATAAAAGAAATTCGTTCAAAAATGATCTTGTGATACCTCATATTGTTTGTTTCATAGATACAAATGCTAAAATGTACATATAAATCAGTTTAAAGAAATTTTATTTTTTCTCAAAATTTGGAAATTTCAGCAGGGGCCGACCTGGAGGGATTTTTGGATTTTCGTGATAAAAGAAATTCGTTCAAAAATGATCTTGTGATACCTCATATTGTTTGTTTCATAGATACAAATGCTAAAATGTACATATAAATCAGTTTTAAGAAATTTTACTTTTTCTTAAAATTTGGAAATTTCAGCAGGGGCCGACCTGGAGGGATTTTTGGATTTTCGTGATAAAAGAAATTCGTTCAAAAATGATCTTGTGATACCTCATATTGTTTGTTTCATAGATACAAATGCTAAAATGTACATATAAATCAGTTTAAAGAAATTTTATTTTTTCTCAAAATTTGGAAATTTCAGCAGGGGCCGACCTGGAGGGATTTTTGGATTTTCGTGATAAAAGAAATTCGTTCAAAAGGGATCTTGTGATACCTCATATTGTTTGTTTCATTGATAGAAATGCTAAAATGTACATATAAATCAGTTTTAAGAAATTTTATTTTTTCTCAAAATTTGGAAATTTCAGCAGGGGCCGACCTGGAGGGATTTTTGGATTTTCGTGATAAAAGAAATTCGTTCAAAAGGGATCTTGTGATACCTCATATTGTTTGTTTCATTGATAGAAATGCTAAAATGTACATATAAATCAGTTTTAAGAAATTTTATTTTTTCTCAAAACTTGGAAATTTCAGCAGGTCCCGACCTGGAGGTATTTTTGGATTTTCGTAAAATAAGAAATTCGTTCAAAAGTGGTCTCGTGATACCTCATATTGTTTGTTTCATTGATACAAATGCTAAAATGTACATATAAATCAGTTTAAAGAAATTTTATTTTCTTCTCAAAATTTGGAAATTTCAGCAGGGGCCGACCTGGAGGGATTTTTGGATTTTCGTGATAAAAGAAATTCGTTCAAAAATGATCTTGTGATACCTCATATTGTTTGTTTCATAGATACAAATGCTAAAATGTACATATAAATCAGTTTTAAGAAATTTTACTTTTTCTTAAAATTTGGAAATTTCCGCAGGTCCCGACCTGGAGGGATTTTTGGATTTTCGTGATAAAAGAAATTCGTTCAAAAGTGATCTTGTGATACCTCATATTGTTTGTTTCATTGATAGAAATGCTAAAATGTACATATAAATCAGTTTTAAGAAATTTTATTTTTTCTCAAAACTTGGAAATTTCAGCAGGTCCCGACCTGGAGGTATTTTTGGATTTTCGTAAAATAAGAAATTCGTTCAAAAGTGATCTTGTGATACCTCATATTGTTTGTTTCATTGATACAAATGCTAAAATGTACATATAAATCGGTTTTGATCAATTTTATTTTTTCTCAAAATTTGGAAATTTCCGCAGGTCCCGACCTGGAGGGATTTTAGGATTTTCGTGATAAAAGAAATTCGTTCAAAAGTGGTCTCGTGATACCTCATATTGTTTGTTTCATTCATAGAAATGCTGAAATGTACATATAAATCAGTTTTAAGAAATTTTATTTTTTCTCAAAATTTGGAAATTTCCGCAGGTCCCGACCTGGAAGGATTTTTGGATTTTCGTGATAAAAGAAATTCGTTCAAAAGCGGTCTCGTGATACCTCATATTGTTTGTTTCATAGATACAAATGCTTAAATGTACATATAAATCAGTTTTAAGAAATTTTATTTTTTCTCAAAATTTGGAAATTTCCGCAGGTCCCGACCTGGAGGGATTTTTGGATTTTGGTGATAAAAGAAATTCGTTCAAAAGTGGTCTCGTGATACCTCATATTGTTTGTTTCATTGATACAAATGCTAAAATGTACATATAAATCAGTTTAAAGAAATTTTATTTTTTCTCAAAATTTGGAAATTTCAGCAGGGGCCGACCTGGAGGGATTTTTGGATTTTCGTGATAAAAGAAATTCGTTCAAAAATGATCTTGTGATACCTCATATTGTTTGTTTCATAGATACAAATGCTAAAATGTACATATAAATCAGTTTAAAGAAATTTTATTTTTTCTCAAAATTTCGAAATTTCAGCAGGGGCCGACCTGGAGGGATTTTTGGATTTTCGTGATAAAAGAAATTCGTTCAAAAATGATCTTGTGATACCTCATATTGTTTGTTTCATAGATACAAATGCTAAAATGTACATATAAATCAGTTTTAAGAAATTTTACTTTTTCTTAAAATTTGGAAATTTCAGCAGGGGCCGACCTGGAGGGATTTTTGGATTTTCGTGATAAAAGAAATTCGTTCAAAAATGATCTTGTGATACCTCATATTGTTTGTTTCATAGATACAAATGCTAAAATGTACATATAAATCAGTTTAAAGAAATTTTATTTTTTCTCAAAATTTGGAAATTTCAGCAGGGGCCGACCTGGAGGGATTTTTGGATTTTCGTGATAAAAGAAATTCGTTCAAAAGGGATCTTGTGATACCTCATATTGTTTGTTTCATTGATAGAAATGCTAAAATGTACATATAAATCAGTTTTAAGAAATTTTATTTTTTCTCAAAACTTGGAAATTTCAGCAGGTCCCGACCTGGAGGTATTTTTGGATTTTCGTAAAATAAGAAATTCGTTCAAAAGTGATCTTGTGATACCTCATATTGTTTGTTTCATTGATACAAATGCTAAAATGTACATATAAATCGGTTTTGATCAATTTTATTTTTTCTCAAAACTTGGAAATTTCAGCAGGTCCCGACCTGGAGGTATTTTTGGATTTTCGTAAAATAAGAAATTCGTTCAAAAGTGATCTTGTGATACCTCATATTGTTTGTTTCATTGATAGAAATGCTAAAATGTACATATAAATCAGTTTTATGAAATTTTATTTTTTCTCAAAATTTAGAAATTTCAGCAGATCCCGACCTGGAGGGATTTTCGTGAAAAAAAAATTCGTTCAAAAGTGATCTTGTGATACTCGTATTGTTCTTTTCATTGATACAAATGCTAAAATGTACATTTAAATCAGTTCTAGGAAATTATATTTTTTCTCAAAATTTAGAAATTTCAGCAGGTCCCGACCTGGAGGGATTTTCGTGACAAAAAATTTCGTTCAAAAGTGGTCTTGTGATACCTCATATGGTTTGTTTCGTTGATACAAATGCTAAAATGTACATATAAATCAGTTTTAAGAAATTTTATTTTTTCTCAAAATTTGGAAATTTCCGCAGGTCCCGACCTGGAGGTATTTTTGGATTTTCGTGAAATAAGAAATTCGTTCAAAAATGATCTTGTGATACCTCATATTGTTTGTTTCATAGATACAAATGCTAAAATGTACATATAAATCAGTTTTAAGAAATTTTACTTTTTCTTAAAATTTGGAAATTTCCGCAGGTCCCGACCTGGAGGGATTTTTGGATTTTCGTGATAAAAGAAATTCGTTCAAAAGGGATCTTGTGATACCTCATATTGTTTGTTTCATTGATACAAATGCTAAAATGTACATATAAATCGGTTTTGATCAATTTTATTTTTTCTCAAAATTTGGAAATTTCCGCAGGTCCCGACCTGGAGGGATTTTAGGATTTTCGTGATAAAAGAAATTCGTTCAAAAGTGGTCTCGTGATACCCCATATTGTTTGTTTCATTGATACAAATGCTAAAATGTACATATAAATCAGTTTAAAGAAATTTTATTTTTTCTCAAAATTTGGAAATTTCCGCAGGTCCCGACCTGGAAGGATTTTTGGATTTTCGTGATAAAAGAAATTCGTTCAAAAGCGGTCTCGTGATACCTCATATTGTTTGTTTCATAGATACAAATGCTTAAATGTACATATAAATCAGTTTTAAGAAATTTTGTTTTTTCTCAAAATTTAGAAATTTCCGCAGGTCCCGACCTGGAGGGATTTTTGGATTTTCGTGATAAAAGAAATTCGTTCAAAAGTGGTCTCGTGATACCTCATATTGTTTGTTTCATTGATACAAATGCTAAAATGTACATATAAATCAGTTTAAAGAAATTTTATTTTTTCTCAAAATTTGGAAATTTCAGCAGGGGCCGACCTGGAGGGATTTTTGGATTTTCGTGATAAAAGAAATTCGTTCAAAAATGATCTTGTGATACCTCATATTGTTTGTTTCATAGATACAAATGCTAAAATGTACATATAAATCAGTTTTAAGAAATTTTACTTTTTCTTAAAATTTGGAAATTTCCGCAGGTCCCGACCTGGAGGGATTTTTGGATTTTCGTGATAAAAGAAATTCGTTCAAAAGGGATCTTGTGATACCTCATATTGTTTGTTTCATTGATAGAAATGCTAAAATGTACATATAAATCAGTTTTAAGAAATTTTATTTTTTCTCAAAACTTGGAAATTTCAGCAGGTCCCGACCTGGAGGTATTTTTGGATTTTCGTAAAATAAGAAATTCGTTCAAAAGTGATCTTGTGATACCTCATATTGTTTGTTTCATTGATACAAATGCTAAAATGTACATATAAATCGGTTTTAAGAAATTTTATTTTTTCTCAAAACTTGGAAATTTCAGCAGGTCCCGACCTGGAGGTATTTTTGGATTTTCGTAAAATAAGAAATTCGTTCAAAAGTGATCTTGTGATACCTCATATTGTTTGTTTCATTGATACAAATGCTAAAATGTACATATAAATCGGTTTTGATCAATTTTATTTTTTCTAAAAATTTGGAAATTTCCGCAGGTCCCGACCTGGAGGGATTTTAGGATTTTCGTGATAAAAGAAATTCGTTCAAAAGTGGTCTCGTGATACCTCATATTGTTTGTTTCATTGATACAAATGCTAAAATGTACATATAAATCAGTTTAAAGAAATTTTATTTTTTCTCAAAATTTGGAAATTTCAGCAGGGGCCGACCTGGAGGGATTTTTGGATTTTCGTGATAAAAGAAATTCGTTCAAAAATGATCTTGTGATACCTCATATTGTTTGTTTCATAGATACAAATGCTAAAATGTACATATAAATCAGTTTTAAGAAATTTTACTTTTTCTTAAAATTTGGAAATTTCCGCAGGTCCCGACCTGGAGGGATTTTTGGATTTTCGTGATAAAAGAAATTCGTTCAAAAGGGATCTTGTGATACCTCATATTGTTTGTTTCATTGATAGAAATGCTAAAATGTACATATAAATCAGTTTTAAGAAATTTTATTTTTTCTCAAAACTTGGAAATTTCAGCAGGTCCCGACCTGGAGGTATTTTTGGATTTTCGTAAAATAAGAAATTCGTTCAAAAGTGATCTTGTGATACCTCATATTGTTTGTTTCATTGATACAAATGCTAAAATGTACATATAAATCAGTTTTAAGAAATTTTATTTTTTCTCAAAATTTGGAAATTTCCGCAGGTCCCGACCTGGAAGGATTTTTGGATTTTCGTGATAAAAGAAATTCGTTCAAAAGCGGTCTCGTGATACCTCATATTGTTTGTTTCATAGATACAAATGCTTAAATGTACATATAAATCAGTTTTAAGAAATTTTATTTTTTCTCAAAATTTAGAAATTTCCGCAGGTCCCGACCTGGAGGGATTTTTGGATTTTCGTGATAAAAGAAATTCGTTCAAAAGTGGTCTCGTGATACCTCATATTGTTTGTTTCATTGATACAAATGCTAAAATGTACATATAAATCAGTTTAAAGAAATTTTATTTTTTCTCAAAATTTGGAAATTTCAGCAGGGGCCGACCTGGAGGGATTTTTGGATTTTCGTGATAAAAGAAATTCGTTCAAAAATGATCTTGTGATACCTCATATTGTTTGTTTCATAGATACAAATGCTAAAATGTACATATAAATCAGTTTAAAGAAATTTTATTTTTTCTCAAAATTTGGAAATTTCAGCAGGGGCCGACCTGGAGGGATTTTTGGATTTTCGTGATAAAAGAAATTCGTTCAAAAATGATCTTGTGATACCTCATATTGTTTGTTTCATAGATACAAATGCTAAAATGTACATATAAATCAGTTTTAAGAAATTTTACTTTTTCTTAAAATTTGGAAATTTCAGCAGGGGCCGACCTGGAGGGATTTTTGGATTTTCGTGATAAAAGAAATTCGTTCAAAAATGATCTTGTGATACCTCATATTGTTTGTTTCATAGATACAAATGCTAAAATGTACATATAAATCAGTTTAAAGAAATTTTATTTTTTCTCAAAATTTGGAAATTTCAGCAGGGGCCGACCTGGAGGGATTTTTGGATTTTCGTGATAAAAGAAATTCGTTCAAAAGGGATCTTGTGATACCTCATATTGTTTGTTTCATTGATAGAAATGCTAAAATGTACATATAAATCAGTTTTAAGAAATTTTATTTTTTCTCAAAACTTGGAAATTTCAGCAGGTCCCGACCTGGAGGTATTTTTGGATTTTCGTAAAATAAGAAATTCGTTCAAAAGTGATCTTGTGATACCTCATATTGTTTGTTTCATTGATACAAATGCTAAAATGTACATATAAATCGGTTTTGATCAATTTTATTTTTTCTCAAAACTTGGAAATTTCAGCAGGTCCCGACCTGGAGGTATTTTTGGATTTTCGTAAAATAAGAAATTCGTTCAAAAGTGATCTTGTGATACCTCATATTGTTTGTTTCATTGATACAAATGCTAAAATGTACATATAAATCAGTTTAAAGAAATTTTATTTTTTCTCAAAATTTGGAAATTTCAGCAGGGGCCGACCTGGAGGGATTTTTGGATTTTCGTGATAAAAGAAATTCGTTCAAAAATGATCTTGTGATACCTCATATTGTTTGTTTCATAGATACAAATGCTAAAATGTACATATAAATCAGTTTTAAGAAATTTTACTTTTTCTTAAAATTTGGAAATTTCCGCAGGTCCCGACCTGGAGGGATTTTTGGATTTTCGTGATAAAAGAAATTCGTTCAAAAGGGATCTTGTGATACCTCATATTGTTTGTTTCATTGATAGAAATGCTAAAATGTACATATAAATCAGTTTTAAGAAATTTTATTTTTTCTCAAAACTTGGAAATTTCAGCAGGTCCCGACCTGGAGGTATTTTTGGATTTTCGTAAAATAAGAAATTCGTTCAAAAGTGATCTTGTGATACCTCATATTGTTTGTTTCATTGATACAAATGCTAAAATGTACATATAAATCGGTTTTGATCAATTTTATTTTTTCTAAAAATTTGGAAATTTCCGCAGGTCCCGACCTGGAGGGATTTTAGGATTTTCGTGATAAAAGAAATTCGTTCAAAAGTGGTCTCGTGATACCTCATATTGTTTGTTTCATTCATAGAAATGCTGAAATGTACATATAAATCAGTTTTAAGAAATTTTATTTTTTCTCAAAATTTGGAAATTTCCGCAGGTCCCGACCTGGAAGGATTTTTGGATTTTCGTGATAAAAGAAATTCGTTCAAAAGCGGTCTCGTGATACCTCATATTGTTTGTTTCATAGATACAAATGCTTAAATGTACATATAAATCAGTTTTAAGAAATTTTATTTTTTCTCAAAATTTAGAAATTTCCGCAGGTCCCGACCTGGAGGGATTTTTGGATTTTCGTGATAAAAGAAATTCGTTCAAAAGTGGTCTCGTGATACCTCATATTGTTTGTTTCATTGATACAAATGCTAAAATGTACATATAAATCAGTTTAAAGAAATTTTATTTTTTCTCAAAATTTGGAAATTTCAGCAGGGGCCGACCTGGAGGGATTTTTGGATTTTCGTGATAAAAGAAATTCGTTCAAAAATGATCTTGTGATACCTCATATTGTTTGTTTCATAGATACAAATGCTAAAATGTACATATAAATCAGTTTAAAGAAATTTTATTTTTTCTCAAAATTTGGAAATTTCAGCAGGGGCCGACCTGGAGGGATTTTTGGATTTTCGTGATAAAAGAAATTCGTTCAAAAATGATCTTGTGATACCTCATATTGTTTGTTTCATAGATACAAATGCTAAAATGTACATATAAATCAGTTTTAAGAAATTTTACTTTTTCTTAAAATTTGGAAATTTCAGCAGGGGCCGACCTGGAGGGATTTTTGGATTTTCGTGATAAAAGAAATTCGTTCAAAAATGATCTTGTGATACCTCATATTGTTTGTTTCATAGATACAAATGCTAAAATGTACATATAAATCAGTTTAAAGAAATTTTATTTTTTCTCAAAATTTGGAAATTTCAGCAGGGGCCGACCTGGAGGGATTTTTGGATTTTCGTGATAAAAGAAATTCGTTCAAAAGGGATCTTGTGATACCTCATATTGTTTGTTTCATTGATAGAAATGCTAAAATGTACATATAAATCAGTTTTAAGAAATTTTATTTTTTCTCAAAACTTGGAAATTTCAGCAGGTCCCGACCTGGAGGTATTTTTGGATTTTCGTAAAATAAGAAATTCGTTCAAAAGTGATCTTGTGATACCTCATATTGTTTGTTTCATTGATACAAATGCTAAAATGTACATATAAATCGGTTTTGATCAATTTTATTTTTTCTCAAAAATTTGGAAATTTCCGCAGGTCCCGACCTGGAGGGATTTTAGGATTTTCGTGATAAAAGAAATTCGTTCAAAAGTGGTCTCGTGATACCTCATATTGTTTGTTTCATTCATAGAAATGCTGAAATGTACATATAAATCAGTTTTAAGAAATTTTATTTTTTCTCAAAATTTGGAAATTTCCGCAGGTCCCGACCTGGAAGGATTTTTGGATTTTCGTGATAAAAGAAATTCGTTCAAAAGCGGTCTCGTGATACCTCATATTGTTTGTTTCATAGATACAAATGCTTAAATGTACATATAAATCAGTTTTAAGAAATTTTATTTTTTCTCAAAATTTAGAAATTTCCGCAGGTCCCGACCTGGAGGGATTTTTGGATTTTCGTGATAAAAGAAATTCGTTCAAAAGTGGTCTCGTGATACCTCATATTGTTTGTTTCATTGATACAAATGCTAAAATGTACATATAAATCAGTTTAAAGAAATTTTATTTTTTCTCAAAATTTGGAAATTTCAGCAGGGGCCGACCTGGAGGGATTTTTGGATTTTCGTGATAAAAGAAATTCGTTCAAAAATGATCTTGTGATACCTCATATTGTTTGTTTCATAGATACAAATGCTAAAATGTACATATAAATCAGTTTTAAGAAATTTTACTTTTTCTTAAAATTTGGAAATTTCCGCAGGTCCCGACCTGGAGGGATTTTTGGATTTTCGTGATAAAAGAAATTCGTTCAAAAGGGATCTTGTGATACCTCATATTGTTTGTTTCATTGATAGAAATGCTAAAATGTACATATAAATCAGTTTTAAGAAATTTTATTTTTTCTCAAAACTTGGAAATTTCAGCAGGTCCCGACCTGGAGGTATTTTTGGATTTTCGTAAAATAAGAAATTCGTTCAAAAGTGATCTTGTGATACCTCATATTGTTTGTTTCATTGATACAAATGCTAAAATGTACATATAAATCGGTTTTGATCAATTTTATTTTTTCTAAAAATTTGGAAATTTCCGCAGGTCCCGACCTGGAGGGATTTTAGGATTTTCGTGATAAAAGAAATTCGTTCAAAAGTGGTCTCGTGATACCTCATATTGTTTGTTTCATTGATACAAATGCTAAAATGTACATATAAATCAGTTTAAAGAAATTTTATTTTTTCTCAAAATTTGGAAATTTCAGCAGGGGCCGACCTGGAGGGATTTTTGGATTTTCGTGATAAAAGAAATTCGTTCAAAAATGATCTTGTGATACCTCATATTGTTTGTTTCATTGATACAAATGCTAAAATGTACATATAAATCAGTTTAAAGAAATTTTATTTTTTCTCAAAATTTGGAAATTTCAGCAGGGGCCGACCTGGAGGGATTTTTGGATTTTCGTGATAAAAGAAATTCGTTCAAAAATGATCTTGTGATACCTCATATTGTTTGTTTCATAGATACAAATGCTAAAATGTACATATAAATCAGTTTTAAGAAATTTTATTTTTTCTCAAAACTTGGAAATTTCAGCAGGTCCCGACCTGGAGGTATTTTTGGATTTTCGTAAAATAAGAAATTCGTTCAAAAGTGATCTTGTGATACCTCATATTGTTTGTTTCATTGATACAAATGCTAAAATGTACATATAAATCGGTTTTGATCAATTTTATTTTTTCTAAAAATTTGGAAATTTCCGCAGGTCCCGACCTGGAGGGATTTTAGGATTTTCGTGATAAAAGAAATTCGTTCAAAAGTGGTCTCGTGATACCTCATATTGTTTGTTTCATTGATACAAATGCTAAAATGTACATATAAATCAGTTTAAAGAAATTTTATTTTTTCTCAAAATTTGGAAATTTCAGCAGGGGCCGACCTGGAGGGATTTTTGGATTTTCGTGATAAAAGAAATTCGTTCAAAAATGATCTTGTGATACCTCATATTGTTTGTTTCATAGATACAAATGCTAAAATGTACATATAAATCAGTTTTAAGAAATTTTACTTTTTCTTAAAATTTGGAAATTTCCGCAGGTCCCGACCTGGAGGGATTTTTGGATTTTCGTGATAAAAGAAATTCGTTCAAAAGGGATCTTGTGATACCTCATATTGTTTGTTTCATTGATAGAAATGCTAAAATGTACATATAAATCAGTTTTAAGAAATTTTATTTTTTCTCAAAACTTGGAAATTTCAGCAGGTCCCGACCTGGAGGTATTTTTGGATTTTCGTAAAATAAGAAATTCGTTCAAAAGTGATCTTGTGATACCTCATATTGTTTGTTTCATTGATACAAATGCTAAAATGTACATATAAATCGGTTTTGATCAATTTTATTTTTTCTCAAAATTTGGAAATTTCCGCAGGTCCCGACCTGGAGGGATTTTAGGATTTTCGTGATAAAAGAAATTCGTTCAAAAGTGGTCTCGTGATACCTCATATTGTTTGTTTCATTCATAGAAATGCTGAAATGTACATATAAATCAGTTTTAAGAAATTTTATTTTTTCTCAAAATTTGGAAATTTCCGCAGGTCCCGACCTGGAAGGATTTTTGGATTTTCGTGATAAAAGAAATTCGTTCAAAAGCGGTCTCGTGATACCTCATATTGTTTGTTTCATAGATACAAATGCTTAAATGTACATATAAATCAGTTTGAAGAAATTTTATTTTTTCTCAAAATTTAGAAATTTCCGCAGGTCCCGACCTGGAGGGATTTTTGGATTTTCGTGATAAAAGAAATTCGTTAAAAAGTGGTCTTGTGATACCTCATATTGTTTGTTTCATTGATACAAATGCTAAAATGTACATATAAATCAGTTTTAAGAAATTTTATTTTTTCTCAAAACTTGGAAATTTCCGCAGGTCCCGACCTGGAGGGATTTTTGGATTTTCGTGATAAAAGAAATTCGTTCAAAAGGGATCTTGTGATACCTCATATTGTTTGTTTCATTGATAGAAATGCTAAAATGTACATATAAATCAGTTTTAAGAAATTTTATTTTTTCTCAAAACTTGGAAATTTCAGCAGGTCCCGACCTGGAGGTATTTTTGGATTTTCGTAAAATAAGAAATTCGTTCAAAAGTGATCTTGTGATACCTCATATTGTTTGTTTCATTGATACAAATGCTAAAATGTACATATAAATCGGTTTTGATCAATTTTATTTTTTCTAAAAATTTGGAAATTTCCGCAGGTCCCGACCTGGAGGGATTTTAGGATTTTCGTGATAAAAGAAATTCGTTCAAAAGTGGTCTCGTGATACCTCATATTGTTTGTTTCATTGATACAAATGCTAAAATGTACATATAAATCAGTTTAAAGAAATTTTATTTTTTCTCAAAATTTGGAAATTTCAGCAGGGGCCGACCTGGAGGGATTTTTGGATTTTCGTGATAAAAGAAATTCGTTCAAAAATGATCTTGTGATACCTCATATTGTTTGTTTCATAGATACAAATGCTAAAATGTACATATAAATCAGTTTTAAGAAATTTTACTTTTTCTTAAAATTTGGAAATTTCCGCAGGTCCCGACCTGGAGGGATTTTTGGATTTTCGTGATAAAAGAAATTCGTTCAAAAGGGATCTTGTGATACCTCATATTGTTTGTTTCATTGATAGAAATGCTAAAATGTACATATAAATCAGTTTTAAGAAATTTTATTTTTTCTCAAAATTTGGAAATTTCCGCAGGTCCCGACCTGGAAGGATTTTTGGATTTTCGTGATAAAAGAAATTCGTTCAAAAGCGGTCTCGTGATACCTCATATTGTTTGTTTCATAGATACAAATGCTTAAATGTACATATAAATCAGTTTGAAGAAATTTTATTTTTTCTCAAAATTTAGAAATTTCCGCAGGTCCCGACCTGGAGGGATTTTTGGATTTTCGTGATAAAAGAAATTCGTTAAAAAGTGGTCTTGTGATACCTCATATTGTTTGTTTCATTGATACAAATGCTAAAATGTACATATAAATCAGTTTTAAGAAATTTTATTTTTTCTCAAAACTTGGAAATTTCCGCAGGTCCCGACCTGGAGGGATTTTTGGATTTTCGTGATAAAAGAAATTCGTTCAAAAGGGATCTTGTGATACCTCATATTGTTTGTTTCATTGATAGAAATGCTAAAATGTACATATAAATCAGTTTTAAGAAATTTTATTTTTTCTCAAAACTTGGAAATTTCAGCAGGTCCCGACCTGGAGGTATTTTTGGATTTTCGTAAAATAAGAAATTCGTTCAAAAGTGATCTTGTGATACCTCATATTGTTTGTTTCATTGATACAAATGCTAAAATGTACATATAAATCGGTTTTGATCAATTTTATTTTTTCTCAAAATTTGGAAATTTCCGCAGGTCCCGACCTGGAGGGATTTTAGGATTTTCGTGATAAAAGAAATTCGTTCAAAAGTGGTCTCGTGATACCTCATATTGTTTGTTTCATTCATAGAAATGCTGAAATGTACATATAAATCAGTTTTAAGAAATTTTATTTTTTCTCAAAATTTGGAAATTTCCGCAGGTCCCGACCTGGAAGGATTTTTGGATTTTCGTGATAAAAGAAATTCGTTCAAAAGCGGTCTCGTGATACCTCATATTGTTTGTTTCATAGATACAAATGCTTAAATGTACATATAAATCAGTTTTAAGAAATTTTATTTTTTCTCAAAATTTAGAAATTTCCGCAGGTCCCGACCTGGAGGGATTTTTGGATTTTCGTGATAAAAGAAATTCGTTAAAAAGTGGTCTTGTGATACCTCATATTGTTTGTTTCATTGATACAAATGCTAAAATGTACATATAAATCAGTTTTAAGAAATTTTATTTTTTCTCAAAACTTGGAAATTTCCGCAGGTCCCGACCTGGAGGGATTTTTGGATTTTCGTGATAAAAGAAATTCGTTCAAAAGGGATCTTGTGATACCTCATATTGTTTGTTTCATTGATAGAAATGCTAAAATGTACATATAAATCAGTTTTAAGAAATTTTATTTTTTCTCAAAACTTGGAAATTTCAGCAGGTCCCGACCTGGAGGTATTTTTGGATTTTCGTAAAATAAGAAATTCGTTCAAAAGTGATCTTGTGATACCTCATATTGTTTGTTTCATTGATACAAATGCTAAAATGTACATATAAATCGGTTTTGATCAATTTTATTTTTTCTAAAAATTTGGAAATTTCCGCAGGTCCCGACCTGGAGGGATTTTAGGATTTTCGTGATAAAAGAAATTCGTTCAAAAGTGGTCTCGTGATACCTCATATTGTTTGTTTCATTGATACAAATGCTAAAATGTACATATAAATCAGTTTAAAGAAATTTTATTTTTTCTCAAAATTTGGAAATTTCAGCAGGGGCCGACCTGGAGGGATTTTTGGATTTTCGTGATAAAAGAAATTCGTTCAAAAATGATCTTGTGATACCTCATATTGTTTGTTTCATAGATACAAATGCTAAAATGTACATATAAATCAGTTTTAAGAAATTTTACTTTTTCTTAAAATTTGGAAATTTCCGCAGGTCCCGACCTGGAGGGATTTTTGGATTTTCGTGATAAAAGAAATTCGTTCAAAAATGATCTTGTGATACCTCATATTGTTTGTTTCATAGATACAAATGCTAAAATGTACATATAAATCAGTTTTAAGAAATTTTACTTTTTCTTAAAATTTGGAAATTTCCGCAGGTCCCGACCTGGAGGGATTTTTGGATTTTCGTGATAAAAGAAATTCCTTCAAAAATGATCTTGTGATACCTCATATTGTTTGTTTCATAGATACAAATGCTAAAATGTACATATAAATCAGTTTTAAGAAATTTTACTTTTTCTTAAAATTTGGAAATTTCCGCAGGTCCCGACCTGGAGGGATTTTTGGATTTTCGTGATAAAAGAAATTCGTTCAAAAGGGATCTTGTGATACCTCATATTGTTTGTTTCATTGATAGAAATGCTAAAATGTACATATAAATCAGTTTTAAGAAATTTTTTTATTTCTCAAAACTTGGAAATTTCAGCAGGTCCCGACCTGGAGGTATTTTTGGATTTTCGTAAAATAAGAAATTCGTTCAAAAGTGATCTTGTGATACCTCATATTGTTTGTTTCATTGATACAAATGCTAAAATGTACATATAAATCGGTTTTGATCAATTTTATTTTTTCTCAAAATTTGGAAATTTCCGCAGGTCCCGACCTGGAGGGATTTTAGGATTTTCGTGATAAAAGAAATTCGTTCAAAAGTGGTCTCGTGATACCTCATATTGTTTGTTTCATTCATAGAAATGCTGAAATGTACATATAAATCAGTTTTAAGAAATTTTATTTTTTCTCAAAATTTGGAAATTTCCGCAGGTCCCGACCTGGAAGGATTTTTGGATTTTCGTGATAAAAGAAATTCGTTCAAAAGCGGTCTCGTGATACCTCATATTGTTTGTTTCATAGATACAAATGCTTAAATGTACATATAAATCAGTTTGAAGAAATTTTATTTTTTCTCAAAATTTAGAAATTTCCGCAGGTCCCGACCTGGAGGGATTTTTGGATTTTCGTGATAAAAGAAATTCGTTAAAAAGTGGTCTTGTGATACCTCATATTGTTTGTTTCATTGATACAAATGCTAAAATGTACATATAAATCAGTTTTAAGAAATTTTATTTTTTCTTAAAATTTGGAAATTTCCGCAGGTCCCGACCTGGAGGGATTTTTGGATTTTCGTGATAAAAGAAATTCGTTCAAAAGGGATCTTGTGATACCTCATATTGTTTGTTTCATTGATAGAAATGCTAAAATGTACATATAAATCAGTTTTAAGAAATTTTTTTATTTCTCAAAACTTGGAAATTTCAGCAGGTCCCGACCTGGAGGTATTTTTGGATTTTCGTAAAATAAGAAATTCGTTCAAAAGTGATCTTGTGATACCTCATATTGTTTGTTTCATTGATACAAATGCTAAAATGTACATATAAATCGGTTTTGATCAATTTTATTTTTTCTCAAAATTTGGAAATTTCCGCAGGTCCCGACCTGGAGGGATTTTAGGATTTTCGTGATAAAAGAAATTCGTTCAAAAGTGGTCTCGTGATACCTCATATTGTTTGTTTCATTCATAGAAATGCTGAAATGTACATATAAATCAGTTTTAAGAAATTTTATTTTTTCTCAAAATTTGGAAATTTCCGCAGGTCCCGACCTGGAAGGATTTTTGGATTTTCGTGATAAAAGAAATTCGTTCAAAAGCGGTCTCGTGATACCTCATATTGTTTGTTTCATAGATACAAATGCTTAAATGTACATATAAATCAGTTTGAAGAAATTTTATTTTTTCTCAAAATTTAGAAATTTCCGCAGGTCCCGACCTGGAGGGATTTTTGGATTTTCGTGATAAAAGAAATTCGTTAAAAAGTGGTCTTGTGATACCTCATATTGTTTGTTTCATTGATACAAATGCTAAAATGTACATATAAATCAGTTTTAAGAAATTTTATTTTTTCTCAAAACTTGGAAATTTCCGCAGGTCCCGACCTGGAGGGATTTTTGGATTTTCGTGATAAAAGAAATTCGTTCAAAAGGGATCTTGTGATACCTCATATTGTTTGTTTCATTGATAGAAATGCTAAAATGTACATATAAATCAGTTTTAAGAAATTTTATTTTTTCTCAAAACTTGGAAATTTCAGCAGGTCCCGACCTGGAGGTATTTTTGGATTTTCGTAAAATAAGAAATTCGTTCAAAAGTGATCTTGTGATACCTCATATTGTTTGTTTCATTGATACAAATGCTAAAATGTACATATAAATCGGTTTTGATCAATTTTATTTTTTCTAAAAATTTGGAAATTTCCGCAGGTCCCGACCTGGAGGGATTTTAGGATTTTCGTGATAAAAGAAATTCGTTCAAAAGTGGTCTCGTGATACCTCATATTGTTTGTTTCATTGATACAAATGCTAAAATGTACATATAAATCAGTTTAAAGAAATTTTATTTTTTCTCAAAATTTGGAAATTTCAGCAGGGGCCGACCTGGAGGGATTTTTGGATTTTCGTGATAAAAGAAATTCGTTCAAAAATGATCTTGTGATACCTCATATTGTTTGTTTCATAGATACAAATGCTAAAATGTACATATAAATCAGTTTTAAGAAATTTTACTTTTTCTTAAAATTTGGAAATTTCCGCAGGTCCCGACCTGGAGGGATTTTTGGATTTTCGTGATAAAAGAAATTCGTTCAAAAGGGATCTTGTGATACCTCATATTGTTTGTTTCATTGATAGAAATGCTAAAATGTACATATAAATCAGTTTTAAGAAATTTTATTTTTTCTCAAAACTTGGAAATTTCAGCAGGTCCCGACCTGGAGGTATTTTTGGATTTTCGTAAAATAAGAAATTCGTTCAAAAGTGATCTTGTGATACCTCATATTGTTTGTTTCATTGATACAAATGCTAAAATGTACATATAAATCGGTTTTGATCAATTTTATTTTTTCTCAAAATTTGGAAATTTCCGCAGGTCCCGACCTGGAGGGATTTTAGGATTTTCGTGATAAAAGAAATTCGTTCAAAAGTGGTCTCGTGATACCTCATATTGTTTGTTTCATTCATAGAAATGCTGAAATGTACATATAAATCAGTTTTAAGAAATTTTATTTTTTCTCAAAATTTGGAAATTTCCGCAGGTCCCGACCTGGAAGGATTTTTGGATTTTCGTGATAAAAGAAATTCGTTCAAAAGCGTTCTCGTGATACCTCATATTGTTTGTTTCATAGATACAAATGCTAAAATGTACATATAAATCAGTTTTAAGAAATTTTATTTTTTCTCAAAATTTAGAAATTTCCGCAGGTCCCGACCTGGAGGGATTTTTGGATTTTGGTGATAAAAGAAATTCGTTCAAAAGTGGTCTCGTGATACCTCATATTGTTTGTTTCATTGATACAAATGCTAAAATGTACATATAAATCAGTTTAAAGAAATTTTATTTTTTCTCAAAATTTCGAAATTTCAGCAGGGGCCGACCTGGAGGGATTTTTGGATTTTCGTGATAAAAGAAATTCGTTCAAAAATGATCTTGTGATACCTCATATTGTTTGTTTCATAGATACAAATGCTAAAATGTACATATAAATCAGTTTTAAGAAATTTTACTTTTTCTTAAAATTTGGAAATTTCAGCAGGGGCCGACCTGGAGGGATTTTTGGATTTTCGTGATAAAAGAAATTCGTTCAAAAATGATCTTGTGATACCTCATATTGTTTGTTTCATAGATTCAAATGCTAAAATGTACATATAAATCAGTTTAAAGAAATTTTATTTTTTCTCAAAATTTGGAAATTTCAGCAGGGGCCGACCTGGAGGGATTTTTGGATTTTCGTGATAAAAGAAATTCGTTCAAAAGGGATCTTGTGATACCTCATATTGTTTGTTTCATTGATACAAATGCTAAAATGTACATATAAATCAGTTTTAAGAAATTTTATTTTTTCTCAAAACTTGGAAATTTCAGCAGGTCCCGACCTGGAGGTATTTTTGGATTTTCGTAAAATAAGAAATTCGTTCAAAAGTGGTCTCGTGATACCTCATATTGTTTGTTTCATTGATACAAATGCTAAAATGTACATATAAATCAGTTTAAAGAAATTTTATTTTCTTCTCAAAATTTGGAAATTTCAGCAGGGGCCGACCTGGAGGGATTTTTGGATTTTCGTGATAAAAGAAATTCGTTCAAAAATGATCTTGTGATACCTCATATTGTTTGTTTCATAGATACAAATGCTAAAATGTACATATAAATCAGTTTTAAGAAATTTTATTTTTTCTCAAAATTTGGAAATTTCCGCAGGTCCCGACCTGGAGGGATTTTAGGATTTTCGTGATAAAAGAAATTCGTTCAAAAGTGGTCTCGTGATACCTCATATTGTTTGTTTCATTCATAGAAATGCTGAAATGTACATATAAATCAGTTTTAAGAAATTTTACTTTTTCTTAAAATTTGGAAATTTCCGCAGGTCCCGACCTGGAGGGATTTTTGGATTTTCGTGATAAAAGAAATTCGTTCAAAAGGGATCTTGTGATACCTCATATTGTTTGTTTCATTGATAGAAATGCTAAAATGTACATATAAATCAGTTTTAAGAAATTTTATTTTTTCTCAAAACTTGGAAATTTCAGCAGGTCCCGACCTGGAGGTATTTTTGGATTTTCGTAAAATAAGAAATTCGTTCAAAAGTGATCTTGTGATACCTCATATTGTTTGTTTCATTGATACAAATGCTAAAATGTACATATAAATCGGTTTTGATCAATTTTATTTTTTCTCAAAATTTGGAAATTTCCGCAGGTCCCGACCTGGAGGGATTTTAGGATTTTCGTGATAAAAGAAATTCGTTCAAAAGTGGTCTCGTGATACCTCATATTGTTTGTTTCATTCATAGAAATGCTGAAATGTACATATAAATCAGTTTTAAGAAATTTTATTTTTTCTCAAAATTTGGAAATTTCCGCAGGTCCCGACCTGGAAGGATTTTTGGATTTTCGTGATAAAAGAAATTCGTTCAAAAGCGTTCTCGTGATACCTCATATTGTTTGTTTCATAGATACAAATGCTAAAATGTACATATAAATCAGTTTTAAGAAATTTTATTTTTTCTCAAAATTTAGAAATTTCCGCAGGTCCCGACCTGGAGGGATTTTTGGATTTTGGTGATAAAAGAAATTCGTTCAAAAGTGGTCTCGTGATACCTCATATTGTTTGTTTCATTGATACAAATGCTAAAATGTACATATAAATCAGTTTAAAGAAATTTTATTTTTTCTCAAAATTTGGAAATTTCAGCAGGGGCCGACCTGGAGGGATTTTTGGATTTTCGTGATAAAAGAAATTCGTTCAAAAATGATCTTGTGATACCTCATATTGTTTGTTTCATAGATACAAATGCTAAAATGTACATATAAATCAGTTTTAAGAAATTTTACTTTTTCTTAAAATTTGGAAATTTCAGCAGGGGCCGACCTGGAGGGATTTTTGGATTTTCGTGATAAAAGAAATTCGTTCAAAAATGATCTTGTGATACCTCATATTGTTTGTTTCATAGATTCAAATGCTAAAATGTACATATAAATCAGTTTAAAGAAATTTTATTTTTTCTCAAAATTTGGAAATTTCAGCAGGGGCCGACCTGGAGGGATTTTTGGATTTTCGTGATAAAAGAAATTCGTTCAAAAGGGATCTTGTGATACCTCATATTGTTTGTTTCATTGATAGAAATGCTAAAATGTACATATAAATCAGTTTTAAGAAATTTTATTTTTTCTCAAAACTTGGAAATTTCAGCAGGTCCCGACCTGGAGGTATTTTTGGATTTTCGTAAAATAAGAAATTCGTTCAAAAGTGGTCTCGTGATACCTCATATTGTTTGTTTCATTGATACAAATGCTAAAATGTACATATAAATCAGTTTAAAGAAATTTTATTTTCTTCGCAAAATTTGGAAATTTCAGCAGGGGCCGACCTGGAGGGATTTTTGGATTTTCGTGATAAAAGAAATTCGTTCAAAAATGATCTTGTGATACCTCATATTGTTTGTTTCATAGATACAAATGCTAAAATGTACATATAAATCAGTTTTAAGAAATTTTATTTTTTCTCAAAATTTGGAAATTTCCGCAGGTCCCGACCTGGAGGGATTTTAGGATTTTCGTGATAAAAGAAATTCGTTCAAAAGTGGTCTCGTGATACCTCATATTGTTTGTTTCATTCATAGAAATGCTGAAATGTACATATAAATCAGTTTTAAGAAATTTTATTTTTTCTCAAAATTTGGAAATTTCCGCAGGTCCCGACCTGGAAGGATTTTTGGATTTTCGTGATAAAAGAAATTCGTTCAAAAGCGGTCTCGTGATACCTCATATTGTTTGTTTCATAGATACAAATGCTAAAATGTACATATAAATCAGTTTTAAGAAATTTTACTTTTTCTTAAAATTTGGAAATTTCCGCAGGTCCCGACCTGGAGGGATTTTTGGATTTTCGTGATAAAAGAAATTCGTTCAAAAGGGATCTTGTGATACCTCATATTGTTTGTTTCATTGATAGAAATGCTAAAATGTACATATAAATCAGTTTTAAGAAATTTTATTTTTTCTCAAAACTTGGAAATTTCAGCAGGTCCCGACCTGGAGGTATTTTTGGATTTTCGTAAAATAAGAAATTCGTTCAAAAGGGATCTTGTGATACCTCATATTGTTTGTTTCATTGATACAAATGCTAAAATGTACATATAAATCGGTTTTGATCAATTTTATTTTTTCTCAAAATTTGGAAATTTCAGCAGGGGCCGACCTGGAGGGATTTTTGGATTTTCGTGATAAAAGAAATTCGTTCAAAAATGATCTTGTGATACCTCATATTGTTTGTTTCATAGATACAAATGCTAAAATGTACATATAAATCAGTTTTAAGAAATTTTACTTTTTCTTAAAATTTGGAAATTTCAGCAGGGGCCGACCTGGAGGGATTTTTGGATTGTCGTGATAAAAGAAATTCGTTCAAAAATGATCTTGTGATACCTCATATTGTTTGTTTCATAGATACAAATGCTAAAATGTACATATAAATCAGTTTTAAGAAATTTTACTTTTTCTTAAAATTTGGAAATTTCCGCAGGTCCCGACCTGGAGGGATTTTTGGATTTTCGTGATAAAAGAAATTCGTTCAAAAGTGATCTTGTGATACCTCATATTGTTTGTTTCATTGATAGAAATGCTAAAATGTACATATAAATCAGTTTTAAGAAATTTTATTTTTTCTCAAAACTTGGAAATTTCAGCAGGTCCCGACCTGGAGGTATTTTTGGATTTTCGTAAAATAAGAAATTCGTTCAAAAGTGATCTTGTGATACCTCATATTGTTTGTTTCATTGATACAAATGCTAAAATGTACATATAAATCGGTTTTGATCAATTTTATTTTTTCTCAAAATTTGGAAATTTCCGCAGGTCCCGACCTGGAGGGATTTTAGGATTTTCGTGATAAAAGAAATTCGTTCAAAAGTGGTCTCGTGATACCTCATATTGTTTGTTTCATTCATAGAAATGCTGAAATGTACATATAAATCAGTTTTAAGAAATTTTATTTTTTCTCAAAATTTGGAAATTTCCGCAGGTCCCGACCTGGAAGGATTTTTGGATTTTCGTGATAAAAGAAATTCGTTCAAAAGCGGTCTCGTGATACCTCATATTGTTTGTTTCATAGATACAAATGCTTAAATGTACATATAAATCAGTTTTAAGAAATTTTATTTTTTCTCAAAATTTGGAAATTTCCGCAGGTCCCGACCTGGAGGGATTTTTGGATTTTGGTGATAAAAGAAATTCGTTCAAAAGTGGTCTCGTGATACCTCATATTGTTTGTTTCATTGATACAAATGCTAAAATGTACATATAAATCAGTTTAAAGAAATTTTATTTTTTCTCAAAATTTGGAAATTTCCGCAGGTCCCGACCTGGAAGGATTTTTGGATTTTCGTGATAAAAGAAATTCGTTCAAAAGCGTTCTCGTGATACCTCATATTGTTTGTTTCATAGATACAAATGCTAAAATGTACATATAAATCAGTTTTAAGAAATTTTATTTTTTCTCAAAATTTAGAAATTTCCGCAGGTCCCGACCTGGAGGGATTTTTGGATTTTGGTGATAAAAGAAATTCGTTCAAAAGTGGTCTCGTGATACCTCATATTGTTTGTTTCATTGATACAAATGCTAAAATGTACATATAAATCAGTTTAAAGAAATTTTATTTTTTCTCAAAATTTGGAAATTTCAGCAGGGGCCGACCTGGAGGGATTTTTGGATTTTCGTGATAAAAGAAATTCGTTCAAAAATGATCTTGTGATACCTCATATTGTTTGTTTCATAGATACAAATGCTAAAATGTACATATAAATCAGTTTTAAGAAATTTTACTTTTTCTTAAAATTTGGAAATTTCAGCAGGGGCCGACCTGGAGGGATTTTTGGATTGTCGTGATAAAAGAAATTCGTTCAAAAATGATCTTGTGATACCTCATATTGTTTGTTTCATAGATACAAATGCTAAAATGTACATATAAATCAGTTTTAAGAAATTTTACTTTTTCTTAAAATTTGGAAATTTCCGCAGGTCCCGACCTGGAGGGATTTTTGGATTTTCGTGATAAAAGAAATTCGTTCAAAAGTGATCTTGTGATACCTCATATTGTTTGTTTCATTGATAGAAATGCTAAAATGTACATATAAATCAGTTTTAAGAAATTTTATTTTTTCTCAAAACTTGGAAATTTCAGCAGGTCCCGACCTGGAGGTATTTTTGGATTTTCGTAAAATAAGAAATTCGTTCAAAAGTGATCTTGTGATACCTCATATTGTTTGTTTCATTGATACAAATGCTAAAATGTACATATAAATCGGTTTTGATCAATTTTATTTTTTCTCAAAATTTGGAAATTTCCGCAGGTCCCGACCTGGAGGGATTTTAGGATTTTCGTGATAAAAGAAATTCGTTCAAAAGTGGTCTCGTGATACCTCATATTGTTTGTTTCATTCATAGAAATGCTGAAATGTACATATAAATCAGTTTTAAGAAATTTTATTTTTTCTCAAAATTTGGAAATTTCCGCAGGTCCCGACCTGGAAGGATTTTTGGATTTTCGTGATAAAAGAAATTCGTTCAAAAGCGGTCTCGTGATACCTCATATTGTTTGTTTCATAGATACAAATGCTTAAATGTACATATAAATCAGTTTTAAGAAATTTTATTTTTTCTCAAAATTTGGAAATTTCCGCAGGTCCCGACCTGGAGGGATTTTTGGATTTTGGTGATAAAAGAAATTCGTTCAAAAGTGGTCTCGTGATACCTCATATTGTTTGTTTCATTGATACAAATGCTAAAATGTACATATAAATCAGTTTAAAGAAATTTTATTTTTTCTCAAAATTTGGAAATTTCAGCAGGGGCCGACCTGGAGGGATTTTTGGATTTTCGTGATAAAAGAAATTCGTTCAAAAATGATCTTGTGATACCTCATATTGTTTGTTTCATAGATACAAATGCTAAAATGTACATATAAATCAGTTTAAAGAAATTTTATTTTTTCTCAAAATTTGGAAATTTCAGCAGGGGCCGACCTGGAGGGATTTTTGGATTTTCGTGATAAAAGAAATTCGTTCAAAAATGATCTTGTGATACCTCATATTGTTTGTTTCATAGATACAAATGCTAAAATGTACATATAAATCAGTTTTAAGAAATTTTACTTTTTCTTAAAATTTGGAAATTTCAGCAGGGGCCGACCTGGAGGGATTTTTGGATTTTCGTGATAAAAGAAATTCGTTCAAAAATGATCTTGTGATACCTCATATTGTTTGTTTCATAGATACAAATGCTAAAATGTACATATAAATCAGTTTAAAGAAATTTTATTTTTTCTCAAAATTTGGAAATTTCAGCAGGGGCCGACCTGGAGGGATTTTTGGATTTTCGTGATAAAAGAAATTCGTTCAAAAGGGATCTTGTGATACCTCATATTGTTTGTTTCATTGATAGAAATGCTAAAATGTACATATAAATCAGTTTTAAGAAATTTTATTTTTTCTCAAAACTTGGAAATTTCAGCAGGTCCCGACCTGGAGGTATTTTTGGATTTTCGTAAAATAAGAAATTCGTTCAAAAGTGATCTTGTGATACCTCATATTGTTTGTTTCATTGATACAAATGCTAAAATGTACATATAAATCGGTTTTGATCAATTTTATTTTTTCTCAAAACTTGGAAATTTCAGCAGGTCCCGACCTGGAGGTATTTTTGGATTTTCGTAAAATAAGAAATTCGTTCAAAAGTGATCTTGTGATACCTCATATTGTTTGTTTCATTGATACAAATGCTAAAATGTACATATAAATCGGTTTTGATCAATTTTATTTTTTCTCAAAATTTGGAAATTTCCGCAGGTCCCGACCTGGAGGGATTTTAGGATTTTCGTGATAAAAGAAATTCGTTCAAAAGTGGTCTCGTGATACCTCATATTGTTTGTTTCATTCATAGAAATGCTGAAATGTACATATAAATCAGTTTTAAGAAATTTTATTTTTTCTCAAAATTTGGAAATTTCCGCAGGTCCCGACCTGGAAGGATTTTTGGATTTTCGTGATAAAAGAAATTCGTTCAAAAGCGGTCTCGTGATACCTCATATTGTTTGTTTCATAGATACAAATGCTTAAATGTACATATAAATCAGTTTTAAGAAATTTTATTTTTTCTCAAAATTTGGAAATTTCCGCAGGTCCCGACCTGGAGGGATTTTTGGATTTTGGTGATAAAAGAAATTCGTTCAAAAGTGGTCTCGTGATACCTCATATTGTTTGTTTCATTGATACAAATGCTAAAATGTACATATAAATCAGTTTAAAGAAATTTTATTTTTTCTCAAAATTTGGAAATTTCAGCAGGGGCCGACCTGGAGGGATTTTTGGATTTTCGTGATAAAAGAAATTCGTTCAAAAATGATCTTGTGATACCTCATATTGTTTGTTTCATAGATACAAATGCTAAAATGTACATATAAATCAGTTTAAAGAAATTTTATTTTTTCTCAAAATTTGGAAATTTCAGCAGGGGCCGACCTGGAGGGATTTTTGGATTTTCGTGATAAAAGAAATTCGTTCAAAAATGATCTTGTGATACCTCATATTGTTTGTTTCATAGATACAAATGCTAAAATGTACATATAAATCAGTTTTAAGAAATTTTACTTTTTCTTAAAATTTGGAAATTTCAGCAGGGGCCGACCTGGAGGGATTTTTGGATTTTCGTGATAAAAGAAATTCGTTCAAAAATGATCTTGTGATACCTCATATTGTTTGTTTCATAGATACAAATGCTAAAATGTACATATAAATCAGTTTAAAGAAATTTTATTTTTTCTCAAAATTTGGAAATTTCAGCAGGGGCCGACCTGGAGGGATTTTTGGATTTTCGTGATAAAAGAAATTCGTTCAAAAGTGATCTTGTGATACCTCATATTGTTTGTTTCATTGATACAAATGCTAAAATGTACATATAAATCGGTTTTGATCAATTTTATTTTTTCTCAAAACTTGGAAATTTCAGCAGGTCCCGACCTGGAGGTATTTTTGGATTTTCGTAAAATAAGAAATTCGTTCAAAAGTGATCTTGTGATACCTCATATTGTTTGTTTCATTGATAGAAATGCTAAAATGTACATATAAATCAGTTTTATGAAATTTTATTTTTTCTCAAAATTTAGAAATTTCAGCAGATCCCGACCTGGAGGGATTTTCGTGAAAAAAAAATTCGTTCAAAAGTGATCTTGTGATACTCGTATTGTTCGTTTCATTGATACAAATGCTAAAATGTACATTTAAATCAGTTCTAGGAAATTATATTTTTTCTCAAAATTTAGAAATTTCAGCAGGTCCCGACCTGGAGGGATTTTCGTGAAAAAGAAATTCGTTAAAAAGTGGTCTTGTGATACCTAATATTGTTTGCTTCATTGATACAAATGCTAAAATGTACATATAAATCAGTTTTAAGAAATTTTATTTTTTCTCAAAATTTGGAAATTTCATCAGGTCCAGACCTGGAGGGATTTTTGGATTTTCGTGACGAAAAATTTCGTTCAAAAGTGGTCTTGTTATACCTCATATGGTTTGTTTCGTTGATACAAATGCTAAAATGTACATATAAATCAGTTTTAAGAAATTTTATTTTTTCTCAAAATTTGGAAATTTCCGCAGGTCCCGACCTGGAGGTATTTTTGGATTTTCGTGATAAAAGAAATTCGTTCAAAAGGGATCTTGTGATACCTCATATTGTTTGTTTCATTGATACAAATGCTAAAATGTACATATAAATCGGTTTTGATCAATTTTATTTTTTCTCAAAATTTGGAAATTTCCGCAGGTCCCGACCTGGAGGGATTTTAGGATTTTCGTGATAAAAGAAATTCGTTCAAAAGTGGTCTCGTGATACCCCATATTGTTTGTTTCATTGATACAAATGCTAAAATGTACATATAAATCAGTTTAAAGAAATTTTATTTTTTCTCAAAATTTGGAAATTTCAGCACGGGCCGACCTGGAGGGATTTTTGGATTTTCGTGATAAAAGAAATTCGTTCAAAAGGGATCTTGTGATACCTCATATTGTTTGTTTCATTGATAGAAATGCTAAAATGTACATATAAATCAGTTTTAAGAAATTTTATTTTTTCTCAAAACTTGGAAATTTCAGCAGGTCCCGACCTGAAGGTATTTTTGGATTTTCGTAAAATAAGAAATTCGTTCAAAAGTGATCTTGTGATACCTCATATTGTTTGTTTCATTGATACAAATGCTAAAATGTACATATAAATCGGTTTTGATCAATTTTATTTTTTCTCAAAAATTTGGAAATTTCCGCAGGTCCCGACCTGGAGGGATTTTAGGATTTTCGTGATAAAAGAAATTCGTTCAAAAGTGGTCTCGTGATACCTCATATTGTTTGTTTCATTCATAGAAATGCTGAAATGTACATATAAATCAGTTTTAAGAAATTTTATTTTTTCTCAAAATTTGGAAATTTCCGCAGGTCCCGACCTGGAGGGATTTTTGGATTTTCGTGATAAAAGAAATTCGTTCAAAAGTGGTCTCGTGATACCTCATATTGTTTGTTTCATTGATACAAATGCTAAAATGTACATATAAATCAGTTTAAAGAAATTTTATTTTTTCTCAAAATTTGGAAATTTCAGCAGGGGCCGACCTGGAGGGATTTTTGGATTTTCGTGATAAAAGAAATTCGTTCAAAAATGATCTTGTGATACCTCATATTGTTTGTTTCATAGATACAAATGCTAAAATGTACATATAAATCAGTTTTAAGAAATTTTACTTTTTCTTAAAATTTGGAAATTTCCGCAGGTCCCGACCTGGAGGGATTTTTGGATTTTCGTGATAAAAGAAATTCGTTCAAAAGGGATCTTGTGATACCTCATATTGTTTGTTTCATTGATAGAAATGCTAAAATGTACATATAAATCAGTTTTAAGAAATTTTATTTTTTCTCAAAACTTGGAAATTTCAGCAGGTCCCGACCTGGAGGTATTTTTGGATTTTCGTAAAATAAGAAATTCGTTCAAAAGTGATCTTGTGATACCTCATATTGTTTGTTTCATTGATACAAATGCTAAAATGTACATATAAATCGGTTTTGATCAATTTTATTTTTTCTCAAAATTTGGAAATTTCCGCAGGTCCCGACCTGGAGGGATTTTAGGATTTTCGTGATAAAAGAAATTCGTTCAAAAGTGGTCTCGTGATACCTCATATTGTTTGTTTCATTCATAGAAATGCTGAAATGTACATATAAATCAGTTTTAAGAAATTTTATTTTTTCTCAAAATTTGGAAATTTCCGCAGGTCCCGACCTGGAAGGATTTTTGGATTTTCGTGATAAAAGAAATTCGTTCAAAAGCGGTCTCGTGATACCTCATATTGTTTGTTTCATAGATACAAATGCTTAAATGTACATATAAATCAGTTTTAAGAAATTTTATTTTTTCTCAAAATTTAGAAATTTCCTCAGGTCCCGACCTGGAGGGATTTTTGGATTTTCGTGATAAAAGAAATTCGTTAAAAAGTGGTCTTGTGATACCTCATATTGTTTGTTTCATTGATAGAAATGCTAAAATGTACATATAAATCAGTTTTATGAAATTTTATTTTTTCTCAAAATTTAGAAATTTCAGCAGATCCCGACCTGGAGGGATTTTCGTGAAAAAGAAATTCGTTAAAAAGTGGTCTTGTGATACCTAATATTGTTTGCTTCATTGATACAAATGCTAAAATGTACATATAAATCAGTTTTAAGAAATTTAATTTTTCTCAAAATTTGGAAATTTCATCAGGTCCAGACCTGGAGGGATTTTTGGATTTTCGTGACAAAAAATTTCGTTCAAAAGTGGTCTTGTTATACCTCATATGGTTTGTTTCGTTGATACAAATGCTAAAATGTACATATAAATCAGTTTTAAGAAATTTTATTTTTTCTCAAAATTTGGAAATTTCCGCAGGTCCCGACCTGGAGGTATTTTTGGATTTTCGTGAAATAAGAAATTCGTTCAAAAATGATCTTGTGATACCTCATATTGTTTGTTTCATAGATACAAATGCTAAAATGTACATATAAATCAGTTTTAAGAAATTTTATTTTTTCTCAAAACTTGGAAATTTCCGCAGGGGCCGACCTGGAGGGATTTTTGGATTTTCGTGATAAAAGAAATTCGTTGAAAAGGGATCTTGTGATACCTCATATTGTTTGTTTCATTGATAGAAATGCTAAAATGTACATATAAATCAGTTTAAAGAAATTTTATTTTTTCTCAAAATTTGGAAATTTCAGCAGGGGCCGACCTGGAGGGATTTTTGGATTTTCGTGATAAAAGAAATTCGTTCAAAAGGGATCTTGTGATACCTCATATTGTTTGTTTCATTGATAGAAATGCTAAAATGTACATATAAATCAGTTTTAAGAAATTTTATTTTTTCTCAAAACTTGGAAATTTCAGCAGGTCCCGACCTGGAGGTATTTTTGGATTTTCGTAAAATAAGAAATTCGTTCAAAAGTGATCTTGTGATACCTCATATTGTTTGTTTCATTGATACAAATGCTAAAATGTACATATAAATCGGTTTTGATCAATTTTATTTTTTCTCAAAACTTGGAAATTTCAGCAGGTCCCGACCTGGAGGTATTTTTGGATTTTCGTAAAATAAGAAATTCGTTCAAAAGTGATCTTGTGATACCTCATATTGTTTGTTTCATTGATACAAATGCTAAAATGTACATATAAATCAGTTTAAAGAAATTTTATTTTTTCTCAAAATTTGGAAATTTCAGCAGGGGCCGACCTGGAGGGATTTTTGGATTTTCGTGATAAAAGAAATTCGTTCAAAAATGATCTTGTGATACCTCATATTGTTTGTTTCATAGATACAAATGCTAAAATGTACATATAAATCAGTTTTAAGAAATTTTACTTTATCTTAAAATTTGGAAATTTCCGCAGGTCCCGACCTGGAGGGATTTTTGGATTTTCGTGATAAAAGAAATTCGTTCAAAAGGGATCTTGTGATACCTCATATTGTTTGTTTCATTGATAGAAATGCTAAAATGTACATATAAATCAGTTTTAAGAAATTTTATTTTTTCTCAAAACTTGGAAATTTCAGCAGGTCCCGACCTGGAGGTATTTTTGGATTTTCGTAAAATAAGAAATTCGTTCAAAAGTGATCTTGTGATACCTCATATTGTTTGTTTCATTGATACAAATGCTAAAATGTACATATAAATCGGTTTTGATCAATTTTATTTTTTCTCAAAATTTGGAAATTTCCGCAGGTCCCGACCTGGAGGGATTTTAGGATTTTCGTGATAAAAGAAATTCGTTCAAAAGTGGTCTCGTGATACCTCATATTGTTTGTTTCATTCATAGAAATGCTGAAATGTACATATAAATCAGTTTTAAGAAATTTTATTTTTTCTCAAAATTTGGAAATTTCCGCAGGTCCCGACCTGGAAGGATTTTTGGATTTTCGTGATAAAAGAAATTCGTTCAAAAGCGGTCTCGTGATACCTCATATTGTTTGTTTCATAGATACAAATGCTTAAATGTACATATAAATCAGTTTTAAGAAATTTTATTTTTTCTCAAAATTTAGAAATTTCCGCAGGTCCCGACCTGGAGGGATTTTCGTGAAAAAGAAATTCGTTAAAAGTGGTCTTGTGATACCTCATATTGTTTGTTTCATTGATAGAAATGCTAAAATGTACATATAAATCAGTTTTATGAAATTTTATTTTTTCTCAAAATTTAGAAATTTCAGCATATCCCGACCTGGAGGGATTTTCGTGAAAAAAAAATTCGTTCAAAAGTGATCTTGTGATACTCGTATTGTTCGTTTCATTGATACAAATGCTAAAATGTACATTTAAATCAGTTTTAGGAAATTTTATTTTTTCTCAAAATTTAGAAATTTCAGCAGGTCCCGACCTGGAGGGATTTTCGTGAAAAAGAAATTCGTTAAAAAGTGGTCTTGTGATACCTCATATTGTTTGCTTCATTGATACAAATGCTAAAATGTACATATAAATCAGTTTTAAGAAATTTTATTTTTTCTCAAAATTTGGAAATTTCATCAGGTCCAGACCTGGAGGGATTTTTGGATTTTCGTGACAAAAAATTTCGTTCAAAAGTGGTCTTGTTATACCTCATATGGTTTGTTTCGTTGATACAAATGCTAAAATGTACATATAAATCAGTTTTAAGAAATTTTATTTTTTCTCAAAATTTGGAAATTTCCGCAGGTCCCGACCTGGAGGTATTTTTGGATTTTCGTGAAATAAGAAATTCGTTCAAAAATGATCTTGTGATACCTCATATTGTTTGTTTCATAGATACAAATGCTAAAATGTACATATAAATCAGTTTTAAGAAATTTTACTTTTTCTTAAAATTTGGAAATTTCCGCAGGTCCCGACCTGGAGGGATTTTTGGATTTTCGTGATAAAAGAAATTCGTTCAAAAGGGATCTTGTGATACCTCATATTGTTTGTTTCATTGATAGAAATGCTAAAATGTACATATAAATCAGTTTTAAGAAATTTTATTTTTTTGTCTCAAAACTTGGAAATTTCAGCAGGTCCCGACCTGGAGGTATTTTTGGATTTTCGTAAAATAAGAACTTCGTTCAAAAGTGATCTTGTGATACCTCATATTGTTTGTTTCATTGATACAAATGCTAAAATGTACATATAAATCGGTTTTGATCAATTTTATTTTTTCTCAAAATTTGGAAATTTCCGCAGGTCCCGACCTGGAGGGATTTTAGGATTTTCGTGATAAAAGAAATTCGTTCAAAAGTGGTCTCGTGATACCTCATATTGTTTGTTTCATTGATACAAATGCTAAAATGTACATATAAATCAGTTTAAAGAAATTTTATTTTTTCTCAAAATTTGGAAATTTCAGCACGGGCCGACCTGGAGGGATTTTTGGATTTTCGTGATAAAAGAAATTCGTTCAAAAGGGATCTTGTGATACCTCATATTGTTTGTTTCATTGATAGAAATGCTAAAATGTACATATAAATCAGTTTTAAGAAATTTTATTTTTTCTCAAAACTTGGAAATTTCAGCAGGTCCCGACCTGGAGGTATTTTTGGATTTTCGTAAAATAAGAAATTCGTTCAAAAGTGATCTTGTGATACCTCATATTGTTTGTTTCATTGATACAAATGCTAAAATGTACATATAAATCGGTTTTGATCAATTTTATTTTTTCTCAAAAATTTGGAAATTTCCGCAGGTCCCGACCTGGAGGGATTTTAGGATTTTCGTGAGAAAAGAAATTCGTTCAAAAGTGGTCTCGTGATACCTCATATTGTTTGTTTCATTCATAGAAATGCTGAAATGTACATATAAATCAGTTTTAAGAAATTTTATTTTTTCTCAAAATTTGGAAATTTCCGCAGGTCCCGACCTGGAAGGATTTTTGGATTTTCGTGATAAAAGAAATTCGTTCAAAAGCGGTCTCGTGATACCTCATATTGTTTGTTTCATAGATACAAATGCTTAAATGTACATATAAATCAGTTTTAAGAAATTTTATTTTTTCTCAAAATTTAGAAATTTCCGCAGGTCCCGACCTGGAGGGATTTTTGGATTTTCGTGATAAAAGAAATTCGTTCAAAAGTGGTCTCGTGATACCTCATATTGTTTGTTTCATTGATACAAATGCTAAAATGTACATATAAATCAGTTTAAAGAAATTTTATTTTTTCTCAAAATTTGGAAATTTCAGCAGGGGCCGACCTGGAGGGATTTTTGGATTTTCGTGATAAAAGAAATTCGTTCAAAAATGATCTTGTGATACCTCATATTGTTTGTTTCATAGATACAAATGCTAAAATGTACATATAAATCAGTTTTAAGAAATTTTACTTTTTCTTAAAATTTGGAAATTTCCGCAGGTCCCGACCTGGAGGGATTTTTGGATTTTCGTGATAAAAGAAATTCGTTCAAAAGGGATCTTGTGATACCTCATATTGTTTGTTTCATTGATAGAAATGCTAAAATGTACATATAAATCAGTTTTAAGAAATTTTATTTTTTCTCAAAACTTGGAAATTTCAGCAGGTCCCGACCTGGAGGTATTTTTGGATTTTCGTAAAATAAGAAATTCGTTCAAAAGTGATCTTGTGATACCTCATATTGTTTGTTTCATTGATACAAATGCTAAAATGTACATATAAATCGGTTTTGATCAATTTTATTTTTTCTCAAAATTTGGAAATTTCCGCAGGTCCCGACCTGGAGGTATTTTTGGATTTTCGTAAAATAAGAAATTCGTTCAAAAGTGATCTTGTGATACCTCATATTGTTTGTTTCATTGATACAAATGCTAAAATGTACATATAAATCGGTTTTGATCAATTTTATTTTTTCTCAAAAATTTGGAAATTTCCGCAGGTCCCGACCTGGAGGGATTTTAGGATTTTCGTGATAAAAGAAATTCGTTCAAAAGTGGTCTCGTGATACCTCATATTGTTTGTTTCATTCATAGAAATGCTGAAATGTACATATAAATCAGTTTTAAGAAATTTTATTTTTTCTCAAAATTTGGAAATTTCCGCAGGTCCCGACCTGGAAGGATTTTTGGATTTTCGTGATAAAAGAAATTCGTTCAAAAGCGGTCTCGTGATACCTCATATTGTTTGTTTCATAGATACAAATGCTTAAATGTACATATAAATCAGTTTTAAGAAATTTTATTTTTTCTCAAAATTTAGAAATTTCCGCAGGTCCCGACCTGGAGGGATTTTTGGATTTTCGTGATAAAAGAAATTCGTTCAAAAGTGGTCTCGTGATACCTCATATTGTTTGTTTCATTGATACAAATGCTAAAATGTACATATAAATCAGTTTAAAGAAATTTTATTTTTTCTCAAAATTTGGAAATTTCAGCAGGGGCCGACCTGGAGGGATTTTTGGATTTTCGTGATAAAAGAAATTCGTTCAAAAATGATCTTGTGATACCTCATATTGTTTGTTTCATAGATACAAATGCTAAAATGTACATATAAATCAGTTTTAAGAAATTTTACTTTTCTTAAAATTTGGAAATTTCCGCAGGTCCCGACCTGGAGGGATTTTTGGATTTTCGTGATAAAAGAAATTCGTTCAAAAGGGATCTTGTGATACCTCATATTGTTTGTTTCATTGATAGAAATGCTAAAATGTACATATAAATCAGTTTTAAGAAATTTTATTTTTTCTCAAAACTTGGAAATTTCAGCTGGTCCCGACCTGGAGGTATTTTTGGATTTTCGTAAAATAAGAAATTCGTTCAAAAGTGATCTTGTGATACCTCATATTGTTTGTTTCATTGATACAAATGCTAAAATGTACATATAAATCGGTTTTGATCAATTTTATTTTTTCTCAAAATTTGGAAATTTCCGCAGGTCCCGACCTGGAGGGATTTTAGGATTTTCGTGATAAAAGAAATTCGTTCAAAAGTGGTCTCGTGATACCTCATATTGTTTGTTTCATTCATAGAAATGCTGAAATGTACATATAAATCAGTTTTAAGAAATTTTATTTTTTCTCAAAATTTGGAAATTTCCGCAGGTCCCGACCTGGAAGGATTTTTGGATTTTCGTGATAAAAGAAATTCGTTCAAAAGCGGTCTCGTGATACCTCATATTGTTTGTTTCATAGATACAAATGCTTAAATGTACATATAAATCAGTTTTAAGAAATTTTATTTTTTCTCAAAATTTAGAAATTTCCGCAGGTCCCGACCTGGAGGGATTTTTGGATTTTCGTGATAAAAGAAATTCGTTAAAAAGTGGTCTTGTGATACCTCATATTGTTTGTTTCATTGATAGAAATGCTAAAATGTACATATAAATCAGTTTTATGAAATTTTATTTTTTCTCAAAATTTAGAAATTTCAGCAGATCCCGACCTGGAGGGATTTTCGTGAAAAAAAAATTCGTTCAAAAGTGATCTTGTGATACTCGTATTGTTCGTTTCATTGATACAAATGCTAAAATGTACATTTAAATCAGTTTTAAGAAATTTTATTTTTTCTCAAAATTTAGAAATTTCAGCAGGTCCCGACCTGGAGGGATTTTCGTGAAAAAGAAATTCGTTAAAAAGTGGTCTTGTGATACCTAATATTGTTTGCTTCATTGATACAAATGCTAAAATGTACATATAAATCAGTTTTAAGAAATTTTATTTTTTCTCAAAATTTGGAAATTTCATCAGGTCCAGACCTGGAGGGATTTTTGGATTTTCGTGACAAAAAATTTCGTTCAAAAGTGGTCTTGTTATACCTCATATGGTTTGTTTCGTTGATACAAATGCTAAAATGTACATATAAATCAGTTTTAAGAAATTTTATTTTTTCTCAAAATTTGGAAATTTCCGCAGGTCCCGACCTGGAGGTATTTTTGGATTTTCGTGAAATAAGAAATTCGTTCAAAAATGATCTTGTGATACCTCATATTGTTTGTTTCATAGATACAAATGCTAAAATGTACATATAAATCAGTTTTAAGAAATTTTACTTTTTCTTAAAATTTGGAAATTTCCGCAGGTCCCGACCTGGAGGGATTTTTGGATTTTCGTGATAAAAGAAATTCGTTCAAAAGGGATCTTGTGATACCTCATATTGTTTGTTTCATTGATAGAAATGCTAAAATGTACATATAAATCAGTTTTAAGAAATTTTATTTTTTCTCAAAACTTGGAAATTTCAGCTGGTCCCGACCTGGAGGTATTTTTGGATTTTCGTAAAATAAGAAATTCGTTCAAAAGTGATCTTGTGATACCTCATATTGTTTGTTTCATTGATACAAATGCTAAAATGTACATATAAATCGGTTTTGATCAATTTTATTTTTTCTCAAAATTTGGAAATTTCCGCAGGTCCCGACCTGGAGGGATTTTAGGATTTTCGTGATAAAAGAAATTCGTTCAAAAGTGGTCTCGTGATACCTCATATTGTTTGTTTCATTCATAGAAATGCTGAAATGTACATATAAATCAGTTTTAAGAAATTTTATTTTTTCTCAAAATTTGGAAATTTCCGCAGGTCCCGACCTGGAAGGATTTTTGGATTTTCGTGATAAAAGAAATTCGTTCAAAAGCGGTCTCGTGATACCTCATATTGTTTGTTTCATAGATACAAATGCTTAAATGTACATATAAATCAGTTTTAAGAAATTTTATTTTTTCTCAAAATTTAGAAATTTCCGCAGGTCCCGACCTGGAGGGATTTTTGGATTTTCGTGATAAAAGAAATTCGTTAAAAAGTGGTCTTGTGATACCTCATATTGTTTGTTTCATTGATAGAAATGCTAAAATGTACATATAAATCAGTTTTATGAAATTTTATTTTTTCTCAAAATTTAGAAATTTCAGCAGATCCCGACCTGGAGGGATTTTCGTGAAAAAAAAATTCGTTCAAAAGTGATCTTGTGATACTCGTATTGTTCGTTTCATTGATACAAATGCTAAAATGTACATTTAAATCAGTTTTAAGAAATTTTATTTTTTCTCAAAATTTAGAAATTTCAGCAGGTCCCGACCTGGAGGGATTTTCGTGAAAAAGAAATTCGTTAAAAAGTGGTCTTGTGATACCTAATATTGTTTGCTTCATTGATACAAATGCTAAAATGTACATATAAATCAGTTTTAAGAAATTTTATTTTTTCTCAAAATTTGGAAATTTCATCAGGTCCAGACCTGGAGGGATTTTTGGATTTTCGTGACAAAAAATTTCGTTCAAAAGTGGTCTTGTTATACCTCATATGGTTTGTTTCGTTGATACAAATGCTAAAATGTACATATAAATCAGTTTTAAGAAATTTTATTTTTTCTCAAAATTTGGAAATTTCCGCAGGTCCCGACCTGGAGGTATTTTTGGATTTTCGTGAAATAAGAAATTCGTTCAAAAATGATCTTGTGATACCTCATATTGTTTGTTTCATAGATACAAATGCTAAAATGTACATATAAATCAGTTTTAAGAAATTTTATTTTTTCTCAAAACTTGGAAATTTCCGCAGGTCCCGACCTAGAGGGATTTTTGGATTTTCGTGATAAAAGAAATTCGTTCAAAAGGGATCTTGTGATACCTCATATTGTTTGTTTCATTGATAGAAATGCTAAAATGTACATATAAATCAGTTTTAAGAAATTTTATTTTTTCTCAAAACTTGGAAATTTCAGCAGGTCCCGACCTGGAGGTATTTTTGGATTTTCGTAAAATAAGAAATTCGTTCAAAAGTGATCTTGTGATACCTCATATTGTTTGTTTCATTGATACAAATGCTAAAATGTACATATAAATCGGTTTTGATCAATTTTATTTTTTCTAAAAATTTGGAAATTTCCGCAGGTCCCGACCTGGAGGGATTTTAGGATTTTCGTGATAAAAGAAATTCGTTCAAAAGTGGTCTCGTGATACCTCATATTGTTTGTTTCATTGATACAAATGCTAAAATGTACATATAAATCAGTTTAAAGAAATTTTATTTTTTCTCAAAATTTGGAAATTTCAGCAGGGGCCGACCTGGAGGGATTTTTGGATTTTCGTGATAAAAGAAATTCGTCCAAAAATGATCTTGTGATACCTCATATTGTTTGTTTCATAGATACAAATGCTAAAATGTACATATAAATCAGTTTTAAGAAATTTTACTTTTTCTTAAAATTTGGAAATTTCCGCAGGTCCCGACCTGGAGGGATTTTTGGATTTTCGTGATAAAAGAAATTCGTTCAAAAGGGATCTTGTGATACCTCATATTGTTTGTTTCATTGATACAAATGCTAAAATGTACATATAAATCAGTTTTAAGAAATTTTATTTTTTCTCAAAACTTGGAAATTTCAGCAGGTCCCGACCTGGAGGTATTTTTGGATTTTCGTAAAATAAGAAATTCGTTTACAAGTGATCTTGTGATACCTCATATTGTTTGTTTCATTGATACAAATGCTAAAATGTACATATAAATCGGTTTTGATCAATTTTATTTTTTCTCAAAATTTGGAAATTTCCGCAGGTCCCGACCTGGAGGGATTTTAGGATTTTCGTGATAAAAGAAATTCGTTCAAAAGTGGTCTCGTGATACCTCATATTGTTTGTTTCATTCATAGAAATGCTGAAATGTACATATAAATCAGTTTTAAGAAATTTTATTTTTTCTCAAAATTTGGAAATTTCCGCAGGTCCCGACCTGGAAGGATTTTTGGATTTTCATGATAAAAGAAATTCGTTCAAAAGCGGTCTCGTGATACCTCATATTGTTTGTTTCATTGATACAAATGCTAAAATGTACATATAAATCAGTTTAAAGAAATTTTATTTTTTCTCAAAATTTGGAAATTTCAGCAGGGGCCGACCTGGAGGGATTTTTGGATTTTCGTGATAAAAGAAATTCGTTCAAAAATGATCTTGTGATACCTCATATTGTTTGTTTCATAGATACAAATGCTAAAATGTACATATAAATCAGTTTTAAGAAATTTTACTTTTTCTTAAAATTTGGAAATTTCCGCAGGTCCCGACCTGGAGGGATTTTTGGATTTTCGTGATAAAAGAAATTCGTTCAAAAGGGATCTTGTGATACCTCATATTGTTTGTTTCATTGATAGAAATGCTAAAATGTACATATAAATCAGTTTTAAGAAATTTTATTTTTTCTCAAAACTTGGAAATTTCAGCAGGTCCCGACCTGGAGGTATTTTTGGATTTTCGTAAAATAAGAAATTCGTTCAAAAGGGATCTTGTGATACCTCATATTGTTTGTTTCATTGATACAAATGCTAAAATGTACATATAAATCGGTTTTGATCAATTTTATTTTTTCTCAAAACTTGGAAATTTCAGCAGGTCCCGACCTGGAGGTATTTTTGGATTTTCGTAAAATAAGAAATTCGTTCAAAAGTGATCTTGTGATACCTCATATTGTTTGTTTCATTGATACAAATGCTAAAATGTACATATAAATCGGTTTTGATCAATTTTATTTTTTCTCAAAATTTGGAAATTTCCGCAGGTCCCGACCTGGAGGGATTTTAGGATTTTCGTGATAAAAGAAATTCGTTCAAAAGTGGTCTCGTGATACCTCATATTGTTTGTTTCATTCATAGAAATGCTGAAATGTACATATAAATCAGTTTTAAGAAATTTTATTTTTTCTCAAAATTTGGAAATTTCCGCAGATCCCGACCTGGAAGGATTTTTGGATTTTCATGATAAAAGAAATTCGTTCAAAAGCGGTCTCGTGATACCTCATATTGTTTGTTTCATAGATACAAATGCTTAAATGTACATATAAATCAGTTTTAAGAAATTTTATTTTTTCTCAAAATTTAGAAATTTCCGCAGGTCCCGACCTGGAGGGATTTTTGGATTTTCGTGATAAAAGAAATTCGTTCAAAAGTGGTCTCGTGATACCTCATATTGTTTGTTTCATTGATACAAATGCTAAAATGTACATATAAATCAGTTTAAAGAAATTTTATTTTTTCTCAAAATTTGGAAATTTCAGCAGGGGCCGACCTGGAGGGATTTTTGGATTTTCGTGATAAAAGAAATTCGTTCAAAAATGATCTTGTGATACCTCATATTGTTTGTTTCATAGATACAAATGCTAAAATGTACATATAAATCAGTTTAAAGAAATTTTATTTTTTCTCAAAATTTGGAAATTTCAGCAGGGGCCGACCTGGAGGGATTTTTGGATTTTCGTGATAAAAGAAATTCGTTCAAAAATGATCTTGTGATACCTCATATTGTTTGTTTCATAGATACAAATGCTAAAATGTACATATAAATCAGTTTTAAGAAATTTTACTTTTTCTTAAAATTTGGAAATTTCAGCAGGGGCCGACCTGGAGGGATTTTTGGATTTTCGTGATAAAAGAAATTCGTTCAGAAATGATCTTGTGATACCTCATATTGTTTGTTTCATAGATACAAATGCTAAAATGTACATATAAATCAGTTTAAAGAAATTTTATTTTTTCTCAAAATTTGGAAATTTCAGCAGGGGCCGACCTGGAGGGATTTTTGGATTTTCGTGATAAAAGAAATTCGTTCAAAAGGGATCTTGTGATACCTCATATTGTTTGTTTCATTGATAGAAATGCTAAAATGTACATATAAATCAGTTTTAAGAAATTTTATTTTTTCTCAAAACTTGGAAATTTCAGCAGGTCCCGACCTGGAGGTATTTTTGGATTTTCGTAAAATAAGAAATTCGTTCAAAAGTGGTCTCGTGATACCTCATATTGTTTGTTTCATTGATACAAATGCTAAAATGTACATATAAATCAGTTTAAAGAAATTTTATTTTTTCTCAAAATTTGGAAATTTCAGCAGGGGCCGACCTGGAGGGATTTTTGGATTTTCGTGATAAAAGAAATTCGTTCAAAAATGATCTTGTGATACCTCATATTGTTTGTTTCATAGATACAAATGCTAAAATGTACATATAAATCAGTTTTAAGAAATTTTACTTTTTCTTAAAATTTGGAAATTTCCGCAGGTCCCGACCTGGAGGGATTTTTGGATTTTCGTGATAAAAGAAATTCGTTCAAAAGGGATCTTGTGATACCTCATATTGTTTGTTTCATTGATACAAATGCTAAAATGTACATATAAATCAGTTTTAAGAAATTTTATTTTTTCTCAAAACTTGGAAATTTCAGCAGGTCCCGACCTGGAGGTATTTTTGGATTTTCGTAAAATAAGAAATTCGTTCAAAAGTGATCTTGTGATACCTCATATTGTTTGTTTCATTGATACAAATGCTAAAATGTACATATAAATCGGTTTTGATCAATTTTATTTTTTCTCAAAATTTGGAAATTTCCGCAGGTCCCGACCTGGAGGGATTTTAGGATTTTCGTGATAAAAGAAATTCGTTCAAAAGTGGTCTCGTGATACCTCATATTGTTTGTTTCATTCATAGAAATGCTGAAATGTACATATAAATCAGTTTTAAGAAATTTTATTTTTTCTCAAAATTTGGAAATTTCCGCAGGTCCCGACTTGGAAGGATTTTTGGATTTTCGTGATAAAAGAAATTCGTTCAAAAGCGGTCTCGTGATACCTCATATTGTTTGTTTCATAGATACAAATGCTTAAATGTACATATAAATCAGTTTTAAGAAATTTTATTTTTTCTCAAAATTTGGAAATTTCCGCAGGTCCCGACCTGGAGGGATTTTTGGATTTTGGTGATAAAAGAAATTCGTTCAAAAGTGGTCTCGTGATACCTCATATTGTTTGTTTCATTGATACAAATGCTAAAATGTACATATAAATCAGTTTAAAGAAATTTTATTTTTTCTCAAAATTTGGAAATTTCAGCAGGGGCCGACCTGGAGGGATTTTTGGATTTTCGTGATAAAAGAAATTCGTTCAAAAGGGATCTTGTGATACCTCATATTGTTTGTTTCATAGATACAAATGCTAAAATGTACATATAAATCAGTTTTAAGAAATTTTACTTTTTCTTAAAATTTGGAAATTTCAGCAGGGGCCGACCTGGAGGGATTTTTGGATTTTCGTGATAAAAGAAATTCGTTCAAAAATGATCTTGTGATACCTCATATTGTTTGTTTCATAGATACAAATGCTAAAATGTACATATAAATCAGTTTAAAGAAATTTTATTTTTTCTCAAAATTTGGAAATTTCAGCAGGGGCCGACCTGGAGGGATTTTTGGATTTTCGTGATAAAAGAAATTCGTTCAAAAGGGATCTTGTGATACCTCATATTGTTTGTTTCATTGATAGAAATGCTAAAATGTACATATAAATCAGTTTTAAGAAATTTTATTTTTTCTCAAAACTTGGAAATTTCAGCAGGTCCCGACCTGGAGGTATTTTTGGATTTTCGTAAAATAAGAAATTCGTTCAAAAGTGATCTTGTGATACCTCATATTGTTTGTTTCATTGATAGAAATGCTAAAATGTACATATAAATCAGTTTTATGAAATTTTATTTTTTCTCAAAATTTAGAAATTTCAGCAGATCCCGACCTGGAGGGATTTTCGTGAAAAAAAAATTCGTTCAAGTGATCTTGTGATACTCGTATTGTTCGTTTCATTGATACAAATGCTAAAATGTACATTTAAATCAGTTTTAGGAAATTTTATTTTTTCTCAAAATTTAGAAATTTCAGCAGGTCCCGACCTGGAGGGATTTTCGTGAAAAAGAAATTCGTTAAAAAGTGGTCTTGTGATACCTAATATTGTTTGCTTCATTGATACAAATGCTAAAATGTACATATAAATCAGTTTTAAGAAATTTTATTTTTTCTCAAAATTTGGAAATTTCATCAGGTCCAGACCTGGAGGGATTTTTGGATTTTCGTGACAAAAAATTTCGTTCAAAAGTGGTCTTGTTATACCTCATATGGTTTGTTTCGTTGATACAAATGCTAAAATGTACATATAAATCAGTTTTAAGAAATTTTATTTTTTCTCAAAATTTGGAAATTTCCGCAGGTCCCGACCTGGAGGTATTTTTGGATTTTCGTGAAATAAGAAATTCGTTCAAAAATGATCTTGTGATACCTCATATTGTTTGTTTCATAGATACAAATGCTAAAATGTACATATAAATCAGTTTTAAGAAATTTTATTTTTTCTCAAAATTTGGAAATTTCCGCAGGTCCCGACCTGGAAGGATTTTTGGATTTTCGTGATCAAAGAAATTCGTTCAAAAGCGGTCTCGTGATACCTCATATTGTTTGTTTCATAGATACAAATGCTTAAATGTACATATAAATCAGTTTTAAGAAATTTTATTTTTTCTCAAAATTTAGAAATTTCCGCAGGTCCCGACCTGGAGGGATTTTTGGATTTTCGTGATAAAAGAAATTCGTTAAAAAGTGGTCTTGTGATACCTCATATTGTTTGTTTCATTGATACAAATGCTAAAATGTACATATAAATCAGTTTTAAGAAATTTTATTTTTTCTCAAAACTTGGAAATTTCCGCAGGTCCCGACCTGGAGGGATTTTTGGATTTTCGTGATAAAAGAAATTCGTTCAAAAGGGATCTTGTGATACCTCATATTGTTTGTTTCATTGATAGAAATGCTAAAATGTACATATAAATCAGTTTTAAGAAATTTTATTTTTTCTCAAAACTTGGAAATTTCAGCAGGTCCCGACCTGGAGGTATTTTTGGATTTTCGTAAAATAAGAAATTCGTTCAAAAGTGATCTTGTGATACCTCATATTGTTTGTTTCATTGATACAAATGCTAAAATGTACATATAAATCGGTTTTGATCAATTTTATTTTTTCTAAAAATTTGGAAATTTCCGCAGGTCCCGACCTGGAGGGATTTTAGGATTTTCGTGATAAAAGAAATTCGTTCAAAAGTGGTCTCGTGATACCTCATATTGTTTGTTTCATTGATACAAATGCTAAAATGTACATATAAATCAGTTTAAAGAAATTTTATTTTTTCTCAAAATTTGGAAATTTCAGCAGGGGCCGACCTGGAGGGATTTTTGGATTTTCGTGATAAAAGAAATTCGTTCAAAAATGATCTTGTGATACCTCATATTGTTTGTTTCATAGATACAAATGCTAAAATGTACATATAAATCAGTTTTAAGAAATTTTACTTTTTCTTAAAATTTGGAAATTTCCGCAGGTCCCGACCTGGAGGGATTTTTGGATTTTCGTGATAAAAGAAATTCGTTCAAAAGGGATCTTGTGATACCTCATATTGTTTGTTTCATTGATAGAAATGCTAAAATGTACATATAAATCAGTTTTAAGAAATTTTATTTTTTCTCAAAACTTGGAAATTTCAGCAGGTCCCGACCTGGAGGTATTTTTGGATTTTCGTAAAATAAGAAATTCGTTCAAAAGTGATCTTGTGATACCTCATATTGTTTGTTTCATTGATACAAATGCTAAAATGTACATATAAATCGGTTTTGATCAATTTTATTTTTTCTCAAAACTTGGAAATTTCAGCAGGTCCCGACCTGGAGGTATTTTTGGATTTTCGTAAAATAAGAAATTCGTTCAAAAGTGATCTTGTGATACCTCATATTGTTTGTTTCATTGATACAAATGCTAAAATGTACATATAAATCGGTTTTGATCAATTTTATTTTTTCTCAAAATTTGGAAATTTCCGCAGGTCCCGACCTGGAGGGATTTTAGGATTTTCGTGATAAAAGAAATTCGTTCAAAAGTGGTCTCGTGATACCTCATATTGTTTGTTTCATTCATAGAAATGCTGAAATGTACATATAAATCAGTTTTAACAAATTTTATTTTTTCTCAAAATTTGGAAATTTCCGCAGGTCCCGACCTGGAAGGATTTTTGGATTTTCGTGATAAAAGAAATTCGTTCAAAAGCGGTCTCGTGATACCTCATATTGTTTGTTTCATAGATACAAATGCTTAAATGTACATATAAATCAGTTTTAAGAAATTTTATTTTTTCTCAAAATTTAGAAATTTCCGCAGGTCCCGACCTGGAGGGATTTTTGGATTTTCGTGATAAAAGAAATTCGTTAAAAAGTGGTCTTGTGATACCTCATATTGTTTGTTTCATTGATACAAATGCTAAAATGTACATATAAATCAGTTTTAAGAAATTTTATTTTTTCTCAAAACTTGGAAATTTCCGCAGGTCCCGACCTGGAGGGATTTTTGGATTTTCGTGATAAAAGAAATTCGTTCAAAAGGGATCTTGTGATACCTCATATTGTTTGTTTCATTGATAGAAATGCTAAAATGTACATATAAATCAGTTTTAAGAAATTTTATTTTTTCTCAAAACTTGGAAATTTCCGCAGGTCCCGACCTGGAGGTATTTTTGGATTTTCGTAAAATAAGAAATTCGTTCAAAAGTGATCTTGTGATACCTCATATTGTTTGTTTCATTGATACAAATGCTAAAATGTACATATAAATCGGTTTTGATCAATTTTATTTTTTCTAAAAATTTGGAAATTTCCGCAGGTCCCGACCTGGAGGGATTTTAGGATTTTCGTGATAAAAGAAATTCGTTCAAAAGTGGTCTCGTGATACCTCATATTGTTTGTTTCATTGATACAAATGCTAAAATGTACATATAAATCAGTTTAAAGAAATTTTATTTTTTCTCAAAATTTGGAAATTTCAGCAGGGGCCGACCTGGAGGGATTTTTGGATTTTCGTGATAAAAGAAATTCGTTCAAAAGGGATCTTGTGATACCTCATATTGTTTGTTTCATTGATAGAAATGCTAAAATGTACATATAAATCAGTTTTAAGAAATTTTATTTTTTCTCAAAACTTGGAAATTTCAGCAGGTCCCGACCTGGAGGTATTTTTGGATTTTCGTAAAATAAGAAATTCGTTCAAAAGTGGTCTCGTGATACCTCATATTGTTTGTTTCATTGATACAAATGCTAAAATGTACATATAAATCAGTTTAAAGAAATTTTATTTTTTCTCAAAATTTGGAAATTTCAGCAGGGGCCGACCTGGAGGGATTTTTGGATTTTCGTGATAAAAGAAATTCGTTCAAAAATGATCTTGTGATACCTCATATTGTTTGTTTCATAGATACAAATGCTAAAATGTACATATAAATCGGTTTTGATCAATTTTATTTTTTCTCAAAAATTTGGAAATTTCCGCAGGTCCCGACCTGGAGGGATTTTAGGATTTTCGTGAGAAAAGAAATTCGTTCAAAAGTGGTCTCGTGATACCTCATATTGTTTGTTTCATTCATAGAAATGCTGAAATGTACATATAAATCAGTTTTAAGAAATTTTATTTTTTCTCAAAATTTGGAAATTTCCGCAGGTCCCGACCTGGAAGGATTTTTGGATTTTCGTGATAAAAGAAATTCGTTCAAAAGCGGTCTCGTGATACCTCATATTGTTTGTTTCATAGATACAAATGCTTAAATGTACATATAAATCAGTTTTAAGAAATTTTATTTTTTCTCAAAATTTAGAAATTTCCGCAGGTCCCGACCTGGAGGGATTTTTGGATTTTCGTGATAAAAGAAATTCGTTCAAAAGTGGTCTCGTGATACCTCATATTGTTTGTTTCATTGATACAAATGCTAAAATGTACATATAAATCAGTTTAAAGAAATTTTATTTTTTCTCAAAATTTGGAAATTTCAGCAGGGGCCGACCTGGAGGGATTTTTGGATTTTCGTGATAAAAGAAATTCGTTCAAAAATGATCTTGTGATACCTCATATTGTTTGTTTCATAGATACAAATGCTAAAATGTACATATAAATCAGTTTTAAGAAATTTTACTTTTTCTTAAAATTTGGAAATTTCCGCAGGTCCCGACCTGGAGGGATTTTTGGATTTTCGTGATAAAAGAAATTCGTTCAAAAGGGATCTTGTGATACCTCATATTGTTTGTTTCATTGATAGAAATGCTAAAATGTACATATAAATCAGTTTTAAGAAATTTTATTTTTTCTCAAAACTTGGAAATTTCAGCAGGTCCCGACCTGGAGGTATTTTTGGATTTTCGTAAAATAAGAAATTCGTTCAAAAGTGATCTTGTGATACCTCATATTGTTTGTTTCATTGATACAAATGCTAAAATGTACATATAAATCGGTTTTGATCAATTTTATTTTTTCTCAAAATTTGGAAATTTCCGCAGGTCCCGACCTGGAGGTATTTTTGGATTTTCGTAAAATAAGAAATTCGTTCAAAAGTGATCTTGTGATACCTCATATTGTTTGTTTCATTGATACAAATGCTAAAATGTACATATAAATCGGTTTTGATCAATTTTATTTTTTCTCAAAAATTTGGAAATTTCCGCAGGTCCCGACCTGGAGGGATTTTAGGATTTTCGTGATAAAAGAAATTCGTTCAAAAGTGGTCTCGTGATACCTCATATTGTTTGTTTCATTCATAGAAATGCTGAAATGTACATATAAATCAGTTTTAAGAAATTTTATTTTTTCTCAAAATTTGGAAATTTCCGCAGGTCCCGACCTGGAAGGATTTTTGGATTTTCGTGATAAAAGAAATTCGTTCAAAAGCGGTCTCGTGATACCTCATATTGTTTGTTTCATAGATACAAATGCTTAAATGTACATATAAATCAGTTTTAAGAAATTTTATTTTTTCTCAAAATTTAGAAATTTCCGCAGGTCCCGACCTGGAGGGATTTTTGGATTTTCGTGATAAAAGAAATTCGTTCAAAAGTGGTCTCGTGATACCTCATATTGTTTGTTTCATTGATACAAATGCTAAAATGTACATATAAATCAGTTTAAAGAAATTTTATTTTTTCTCAAAATTTGGAAATTTCAGCAGGGGCCGACCTGGAGGGATTTTTGGATTTTCGTGATAAAAGAAATTCGTTCAAAAATGATCTTGTGATACCTCATATTGTTTGTTTCATAGATACAAATGCTAAAATGTACATATAAATCAGTTTTAAGAAATTTTACTTTTTCTTAAAATTTGGAAATTTCCGCAGGTCCCGACCTGGAGGGATTTTTGGATTTTCGTGATAAAAGAAATTCGTTCAAAAGGGATCTTGTGATACCTCATATTGTTTGTTTCATTGATAGAAATGCTAAAATGTACATATAAATCAGTTTTAAGAAATTTTATTTTTTCTCAAAACTTGGAAATTTCAGCTGGTCCCGACCTGGAGGTATTTTTGGATTTTCGTAAAATAAGAAATTCGTTCAAAAGTGATCTTGTGATACCTCATATTGTTTGTTTCATTGATACAAATGCTAAAATGTACATATAAATCGGTTTTGATCAATTTTATTTTTTCTCAAAATTTGGAAATTTCCGCAGGTCCCGACCTGGAGGGATTTTAGGATTTTCGTGATAAAAGAAATTCGTTCAAAAGTGGTCTCGTGATACCTCATATTGTTTGTTTCATTGATAGAAATGCTAAAATGTACATATAAATCAGTTTTATGAAATTTTATTTTTTCTCAAAATTTAGAAATTTCAGCAGATCCCGACCTGGAGGGATTTTCGTGAAAAAAAAATTCGTTCAAGTGATCTTGTGATACTCGTATTGTTCGTTTCATTGATACAAATGCTAAAATGTACATTTAAATCAGTTTTAGGAAATTTTATTTTTTCTCAAAATTTAGAAATTTCAGCAGGTCCCGACCTGGAGGGATTTTCGTGAAAAAGAAATTCGTTAAAAAGTGGTCTTGTGATACCTAATATTGTTTGCTTCATTGATACAAATGCTAAAATGTACATATAAATCAGTTTTAAGAAATTTTATTTTTTCTCAAAATTTGGAAATTTCATCAGGTCCAGACCTGGAGGGATTTTTGGATTTTCGTGACAAAAAATTTCGTTCAAAAGTGGTCTTGTTATACCTCATATGGTTTGTTTCGTTGATACAAATGCTAAAATGTACATATAAATCAGTTTTAAGAAATTTTATTTTTTCTCAAAATTTGGAAATTTCCGCAGGTCCCGACCTGGAGGTATTTTTGGATTTTCGTGAAATAAGAAATTCGTTCAAAAATGATCTTGTGATACCTCATATTGTTTGTTTCATAGATACAAATGCTAAAATGTACATATAAATCAGTTTTAAGAAATTTTATTTTTTCTCAAAATTTGGAAATTTCCGCAGGTCCCGACCTGGAAGGATTTTTGGATTTTCGTGATCAAAGAAATTCGTTCAAAAGCGGTCTCGTGATACCTCATATTGTTTGTTTCATAGATACAAATGCTTAAATGTACATATAAATCAGTTTTAAGAAATTTTATTTTTTCTCAAAACTTGGAAATTTCCGCAGGTCCCGACCTGGAGGTATTTTTGGATTTTCGTAAAATAAGAACTTCGTTCAAAAGTGATCTTGTGATACCTCATATTGTTTGTTTCATTGATACAAATGCTAAAATGTACATATAAATCGGTTTTGATCAATTTTATTTTTTCTCAAAATTTGGAAATTTCCGCAGGTCCCGACCTGGAGGGATTTTAGGATTTTCGTGATAAAAGAAATTCGTTCAAAAGTGGTCTCGTGATACCTCATATTGTTTGTTTCATTGATACAAATGCTAAAATGTACATATAAATCAGTTTAAAGAAATTTTATTTTTTCTCAAAATTTGGAAATTTCAGCACGGGCCGACCTGGAGGGATTTTTGGATTTTCGTGATAAAAGAAATTCGTTCAAAAGGGATCTTGTGATACCTCATATTGTTTGTTTCATTGATAGAAATGCTAAAATGTACATATAAATCAGTTTTAAGAAATTTTATTTTTTCTCAAAACTTGGAAATTTCAGCAGGTCCCGACCTGGAGGTATTTTTGGATTTTCGTAAAATAAGAAATTCGTTCAAAAGTGATCTTGTGATACCTCATATTGTTTGTTTCATTGATACAAATGCTAAAATGTACATATAAATCGGTTTTGATCAATTTTATTTTTTCTCAAAAATTTGGAAATTTCCGCAGGTCCCGACCTGGAGGGATTTTAAGATTTTCGTGAGAAAAGAAATTCGTTCAAAAGTGGTCTCGTGATACCTCATATTGTTTGTTTCATTCATAGAAATGCTGAAATGTACATATAAATCAGTTTTAAGAAATTTTATTTTTTCTCAAAATTTGGAAATTTCCGCAGGTCCCGACCTGGAAGGATTTTTGGATTTTCGTGATAAAAGAAATTCGTTCAAAAGCGGTCTCGTGATACCTCATATTGTTTGTTTCATAGATACAAATGCTTAAATGTACATATAAATCAGTTTTAAGAAATTTTATTTTTTCTCAAAATTAGGAATTTCCGCAGGTCCCGACCTGGAGGGATTTTTGGATTTTCGTGATAAAAGAAATTCGTTCAAAAGTGGTCTCGTGATACCTCATATTGTTTGTTTCATTGATACAAATGCTAAAATGTACATATAAATCAGTTTAAAGAAATTTTATTTTTTCTCAAAATTTGGAAATTTCAGCAGGGGCCGACCTGGAGGGATTTTTGGATTTTCGTGATAAAAGAAATTCGTTCAAAAATGATCTTGTGATACCTCATATTGTTTGTTTCATAGATACAAATGCTAAAATGTACATATAAATCAGTTTTAAGAAATTTTACTTTTTCTTAAAATTTGGAAATTTCCGCAGGTCCCGACCTGGAGGGATTTTTGGATTTTCGTGATAAAAGAAATTCGTTCAAAAGGGATCTTGTGATACCTCATATTGTTTGTTTCATTGATAGAAATGCTAAAATGTACATATAAATCAGTTTTAAGAAATTTTATTTTTTCTCAAAACTTGGAAATTTCAGCAGGTCCCGACCTGGAGGTATTTTTGGATTTTCGTAAAATAAGAAATTCGTTCAAAAGTGATCTTGTGATACCTCATATTGTTTGTTTCATTGATACAAATGCTAAAATGTACATATAAATCGGTTTTGATCAATTTTATTTTTTCTCAAAATTTGGAAATTTCCGCAGGTCCCGACCTGGAGGTATTTTTGGATTTTCGTAAAATAAGAAATTCGTTCAAAAGTGATCTTGTGATACCTCATATTGTTTGTTTCATTGATACAAATGCTAAAATGTACATATAAATCGGTTTTGATCAATTTTATTTTTTCTCAAAAATTTGGAAATTTCCGCAGGTCCCGACCTGGAGGGATTTTAGGATTTTCGTGATAAAAGAAATTCGTTCAAAAGTGGTCTCGTGATACCTCATATTGTTTGTTTCATTCATAGAAATGCTGAAATGTACATATAAATCAGTTTTAAGAAATTTTATTTTTTCTCAAAATTTGGAAATTTCCGCAGGTCCCGACCTGGAAGGATTTTTGGATTTTCGTGATAAAAGAAATTCGTTCAAAAGCGGTCTCGTGATACCTCATATTGTTTGTTTCATAGATACAAATGCTTAAATGTACATATAAATCAGTTTTAAGAAATTTTATTTTTTCTCAAAATTTAGAAATTTCCGCAGGTCCCGACCTGGAGGGATTTTTGGATTTTCGTGATAAAAGAAATTCGTTCAAAAGTGGTCTCGTGATACCTCATATTGTTTGTTTCATTGATACAAATGCTAAAATGTACATATAAATCAGTTTAAAGAAATTTTATTTTTTCTCAAAATTTGGAAATTTCAGCAGGGGCCGACCTGGAGGGATTTTTGGATTTTCGTGATAAAAGAAATTCGTTCAAAAATGATCTTGTGATACCTCATATTGTTTGTTTCATAGATACAAATGCTAAAATGTACATATAAATCAGTTTTAAGAAACTTTACTTTTTCTTAAAATTTGGAAATTTCCGCAGGTCCCGACCTGGAGGGATTTTTGGATTTTCGTGATAAAAGAAATTCGTTCAAAAGGGATCTTGTGATACCTCATATTGTTTGTTTCATTGATAGAAATGCTAAAATGTACATATAAATCAGTTTTAAGAAATTTTATTTTTTCTCAAAACTTGGAAATTTCAGCTGGTCCCGACCTGGAGGTATTTTTGGATTTTCGTAAAATAAGAAATTCGTTCAAAAGTGATCTTGTGATACCTCATATTGTTTGTTTCATTGATACAAATGCTAAAATGTACATATAAATCGGTTTTGATCAATTTTATTTTTTCTCAAAATTTGGAAATTTCCGCAGGTCCCGACCTGGAGGGATTTTAGGATTTTCGTGATAAAAGAAATTCGTTCAAAAGTGGTCTCGTGATACCTCATATTGTTTGTTTCATTGATAGAAATGCTAAAATGTACATATAAATCAGTTTTATGAAATTTTATTTTTTCTCAAAATTTAGAAATTTCAGCAGATCCCGACCTGGAGGGATTTTCGTGAAAAAAAAATTCGTTCAAGTGATCTTGTGATACTCGTATTGTTCGTTTCATTGATACAAATGCTAAAATGTACATTTAAATCAGTTTTAGGAAATTTTATTTTTTCTCAAAATTTAGAAATTTCAGCAGGTCCCGACCTGGAGGGATTTTCGTGAAAAAGAAATTCGTTAAAAAGTGGTCTTGTGATACCTAATATTGTTTGCTTCATTGATACAAATGCTAAAATGTACATATAAATCAGTTTTAAGAAATTTTATTTTTTCTCAAAATTTGGAAATTTCATCAGGTCCAGACCTGGAGGGATTTTTGGATTTTCGTGACAAAAAATTTCGTTCAAAAGTGGTCTTGTTATACCTCATATGGTTTGTTTCGTTGATACAAATGCTAAAATGTACATATAAATCAGTTTTAAGAAATTTTATTTTTTCTCAAAATTTGGAAATTTCCGCAGGTCCCGACCTGGAGGTATTTTTGGATTTTCGTGAAATAAGAAATTCGTTCAAAAATGATCTTGTGATACCTCATATTGTTTGTTTCATAGATACAAATGCTAAAATGTACATATAAATCAGTTTTAAGAAATTTTATTTTTTCTCAAAATTTGGAAATTTCCGCAGGTCCCGACCTGGAAGGATTTTTGGATTTTCGTGATCAAAGAAATTCGTTCAAAAGCGGTCTCGTGATACCTCATATTGTTTGTTTCATAGATACAAATGCTTAAATGTACATATAAATCAGTTTTAAGAAATTTTATTTTTTCTCAAAATTTAGAAATTTCCGCAGGTCCCGACCTGGAGGGATTTTTGGATTTTCGTGATAAAAGAAATTCGTTAAAAAGTGGTCTTGTGATACCTCATATTGTTTGTTTCATTGATACAAATGCTAAAATGTACATATAAATCAGTTTTAAGAAATTTTATTTTTTCTCAAAACTTGGAAATTTCAGCAGGTCCCGACCTGGAGGTATTTTTGGATTTTCGTAAAATAAGAAATTCGTTCAAAAGTGATCTTGTGATACCTCATATTGTTTGTTTCATTGATACAAATGCTAAAATGTACATATAAATCGGTTTTGATCAATTTTATTTTTTCTCAAAATTTGGAAATTTCCGCAGGTCCCGACCTGGAGGGATTTTAGGATTTTCGTGATAAAAGAAATTCGTTCAAAAGTGGTCTCGTGATACCTCATATTGTTTGTTTCATTCATAGAAATGCTGAAATGTACATATAAATCAGTTTTAAGAAATTTTATTTTTTCTCAAAATTTGGAAATTTCCGCAGGTCCCGACCTGGAAGGATTTTTGGATTTTCGTGATAAAAGAAATTCGTTCAAAAGCGGTCTCGTGATACCTCATATTGTTTGTTTCATAGATACAAATGCTTAAATGTACATATAAATCAGTTTTAAGAAATTTTATTTTTTCTCAAAATTTAGAAATTTCCGCAGGTCCCGACCTGGAGGGATTTTTGGATTTTCGTGATAAAAGAAATTCGTTAAAAAGTGGTCTTGTGATACCTCATATTGTTTGTTTCATTGATACAAATGCTAAAATGTACATATAAATCAGTTTTAAGAAATTTTATTTTTTCTCAAAACTTGGAAATTTCCGCAGGTCCCGACCTGGAGGGATTTTTGGATTTTCGTGATAAAAGAAATTCGTTCAAAAGGGATCTTGTGATACCTCATATTGTTTGTTTCATTGATAGAAATGCTAAAATGTACATATAAATCAGTTTTAAGAAATTTTATTTTTTCTCAAAACTTGGAAATTTCCGCAGGTCCCGACCTGGAGGTATTTTTGGATTTTCGTAAAATAAGAAATTCGTTCAAAAGTGATCTTGTGATACCTCATATTGTTTGTTTCATTGATACAAATGCTAAAATGTACATATAAATCGGTTTTGATCAATTTTATTTTTTCTAAAAATTTGGAAATTTCCGCAGGTCCCGACCTGGAGGGATTTTAGGATTTTCGTGATAAAAGAAATTCGTTCAAAAGTGGTCTCGTGATACCTCATATTGTTTGTTTCATTGATACAAATGCTAAAATGTACATATAAATCAGTTTAAAGAAATTTTATTTTTTCTCAAAATTTGGAAATTTCAGCAGGGGCCGACCTGGAGGGATTTTTGGATTTTCGTGATAAAAGAAATTCGTTCAAAAGGGATCTTGTGATACCTCATATTGTTTGTTTCATTGATAGAAATGCTAAAATGTACATATAAATCAGTTTTAAGAAATTTTATTTTTTCTCAAAACTTGGAAATTTCAGCAGGTCCCGACCTGGAGGTATTTTTGGATTTTCGTAAAATAAGAAATTCGTTCAAAAGTGGTCTCGTGATACCTCATATTGTTTGTTTCATTGATACAAATGCTAAAATGTACATATAAATCAGTTTAAAGAAATTTTATTTTTTCTCAAAATTTGGAAATTTCAGCAGGGGCCGACCTGGAGGGATTTTTGGATTTTCGTGATAAAAGAAATTCGTTCAAAAATGATCTTGTGATACCTCATATTGTTTGTTTCATAGATACAAATGCTAAAATGTACATATAAATCAGTTTTAAGAAATTTTACTTTTTCTTAAAATTTGGAAATTTCCGCAGGTCCCGACCTGGAGGGATTTTTGGATTTTCGTGATAAAAGAAATTCGTTCAAAAGGGATCTTGTGATACCTCATATTGTTTGTTTCATTGATAGAAATGCTAAAATGTACATATAAATCAGTTTTAAGAAATTTTATTTTTTCTCAAAACTTGGAAATTTCAGCAGGTCCCGACCTGGAGGTATTTTTGGATTTTCGTAAAATAAGAAATTCGTTCAAAAGTGATCTTGTGATACCTCATATTGTTTGTTTCATTGATACAAATGCTAAAATGTACATATAAATCGGTTTTGATCAATTTTATTTTTTCTCAAAATTTGGAAATTTCCGCAGGTCCCGACCTGGAGGGATTTTAGGATTTTCGTGATAAAAGAAATTCGTTCAAAAGTGGTCTCGTGATACCTCATATTGTTTGTTTCATTTATAGAAATGCTGAAATGTACATATAAATCAGTTTTAAGAAATTTTATTTTTTCTCAAAATTTGGAAATTTCCGCAGGTCCCGACCTGGAAGGATTTTTGGATTTTCGTGATAAAAGAAATTCGTTCAAAAGCGGTCTCGTGATACCTCATATTGTTTGTTTCATAGATACAAATGCTTAAATGTACATATAAATCAGTTTTAAGAAATTTTATTTTTTCTCAAAATTTAGAAATTTCCGCAGGTCCCGACCTGGAGGGATTTTTGGATTTTCGTGATAAAAGAAATTCGTTAAAAAGTGGTCTTGTGATACCTCATATTGTTTGTTTCATTGATACAAATGCTAAAATGTACATATAAATCAGTTTTAAGAAATTTTATTTTTTCTCAAAACTTGGAAATTTCCGCAGGTCCCGACCTGGAGGGATTTTTGGATTTTCGTGATAAAAGAAATTCGTTCAAAAGGGATCTTGTGATACCTCATATTGTTTGTTTCATTGATAGAAATGCTAAAATGTACATATAAATCAGTTTTAAGAAATTTTATTTTTTCTCAAAACTTGGAAATTTCCGCAGGTCCCGACCTGGAGGTATTTTTGGATTTTCGTAAAATAAGAACTTCGTTCAAAAGTGATCTTGTGATACCTCATATTGTTTGTTTCATTGATACAAATGCTAAAATGTACATATAAATCGGTTTTGATCAATTTTATTTTTTCTCAAAATTTGGAAATTTCCGCAGGTCCCGACCTGGAGGGATTTTAGGATTTTCGTGATAAAAGAAATTCGTTCAAAAGTGGTCTCGTGATACCTCATATTGTTTGTTTCATTGATACAAATGCTAAAATGTACATATAAATCAGTTTAAAGAAATTTTATTTTTTCTCAAAATTTGGAAATTTCAGCACGGGCCGACCTGGAGGGATTTTTGGATTTTCGTGATAAAAGAAATTCGTTCAAAAGGGATCTTGTGATACCTCATATTGTTTGTTTCATTGATAGAAATGCTAAAATGTACATATAAATCAGTTTTAAGAAATTTTATTTTTTCTCAAAACTTGGAAATTTCAGCAGGTCCCGACCTGGAGGTATTTTTGGATTTTCGTAAAATAAGAAATTCGTTCAAAAGTGATCTTGTGATACCTCATATTGTTTGTTTCATTGATACAAATGCTAAAATGTACATATAAATCGGTTTTGATCAATTTTATTTTTTCTCAAAAATTTGGAAATTTCCGCAGGTCCCGACCTGGAGGGATTTTAGGATTTTCGTGAGAAAAGAAATTCGTTCAAAAGTGGTCTCGTGATACCTCATATTGTTTGTTTCATTCATAGAAATGCTGAAATGTACATATAAATCAGTTTTAAGAAATTTTATTTTTTCTCAAAATTTGGAAATTTCCGCAGGTCCCGACCTGGAAGGATTTTTGGATTTTCGTGATAAAAGAAATTCGTTCAAAAGCGGTCTCGTGATACCTCATATTGTTTGTTTCATAGATACAAATGCTTAAATGTACATATAAATCAGTTTTAAGAAATTTTATTTTTTCTCAAAATTTAGAAATTTCCGCAGGTCCCGACCTGGAGGGATTTTTGGATTTTCGTGATAAAAGAAATTCGTTCAAAAGTGGTCTCGTGATACCTCATATTGTTTGTTTCATTGATACAAATGCTAAAATGTACATATAAATCAGTTTAAAGAAATTTTATTTTTTCTCAAAATTTGGAAATTTCAGCAGGGGCCGACCTGGAGGGATTTTTGGATTTTCGTGATAAAAGAAATTCGTTCAAAAATGATCTTGTGATACCTCATATTGTTTGTTTCATAGATACAAATGCTAAAATGTACATATAAATCAGTTTTAAGAAATTTTACTTTTTCTTAAAATTTGGAAATTTCCGCAGGTCCCGACCTGGAGGGATTTTTGGATTTTCGTGATAAAAGAAATTCGTTCAAAAGGGATCTTGTGATACCTCATATTGTTTGTTTCATTGATAGAAATGCTAAAATGTACATATAAATCAGTTTTAAGAAATTTTATTTTTTCTCAAAACTTGGAAATTTCAGCAGGTCCCGACCTGGAGGTATTTTTGGATTTTCGTAAAATAAGAAATTCGTTCAAAAGTGATCTTGTGATACCTCATATTGTTTGTTTCATTGATACAAATGCTAAAATGTACATATAAATCGGTTTTGATCAATTTTATTTTTTCTCAAAATTTGGAAATTTCCGCAGGTCCCGACCTGGAGGTATTTTTGGATTTTCGTAAAATAAGAAATTCGTTCAAAAGTGATCTTGTGATACCTCATATTGTTTGTTTCATTGATACAAATGCTAAAATGTACATATAAATCGGTTTTGATCAATTTTATTTTTTCTCAAAAATTTGGAAATTTCCGCAGGTCCCGACCTGGAGGGATTTTAGGATTTTCGTGATAAAAGAAATTCGTTCAAAAGTGGTCTCGTGATACCTCATATTGTTTGTTTCATTCATAGAAATGCTGAAATGTACATATAAATCAGTTTTAAGAAATTTTATTTTTTCTCAAAATTTGGAAATTTCCGCAGGTCCCGACCTGGAAGGATTTTTGGATTTTCGTGATAAAAGAAATTCGTTCAAAAGCGGTCTCGTGATACCTCATATTGTTTGTTTCATAGATACAAATGCTTAAATGTACATATAAATCAGTTTTAAGAAATTTTATTTTTTCTCAAAATTTAGAAATTTCCGCAGGTCCCGACCTGGAGGGATTTTTGGATTTTCGTGATAAAAGAAATTCGTTCAAAAGTGGTCTCGTGATACCTCATATTGTTTGTTTCATTGATACAAATGCTAAAATGTACATATAAATCAGTTTTAAGAAATTTTACTTTTTCTTAAAATTTGGAAATTTCCGCAGGTCCCGACCTGGAGGGATTTTTGGATTTTCGTGATAAAAGAAATTCGTTCAAAAGGGATCTTGTGATACCTCATATTGTTTGTTTCATTGATAGAAATGCTAAAATGTACATATAAATCAGTTTTAAGAAATTTTATTTTTTCTCAAAACTTGGAAATTTCAGCTGGTCCCGACCTGGAGGTATTTTTGGATTTTCGTAAAATAAGAAATTCGTTCAAAAGTGATCTTGTGATACCTCATATTGTTTGTTTCATTGATACAAATGCTAAAATGTACATATAAATCGGTTTTGATCAATTTTATTTTTTCTCAAAATTTGGAAATTTCCGCAGGTCCCGACCTGGAGGGATTTTAGGATTTTCGTGATAAAAGAAATTCGTTCAAAAGTGGTCTCGTGATACCTCATATTGTTTGTTTCATTCATAGAAATGCTGAAATGTACATATAAATCAGTTTTAAGAAATTTTATTTTTTCTCAAAATTTGGAAATTTCCGCAGGTCCCGACCTGGAAGGATTTTTGGATTTTCGTGATAAAAGAAATTCGTTCAAAAGCGGTCTCGTGATACCTCATATTGTTTGTTTCATAGATACAAATGCTTAAATGTACATATAAATCAGTTTTAAGAAATTTTATTTTTTCTCAAAATTTAGAAATTTCCGCAGGTCCCGACCTGGAGGGATTTTTGGATTTTCGTGATAAAAGAAATTCGTTAAAAAGTGGTCTTGTGATACCTCATATTGTTTGTTTCATTGATAGAAATGCTAAAATGTACATATAAATCAGTTTTATGAAATTTTATTTTTTCTCAAAATTTAGAAATTTCAGCAGATCCCGACCTGGAGGGATTTTCGTGAAAAAAAAATTCGTTCAAAAGTGATCTTGTGATACTCGTATTGTTCGTTTCATTGATACAAATGCTAAAATGTACATTTAAATCAGTTTTAAGAAATTTTATTTTTTCTCAAAATTTAGAAATTTCAGCAGGTCCCGACCTGGAGGGATTTTCGTGAAAAAGAAATTCGTTAAAAAGTGGTCTTGTGATACCTAATATTGTTTGCTTCATTGATACAAATGCTAAAATGTACATATAAATCAGTTTTAAGAAATTTTATTTTTTCTCAAAATTTGGAAATTTCATCAGGTCCAGACCTGGAGGGATTTTTGGATTTTCGTGACAAAAAATTTCGTTCAAAAGTGGTCTTGTTATACCTCATATGGTTTGTTTCGTTGATACAAATGCTAAAATGTACATATAAATCAGTTTTAAGAAATTTTATTTTTTCTCAAAATTTGGAAATTTCCGCAGGTCCCGACCTGGAGGTATTTTTGGATTTTCGTGAAATAAGAAATTCGTTCAAAAATGATCTTGTGATACCTCATATTGTTTGTTTCATAGATACAAATGCTAAAATGTACATATAAATCAGTTTTAAGAAATTTTATTTTTTCTCAAAACTTGGAAATTTCCGCAGGTCCCGACCTAGAGGGATTTTTGGATTTTCGTGATAAAAGAAATTCGTTCAAAAGGGATCTTGTGATACCTCATATTGTTTGTTTCATTGATAGAAATGCTAAAATGTACATATAAATCAGTTTTAAGAAATTTTATTTTTTCTCAAAACTTGGAAATTTCAGCAGGTCCCGACCTGGAGGTATTTTTGGATTTTCGTAAAATAAGAAATTCGTTCAAAAGTGATCTTGTGATACCTCATATTGTTTGTTTCATTGATACAAATGCTAAAATGTACATATAAATCGGTTTTGATCAATTTTATTTTTTCTAAAAATTTGGAAATTTCCGCAGGTCCCGACCTGGAGGGATTTTAGGATTTTCGTGATAAAAGAAATTCGTTCAAAAGTGGTCTCGTGATACCTCATATTGTTTGTTTCATTGATACAAATGCTAAAATGTACATATAAATCAGTTTAAAGAAATTTTATTTTTTCTCAAAATTTGGAAATTTCAGCAGGGGCCGACCTGGAGGGATTTTTGGATTTTCGTGATAAAAGAAATTCGTCCAAAAATGATCTTGTGATACCTCATATTGTTTGTTTCATAGATACAAATGCTAAAATGTACATATAAATCAGTTTTAAGAAATTTTACTTTTTCTTAAAATTTGGAAATTTCCGCAGGTCCCGACCTGGAGGGATTTTTGGATTTTCGTGATAAAAGAAATTCGTTCAAAAGGGATCTTGTGATACCTCATATTGTTTGTTTCATTGATACAAATGCTAAAATGTACATATAAATCAGTTTTAAGAAATTTTATTTTTTCTCAAAACTTGGAAATTTCAGCAGGTCCCGACCTGGAGGTATTTTTGGATTTTCGTAAAATAAGAAATTCGTTCAAAAGTGATCTTGTGATACCTCATATTGTTTGTTTCATTGATACAAATGCTCAAATGTACATATAAATCGGTTTTGATCAATTTTATTTTTTCTAAAAATTTGGAAATTTCCGCAGGTCCCGACCTGGAGGGATTTTAGGATTTTCGTGATAAAAGAAATTCGTTCAAAAGTGGTCTCGTGATACCTCATATTGTTTGTTTCATTCATAGAAATGCTGAAATGTACATATAAATCAGTTTTAAGAAATTTTATTTTTTCTCAAAATTTAGAAATTTCCGCAGGTCCCGACCTGGAAGGATTTTTGGATTTTCATGATAAAAGAAATTCGTTCAAAAGCGGTCTCGTGATACCTCATATTGTTTGTTTCATTGATACAAATGCTAAAATGTACATATAAATCAGTTTAAAGAAATTTTATTTTTTCTCAAAATTTGGAAATTTCAGCAGGGGCCGACCTGGAGGGATTTTTGGATTTTCGTGATAAAAGAAATTCGTTCAAAAATGATCTTGTGATACCTCATATTGTTTGTTTCATAGATACAAATGCTAAAATGTACATATAAATCAGTTTTAAGAAATTTTACTTTTTCTTAAAATTTGGAAATTTCCGCAGGTCCCGACCTGGAGGGATTTTTGGATTTTCGTGATAAAAGAAATTCGTTCAAAAGGGATCTTGTGATACCTCATATTGTTTGTTTCATTGATAGAAATGCTAAAATGTACATATAAATCAGTTTTAAGAAATTTTATTTTTTCTCAAAACTTGGAAATTTCAGCAGGTCCCGACCTGGAGGTATTTTTGGATTTTCGTAAAATAAGAAATTCGTTCAAAAGTGATCTTGTGATACCTCATATTGTTTGTTTCATTGATACAAATGCTAAAATGTACATATAAATCGGTTTTGATCAATTTTATTTTTTCTCAAAACTTGGAAATTTCAGCAGGTCCCGACCTGGAGGTATTTTTGGATTTTCGTAAAATAAGAAATTCGTTCAAAAGTGATCTTGTGATACCTCATATTGTTTGTTTCATTGATACAAATGCTAAAATGTACATATAAATCGGTTTTGATCAATTTTATTTTTTCTCAAAATTTGGAAATTTCCGCAGGTCCCGACCTGGAGGGATTTTAGGATTTTCGTGATAAAAGAAATTCGTTCAAAAGTGGTCTCGTGATACCTCATATTGTTTGTTTCATTCATAGAAATGCTGAAATGTACATATAAATCAGTTTTAAGAAATTTTATTTTTTCTCAAAATTTGGAAATTTCCGCAGATCCCGACCTGGAAGGATTTTTGGATTTTCATGATAAAAGAAATTCGTTCAAAAGCGGTCTCGTGATACCTCATATTGTTTGTTTCATAGATACAAATGCTTAAATGTACATATAAATCAGTTTTAAGAAATTTTATTTTTTCTCAAAATTTAGAAATTTCCGCAGGTCCCGACCTGGAGGGATTTTTGGATTTTCGTGATAAAAGAAATTCGTTCAAAAGTGGTCTCGTGATACCTCATATTGTTTGTTTCATTGATACAAATGCTAAAATGTACATATAAATCAGTTTAAAGAAATTTTATTTTTTCTCAAAATTTGGAAATTTCAGCAGGGCCCGACCTGGAGGGATTTTTGGATTTTCGTGATAAAAGAAATTCGTTCAAAAATGATCTTGTGATACCTCATATTGTTTGTTTCATAGATACAAATGCTAAAATGTACATATAAATCAGTTTAAAGAAATTTTATTTTTTCTCAAAATTTGGAAATTTCAGCAGGGGCCGACCTGGAGGGATTTTTGGATTTTCGTGATAAAAGAAATTCGTTCAAAAATGATCTTGTGATACCTCATATTGTTTGTTTCATAGATACAAATGCTAAAATGTACATATAAATCAGTTTTAAGAAATTTTACTTTTTCTTAAAATTTGGAAATTTCAGCAGGGGCCGACCTGGAGGGATTTTTGGATTTTCGTGATAAAAGAAATTCGTTCAGAAATGATCTTGTGATACCTCATATTGTTTGTTTCATAGATACAAATGCTAAAATGTACATATAAATCAGTTTAAAGAAATTTTATTTTTTCTCAAAATTTGGAAATTTCAGCAGGGGCCGACCTGGAGGGATTTTTGGATTTTCGTGATAAAAGAAATTCGTTCAAAAGGGATCTTGTGATACCTCATATTGTTTGTTTCATTGATAGAAATGCTAAAATGTACATATAAATCAGTTTTAAGAAATTTTATTTTTTCTCAAAACTTGGAAATTTCAGCAGGTCCCGACCTGGAGGTATTTTTGGATTTTCGTAAAATAAGAAATTCGTTCAAAAGTGGTCTCGTGATACCTCATATTGTTTGTTTCATTGATACAAATGCTGAAATGTACATATAAATCAGTTTTAAGAAATTTTATTTTTTCTCAAAATTTGGAAATTTCCGCAGGTCCCGACCTGGAAGGATTTTTGGATTTTCGTGATAAAAGAAATTCGTTCAAAAGCGGTCTCGTGATACCTCATATTGTTTGTTTCATAGATACAAATGCTTAAATGTACATATAAATCAGTTTTAAGAAATTTTATTTTTTCTCAAAATTTGGAAATTTCCGCAGGTCCCGACCTGGAGGGATTTTTGGATTTTGGTGATAAAAGAAATTCGTTCAAAAGTGGTCTCGTGATACCTCATATTGTTTGTTTCATTGATACAAATGCTAAAATGTACATATAAATCAGTTTAAAGAAATTTTATTTTTTCTCAAAATTTGGAAATTTCAGCAGGGGCCGACCTGGAGGGATTTTTGGATTTTCGTGATAAAAGAAATTCGTTCAAAAGGGATCTTGTGATACCTCATATTGTTTGTTTCATAGATACAAATGCTAAAATGTACATATAAATCAGTTTTAAGAAATTTTACTTTTTCTTAAAATTTGGAAATTTCAGCAGGGGCCGACCTGGAGGGATTTTTGGATTTTCGTGATAAAAGAAATTCGTTCAAAAATGATCTTGTGATACCTCATATTGTTTGTTTCATAGATACAAATGCTAAAATGTACATATAAATCAGTTTAAAGAAATTTTATTTTTTCTCAAAATTTGGAAATTTCAGCAGGGGCCGACCTGGAGGGATTTTTGGATTTTCGTGATAAAAGAAATTCGTTCAAAAGGGATCTTGTGATACCTCATATTGTTTGTTTCATTGATAGAAATGCTAAAATGTACATATAAATCAGTTTTAAGAAATTTTATTTTTTCTCAAAACTTGGAAATTTCAGCAGGTCCCGACCTGGAGGTATTTTTGGATTTTCGTAAAATAAGAAATTCGTTCAAAAGTGATCTTGTGATACCTCATATTGTTTGTTTCATTGATAGAAATGCTAAAATGTACATATAAATCAGTTTTATGAAATTTTATTTTTTCTCAAAATTTAGAAATTTCAGCAGATCCCGACCTGGAGGGATTTTCGTGAAAAAAAAATTCGTTCAAGTGATCTTGTGATACTCGTATTGTTCGTTTCATTGATACAAATGCTAAAATGTACATTTAAATCAGTTTTAGGAAATTTTATTTTTTCTCAAAATTTAGAAATTTCAGCAGGTCCCGACCTGGAGGGATTTTCGTGAAAAAGAAATTCGTTAAAAAGTGGTCTTGTGATACCTAATATTGTTTGCTTCATTGATACAAATGCTAAAATGTACATATAAATCAGTTTTAAGAAATTTTATTTTTTCTCAAAATTTGGAAATTTCATCAGGTCCAGACCTGGAGGGATTTTTGGATTTTCGTGACAAAAAATTTCGTTCAAAAGTGGTCTTGTTATACCTCATATGGTTTGTTTCGTTGATACAAATGCTAAAATGTACATATAAATCAGTTTTAAGAAATTTTATTTTTTCTCAAAACTTGGAAATTTCAGCTGGTCCCGACCTGGAGGTATTTTTGGATTTTCGTAAAATAAGAAATTCGTTCAAAAGTGATCTTGTGATACCTCATATTGTTTGTTTCATTGATACAAATGCTAAAATGTACATATAAATCGGTTTTGATCAATTTTATTTTTTCTCAAAATTTGGAAATTTCCGCAGGTCCCGACCTGGAGGGATTTTAGGATTTTCGTGATAAAAGAAATTCGTTCAAAAGTGGTCTCGTGATACCTCATATTGTTTGTTTCATTCATAGAAATGCTGAAATGTACATATAAATCAGTTTTAAGAAATTTTATTTTTTCTCAAAATTTGGAAATTTCCGCAGGTCCCGACCTGGAAGGATTTTTGGATTTTCGTGATAAAAGAAATTCGTTCAAAAGCGGTCTCGTGATACCTCATATTGTTTGTTTCATAGATACAAATGCTTAAATGTACATATAAATCAGTTTTAAGAAATTTTATTTTTTCTCAAAATTTAGAAATTTCCGCAGGTCCCGACCTGGAGGGATTTTTGGATTTTCGTGATAAAAGAAATTCGTTAAAAAGTGGTCTTGTGATACCTCATATTGTTTGTTTCATTGATAGAAATGCTAAAATGTACATATAAATCAGTTTTATGAAATTTTATTTTTTCTCAAAATTTAGAAATTTCAGCAGATCCCGACCTGGAGGGATTTTCGTGAAAAAAAAATTCGTTCAAAAGTGATCTTGTGATACTCGTATTGTTCGTTTCATTGATACAAATGCTAAAATGTACATTTAAATCAGTTTTAAGAAATTTTATTTTTTCTCAAAATTTAGAAATTTCAGCAGGTCCCGACCTGGAGGGATTTTCGTGAAAAAGAAATTCGTTAAAAAGTGGTCTTGTGATACCTAATATTGTTTGCTTCATTGATACAAATGCTAAAATGTACATATAAATCAGTTTTAAGAAATTTTATTTTTTCTCAAAATTTGGAAATTTCATCAGGTCCAGACCTGGAGGGATTTTTGGATTTTCGTGACAAAAAATTTCGTTCAAAAGTGGTCTTGTTATACCTCATATGGTTTGTTTCGTTGATACAAATGCTAAAATGTACATATAAATCAGTTTTAAGAAATTTTATTTTTTCTCAAAATTTGGAAATTTCCGCAGGTCCCGACCTGGAGGTATTTTTGGATTTTCGTGAAATAAGAAATTCGTTCAAAAATGATCTTGTGATACCTCATATTGTTTGTTTCATAGATACAAATGCTAAAATGTACATATAAATCAGTTTTAAGAAATTTTATTTTTTCTCAAAACTTGGAAATTTCCGCAGGTCCCGACCTAGAGGGATTTTTGGATTTTCGTGATAAAAGAAATTCGTTCAAAAGGGATCTTGTGATACCTCATATTGTTTGTTTCATTGATAGAAATGCTAAAATGTACATATAAATCAGTTTTAAGAAATTTTATTTTTTCTCAAAACTTGGAAATTTCAGCAGGTCCCGACCTGGAGGTATTTTTGGATTTTCGTAAAATAAGAAATTCGTTCAAAAGTGATCTTGTGATACCTCATATTGTTTGTTTCATTGATACAAATGCTAAAATGTACATATAAATCGGTTTTGATCAATTTTATTTTTTCTAAAAATTTGGAAATTTCCGCAGGTCCCGACCTGGAGGGATTTTAGGATTTTCGTGATAAAAGAAATTCGTTCAAAAGTGGTCTCGTGATACCTCATATTGTTTGTTTCATTGATACAAATGCTAAAATGTACATATAAATCAGTTTAAAGAAATTTTATTTTTTCTCAAAATTTGGAAATTTCAGCAGGGGCCGACCTGGAGGGATTTTTGGATTTTCGTGATAAAAGAAATTCGTCCAAAAATGATCTTGTGATACCTCATATTGTTTGTTTCATAGATACAAATGCTAAAATGTACATATAAATCAGTTTTAAGAAATTTTACTTTTTCTTAAAATTTGGAAATTTCCGCAGGTCCCGACCTGGAGGGATTTTTGGATTTTCGTGATAAAAGAAATTCGTTCAAAAGGGATCTTGTGATACCTCATATTGTTTGTTTCATTGATACAAATGCTAAAATGTACATATAAATCAGTTTTAAGAAATTTTATTTTTTCTCAAAACTTGGAAATTTCAGCAGGTCCCGACCTGGAGGTATTTTTGGATTTTCGTAAAATAAGAAATTCGTTTAAAAGTGATCTTGTGATACCTCATATTGTTTGTTTCATTGATACAAATGCTAAAATGTACATATAAATCGGTTTTGATCAATTTTATTTTTTCTCAAAATTTGGAAATTTCCGCAGGTCCCGACCTGGAGGGATTTTAGGATTTTCGTGATAAAAGAAATTCGTTCAAAAGTGGTCTCGTGATACCTCATATTGTTTGTTTCATTCATAGAAATGCTGAAATGTACATATAAATCAGTTTTAAGAAATTTTATTTTTTCTCAAAATTTGGAAATTTCCGCAGGTCCCGACCTGGAAGGATTTTTGGATTTTCATGATAAAAGAAATTCGTTCAAAAGCGGTCTCGTGATACCTCATATTGTTTGTTTCATTGATACAAATGCTAAAATGTACATATAAATCAGTTTAAAGAAATTTTATTTTTTCTCAAAATTTGGAAATTTCAGCAGGGGCCGACCTGGAGGGATTTTTGGATTTTCGTGATAAAAGAAATTCGTTCAAAAATGATCTTGTGATACCTCATATTGTTTGTTTCATAGATACAAATGCTAAAATGTACATATAAATCAGTTTTAAGAAATTTTACTTTTTCTTAAAATTTGGAAATTTCCGCAGGTCCCGACCTGGAGGGATTTTTGGATTTTCGTGATAAAAGAAATTCGTTCAAAAGGGATCTTGTGATACCTCATATTGTTTGTTTCATTGATAGAAATGCTAAAATGTACATATAAATCAGTTTTAAGAAATTTTATTTTTTCTCAAAACTTGGAAATTTCAGCAGGTCCCGACCTGGAGGTATTTTTGGATTTTCGTAAAATAAGAAATTCGTTCAAAAGTGATCTTGTGATACCTCATATTGTTTGTTTCATTGATACAAATGCTAAAATGTACATATAAATCGGTTTTGATCAATTTTATTTTTTCTCAAAACTTGGAAATTTCAGCAGGTCCCGACCTGGAGGTATTTTTGGATTTTCGTAAAATAAGAAATTCGTTCAAAAGTGATCTTGTGATACCTCATATTGTTTGTTTCATTGATACAAATGCTAAAATGTACATATAAATCGGTTTTGATCAATTTTATTTTTTCTCAAAATTTGGAAATTTCCGCAGGTCCCGACCTGGAGGGATTTTAGGATTTTCGTGATAAAAGAAATTCGTTCAAAAGTGGTCTCGTGATACCTCATATTGTTTGTTTCATTCATAGAAATGCTGAAATGTACATATAAATCAGTTTTAAGAAATTTTATTTTTTCTCAAAATTTGGAAATTTCCGCAGATCCCGACCTGGAAGGATTTTTGGATTTTCATGATAAAAGAAATTCGTTCAAAAGCGGTCTCGTGATACCTCATATTGTTTGTTTCATAGATACAAATGCTTAAATGTACATATAAATCAGTTTTAAGAAATTTTATTTTTTCTCAAAATTTAGAAATTTCCGCAGGTCCCGACCTGGAGGGATTTTTGGATTTTCGTGATAAAAGAAATTCGTTCAAAAGTGGTCTCGTGATACCTCATATTGTTTGTTTCATTGATACAAATGCTAAAATGTACATATAAATCAGTTTAAAGAAATTTTATTTTTTCTCAAAATTTGGAAATTTCAGCAGGGCCCGACCTGGAGGGATTTTTGGATTTTCGTGATAAAAGAAATTCGTTCAAAAATGATCTTGTGATACCTCATATTGTTTGTTTCATAGATACAAATGCTAAAATGTACATATAAATCAGTTTAAAGAAATTTTATTTTTTCTCAAAATTTGGAAATTTCAGCAGGGGCCGACCTGGAGGGATTTTTGGATTTTCGTGATAAAAGAAATTCGTTCAAAAATGATCTTGTGATACCTCATATTGTTTGTTTCATAGATACAAATGCTAAAATGTACATATAAATCAGTTTTAAGAAATTTTACTTTTTCTTAAAATTTGGAAATTTCAGCAGGGGCCGACCTGGAGGGATTTTTGGATTTTCGTGATAAAAGAAATTCGTTCAGAAATGATCTTGTGATACCTCATATTGTTTGTTTCATAGATACAAATGCTAAAATGTACATATAAATCAGTTTAAAGAAATTTTATTTTTTCTCAAAATTTGGAAATTTCAGCAGGGGCCGACCTGGAGGGATTTTTGGATTTTCGTGATAAAAGAAATTCGTTCAAAAGGGATCTTGTGATACCTCATATTGTTTGTTTCATTGATAGAAATGCTAAAATGTACATATAAATCAGTTTTAAGAAATTTTATTTTTTCTCAAAACTTGGAAATTTCAGCAGGTCCCGACCTGGAGGTATTTTTGGATTTTCGTAAAATAAGAAATTCGTTCAAAAGTGGTCTCGTGATACCTCATATTGTTTGTTTCATTGATACAAATGCTAAAATGTACATATAAATCAGTTTAAAGAAATTTTATTTTTTCTCAAAATTTGGAAATTTCAGCAGGGGCCGACCTGGAGGGATTTTTGGATTTTCGTGATAAAAGAAATTCGTTCAAAAATGATCTTGTGATACCTCATATTGTTTGTTTCATAGATACAAATGCTAAAATGTACATATAAATCAGTTTTAAGAAATTTTACTTTTTCTTAAAATTTGGAAATTTCCGCAGGTCCCGACCTGGAGGGATTTTTGGATTTTCGTGATAAAAGAAATTCGTTCAAAAGGGATCTTGTGATACCTCATATTGTTTGTTTCATTGATACAAATGCTAAAATGTACATATAAATCAGTTTTAAGAAATTTTATTTTTTCTCAAAACTTGGAAATTTCAGCAGGTCCCGACCTGGAGGTATTTTTGGATTTTCGTAAAATAAGAAATTCGTTCAAAAGTGATCTTGTGATACCTCATATTGTTTGTTTCATTGATACAAATGCTAAAATGTACATATAAATCGGTTTTGATCAATTTTATTTTTTCTCAAAATTTGGAAATTTCCGCAGGTCCCGACCTGGAGGGATTTTAGGATTTTCGTGATAAAAGAAATTCGTTCAAAAGTGGTCTCGTGATACCTCATATTGTTTGTTTCATTCATAGAAATGCTGAAATGTACATATAAATCAGTTTTAAGAAATTTTATTTTTTCTCAAAATTTGGAAATTTCCGCAGGTCCCGACCTGGAAGGATTTTTGGATTTTCGTGATAAAAGAAATTCGTTCAAAAGCGGTCTCGTGATACCTCATATTGTTTGTTTCATAGATACAAATGCTTAAATGTACATATAAATCAGTTTTAAGAAATTTTATTTTTTCTCAAAATTTAGAAATTTCCGCAGGTCCCGACCTGGAGGGATTTTTGGATTTTCGTGATAAAAGAAATTCGTTAAAAAGTGGTCTTGTGATACCTCATATTGTTTGTTTCATTGATACAAATGCTAAAATGTACATATAAATCAGTTTTAAGAAATTTTATTTTTTCTCAAAACTTGGAAATTTCCGCAGGTCCCGACCTGGAGGGATTTTTGGATTTTCGTGATAAAAGAAATTCGTTCAAAAGGGATCTTGTGATACCTCATATTGTTTGTTTCATTGATACAAATGCTAAAATGTACATATAAATCAGTTTTAAGAAATTTTATTTTTTCTCAAAACTTGGAAATTTCAGCAGGTCCCGACCTGGAGGTATTTTTGGATTTTCGTAAAATAAGAAATTCGTTCAAAAGTGATCTTGTGATACCTCATATTGTTTGTTTCATTGATACAAATGCTAAAATGTACATATAAATCGGTTTTGATCAATTTTATTTTTTCTAAAAATTTGGAAATTTCCGCAGGTCCCGACCTGGAGGGATTTTAGGATTTTCGTGATAAAAGAAATTCGTTCAAAAGTGGTCTCGTGATACCTCATATTGTTTGTTTCATTGATACAAATGCTAAAATGTACATATAAATCAGTTTAAAGAAATTTTATTTTTTCTCAAAATTTGGAAATTTCAGCAGGGGCCGACCTGGAGGGATTTTTGGATTTTCGTGATAAAAGAAATTCGTTCAAAAATGATCTTGTGATACCTCATATTGTTTGTTTCATAGATACAAATGCTAAAATGTACATATAAATCAGTTTTAAGAAATTTTACTTTTTCTTAAAATTTGGAAATTTCCGCAGGTCCCGACCTGGAGGGATTTTTGGATTTTCGTGATAAAAGAAATTCGTTCAAAAGGGATCTTGTGATACCTCATATTGTTTGTTTCATTGATAGAAATGCTAAAATGTACATATAAATCAGTTTTAAGAAATTTTATTTTTTCTCAAAACTTGGAAATTTCAGCAGGTCCCGACCTGGAGGTATTTTTGGATTTTCGTAAAATAAGAAATTCGTTCAAAAGTGATCTTGTGATACCTCATATTGTTTGTTTCATTGATACAAATGCTAAAATGTACATATAAATCGGTTTTGATCAATTTTATTTTTTCTCAAAACTTGGAAATTTCAGCAGGTCCCGACCTGGAGGTATTTTTGGATTTTCGTAAAATAAGAAATTCGTTCAAAAGTGATCTTGTGATACCTCATATTGTTTGTTTCATTGATACAAATGCTAAAATGTACATATAAATCGGTTTTGATCAATTTTATTTTTTCTCAAAATTTGGAAATTTCCGCAGGTCCCGACCTGGAGGGATTTTAGGATTTTCGTGATAAAAGAAATTCGTTCAAAAGTGGTCTCGTGATACCTCATATTGTTTGTTTCATTCATAGAAATGCTGAAATGTACATATAAATCAGTTTTAAGAAATTTTATTTTTTCTCAAAATTTGGAAATTTCCGCAGGTCCCGACCTGGAAGGATTTTTGGATTTTCGTGATAAAAGAAATTCGTTCAAAAGCGGTCTCGTGATACCTCATATTGTTTGTTTCATAGATACAAATGCTTAAATGTACATATAAATCAGTTTTAAGAAATTTTATTTTTTCTCAAAATTTAGAAATTTCCGCAGGTCCCGACCTGGAGGGATTTTTGGATTTTCGTGATAAAAGAAATTCGTTAAAAAGTGGTCTTGTGATACCTCATATTGTTTGTTTCATTGATACAAATGCTAAAATGTACATATAAATCAGTTTTAAGAAATTTTATTTTTTCTCAAAACTTGGAAATTTCCGCAGGTCCCGACCTGGAGGGATTTTTGGATTTTCGTGATAAAAGAAATTCGTTCAAAAGGGATCTTGTGATACCTCATATTGTTTGTTTCATTGATAGAAATGCTAAAATGTACATATAAATCAGTTTTAAGAAATTTTATTTTTTCTCAAAACTTGGAAATTTCCGCAGGTCCCGACCTGGAGGTATTTTTGGATTTTCGTAAAATAAGAAATTCGTTCAAAAGTGATCTTGTGATACCTCATATTGTTTGTTTCATTGATACAAATGCTAAAATGTACATATAAATCGGTTTTGATCAATTTTATTTTTTCTAAAAATTTGGAAATTTCCGCAGGTCCCGACCTGGAGGGATTTTAGGATTTTCGTGATAAAAGAAATTCGTTCAAAAGTGGTCTCGTGATACCTCATATTGTTTGTTTCATTGATACAAATGCTAAAATGTACATATAAATCAGTTTAAAGAAATTTTATTTTTTCTCAAAATTTGGAAATTTCAGCAGGGGCCGACCTGGAGGGATTTTTGGATTTTCGTGATAAAAGAAATTCGTTCAAAAGGGATCTTGTGATACCTCATATTGTTTGTTTCATTGATAGAAATGCTAAAATGTACATATAAATCAGTTTTAAGAAATTTTATTTTTTCTCAAAACTTGGAAATTTCAGCAGGTCCCGACCTGGAGGTATTTTTGGATTTTCGTAAAATAAGAAATTCGTTCAAAAGTGGTCTCGTGATACCTCATATTGTTTGTTTCATTGATACAAATGCTAAAATGTACATATAAATCGGTTTTGATCAATTTTATTTTTTCTCAAAATTTGGAAATTTCCGCAGGTCCCGACCTGGAGGGATTTTAGGATTTTCGTGATAAAAGAAATTCGTTCAAAAGTGGTCTCGTGATACCTCATATTGTTTGTTTCATTTATAGAAATGCTGAAATGTACATATAAATCAGTTTTAAGAAATTTTATTTTTTCTCAAAATTTGGAAATTTCCGCAGGTCCCGACCTGGAAGGATTTTTGGATTTTCGTGATAAAAGAAATTCGTTCAAAAGCGGTCTCGTGATACCTCATATTGTTTGTTTCATAGATACAAATGCTTAAATGTACATATAAATCAGTTTTAAGAAATTTTATTTTTTCTCAAAATTTAGAAATTTCCGCAGGTCCCGACCTGGAGGGATTTTTGGATTTTCGTGATAAAAGAAATTCGTTAAAAAGTGGTCTTGTGATACCTCATATTGTTTGTTTCATTGATACAAATGCTAAAATGTACATATAAATCAGTTTTAAGAAATTTTATTTTTTCTCAAAACTTGGAAATTTCCGCAGGTCCCGACCTGGAGGGATTTTTGGATTTTCGTGATAAAAGAAATTCGTTCAAAAGGGATCTTGTGATACCTCATATTGTTTGTTTCATTGATAGAAATGCTAAAATGTACATATAAATCAGTTTTAAGAAATTTTATTTTTTCTCAAAACTTGGAAATTTCCGCAGGTCCCGACCTGGAGGTATTTTTGGATTTTCGTAAAATAAGAAATTCGTTCAAAAGTGATCTTGTGATACCTCATATTGTTTGTTTCATTGATACAAATGCTAAAATGTACATATAAATCGGTTTTGATCAATTTTATTTTTTCTAAAAATTTGGAAATTTCCGCAGGTCCCGACCTGGAGGGATTTTAGGATTTTCGTGATAAAAGAAATTCGTTCAAAAGTGGTCTCGTGATACCTCATATTGTTTGTTTCATTGATACAAATGCTAAAATGTACATATAAATCAGTTTAAAGAAATTTTATTTTTTCTCAAAATTTGGAAATTTCAGCAGGGGCCGACCTGGAGGGATTTTTGGATTTTCGTGATAAAAGAAATTCGTTCAAAAGGGATCTTGTGATACCTCATATTGTTTGTTTCATTGATAGAAATGCTAAAATGTACATATAAATCAGTTTTAAGAAATTTTATTTTTTCTCAAAACTTGGAAATTTCAGCAGGTCCCGACCTGGAGGTATTTTTGGATTTTCGTAAAATAAGAAATTCGTTCAAAAGTGGTCTCGTGATACCTCATATTGTTTGTTTCATTGATACAAATGCTAAAATGTACATATAAATCAGTTTAAAGAAATTTTATTTTTTCTCAAAATTTGGAAATTTCAGCAGGGGCCGACCTGGAGGGATTTTTGGATTTTCGTGATAAAAGAAATTCGTTCAAAAATGATCTTGTGATACCTCATATTGTTTGTTTCATAGATACAAATGCTAAAATGTACATATAAATCAGTTTTAAGAAATTTTACTTTTTCTTAAAATTTGGAAATTTCCGCAGGTCCCGACCTGGAGGGATTTTTGGATTTTCGTGATAAAAGAAATTCGTTCAAAAGGGATCTTGTGATACCTCATATTGTTTGTTTCATTGATAGAAATGCTAAAATGTACATATAAATCAGTTTTAAGAAATTTTATTTTTTCTCAAAACTTGGAAATTTCAGCAGGTCCCGACCTGGAGGTATTTTTGGATTTTCGTAAAATAAGAAATTCGTTCAAAAGTGATCTTGTGATACCTCATATTGTTTGTTTCATTGATACAAATGCTAAAATGTACATATAAATCGGTTTTGATCAATTTTATTTTTTCTCAAAATTTGGAAATTTCCGCAGGTCCCGACCTGGAGGGATTTTAGGATTTTCGTGATAAAAGAAATTCGTTCAAAAGTGGTCTCGTGATACCTCATATTGTTTGTTTCATTCATAGAAATGCTGAAATGTACATATAAATCAGTTTTAAGAAATTTTATTTTTTCTCAAAATTTGGAAATTTCCGCAGGTCCCGACCTGGAAGGATTTTTGGATTTTCGTGATAAAAGAAATTCGTTCAAAAGCGGTCTCGTGATACCTCATATTGTTTGTTTCATAGATACAAATGCTTAAATGTACATATAAATCAGTTTTAAGAAATTTTATTTTTTCTCAAAATTTAGAAATTTCCGCAGGTCCCGACCTGGAGGGATTTTTGGATTTTCGTGATAAAAGAAATTCGTTAAAAAGTGGTCTTGTGATACCTCATATTGTTTGTTTCATTGATACAAATGCTAAAATGTACATATAAATCAGTTTTAAGAAATTTTATTTTTTCTCAAAACTTGGAAATTTCCGCAGGTCCCGACCTGGAGGGATTTTTGGATTTTCGTGATAAAAGAAATTCGTTCAAAAGGGATCTTGTGATACCTCATATTGTTTGTTTCATTGATAGAAATGCTAAAATGTACATATAAATCAGTTTTAAGAAATTTTATTTTTTCTCAAAACTTGGAAATTTCCGCAGGTCCCGACCTGGAGGTATTTTTGGATTTTCGTAAAATAAGAAATTCGTTCAAAAGTGATCTTGTGATACCTCATATTGTTTGTTTCATTGATACAAATGCTAAAATGTACATATAAATCGGTTTTGATCAATTTTATTTTTTCTAAAAATTTGGAAATTTCCGCAGGTCCCGACCTGGAGGGATTTTAGGATTTTCGTGATAAAAGAAATTCGTTCAAAAGTGGTCTCGTGATACCTCATATTGTTTGTTTCATTGATACAAATGCTAAAATGTACATATAAATCAGTTTAAAGAAATTTTATTTTTTCTCAAAATTTGGAAATTTCAGCAGGGGCCGACCTGGAGGGATTTTTGGATTTTCGTGATAAAAGAAATTCGTTCAAAAGGGATCTTGTGATACCTCATATTGTTTGTTTCATTGATAGAAATGCTAAAATGTACATATAAATCAGTTTTAAGAAATTTTATTTTTTCTCAAAACTTGGAAATTTCAGCAGGTCCCGACCTGGAGGTATTTTTGGATTTTCGTAAAATAAGAAATTCGTTCAAAAGTGGTCTCGTGATACCTCATATTGTTTGTTTCATTGATACAAATGCTAAAATGTACATATAAATCAGTTTAAAGAAATTTTATTTTTTCTCAAAATTTGGAAATTTCAGCAGGGGCCGACCTGGAGGGATTTTTGGATTTTCGTGATAAAAGAAATTCGTTCAAAAATGATCTTGTGATACCTCATATTGTTTGTTTCATAGATACAAATGCTAAAATGTACATATAAATCAGTTTTAAGAAATTTTACTTTTTCTTAAAATTTGGAAATTTCCGCAGGTCCCGACCTGGAGGGATTTTTGGATTTTCGTGATAAAAGAAATTCGTTCAAAAGGGATCTTGTGATACCTCATATTGTTTGTTTCATTGATAGAAATGCTAAAATGTACATATAAATCAGTTTTAAGAAATTTTATTTTTTCTCAAAACTTGGAAATTTCAGCAGGTCCCGACCTGGAGGTATTTTTGGATTTTCGTAAAATAAGAAATTCGTTCAAAAGTGATCTTGTGATACCTCATATTGTTTGTTTCATTGATACAAATGCTAAAATGTACATATAAATCGGTTTTGATCAATTTTATTTTTTCTCAAAATTTGGAAATTTCCGCAGGTCCCGACCTGGAGGGATTTTAGGATTTTCGTGATAAAAGAAATTCGTTCAAAAGTGGTCTCGTGATACCTCATATTGTTTGTTTCATTCATAGAAATGCTGAAATGTACATATAAATCAGTTTTAAGAAATTTTATTTTTTCTCAAAATTTGGAAATTTCCGCAGGTCCCGACCTGGAAGGATTTTTGGATTTTCGTGATAAAAGAAATTCGTTCAAAAGCGGTCTCGTGATACCTCATATTGTTTGTTTCATAGATACAAATGCTTAAATGTACATATAAATCAGTTTTAAGAAATTTTATTTTTTCTCAAAATTTAGAAATTTCCGCAGGTCCCGACCTGGAGGGATTTTTGGATTTTCGTGATAAAAGAAATTCGTTAAAAAGTGGTCTTGTGATACCTCATATTGTTTGTTTCATTGATACAAATGCTAAAATGTACATATAAATCAGTTTTAAGAAATTTTATTTTTTCTCAAAACTTGGAAATTTCCGCAGGTCCCGACCTGGAGGGATTTTTGGATTTTCGTGATAAAAGAAATTCGTTCAAAAGGGATCTTGTGATACCTCATATTGTTTGTTTCATTGATAGAAATGCTAAAATGTACATATAAATCAGTTTTAAGAAATTTTATTTTTTCTCAAAACTTGGAAATTTCCGCAGGTCCCGACCTGGAGGTATTTTTGGATTTTCGTAAAATAAGAAATTCGTTCAAAAGTGATCTTGTGATACCTCATATTGTTTGTTTCATTGATACAAATGCTAAAATGTACATATAAATCGGTTTTGATCAATTTTATTTTTTCTAAAAATTTGGAAATTTCCGCAGGTCCCGACCTGGAGGGATTTTAGGATTTTCGTGATAAAAGAAATTCGTTCAAAAGTGGTCTCGTGATACCTCATATTGTTTGTTTCATTGATACAAATGCTAAAATGTACATATAAATCAGTTTAAAGAAATTTTATTTTTTCTCAAAATTTGGAAATTTCAGCAGGGGCCGACCTGGAGGGATTTTTGGATTTTCGTGATAAAAGAAATTCGTTCAAAAGGGATCTTGTGATACCTCATATTGTTTGTTTCATTGATAGAAATGCTAAAATGTACATATAAATCAGTTTTAAGAAATTTTATTTTTTCTCAAAACTTGGAAATTTCAGCAGGTCCCGACCTGGAGGTATTTTTGGATTTTCGTAAAATAAGAAATTCGTTCAAAAGTGGTCTCGTGATACCTCATATTGTTTGTTTCATTGATACAAATGCTAAAATGTACATATAAATCAGTTTAAAGAAATTTTATTTTTTCTCAAAATTTGGAAATTTCAGCAGGGGCCGACCTGGAGGGATTTTTGGATTTTCGTGATAAAAGAAATTCGTTCAAAAATGATCTTGTGATACCTCATATTGTTTGTTTCATAGATACAAATGCTAAAATGTACATATAAATCAGTTTTAAGAAATTTTACTTTTTCTTAAAATTTGGAAATTTCCGCAGGTCCCGACCTGGAGGGATTTTTGGATTTTCGTGATAAAAGAAATTCGTTCAAAAGGGATCTTGTGATACCTCATATTGTTTGTTTCATTGATAGAAATGCTAAAATGTACATATAAATCAGTTTTAAGAAATTTTATTTTTTCTCAAAACTTGGAAATTTCAGCAGGTCCCGACCTGGAGGGATTTTAGGATTTTCGTGATAAAAGAAATTCGTTCAAAAGTGGTCTCGTGATACCTCATATTGTTTGTTTCATTCATAGAAATGCTGAAATGTACATATAAATCAGTTTTAAGAAATTTTATTTTTTCTCAAAATTTGGAAATTTCCGCAGGTCCCGACCTGGAAGGATTTTTGGATTTTCGTGATAAAAGAAATTCGTTCAAAAGCGGTCTCGTGATACCTCATATTGTTTGTTTCATAGATACAAATGCTTAAATGTACATATAAATCAGTTTTAAGAAATTTTATTTTTTCTCAAAATTTGGAAATTTCCGCAGGTCCCGACCTGGAGGGATTTTTGGATTTTGGTGATAAAAGAAATTCGTTCAAAAGTGGTCTCGTGATACCTCATATTGTTTGTTTCATTGATACAAATGCTAAAATGTACATATAAATCAGTTTAAAGAAATTTTATTTTTTCTCAAAATTTGGAAATTTCAGCAGGGGCCGACCTGGAGGGATTTTTGGATTTTCGTGATAAAAGAAATTCGTTCAAAAATGATCTTGTGATACCTCATATTGTTTGTTTCATAGATACAAATGCTAAAATGTACATATAAATCAGTTTAAAGAAATTTTATTTTTTCTCAAAATTTGGAAATTTCAGCAGGGGCCGACCTGGAGGGATTTTTGGATTTTCGTGATAAAAGAAATTCGTTCAAAAATGATCTTGTGATACCTCATATTGTTTGTTTCATAGATACAAATGCTAAAATGTACATATAAATCAGTTTTAAGAAATTTTACTTTTTCTTAAAATTTGGAAATTTCAGCAGGGGCCGACCTGGAGGGATTTTTGGATTTTCGTGATAAAAGAAATTCGTTCAAAAATGATCTTGTGATACCTCATATTGTTTGTTTCATAGATACAAATGCTAAAATGTACATATAAATCAGTTTAAAGAAATTTTATTTTTTCTCAAAATTTGGAAATTTCAGCAGGGGCCGACCTGGAGGGATTTTTGGATTTTCGTGATAAAAGAAATTCGTTCAAAAGGGATCTTGTGATACCTCATATTGTTTGTTTCATTGATAGAAATGCTAAAATGTACATATAAATCAGTTTTAAGAAATTTTATTTTTTCTCAAAACTTGGAAATTTCAGCAGGTCCCGACCTGGAGGTATTTTTGGATATTCGTAAAATAAGAAATTCGTTCAAAAGTGATCTTGTGATACCTCATATTGTTTGTTTCATTGATACAAATGCTAAAATGTACATATAAATCGGTTTTGATCAATTTTATTTTTTCTCAAAACTTGGAAATTTCAGCAGGTCCCGACCTGGAGGTATTTTTGGATTTTCGTAAAATAAGAAATTCGTTCAAAAGTGATCTTGTGATACCTCATATTGTTTGTTTCATTGATACAAATGCTAAAATGTACATATAAATCGGTTTTGATCAATTTTATTTTTTCTCAAAATTTGGAAATTTCCGCAGGTCCCGACCTGGAGGGATTTTAGGATTTTCGTGATGAAAGAAATTCGTTCAAAAGTGGTCTCGTGATACCTCATATTGTTTGTTTCATTCATAGAAATGCTGAAATGTACATATAAATCAGTTTTAAGAAATTTTATTTTTTCTCAAAATTTAGAAATTTCCGCAGGTCCCGACCTGGAGGGATTTTTGGATTTTCGTGATAAAAGAAATTCGTTAAAAAGTGGTCTTGTGATACCTCATATTGTTTGTTTCATTGATAGAAATGCTAAAATGTACATATAAATCAGTTTTATGAAATTTTATTTTTTCTCAAAATTTAGAAATTTCAGCAGATCCCGACCTGGAGGGATTTTCGTGAAAAAAAAATTCGTTCAAAAGTGATCTTGTGATACTCGTATTGTTCGTTTCATTGATACAAATGCTAAAATGTACATTTAAATCAGTTTTAGGAAATTTTATTTTTTCTCAAAATTTAGAAATTTCAGCAGGTCCCGACCTGGAGGGATTTTCGTGAAAAAGAAATTCGTTAAAAAGTGGTCTTGTGATACCTAATATTGTTTGCTTCATTGATACAAATGCTAAAATGTACATATAAATCAGTTTTAAGAAATTTTATTTTTTCTCAAAATTTGGAAATTTCATCAGGTCCAGACCTGGAGGGATTTTTGGATTTTCGTGACAAAAAATTTCGTTCAAAAGTGGTCTTGTTATACCTCATATGGTTTGTTTCGTTGATACAAATGCTAAAATGTACATATAAATCAGTTTTAAGAAATTTTATTTTTTCTCAAAATTTGGAAATTTCCGCAGGTCCCGACCTGGAGGTATTTTTGGATTTTCGTGAAATAAGAAATTCGTTCAAAAATGATCTTGTGATACCTCATATTGTTTGTTTCATAGATACAAATGCTAAAATGTACATATAAATCAGTTTTAAGAAATTTTATTTTTTCTCAAAATTTGGAAATTTCCGCAGGTCCCGACCTGGAAGGATTTTTGGATTTTCGTGATAAAAGAAATTCGTTCAAAAGCGGTCTCGTGATACCTCATATTGTTTGTTTCATAGATACAAATGCTTAAATGTACATATAAATCAGTTTTAAGAAATTTTATTTTTTCTCAAAATTTAGAAATTTCCGCAGGTCCCGACCTGGAGGGATTTTTGGATTTTCGTGATAAAAGAAATTCGTTAAAAAGTGGTCTTGTGATACCTCATATTGTTTGTTTCATTGATACAAATGCTAAAATGTACATATAAATCAGTTTTAAGAAATTTTATTTTTTCTCAAAACTTGGAAATTTCCGCAGGTCCCGACCTGGAGGGATTTTTGGATTTTCGTGATAAAAGAAATTCGTTCAAAAGGGATCTTGTGATACCTCATATTGTTTGTTTCATTGATAGAAATGCTAAAATGTACATATAAATCAGTTTTAAGAAATTTTATTTTTTCTCAAAACTTGGAAATTTCAGCAGGTCCCGACCTGGAGGTATTTTTGGATTTTCGTAAAATAAGAAATTCGTTCAAAAGTGATCTTGTGATACCTCATATTGTTTGTTTCATTGATACAAATGCTCAAATGTACATATAAATCGGTTTTGATCAATTTTATTTTTTCTAAAAATTTGGAAATTTCCGCAGGTCCCGACCTGGAGGGATTTTAGGATTTTCGTGATAAAAGAAATTCGTTCAAAAGTGGTCTCGTGATACCTCATATTGTTTGTTTCATTGATACAAATGCTAAAATGTACATATAAATCAGTTTAAAGAAATTTTATTTTTTCTCAAAATTTGGAAATTTCAGCAGGGGCCGACCTGGAGGGATTTTTGGATTTTCGTGATAAAAGAAATTCGTTCAAAAATGATCTTGTGATACCTCATATTGTTTGTTTCATAGATACAAATGCTAAAATGTACATATAAATCAGTTTTAAGAAATTTTACTTTTTCTTAAAATTTGGAAATTTCCGCAGGTCCCGACCTGGAGGGATTTTTGGATTTTCGTGATAAAAGAAATTCGTTCAAAAGGGATCTTGTGATACCTCATATTGTTTGTTTCATTGATAGAAATGCTAAAATGTACATATAAATCAGTTTTAAGAAATTTTATTTTTTCTCAAAACTTGGAAATTTCAGCAGGTCCCGACCTGGAGGTATTTTTGGATTTTCGTAAAATAAGAAATTCGTTCAAAAGTGATCTTGTGATACCTCATATTGTTTGTTTCATTGATACAAATGCTAAAATGTACATATAAATCGGTTTTGATCAATTTTATTTTTTCTCAAAACTTGGAAATTTCAGCAGGTCCCGACCTGGAGGTATTTTTGGATTTTCGTAAAATAAGAAATTCGTTCAAAAGTGATCTTGTGATACCTCATATTGTTTGTTTCATTGATACAAATGCTAAAATGTACATATAAATCGGTTTTGATCAATTTTATTTTTTCTCAAAATTTGGAAATTTCCGCAGGTCCCGACCTGGAGGGATTTTAGGATTTTCGTGATAAAAGAAATTCGTTCAAAAGTGGTCTCGTGATACCTCATATTGTTTGTTTCATTCATAGAAATGCTGAAATGTACATATAAATCAGTTTTAAGAAATTTTATTTTTTCTCAAAATTTGGAAATTTCCGCAGGTCCCGACCTGGAAGGATTTTTGGATTTTCGTGATAAAAGAAATTCGTTCAAAAGCGGTCTCGTGATACCTCATATTGTTTGTTTCATAGATACAAATGCTTAAATGTACATATAAATCAGTTTTAAGAAATTTTATTTTTTCTCAAAATTTAGAAATTTCCGCAGGTCCCGACCTGGAGGGATTTTTGGATTTTCGTGATAAAAGAAATTCGTTAAAAAGTGGTCTTGTGATACCTCATATTGTTTGTTTCATTGATACAAATGCTAAAATGTACATATAAATCAGTTTTAAGAAATTTTATTTTTTCTCAAAACTTGGAAATTTCCGCAGGTCCCGACCTGGAGGGATTTTTGGATTTTCGTGATAAAAGAAATTCGTTCAAAAGGGATCTTGTGATACCTCATATTGTTTGTTTCATTGATAGAAATGCTAAAATGTACATATAAATCAGTTTTAAGAAATTTTATTTTTTCTCAAAACTTGGAAATTTCAGCAGGTCCCGACCTGGAGGTATTTTTGGATTTTCGTAAAATAAGAAATTCGTTCAAAAGTGATCTTGTGATACCTCATATTGTTTGTTTCATTGATACAAATGCTAAAATGTACATATAAATCGGTTTTGATCAATTTTATTTTTTCTAAAAATTTGGAAATTTCCGCAGGTCCCGACCTGGAGGGATTTTAGGATTTTCGTGATAAAAGAAATTCGTTCAAAAGTGGTCTCGTGATACCTCATATTGTTTGTTTCATTGATACAAATGCTAAAATGTACATATAAATCAGTTTAAAGAAATTTTATTTTTTCTCAAAATTTGGAAATTTCAGCAGGGGCCGACCTGGAGGGATTTTTGGATTTTCGTGATAAAAGAAATTCGTTCAAAAATGATCTTGTGATACCTCATATTGTTTGTTTCATAGATACAAATGCTAAAATGTACATATAAATCAGTTTTAAGAAATTTTACTTTTTCTTAAAATTTGGAAATTTCCGCAGGTCCCGACCTGGAGGGATTTTTGGATTTTCGTGATAAAAGAAATTCGTTCAAAAGGGATCTTGTGATACCTCATATTGTTTGTTTCATTGATAGAAATGCTAAAATGTACATATAAATCAGTTTTAAGAAATTTTATTTTTTCTCAAAACTTGGAAATTTCAGCAGGTCCCGACCTGGAGGTATTTTTGGATTTTCGTAAAATAAGAAATTCGTTCAAAAGTGATCTTGTGATACCTCATATTGTTTGTTTCATTGATACAAATGCTAAAATGTACATATAAATCGGTTTTGATCAATTTTATTTTTTCTCAAAATTTGGAAATTTCCGCAGGTCCCGACCTGGAGGGATTTTAGGATTTTCGTGATAAAAGAAATTCGTTCAAAAGTGGTCTCGTGATACCTCATATTGTTTGTTTCATTGATACAAATGCTAAAATGTACATATAAATCAGTTTAAAGAAATTTTATTTTTTCTCAAAATTTGGAAATTTCAGCAGGGGCCGACCTGGAGGGATTTTTGGATTTTCGTGATAAAAGAAATTCGTTCAAAAATGATCTTGTGATACCTCATATTGTTTGTTTCATAGATACAAATGCTAAAATGTACATATAAATCAGTTTTAAGAAATTTTACTTTTTCTTAAAATTTGGAAATTTCCGCAGGTCCCGACCTGGAGGGATTTTTGGATTTTCGTGATAAAAGAAATTCGTTCAAAAGGGATCTTGTGATACCTCATATTGTTTGTTTCATTGATAGAAATGCTAAAATGTACATATAAATCAGTTTTAAGAAATTTTATTTTTTCTCAAAACTTGGAAATTTCAGCAGGTCCCGACCTGGAGGTATTTTTGGATTTTCGTAAAATAAGAAATTCGTTCAAAAGTGATCTTGTGATACCTCATATTGTTTGTTTCATTGATACAAATGCTAAAATGTACATATAAATCGGTTTTGATCAATTTTATTTTTTCTCAAAACTTGGAAATTTCAGCAGGTCCCGACCTGGAGGTATTTTTGGATTTTCGTAAAATAAGAAATTCGTTAAAAAGTGGTCTTGTGATACCTCATATTGTTTGTTTCATTGATACAAATGCTAAAATGTACATATAAATCGGTTTTGATCAATTTTATTTTTTCTAAAAATTTGGAAATTTCCGCAGGTCCCGACCTGGAGGGATTTTAGGATTTTCGTGATAAAAGAAATTCGTTCAAAAGTGGTCTCGTGATACCTCATATTGTTTGTTTCATTCATACAAATGCTAAAATGTACATATAAATCAGTTTAAAGAAATTTTATTTTTTCTCAAAATTTGGAAATTTCAGCAGGGGCCGACCTGGAGGGATTTTTGGATTTTCGTGATAAAAGAAATTCGTTCAAAAATGATCTTGTGATACCTCATATTGTTTGTTTCATAGATACAAATGCTAAAATGTACATATAAATCAGTTTTAAGAAATTTTACTTTTTCTTAAAATTTGGAAATTTCCGCAGGTCCCGACCTGGAGGGATTTTTGGATTTTCGTGATAAAAGAAATTCGTTCAAAAGGGATCTTGTGATACCTCATATTGTTTGTTTCATTGATAGAAATGCTAAAATGTACATATAAATCAGTTTTAAGAAATTTTATTTTTTCTCAAAACTTGGAAATTTCAGCAGGTCCCGACCTGGAGGTATTTTTGGATTTTCGTAAAATAAGAAATTCGTTCAAAAGTGATCTTGTGATACCTCATATTGTTTGTTTCATTGATACAAATGCTAAAATGTACATATAAATCGGTTTTGATCAATTTTATTTTTTCTCAAAACTTGGAAATTTCAGCAGGTCCCGACCTGGAGGTATTTTTGGATTTTCGTAAAATAAGAAATTCGTTCAAAAGTGATCTTGTGATACCTCATATTGTTTGTTTCATTGATACAAATGCTCAAATGTACATATAAATCGGTTTTGATCAATTTTATTTTTTCTAAAAATTTGGAAATTTCCGCAGGTCCCGACCTGGAGGGATTTTAGGATTTTCGTGATAAAAGAAATTCGTTCAAAAGTGGTCTCGTGATACCTCATATTGTTTGTTTCATTGATACAAATGCTAAAATGTACATATAAATCAGTTTAAAGAAATTTTATTTTTTCTCAAAATTTGGAAATTTCAGCAGGTCCCGACCTGGAGGGATTTTAGGATTTTCGTGATAAAAGAAATTCGTTCAAAAGTGGTCTCGTGATACCTCATATTGTTTGTTTCATTGATACAAATGCTAAAATGTACATATAAATCAGTTTAAAGAAATTTTATTTTTTCTCAAAATTTGGAAATTTCAGCAGGTCCCGACCTGGAGGGATTTTTGGATTTTCGTGATAAAAGAAATTCGTTCAAAAGTGATCTTGTGATACCTCATATTGTTTGTTTCATTGATACAAATGCTAAAATGTACATATAAATCGGTTTTGATCAATTTTATTTTTTCTCAAAACTTGGAAATTTCAGCAGGTCCCGACCTGGAGGTATTTTTGGATTTTCGTAAAATAAGAAATTCGTTCAAAAGTGATCTTGTGATACCTCATATTGTTTGTTTCATTGATACAAATGCTAAAATGTACATATAAATCGGTTTTGATCAATTTTATTTTTTCTCAAAATTTGGAAATTTCCGCAGGTCCCGACCTGGAGGGATTTTAGGATTTTCGTGATAAAAGAAATTCGTTCAAAAGTGGTCTCGTGATACCTCATATTGTTTGTTTCATTCATAGAAATGCTGAAATGTACATATAAATCAGTTTTAAGAAATTTTATTTTTTCTCAAAATTTGGAAATTTCCGCAGGTCCCGACCTGGAAGGATTTTTGGATTTTCGTGATAAAAGAAATTCGTTCAAAAGCGGTCTCGTGATACCTCATATTGTTTGTTTCATTGATACAAATGCTAAAATGTACATATAAATCAGTTTAAAGAAATTTTATTTTTTCTCAAAATTTGGAAATTTCAGCAGGGGCCGACTTGGAGGGATTTTTGGATTTTCGTGATAAAAGAAATTCGTTCAAAAATGATCTTGTGATACCTCATATTGTTTGTTTCATAGATACAAATGCTAAAATGTACATATAAATCAGTTTTAAGAAATTTTATTTTTTCTCAAAATTTGGAAATTTCAGCAGGGGCCGACCTGGAGGGATTTTTGGATTTTCGTGATAAAAGAAATTCGTTCAAAAATGATCTTGTGATACCTCATATTGTTTGTTTCATAGATACAAATGCTAAAATGTACATATAAATCAGTTTTAAGAAATTTTACTTTTTCTTAAAATTTGGAAATTTCCGCAGGTCCCGACCTGGAGGGATTTTTGGATTTTCGTGATAAAAGAAATTCGTTCAAAAGGGATCTTGTGATACCTCATATTGTTTGTTTCATTGATAGAAATGCTAAAATGTACATATAAATCAGTTTTAAGAAATTTTATTTTTTCTCAAAACTTGGAAATTTCAGCAGGTCCCGACCTGGAGGTATTTTTGGATTTTCGTAAAATAAGAAATTCGTTCAAAAGTGATCTTGTGATACCTCATATTGTTTGTTTCATTGATACAAATGCTAAAATGTACATATAAATCGGTTTTGATCAATTTTATTTTTTCTCAAAACTTGGAAATTTCAGCAGGTCCCGACCTGGAGGTATTTTTGGATTTTCGTAAAATAAGAAATTCGTTCAAAAGTGATCTTGTGATACCTCATATTGTTTGTTTCATTGATACAAATGCTCAAATGTACATATAAATCGGTTTTGATCAATTTTATTTTTTCTAAAAATTTGGAAATTTCCGCAGGTCCCGACCTGGAGGGATTTTAGGATTTTCGTGATAAAAGAAATTCGTTCAAAAGTGGTCTCGTGATACCTCATATTGTTTGTTTCATTGATACAAATGCTAAAATGTACATATAAATCAGTTTAAAGAAATTTTATTTTTTCTCAAAATTTGGAAATTTCAGCAGGTCCCGACCTGGAGGGATTTTTGGATTTTCGTGATAAAAGAAATTCGTTCAAAAGGGATCTTGTGATACCTCATATTGTTTGTTTCATTGATAGAAATGCTAAAATGTACATATAAATCAGTTTTAAGAAATTTTATTTTTTCTCAAAACTTGGAAATTTCAGCAGGTCCCGACCTGGAGGTATTTTTGGATTTTCGTAAAATAAGAAATTCGTTCAAAAGTGATCTTGTGATACCTCATATTGTTTGTTTCATTGATACAAATGCTAAAATGTACATATAAATCGGTTTTGATCAATTTTATTTTTTCTCAAAACTTGGAAATTTCAGCAGGTCCCGACCTGGAGGTATTTTTGGATTTTCGTAAAATAAGAAATTCGTTCAAAAGTGATCTTGTGATACCTCATATTGTTTGTTTCATTGATACAAATGCTAAAATGTACATATAAATCGGTTTTGATCAATTTTATTTTTTCTCAAAATTTGGAAATTTCCGCAGGTCCCGACCTGGAGGGATTTTAGGATTTTCGTGATAAAAGAAATTCGTTCAAAAGTGGTCTCGTGATACCTCATATTGTTTGTTTCATTCATAGAAATGCTGAAATGTACATATAAATCAGTTTTAAGAAATTTTATTTTTTCTCAAAATTTGGAAATTTCCGCAGGTCCCGACCTGGAAGGATTTTTGGATTTTCGTGATAAAAGAAATTCGTTCAAAAGCGGTCTCGTGATACCTCATATTGTTTGTTTCATAGATACAAATGCTTAAATGTACATATAAATCAGTTTTAAGAAATTTTATTTTTTCTCAAAATTTAGAAATTTCCGCAGGTCCCGACCTGGAGGTATTTTTGGATTTTCGTGATAAAAGAAATTCGTTAAAAAGTGGTCTTGTGATACCTCATATTGTTTGTTTCATTGATACAAATGCTAAAATGTACATATAAATCAGTTTTAAGAAATTTTATTTTTTCTCAAAACTTGGAAATTTCCGCAGGTCCCGACCTGGAGGGATTTTTGGATTTTCGTGATAAAAGAAATTCGTTCAAAAGGGATCTTGTGATACCTCATATTGTTTGTTTCATTGATAGAAATGCTAAAATGTACATATAAATCAGTTTTAAGAAATTTTATTTTTTCTCAAAACTTGGAAATTTCAGCAGGTCCCGACCTGGAGGTATTTTTGGATTTTCGTAAAATAAGAAATTCGTTCAAAAGTGATCTTGTGATACCTCATATTGTTTGTTTCATTGATACAAATGCTAAAATGTACATATAAATCGGTTTTGATCAATTTTATTTTTTCTCAAAACTTGGAAATTTCAGCAGGTCCCGACCTGGAGGTATTTTTGGATTTTCGTAAAATAAGAAATTCGTTCAAAAGTGATCTTGTGATACCTCATATTGTTTGTTTCATTGATACAAATGCTAAAATGTACATATAAATCGGTTTTGATCAATTTTATTTTTTCTCAAAATTTGGAAATTTCCGCAGGTCCCGACCTGGAGGGATTTTAGGATTTTCGTGATAAAAGAAATTCGTTCAAAAGTGGTCTCGTGATACCTCATATTGTTTGTTTCATTCATAGAAATGCTGAAATGTACATATAAATCAGTTTTAAGAAATTTTATTTTTTCTCAAAATTTGGAAATTTCCGCAGGTCCCGACCTGGAAGGATTTTTGGATTTTCGTGATAAAAGAAATTCGTTCAAAAGCGGTCTCGTGATACCTCATATTGTTTGTTTCATAGATACAAATGCTTAAATGTACATATAAATCAGTTTTAAGAAATTTTATTTTTTCTCAAAATTTAGAAATTTCCGCAGGTCCCGACCTGGAGGGATTTTTGGATTTTCGTGATAAAAGAAATTCGTTAAAAAGTGGTCTTGTGATACCTCATATTGTTTGTTTCATTGATACAAATGCTAAAATGTACATATAAATCAGTTTTAAGAAATTTTATTTTTTCTCAAAACTTGGAAATTTCCGCAGGTCCCGACCTGGAGGGATTTTTGGATTTTCGTGATAAAAGAAATTCGTTCAAAAGGGATCTTGTGATACCTCATATTGTTTGTTTCATTGATAGAAATGCTAAAATGTACATATAAATCAGTTTTAAGAAATTTTATTTTTTCTCAAAACTTGGAAATTTCAGCAGGTCCCGACCTGGAGGTATTTTTGGATTTTCGTGATAAAAGAAATTCGTTAAAAAGTGGTCTTGTGATTCCTCATATTGTTTGTTTCATAGATACAAATGCTAAAATGTACATATAAATCAGTTTTAAGAAATTTTACTTTTTCTTAAAATTTGGAAATTTCCGCAGGTCCCGACCTGGAGGGATTTTTGGATTTTCGTGATAAAAGAAATTCGTTCAAAAATGATCTTGTGATACCTCATATTGTTTGTTTCATTGATAGAAATGCTAAAATGTACATATAAATCAGTTTTAAGAAATTTTATTTTTTCTCAAAACTTGGAAATTTCAGCAGGTCCCGACCTGGAGGTATTTTTGGATTTTCGTAAAATAAGAAATTCGTTCAAAAGTGATCTTGTGATACCTCATATTATTTGTTTCATTGATACAAATGCTAAAATGTACATATAAATCGGTTTTGATCAATTTTATTTTTTCTAAAAATTTGGAAATTTCCGCAGGTCCCGACCTGGAGGGATTTTAGGATTTTCGTGATAAAAGAAATTCGTTCAAAAGTGGTCTCGTGATACCTCATATTGTTTGTTTCATTGATACAAATGCTAAAATGTACATATAAATCAGTTTAAAGAAATTTTATTTTTTCTCAAAATTTGGAAATTTCAGCAGGGGCCGACCTGGAGGGATTTTTGGATTTTCGTGATAAAAGAAATTCGTTCAAAAATGATCTTGTGATACCTCATATTGTTTGTTTCATAGATACAAATGCTAAAATGTACATATAAATCAGTTTTAAGAAATTTTACTTTTTCTTAAAATTTGGAAATTTCCGCAGGTCCCGACCTGGAGGGATTTTTGGATTTTCGTGATAAAAGAAATTCGTTCAAAAGGGATCTTGTGATACCTCATATTGTTTGTTTCATTGATAGAAATGCTAAAATGTACATATAAATCAGTTTTAAGAAATTTTATTTTTTCTCAAAACTTGGAAATTTCAGCAGGTCCCGACCTGGAGGTATTTTTGGATTTTCGTAAAATAAGAAATTCGTTCAAAAGTGATCTTGTGATACCTCATATTGTTTGTTTCATTGATACAAATGCTAAAATGTACATATAAATCAGTTTAAAGAAATTTTATTTTTTCTCAAAATTTGGAAATTTCAGCAGGGGCCGACCTGGAGGGATTTTTGGATTTTCGTGATAAAAGAAATTCGTTCAAAAATGATCTTGTGATACCTCATATTGTTTGTTTCATAGATACAAATGCTAAAATGTACATATAAATCAGTTTAAAGAAATTTTATTTTTTCTCAAAATTTGGAAATTTCAGCAGGGGCCGACCTGGAGGGATTTTTGGATTTTCGTGATAAAAGAAATTCGTTCAAAAATGATCTTGTGATACCTCATATTGTTTGTTTCATAGATACAAATGCTAAAATGTACATATAAATCAGTTTTAAGAAATTTTACTTTTTCTTAAAATTTGGAAATTTCAGCAGGGGCTGACCTGGAGGGATTTTTGGATTTTCGTGATAAAAGAAATTCGTTCAAAAATGATCTTGTGATACCTCATATTGTTTGTTTCATAGATACAAATGCTAAAATGTACATATAAATCAGTTTAAAGAAATTTTATTTTTTCTCAAAATTTGGAAATTTCAGCAGGGGCCGACCTGGAGGGATTTTTGGATTTTCGTAAAATAAGAAATTCGTTCAAAAGGGATCTTGTGATACCTCATATTGTTTGTTTCATTGATAGAAATGCTAAAATGTACATATAAATCAGTTTTAAGAAATTTTATTTTTTCTCAAAACTTGGAAATTTCAGCAGGTCCCGACCTGGAGGTATTTTTGGATTTTCGTAAAATAAGAAATTCGTTCAAAAGTGGTCTCGTGATACCTCATATTGTTTGTTTCATTGATACAAATGCTAAAATGTACATATAAATCAGTTTAAAGAAATTTTATTTTTTCTCAAAATTTGGAAATTTCAGCAGGTCCCGACCTGGAGGGATTTTAGGATTTTCGTGATAAAAGAAATTCGTTCAAAAGTGGTCTCGTGATACCTCATATTGTTTGTTTCATTCATAGAAATGCTGAAATGTACATATAAATCAGTTTTAAGAAATTTTATATTTTCTCAAAATTTGGAAATTTCCGCAGGTCCCGACCTGGAAGGATTTTTGGATTTTCGTGATAAAAGAAATTCGTTCAAAAGCGGTCTCGTGATACCTCATATTGTTTGTTTCATAGATACAAATGCTAAAATGTACATATAAATCAGTTTTAAGAAATTTTATTTTTTCTCAAAATTTGGAAATTTCCGCAGGTCCCGACCTGGAGGGATTTTTGGATTTTGGTGATAAAAGAAATTCGTTCAAAAGTGGTCTCGTGATACCTCATATTGTTTGTTTCATTGATACAAATGCTAAAATGTACATATAAATCAGTTTAAAGAAATTTTATTTTTTCTCAAAATTTGGAAATTTCAGCAGGGGCCGACCTGGAGGGATTTTTGGATTTTCGTGATAAAAGAAATTCGTTCAAAAATGATCTTGTGATACCTCATATTGTTTGTTTCATAGATACAAATGCTAAAATGTACATATAAATCAGTTTAAAGAAATTTTATTTTTTCTCAAAATTTGGAAATTTCAGCAGGGGCCGACCTGGAGGGATTTTTGGATTTTCGTGATAAAAGAAATTCGTTCAAAAATGATCTTGTGATACCTCATATTGTTTGTTTCATAGATACAAATGCTAAAATGTACATATAAATCAGTTTTAAGAAATTTTACTTTTTCTTAAAATTTGGAAATTTCAGCAGGGGCCGACCTGGAGGGATTTTTGGATTTTCGTGATAAAAGAAATTCGTTCAAAAATGATCTTGTGATACCTCATATTGTTTGTTTCATAGATACAAATGCTAAAATGTACATATAAATCAGTTTAAAGAAATTTTATTTTTTCTCAAAATTTGGAAATTTCAGCAGGGGCCGACCTGGAGGGATTTTTGGATTTTCGTGATAAAAGAAATTCGTTCAAAAGGGATCTTGTGATACCTCATATTGTTTGTTTCATTGATAGAAATGCTAAAATGTACATATAAATCAGTTTTAAGAAATTTTATTTTTTCTCAAAACTTGGAAATTTCAGCAGGTCCCGACCTGGAGGTATTTTTGGATTTTCGTAAAATAAGAAATTCGTTCAAAAGTGATCTTGTGATACCTCATATTGTTTGTTTCATTGATAGAAATGCTAAAATGTACATATAAATCGGTTTTGATCAATTTTATTTTTTCTCAAAACTTGGAAATTTCAGCAGGTCCCGACCTGGAGGTATTTTTGGATTTTCGTAAAATAAGAAATTCGTTCAAAAGTGATCTTGTGATACCTCATATTGTTTGTTTCATTGATACAAATGCTAAAATGTACATATAAATCGGTTTTGATCAATTTTATTTTTTCTCAAAATTTGGAAATTTCCGCAGGTCCCGACCTGGAGGGATTTTAGGATTTTCGTGATAAAAGAAATTCGTTCAAAAGTGGTCTCGTGATACCTCATATTGTTTGTTTCATTCATAGAAATGCTGAAATGTACATATAAATCAGTTTTAAGAAATTTTATTTTTTCTCAAAATTTGGAAATTTCCGCAGGTCCCGACCTGGAAGGATTTTTGGATTTTCGTGATAAAAGAAATTCGTTCAAAAGCGGTCTCGTGATACCTCATATTGTTTGTTTCATAGATACAAATGCTTAAATGTACATATAAATCAGTTTTAAGAAATTTTATTTTTTCTCAAAATTTAGAAATTTCCGCAGGTCCCGACCTGGAGGGATTTTCGTGAAAAAGAAATTCGTTAAAAGTGGTCTTGTGATACCTCATATTGTTTGTTTCATTGATAGAAATGCTAAAATGTACATATAAATCAGTTTTATGAAATTTTATTTTTTCTCAAAATTTAGAAATTTCAGCAGATCCCGACCTGGAGGGATTTTCGTGAAAAAAAAATTCGTTCAAAAGTGATCTTGTGATACTCGTATTGTTCGTTTCATTGATACAAATGCTAAAATGTACATTTAAATCAGTTTTAGGAAATTTTATTTTTTCTCAAAATTTAGAAATTTCAGCAGGTCCCGACCTGGAGGGATTTTCGTGAAAAAGAAATTCGTTAAAAAGTGGTCTTGTGATACCTAATATTGTTTGCTTCATTGATACAAATGCTAAAATGTACATATAAATCAGTTTTAAGAAATTTTATTTTTTCTCAAAATTTGGAAATTTCATCCGGTCCAGACCTGGAGGGATTTTTGGATTTTCGTGACAAAAAATTTCGTTCAAAAGTGGTCTTGTTATACCTCATATGGTTTGTTTCGTTGATACAAATGCTAAAATGTACATATAAATCAGTTTTAAGAAATTTTACTTTTTCTTAAAATTTGGAAATTTCCGCAGGTCCCGACCTGGAGGGATTTTTGGATTTTCGTGATAAAAGAAATTCGTTCAAAAGGGATCTTGTGATACCTCATATTGTTTGTTTCATTGATAGAAATGCTAAAATGTACATATAAATCAGTTTTAAGAAATTTTATTTTTTCTCAAAACTTGGAAATTTCAGCAGGTCCCGACCTGGAGGTATTTTTGGATTTTCGTAAAATAAGAACTTCGTTCAAAAGTGATCTTGTGATACCTCATATTGTTTGTTTCATTGATACAAATGCTAAAATGTACATATAAATCGGTTTTTATCAATTTTATTTTTTCTCAAAATTTGGAAATTTCCGCAGGTCCCGACCTGGAGGGATTTTAGGATTTTCGTGATAAAAGAAATTCGTTCAAAAGTGGTCTCGTGATACCTCATATTGTTTGTTTCATTGATACAAATGCTAAAATGTACATATAAATCAGTTTAAAGAAATTTTATTTTTTCTCAAAATTTGGAAATTTCAGCACGGGCCGACCTGGAGGGATTTTTGGATTTTCGTGATAAAAGAAATTCGTTCAAAAATGATCTTGTGATACCTCATATTGTTCGTTTCATAGATACAAATGCTAAAATGTACATATAAATCAGTTTTAAGAAATTTTACTTTTTCTTAAAATTTGGAAATTTCCGCAGGTCCCGACCTGGAGGGATTTTTGGATTTTCGTGATAAAAGAAATTCGTTCAAAAGGGATCTTGTGATACCTCATATTGTTTGTTTCATTGATAGAAATGCTAAAATGTACATATAAATCAGTTTTAAGAAATTTTATTTTTTCTCAAAACTTGGAAATTTCAGCAGGTCCCGACCTGGAGGTATTTTTGGATTTTCGTAAAATAAGAAATTCGTTCAAAAGTGATCTTGTGATACCTCATATTGTTTGTTTCATTGATACAAATGCTAAAATGTACATATAAATCGGTTTTGATCAATTTTATTTTTTCTCAAAAATTTGGAAATTTCCGCAGGTCCCGACCTGGAGGGATTTTAGGATTTTCGTGATAAAAGAAATTCGTTCAAAAGTGGTCTCGTGATACCTCATATTGTTTGTTTCATTCATAGAAATGCTGAAATGTACATATAAATCAGTTTTAAGAAATTATATTTTGTCTCAAAATTTGGAAATTTCCGCAGGTCCCGACCTGGAAGGATTTTTGGATTTTCGTGATAAAAGAAATTCGTTCAAAAGCGGTCTCGTGATACCTCATATTGTTTGTTTCATAGATACAAATGCTTAAATGTACATATAAATCAGTTTTAAGAAATTTTATTTTTTCTCAAAATTTAGAAATTTCCGCAGGTCCCGACCTGGAGGGATTTTCGTGAAAAAGAAATTCGTTAAAAAGTGGTCTTGTGATACCTAATATTGTTTGCTTCATTGATACAAATGCTAAAATGTACATATAAATCAGTTTTAAGAAATTTTATTTTTTCTCAAAATTTGGAAATTTCATCAGGTCCAGACCTGGAGGGATTTTTGGATTTTCGTGACAAAAAATTTCGTTCAAAAGTGGTCTTGTTATACCTCATATGGTTTGTTTCGTTGATACAAATGCTAAAATGTACATATAAATCAGTTTTAAGAAATTTTATTTTTTCTCAAAATTTGGAAATTTCCGCAGGTCCCGACCTGGAGGTATTTTTGGATTTTCGTGAAATAAGAAATTCGTTCAAAAATGATCTTGTGATACCTCATATTGTTTGTTTCATAGATACAAATGCTAAAATGTACATATAAATCAGTTTTAAGAAATTTTATTTTTTCTCAAAACTTGGAAATTTCAGCAGGTCCCGACCTGGAGGTATTTTTGGATTTTCGTAAGATAAGAACTTCGTTCAAAAGTGATCTTGTGATACCTCATATTGTTTGTTTCATTGATACAAATGCTAAAATGTACATATAAATCGGTTTTGATCAATTTTATTTTTTCTCAAAATTTGGAAATTTCCGCAGGTCCCGACCTGGAGGGATTTTAGGATTTTCGTGATAAAAGAAATTCGTTCAAAAGGGATCTTGTGATACCTCATATTGTTTGTTTCATTGATAGAAATGCTAAAATGTACATATAAATCAGTTTTAAGAAATTTTATTTTTTCTCAAAACTTGGAAATTTCAGCAGGTCCCGACCTGGAGGTATTTTTGGATTTTCGTAAGATAAGAACTTCGTTCAAAAGTGATCTTGTGATACCTCATATTGTTTGTTTCATTGATACAAATGCTAAAATGTACATATAAATCGGTTTTGATCAATTTTATTTTTTCTCAAAATTTGGAAATTTCCGCAGGTCCCGACCTGGAGGGATTTTAGGATTTTCGTGATAAAAGAAATTCGTTCAAAAGTGGTCTCGTGATACCTCATATTGTTTGTTTCATTGATACAAATGCTAAAATGTACATATAAATCAGTTTAAAGAAATTTTATTTTTTCTCAAAATTTGGAAATTTCAGCACGGGCCGACCTGGAGGGATTTTTGGATTTTCGTGATAAAAGAAATTCGTTCAAAAATGATCTTGTGATACCTCATATTGTTCGTTTCATAGATACAAATGCTAAAATGTACATATAAATCAGTTTTAAGAAATTTTACTTTTTCTTAAAATTTGGAAATTTCCGCAGGTCCCGACCTGGAGGGATTTTTGGATTTTCGTGATAAAAGAAATTCGTTCAAAAGGGATCTTGTGATACCTCATATTGTTTGTTTCATTGATAGAAATGCTAAAATGTACATATAAATCAGTTTTAAGAAATTTTATTTTTTCTCAAAACTTGGAAATTTCAGCAGGTCCCGACCTGGAGGTATTTTTGGATTTTCGTAAAATAAGAAATTCGTTCAAAAGTGATCTTGTGATACCTCATATTGTTTGTTTCATTGATACAAATGCTAAAATGTACATATAAATCGGTTTTGATCAATTTTATTTTTTCTCAAAAATTTGGAAATTTCCGCAGGTCCCGACCTGGAGGGATTTTAGGATTTTCGTGATAAAAGAAATTCGTTCAAAAGTGGTCTCGTGATACCTCATATTGTTTGTTTCATTCATAGAAATGCTGAAATGTACATATAAATCAGTTTTAAGAAATTTTATTTTTTCTCAAAATTTGGAAATTTCCGCAGGTCCCGACCTGGAAGGATTTTTGGATTTTCGTGATAAAAGAAATTCGTTCAAAAGCGGTCTCGTGATACCTCATATTGTTTGTTTCATAGATACAAATGCTTAAATGTACATATAAATCAGTTTTAAGAAATTTTATTTTTTCTCAAAATTTAGAAATTTCCGCAGGTCCCGACCTGGAGGGATTTTTGGATTTTCGTGATAAAAGAAATTCGTTCAAAAGTGGTCTCGTGATACCTCATATTGTTTGTTTCATTGATACAAATGCTAAAATGTACATATAAATCAGTTTAAAGAAATTTTATTTTTTCTCAAAATTTGGAAATTTCAGCAGGGGCCGACCTGGAGGGATTTTTGGATTTTCGTGATAAAAGAAATTCGTTCAAAAATGATCTTGTGATACCTCATATTGTTTGTTTCATAGATACAAATACTAAAATGTACATATAAATCAGTTTTAAGAAATTTTACTTTTTCTTAAAATTTGGAAATTTCCGCAGGTCCCGACCTGGAGGGATTTTTGGATTTTCGTGATAAAAGAAATTCGTTCAAAAGGGATCTTGTGATACCTCATATTGTTTGTTTCATTCATAGAAATGCTGAAATGTACATATAAATCAGTTTTAAGAAATTTTATTTTTTCTCAAAATTTGGAAATTTCCGCAGGTCCCGACCTGGAAGGATTTTTGGATTTTCGTGATAAAAGAAATTCGTTCAAAAGCGGTCTCGTGATACCTCATATTGTTTGTTTCATAGATACAAATGCTTAAATGTACATATAAATCAGTTTTAAGAAATTTTATTTTTTCTCAAAATTTAGAAATTTCCGCAGGTCCCGACCTGGAGGGATTTTCGTGAAAAAGAAATTCGTTAAAAAGTGGTCTTGTGATACCTAATATTGTTTGCTTCATTGATACAAATGCTAAAATGTACATATAAATCAGTTTTAAGAAATTTTATTTTTTCTCAAAATTTGGAAATTTCATCAGGTCCAGACCTGGAGGGATTTTTGGATTTTCGTGACAAAAAATTTCGTTCAAAAGTGGTCTTGTTATACCTCATATGGTTTGTTTCGTTGATACAAATGCTAAAATGTACATATAAATCAGTTTTAAGAAATTTTATTTTTTCTCAAAATTTGGAAATTTCCGCAGGTCCCGACCTGGAGGTATTTTTGGATTCTCGTGAAATAAGAAATTCGTTCAAAAATGATCTTGTGATACCTCATATTGTTTGTTTCATAGATACAAATGCTAAAATGTACATATAAATCAGTTTTAAGAAATTTTATTTTTTCTCAAAACTTGGAAATTTCAGCAGGTCCCGACCTGGAGGGATTTTTGGATTTTCGTAAAATAAGAACTTCGTTCAAAAGTGATCTTGTGATACCTCATATTGTTTGTTTCATTGATACAAATGCTAAAATGTACATATAAATCGGTTTTGATCAATTTTATTTTTTCTCAAAATTTGGAAATTTCCGCAGGTCCCGACCTGGAGGGATTTTAGGATTTTCGTGATAAAAGAAATTCGTTCAAAAGTGGTCTCGTGATACCTCATATTGTTTGTTTCATTGATACAAATGCTAAAATGTACATATAAATCAGTTTAAAGAAATTTTATTTTTTCTCAAAATTTGGAAATTTCAGCACGGGCCGACCTGGAGGGATTTTTGGATTTTCGTGATAAAAGAAATTCGTTCAAAAATGATCTTGTGATACCTCATATTGTTCGTTTCATAGATACAAATGCTAAAATGTACATATAAATCAGTTTTAAGAAATTTTACTTTTTCTTAAAATTTGGAAATTTCCGCAGGTCCCGACCTGGAGGGATTTTTGGATTTTCGTGATAAAAGAAATTCGTTCAAAAGGGATCTTGTGATACCTCATATTGTTTGTTTCATTGATAGAAATGCTAAAATGTACATATAAATCAGTTTTAAGAAATTTTATTTTTTCTCAAAACTTGGAAATTTCAGCAGGTCCCGACCTGGAGGTATTTTTGGATTTTCGTAAAATAAGAAATTCGTTCAAAAGTGATCTTGTGATACCTCATATTGTTTGTTTCATTGATACAAATGCTAAAATGTACATATAAATCGGTTTTGATCAATTTTATTTTTTCTCAAAAATTTGGAAATTTCCGCAGGTCCCGACCTGGAGGGATTTTAGGATTTTCGTGATAAAAGAAATTCGTTCAAAAGTGGTCTCGTGATACCTCATATTGTTTGTTTCATTCATAGAAATGCTGAAATGTACATATAAATCAGTTTTAAGAAATTTTATTTTTTCTCAAAATTTGGAAATTTCCGCAGGTCCCGACCTGGAAGGATTTTTGGATTTTCGTGATAAAAGAAATTCGTTCAAAAGCGGTCTCGTGATACCTCATATTGTTTGTTTCATAGATACAAATGCTTAAATGTACATATAAATCAGTTTTAAGAAATTTTATTTTTTCTCAAAATTTAGAAATTTCCGCAGGTCCCGACCTGGAGGGATTTTTGGATTTTCGTGATAAAAGAAATTCGTTCAAAAGTGGTCTCGTGATACCTCATATTGTTTGTTTCATTGATACAAATGCTAAAATGTACATATAAATCAGTTTAAAGAAATTTTATTTTTTCTCAAAATTTGGAAATTTCAGCAGGGGCCGACCTGGAGGGATTTTTGGATTTTCGTGATAAAAGAAATTCGTTCAAAAATGATCTTGTGATACCTCATATTGTTTGTTTCATAGATACAAATACTAAAATGTACATATAAATCAGTTTTAAGAAATTTTACTTTTTCTTAAAATTTGGAAATTTCCGCAGGTCCCGACCTGGAGGGATTTTTGGATTTTCGTGATAAAAGAAATTCGTTCAAAAGGGATCTTGTGATACCTCATATTGTTTGTTTCATTGATAGAAATGCTAAAATGTACATATAAATCAGTTTTAAGAAATTTTATTTTTTCTCAAAACTTGGAAATTTCAGCAGGTCCCGACCTGGAGGTATTTTTGGATTTTCGTAAAATAAGAAATTCGTTCAAAAGTGATCTTGTGATACCTCATATTGTTTGTTTCATTGATACAAATGCTAAAATGTACATATAAATCGGTTTTGATCAATTTTATTTTTTCTCAAAATTTGGAAATTTCCGCAGGTCCCGACCTGGAAGGATTTTTGGATTTTCGTGATAAAAGAAATTCGTTCAAAAGCGGTCTCGTGATACCTCATATTGTTTGTTTCATAGATACAAATGCTTAAATGTACATATAAATCAGTTTTAAGAAATTTTATTTTTTCTCAAAATTTAGAAATTTCCGCAGGTCCCGACCTGGAGGTATTTTTGGATTTTCGTGATAAAAGAAATTCGTTAAAAAGTGGTCTTGTGATACCTCATATTGTTTGTTTCATTGATAGAAATGCTAAAATGTACATATAAATCAGTTTTATGAAATTTTATTTTTTCTCAAAATTTAGAAATTTCAGCAGATCCCGACCTGGAGGGATTTTCGTGAAAAAAAAATTCGTTCAAAAGTGATCTTGTGATACTCGTATTGTTCGTTTCATTGATACAAATGCTAAAATGTACATTTAAATCAGTTTTAGGAAATTTTATTTTTTCTCAAAATTTAGAAATTTCAGCAGGTCCCGACCTGGAGGGATTTTCGTGAAAAAGAAATTCGTTAAAAAGTGGTCTTGTGATACCTAATATTGTTTGCTTCATTGATACAAATGCTAAAATGTACATATAAATCAGTTTTAAGAAATTTTATTTTTTCTCAAAATTTGGAAATTTCATCAGGTCCAGACCTGGAGGGATTTTTGGATTTTCGTGACAAAAAATTTCGTTCAAAAGTGGTCTTGTTATACCTCATATGGTTTGTTTCGTTGATACAAATGCTAAAATGTACATATAAATCAGTTTTAAGAAATTTTATTTTTTCTCAAAATTTGGAAATTTCCGCAGGTCCCGACCTGGAGGTATTTTTGGATTTTCGTGAAATAAGAAATTCGTTCAAAAATGATCTTGTGATACCTCATATTGTTTGTTTCATAGATACAAATGCTAAAATGTACATATAAATCAGTTTTAAGAAATTTTATTTTTTCTCAAAATTTGAAAATTTCAGCAGGTCCCACCGATCAGGAGGGATTTTTGGATTTTCGTGATAAAAGAAATTCGTTCAAAAGTGATCTCGTGATACCTCATATTGTTTGTTTCATTGATAGAAATGCTAAAATGTACATATAAATCAGTTTTAAGAAATTTTATTTTTTCTCAAAATTTGGAAATTTCCGCAGGTCCCGACCTGGAGGGATTTTTGGATTTTCGTGATAAAAGAAATTCGTTCAAAAGTGATCTTGTGATACCTCATATTGTTTGTTTCATTGATAGAAATGCTAAAATGTACATATAAATCAGTTTTAAGAAATTTTATTTTTTCTCAAAATTTGGAAATTTCTGCAGGTCCCGACCTGGAGGGATTTTTGGATTTTCGTGATAAAGAAATTCGTTCAAAAGTGATCTTGCGATACCTCATATTGTTTGTTTCATTGATAGAAATGCTAAAATATACATATAAATCAGTTTTAAGAAATTTTATTTTTTCTCAAAATTTGGAAATTTCAGCAGGTCCCGACCTGGAGGGATTTTTTGGATTTTCGAGATAAAAGAAATTCGTTCAAAAGTGATCTTGTGATACCTCATATTGTTTGTTTCATAGATACAAATGCTAAAATGTACATATAAATCAGTTTTAAGAAATTTTATTTTTTCTCAAAATTTACAGATTTCAGCATGTCCCGACCTGGAGGGAATTTTCGATGTTCGTGATGAAAGAAATTCGTTCAAAAGTGATCTTGTGATACCTCATATTGTTTGTTTCATAGATACAAATGCTTAAATGTACATATAAATCAGTTTTAAGAAATTTTACTTTTTCTTAAAATTTGGAAATTTCCGCAGGTCCCGACCTGGAGGGATTTTTGGATTTTCGTGATAAAAGAAATTCATTCAAAAGTGGTCTTGTGATACCTCATATTGTTTGTTTCATTGATACAAATGCTAAAATGTACATATAAATCAGTTTTAAGAAATTTTACTTTTTCTTAAAATTTGGAAATTTCCGCAGGTCCCGACCTGGAGGGATTTTTGGATTTTCGTGATAAAAGAAATTCGTTCAAAAGTGATCTTATGATACCTCATATTATTTGTTTCATAGATACAAATGCTAAAATGTACATATAAATCAGTTTTGATCAATTTTATTTTTTCTCAAAATTTGGAACTTTCCGCAGGTCCCGACCTGGAGGGATTTTTGGATTTTCGTGATAAAAGAAATTCGTTCAAAAGTGGTCTCGTGATACCTCATATTGTTTGTTTCATAGATACAAATGCTTAAATGTACATATAAATCAGTTTTAAGAAATTTTACTTTTTCTCAAAATTTGGAAATTTCAGCAGGTCCCGACCTGGAGGGATTTTTGGATTTTCGTGATAAAAGAAATTCTTTCAAAAGTGATCTTGTGATACCTCATATTGTTTGTTTCATAGATACAAATGCTAAAATGTACATATAAATCAGTTTTAAGAAATTTTATTTTTTCTCAAAATTTACAAATTTCAGCATGTCCCGACCTGGAGGGAATTTTCGATGTTCGTGATGAAAGAAATTCGTTCAAAAGTGATCTTGTGATACCTCATATTGTTTGTTTCATAGATACAAATGCTTAAATGTACATATAAATCAGTTTTAAGAAATTTTACTTTTTCTTAAAATTTGGAAATTTCCGCAGGTCCCGACCTGGAGGGATTTTTGGATTTTCGTGATAAAAGAAATTCGTTCAAAAGTGATCTTGTGATACCTCATATTATTTGTTTCATAGATACAAATGCTAAAATGTACATATAAATCAGTTTTGATCAATTTTATTTTTTCTCAAAATTTGGAACTTTCCGCAGGTCCCGACCTGGAGGGATTTTTGGATTTTCGTGATAAAAGAAATTCGTTCAAAAGTGGTCTCGTGATACCTCATATTGTTTGTTTCATAGATACAAATGCTTAAATGTACATATAAATCAGTTTTAAGAAATTTTACTTTTTCTCAAAATTTGGAAATTTCAGCAGGTCCCGACCTGGAGGGATTTTTGGATTTTCGTGATAAAAGAAATTCGTTCAAAAGTGATCTTGTGCTACCTCATATTGTTTGTTTCATAGATACAAATGCTTAAATGTACATATAAATCAGTTTTAAGAAATTTTATTTTTTCTAAAATTTGAAAATTTCAGCAGGTCCCACAGATCTGGAGGGATTTTTGGATTTTCGTGATAAAAGAAATTCGTTCAAAAGTGATCTTGTGATACCTCATATTGTTTGTTTTATTGATAGAAATGCTAAAATGTACATATAAATCAGTTTTAAGAAATTTTATTTTTTCTCAAAATTTGGAAATTTCAGCAGGTCCCGACCTGGAGGGATTTTTTGGATTTTCGAGATAAAAGAAATTCGTTCAAAAGTGATCTTGTGATACCTTATATTGTTTGTTTCTTAGATACAAATGCTTAAATGTACATATAAATCAGTTTTAAGAAATTTTACTTTTTCTTAAAATTTGGAAATTTCCGCAGGTCCCGACCTGGAGGGATTTTTGGATTTTCGTGATAAAAGAAATTCATTCAAAAGTGGTCTTGTGATACCTCATATTGCTTGTTTCATTGATACAAATGCTAAAATGTACATATAAATCAGTTTTAAGAAATTTTATTTTTTTCTCAAAATTTGGAAATTTCAGCAGGTCCCGACCTGGAGGGATTTTTTGGATTTTCGAGATAAAAGAAATTCGTTCAAAAGTGATCTTGTGATACCTCATATTGTTTGTTTCATAGATACAAATGCTAAAATGTACATATAAATCAGTTTTAAGAAATTTTATTTTTTCTCAAAATTTGGAAATTTCAGCAGGTCCCGACCTGGAGGGATTTTTTGGATTTTCGAGATAAAAGAAATTCGTTCAAAAGTGATCTTGTGATACCTCATATTGTTTGTTTCATAGATACAAATGCTTAAATGTACATATAAATCAGTTTTAAGAAATTTTACTTTTTCTTAAAATTTGGAAATTTCCGCAGGTCCCGACCTGGAGGGATTTTCGTGATAAAAGAAATTCGTTCAAAAGTGATCTTGTGATACCTCATATTATTTGTTTCATAGATACAAATGCTAAAATGTACATATAAATCAGTTTTGATCAATTTTATTTTTTCTCAAAATTTGGAACTTTCCGCAGGTCCCGACCTGGAGGGATTTTTGGATTTTCGTGATAAAAGAAATTCGTTCAAAAGTTATCTTGTGATACCTCATATTGTTTGTTTCATAGATACAAATGCTAAAATGTACATATAAATCAGTTTTAAGAAATTTTATTTTTTCTCAAAATTTGGAAATTTCTGCAGGTCCCGACCTGGAGGGATTTTTGGATTTTCGTGATAAAGAAATTCGTTCAAAAGTGATCTTGCGATACCTCATATTGTTTGTTTCATTGATAGAAATGCTAAAATATACATATAAATCAGTTTTAAGAAATTTTATTTTTTCTCAAAATTTGGAAATTTCAGCAGGTCCCGACCTGGAGGGGTTTTTTGGATTTTCGAGATAAAAGAAATTCGTTCAAAAGTGATCTTGTGCTACCTCATATTGTTTGTTTCATAGATACAAATGCTTAAATGTACATATAAATCAGTTTTAAGAAATTTTACTTTGTCTCAAAATTTGGAAATTTCAGCAGGTCCCGACCTGGAGGGATTTTTTGGATTTTCGAGATAAAAGAAATTCGTTCAAAAGTGATCTTGTGATACCTTATATTGTTTGTTTCATAGATACAAATGCTAAAATGTACATATAAATCAGTTTTAAGAAATTTTACTTTTTCTTAAAATTTGGAAATTTTCGCAGGTCCCGACCTGGAGGGATTTTTGGATTTTCGTGATAAAAGAAATTCATTCAAAAGTGATCTTGTGATACCTCATATTGTTTGTTTCATAGATACAAATGCTAAAATGTACATATAAATCAGTTTTAAGAAATTTTATTTTTTCTCAAAATTTACAAATTTCAGCATGTCCCGACCTGGAGGGAATTTTCGATGTTCGTGATGAAAGAAATTCGTTCAAAAGTGATCTTGTGATACCTCATATTGTTTGTTTCATAGATACAAATGCTTAAATGTACATATAAATCAGTTTTAAGAAATTTTACTTTTTCTTAAAATTTGGAAATTTCCGCAGGTCCCGACCTGGAGGGATTTTTGGATTTTCGTGATAAAAGAAATTCGTTCAAAAGTGATCTTGTGATACCTCATATTATTTGTTTCATAGATACAAATGCTAAAATGTACATATAAATCAGTTTTGATCAATTTTATTTTTTCTCAAAATTTGGAACTTTCCGCAGGTCCCGACCTGGAGGGATTTTTGGATTTTCGTGATAAAAGAAATTCGTTCAAAAGTGGTCTCGTGATACCTCATATTGTTTGTTTCATAGATACAAATGCTTAAATGTACATATAAATCAGTTTTGATCAATTTTATTTTTTCTCAAAATTTGGAACTTTCCGCAGGTCATACCCTGGAGGGATTTTTGGATTTTCGTGATAAAAGAAATTCGTTCAAAAGTGGTCTCGTGATACCTCATATTGTTTGTTTCATAGATACAAATGCTTAAATGTACATATAAATCAGTTTTAAGAAATTTTACTTTTTCTCAAAATTTGGAAATATCAGCAGGTCCCGACCTGGAGGGATTTTTGGATTTTCGTGATAAAAGAAATTCGTTCAAAAGTGATCTTGTGATACCTCATATTGTTTGTTTCATAGATACAAATGCTAAAATGTACATATAAATCAGTTTTAAGAAATTTTATTTTTTCTCAAAATTTACAAATTTCAGCATGTCCCGACCTGGAGGGAATTTTCGATGTTCGTGATGAAAGAAATTCGTTCAAAAGTGATCTTGTGATACCTCATATTGTTTGTTTCATAGATACAAATGCTTAAATGTACATATAAATCAGTTTTAAGAAATTTTACTTTTTCTTAAAATTTGGAAATTTCCGCAGGTCCCGACCTGGAGGGATTTTCGTGATAAAAGAAATTCGTTCAAAAGTGATCTTGTGATACCTCATATTATTTGTTTCATAGATACAAATGCTAAAATGTACATATAAATCAGTTTTGATCAATTTTATTTTTTCTCAAAATTGGGAACTTTCCGCAGGTCCCGACCTGGAGGGATTTTTGGATTTTCGTGATAAAAGAAATTCGTTCAAAAGTTATCTTGTGATACCTCATATTGTTTGTTTTATTGATAGAAATGCTAAAATGTACATATAAATCAGTTTTAAGAAATTTTATTTTTTCTCAAAATTTGGAAATTTCAGCAGGTCCCGACCTGGAGGGATTTTTGGATTTTCGTGATAAAAGAAATTCATTCAAAAGTGGTCTTGTGATACCTCATATTGTTTGTTTCATTGATACAAATGCTAAAATGTACATATAAATCAGTTTTAAGAAATTTTATTTTTTCTCAAAATTTGGAAATTTCCGCAGGTCCCGACCTGGAGGGATTTTTTGGATTTTCGAGATAAAAGAAATTCGTTCAAAAGTGATCTTGTGATACCTCATATTGTTTGTTTCATAGATACAAATGCTAAAATGTACATATAAATCAGTTTTAAGAAATTTTATTTTTTCTCAAAATTTGGAAATTTCTGCAGGTCCCGACCTGGAGGGATTTTTGGATTTTCGTGATAAAGAAATTCGTTCAAAAGTGATCTTGCGATACCTCATATTGTTTGTTTCATTGATAGAAATGCTAAAATATACATATAAATCAGTTTTAAGAAATTTTATTTTTTCTCAAAATTTGGAAATTTCAGCAGGTCCCGACCTGGAGGGGTTTTTTGGATTTTCGAGATAAAAGAAATTCGTTCAAAAGTGATCTTGTGCTACCTCATATTGTTTGTTTCATAGATACAAATGCTTAAATGTACATATAAATCAGTTTTAAGAAATTTTACTTTGTCTCAAAATTTGGAAATTTCAGCAGGTCCCGACCTGGAGGGATTTTTTGGATTTTCGAGATAAAAGAAATTCGTTCAAAAGTGATCTTGTGATACCTTATATTGTTTGTTTCATAGATACAAATGCTTAAATGTACATATAAATCAGTTTTAAGAAATTTTACTTTTTCTTAAAATTTGGAAATTTTCGCAGGTCCCGACCTGGAGGGATTTTTGGATTTTCGTGATAAAAGAAATTCATTCAAAAGTGATCTTGTGATACCTCATATTGTTTGTTTCATAGATACAAATGCTAAAATGTACATATAAATCAGTTTTAAGAAATTTTATTTTTTCTCAAAATTTACAAATTTCAGCATGTCCCGACCTGGAGGGAATTTTCGATGTTCGTGATGAAAGAAATTCGTTCAAAAGTGATCTTGTGATACCTCATATTGTTTGTTTCATAGATACAAATGCTTAAATGTACATATAAATCAGTTTTAAGAAATTTTACTTTTTCTTAAAATTTGGAAATTTCCGCAGGTCCCGACCTGGAGGGATTTTTGGATTTTCGTGATAAAAGAAATTCGTTCAAAAGTGATCTTGTGATACCTCATATTATTTGTTTCATAGATACAAATGCTAAAATGTACATATAAATCAGTTTTGATCAATTTTATTTTTTCTCAAAATTTGGAACTTTCCGCAGGTCCCGACCTGGAGGGATTTTTGGATTTTCGTGATAAAAGAAATTCGTTCAAAAGTGGTCTCGTGATACCTCATATTGTTTGTTTCATAGATACAAATGCTTAAATGTACATATAAATCAGTTTTGATCAATTTTATTTTTTCTCAAAATTTGGAACTTTCCGCAGGTCATACCCTGGAGGGATTTTTGGATTTTCGTGATAAAAGAAATTCGTTCAAAAGTGGTCTCGTGATACCTCATATTGTTTGTTTCATAGATACAAATGCTTAAATGTACATATAAATCAGTTTTAAGAAATTTTACTTTTTCTCAAAATTTGGAAATATCAGCAGGTCCCGACCTGGAGGGATTTTTGGATTTTCGTGATAAAAGAAATTCGTTCAAAAGTGATCTTGTGATACCTCATATTGTTTGTTTCATAGATACAAATGCTAAAATGTACATATAAATCAGTTTTAAGAAATTTTATTTTTTCTCAAAATTTACAAATTTCAGCATGTCCCGACCTGGAGGGAATTTTCGATGTTCGTGATGAAAGAAATTCGTTCAAAAGTGATCTTGTGATACCTCATATTGTTTGTTTCATAGATACAAATGCTTAAATGTACATATAAATCAGTTTTAAGAAATTTTACTTTTTCTTAAAATTTGGAAATTTCCGCAGGTCCCGACCTGGAGGGATTTTTGGATTTTCGTGATAAAAGAAATTCGTTCAAAAGTGATCTTGTGATACCTCATATTATTTGTTTCATAGATACAAATGCTAAAATGTACATATAAATCAGTTTTGATCAATTTTATTTTTTCTCAAAATTTGGAACTTTCCGCAGGTCCCGACCTGGAGGGATTTTTGGATTTTCGTGATAAAAGAAATTCGTTCAAAAGTGGTCTCGTGATACCTCATATTGTTTGTTTCATAGATACAAATGCTTAAATGTACATATAAATCAGTTTTAAGAAATTTTACTTTTTCTCAAAATTTGGAAATTTCAGCAGGTCCCGACCTGGAGGGATTTTTGGATTTTCGTGATAAAAGAAATTCGTTCAAAAGTGATCTTGTGCTACCTCATATTGTTTGTTTCATAGATACAAATGCTTAAATGTACATATAAATCAGTTTTAAGAAATTTTATTTTTTCTAAAATTTGAAAATTTCAGCAGGTCCCACAGATCTGGAGGGATTTTTGGATTTTCGTGATAAAAGAAATTCGTTCAAAAGTGATCTTGTGATACCTCATATTGTTTGTTTTATTGATAGAAATGCTAAAATGTACATATAAATCAGTTTTAAGAAATTTTATTTTTTCTCAAAATTTGAAAATTTCAGCAGGTCCCACCGATCAGGAGGGATTTTTGGATTTTCGTGATAAAAGAAATTCGTTCAAAAGTGATCTCGTGATACCTCATATTGTTTGTTTCATTGATAGAAATGCTAAAATGTACATATAAATCAGTTTTAAGAAATTTTATTTTTTCTCAAAATTTGGAAATTTCCGCAGGTCCCGACCTGGAGGGATTTTTGGATTTTCGTGATAAAAGAAATTCGTTCAAAAGTGATCTTGTGATACCTCATATTGTTTGTTTCATTGATACAAATGCTAAAATGTACATATAAATCAGTTTTGATCAATTTTATTTTTTCTCAAAATTTGGAACTTTCCGCAGGTCCCGACCTGGAGGGAATTTTCGATGTTCGTGATGAAAGAAATTCGTTCAAAAGTGATCTCGTGATACCTCATATTGTTTGTTTCATTGATAGAAATGCTAAAATGTACATATAAATCAGTTTTAAGAAATTTTATTTTTTCTCAAAATTTGAAAATTTCAGCAGGTCCCATCGATCTGGAGGGATTTTTGGATTTTCGTGATAAAAGAAATTCGTTCAAAAGTGATCTCGTGATACCTCATATTGTTTGTTTTATTGATAGAAATTCTAAAATGTACATATAAATCAGTTTTAAGAAATTTTATTTTTTCTCAAAATTTGGAAATTTCAGCAGGTCCCGACCTGGAGGGATTTTTTGGATTTTCGAGATAAAAGAAATTCGTTCAAAAGTGATCTTGTGATACCTCATATTGTTTGTTTCATAGATACAAATGCTTAAATGTACATATAAATCAGTTTTAAGAAATTTTACTTTTTCTTAAAATTTGGAAATTTCCGCAGGTCCCGACCTGGAGGGATTTTTGGATTTTCGTGATAAAAGAAATTCGTTCAAAAGTGATCTTGTGATACCTCATATTATTTGTTTCATAGATACAAATGCTAAAATGTACATATAAATCAGTTTTGATCAATTTTATTTTTTCTCAAAATTTGGAACTTTCCGCAGGGGCCGACCTGGAGGGATTTTTGGATTTTCGTGATAAAAGAAATTCGTTCAAAAGTGGTCTCGTGATACCTCATATTGTTTGTTTCATAGATACAAATGCTTAAATGTACATATAAATCAGTTTTAAGAAATTTTACTTTTTCTCAAAATTTGGAAATTTCAGCAGGTCCCGACCTGGAGGGATTTTTGGATTTTCGTGATAAAAGAAATTCGTTCAAAAGTGATCTTGTGCTATCTCATATTGTTTGTTTCATAGATACAAATGCTAAAATGTACATATAAATCAGTTTTGATCAATTTTATTTTTTCTCAAAATTTGGAACTTTCCGCAGGTCCCGACCTGGAGGGATTTTTGGATTTTCCTGATAAAAGAAATTCGTTCAAAAGTGGTCTCGTGATACCTCATATTGTTTGTTTCATAGATACAAATGCTTAAATTTACATATAAATCAGTTTTAAGAAATTTTACTTTTTCTCAAAATTTGGAAATTTCAGCAGGTCCCGACCTGGAGGGATTTTTGGATTTTCGTGATAAAAGAAATTCGTTCAAAAGTGATCTTGTGCTACCTCATATTGTTTGTTTCATAGATACAAATGCTTAAATTTACATATAAATCAGTTTTAAGAAATTTTATTTTTTCTAAAATTTGAAAATTTCAGCAGGTCCCACAGATCTGGAGGGATTTTTGGATTTTCGTGATAAAAGAAATTCGTTCAAAAGTGATCTTGTGATACCTCATATTGTTTGTTTTATTGATAGAAATGCTGAAATGTACATATAAATCAGTTTTAAGAAATTTTATTTTTTCTCAAAATTTGGAAATTTCAGCAGGTCCCGACCTGGAGGGATTTTTTGGATTTTCGAGATAAAAGAAATTCGTTCAAAAGTGATCTTGTGATACCTTATATTGTTTGTTTCTTAGATACAAATGCTTAAATGTACATATAAATCAGTTTTAAGAAATTTTACTTTTTCTTAAAATTTGGAAATTTCCGCAGGTCTCGACCTGGAGGGATTTTTGGATTTTCGTGATAAAAGAAATTCGTTCAAAAGTGGTCTCGTGATACCTCATATTGTTTGTTTCATAGATACAAATGCTTAAATGTACATATAAATCAGTTTTAAGAAATTTTACTTTTTCTCAAAATTTGGAAATTTCAGCAGGTCCCGACCTGGAGGGATTTTTGGATTTTCGTGATAAAAGAAATTCGTTCAAAAGTGATCTTGTGATACCTCATATTGTTTGTTTCATAGATACAAATGCTAAAATGTACATATAAATCAGTTTTAAGAAATTTTATTTTTTCTCAAAATTTACAAATTTCAGCATGTCCCGACCTGGAGGGAATTTTCGATGTTCGTGATGAAAGAAATTCGTTCAAAAGTGATCTTGTGATACCTCATATTGTTTGTTTCATAGATACAAATGCTTAAATGTACTTATAAATCAGTTTTAAGAAATTTTACTTTTTCTTAAAATTTGGAAATTTCCGCAGGTCCCGACCTGGAGGGATTTTTGGATTTTCGTGATAAAAGAAATTCGTTCAAAAGTGATCTTGTGATACCTCATATTATTTGTTTCATAGATACAAATGCTAAAATGTACATATAAATCAGTTTTGATCAATTTTATTTTTTCTCAAAATTTGGAACTTTCCGCAGGTCCCGACCTGGAGGGATTTTTGGATTTTCGTGATAAAAGAAATTCGTTCAAAAGTGGTCTCGTGATACCTCATATTGTTTGTTTCATAGATACAAATGCTTAAATGTACATATAAATCAGTTTTGATCAATTTTATTTTTTCTCAAAATTTGGAACTTTCCGCAGGTCATGACCTGGAGGGATTTTTGGATTTTCGTGATAAAAGAAATTCGTTCAAAAGTGGTCTCGTGATACCTCATATTGTTTGTTTCATAGATACAAATGCTTAAATGTACATATAAATCAGTTTTAAGAAATTTTACTTTTTCTCAAAATTTGGAAATTTCAGCAGGTCCCGACCTGGAGGGATTTTTGGATTTTCGTGATAAAAGAAATTCGTTCAAAAGTGATCTTGTGATACCTCATATTGTTTGTTTCATAGATACAAATGCTAAAATGTACATATAAATCAGTTTTAAGAAATTTTATTTTTTCTCAAAATTTGAAAATTTCAGCAGGTCCCATCGATCTGGAGGGATTTTTGGATTTTCGTGATAAAAGAAATTCGTTCAAAAGTGATCTCGTGATACCTCATATTGTTTGTTTTATTGATAGAAATGCTAAAATGTACATATAAATCAGTTTTAAGAAATTTTATTTTTTCTCAAAATTTGGAAATTTCAGCAGGTCCCGACCTGGAGGGATTTTTTGGATTTTCGAGATAAAAGAAATTCGTTCAAAAGTGATCTTGTGATACCTCATATTGTTTGTTTCATAGATACAAATGCTTAAATGTACATATAAATCAGTTTTAAGAAATTTTACTTTTTCTTAAAATTTGGAAATTTCCGCAGGTCCCGACCTGGAGGGATTTTTGGATTTTCGTGATAAAAGAAATTCGTTCAAAAGTGATCTTGTGATACCTCATATTATTTGTTTCATAGATACAAATGCTAAAATGTACATATAAATCAGTTTTGATCAATTTTATTTTTTCTCAAAATTTGGAACTTTCCGCAGGGGCCGACCTGGAGGGATTTTTGGATTTTCGTGATAAAAGAAATTCGTTCAAAAGTGGTCTCGTGATACCTCATATTGTTTGTTTCATAGATACAAATGCTTAAATGTACATATAAATCAGTTTTAAGAAATTTTACTTTTTCTCAAAATTTGGAAATTTCAGCAGGTCCCGACCTGGAGGGATTTTTGGATTTTCGTGATAAAAGAAATTCGTTCAAAAGTGATCTTGTGCTACCTCATATTGTTTGTTTCATAGATACAAATGCTAAAATGTACATATAAATCAGTTTTGATCAATTTTATTTTTTCTCAAAATTTGGAACTTTCCGCAGGTCCCGACCTGGAGGGATTTTTGGATTTTCCTGATAAAAGAAATTCGTTCAAAAGTGGTCTCGTGATACCTCATATTGTTTGTTTCATAGATACAAATGCTTAAATGTACATATAAATCAGTTTTAAGAAATTTTACTTTTTCTCAAAATTTGGAAATTTCAGCAGGTCCCGACCTGGAGGGATTTTTGGATTTTCGTGATAAAAGAAATTCGTTCAAAAGTGATCTTGTGCTACCTCATATTGTTTGTTTCATAGATACAAATGCTTAAATGTACATATAAATCAGTTTTAAGAAATTTTATTTTTTCTAAAATTTGAAAATTTCAGCAGGTCCCACAGATCTGGAGGGATTTTTGGATTTTCGTGATAAAAGAAATTCGTTCAAAAGTGATCTTGTGATACCTCATATTGTTTGTTTTATTGATAGAAATGCTAAAATGTACATATAAATCAGTTTTAAGAAATTTTATTTTTTCTCAAAATTTGGAAATTTCAGCAGGTCCCGACCTGGAGGGATTTTTGGATTTTCGTGATAAAGAAATTCGTTCAAAAGTGATCTTGCGATACCTCATATTGTTTGTTTCATTGATAGAAATGCTAAAATATACATATAAATCAGTTTTAAGAAATTTTATTTTTTCTCAAAATTTGGAAATTTCAGCAGGTCCCGACCTGGAGGGATTTTTTGGATTTTCGAGATAAAAGAAATTCGTTCAAAAGTGATCTTGTGCTACCTCATATTGTTTGTTTCATAGATACAAATGCTTAAATGTACATATTAATCAGTTTTAAGAAATTTTACTTTTTCTCAAAATTTGGAAATTTCAGCAGGTCCCGACCTGGAGGGATTTTTTGGATTTTCGAGATAAAAGAAATTCGTTCAAAAGTGATCTTGTGATACCTTATATTGTTTGTTTCATAGATACAAATGCTTAAATGTACATATAAATCAGTTTTAAGAAATTTTACTTTTTCTTAAAATTTGGAAATTTTCGCAGGTCCCGACCTGGAGGGATTTTTGGATTTTCGTGATAAAAGAAATTCATTCAAAAGTGGTCTTGTGATACCTCATATTGTTTGTTTCATTGATACAAATGCTAAAATGTACATATAAATCAGTTTGAAGAAATTTTATTTTTTCTTAAAATTTGGAAATTTCCGCAGGTCCCGACCTGGAGGTATTTTTGGATTTTCGTGAAATAAGAAATTCGTTCAAAAGGGATCTTGTGATACCTCATATTGTTTGTTTCATTGATACAAATGCTAAAATGTACATATAAATCAGTTTTGATCAATTTTATTTTTTCTCAAAATTTGGAACTTTCCGCAGGTCCCGACCTGGAGGGAATTTTCGATGTTCGTGATGAAAGAAATTCGTTCAAAAGTGATCTTGCGATACCTCATATTGTTTGTTTCATTGATAGAAATGCTAAAATGTACATATAAATCAGTTTTAAGAAATTTTATTTTTTCTCAAAATTTGAAAATTTCAGCAGGTCCCATCGATCTGGAGGGATTTTTGGATTTTCGTGATAAAAGAAATTCGTTCAAAAGTGATCTCGTGATACCTCATATTGTTTGTTTTATTGATAGAAATGCTAAAATGTACATATAAATCAGTTTTAAGAAATTTTATTTTTTCTCAAAATTTGGAAATTTCAGCAGGTCCCGACCTGGAGGGATTTTTTGGATTTTCGAGATAAAAGAAATTCGTTCAAAAGTGATCTTGTGATACCTCATATTGTTTGTTTCATAGATACAAATGCTAAAATGTACATATAAATCAGTTTTAAGAAATTTTATTTTTTCTCAAAATTTACAGATTTCAGCATGTCCCGACCTGGAGGGAATTTTCGATGTTCGTGATGAAAGAAATTCGTTCAAAAGTGATCTTGTGATACCTCATATTGTTTGTTTCATAGATACAAATGCTTAAATGTACATATAAATCAGTTTTAAGAAATTTTACTTTTTCTTAAAATTTGGAAATTTCCGCAGGTCCCGACCTGGAGGGATTTTTGGATTTTCGTGATAAAAGAAATTCATTCAAAAGTGGTCTTGTGATACCTCATATTGTTTGTTTCATTGATACAAATGCTAAAATGTACATATAAATCAGTTTTAAGAAATTTTACTTTTTCTTAAAATTTGGAAATTTCCGCAGGTCCCGACCTGGAGGGATTTTTGGATTTTCGTGATAAAAGAAATTCGTTCAAAAGTGATCTTATGATACCTCATATTATTTGTTTCATAGATACAAATGCTAAAATGTACATATAAATCAGTTTTGATCAATTTTATTTTTTCTCAAAATTTGGAACTTTCCGCAGGTCCCGACCTGGAGGGATTTTTGGATTTTCGTGATAAAAGAAATTCGTTCAAAAGTGGTCTCGTGATACCTCATATTGTTTGTTTCATAGATACAAATGCTTAAATGTACATATAAATCAGTTTTAAGAAATTTTACTTTTTCTCAAAATTTGGAAATTTCAGCAGGTCCCGACCTGGAGGGATTTTTGGATTTTCGTGATAAAAGAAATTCTTTCAAAAGTGATCTTGTGATACCTCATATTGTTTGTTTCATAGATACAAATGCTAAAATGTACATATAAATCAGTTTTAAGAAATTTTATTTTTTCTCAAAATTTACAAATTTCAGCATGTCCCGACCTGGAGGGAATTTTCGATGTTCGTGATGAAAGAAATTCGTTCAAAAGTGATCTTGTGATACCTCATATTGTTTGTTTCATAGATACAAATGCTTAAATGTACATATAAATCAGTTTTAAGAAATTTTACTTTTTCTTAAAATTTGGAAATTTCCGCAGGTCCCGACCTGGAGGGATTTTTGGATTTTCGTGATAAAAGAAATTCGTTCAAAAGTGATCTTGTGATACCTCATATTATTTGTTTCATAGATACAAATGCTAAAATGTACATATAAATCAGTTTTGATCAATTTTATTTTTTCTCAAAATTTGGAACTTTCCGCAGGTCCCGACCTGGAGGGATTTTTGGATTTTCGTGATAAAAGAAATTCGTTCAAAAGTGGTCTCGTGATACCTCATATTGTTTGTTTCATAGATACAAATGCTTAAATGTACATATAAATCAGTTTTAAGAAATTTTACTTTTTCTCAAAATTTGGAAATTTCAGCAGGTCCCGACCTGGAGGGATTTTTGGATTTTCGTGATAAAAGAAATTCGTTCAAAAGTGATCTTGTGCTACCTCATATTGTTTGTTTCATAGATACAAATGCTTAAATGTACATATAAATCAGTTTTAAGAAATTTTATTTTTTCTAAAATTTGAAAATTTCAGCAGGTCCCACAGATCTGGAGGGATTTTTGGATTTTCGTGATAAAAGAAATTCGTTCAAAAGTGATCTTGTGATACCTCATATTGTTTGTTTTATTGATAGAAATGCTAAAATGTACATATAAATCAGTTTTAAGAAATTTTATTTTTTCTCAAAATTTGGAAATTTCAGCAGGTCCCGACCTGGAGGGATTTTTTGGATTTTCGAGATAAAAGAAATTCGTTCAAAAGTGATCTTGTGATACCTTATATTGTTTGTTTCTTAGATACAAATGCTTAAATGTACATATAAATCAGTTTTAAGAAATTTTACTTTTTCTTAAAATTTGGAAATTTCCGCAGGTCCCGACCTGGAGGGATTTTTGGATTTTCGTGATAAAAGAAATTCATTCAAAAGTGGTCTTGTGATACCTCATATTGCTTGTTTCATTGATACAAATGCTAAAATGTACATATAAATCAGTTTTAAGAAATTTTATTTTTTTCTCAAAATTTGGAAATTTCAGCAGGTCCCGACCTGGAGGGATTTTTTGGATTTTCGAGATAAAAGAAATTCGTTCAAAAGTGATCTTGTGATACCTCATATTGTTTGTTTCATAGATACAAATGCTAAAATGTACATATAAATCAGTTTTAAGAAATTTTATTTTTTCTCAAAATTTGGAAATTTCAGCAGGTCCCGACCTGGAGGGATTTTTTGGATTTTCGAGATAAAAGAAATTCGTTCAAAAGTGATCTTGTGATACCTCATATTGTTTGTTTCATAGATACAAATGCTTAAATGTACATATAAATCAGTTTTAAGAAATTTTACTTTTTCTTAAAATTTGGAAATTTCCGCAGGTCCCGACCTGGAGGGATTTTCGTGATAAAAGAAATTCGTTCAAAAGTGATCTTGTGATACCTCATATTATTTGTTTCATAGATACAAATGCTAAAATGTACATATAAATCAGTTTTGATCAATTTTATTTTTTCTCAAAATTTGGAACTTTCCGCAGGTCCCGACCTGGAGGGATTTTTGGATTTTCGTGATAAAAGAAATTCGTTCAAAAGTTATCTTGTGATACCTCATATTGTTTGTTTCATAGATACAAATGCTAAAATGTACATATAAATCAGTTTTAAGAAATTTTATTTTTTCTCAAAATTTGGAAATTTCTGCAGGTCCCGACCTGGAGGGATTTTTGGATTTTCGTGATAAAGAAATTCGTTCAAAAGTGATCTTGCGATACCTCATATTGTTTGTTTCATTGATAGAAATGCTAAAATATACATATAAATCAGTTTTAAGAAATTTTATTTTTTCTCAAAATTTGGAAATTTCAGCAGGTCCCGACCTGGAGGGGTTTTTTGGATTTTCGAGATAAAAGAAATTCGTTCAAAAGTGATCTTGTGCTACCTCATATTGTTTGTTTCATAGATACAAATGCTTAAATGTACATATAAATCAGTTTTAAGAAATTTTACTTTGTCTCAAAATTTGGAAATTTCAGCAGGTCCCGACCTGGAGGGATTTTTTGGATTTTCGAGATAAAAGAAATTCGTTCAAAAGTGATCTTGTGATACCTTATATTGTTTGTTTCATAGATACAAATGCTAAAATGTACATATAAATCAGTTTTAAGAAATTTTACTTTTTCTTAAAATTTGGAAATTTTCGCAGGTCCCGACCTGGAGGGATTTTTGGATTTTCGTGATAAAAGAAATTCATTCAAAAGTGATCTTGTGATACCTCATATTGTTTGTTTCATAGATACAAATGCTAAAATGTACATATAAATCAGTTTTAAGAAATTTTATTTTTTCTCAAAATTTACAAATTTCAGCATGTCCCGACCTGGAGGGAATTTTCGATGTTCGTGATGAAAGAAATTCGTTCAAAAGTGATCTTGTGATACCTCATATTGTTTGTTTCATAGATACAAATGCTTAAATGTACATATAAATCAGTTTTAAGAAATTTTACTTTTTCTTAAAATTTGGAAATTTCCGCAGGTCCCGACCTGGAGGGATTTTTGGATTTTCGTGATAAAAGAAATTCGTTCAAAAGTGATCTTGTGATACCTCATATTATTTGTTTCATAGATACAAATGCTAAAATGTACATATAAATCAGTTTTGATCAATTTTATTTTTTCTCAAAATTTGGAACTTTCCGCAGGTCCCGACCTGGAGGGATTTTTGGATTTTCGTGATAAAAGAAATTCGTTCAAAAGTGGTCTCGTGATACCTCATATTGTTTGTTTCATAGATACAAATGCTTAAATGTACATATAAATCAGTTTTGATCAATTTTATTTTTTCTCAAAATTTGGAACTTTCCGCAGGTCATACCCTGGAGGGATTTTTGGATTTTCGTGATAAAAGAAATTCGTTCAAAAGTGGTCTCGTGATACCTCATATTGTTTGTTTCATAGATACAAATGCTTAAATGTACATATAAATCAGTTTTAAGAAATTTTACTTTTTCTCAAAATTTGGAAATATCAGCAGGTCCCGACCTGGAGGGATTTTTGGATTTTCGTGATAAAAGAAATTCGTTCAAAAGTGATCTTGTGATACCTCATATTGTTTGTTTCATAGATACAAATGCTAAAATGTACATATAAATCAGTTTTAAGAAATTTTATTTTTTCTCAAAATTTACAAATTTCAGCATGTCCCGACCTGGAGGGAATTTTCGATGTTCGTGATGAAAGAAATTCGTTCAAAAGTGATCTTGTGATACCTCATATTGTTTGTTTCATAGATACAAATGCTTAAATGTACATATAAATCAGTTTTAAGAAATTTTACTTTTTCTTAAAATTTGGAAATTTCCGCAGGTCCCGACCTGGAGGGATTTTCGTGATAAAAGAAATTCGTTCAAAAGTGATCTTGTGATACCTCATATTATTTGTTTCATAGATACAAATGCTAAAATGTACATATAAATCAGTTTTGATCAATTTTATTTTTTCTCAAAATTGGGAACTTTCCGCAGGTCCCGACCTGGAGGGATTTTTGGATTTTCGTGATAAAAGAAATTCGTTCAAAAGTTATCTTGTGATACCTCATATTGTTTGTTTTATTGATAGAAATGCTAAAATGTACATATAAATCAGTTTTAAGAAATTTTATTTTTTCTCAAAATTTGGAAATTTCAGCAGGTCCCGACCTGGAGGGATTTTTGGATTTTCGTGATAAAAGAAATTCATTCAAAAGTGGTCTTGTGATACCTCATATTGTTTGTTTCATTGATACAAATGCTAAAATGTACATATAAATCAGTTTTAAGAAATTTTATTTTTTCTCAAAATTTGGAAATTTCCGCAGGTCCCGACCTGGAGGGATTTTTTGGATTTTCGAGATAAAAGAAATTCGTTCAAAAGTGATCTTGTGATACCTCATATTGTTTGTTTCATAGATACAAATGCTAAAATGTACATATAAATCAGTTTTAAGAAATTTTATTTTTTCTCAAAATTTGGAAATTTCTGCAGGTCCCGACCTGGAGGGATTTTTGGATTTTCGTGATAAAGAAATTCGTTCAAAAGTGATCTTGCGATACCTCATATTGTTTGTTTCATTGATAGAAATGCTAAAATATACATATAAATCAGTTTTAAGAAATTTTATTTTTTCTCAAAATTTGGAAATTTCAGCAGGTCCCGACCTGGAGGGGTTTTTTGGATTTTCGAGATAAAAGAAATTCGTTCAAAAGTGATCTTGTGCTACCTCATATTGTTTGTTTCATAGATACAAATGCTTAAATGTACATATAAATCAGTTTTAAGAAATTTTACTTTGTCTCAAAATTTGGAAATTTCAGCAGGTCCCGACCTGGAGGGATTTTTTGGATTTTCGAGATAAAAGAAATTCGTTCAAAAGTGATCTTGTGATACCTTATATTGTTTGTTTCATAGATACAAATGCTTAAATGTACATATAAATCAGTTTTAAGAAATTTTACTTTTTCTTAAAATTTGGAAATTTTCGCAGGTCCCGACCTGGAGGGATTTTTGGATTTTCGTGATAAAAGAAATTCATTCAAAAGTGATCTTGTGATACCTCATATTGTTTGTTTCATAGATACAAATGCTAAAATGTACATATAAATCAGTTTTAAGAAATTTTATTTTTTCTCAAAATTTACAAATTTCAGCATGTCCCGACCTGGAGGGAATTTTCGATGTTCGTGATGAAAGAAATTCGTTCAAAAGTGATCTTGTGATACCTCATATTGTTTGTTTCATAGATACAAATGCTTAAATGTACATATAAATCAGTTTTAAGAAATTTTACTTTTTCTTAAAATTTGGAAATTTCCGCAGGTCCCGACCTGGAGGGATTTTTGGATTTTCGTGATAAAAGAAATTCGTTCAAAAGTGATCTTGTGATACCTCATATTATTTGTTTCATAGATACAAATGCTAAAATGTACATATAAATCAGTTTTGATCAATTTTATTTTTTCTCAAAATTTGGAACTTTCCGCAGGTCCCGACCTGGAGGGATTTTTGGATTTTCGTGATAAAAGAAATTCGTTCAAAAGTGGTCTCGTGATACCTCATATTGTTTGTTTCATAGATACAAATGCTTAAATGTACATATAAATCAGTTTTGATCAATTTTATTTTTTCTCAAAATTTGGAACTTTCCGCAGGTCATACCCTGGAGGGATTTTTGGATTTTCGTGATAAAAGAAATTCGTTCAAAAGTGGTCTCGTGATACCTCATATTGTTTGTTTCATAGATACAAATGCTTAAATGTACATATAAATCAGTTTTAAGAAATTTTACTTTTTCTCAAAATTTGGAAATATCAGCAGGTCCCGACCTGGAGGGATTTTTGGATTTTCGTGATAAAAGAAATTCGTTCAAAAGTGATCTTGTGATACCTCATATTGTTTGTTTCATAGATACAAATGCTAAAATGTACATATAAATCAGTTTTAAGAAATTTTATTTTTTCTCAAAATTTACAAATTTCAGCATGTCCCGACCTGGAGGGAATTTTCGATGTTCGTGATGAAAGAAATTCGTTCAAAAGTGATCTTGTGATACCTCATATTGTTTGTTTCATAGATACAAATGCTTAAATGTACATATAAATCAGTTTTAAGAAATTTTACTTTTTCTTAAAATTTGGAAATTTCCGCAGGTCCCGACCTGGAGGGATTTTTGGATTTTCGTGATAAAAGAAATTCGTTCAAAAGTGATCTTGTGATACCTCATATTATTTGTTTCATAGATACAAATGCTAAAATGTACATATAAATCAGTTTTGATCAATTTTATTTTTTCTCAAAATTTGGAACTTTCCGCAGGTCCCGACCTGGAGGGATTTTTGGATTTTCGTGATAAAAGAAATTCGTTCAAAAGTGGTCTCGTGATACCTCATATTGTTTGTTTCATAGATACAAATGCTTAAATGTACATATAAATCAGTTTTAAGAAATTTTACTTTTTCTCAAAATTTGGAAATTTCAGCAGGTCCCGACCTGGAGGGATTTTTGGATTTTCGTGATAAAAGAAATTCGTTCAAAAGTGATCTTGTGCTACCTCATATTGTTTGTTTCATAGATACAAATGCTTAAATGTACATATAAATCAGTTTTAAGAAATTTTATTTTTTCTAAAATTTGAAAATTTCAGCAGGTCCCACAGATCTGGAGGGATTTTTGGATTTTCGTGATAAAAGAAATTCGTTCAAAAGTGATCTTGTGATACCTCATATTGTTTGTTTTATTGATAGAAATGCTAAAATGTACATATAAATCAGTTTTAAGAAATTTTATTTTTTCTCAAAATTTGAAAATTTCAGCAGGTCCCACCGATCAGGAGGGATTTTTGGATTTTCGTGATAAAAGAAATTCGTTCAAAAGTGATCTCGTGATACCTCATATTGTTTGTTTCATTGATAGAAATGCTAAAATGTACATATAAATCAGTTTTAAGAAATTTTATTTTTTCTCAAAATTTGGAAATTTCCGCAGGTCCCGACCTGGAGGGATTTTTGGATTTTCGTGATAAAAGAAATTCGTTCAAAAGTGATCTTGTGATACCTCATATTGTTTGTTTCATTGATACAAATGCTAAAATGTACATATAAATCAGTTTTGATCAATTTTATTTTTTCTCAAAATTTGGAACTTTCCGCAGGTCCCGACCTGGAGGGAATTTTCGATGTTCGTGATGAAAGAAATTCGTTCAAAAGTGATCTCGTGATACCTCATATTGTTTGTTTCATTGATAGAAATGCTAAAATGTACATATAAATCAGTTTTAAGAAATTTTATTTTTTCTCAAAATTTGAAAATTTCAGCAGGTCCCATCGATCTGGAGGGATTTTTGGATTTTCGTGATAAAAGAAATTCGTTCAAAAGTGATCTCGTGATACCTCATATTGTTTGTTTTATTGATAGAAATGCTAAAATGTACATATAAATCAGTTTTAAGAAATTTTATTTTTTCTCAAAATTTGGAAATTTCAGCAGGTCCCGACCTGGAGGGATTTTTTGGATTTTCGAGATAAAAGAAATTCGTTCAAAAGTGATCTTGTGATACCTCATATTGTTTGTTTCATAGATACAAATGCTTAAATGTACATATAAATCAGTTTTAAGAAATTTTACTTTTTCTTAAAATTTGGAAATTTCCGCAGGTCCCGACCTGGAGGGATTTTTGGATTTTCGTGATAAAAGAAATTCGTTCAAAAGTGATCTTGTGATACCTCATATTATTTGTTTCATAGATACAAATGCTAAAATGTACATATAAATCAGTTTTGATCAATTTTATTTTTTCTCAAAATTTGGAACTTTCCGCAGGGGCCGACCTGGAGGGATTTTTGGATTTTCGTGATAAAAGAAATTCGTTCAAAAGTGGTCTCGTGATACCTCATATTGTTTGTTTCATAGATACAAATGCTTAAATGTACATATAAATCAGTTTTAAGAAATTTTACTTTTTCTCAAAATTTGGAAATTTCAGCAGGTCCCGACCTGGAGGGATTTTTGGATTTTCGTGATAAAAGAAATTCGTTCAAAAGTGATCTTGTGCTACCTCATATTGTTTGTTTCATAGATACAAATGCTAAAATGTACATATAAATCAGTTTTGATCAATTTTATTTTTTCTCAAAATTTGGAACTTTCCGCAGGTCCCGACCTGGAGGGATTTTTGGATTTTCCTGATAAAAGAAATTCGTTCAAAAGTGGTCTCGTGATACCTCATATTGTTTGTTTCATAGATACAAATGCTTAAATGTACATATAAATCAGTTTTAAGAAATTTTACTTTTTCTCAAAATTTGGAAATTTCAGCAGGTCCCGACCTGGAGGGATTTTTGGATTTTCGTGATAAAAGAAATTCGTTCAAAAGTGATCTTGTGCTACCTCATATTGTTTGTTTCATAGATACAAATGCTTAAATTTACATATAAATCAGTTTTAAGAAATTTTATTTTTTCTAAAATTTGAAAATTTCAGCAGGTCCCACAGATCTGGAGGGATTTTTGGATTTTCGTGATAAAAGAAATTCGTTCAAAAGTGATCTTGTGATACCTCATATTGTTTGTTTTATTGATAGAAATGCTGAAATGTACATATAAATCAGTTTTAAGAAATTTTATTTTTTCTCAAAATTTGGAAATTTCAGCAGGTCCCGACCTGGAGGGATTTTTTGGATTTTCGAGATAAAAGAAATTCGTTCAAAAGTGATCTTGTGATACCTTATATTGTTTGTTTCTTAGATACAAATGCTTAAATGTACATATAAATCAGTTTTAAGAAATTTTACTTTTTCTTAAAATTTGGAAATTTCCGCAGGTCTCGACCTGGAGGGATTTTTGGATTTTCGTGATAAAAGAAATTCGTTCAAAAGTGGTCTCGTGATACCTCATATTGTTTGTTTCATAGATACAAATGCTTAAATGTACATATAAATCAGTTTTAAGAAATTTTACTTTTTCTCAAAATTTGGAAATTTCAGCAGGTCCCGACCTGGAGGGATTTTTGGATTTTCGTGATAAAAGAAATTCGTTCAAAAGTGATCTTGTGATACCTCATATTGTTTGTTTCATAGATACAAATGCTAAAATGTACATATAAATCAGTTTTAAGAAATTTTATTTTTTCTCAAAATTTACAAATTTCAGCATGTCCCGACCTGGAGGGAATTTTCGATGTTCGTGATGAAAGAAATTCGTTCAAAAGTGATCTTGTGATACCTCATATTGTTTGTTTCATAGATACAAATGCTTAAATGTACTTATAAATCAGTTTTAAGAAATTTTACTTTTTCTTAAAATTTGGAAATTTCCGCAGGTCCCGACCTGGAGGGATTTTTGGATTTTCGTGATAAAAGAAATTCGTTCAAAAGTGATCTTGTGATACCTCATATTATTTGTTTCATAGATACAAATGCTAAAATGTACATATAAATCAGTTTTGATCAATTTTATTTTTTCTCAAAATTTGGAACTTTCCGCAGGTCCCGACCTGGAGGGATTTTTGGATTTTCGTGATAAAAGAAATTCGTTCAAAAGTGGTCTCGTGATACCTCATATTGTTTGTTTCATAGATACAAATGCTTAAATGTACATATAAATCAGTTTTGATCAATTTTATTTTTTCTCAAAATTTGGAACTTTCCGCAGGTCATGACCTGGAGGGATTTTTGGATTTTCGTGATAAAAGAAATTCGTTCAAAAGTGGTCTCGTGATACCTCATATTGTTTGTTTCATAGATACAAATGCTTAAATGTACATATAAATCAGTTTTAAGAAATTTTACTTTTTCTCAAAATTTGGAAATTTCAGCAGGTCCCGACCTGGAGGGATTTTTGGATTTTCGTGATAAAAGAAATTCGTTCAAAAGTGATCTTGTGATACCTCATATTGTTTGTTTCATAGATACAAATGCTAAAATGTACATATAAATCAGTTTTAAGAAATTTTATTTTTTCTCAAAATTTGAAAATTTCAGCAGGTCCCATCGATCTGGAGGGATTTTTGGATTTTCGTGATAAAAGAAATTCGTTCAAAAGTGATCTCGTGATACCTCATATTGTTTGTTTTATTGATAGAAATGCTAAAATGTACATATAAATCAGTTTTAAGAAATTTTATTTTTTCTCAAAATTTGGAAATTTCAGCAGGTCCCGACCTGGAGGGATTTTTTGGATTTTCGAGATAAAAGAAATTCGTTCAAAAGTGATCTTGTGATACCTCATATTGTTTGTTTCATAGATACAAATGCTTAAATGTACATATAAATCAGTTTTAAGAAATTTTACTTTTTCTTAAAATTTGGAAATTTCCGCAGGTCCCGACCTGGAGGGATTTTTGGATTTTCGTGATAAAAGAAATTCGTTCAAAAGTGATCTTGTGATACCTCATATTATTTGTTTCATAGATACAAATGCTAAAATGTACATATAAATCAGTTTTGATCAATTTTATTTTTTCTCAAAATTTGGAACTTTCCGCAGGGGCCGACCTGGAGGGATTTTTGGATTTTCGTGATAAAAGAAATTCGTTCAAAAGTGGTCTCGTGATACCTCATATTGTTTGTTTCATAGATACAAATGCTTAAATGTACATATAAATCAGTTTTAAGAAATTTTACTTTTTCTCAAAATTTGGAAATTTCAGCAGGTCCCGACCTGGAGGGATTTTTGGATTTTCGTGATAAAAGAAATTCGTTCAAAAGTGATCTTGTGCTACCTCATATTGTTTGTTTCATAGATACAAATGCTAAAATGTACATATAAATCAGTTTTGATCAATTTTATTTTTTCTCAAAATTTGGAACTTTCCGCAGGTCCCGACCTGGAGGGATTTTTGGATTTTCCTGATAAAAGAAATTCGTTCAAAAGTGGTCTCGTGATACCTCATATTGTTTGTTTCATAGATACAAATGCTTAAATGTACATATAAATCAGTTTTAAGAAATTTTACTTTTTCTCAAAATTTGGAAATTTCAGCAGGTCCCGACCTGGAGGGATTTTTGGATTTTCGTGATAAAAGAAATTCGTTCAAAAGTGATCTTGTGCTACCTCATATTGTTTGTGTCATAGATACAAATGCTTAAATGTACATATAAATCAGTTTTAAGAAATTTTATTTTTTCTAAAATTTGAAAATTTCAGCAGGTCCCACAGATCTGGAGGGATTTTTGGATTTTCGTGATAAAAGAAATTCGTTCAAAAGTGATCTTGTGATACCTCATATTGTTTGTTTTATTGATAGAAATGCTAAAATGTACATATAAATCAGTTTTAAGAAATTTTATTTTTTCTCAAAATTTGGAAATTTCAGCAGGTCCCGACCTGGAGGGATTTTTTGGATTTTCGAGATAAAAGAAATTCGTTCAAAAGTGATCTTGTGATACCTTATATTGTTTGTTTCTTAGATACAAATGCTTAAATGTACATATAAATCAGTTTTAAGAAATTTTACTTTTTCTTAAAATTTGGAAATTTCCGCAGGTCCCGACCTGGAGGGATTTTTGGATTTTCGTGATAAAAGAAATTCGTTCAAAAGGGATCTTGTGATACCTCATATTGTTTGTTTCATTGATACAAATGCTAAAATGTACATATAAATCAGTTTTGATCAATTTTATTTTTTCTCAAAATTTGGAACTTTCCGCAGGTCCCGACCTGGAGGGATTTTTGGATTTTCGTGATAAAAGAAATTCGTTCAAAAGTGGTCTCGTGATACCTCATATTGTTTGTTTCATTGATACAAATGCTAAAATGTACATATAAATCAGTTTTAAGAAATTTTATTTTTTCTCAAAATTTGGAAATTACAGCAGGTCCCGACCTGGAGGGATTTTTGGATTTTCGTGATAAAAGAAATTCGTTCAAAAGTGATCTTGTGATACCTCATATTGTTTGTTTCATAGATACAAATGCTAAAATGTACATATAAATCAGTTTTAAGAAATTTTATTTTTTCTCAAAATTTACAAATTTCAGCATGTCCCGACCTGGAGGGAATTTTCGATGTTCGTGATGAAAGAAATTCGTTCAAAAGTGATCTTGTGATACCTCATATTGTTTGTTTCATAGATACAAATGCTTAAATGTACATATAAATCAGTTTTAAGAAATTTTACTTTTTCTTAAAATTTGGAAATTTCCGCAGGTCCCGACCTGGAGGGATTTTTGGATTTTCGTGATAAAAGAAATTCGTTCAAAAGTGATCTTGTGATACCTCATATTATTTGTTTCATAGATACAAATGCTAAAATGTACATATAAATCAGTTTTGATCAATTTTATTTTTTCTCAAAATTTGGAACTTTCCGCAGGTCCCGACCTGGAGGGATTTTTGGATTTTCGTGATAAAAGAAATTCGTTCAAAAGTGGTCTCGTGATACCTCATATTGTTTGTTTCATAGATACAAATGCTTAAATGTACATATAAATCAGTTTTAAGAAATTTTACTTTTTCTCAAAATTTGGAAATTTCAGCAGGTCCCGACCTGGAGGGATTTTTGGATTTTCGTGATAAAAGAAATTCGTTCAAAAGTGATCTTGTGCTACCTCATATTGTTTGTTTCATAGATACAAATGCTTAAATGTACATATAAATCAGTTTTAAGAAATTTTATTTTTTCTAAAATTTGAAAATTTCAGCAGGTCCCACAGATCTGGAGGGATTTTTGGATTTTCGTGATAAAAGAAATTCGTTCAAAAGTGATCTTGTGATACCTCATATTGTTTGTTTTATTGATAGAAATGCTAAAATGTACATATAAATCAGTTTTAAGAAATTTTATTTTTTCTCAAAATTTGGAAATTTCAGCAGGTCCCGACCTGGAGGGATTTTTTGGATTTTCGAGATAAAAGAAATTCGTTCAAAAGTGATCTTGTGATACCTTATATTGTTTGTTTCTTAGATACAAATGCTTAAATGTACATATAAATCAGTTTTAAGAAATTTTACTTTTTCTTAAAATTTGGAAATTTCCGCAGGTCCCGACCTGGAGGGATTTTTGGATTTTCGTGATAAAAGAAATTCGTTCAAAAGTGGTCTCGTGATACCTCATATTGTTTGTTTCATAGATACAAATGCTTAAATGTACATATAAATCAGTTTTAAGAAATTTTACTTTTTCTCAAAATTTGGAAATTTCAGCAGGTCCCGACCTGGAGGGATTTTTGGATTTTCGTGATAAAAGAAATTCGTTCAAAAGTGATCTTGTGATACCTCATATTGTTTGTTTCATAGATACAAATGCTAAAATGTACATATAAATCAGTTTTAAGAAATTTTATTTTTTCTCAAAATTTACAAATTTCAGCATGTCCCGACCTGGAGGGAATTTTCGATGTTCGTGATGAAAGAAATTCGTTCAAAAGTGATCTTGTGATACCTCATATTGTTTGTTTCATAGATACAAATGCTTAAATGTACATATAAATCAGTTTTAAGAAATTTTACTTTTTCTTAAAATTTGGAAATTTCCGCAGGTCCCGACCTGGAGGGATTTTTGGATTTTCGTGATAAAAGAAATTCGTTCAAAAGTGATCTTGTGATACCTCATATTATTTGTTTCATAGATACAAATGCTAAAATGTACATATAAATCAGTTTTGATCAATTTTATTTTTTCTCAAAATTTGGAACTTTCCGCAGGTCCCGACCTGGAGGGATTTTTGGATTTTCGTGATAAAAGAAATTCGTTCAAAAGTGGTCTCGTGATACCTCATATTGTTTGTTTCATAGATACAAATGCTTAAATGTACATATAAATCAGTTTTGATCAATTTTATTTTTTCTCAAAATTTGGAACTTTCCGCAGGTCATGACCTGGAGGGATTTTTGGATTTTCGTGATAAAAGAAATTCGTTCAAAAGTGGTCTCGTGATACCTCATATTGTTTGTTTCATAGATACAAATGCTTAAATGTACATATAAATCAGTTTTAAGAAATTTTACTTTTTCTCAAAATTTGGAAATTTCAGCAGGTCCCGACCTGGAGGGATTTTTGGATTTTCGTGATAAAAGAAATTCGTTCAAAAGTGATCTTGTGATACCTCATATTGTTTGTTTCATAGATACAAATGCTAAAATGTACATATAAATCAGTTTTAAGAAATTTTATTTTTTCTCAAAATTTACAAATTTCAGCATGTCCCGACCTGGAGGGAATTTTCGATGTTCGTGATGAAAGAAATTCGTTCAAAAGTGATCTTGTGATACCTCATATTGTTTGTTTCATAGATACAAATGCTTAAATGTACATATAAATCAGTTTTAAGAAATTTTACTTTTTCTTAAAATTTGGAAATTTCCGCAGGTCCCGACCTGGAGGGATTTTTGGATTTTCGTGATAAAAGAAATTCGTTCAAAAGTGATCTGGTGATACCTCATATTGTTTGTTTTATTGATAGAAATGCTAAAATGTACATATAAATCAGTTTTAAGAAATTTTATTTTTTCTCAAAATTTGGAAATTTCAGCAGGTCCCGACCTGGAGGGATTTTTTGGATTTTCGAGATAAAAGAAATTCGTTCAAAAGTGATCTTGTGATACCTTATATTGTTTGTTTCTTAGATACAAATGCTTAAATGTACATATAAATCAGTTTTAAGAAATTTTATTTTTTCTCAAAATTTGGAAATTTCAGCAGGTCCCGACCTGGAGGGATTTTTTGGATTTTCGAGATAAAAGAAATTCGTTCAAAAGTGATCTTGTGATACCCCATATTGTTTGTTTCATAGATACAAATGCTTAAATGTACATATAAATCAGTTTTAAGAAATTTTACTTTTTCTTAAAATTTGGAAATTTCCGCAGGTCCCGACCTGGAGGGATTTTCGTGATAAAAGAAATTCGTTCAAAAGTGATCTTGTGATACCTCATATTATTTGTTTCATAGATACAAATGCTAAAATGTACATATAAATCAGTTTTGATCAATTTTATTTTTTCTCAAAATTTGGAACTTTCCGCAGGTCCCGACCTGGAGGGATTTTTGGATTTTCGTGATAAAAGAAATTCGTTCAAAAGTGATCTTGTGATACCTCATATTGTTTGTTTTATTGATAGAAATGCTAAAATGTACATATAAATCAGTTTTAAGAAATTTTATTTTTTCTCAAAATTTGGAAATTTCAGCAGGTCCCGACCTGGAGGGATTTTTTGGATTTTCGAGATAAAAGAAATTCGTTCAAAAGTGATCTTGTGATACCTCATATTGTTTGTTTCATAGATACAAATGCTAAAATGTACATATAAATCAGTTTTAAGAAATTTTATTTTTTCTCAAAATTTGAAAATTTCAGCAGGTCCCACCGATCAGGAGGGATTTTTGGATTTTCGTGATAAAAGAAATTCGTTCAAAAGTGATCTCGTGATACCTCATATTGTTTGTTTCATTGATAGAAATGCTAAAATGTACATATAAATCAGTTTTAAGAAATTTTATTTTTTCTCAAAATTTGGAAATTTCCGCAGGTCCCGACCTGGAGGGATTTTTGGATTTTCGTGATAAAAGAAATTCGTTCAAAAGTGATCTTGTGATACCTCATATTGTTTGTTTCATTGATACAAATGCTAAAATGTACATATAAATCAGTTTTGATCAATTTTATTTTTTCTCAAAATTTGGAACTTTCCGCAGGTCCCGACCTGGAGGGAATTTTCGATGTTCGTGATGAAAGAAATTCGTTCAAAAGTGATCTCGTGATACCTCATATTGTTTGTTTCATTGATAGAAATGCTAAAATGTACATATAAATCAGTTTTAAGAAATTTTATTTTTTCTCAAAATTTGAAAATTTCAGCAGGTCCCATCGATCTGGAGGGATTTTTGGATTTTCGTGATAAAAGAAATTCGTTCAAAAGTGATCTCGTGATACCTCATATTGTTTGTTTTATTGATAGAAATGCTAAAATGTACATATAAATCAGTTTTAAGAAATTTTATTTTTTCTCAAAATTTGGAAATTTCAGCAGGTCCCGACCTGGAGGGATTTTTTGGATTTTCGAGATAAAAGAAATTCGTTCAAAAGTGATCTTGTGATACCTCATATTGTTTGTTTCATAGATACAAATGCTTAAATGTACATATAAATCAGTTTTAAGAAATTTTACTTTTTCTTAAAATTTGGAAATTTCCGCAGGTCCCGACCTGGAGGGATTTTTGGATTTTCGTGATAAAAGAAATTCGTTCAAAAGTGATCTTGTGATACCTCATATTATTTGTTTCATAGATACAAATGCTAAAATGTACATATAAATCAGTTTTGATCAATTTTATTTTTTCTCAAAATTTGGAACTTTCCGCAGGTCCCGACCTGGAGGGATTTTTGGATTTTCGTGATAAAAGAAATTCGTTCAAAAGTGATCTTGTGCTACCTCATATTGTTTGTTTCATAGATACAAATGCTTAAATGTACATATAAATCAGTTTTAAGAAATTTTATTTTTTCTAAAATTTGGAAATTTCAGCAGGTCCCACAGATCTGGAGGGATTTTTGGATTTTCGTGATAAAAGAAATTCGTTCAAAAGTGATCTTGTGATACCTCATATTGTTTGTTTTATTGATAGAAATGCTAAAATGTACATATAAATCAGTTTTAAGAAATTTTATTTTTTCTCAAAATTTGGAAATTTCAGCAGGTCCCGACCTGGAGGGATTTTTTGGATTTTCGAGATAAAAGAAATTCGTTCAAAAGTGATCTTGTGATACCTTATATTGTTTGTTTCTTAGATACAAATGCTTAAATGTACATATAAATCAGTTTTAAGAAATTTTATTTTTTCTCAAAATTTGGAAATTTCAGCAGGTCCCGACCTGGAGGGATTTTTTGGATTTTCGAGATAAAAGAAATTCGTTCAAAAGTGATCTTGTGATACCCCATATTGTTTGTTTCATAGATACAAATGCTTAAATGTACATATAAATCAGTTTTAAGAAATTTTACTTTTTCTTAAAATTTGGAAATTTCCGCAGGTCCCGACCTGGAGGGATTTTCGTGATAAAAGAAATTCGTTCAAAAGTGATCTTGTGATACCTCATATTATTTGTTTCATAGATACAAATGCTAAAATGTACATATAAATCAGTTTTGATCAATTTTATTTTTTCTCAAAATTTGGAACTTTCCGCAGGTCCCGACCTGGAGGGATTTTTGGATTTTCGTGATAAAAGAAATTCGTTCAAAAGTGATCTTGTGATACCTCATATTGTTTGTTTTATTGATAGAAATGCTAAAATGTACATATAAATCAGTTTTAAGAAATTTTATTTTTTCTCAAAATTTGGAAATTTCAGCAGGTCCCGACCTGGAGGGATTTTTTGGATTTTCGAGATAAAAGAAATTCGTTCAAAAGTGATCTTGTGATACCTCATATTGTTTGTTTCATAGATACAAATGCTAAAATGTACATATAAATCAGTTTTAAGAAATTTTATTTTTTCTCAAAATTTGAAAATTTCAGCAGGTCCCACCGATCAGGAGGGATTTTTGGATTTTCGTGATAAAAGAAATTCGTTCAAAAGTGATCTCGTGATACCTCATATTGTTTGTTTCATTGATAGAAATGCTAAAATGTACATATAAATCAGTTTTAAGAAATTTTATTTTTTCTCAAAATTTGGAAATTTCCGCAGGTCCCGACCTGGAGGGATTTTTGGATTTTCGTGATAAAAGAAATTCGTTCAAAAGTGATCTTGTGATACCTCATATTGTTTGTTTCATTGATACAAATGCTAAAATGTACATATAAATCAGTTTTGATCAATTTTATTTTTTCTCAAAATTTGGAACTTTCCGCAGGTCCCGACCTGGAGGGAATTTTCGATGTTCGTGATGAAAGAAATTCGTTCAAAAGTGATCTCGTGATACCTCATATTGTTTGTTTCATTGATAGAAATGCTAAAATGTACATATAAATCAGTTTTAAGAAATTTTATTTTTTCTCAAAATTTGAAAATTTCAGCAGGTCCCATCGATCTGGAGGGATTTTTGGATTTTCGTGATAAAAGAAATTCGTTCAAAAGTGATCTGGTGATACCTCATATTGTTTGTTTTATTGATAGAAATGCTAAAATGTACATATAAATCAGTTTTAAGAAATTTTATTTTTTCTCAAAATTTGGAAATTTCAGCAGGTCCCGACCTGGAGGGATTTTTTGGATTTTCGAGATAAAAGAAATTCGTTCAAAAGTGATCTTGTGATACCTTATATTGTTTGTTTCTTAGATACAAATGCTTAAATGTACATATAAATCAGTTTTAAGAAATTTTATTTTTTCTCAAAATTTGGAAATTTCAGCAGGTCCCGACCTGGAGGGATTTTTTGGATTTTCGAGATAAAAGAAATTCGTTCAAAAGTGATCTTGTGATACCCCATATTGTTTGTTTCATAGATACAAATGCTTAAATGTACATATAAATCAGTTTTAAGAAATTTTATTTTTTCTCAAAATTTGAAAATTTCAGCAGGTCCCATCGATCTGGAGGGATTTTTGGATTTTCGTGATAAAAGAAATTCGTTCAAAAGTGATCTCGTGATACCTCATATTGTTTGTTTTATTGATAGAAATGCTAAAATGTACATATAAATCAGTTTTAAGAAATTTTATTTTTTCTCAAAATTTGGAAATTTCAGCAGGTCCCGACCTGGAGGGATTTTTTGGATTTTCGAGATAAAAGAAATTCGTTCAAAAGTGATCTTGTGATACCTCATATTGTTTGTTTCATAGATACAAATGCTTAAATGTACATATAAATCAGTTTTAAGAAATTTTACTTTTTCTTAAAATTTGGAAATTTCCGCAGGTCCCGACCTGGAGGGATTTTTGGATTTTCGTGATAAAAGAAATTCGTTCAAAAGTGATCTTGTGATACCTCATATTATTTGTTTCATAGATACAAATGCTAAAATGTACATATAAATCAGTTTTGATCAATTTTATTTTTTCTCAAAATTTGGAACTTTCCGCAGGGGCCGACCTGGAGGGATTTTTGGATTTTCGTGATAAAAGAAATTCGTTCAAAAGTGGTCTCGTGATACCTCATATTGTTTGTTTCATAGATACAAATGCTTAAATGTACATATAAATCAGTTTTAAGAAATTTTACTTTTTCTCAAAATTTGGAAATTTCAGCAGGTCCCGACCTGGAGGGATTTTTGGATTTTCGTGATAAAAGAAATTCGTTCAAAAGTGATCTTGTGCTACCTCATATTGTTTGTTTCATAGATACAAATGCTTAAATGTACATATAAATCAGTTTTAAGAAATTTTACTTTTTCTTAAAATTTGGAAATTTCCGCAGGTCCCGACCTGGAGGGATTTTTGGATTTTCGTGATAAAAGAAATTCGTTCAAAAGTGATCTTGTGATACCTCATATTATTTGTTTCATAGATACAAATGCTAAAATGTACATATAAATCAGTTTTGATCAATTTTATTTTTTCTCAAAATTTGGAACTTTCCGCAGGTCCCGACCTGGAGGGATTTTTGGATTTTCGTGATAAAAGAAATTCGTTCAAAAGTGGTCTCGTGATACCTCATATTGTTTGTTTCATAGATACAAATGCTTAAATGTACATATAAATCAGTTTTGATCAATTTTATTTTTTCTCAAAATTTGGAACTTTCCGCAGGTCATGACCTGGAGGGATTTTTGGATTTTCGTGATAAAAGAAATTCGTTCAAAAGTGGTCTCGTGATACCTCATATTGTTTGTTTCATAGATACAAATGCTTAAATGTACATATAAATCAGTTTTAAGAAATTTTACTTTTTCTCAAAATTTGGAAATTTCAGCAGGTCCCGACCTGGAGGGATTTTTGGATTTTCGTGATAAAAGAAATTCGTTCAAAAGTGATCTTGTGATACCTCATATTGTTTGTTTCATAGATACAAATGCTAAAATGTACATATAAATCAGTTTTAAGAAATTTTATTTTTTCTCAAAATTTACAAATTTCAGCATGTCCCGACCTGGAGGGAATTTTCGATGTTCGTGATGAAAGAAATTCGTTCAAAAGTGATCTTGTGATACCTCATATTGTTTGTTTCATAGATACAAATGCTTAAATGTACATATAAATCAGTTTTAAGAAATTTTACTTTTTCTTAAAATTTGGAAATTTCCGCAGGTCCCGACCTGGAGGGATTTTTGGATTTTCGTGATAAAAGAAATTCGTTCAAAAGTGATCTTGTGATACCTCATATTATTTGTTTCATAGATACAAATGCTAAAATGTACATATAAATCAGTTTTGATCAATTTTATTTTTTCTCAAAATTTGGAACTTCCCGCAGGTCCCGACCTGGAGGGATTTTTGGATTTTCGTGATAAAAGAAATTCGTTCAAAAGTGATCTTGTGCTACCTCATATTGTTTGTTTCATAGATACAAATGCTTAAATGTACATATAAATCAGTTTTAAGAAATTTTATTTTTTCTAAAATTTGGAAATTTCAGCAGGTCCCACAGATCTGGAGGGATTTTTGGATTTTCGTGATAAAAGAAATTCGTTCAAAAGTGATCTTGTGATACCTCATATTGTTTGTTTTATTGATAGAAATGCTAAAATGTACATATAAATCAGTTTTAAGAAATTTTATTTTTTCTCAAAATTTGGAAATTTCAGCAGGTCCCGACCTGGAGGGATTTTTTGGATTTTCGAGATAAAAGAAATTCGTTCAAAAGTGATCTTGTGATACCTTATATTGTTTGTTTCTTAGATACAAATGCTTAAATGTACATATAAATCAGTTTTAAGAAATTTTACTTTTTCTTAAAATTTGGAAATTTCCGCAGGTCCCGACCTGGAGGGATTTTTGGATTTTCGTGATAAAAGAAATTCATTCAAAAGTGGTCTTGTGATACCTCATATTGTTTGTTTCATTGATACAAATGCTAAAATGTACATATAAATCAGTTTTAAGAAATTTTATTTTTTTCTCAAAATTTGGAAATTTCAGCAGGTCCCGACCTGGAGGGATTTTTTGGATTTTCGAGATAAAAGAAATTCGTTCAAAAGTGATCTTGTGATACCTCATATTGTTTGTTTCATAGATACAAATGCTAAAATGTACATATAAATCAGTTTTAAGAAATTTTATTTTTTCTCAAAATTTGGAAATTTCAGCAGGTCCCGACCTGGAGGGATTTTTTGGATTTTCGAGATAAAAGAAATTCGTTCAAAAGTGATCTTGTGATACCCCATATTGTTTGTTTCATAGATACAAATGCTTAAATGTACATATAAATCAGTTTTAAGAAATTTTACTTTTTCTTAAAATTTGGAAATTTCCGCAGGTCCCGACCTGGAGGGATTTTCGTGATAAAAGAAATTCGTTCAAAAGTGATCTTGTGATACCTCATATTATTTGTTTCATAGATACAAATGCTAAAATGTACATATAAATCAGTTTTGATCAATTTTATTTTTTCTCAAAATTTGGAACTTTCCGCAGGTCCCGACCTGGAGGGATTTTTGGATTTTCGTGATAAAAGAAATTCGTTCAAAAGTGATCTTGTGATACCTCATATTGTTTGTTTTATTGATAGAAATGCTAAAATGTACATATAAATCAGTTTTAAGAAATTTTATTTTTTCTCAAAATTTGGAAATTTCAGCAGGTCCCGACCTGGAGGGATTTTTTGGATTTTCGAGATAAAAGAAATTCGTTCAAAAGTGATCTTGTGATACCTCATATTGTTTGTTTCATAGATACAAATGCTAAAATGTACATATAAATCAGTTTTAAGAAATTTTATTTTTTCTCAAAATTTGAAAATTTCAGCAGGTCCCACCGATCAGGAGGGATTTTTGGATTTTCGTGATAAAAGAAATTCGTTCAAAAGTGATCTCGTGATACCTCATATTGTTTGTTTCATTGATAGAAATGCTAAAATGTACATATAAATCAGTTTTAAGAAATTTTATTTTTTCTCAAAATTTGGAAATTTCCGCAGGTCCCGACCTGGAGGGATTTTTGGATTTTCGTGATAAAAGAAATTCGTTCAAAAGTGATCTTGTGATACCTCATATTGTTTGTTTCATTGATACAAATGCTAAAATGTACATATAAATCAGTTTTGATCAATTTTATTTTTTCTCAAAATTTGGAACTTTCCGCAGGTCCCGACCTGGAGGGAATTTTCGATGTTCGTGATGAAAGAAATTCGTTCAAAAGTGATCTCGTGATACCTCATATTGTTTGTTTCATTGATAGAAATGCTAAAATGTACATATAAATCAGTTTTAAGAAATTTTATTTTTTCTCAAAATTTGAAAATTTCAGCAGGTCCCATCGATCTGGAGGGATTTTTGGATTTTCGTGATAAAAGAAATTCGTTCAAAAGTGATCTCGTGATACCTCATATTGTTTGTTTTATTGATAGAAATGCTAAAATGTACATATAAATCAGTTTTAAGAAATTTTATTTTTTCTCAAAATTTGGAAATTTCAGCAGGTCCCGACCTGGAGGGATTTTTTGGATTTTCGAGATAAAAGAAATTCGTTCAAAAGTGATCTTGTGATACCTCATATTGTTTGTTTCATAGATACAAATGCTTAAATGTACATATAAATCAGTTTTAAGAAATTTTACTTTTTCTTAAAATTTGGAAATTTCCGCAGGTCCCGACCTGGAGGGATTTTTGGATTTTCGTGATAAAAGAAATTCGTTCAAAAGTGATCTTGTGATACCTCATATTATTTGTTTCATAGATACAAATGCTAAAATGTACATATAAATCAGTTTTGATCAATTTTATTTTTTCTCAAAATTTGGAACTTTCCGCAGGGGCCGACCTGGAGGGATTTTTGGATTTTCGTGATAAAAGAAATTCGTTCAAAAGTGGTCTCGTGATACCTCATATTGTTTGTTTCATAGATACAAATGCTTAAATGTACATATAAATCAGTTTTAAGAAATTTTACTTTTTCTCAAAATTTGGAAATTTCAGCAGGTCCCGACCTGGAGGGATTTTTGGATTTTCGTGATAAAAGAAATTCGTTCAAAAGTGATCTTGTGCTACCTCATATTGTTTGTTTCATAGATACAAATGCTTAAATGTACATATAAATCAGTTTTAAGAAATTTTATTTTTTCTAAAATTTGAAAATTTCAGCAGGTCCCACAGATCTGGAGGGATTTTTGGATTTTCGTGATAAAAGAAATTCGTTCAAAAGTGATCTTGTGATACCTCATATTGTTTGTTTTATTGATAGAAATGCTAAAATGTACATATAAATCAGTTTTAAGAAATTTTATTTTTTCTCAAAATTTGGAAATTTCAGCAGGTCCCGACCTGGAGGGATTTTTTGGATTTTCGAGATAAAAGAAATTCGTTCAAAAGTGATCTTGTGATACCTTATATTGTTTGTTTCATAGATACAAATGCTTAAATGTACATATAAATCAGTTTTAAGAAATTTTACTTTTTCTTAAAATTTGGAAATTTCCGCAGGTCCCGACCTGGAGGGATTTTTGGATTTTCGTGATAAAAGAAATTCATTCAAAAGTGGTCTTGTGATACCTCATATTGTTTGTTTCATTGATACAAATGCTAAAATGTACATATAAATCAGTTTTAAGAAATTTTATTTTTTTCTCAAAATTTGGAAATTTCCGCAGGTCCCGACCTGGAGGGATTTTTTGGATTTTCGAGATAAAAGAAATTCGTTCAAAAGTGATCTTGTGATACCTCATATTGTTTGTTTCATAGATACAAATGCTAAAATGTACATATAAATCAGTTTTGATCAATTTTATTTTTTCTCAAAATTTGGAACTTTCCGCAGGTCCCGACCTGGAGGGATTTTTGGATTTTCGTGATAAAAGAAATTCGTTCAAAAGTGATCTTGTGATACCTCATATTGTTTGTTTTATTGATAGAAATGCTAAAATGTACATATAAATCAGTTTTAAGAAATTTTATTTTTTCTCAAAATTTGGAAATTTCAGCAGGTCCCGACCTGGAGGGATTTTTTGGATTTTCGAGATAAAAGAAATTCGTTCAAAAGTGATCTTGTGATACCTCATATTGTTTGTTTCATAGATACAAATGCTAAAATGTACATATAAATCAGTTTTAAGAAATTTTATTTTTTCTCAAAATTTGAAAATTTCAGCAGGTCCCACCGATCAGGAGGGATTTTTGGATTTTCGTGATAAAAGAAATTCGTTCAAAAGTGATCTCGTGATACCTCATATTGTTTGTTTTATTGATAGAAATGCTAAAATGTACATATAAATCAGTTTTAAGAAATTTTATTTTTTCTCAAAATTTGGAAATTTCCGCAGGTCCAGACCTGGAGGGATTTTTGGATTTTCGTGATAAAAGAAATTCGTTCAAAAGTGATCTTGTGATACCTCATATTGGTTGTTTCATTGATAGAAATGCTAAAATGTACATATAAATCAGTTTTAAGAAATTTTATTTTTTCTCAAAATTTGGAAATTTCTGCAGGTCCCGACCTGGAGGGATTTTTGGATTTTCGTGATAAAGAAATTCGTTCAAAAGTGATCTTGCGATACCTCATATTGTTTGTTTCATTGATAGAAATGCTAAAATATACATATAAATCAGTTTTAAGAAATTTTATTTTTTCTCAAAATTTGGAAATTTCAGCAGGTCCCGACCTGGAGGGATTTTTTGGATTTTCGAGATAAAAGAAATTCGTTCAAAAGTGATCATGTGCTACCTCATATTGTTTGTTTCATAGATACAAATGCTTAAATGTACATATAAATCAGTTCTAAGAAATTTTACTTTTTCTCAAAATTTGGAAATTTCAGCAGGTCCCGACCTGGAGGGATTTTTTGGATTTTCGAGATAAAAGAAATTCGTTCAAAAGTGATCTTGTGATACCTTATATTGTTTGTTTCATAGATACAAATGCTTAAATGTACATATAAATCAGTTTTAAGAAATTTTACTTTTTCTTAAAATTTGGAAATTTCCGCAGGTCCCGACCTGGAGGGATTTTTGGATTTTCGTGATAAAAGAAATTCCTTCAAAAGTGGTCTTGTGATACCTCATATTGTTTGTTTCATTGATACAAATGCTAAAATGTACATATAAATCAGTTTTAAGAAATTTTATTTTTTCTTAAAATTTGGAAATTTCCGCAGGTCCCGACCTGGAGGTATTTTTGGATTTTCGTGAAATAAGAAATTCGTTCAAAAGGGATCTTGTGATACCTCATATTGTTTGTTTCATTGATACAAATGCTAAAATGTACATATAAATCAGTTTTGATCAATTTTATTTTTTCTCAAAATTTGGAACTTTCCGCAGGTCCCGACCTGGAGGGATTTTTGGATTTTCGTGATAAAAGAAATTCGTTCAAAAGTGGTCTCGTGATACCTCATATTGTTTGTTTCATTGATACAAATGCTAAAATGTACATATAAATCAGTTTTAAGAAATTTTATTTTTTCTCAAAATTTGGAAATTACAGCAGGTCCCGACCTGGAGGGATTTTTGGATTTTCGTGATAAAAGAAATTCGTTCAAAAGTGATCTTGTGATACCTCATATTGTTTGTTTCATAGATACAAATGCTAAAATGTACATATAAATCAGTTTTAAGAAATTTTATTTTTTCTCAAAATTTACAAATTTCAGCATGTCCCGACCTGGAGGGAATTTTCGATGTTCGTGATGAAAGAAATTCGTTCAAAAGTGATCTTGTGATACCTCATATTGTTTGTTTCATAGATACAAATGCTTAAATGTACATATAAATCAGTTTTAAGAAATTTTACTTTTTCTTAAAATTTGGAAATTTCCGCAGGTCCCGACCTGGAGGGATTTTTGGATTTTCGTGATAAAAGAAATTCGTTCAAAAGTGATCTTGTGATACCTCATATTATTTGTTTCATAGATACAAATGCTAAAATGTACATATAAATCAGTTTTGATCAATTTTATTTTTTCTCAAAATTTGGAACTTTCCGCAGGTCCCGACCTGGAGGGATTTTTGGATTTTCGTGATAAAAGAAATTCGTTCAAAAGTGGTCTCGTGATACCTCATATTGTTTGTTTCATAGATACAAATGCTTAAATGTACATATAAATCAGTTTTAAGAAATTTTACTTTTTCTCAAAATTTGGAAATTTCAGCAGGTCCCGACCTGGAGGGATTTTTGGATTTTCGTGATAAAAGAAATTCGTTCAAAAGTGATCTTGTGCTACCTCATATTGTTTGTTTCATAGATACAAATGCTTAAATGTACATATAAATCAGTTTTAAGAAATTTTATTTTTTCTAAAATTTGAAAATTTCAGCAGGTCCCACAGATCTGGAGGGATTTTTGGATTTTCGTGATAAAAGAAATTCGTTCAAAAGTGATCTTGTGATACCTCATATTGTTTGTTTTATTGATAGAAATGCTAAAATGTACATATAAATCAGTTTTAAGAAATTTTATTTTTTCTCAAAATTTGGAAATTTCAGCAGGTCCCGACCTGGAGGGATTTTTTGGAATTTCGAGATAAAAGAAATTCGTTCAAAAGTGATCTTGTGATACCTTATATTGTTTGTTTCATAGATACAAATGCTTAAATGTACATATAAATCAGTTTTAAGAAATTTTACTTTTTCTTAAAATTTGGAAATTTCCGCAGGTCCCGACCTGGAGGGATTTTTGGATTTTCGTGATAAAAGAAATTCATTCAAAAGTGGTCTTGTGATACCTCATATTGTTTGTTTCATTGATACAAATGCTAAAATGTACATATAAATCAGTTTTAAGAAATTTTATTTTTTTCTCAAAATTTGGAAATTTCAGCAGGTCCCGACCTGGAGGGATTTTTTCGATTTTCGAGATAAAAGAAATTCGTTCAAAAGTGATCTTGTGATACCTCATATTGTTTGTTTCATAGATACAAATGCTAAAATGTACATATAAATCAGTTTTAAGAAATTTTATTTTTTCTCAAAATTTGGAAATTTCAGCAGGTCCCGACCTGGAGGGATTTTTGGATTTTCGTGATAAAGAAATTCGTTCAAAAGTGATCTTGCGATACCTCATATTGTTTGTTTCATTGATAGAAATGCTAAAATATACATATAAATCAGTTTTAAGAAATTTTATTTTTTCTCAAAATTTGGAAATTTCAGCAGGTCCCGACCTGGAGGGATTTTTTGGATTTTCGAGATAAAAGAAATTCGTTCAAAAGTGATCATGTGCTACCTCATATTGTTTGTTTCATAGATACAAATGCTTAAATGTACATATAAATCAGTTCTAAGAAATTTTACTTTTTCTCAAAATTTGGAAATTTCAGCAGGTCCCGACCTGGAGGGATTTTTTGGATTTTCGAGATAAAAGAAATTCGTTCAAAAGTGATCTTGTGATACCTTATATTGTTTGTTTCATAGATACAAATGCTTAAATGTACATATAAATCAGTTTTAAGAAATTTTACTTTTTCTTAAAATTTGGAAATTTCCGCAGGTCCCGACCTGGAGGGATTTTTGGATTTTCGTGATAAAAGAAATTCCTTCAAAAGTGGTCTTGTGATACCTCATATTGTTTGTTTCATTGATACAAATGCTAAAATGTACATATAAATCAGTTTTAAGAAATTTTATTTTTTCTTAAAATTTGGAAATTTCCGCAGGTCCCGACCTGGAGGTATTTTTGGATTTTCGTGAAATAAGAAATTCGTTCAAAAGGGATCTTGTGATACCTCATATTGTTTGTTTCATTGATACAAATGCTAAAATGTACATATAAATCAGTTTTGATCAATTTTATTTTTTCTCAAAATTTGGAACTTTCCGCAGGTCCCGACCTGGAGGGATTTTTGGATTTTCGTGATAAAAGAAATTCGTTCAAAAGTGGTCTCGTGATACCTCATATTGTTTGTTTCATTGATACAAATGCTAAAATGTACATATAAATCAGTTTTAAGAAATTTTATTTTTTCTCAAAATTTGGAAATTTCAGCAGGTCCCGACCTGGAGGGATTTTTGGATTTTCGTGATAAAAGAAATTCGTTCAAAAGTGATCTTGTGATACCTCATATTGTTTGTTTCATAGATACAAATGCTAAAATGTACATATAAATCAGTTTTAAGAAATTTTATTTTTTCTCAAAATTTACAAATTTCAGCATGTCCCGACCTGGAGGGAATTTTCGATGTTCGTGATGAAAGAAATTCGTTCAAAAGTGATCTTGTGATACCTCATATTGTTTGTTTCATAGATACAAATGCTTAAATGTACATATAAATCAGTTTTAAGAAATTTTACTTTTTCTTAAAATTTGGAAATTTCCGCAGGTCCCGACCTGGAGGGATTTTTGGATTTTCGTGATAAAAGAAATTCGTTCAAAAGTGATCTTGTGATACCTCATATTATTTGTTTCATAGATACAAATGCTAAAATGTACATATAAATCAGTTTTGATCAATTTTATTTTTTCTCAAAATTTGGAACTTTCCGCAGGTCCCGACCTGGAGGGATTTTTGGATTTTCGTGATAAAAGAAATTCGTTCAAAAGTGGTCTCGTGATACCTCATATTGTTTGTTTCATAGATACAAATGCTTAAATGTACATATAAATCAGTTTTAAGAAATTTTACTTTTTCTCAAAATTTGGAAATTTCAGCAGGTCCCGACCTGGAGGGATTTTTGGATTTTCGTGATAAAAGAAATTCGTTCAAAAGTGATCTTGTGCTACCTCATATTGTTTGTTTCATAGATACAAATGCTTAAATGTACATATAAATCAGTTTTAAGAAATTTTATTTTTTCTAAAATTTGAAAATTTCAGCAGGTCCCACAGATCTGGAGGGATTTTTGGATTTTCGTGATAAAAGAAATTCGTTCAAAAGTGATCTTGTGATACCTCATATTGTTTGTTTTATTGATAGAAATGCTAAAATGTACATATAAATCAGTTTTAAGAAATTTTATTTTTTCTCAAAATTTGGAAATTTCAGCAGGTCCCGACCTGGAGGGATTTTTTGGAATTTCGAGATAAAAGAAATTCGTTCAAAAGTGATCTTGTGATACCTTATATTGTTTGTTTCATAGATACAAATGCTTAAATGTACATATAAATCAGTTTTAAGAAATTTTACTTTTTCTTAAAATTTGGAAATTTCCGCAGGTCCCGACCTGGAGGGATTTTTGGATTTTCGTGATAAAAGAAATTCATTCAAAAGTGGTCTTGTGATACCTCATATTGTTTGTTTCATTGATACAAATGCTAAAATGTACATATAAATCAGTTTTAAGAAATTTTATTTTTTTCTCAAAATTTGGAAATTTCAGCAGGTCCCGACCTGGAGGGATTTTTTCGATTTTCGAGATAAAAGAAATTCGTTCAAAAGTGATCTTGTGATACCTCATATTGTTTGTTTCATAGATACAAATGCTAAAATGTACATATAAATCAGTTTTAAGAAATTTTATTTTTTCTCAAAATTTGGAAATTTCAGCAGGTCCCGACCTGGAGGGATTTTTTGGATTTTCGAGATAAAAGAAATTCGTTCAAAAGTGATCTTGTGATACCTCATATTGTTTGTTTCATAGATACAAATGCTTAAATGTACATATAAATCAGTTTTAAGAAATTTTACTTTTTCTTAAAATTTGGAAATTTCCGCAGGTCCCGACCTGGAGGGATTTTTGGATTTTCGTGATAAAAGAAATTCGTTCAAAAGTGATCTTGTGATACCTCATATTGTTTGTTTCATAGATACAAATGCTAAAATGTACATATAAATCAGTTTTGATCAATTTTATTTTTTCTCAAAATTTGGAACTTTCCGCAGGTCCCGACCTGGAGGGATTTTTGGATTTTCGTGATAAAAGAAATTCGTTCAAAAGTGATCTCGTGATACCTCATATTGTTTGTTTTATTGATAGAAATGCTAAAATGTACATATAAATCAGTTTTAAGAAATTTTATTTTTTCTCAAAATTTGGAAATTTCCGCAGGTCCCGACCTGGAGGGATTTTTGGATTTTCGTGATAAAAGAAATTCGTTCAAAAGTGATCTTGTGATACCTCATATTGTTTGTTTCATTGATAGAAATGCTAAAATGTACATATAAATCAGTTTTAAGAAATTTTATTTTTTCTCAAAATTTGGAAATTTCTGCAGGTCCCGACCTGGAGGGATTTTTGGATTTTCGTGATAAAGAAATTCGTTCAAAAGTGATCTTGCGATACCTCATATTGTTTGTTTCATTGATAGAAATGCTAAAATATACATATAAATCAGTTTTAAGAAATTTTATTTTTTCTCAAAATTTGGAAATTTCAGCAGGTCCCGACCTGGAGGGATTTTTTGGATTTTCGAGATAAAAGAAATTCGTTCAAAAGTGATCTTGTGCTACCTCATATTGTTTGTTTCATAGATACAAATGCTAAAATGTACATATAAATCAGTTTTAAGAAATTTTATTTTTTCTCAAAATTTGAAAATTTCAGCAGGTCCCACCGATCAGGAGGGATTTTTGGATTTTCGTGATAAAAGAAATTCGTTCAAAAGTGATCTCGTGATACCTCATATTGTTTGTTTCATTGATAGAAATGCTAAAATGTACATATAAATCAGTTTTAAGAAATTTTATTTTTTCTCAAAATTTGGAAATTTCCGCAGGTCCCGACCTGGAGGGATTTTTGGATTTTCGTGATAAAAGAAATTCATTCAAAAGTGGTCTTGTGATACCTCATATTGTTTGTTTCATTGATACAAATGCTAAAATGTACATATAAATCAGTTTTAAGAAATTTTATTTTTTCTCAAAATTTGGAAATTTCAGCAGGTCCCACCGATCAGGAGGGATTTTTGGATTTTCGTGATAAAAGAAATTCGTTCAAAAGTGATCTCGTGATACCTCATATTGTTTGTTTTATTGATAGAAATGCTAAAATGTACATATAAATCAGTTTTAAGAAATTTTATTTTTTCTCAAAATTTGGAAATTTCCGCAGGTCCCGACCTGGAGGGATTTTTGGATTTTCGTGATAAAAGAAATTCGTTCAAAAGTGATCTTGTGATACCTCATATTGTTTGTTTCATTGATAGAAATGCTAAAATGTACATATAAATCAGTTTTAAGAAATTTTATTTTTTCTCAAAATTTGGAAATTTCTGCAGGTCCCGACCTGGAGGGATTTTTGGATTTTCGTGATAAAGAAATTCGTTCAAAAGTGATCTTGCGATACCTCATATTGTTTGTTTCATTGATAGAAATGCTAAAATATACATATAAATCAGTTTTAAGAAATTTTATTTTTTCTCAAAATTTGGAAATTTCAGCAGGTCCCGACCTGGAGGGATTTTTTGGATTTTCGAGATAAAAGAAATTCGTTCAAAAGTGATCTTGTGCTACCTCATATTGTTTGTTTCATAGATACAAATGCTAAAATGTACATATAAATCAGTTTTAAGAAATTTTATTTTTTCTCAAAATTTGAAAATTTCAGCAGGTCCCACCGATCAGGAGGGATTTTTGGATTTTCGTGATAAAAGAAATTCGTTCAAAAGTGATCTCGTGATACCTCATATTGTTTGTTTCATTGATAGAAATGCTAAAATGTACATATAAATCAGTTTTAAGAAATTTTATTTTTTCTCAAAATTTGGAAATTTCCGCAGGTCCCGACCTGGAGGGATTTTTGGATTTTCGTGATAAAAGAAATTCGTTCAAAAGTGATCTCGTGATACCTCATATTGTTTGTTTCATTGATAGAAATGCTAAAATGTACATATAAATCAGTTTTAAGAAATTTTATTTTTTCTCAAAATTTGGAAATTTCCGCAGGTCCCGACCTGGAGGGATTTTTGGATTTTCGTGATAAAAGAAATTCGTTCAAAAGTGATCTTGTGATACCTCATATTGTTTGTTTCATTGATACAAATGCTAAAATGTACATATAAATCAGTTTTGATCAATTTTATTTTTTCTCAAAATTTGGAACTTTCCGCAGGTCCCGACCTGGAGGGAATTTTCGATGTTCGTGATGAAAGAAATTCGTTCAAAAGTGATCTCGTGATACCTCATATTGTTTGTTTCATTGATAGAAATGCTAAAATGTACATATAAATCAGTTTTAAGAAATTTTATTTTTTCTCAAAATTTGAAAATTTCAGCAGGTCCCATCGATCTGGAGGGATTTTTGGATTTTCGTGATAAAAGAAATTCGTTCAAAAGTGATCTCGTGATACCTCATATTGTTTGTTTTATTGATAGAAATGCTAAAATGTACATATAAATCAGTTTTAAGAAATTTTATTTTTTCTCAAAATTTGGAAATTTCAGCAGGTCCCGACCTGGAGGGATTTTTTGGATTTTCGAGATAAAAGAAATTCGTTCAAAAGTGATCTTGTGATACCTCATATTGTTTGTTTCATAGATACAAATGCTTAAATGTACATATAAATCAGTTTTAAGAAATTTTACTTTTTCTTAAAATTTGGAAATTTCCGCAGGTCCCGACCTGGAGGGATTTTTGGATTTTCGTGATAAAAGAAATTCGTTCAAAAGTGATCTTGTGATACCTCATATTATTTGTTTCATAGATACAAATGCTAAAATGTACATATAAATCAGTTTTGATCAATTTTATTTTTTCTCAAAATTTGGAACTTTCCGCAGGGGCCGACCTGGAGGGATTTTTGGATTTTCGTGATAAAAGAAATTCGTTCAAAAGTGGTCTCGTGATACCTCATATTGTTTGTTTCATAGATACAAATGCTTAAATGTACATATAAATCAGTTTTAAGAAATTTTACTTTTTCTCAAAATTTGGAAATTTCAGCAGGTCCCGACCTGGAGGGATTTTTGGATTTTCGTGATAAAAGAAATTCGTTCAAAAGTGATCTTGTGCTACCTCATATTGTTTGTTTCATAGATACAAATGCTTAAATGTACATATAAATCAGTTTTAAGAAATTTTATTTTTTCTAAAATTTGAAAATTTCAGCAGGTCTCACAGATCTGGAGGGATTTTTGGATTTTCGTGATAAAAGAAATTCGTTCAAAAGTGATCTTGTGATACCTCATATTGTTTGTTTTATTGATAGAAATGCTAAAATGTACATATAAATCAGTTTTAAGAAATTTTATTTTTTCTCAAAATTTGGAAATTTCAGCAGGTCCCGACCTGGAGGGATTTTTTGGATTTTCGAGATAAAAGAAATTCGTTCAAAAGTGATCTTGTGATACCTTATATTGTTTGTTTCATAGATACAAATGCTTAAATGTACATATAAATCAGTTTTAAGAAATTTTACTTTTTCTTAAAATTTGGAAATTTCCGCAGGGGCCGACCTGGAGGGATTTTTGGATTTTCGTGATAAAAGAAATTCATTCAAAAGTGGTCTTGTGATACCTCATATTGTTTGTTTCATTGATACAAATGCTAAAATGTACATATAAATCAGTTTTAAGAAATTTTATTTTTTTCTCAAAATTTGGAAATTTCCACAGGTCCCGACCTGGAGGGATTTTTTGGATTTTCGAGATAAAAGAAATTCGTTCAAAAGTGATCTTGTGATACCTCATATTGTTTGTTTCATAGATACAAATGCTAAAATGTACATATAAATCAGTTTTGATCAATTTTATTTTTTCTCAAAATTTGGAACTTTCCGCAGGTCCCGACCTGGAGGGATTTTTGGATTTTCGTGATAAAAGAAATTCGTTCAAAAGTGATCTTGTGATACCTCATATTGTTTGTTTTATTGATAGAAATGCTAAAATGTACATATAAATCAGTTTTAAGAAATTTTATTTTTTCTCAAAATTTGGAAATTTCAGCAGGACCCGACCTGGAGGGATTTTTGGATTTTCGTGATAAAAGAAATTCATTCAAAAGTGGTCTTGTGATACCTCATATTGTTTGTTTCATTGATACAAATGCTAAAATGTACATATAAATCAGTTTTAAGAAATTTTATTTTTTCTCAAAATTTGGAAATTTCAGCAGGTCCCGACCTGGAGGGATTTTTTGGATTTTCGAGATAAAAGAAATTCGTTCAAAAGTGATCTTGTGATACCTCATATTGTTTGTTTCATAGATACAAATGCTAAAATGTACATATAAATCAGTTTTAAGAAATTTTATTTTTTCTCAAAATTTGAAAATTTCAGCAGGTCCCACCGATCAGGAGGGATTTTTGGATTTTCGTGATAAAAGAAATTCGTTCAAAAGTGATCTCGTGATACCTCATATTGTTTGTTTTATTGATAGAAATGCTAAAATGTACATATAAATCAGTTTTAAGAAATTTTATTTTTTCTCAAAATTTGGAAATTTCCGCAGGTCCAGACCTGGAGGGATTTTTGGATTTTCGTGATAAAAGAAATTCGTTCAAAAGTGATCTTGTGATACCTCATATTGGTTGTTTCATTGATAGAAATGCTAAAATGTACATATAAATCAGTTTTAAGAAATTTTATTTTTTCTCAAAATTTGGAAATTTCTGCAGGTCCCGACCTGGAGGGATTTTTGGATTTTCGTGATAAAGAAATTCGTTCAAAAGTGATCTTGCGATACCTCATATTGTTTGTTTCATTGATAGAAATGCTAAAATATACATATAAATCAGTTTTAAGAAATTTTATTTTTTCTCAAAATTTGGAAATTTCAGCAGGTCCCGACCTGGAGGGATTTTTTGGATTTTCGAGATAAAAGAAATTCGTTCAAAAGTGATCTTGTGCTACCTCATATTGTTTGTTTCATAGATACAAATGCTTAAATGTACATATAAATCAGTTCTAAGAAATTTTACTTTTTCTCAAAATTTGGAAATTTCAGCAGGTCCCGACCTGGAGGGATTTTTTGGATTTTCGAGATAAAAGAAATTCGTTCAAAAGTGATCTTGTGATACCTTATATTGTTTGTTTCATAGATACAAATGCTTAAATGTACATATAAATCAGTTTTAAGAAATTTTACTTTTTCTTAAAATTTGGAAATTTCAGCAGGTCCCGACCTGGAGGGATTTTAGGATTTTCGTGATAAAAGAAATTCCTTCAAAAGTGGTCTTGTGATACCTCATATCGTTTGTTTCATTGATACAAATGCTAAAATGTACATATAAATCAGTTTTAAGAAATTTTATTTTTTCTTAAAATTTGGAAATTTCCGCAGGTCCCGACCTGGAGGTATTTTTGGATTTTCGTGAAATAAGAAATTCGTTCAAAAGGGATCTTGTGATACCTCATATTGTTTGTTTCATTGATACAAATGCTAAAATGTACATATAAATCAGTTTTGATCAATTTTATTTTTTCTCAAAATTTGGAACTTTCCGCAGGTCCCGACCTGGAGGGATTTTTGGATTTTCGTGATAAAAGAAATTCGTTCAAAAGTGGTCTCGTGATACCTCATATTGTTTGTTTCATTGATACAAATGCTAAAATGTACATATAAATCAGTTTTAAGAAATTTTATTTTTTCTCAAAATTTGGAAATTTCAGCAGGTCCCGACCTGGAGGGATTTTTGGATTTTCGTGATAAAAGAAATTCGTTCAAAAGTGATCTTGTGATACCTCATATTGTTTGTTTCATAGATACAAATGCTAAAATGTACATATAAATCAGTTTTAAGAAATTTTATTTTTTCTCAAAATTTACAAATTTCAGCATGTCCCGACCTGGAGGGAATTTTCGATGTTCGTGATGAAAGAAATTCGTTCAAAAGTGATCTTGTGATACCTCATATTGTTTGTTTCATAGATACAAATGCTTAAATGTACATATAAATCAGTTTTAAGAAATTTTACTTTTTCTTAAAATTTGGAAATTTCCGCAGGTCCCGACCTGGAGGGATTTTTGGATTTTCGTGATAAAAGAAATTCGTTCAAAAGTGATCTTGTGATACCTCATATTGGTTGTTTCATTGATAGAAATGCTAAAATGTACATATAAATCAGTTTTAAGAAATTTTATTTTTTCTCAAAATTTGGAAATTTCTGCAGGTCCCGACCTGGAGGGATTTTTGGATTTTCGTGATAAAGAAATTCGTTCAAAAGTGATCTTGCGATACCTCATATTGTTTGTTTCATTGATAGAAATGCTAAAATATACATATAAATCAGTTTTAAGAAATTTTATTTTTTCTCAAAATTTGGAAATTTCAGCAGGTCCCGACCTGGAGGGATTTTTTGGATTTTCGAGATAAAAGAAATTCGTTCAAAAGTGATCTTGTGCTACCTCATATTGTTTGTTTCATAGATACAAATGCTTAAATGTACATATAAATCAGTTTTAAGAAATTTTACTTTTTCTTAAAATTTGGAAATTTCCGCAGGTCCCGACCTGGAGGGATTTTTGGATTTTCGTGATAAAAGAAATTCCTTCAAAAGTGGTCTTGTGATACCTCATATTATTTGTTTCATAGATACAAATGCTAAAATGTACATATAAATCAGTTTTGATCAATTTTATTTTTTCTCAAAATTTGGAACTTTCCGCAGGTCCCGACCTGGAGGGATTTTTGGATTTTCGTGATAAAAGAAATTCGTTCAAAAGTGGTCTCGTGATACCTCATATTGTTTGTTTCATAGATACAAATGCTTAAATGTACATATAAATCAGTTTTAAGAAATTTTACTTTTTCTCAAAATTTGGAAATTTCAGCAGGTCCCGACCTGGAGGGATTTTTGGATTTTCGTGATAAAAGAAATTCGTTCAAAAGTGATCTTGTGCTACCTCATATTGTTTGTTTCATAGATACAAATGCTTAAATGTACATATAAATCAGTTTTAAGAAATTTTATTTTTTCTAAAATTTGAAAATTTCAGCAGGTCCCACAGATCTGGAGGGATTTTTGGATTTTCGTGATAAAAGAAATTCGTTCAAAAGTGATCTTGTGATACCTCATATTGTTTGTTTTATTGATAGAAATGCTAAAATGTACATATAAATCAGTTTTAAGAAATTTTATTTTTTCTCAAAATTTGGAAATTTCAGCAGGTCCCGACCTGGAGGGATTTTTTGGATTTTCGAGATAAAAGAAATTCGTTCAAAAGTGATCTTGTGATACCTTATATTGTTTGTTTCATAGATACAAATGCTTAAATGTACATATAAATCAGTTTTAAGAAATTTTACTTTTTCTTAAAATTTGGAAATTTCCGCAGGTCCCGACCTGGAGGGATTTATGGATTTTCGTGATAAAAGAAATTCATTCAAAAGTGGTCTTGTGATACCTCATATTGTTTGTTTCATTGATACAAATGCTAAAATGTACATATAAATCAGTTTTAAGAAATTTTATTTTTTCTCAAAATTTGGAAATTTCAGCAGGTCCCGACCTGGAGGGATTTTTTGGATTTTCGAGATAAAAGAAATTCGTTCAAAAGTGATCTTGTGATACCTCATATTGTTTGTTTCATAGATACAAATGCTTAAATGTACATATAAATCAGTTTTAAGAAATTTTACTTTTTCTTAAAATTTGGAAATTTCCGCAGGTCCCGACCTGGAGGGATTTTTGGATTTTCGTGATAAAAGAAATTCGTTCAAAAGTGATCTTGTGATACCTCATATTATTTGTTTCATAGATACAAATGCTAAAATGTACATATAAATCAGTTTTGATCAATTTTATTTTTTCTCAAAATTTGGAACTTTCCGCAGGTCCCGACCTGGAGGGATTTTTGGATTTTCGTGATAAAAGAAATTCGTTCAAAAGTGATCTTGTGATACCTCATATTGTTTGTTTTATTGATAGAAATGCTAAAATGTACATATAAATCAGTTTTAAGAAATTTTATTTTTTCTCAAAATTTGGAAATTTCAGCAGGTCCCGACCTGGAGGGATTTTTGGATTTTCGTGATAAAAGAAATTCATTCAAAAGTGGTCTTGTGATACCTCATATTGTTTGTTTCATTGATACAAATGCTAAAATGTACATATAAATCAGTTTTAAGAAATTTTATTTTTTCTCAAAATTTGGAAATTTCAGCAGGTCCCGACCTGGAGGGATTTTTTGGATTTTCGAGATAAAAGAAATTCGTTCAAAAGTGATCTTGTGATACCTCATATTGTTTGTTTCATAGATACAAATGCTAAAATGTACATATAAATCAGTTTTAAGAAATTTTATTTTTTCTCAAAATTTGAAAATTTCAGCAGGTCCCACCGATCAGGAGGGATTTTTGGATTTTCGTGATAAAAGAAATTCGTTCAAAAGTGATCTCGTGATACCTCATATTGTTTGTTTTATTGATAGAAATGCTAAAATGTACATATAAATCAGTTTTAAGAAATTTTATTTTTTCTCAAAATTTGGAAATTTCCGCAGGTCCCGACCTGGAGGGATTTTTGGATTTTCGTGATAAAAGAAATTCGTTCAAAAGTGATCTTGTGATACCTCATATTGTTTGTTTCATTGATAGAAATGCTAAAATGTACATATAAATCAGTTTTAAGAAATTTTATTTTTTCTCAAAATTTGGAAATTTCTGCAGGTCCCGACCTGGAGGGATTTTTGGATTTTCGTGATAAAGAAATTCGTTCAAAAGTGATCTTGCGATACCTCATATTGTTTGTTTCATTGATAGAAATGCTAAAATATACATATAAATCAGTTTTAAGAAATTTTATTTTTTCTCAAAATTTGGAAATTTCAGCAGGTCCCGACCTGGAGGGATTTTTTGGATTTTCGAGATAAAAGAAATTCGTTCAAAAGTGATCTTGTGATACCTTATATTGTTTGTTTCATAGATACAAATGCTTAAATGTACATATAAATCAGTTTTAAGAAATTTTACTTTTTCTTAAAATTTGGAAATTTCCGCAGGTCCCGACCTGGAGGGATTTTTGGATTTTCGTGATAAAAGAAATTCCTTCAAAAGTGGTCTTGTGATACCTCATATTGTTTGTTTCATTGATACAAATGCTAAAATGTACATATAAATCAGTTTTAAGAAATTTTATTTTTTCTTAAAATTTGGAAATTTCCGCAGGTCCCGACCTGGAGGTATTTTTGGATTTTCGTGAAATAAGAAATTCGTTCAAAAGGGATCTTGTGATACCTCATATTGTTTGTTTCATTGATACAAATGCTAAAATGTACATATAAATCAGTTTTGATCAATTTTATTTTTTCTCAAAATTTGGAACTTTCCGCAGGTCCCGACCTGGAGGGATTTTTGGATTTTCGTGATAAAAGAAATTCGTTCAAAAGTGGTCTCGTGATACCTCATATTGTTTGTTTCATTGATACAAATGCTAAAATGTACATATAAATCAGTTTTAAGAAATTTTATTTTTTCTCAAAATTTGGAAATTTCAGCAGGTCCCGACCTGGAGGGATTTTTGGATTTTCGTGATAAAAGAAATTCGTTCAAAAGTGATCTTGTGATACCTCATATTGTTTGTTTCATAGATACAAATGCTAAAATGTACATATAAATCAGTTTTAAGAAATTTTATTTTTTCTCAAAATTTACAAATTTCAGCATGTCCCGACCTGGAGGGAATTTTCGATGTTCGTGATGAAAGAAATTCGTTCAAAAGTGATCTTGTGATACCTCATATTGTTTGTTTCATAGATACAAATGCTTAAATGTACATATAAATCAGTTTTAAGAAATTTTACTTTTTCTTAAAATTTGGAAATTTCCGCAGGTCCCGACCTGGAGGGATTTTTGGATTTTCGTGATAAAAGAAATTCGTTCAAAAGTGATCTTGTGATACCTCATATTATTTGTTTCATAGATACAAATGCTAAAATGTACATATAAATCAGTTTTGATCAATTTTATTTTTTCTCAAAATTTGGAACTTTCCGCAGGTCCCGACCTGGAGGGATTTTTGGATTTTCGTGATAAAAGAAATTCGTTCAAAAGTGGTCTCGTGATACCTCATATTGTTTGTTTCATAGATACAAATGCTTAAATGTACATATAAATCAGTTTTAAGAAATTTTACTTTTTCTCAAAATTTGGAAATTTCAGCAGGTCCCGACCTGGAGGGATTTTTGGATTTTCGTGATAAAAGAAATTCGTTCAAAAGTGATCTTGTGCTACCTCATATTGTTTGTTTCATAGATACAAATGCTTAAATGTACATATAAATCAGTTTTAAGAAATTTTATTTTTTCTAAAATTTGAAAATTTCAGCAGGTCCCACAGATCTGGAGGGATTTTTGGATTTTCGTGATAAAAGAAATTCGTTCAAAAGTGATCTTGTGATACCTCATATTGTTTGTTTTATTGATAGAAATGCTAAAATGTACATATAAATCAGTTTTAAGAAATTTTATTTTTTCTCAAAATTTGGAAATTTCTGCAGGTCCCGACCTGGAGGGATTTTTGGATTTTCGTGATAAAGAAATTCGTTCAAAAGTGATCTTGCGATACCTCATATTGTTTGTTTCATTGATAGAAATGCTAAAATATACATATAAATCAGTTTTAAGAAATTTTATTTTTTCTCAAAATTTGGAAATTTCAGCAGGTCCCGACCTGGAGGGATTTTTTGGATTTTCGAGATAAGAGAAATTCGTTCAAAAGTGATCTTGTGCTACCTCATATTGTTTGTTTCATAGATACAAATGCTTAAATGTACATATAAATCAGTTTTAAGAAATTTTACTTTTTCTCAAAATTTGGAAATTTCAGCAGGTCCCGACCTGGAGGGATTTTTTGGATTTTCGAGATAAAAGAAATTCGTTCAAAAGTGATCTTGTGATACCTTATATTGTTTGTTTCATAGATACAAATGCTTAAATGTACATATAAATCAGTTTTAAGAAATTTTACTTTTTCTTAAAATTTGGAAATTTCCGCAGGTCCCGACCTGGAGGGATTTTTGGATTTTCGTGATAAAAGAAATTCATTCAAAAGTGGTCTTGTGATACCTCATATTGTTTGTTTCATTGATACAAATGCTAAAATGTACATATAAATCAGTTTTAAGAAATTTTATTTTTTTCTCAAAATTTGGAAATTTCAGCAGGTCCCGACCTGGAGGGATTTTTTCGATTTTCGAGATAAAAGAAATTCGTTCAAAAGTGATCTTGTGATACCTCATATTGTTTGTTTCATAGATACAAATGCTAAAATGTACATATAAATCAGTTTTAAGAAATTTTATTTTTTCTCAAAATTTGGAAATTTCAGCAGGTCCCGACCTGGAGGGATTTTTTGGATTTTCGAGATAAAAGAAATTCGTTCAAAAGTGATCTTGTGATACCTCATATTGTTTGTTTCATAGATACAAATGCTTAAATGTACATATAAATCAGTTTTAAGAAATTTTACTTTTTCTTAAAATTTGGAAATTTCCGCAGGTCCCGACCTGGAGGGATTTTTGGATTTTCGTGATAAAAGAAATTCGTTCAAAAGTGATCTTGTGATACCTCATATTATTTGTTTCATAGATACAAATGCTAAAATGTACATATAAATCAGTTTTGATCAATTTTATTTTTTCTCAAAATTTGGAACTTTCCGCAGGTCCCGACCTGGAGGGATTTTTGGATTTTCGTGATAAAAGAAATTCGTTCAAAAGTGATCTTGTGATACCTCATATTGTTTGTTTTATTGATAGAAATGCTAAAATGTACATATAAATCAGTTTTAAGAAATTTTATTTTTTCTCAAAATTTGGAAATTTCAGCAGGTCCCGACCTGGAGGGATTTTTGGATTTTCGTGATAAAAGAAATTCATTCAAAAGTGGTCTTGTGATACCTCATATTGTTTGTTTCATTGATACAAATGCTAAAATGTACATATAAATCAGTTTTAAGAAATTTTATTTTTTCTCAAAATTTGGAAATTTCAGCAGGTCCCGACCTGGAGGGATTTTTTGGATTTTCGAGATAAAAGAAATTCGTTCAAAAGTGATCTTGTGATACCTCATATTGTTTGTTTCATAGATACAAATGCTAAAATGTACATATAAATCAGTTTTAAGAAATTTTATTTTTTCTCAAAATTTGAAAATTTCAGCAGGTCCCACCGATCAGGAGGGATTTTTGGATTTTCGTGATAAAAGAAATTCGTTCAAAAGTGATCTCGTGATACCTCATATTGTTTGTTTTATTGATAGAAATGCTAAAATGTACATATAAATCAGTTTTAAGAAATTTTATTTTTTCTCAAAATTTGGAAATTTCCGCAGGTCCCGACCTGGAGGGATTTTTGGATTTTCGTGATAAAAGAAATTCGTTCAAAAGTGATCTTGTGATACCTCATATTGTTTGTTTCATTGATAGAAATGCTAAAATGTACATATAAATCAGTTTTAAGAAATTTTATTTTTTCTCAAAATTTGGAAATTTCTGCAGGTCCCGACCTGGAGGGATTTTTGGATTTTCGTGATAAAGAAATTCGTTCAAAAGTGATCTTGCGATACCTCATATTGTTTGTTTCATTGATAGAAATGCTAAAATATACATATAAATCAGTTTTAAGAAATTTTATTTTTTCTCAAAATTTGGAAATTTCAGCAGGTCCCGACCTGGAGGGATTTTTTGGATTTTCGAGATAAGAGAAATTCGTTCAAAAGTGATCTTGTGCTACCTCATATTGTTTGTTTCATAGATACAAATGCTTAAATGTACATATAAATCAGTTTTAAGAAATTTTACTTTTTCTCAAAATTTGGAAATTTCAGCAGGTCCCGACCTGGAGGGATTTTTTGGATTTTCGAGATAAAAGAAATTCGTTCAAAAGTGATCTTGTGATACCTTATATTGTTTGTTTCATAGATACAAATGCTTAAATGTACATATAAATCAGTTTTAAGAAATTTTACTTTTTCTTAAAATTTGGAAATTTCCGCAGGTCCCGACCTGGAGGGATTTTTGGATTTTCGTGATAAAAGAAATTCATTCAAAAGTGGTCTTGTGATACCTCATATTGTTTGTTTCATTGATACAAATGCTAAAATGTACATATAAATCAGTTTTAAGAAATTTTATTTTTTCTTAAAATTTGGAAATTTCCGCAGGTCCCGACCTGGAGGTATTTTTGGATTTTCGTGAAATAAGAAATTCGTTCAAAAGGGATCTTGTGATACCTCATATTGTTTGTTTCATTGATACAAATGCTAAAATGTACATATAAATCAGTTTTGATCAATTTTATTTTTTCTCAAAATTTGGAACTTTCCGCAGGTCCCGACCTGGAGGGATTTTTGGATTTTCGTGATAAAAGAAATTCGTTCAAAAGTGGTCTCGTGATACCTCATATTGTTTGTTTCATTGATACAAATGCTAAAATGTACATATAAATCAGTTTTAAGAAATTTTATTTTTTCTCAAAATTTGGAAATTTCAGCAGGTCCCGACCTGGAGGGATTTTTGGATTTTCGTGATAAAAGAAATTCGTTCAAAAGTGATCTTGTGATACCTCATATTGTTTGTTTCATAGATACAAATGCTAAAATGTACATATAAATCAGTTTTAAGAAATTTTATTTTTTCTCAAAATTTACAAATTTCAGCAGGTCCCGACCTGGAGGGAATTTTCGATGTTCGTGATGAAAGAAATTCGTTCAAAAGTGATCTCGTGATACCTCATATTGTTTGTTTCATTGATAGAAATGCTAAAATGTACATATAAATCAGTTTTAAGAAATTTTATTTTTTCTCAAAATTTGAAAATTTCAGCAGGTCCCACCGATCTGGAGGGATTTTTGGATTTTCGTGATAAAAGAAATTCGTTCAAAAGTGATCTTGTGATACCTCATATTGTTTGTTTCATAGATACAAATGCTAAAATGTACATATAAATCAGTTTTAAGAAATTTTACTTTTTCTTAAAATTTGGAAATTTCCGCAGGTCCCGACCTGGAGGGATTTTTGGATTTTCGTGATAAAAGAAATTCGTTCAAAAGTGATCTTGTGATACCTCATATTGTTTGTTTCATAGATACAAATGCTAAAATGTACATATAAATCAGTTTTAAGAAATTTTATTTTTTCTCAAAATTTACAAATTTCAGCATGTCCCGACCTGGAGGGCTTTTTGGATTTTCGTGATAAAAGAAATTCATTCAAAAGTGGTCTTGTGATACCTCATATTGTTTGTTTCATTGATACAAATGCTAAAATGTGCATATAAATCAGTTTTAAGAAATTTTACTTTTTCTCAAAATTTGGAAATTTCAGCAGGTCCCGACCTGGAGGGATTTTTTGGATTTTCGAGATAAAAGAAATTCGTTCAAAAGTGATCTTGTGATACCTTATATTGTTTGTTTCATAGATACAAATGCTTAAATGTACATATAAATCAGTTTTAAGACATTTTACTTTTTCTTAAAATTTGGAAATTTCCGCAGGTCCCGACCTGGAGGGATTTTTGGATTTTCGTGATAAAAGAAATTCATTCAAAAGTGGTCTTGTGATACCTCATATTGTTTGTTTCATTGATACAAATGCTAAAATGTACATATAAATCAGTTTTAAGAAATTTTACTTTTTCTTAAAATTTGGAAATTTCCGCAGGTCCCGACCTGGAGGGATTTTTGGATTTTCGTGATAAAAGAAATTCGTTCAAAAGTGATCTTGTGATACCTCATATTGTTTGTTTCATAGATACAAATGCTAAAATGTACATATAAATCAGTTTTAAGAAATTTTATTTTTTCTCAAAATTTGGAAATTTCCGCAGGTCCCGACCTGGAGGGATTTTTGGATTTTCGTGATAAAAGAAATTCGTTCAAAAGTGATCTTGTGATACCTCATATTGTTTGTTTCATAGATACAAATGCTAAAATGTACATATAAATCAGTTTTAAGAAATTTTATTTTTTCTCAAAATTTACAAATTTCAGCATGTCCCGACCTGGAGGGAATTTTCGATGTTCGTGATGAAAGAAATTCGTTCAAAAGTGATCTCGTGATACCTCATATTGTTTGTTTCATTGATAGAAATGCTAAAATGTACATATAAATCAGTTTTAAGAAATTTTATTTTTTCTCAAAATTTGAAAATTTCAGCAGGTCCCACCGATCTGGAGGGATTTTTGGATTTTCGTGATAAAAGAAATTCGTTCAAAAGTGATCTCGTGATACCTCATATTGTTTGTTTTATTGATAGAAATGCTAAAATGTACATATAAATCAGTTTTAAGAAATTTTATTTTTTCTCAAAATTTGGAAATTTCCGCAGGTCCCGACCTGGAGGGATTTTTGGATTTTCGTGATAAAAGAAATTCGTTCAAAAGTGATCTTGTGATACCTCATATTGTTTGTTTCATAGATACAAATGCTAAAATGTACATATAAATCAGTTTTAAGAAATTTTATTTTTTCTCAAAATTTACAAATTTCAGCAGGTCCCGACCTGGAGGGAATTTTCGATGTTCGTGATGAAAGAAATTCGTTCAAAAGTGATCTCGTGATACCTCATATTGTTTGTTTCATTGATAGAAATGCTAAAATGTACATATAAATCAGTTTTAAGAAATTTTATTTTTTCTCAAAATTTGAAAATTTCAGCAGGTCCCACCGATCTGGAGGGATTTTTGGATTTTCGTGATAAAAGAAATTCGTTCAAAAGTGATCTTGTGATACCTCATATTGTTTGTTTTATTGATAGAAATGCTAAAATGTACATATAAATCAGTTTTAAGAAATTTTATTTTTTCTCAAAATTTGGAAATTTCAGCAGGTCCCGACCTGGAGGGATTTTTTGGATTTTCGAGATAAAAGAAATTCGTTCAAAAGTGATCTTGTGATACCTCATATTGTTTGTTTCATAGATACAAATGCTTAAATGTACATATAAATCAGTTTTAAGAAATTTTACTTTTTCTTAAAATTTGGAAATTTCCGCAGGTCCCGACCTGGAGGGATTTTTGGATTTTCGTGATAAAAGAAATTCGTTCAAAAGTGATCTTGTGATACCTCATATTGTTTGTTTCATAGATACAAATGCTAAAATGTACATATAAATCAGTTTTAAGAAATTTTACTTTTTCTTAAAATTTGGAAATTTCCGCAGGTCCCGACCTGGAGGGATTTTTGGATTTTCGTGATAAAAGAAATTCGTTCAAAAGTGATCTTGTGATACCTCATATTGTTTGTTTCATAGATACAAATGCTAAAATGTACATATAAATCAGTTTTAAGAAATTTTATTTTTTCTCAAAATTTGAAAATTTCAGCAGGTCCCATCGATCTGGAGGGATTTTTGGATTTTCGTGATAAAAGAAATTCGTTCAAAAGTGATCTCGTGATACCTCATATTGTTTGTTTTATTGATAGAAATGCTAAAATGTACATATAAATCAGTTTTAAGAAATTTTATTTTTTCTCAAAATTTGGAAATTTCAGCAGGTCCCGACCTGGAGGGATTTTTGGATTTTCGTGATAAAAGAAATTCGTTCAAAAGTGATCTTGTGATACCTCATATTATTTGTTTCATAGATACAAATGCTAAAATGTACATATAAATCAGTTTTGATCAATTTTATTTTTTCTCAAAATTTGGAACTTTCCGCAGGTCCCGACCTGGAGGGATTTTTGGATTTTCGTGATAAAAGAAATTCGTTCAAAAGTGGTCTCGTGATACCTCATATTGTTTGTTTCATAGATACAAATGCTTAAATGTACATATAAATCAGTTTTAAGAAATTTTACTTTTTCTCAAAATTTGGAAATTTCAGCAGGTCCCGACCTGGAGGGATTTTTGGATTTTCGTGATAAAAGAAATTCGTTCAAAAGTGATCTTGTGCTACCTCATATTGTTTGTTTCATAGATACAAATGCTAAAATGTACATATAAATCAGTTTTGATCAATTTTATTTTTTCTCAAAATTTGGAACTTTCCGCAGGTCCCGACCTGGAGGGATTTTTGGATTTTCGTGATAAAAGAAATTCGTTCAAAAGTGGTCTCGTGATACCTCATATTGTTTGTTTCATAGATACAAATGCTTAAATGTACATATAAATCAGTTTTAAGAAATTTTACTTTTTCTCAAAATTTGGAAATTTCAGCAGGTCCCGACCTGGAGGGATTTTTGGATTTTCGTGATAAAAGAAATTCGTTCAAAAGTGATCTTGTGCTACCTCATATTGTTTGTTTCATAGATACAAATGCTTAAATGTACATATAAATCAGTTTTAAGAAATTTTACTTTTTCTCAAAATTTGGAAATTTCAGCAGGTCCCGACCTGGAGGGATTTTTGGATTTTCGTGATAAAAGAAATTCATTCAAAAGTGGTCTTGTGATACCTCATATTGTTTGTTTCATTGATACAAATGCTAAAATGTACATATAAATCAGTTTTAAGAAATTTTATTTTTTCTTAAAATTTGGAAATTTCCGCAGGTCCCGACCTGGAGGTATTTTTGGATTTTCGTGAAATAAGAAATTCGTTCAAAAGGGATCTTGTGATACCTCATATTGTTTGTTTCATTGATACAAATGCTAAAATGTACATATAAATCAGTTTTGATCAATTTTATTTTTTCTCAAAATTTGGAACTTTCCGCAGGTCCCGACCTGGAGGGATTTTTGGATTTTCGTGATAAAAGAAATTCGTTCAAAAGTGGTCTCGTGATACCTCATATTGTTTGTTTCATAGATACAAATGCTTAAATGTACATATAAATCAGTTTTAAGAAATTTTATTTTTTCTCAAAATTTGGAAATTTCCGCAGGTCCCGACCTGGAGGGATTTTTGGATTTTCGTGATAAAGAAATTCGTTCAAAAGTGATCTCGTGATACCTCATATTGTTTGTTTCATTGATAGAAATGCTAAAATGTACATATAAATCAGTTTTAAGAAATTTTATTTTTTCTCAAAATTTGAAAATTTCTGCAGGTCCCACCGATCTGGAGGGATTTTTGGATTTTCGTGATAAAAGAAATTCGTTCAAAAGTGATCTCGTGATACCTCATATTGTTTGTTTTATTGATAGAAATGCTAAAATGTACATATAAATCAGTTTTAAGAAATTTTATTTTTTCTCAAAATTTGGAAATTTCCGCAGGTCCCGACCTGGAGGGATTTTTGGATTTTCGTGATAAAAGAAATTCGTTCAAAAGTGATCTTGTGATACCTCATATTGTTTGTTTCATTGATAGAAATGCTAAAATATACATATAAATCAGTTTTAAGAAATTTTACTTTTTCTTAAAATTTGGAAATTTCCGCACGTCCCGACCTGGAGGGATTTTTGGATTTTCGTGAAATAAGAAATTCGTTCAAAAGGGATCTTGTGATACCTCATATTGTTTGTTTCATTGATAGAAATGCTAAAATGTACATATAAATCAGTTTTGATCAATTTTATTTTTTCTCAAAATTTGGAACTTTCCGCAGGTCCCGACCTGGAGGGATTTTTGGATTTTCGTGATAAAAGAAATTCGTTCAAAATTGGTCTCGTGATACCTCATATTGTTTGTTTCATAGATACAAATGCTAAAATGTACATATAAATCAGTTTTAAGAAATTTTACTTTTTCTTAAAATTTGGAAATTTCCGCAGGTCCCGACCTGGAGGGATTTTTGGATTTTCGTGATAAAGAAATTCGTTCAAAAGTGATCTTGCGATACCTCATATTGTTTGTTTCATTGATAGAAATGCTAAAATATACATATAAATCAGTTTTAAGAAATTTTACTTTTTCTTAAAATTTGGAAATTTCCGCACGTCCCGACCTGGAGGGATTTTTGGATTTTCGTGATAAAAGAAATTCATTCAAAAGTGGTCTTGTGATACCTCATATTGTTTGTTTCATTGATACAAATGCTAAAATGTACATATAAATCAGTTTTAAGAAAGTTTATTTTTTCTTAAAATTTGGAAATTTCCGCAGGTCCCGACCTGGAGGTATTTTTGGATTTTCGTGAAATAAGAAATTCGTTCAAAAGGGATCTTGTGATACCTCATATTGTTTGTTTCATTGATACAAATGCTAAAATGTACATATAAATCAGTTTTGATCAATTTTATTTTTTCTCAAAATTTGGAACTTTCCGCAGGTCCCGACCTGGAGGGATTTTTGGATTTTCGTGATAAAAGAAATTCGTTCAAAAGTGGTCTCGTGATACCTCATATTGTTTGTTTCATAGATACAAATGCTTAAATGTACATATAAATCAGTTTTAAGAAATTTTACTTTTTCTCAAAATTTGGAAATTTCCGCAGGTCCCGACCTGGAGGGATTTTTGGATTTTCGTGATAAAAGAAATTCGTTCAAAAGTGGTCTCGTGATACCTCATATTGTTTGTTTCATTGATACAAATGCTAAAATGTACATATAAATCAGTTTTGATCAATTTTATTTTTTCTCAAAATTTGGAACTTTCCGCAGGTCCCGACCTGGAGGGATTTTTGGATTTTCGTGATAAAAGAAATTCGTTCAAAAGTGGTCTCGTGATACCTCATATTGTTTGTTTCATAGATACAAATGCTAAAATGTACATATAAATCAGTTTTAAGAAATTTTATTTTTTCTTAAAATTTGGAAATTTCCGCAGGTCCCGACCTGGAGGTATTTTGGGATTTTCGTGAAATAAGAAATTCGTTCAAAAGGGATCTTGTGATACCTCATATTGTTTGTTTCATTGATACAAATGCTAAAATGTACATATAAATCAGTTTTGATCAATTTTATTTTTTCTCAAAATTTGGAACTTTCCGCAGGTCCCGTCCTGGAGGTATTTTTGGATTTTCGTGAAATGAGAAATTCGTTCAAAAGGGATCTTGTGATACCTCATATTGTTTGTTTCATTGATACAAATGCTAAAATGTACATATAAATCAGTTTTGATCAATTTTATTTTTTCTCAAAATTTGGAACTTTCCGCAGGTCCCGACCTGGAGGGATTTTTGGATTTTCGTGATAAAAGAAATTCGTTCAAAAGTGGTCTCGTGATACCTCATATTGTTTGTTTCATAGATACAAATGCTTAAATGTACATATAAATCAGTTTTAAGAAATTTTATTTTTTCTCAAAATTTGGAAATTTCAGCAGGTCCCGACCTGGAGGGATTTTTTGGATTTTCGAGATAAAAGAAATTCGTTCAAAAGTGATCTTGTGATACCTCATATTGTTTGTTTCATAGATACAAATGCTTAAATGTACATATAAATCAGTTTTAAGAAATTTTACTTTTTCTTAAAATTTGGAAATTTCCGCAGGTCCCGACCTGGAGGGATTTTTGGATTTTCGTGATAAAAGAAATTCGTTCAAAAGTGATCTTGTGATACCTCATATTGTTTGTTTCATAGATACAAATGCTAAAATGTACATATAAATCAGTTTTAAGAAATTTTACTTTTTCTTAAAATTTGGAAATTTCCGCAGGTCCCGACCTGGAGGGATTTTTGGATTTTCGTGATAAAAGAAATTCGTTCAAAAGTGATCTTGTGATACCTCATATTGTTTGTTTCATAGATACAAATGCTAAAATGTACATATAAATCAGTTTTAAGAAATTTTATTTTTTCTCAAAATTTACAAATTTCAGCATGTCCCGACCTGGAGGGAATTTTCGATGTTCGTGATGAAAGAAATTCGTTCAAAAGTGATCTCGTGATACCTCATATTGTTTGTTTCATTGATAGAAATGCTAAAATGTACATATAAATCAGTTTTAAGAAATTTTATTTTTTCTCAAAATTTGAAAATTTCAGCAGGTCCCATCGATCTGGAGGGATTTTTGGATTTTCGTGATAAAAGAAATTCGTTCAAAAGTGATCTCGTGATACCTCATATTGTTTGTTTTATTGATAGAAATGCTAAAATGTACATATAAATCAGTTTTAAGAAATTTTATTTTTTCTCAAAATTTGGAAATTTCAGCAGGTCCCAACCTGGAGGGATTTTTGGATTTTCGTGATAAAAGAAATTCGTTCAAAAGTGATCTTGTGATACCTCATATTATTTGTTTCATAGATACAAATGCTAAAATGTACATATAAATCAGTTTTAAGAAATTTTACTTTTTCTCAAAATTTGGAAATTTCAGCAGGTCCCGACCTGGAGGGATTTTTGGATTTTCGTGATAAAAGAAATTCGTTCAAAAGTGATCTTGTGATACCTCATATTGTTTGTTTCATAGATACAAATGCTAAAATGTACATATAAATCAGTTTTAAGAAATTTTATTTTTTCTCAAAATTTACAAATTTCAGCAGGTCCCGACCTGGAGGGAATTTTCGATGTTCGTGATGAAAGAAATTCGTTCAAAAGTGATCTCGTGATACCTCATATTGTTTGTTTCATTGATAGAAATGCTAAAATGTACATATAAATCAGTTTTAAGAAATTTTATTTTTTCTCAAAATTTGAAAATTTCAGCAGGTCCCACCGATCTGGAGGGATTTTTGGATTTTCGTGATAAAAGAAATTCGTTCAAAAGTGATCTTGTGATACCTCATATTGTTTGTTTTATTGATAGAAATGCTAAAATGTACATATAAATCAGTTTTAAGAAATTTTATTTTTTCTCAAAATTTGGAAATTTCAGCAGGTCCCGACCTGGAGGGATTTTTTGGATTTTCGAGATAAAAGAAATTCGTTCAAAAGTGATCTTGTGATACCTCATATTGTTTGTTTCATAGATACAAATGCTTAAATGTACATATAAATCAGTTTTAAGAAATTTTACTTTTTCTTAAAATTTGGAAATTTCCGCAGGTCCCGACCTGGAGGGATTTTTGGATTTTCGTGATAAAAGAAATTCGTTCAAAAGTGATCTTGTGATACCTCATATTGTTTGTTTCATAGATACAAATGCTAAAATGTACATATAAATCAGTTTTAAGAAATTTTACTTTTTCTTAAAATTTGGAAATTTCCGCAGGTCCCGACCTGGAGGGATTTTTGGATTTTCGTGATAAAAGAAATTCGTTCAAAAGTGATCTTGTGATACCTCATATTGTTTGTTTCATAGATACAAATGCTAAAATGTACATATAAATCAGTTTTAAGAAATTTTATTTTTTCTCAAAATTTACAAATTTCAGCATGTCCCGACCTGGAGGGAATTTTCGATGTTCGTGATGAAAGAAATTCGTTCAAAAGTGATCTCGTGATACCTTATATTGTTTGTTTCATTGATAGAAATGCTAAAATGTACATATAAATCAGTTTTAAGAAATTTTATTTTTTCTCAAAATTTGAAAATTTCAGCAGGTCCCATCGATCTGGAGGGATTTTTGGATTTTCGTGATAAAAGAAATTCGTTCAAAAGTGATCTCGTGATACCTCATATTGTTTGTTTTATTGATAGAAATGCTAAAATGTACATATAAATCAGTTTTAAGAAATTTTATTTTTTCTCAAAATTTGGAAATTTCAGCAGGTCCCGACCTGGAGGGATTTTTGGATTTTCGTGATAAAAGAAATTCGTTCAAAAGTGATCTTGTGATACCTCATATTATTTGTTTCATAGATACAAATGCTAAAATGTACATATAAATCAGTTTTGATCAATTTTATTTTTTCTCAAAATTTGGAACTTTCCGCAGGTCCCGACCTGGAGGGATTTTTGGATTTTCGTGATAAAAGAAATTCGTTCAAAAGTGGTCTCGTGATACCTCATATTGTTTGTTTCATAGATACAAATGCTTAAATGTACATATAAATCAGTTTTAAGAAATTTTACTTTTTCTCAAAATTTGGAAATTTCAGCAGGTCCCGACCTGGAGGGATTTTTGGATTTTCGTGATAAAAGAAATTCGTTCAAAAGTGATCTTGTGCTACCTCATATTGTTTGTTTCATAGATACAAATGCTTAAATGTACATATAAATCAGTTTTAAGAAATTTTACTTTTTCTCAAAATTTGGAAATTTCAGCAGGTCCCGACCTGGAGGGATTTTTGGATTTTCGTGATAAAAGAAATTCATTCAAAAGTGGTCTTGTGATACCTCATATTGTTTGTTTCATTGATACAAATGCTAAAATGTACATATAAATCAGTTTTAAGAAAGTTTATTTTTTCTTAAAATTTGGAAATTTCCGCAGGTCCCGACCTGGAGGTATTTTTGGATTTTCGTGAAATAAGAAATTCGTTCAAAAGGGATCTTGTGATACCTCATATTGTTTGTTTCATTGATACAAATGCTAAAATGTACATATAAATCAGTTTTGATCAATTTTATTTTTTCTCAAAATTTGGAACTTTCCGCAGGTCCCGACCTGGAGGGATTTTTGGATTTTCGTGATAAAAGAAATTCGTTCAAAAGTGGTCTCGTGATACCTCATATTGTTTGTTTCATAGATACAAATGCTTAAATGTACATATAAATCAGTTTTAAGAAATTTTACTTTTTCTCAAAATTTGGAAATTTCCGCAGGTCCCGACCTGGAGGGATTTTTGGATTTTCGTGATAAAAGAAATTCGTTCAAAAGTGGTCTCGTGATACCTCATATTGTTTGTTTCATTGATACAAATGCTAAAATGTACATATAAATCAGTTTTGATCAATTTTATTTTTTCTCAAAATTTGGAACTTTCCGCAGGTCCCGACCTGGAGGGATTTTTGGATTTTCGTGATAAAAGAAATTCGTTCAAAAGTGGTCTCGTGATACCTCATATTGTTTGTTTCATAGATACAAATGCTAAAATGTACATATAAATCAGTTTTAAGAAATTTTATTTTTTCTTAAAATTTGGAAATTTCCGCAGGTCCCGACCTGGAGGTATTTTGGGATTTTCGTGAAATAAGAAATTCGTTCAAAAGGGATCTTGTGATACCTCATATTGTTTGTTTCATTGATACAAATGCTAAAATGTACATATAAATCAGTTTTGATCAATTTTATTTTTTCTCAAAATTTGGAACTTTCCGCAGGTCCCGTCCTGGAGGTATTTTTGGATTTTCGTGAAATGAGAAATTCGTTCAAAAGGGATCTTGTGATACCTCATATTGTTTGTTTCATTGATACAAATGCTAAAATGTACATATAAATCAGTTTTGATCAATTTTATTTTTTCTCAAAATTTGGAACTTTCCGCAGGTCCCGACCTGGAGGGATTTTTGGATTTTCGTGATAAAAGAAATTCGTTCAAAAGTGGTCTCGTGATACCTCATATTGTTTGTTTCATAGATACAAATGCTTAAATGTACATATAAATCAGTTTTAAGAAATTTTATTTTTTCTCAAAATTTGGAAATTTCAGCAGGTCCCGACCTGGAGGGATTTTTTGGATTTTCGAGATAAAAGAAATTCGTTCAAAAGTGATCTTGTGATACCTCATATTGTTTGTTTCATAGATACAAATGCTTAAATGTACATATAAATCAGTTTTAAGAAATTTTACTTTTTCTTAAAATTTGGAAATTTCCGCAGGTCCCGACCTGGAGGGATTTTTGGATTTTCGTGATAAAAGAAATTCGTTCAAAAGTGATCTTGTGATACCTCATATTGTTTGTTTCATAGATACAAATGCTAAAATGTACATATAAATCAGTTTTAAGAAATTTTACTTTTTCTTAAAATTTGGAAATTTCCGCAGGTCCCGACCTGGAGGGATTTTTGGATTTTCGTGATAAAAGAAATTCGTTCAAAAGTGATCTTGTGATACCTCATATTGTTTGTTTCATAGATACAAATGCTAAAATGTACATATAAATCAGTTTTAAGAAATTTTATTTTTTCTCAAAATTTACAAATTTCAGCATGTCCCGACCTGGAGGGAATTTTCGATGTTCGTGATGAAAGAAATTCGTTCAAAAGTGATCTCGTGATACCTCATATTGTTTGTTTCATTGATAGAAATGCTAAAATGTACATATAAATCAGTTTTAAGAAATTTTATTTTTTCTCAAAATTTGAAAATTTCAGCAGGTCCCATCGATCTGGAGGGATTTTTGGATTTTCGTGATAAAAGAAATTCGTTCAAAAGTGATCTCGTGATACCTCATATTGTTTGTTTTATTGATAGAAATGCTAAAATGTACATATAAATCAGTTTTAAGAAATTTTATTTTTTCTCAAAATTTGGAAATTTCAGCAGGTCCCAACCTGGAGGGATTTTTGGATTTTCGTGATAAAAGAAATTCGTTCAAAAGTGATCTTGTGATACCTCATATTATTTGTTTCATAGATACAAATGCTAAAATGTACATATAAATCAGTTTTAAGAAATTTTACTTTTTCTCAAAATTTGGAAATTTCAGCAGGTCCCGACCTGGAGGGATTTTTGGATTTTCGTGATAAAAGAAATTCGTTCAAAAGTGATCTTGTGATACCTCATATTGTTTGTTTCATAGATACAAATGCTAAAATGTACATATAAATCAGTTTTAAGAAATTTTATTTTTTCTCAAAATTTACAAATTTCAGCAGGTCCCGACCTGGAGGGAATTTTCGATGTTCGTGATGAAAGAAATTCGTTCAAAAGTGATCTCGTGATACCTCATATTGTTTGTTTCATTGATAGAAATGCTAAAATGTACATATAAATCAGTTTTAAGAAATTTTATTTTTTCTCAAAATTTGAAAATTTCAGCAGGTCCCACCGATCTGGAGGGATTTTTGGATTTTCGTGATAAAAGAAATTCGTTCAAAAGTGATCTTGTGATACCTCATATTGTTTGTTTTATTGATAGAAATGCTAAAATGTACATATAAATCAGTTTTAAGAAATTTTATTTTTTCTCAAAATTTGGAAATTTCAGCAGGTCCCGACCTGGAGGGATTTTTTGGATTTTCGAGATAAAAGAAATTCGTTCAAAAGTGATCTTGTGATACCTCATATTGTTTGTTTCATAGATACAAATGCTTAAATGTACATATAAATCAGTTTTAAGAAATTTTACTTTTTCTTAAAATTTGGAAATTTCCGCAGGTCCCGACCTGGAGGGATTTTTGGATTTTCGTGATAAAAGAAATTCGTTCAAAAGTGATCTTGTGATACCTCATATTGTTTGTTTCATAGATACAAATGCTAAAATGTACATATAAATCAGTTTTAAGAAATTTTACTTTTTCTTAAAATTTGGAAATTTCCGCAGGTCCCGACCTGGAGGGATTTTTGGATTTTCGTGATAAAAGAAATTCGTTCAAAAGTGATCTTGTGATACCTCATATTGTTTGTTTCATAGATACAAATGCTAAAATGTACATATAAATCAGTTTTAAGAAATTTTATTTTTTCTCAAAATTTACAAATTTCAGCATGTCCCGACCTGGAGGGAATTTTCGATGTTCGTGATGAAAGAAATTCGTTCAAAAGTGATCTCGTGATACCTTATATTGTTTGTTTCATTGATAGAAATGCTAAAATGTACATATAAATCAGTTTTAAGAAATTTTATTTTTTCTCAAAATTTGAAAATTTCAGCAGGTCCCATCGATCTGGAGGGATTTTTGGATTTTCGTGATAAAAGAAATTCGTTCAAAAGTGATCTCGTGATACCTCATATTGTTTGTTTTATTGATAGAAATGCTAAAATGTACATATAAATCAGTTTTAAGAAATTTTATTTTTTCTCAAAATTTGGAAATTTCAGCAGGTCCCGACCTGGAGGGATTTTTGGATTTTCGTGATAAAAGAAATTCGTTCAAAAGTGATCTTGTGATACCTCATATTATTTGTTTCATAGATACAAATGCTAAAATGTACATATAAATCAGTTTTGATCAATTTTATTTTTTCTCAAAATTTGGAACTTTCCGCAGGTCCCGACCTGGAGGGATTTTTGGATTTTCGTGATAAAAGAAATTCGTTCAAAAGTGGTCTCGTGATACCTCATATTGTTTGTTTCATAGATACAAATGCTTAAATGTACATATAAATCAGTTTTAAGAAATTTTACTTTTTCTCAAAATTTGGAAATTTCAGCAGGTCCCGACCTGGAGGGATTTTTGGATTTTCGTGATAAAAGAAATTCGTTCAAAAGTGATCTTGTGCTACCTCATATTGTTTGTTTCATAGATACAAATGCTTAAATGTACATATAAATCAGTTTTAAGAAATTTTACTTTTTCTCAAAATTTGGAAATTTCAGCAGGTCCCGACCTGGAGGGATTTTTGGATTTTCGTGATAAAAGAAATTCATTCAAAAGTGGTCTTGTGATACCTCATATTGTTTGTTTCATTGATACAAATGCTAAAATGTACATATAAATCAGTTTTAAGAAATTTTATTTTTTCTTAAAATTTGGAAATTTCCGCAGGTCCCGACCTGGAGGTATTTTTGGATTTTCGTGAAATAAGAAATTCGTTCAAAAGGGATCTTGTGATACCTCATATTGTTTGTTTCATTGATACAAATGCTAAAATGTACATATAAATCAGTTTTGATCAATTTTATTTTTTCTCAAAATTTGGAACTTTCCGCAGGTCCCGACCTGGAGGGATTTTTGGATTTTCGTGATAAAAGAAATTCGTTCAAAAGTGGTCTCGTGATACCTCATATTGTTTGTTTCATAGATACAAATGCTTAAATGTACATATAAATCAGTTTTAAGAAATTTTATTTTTTCTCAAAATTTGGAAATTTCCGCAGGTCCCGACCTGGAGGGATTTTTGGATTTTCGTGATAAAGAAATTCGTTCAAAAGTGATCTCGTGGTACCTCATATTGTTTGTTTCATTGATAGAAATGCTAAAATGTACATATAAATCAGTTTTAAGAAATTTTATTTTTTCTCAAAATTTGAAAATTTCTGCAGGTCCCACCGATCTGGAGGGATTTTTGGATTTTCGTGATAAAAGAAATTCGTTCAAAAGTGATCTCGTGATACCTCATATTGTTTGTTTTATTGATAGAAATGCTAAAATGTACATATAAATCAGTTTTAAGAAATTTTATTTTTTCTCAAAATTTGGAAATTTCCGCAGGTCCCGACCTGGAGGGATTTTTGGATTTTCGTGATAAAAGAAATTCGTTCAAAAGTGATCTTGTGATACCTCATATTGTTTGTTTCATTGATAGAAATGCTAAAATATACATATAAATCAGTTTTAAGAAATTTTACTTTTTCTTAAAATTTGGAAATTTCCGCACGTCCCGACCTGGAGGGATTTTTGGATTTTCGTGAAATAAGAAATTCGTTCAAAAGGGATCTTGTGATACCTCATATTGTTTGTTTCATTGATAGAAATGCTAAAATGTACATATAAATCAGTTTTGATCAATTTTATTTTTTCTCAAAATTTGGAACTTTCCGCAGGTCCCGACCTGGAGGGATTTTTGGATTTTCGTGATAAAAGAAATTCGTTCAAAATTGGTCTCGTGATACCTCATATTGTTTGTTTCATAGATACAAATGCTAAAATGTACATATAAATCAGTTTTAAGAAATTTTACTTTTTCTTAAAATTTGGAAATTTCCGCAGGTCCCGACCTGGAGGGATTTTTGGATTTTCGTGATAAAGAAATTCGTTCAAAAGTGATCTTGCGATACCTCATATTGTTTGTTTCATTGATAGAAATGCTAAAATATACATATAAATCAGTTTTAAGAAATTTTACTTTTTCTTAAAATTTGGAAATTTCCGCACGTCCCGACCTGGAGGGATTTTTGGATTTTCGTGATAAAAGAAATTCATTCAAAAGTGGTCTTGTGATACCTCATATTGTTTGTTTCATTGATACAAATGCTAAAATGTACATATAAATCAGTTTTAAGAAAGTTTATTTTTTCTTAAAATTTGGAAATTTCCGCAGGTCCCGACCTGGAGGTATTTTTGGATTTTCGTGAAATAAGAAATTCGTTCAAAAGGGATCTTGTGATACCTCATATTGTTTGTTTCATTGATACAAATGCTAAAATGTACATATAAATCAGTTTTGATCAATTTTATTTTTTCTCAAAATTTGGAACTTTCCGCAGGTCCCGACCTGGAGGGATTTTTGGATTTTCGTGATAAAAGAAATTCGTTCAAAAGTGGTCTCGTGATACCTCATATTGTTTGTTTCATAGATACAAATGCTTAAATGTACATATAAATCAGTTTTAAGAAATTTTACTTTTTCTCAAAATTTGGAAATTTCCGCAGGTCCCGACCTGGAGGGATTTTTGGATTTTCGTGATAAAAGAAATTCGTTCAAAAGTGGTCTCGTGATACCTCATATTGTTTGTTTCATTGATACAAATGCTAAAATGTACATATAAATCAGTTTTGATCAATTTTATTTTTTCTCAAAATTTGGAACTTTCCGCAGGTCCCGACCTGGAGGGATTTTTGGATTTTCGTGATAAAAGAAATTCGTTCAAAAGTGGTCTCGTGATACCTCATATTGTTTGTTTCATAGATACAAATGCTTAAATGTACATATAAATCAGTTTTAAGAAATTTTACTTTTTCTTAAAATTTGGAAATTTCCGCAGGTCCCGACCTGGAGGGATTTTTGGATTTTCGTGATAAAGAAATTCGTTCAAAAGTGATCTTGCGATACCTCATATTGTTTGTTTCATTGATACAAATGCTAAAATGTACATATAAATCAGTTTTAAGAAATTTTATTTTTTCTTAAAATTTGGAAATTTCCGCAGGTCCCGACCTGGAGGTATTTTGGGATTTTCGTGAAATAAGAAATTCGTTCAAAAGGGATCTTGTGATACCTCATATTGTTTGTTTCATTGATACAAATGCTAAAATGTACATATAAATCAGTTTTGATCAATTTTATTTTTTCTCAAAATTTGGAACTTTCCGCAGGTCCCGTCCTGGAGGTATTTTTGGATTTTCGTGAAATGAGAAATTCGTTCAAAAGGGATCTTGTGATACCTCATATTGTTTGTTTCATTGATACAAATGCTAAAATGTACATATAAATCAGTTTTGATCAATTTTATTTTTTCTCAAAATTTGGAACTTTCCGCAGGTCCCGACCTGGAGGGATTTTTGGATTTTCGTGATAAAAGAAATTCGTTCAAAAGTGGTCTCGTGATACCTCATATTGTTTGTTTCATAGATACAAATGCTTAAATGTACATATAAATCAGTTTTAAGAAATTTTACTTTTTCTTAAAATTTGGAAATTTCCGCAGGTCCCGACCTGGAGGGATTTTTGGATTTTCGTGATAAAGAAATTCGTTCAAAAGTGATCTTGCGATACCTCATATTGTTTGTTTCATTGATACAAATGCTAAAATGTACATATAAATCAGTTTTGATCAATTTTATTTTTTCTCAAAATTTGGAACTTTCCGCAGGTCCCGACCTGGAGGGATTTTTGGATTTTCGTGATAAAAGAAATTCGTTCAAAAGTGGTCTCGTGATACCTCATATTGTTTGTTTCATAGATACAAATGCTTAAATGTACATATAAATCAGTTTTAAGAAATTTTACTTTTTCTTAAAATTTGGAAATTTCCGCAGGTCCCGACCTGGAGGGATTTTTGGATTTTCGTGATAAAGAAATTCGTTCAAAAGTGATCTTGCGATACCTCATATTGTTTGTTTCATTGATACAAATGCTAAAATGTACATATAAATCAGTTTTAAGAAATTTTATTTTTTCTCAAAATTTGGAAATTTCAGCAGGTCCCGACCTGGAGGGATTTTTGGATTTTCGTGATAAAAGAAATTCATTCAAAAGTGGTCTTGTGATACCTCATATTGTTTGTTTCATTGATACAAATGCTAAAATGTACATATAAATCAGTTTTAAGAAATTTTATTTTTTCTTAAAATTTGGAAATTTCCGCAGGTCCCGACCTGGAGGTATTTTTGGATTTTCGTGAAATAAGAAATTCGTTCAAAAGGGTTCTTGTGATACCTCATATTGTTTGTTTCATTGATACAAATGCTAAAATGTACATATAAATCAGTTTTGATCAATTTTATTTTTTCTCAAAATTTGGAACTTTCCGCAGGTCCCGACCTGGAGGGATTTTTGGATTTTCGTGATAAAAGAAATTCGTTCAAAAGTGGTCTCGTGATACCTCATATTGTTTGTTTCATAGATACAAATGCTTAAATGTACATATAAATCAGTTTTAAGAAATTTTATTTTTTCTCAAAATTTGGAAATTTCCGCAGGTCCCGACCTGGAGGGATTTTTGGATTTTCGTGATAAAGAAATTCGTTCAAAAGTGATCTCGTGATACCTCATATTGTTTGTTTCATTGATAGAAATGCTAAAATGTACATATAAATCAGTTTTAAGAAATTTTATTTTTTCTCAAAATTTGAAAATTTCTGCAGGTCCCACCGATCTGGAGGGATTTTTGGATTTTCGTGATAAAAGAAATTCGTTCAAAAGTGATCTCGTGATACCTCATATTGTTTGTTTTATTGATAGAAATGCTAAAATGTACATATAAATCAGTTTTAAGAAATTTTATTTTTTCTCAAAATTTGGAAATTTCCGCAGGTCCCGACCTGGAGGGATTTTTGGATTTTCGTGATAAAAGAAATTCGTTCAAAAGTGATCTTGTGATACCTCATATTGTTTGTTTCATTGATAGAAATGCTAAAATATACATATAAATCAGTTTTAAGAAATTTTACTTTTTCTTAAAATTTGGAAATTTCCGCACGTCCCGACCTGGAGGGATTTTTGGATTTTCGTGAAATAAGAAATTCGTTCAAAAGGGATCTTGTGATACCTCATATTGTTTGTTTCATTGATAGAAATGCTAAAATGTACATATAAATCAGTTTTGATCAATTTTATTTTTTCTCAAAATTTGGAACTTTCCGCAGGTCCCGACCTGGAGGGATTTTTGGATTTTCGTGATAAAAGAAATTCGTTCAAAATTGGTCTCGTGATACCTCATATTGTTTGTTTCATAGATACAAATGCTAAAATGTACATATAAATCAGTTTTAAGAAATTTTACTTTTTCTTAAAATTTGGAAATTTCCGCAGGTCCCGACCTGGAGGGATTTTTGGATTTTCGTGATAAAGAAATTCGTTCAAAAGTGATCTTGCGATACCTCATATTGTTTGTTTCATTGATAGAAATGCTAAAATATACATATAAATCAGTTTTAAGAAATTTTACTTTTTCTTAAAATTTGGAAATTTCCGCACGTCCCGACCTGGAGGGATTTTTGGATTTTCGTGATAAAAGAAATTCATTCAAAAGTGGTCTTGTGATACCTCATATTGTTTGTTTCATTGATACAAATGCTAAAATGTACATATAAATCAGTTTTAAGAAAGTTTATTTTTTCTTAAAATTTGGAAATTTCCGCAGGTCCCGACCTGGAGGTATTTTTGGATTTTCGTGAAATAAGAAATTCGTTCAAAAGGGATCTTGTGATACCTCATATTGTTTGTTTCATTGATACAAATGCTAAAATGTACATATAAATCAGTTTTGATCAATTTTATTTTTTCTCAAAATTTGGAACTTTCCGCAGGTCCCGACCTGGAGGGATTTTTGGATTTTCGTGATAAAAGAAATTCGTTCAAAAGTGGTCTCGTGATACCTCATATTGTTTGTTTCATAGATACAAATGCTTAAATGTACATATAAATCAGTTTTAAGAAATTTTACTTTTTCTCAAAATTTGGAAATTTCCGCAGGTCCCGACCTGGAGGGATTTTTGGATTTTCGTGATAAAAGAAATTCGTTCAAAAGTGGTCTCGTGATACCTCATATTGTTTGTTTCATTGATACAAATGCTAAAATGTACATATAAATCAGTTTTGATCAATTTTATTTTTTCTCAAAATTTGGAACTTTCCGCAGGTCCCGACCTGGAGGGATTTTTGGATTTTCGTGATAAAAGAAATTCGTTCAAAAGTGGTCTCGTGATACCTCATATTGTTTGTTTCATAGATACAAATGCTTAAATGTACATATAAATCAGTTTTAAGAAATTTTACTTTTTCTTAAAATTTGGAAATTTCCGCAGGTCCCGACCTGGAGGGATTTTTGGATTTTCGTGATAAAGAAATTCGTTCAAAAGTGATCTTGCGATACCTCATATTGTTTGTTTCATTGATACAAATGCTAAAATGTACATATAAATCAGTTTTAAGAAATTTTATTTTTTCTTAAAATTTGGAAATTTCCGCAGGTCCCGACCTGGAGGTATTTTGGGATTTTCGTGAAATAAGAAATTCGTTCAAAAGGGATCTTGTGATACCTCATATTGTTTGTTTCATTGATACAAATGCTAAAATGTACATATAAATCAGTTTTGATCAATTTTATTTTTTCTCAAAATTTGGAACTTTCCGCAGGTCCCGTCCTGGAGGTATTTTTGGATTTTCGTGAAATGAGAAATTCGTTCAAAAGGGATCTTGTGATACCTCATATTGTTTGTTTCATTGATACAAATGCTAAAATGTACATATAAATCAGTTTTGATCAATTTTATTTTTTCTCAAAATTTGGAACTTTCCGCAGGTCCCGACCTGGAGGGATTTTTGGATTTTCGTGATAAAAGAAATTCGTTCAAAAGTGGTCTCGTGATACCTCATATTGTTTGTTTCATAGATACAAATGCTTAAATGTACATATAAATCAGTTTTAAGAAATTTTACTTTTTCTTAAAATTTGGAAATTTCCGCAGGTCCCGACCTGGAGGGATTTTTGGATTTTCGTGATAAAGAAATTCGTTCAAAAGTGATCTTGCGATACCTCATATTGTTTGTTTCATTGATACAAATGCTAAAATGTACATATAAATCAGTTTTGATCAATTTTATTTTTTCTCAAAATTTGGAACTTTCCGCAGGTCCCGACCTGGAGGGATTTTTGGATTTTCGTGATAAAAGAAATTCGTTCAAAAGTGGTCTCGTGATACCTCATATTGTTTGTTTCATAGATACAAATGCTTAAATGTACATATAAATCAGTTTTAAGAAATTTTACTTTTTCTTAAAATTTGGAAATTTCCGCAGGTCCCGACCTGGAGGGATTTTTGGATTTTCGTGATAAAGAAATTCGTTCAAAAGTGATCTTGCGATACCTCATATTGTTTGTTTCATTGATACAAATGCTAAAATGTACATATAAATCAGTTTTAAGAAATTTTATTTTTTCTCAAAATTTGGAAATTTCAGCAGGTCCCGACCTGGAGGGATTTTTGGATTTTCGTGATAAAAGAAATTCATTCAAAAGTGGTCTTGTGATACCTCATATTGTTTGTTTCATTGATACAAATGCTAAAATGTACATATAAATCAGTTTTAAGAAATTTTATTTTTTCTTAAAATTTGGAAATTTCCGCAGGTCCCGACCTGGAGGTATTTTTGGATTTTCGTGAAATAAGAAATTCGTTCAAAAGGGTTCTTGTGATACCTCATATTGTTTGTTTCATTGATACAAATGCTAAAATGTACATATAAATCAGTTTTGATCAATTTTATTTTTTCTCAAAATTTGGTACTTTCCGCAGGTCCCGACCTGGAGGGATTTTTGGATTTTCGTGATAAAAGAAATTCGTTCAAAAGTGGTCTCGTGATACCTCATATTGTTTGTTTCATAGATACAAATGCTTAAATGTACATATAAATCAGTTTTAAGAAATTTTACTTTTTCTCAAAATTTGGAAATTTCCGCAGGTCCCGACCTGGAGGGATTTTTGGATTTTCGTGATAAAAGAAATTCGTTCAAAAGTGATCTTGTGATACCTCATATTGTTTGTTTCATAGATACAAATGCTTAAATGTACATATAAATCAGTTTTAAGAAATTTTATTTTTTCTCAAAATTTGGAAATTTCAGCAGGTCCCGACCTGGAGGGATTTTTGGATTTTCGTGATAAAGAAATTCGTTCAAAAGTGATCTCGTGATACCTCATATTGTTTGTTTCATTGATAGAAATGCTAAAATGTACATATAAATCAGTTTTAAGAAATTTTATTTTTTCTCAAAATTTGAAAATTTCTGCAGGTCCCACCGATCTGGAGGGATTTTTGGATTTTCGTGATAAAAGAAATTCGTTCAAAAGTGATCTCGTGATACCTCATATTGTTTGTTTTATTGATAGAAATGCTAAAATGTACATATAAATCAGTTTTAAGAAATTTTATTTTTTCTCAAAATTTGGAAATTTCCGCAGGTCCCGACCTGGAGGTATTTTTGGATTTTCGTGAAATAAGAAATTCGTTCAAAAGGGTTCTTGTGATACCTCATATTGTTTGTTTCATTGATACAAATGCTAAAATGTACATATAAATCAGTTTTGATCAATTTTATTTTTTCTCAAAATTTGGTACTTTCCGCAGGTCCCGACCTGGAGGGATTTTTGGATTTTCGTGATAAAAGAAATTCGTTCAAAAGTGGTCTCGTGATACCTCATATTGTTTGTTTCATAGATACAAATGCTTAAATGTACATATAAATCAGTTTTAAGAAATTTTACTTTTTCTCAAAATTTGGAAATTTCCGCAGGTCCCGACCTGGAGGGATTTTTGGATTTTCGTGATAAAAGAAATTCGTTCAAAAGTGATCTTGTGATACCTCATATTGTTTGTTTCATAGATACAAATGCTTAAATGTACATATAAATCAGTTTTAAGAAATTTTATTTTTTCTCAAAATTTGGAAATTTCAGCAGGTCCCGACCTGGAGGGATTTTTTGGATTTTCGAGATAAAAGAAATTCGTTCAAAAGTGATCTTGTGATACCTTATATTGTTTGTTTCATAGATACAAATGCTTAAATGTACATATAAATCAGTTTTAAGAAATTTTACTTTTTCTTAAAATTTGGAAATTTCCGCAGGTCCCGACCTGGAGGGATTTTTGGATTGACGTGATAAAAGAAATTCGTTCAAAAGTGGTCTCGTGATACCTCATATTGTTTGTTTCATTGATACAAATGCTAAAATGTACATATAAATCAGTTTTGATCAATTTTATTTTTTCTCAAAATTTGGAACTTTCCGCAGTTCCCGACCTGGAGGTATTTTTGGATTTTCGTGAAATAAGAAATTCGTTCAAAAGGGATCTTGTGATACCTCATATTGTTTGTTTCATTGATAGAAATGCTAAAATATACATATAAATCAGTTTTAAGAAATTTTACTTTTTCTTAAAATTTGGAAATTTCCGCACGTCCCGACCTGGAGGGATTTTTGGATTTTCGTGATAAAAGAAATTCATTCAAAAGTGGTCTTGTGATACCTCATATTGTTTGTTTCATTGATACAAATGCTAAAATGTACATATAAATCAGTTTTAAGAAAGTTTATTTTTTCTTAAAATTTGGAAATTTCCGCAGGTCCCGACCTGGAGGTATTTTTGGATTTTCGTGAAATAAGAAATTCGTTCAAAAGGGATCTTGTGATACCTCATATTGTTTGTTTCATTGATACAAATGCTAAAATGTACATATAAATCAGTTTTGATCAATTTTATTTTTTCTCAAAATTTGGAACTTTCCGCAGGTCCCGACCTGGAGGGATTTTTGGATTTTCGTGATAAAAGAAATTCGTTCAAAAGTGGTCTCGTGATACCTCATATTGTTTGTTTCATAGATACAAATGCTTAAATGTACATATAAATCAGTTTTAAGAAATTTTACTTTTTCTCAAAATTTGGAAATTTCCGCAGGTCCCGACCTGGAGGGATTTTTGGATTTTCGTGATAAAAGAAATTCGTTCAAAAGTGGTCTCGTGATACCTCATATTGTTTGTTTCATTGATACAAATGCTAAAATGTACATATAAATCAGTTTTGATCAATTTTATTTTTTCTCAAAATTTGGAACTTTCCGCAGGTCCCGACCTGGAGGGATTTTTGGATTTTCGTGATAAAAGAAATTCGTTCAAAAGTGGTCTCGTGATACCTCATATTGTTTGTTTCATAGATACAAATGCTAAAATGTACATATAAATCAGTTTTAAGAAATTTTATTTTTTCTTAAAATTTGGAAATTTCCGCAGGTCCCGACCTGGAGGTATTTTGGGATTTTCGTGAAATAAGAAATTCGTTCAAAAGGGATCTTGTGATACCTCATATTGTTTGTTTCATTGATACAAATGCTAAAATGTACATATAAATCAGTTTTGATCAATTTTATTTTTTCTCAAAATTTGGAACTTTCCGCAGGTCCCGTCCTGGAGGTATTTTTGGATTTTCGTGAAATGAGAAATTCGTTCAAAAGGGATCTTGTGATACCTCATATTGTTTGTTTCATTGATACAAATGCTAAAATGTACATATAAATCAGTTTTGATCAATTTTATTTTTTCTCAAAATTTGGAACTTTCCGCAGGTCCCGACCTGGAGGGATTTTTGGATTTTCGTGATAAAAGAAATTCGTTCAAAAGTGGTCTCGTGATACCTCATATTGTTTGTTTCATAGATACAAATGCTTAAATGTACATATAAATCAGTTTTAAGAAATTTTATTTTTTCTCAAAATTTGGAAATTTCAGCAGGTCCCGACCTGGAGGGATTTTTTGGATTTTCGAGATAAAAGAAATTCGTTCAAAAGTGATCTTGTGATACCTCATATTGTTTGTTTCATAGATACAAATGCTTAAATGTACATATAAATCAGTTTTAAGAAATTTTACTTTTTCTTAAAATTTGGAAATTTCCGCAGGTCCCGACCTGGAGGGATTTTTGGATTTTCGTGATAAAAGAAATTCGTTCAAAAGTGATCTTGTGATACCTCATATTGTTTGTTTCATAGATACAAATGCTAAAATGTACATATAAATCAGTTTTAAGAAATTTTACTTTTTCTTAAAATTTGGAAATTTCCGCAGGTCCCGACCTGGAGGGATTTTTGGATTTTCGTGATAAAAGAAATTCGTTCAAAAGTGATCTTGTGATACCTCATATTGTTTGTTTCATAGATACAAATGCTAAAATGTACATATAAATCAGTTTTAAGAAATTTTATTTTTTCTCAAAATTTACAAATTTCAGCATGTCCCGACCTGGAGGGAATTTTCGATGTTCGTGATGAAAGAAATTCGTTCAAAAGTGATCTCGTGATACCTCATATTGTTTGTTTCATTGATAGAAATGCTAAAATGTACATATAAATCAGTTTTAAGAAATTTTATTTTTTCTCAAAATTTGAAAATTTCAGCAGGTCCCATCGATCTGGAGGGATTTTTGGATTTTCGTGATAAAAGAAATTCGTTCAAAAGTGATCTCGTGATACCTCATATTGTTTGTTTTATTGATAGAAATGCTAAAATGTACATATAAATCAGTTTTAAGAAATTTTATTTTTTCTCAAAATTTGGAAATTTCAGCAGGTCCCAACCTGGAGGGATTTTTGGATTTTCGTGATAAAAGAAATTCGTTCAAAAGTGATCTTGTGATACCTCATATTATTTGTTTCATAGATACAAATGCTAAAATGTACATATAAATCAGTTTTAAGAAATTTTACTTTTTCTCAAAATTTGGAAATTTCAGCAGGTCCCGACCTGGAGGGATTTTTGGATTTTCGTGATAAAAGAAATTCGTTCAAAAGTGATCTTGTGATACCTCATATTGTTTGTTTCATAGATACAAATGCTAAAATGTACATATAAATCAGTTTTAAGAAATTTTATTTTTTCTCAAAATTTACAAATTTCAGCAGGTCCCGACCTGGAGGGAATTTTCGATGTTCGTGATGAAAGAAATTCGTTCAAAAGTGATCTCGTGATACCTCATATTGTTTGTTTCATTGATAGAAATGCTAAAATGTACATATAAATCAGTTTTAAGAAATTTTATTTTTTCTCAAAATTTGAAAATTTCAGCAGGTCCCACCGATCTGGAGGGATTTTTGGATTTTCGTGATAAAAGAAATTCGTTCAAAAGTGATCTTGTGATACCTCATATTGTTTGTTTTATTGATAGAAATGCTAAAATGTACATATAAATCAGTTTTAAGAAATTTTATTTTTTCTCAAAATTTGGAAATTTCAGCAGGTCCCGACCTGGAGGGATTTTTTGGATTTTCGAGATAAAAGAAATTCGTTCAAAAGTGATCTTGTGATACCTCATATTGTTTGTTTCATAGATACAAATGCTTAAATGTACATATAAATCAGTTTTAAGAAATTTTACTTTTTCTTAAAATTTGGAAATTTCCGCAGGTCCCGACCTGGAGGGATTTTTGGATTTTCGTGATAAAAGAAATTCGTTCAAAAGTGATCTTGTGATACCTCATATTGTTTGTTTCATAGATACAAATGCTAAAATGTACATATAAATCAGTTTTAAGAAATTTTACTTTTTCTTAAAATTTGGAAATTTCCGCAGGTCCCGACCTGGAGGGATTTTTGGATTTTCGTGATAAAAGAAATTCGTTCAAAAGTGATCTTGTGATACCTCATATTGTTTGTTTCATAGATACAAATGCTAAAATGTACATATAAATCAGTTTTAAGAAATTTTATTTTTTCTCAAAATTTACAAATTTCAGCATGTCCCGACCTGGAGGGAATTTTCGATGTTCGTGATGAAAGAAATTCGTTCAAAAGTGATCTCGTGATACCTTATATTGTTTGTTTCATTGATAGAAATGCTAAAATGTACATATAAATCAGTTTTAAGAAATTTTATTTTTTCTCAAAATTTGAAAATTTCAGCAGGTCCCATCGATCTGGAGGGATTTTTGGATTTTCGTGATAAAAGAAATTCGTTCAAAAGTGATCTCGTGATACCTCATATTGTTTGTTTTATTGATAGAAATGCTAAAATGTACATATAAATCAGTTTTAAGAAATTTTATTTTTTCTCAAAATTTGGAAATTTCAGCAGGTCCCGACCTGGAGGGATTTTTGGATTTTCGTGATAAAAGAAATTCGTTCAAAAGTGATCTTGTGATACCTCATATTATTTGTTTCATAGATACAAATGCTAAAATGTACATATAAATCAGTTTTGATCAATTTTATTTTTTCTCAAAATTTGGAACTTTCCGCAGGTCCCGACCTGGAGGGATTTTTGGATTTTCGTGATAAAAGAAATTCGTTCAAAAGTGGTCTCGTGATACCTCATATTGTTTGTTTCATAGATACAAATGCTTAAATGTACATATAAATCAGTTTTAAGAAATTTTACTTTTTCTCAAAATTTGGAAATTTCAGCAGGTCCCGACCTGGAGGGATTTTTGGATTTTCGTGATAAAAGAAATTCGTTCAAAAGTGATCTTGTGCTACCTCATATTGTTTGTTTCATAGATACAAATGCTTAAATGTACATATAAATCAGTTTTAAGAAATTTTACTTTTTCTCAAAATTTGGAAATTTCAGCAGGTCCCGACCTGGAGGGATTTTTGGATTTTCGTGATAAAAGAAATTCATTCAAAAGTGGTCTTGTGATACCTCATATTGTTTGTTTCATTGATACAAATGCTAAAATGTACATATAAATCAGTTTTAAGAAATTTTATTTTTTCTTAAAATTTGGAAATTTCCGCAGGTCCCGACCTGGAGGTATTTTTGGATTTTCGTGAAATAAGAAATTCGTTCAAAAGGGATCTTGTGATACCTCATATTGTTTGTTTCATTGATACAAATGCTAAAATGTACATATAAATCAGTTTTGATCAATTTTATTTTTTCTCAAAATTTGGAACTTTCCGCAGGTCCCGACCTGGAGGGATTTTTGGATTTTCGTGATAAAAGAAATTCGTTCAAAAGTGGTCTCGTGATACCTCATATTGTTTGTTTCATAGATACAAATGCTTAAATGTACATATAAATCAGTTTTAAGAAATTTTATTTTTTCTCAAAATTTGGAAATTTCCGCAGGTCCCGACCTGGAGGGATTTTTGGATTTTCGTGATAAAGAAATTCGTTCAAAAGTGATCTCGTGATACCTCATATTGTTTGTTTCATTGATAGAAATGCTAAAATGTACATATAAATCAGTTTTAAGAAATTTTATTTTTTCTCAAAATTTGAAAATTTCTGCAGGTCCCACCGATCTGGAGGGATTTTTGGATTTTCGTGATAAAAGAAATTCGTTCAAAAGTGATCTCGTGATACCTCATATTGTTTGTTTTATTGATAGAAATGCTAAAATGTACATATAAATCAGTTTTAAGAAATTTTATTTTTTCTCAAAATTTGGAAATTTCCGCAGGTCCCGACCTGGAGGGATTTTTGGATTTTCGTGATAAAAGAAATTCGTTCAAAAGTGATCTTGTGATACCTCATATTGTTTGTTTCATTGATAGAAATGCTAAAATATACATATAAATCAGTTTTAAGAAATTTTACTTTTTCTTAAAATTTGGAAATTTCCGCACGTCCCGACCTGGAGGGATTTTTGGATTTTCGTGAAATAAGAAATTCGTTCAAAAGGGATCTTGTGATACCTCATATTGTTTGTTTCATTGATAGAAATGCTAAAATGTACATATAAATCAGTTTTGATCAATTTTATTTTTTCTCAAAATTTGGAACTTTCCGCAGGTCCCGACCTGGAGGGATTTTTGGATTTTCGTGATAAAAGAAATTCGTTCAAAATTGGTCTCGTGATACCTCATATTGTTTGTTTCATAGATACAAATGCTAAAATGTACATATAAATCAGTTTTAAGAAATTTTACTTTTTCTTAAAATTTGGAAATTTCCGCAGGTCCCGACCTGGAGGGATTTTTGGATTTTCGTGATAAAGAAATTCGTTCAAAAGTGATCTTGCGATACCTCATATTGTTTGTTTCATTGATAGAAATGCTAAAATATACATATAAATCAGTTTTAAGAAATTTTACTTTTTCTTAAAATTTGGAAATTTCCGCACGTCCCGACCTGGAGGGATTTTTGGATTTTCGTGATAAAAGAAATTCATTCAAAAGTGGTCTTGTGATACCTCATATTGTTTGTTTCATTGATACAAATGCTAAAATGTACATATAAATCAGTTTTAAGAAAGTTTATTTTTTCTTAAAATTTGGAAATTTCCGCAGGTCCCGACCTGGAGGTATTTTTGGATTTTCGTGAAATAAGAAATTCGTTCAAAAGGGATCTTGTGATACCTCATATTGTTTGTTTCATTGATACAAATGCTAAAATGTACATATAAATCAGTTTTGATCAATTTTATTTTTTCTCAAAATTTGGAACTTTCCGCAGGTCCCGACCTGGAGGGATTTTTGGATTTTCGTGATAAAAGAAATTCGTTCAAAAGTGGTCTCGTGATACCTCATATTGTTTGTTTCATAGATACAAATGCTTAAATGTACATATAAATCAGTTTTAAGAAATTTTACTTTTTCTCAAAATTTGGAAATTTCCGCAGGTCCCGACCTGGAGGGATTTTTGGATTTTCGTGATAAAAGAAATTCGTTCAAAAGTGGTCTCGTGATACCTCATATTGTTTGTTTCATTGATACAAATGCTAAAATGTACATATAAATCAGTTTTGATCAATTTTATTTTTTCTCAAAATTTGGAACTTTCCGCAGGTCCCGACCTAGAGGGATTTTTGGATTTTCGTGATAAAAGAAATTCGTTCAAAAGTGGTCTCGTGATACCTCATATTGTTTGTTTCATAGATACAAATGCTTAAATGTACATATAAATCAGTTTTAAGAAATTTTACTTTTTCTTAAAATTTGGAAATTTCCGCAGGTCCCGACCTGGAGGGATTTTTGGATTTTCGTGATAAAGAAATTCGTTCAAAAGTGATCTTGCGATACCTCATATTGTTTGTTTCATTGATACAAATGCTAAAATGTACATATAAATCAGTTTTAAGAAATTTTATTTTTTCTTAAAATTTGGAAATTTCCGCAGGTCCCGACCTGGAGGTATTTTGGGATTTTCGTGAAATAAGAAATTCGTTCAAAAGGGATCTTGTGATACCTCATATTGTTTGTTTCATTGATACAAATGCTAAAATGTACATATAAATCAGTTTTGATCAATTTTATTTTTTCTCAAAATTTGGAACTTTCCGCAGGTCCCGTCCTGGAGGTATTTTTGGATTTTCGTGAAATGAGAAATTCGTTCAAAAGGGATCTTGTGATACCTCATATTGTTTGTTTCATTGATACAAATGCTAAAATGTACATATAAATCAGTTTTGATCAATTTTATTTTTTCTCAAAATTTGGAACTTTCCGCAGGTCCCGACCTGGAGGGATTTTTGGATTTTCGTGATAAAAGAAATTCGTTCAAAAGTGGTCTCGTGATACCTCATATTGTTTGTTTCATAGATACAAATGCTTAAATGTACATATAAATCAGTTTTAAGAAATTTTACTTTTTCTTAAAATTTGGAAATTTCCGCAGGTCCCGACCTGGAGGGATTTTTGGATTTTCGTGATAAAGAAATTCGTTCAAAAGTGATCTTGCGATACCTCATATTGTTTGTTTCATTGATACAAATGCTAAAATGTACATATAAATCAGTTTTGATCAATTTTATTTTTTCTCAAAATTTGGAACTTTCCGCAGGTCCCGACCTGGAGGGATTTTTGGATTTTCGTGATAAAAGAAATTCGTTCAAAAGTGGTCTCGTGATACCTCATATTGTTTGTTTCATAGATACAAATGCTTAAATGTACATATAAATCAGTTTTAAGAAATTTTACTTTTTCTTAAAATTTGGAAATTTCCGCAGGTCCCGACCTGGAGGGATTTTTGGATTTTCGTGATAAAGAAATTCGTTCAAAAGTGATCTTGCGATACCTCATATTGTTTGTTTCATTGATACAAATGCTAAAATGTACATATAAATCAGTTTTAAGAAATTTTATTTTTTCTCAAAATTTGGAAATTTCAGCAGGTCCCGACCTGGAGGGATTTTTGGATTTTCGTGATAAAAGAAATTCATTCAAAAGTGGTCTTGTGATACCTCATATTGTTTGTTTCATTGATACAAATGCTAAAATGTACATATAAATCAGTTTTAAGAAATTTTATTTTTTCTTAAAATTTGGAAATTTCCGCAGGTCCCGACCTGGAGGTATTTTTGGATTTTCGTGAAATAAGAAATTCGTTCAAAAGGGTTCTTGTGATACCTCATATTGTTTGTTTCATTGATACAAATGCTAAAATGTACATATAAATCAGTTTTGATCAATTTTATTTTTTCTCAAAATTTGGTACTTTCCGCAGGTCCCGACCTGGAGGGATTTTTGGATTTTCGTGATAAAAGAAATTCGTTCAAAAGTGGTCTCGTGATACCTCATATTGTTTGTTTCATAGATACAAATGCTTAAATGTACATATAAATCAGTTTTAAGAAATTTTACTTTTTCTCAAAATTTGGAAATTTCCGCAGGTCCCGACCTGGAGGGATTTTTGGATTTTCGTGATAAAAGAAATTCGTTCAAAAGTGATCTTGTGATACCTCATATTGTTTGTTTCATAGATACAAATGCTTAAATGTACATATAAATCAGTTTTAAGAAATTTTATTTTTTCTCAAAATTTGGAAATTTCAGCAGGTCCCGACCTGGAGGGATTTTTTGGATTTTCGAGATAAAAGAAATTCGTTCAAAAGTGATCTTGTGATACCTTATATTGTTTGTTTCATAGATACAAATGCTTAAATGTACATATAAATCAGTTTTAAGAAATTTTACTTTTTCTTAAAATTTGGAAATTTCCGCAGGTCCCGACCTGGAGGGATTTTTGGATTGACGTGATAAAAGAAATTCGTTCAAAAGTGGTCTCGTGATACCTCATATTGTTTGTTTCATTGATACAAATGCTAAAATGTACATATAAATCAGTTTTGATCAATTTTATTTTTTCTCAAAATTTGGAACTTTCCGCAGTTCCCGACCTGGAGGTATTTTTGGATTTTCGTGAAATAAGAAATTCGTTCAAAAGGGATCTTGTGATACCTCATATTGTTTGTTTCATTGATACAAATGCTAAAATGTACATATAAATCAGTTTTGATCAATTTTATTTTTTCTCAAAATTTGGAACTTTCCGCAGGTCCCGACCTGGAGGGATTTTTGGATTTTCGTGATAAAAGAAATTCGTTCAAAAGTGGTCTCGTGATACCTCATATTGTTTGTTTCATAGATACAAATGCTTAAATGTACATATAAATCAGTTTTAAGAAATTTTACTTTTTCTCAAAATTTGGAAATTTCAGCAGGTCCCGACCTGGAGGGATTTTTGGATTTTCGTGATAAAAGAAATTCGTTCAAAAGTGATCTTGTGATACCTCATATTGTTTGTTTCTTAGATACAAATGCTTAAATGTACATATAAATCAGTTTTAAGAAATTTTACTTTTTCTTAAAATTTCGAAATTTCCGCAGGTCCCGACCTGGAGGGATTTTTGGATTTTCGTGATAAAAGAAATTCGTTCAAAAGTGGTCTCGTGATACCTCATATTGTTTGTTTCATTGATACAAATGCTAAAATGTACATATAAATCAGTTTTGATCAATTTTATTTTTTCTCAAAATTTGGAAATTTCCGCAGGTCCCGACCTGGAGGTATTTTTGGATTTTCGTGAAATAAGAAATTCGTTCAAAAGGGATCTTGTGATACCTCATATTGTTTGTTTCATTGATACAAATGCTAAAATGTACATATAAATCAGTTTTGATCAATTTTATTTTTTCTCAAAATTTGGAACTTTCCGCAGGTCCCGACCTGGAGGGATTTTTGGATTTTCGAGATAAAAGAAATTCGTTCAAAAGTGATCTTGCGATACCTCATATTGTTTGTTTCATTGATACAAATGCTAAAATGTACATATAAATCAGTTTTAAGAAATTTTATTTTTTCTTAAAATTTGGAAATTTCAGCAGGTCCCGACCTGGAGGTATTTTGGGATTTTCGTGAAATAAGAAATTCGTTCAAAAGGGATCTTGTGATACCTCATATTGTTTGTTTCATTGATACAAATGCTAAAATGTACATATAAATCAGTTTTGATAAATTTTATTTTTTCTCAAAATTTGGAAATTTCAGCAGGTCCCGACCTGGAGGGATTTTTTGGATTTTCGAGATAAAAGAAATTCGTTCAAAAGTGATCTTGTGATACCTTATATTGTTTGTTTCATAGATACAAATGCTTAAATGTACATATAAATAAGTTTTAAGAAATTTTACTTTTTCTTAAAATTTGGAAATTTCCGCAGGTCCCGACCTGGAGGGATTTTTGGATTTACGTGATAAAAGAAATTCGTTCAAAAGTGGTCTCGTGATACCTCATATTGTTTGTTTCATTGATACAAATGCTAAAATGTACATATAAATCAGTTTTGATCAATTTTATTTTTTCTCAAAATTTGGAACTTTCCGCAGTTCCCGACCTGGAGGTATTTTTGGATTTTCGTGAAATAAGAAATTCGTTCAAAAGGGATCTTGTGATACCTCATATTGTTTGTTTCATTGATACAAATGCTAAAATGTACATATAAATCAGTTTTGATCAATTTTATTTTTTCTCAAAATTTGGAACTTTCCGCAGGTCCCGACCTGGAGGGATTTTTGGATTTTCGTGATAAAAGAAATTCGTTCAAAAGTGGTCTCGTGATACCTCATATTGTTTGTTTCATAGATACAAATGCTTAAATGTACATATAAATCAGTTTTAAGAAATTTTATTTTTTCTTAAAATTTGGAAATTTCCGCAGGTCCCGACCTGGAGGGATTTTTGGATTTTCGTGATAAAGAAATTCGTTCAAAAGTGATCTTGCGATACCTCATATTGTTTGTTTCATAGATACAAATGCTTAAATGTACATATAAATCAGTTTTAAGAAATTTTATTTTTTCTCAAAATTTGGAAATTTCAGCAAGTCCCGACCTGGAGGGATTTTTTGGATTTTCGAGATAAAAGAAATTCGTTCAAAAGTGATCATGTGATACCTTATATTGTTTGTTTCATAGATACAAATGCTTAAATGTACATATAAATCAGTTTTAAGAAATTTTACTTTTTCTTAAAATTTCGAAATTTCCGCAGGTCCCGACCTGCAGGGATTTTTGGATTTTCGTGATAAAAGAAATTCGTTCAAAAGTGGTCTCGTGATACCTCATATTGTTTGTTTCATTGATACAAATGCTAAAATGTACATATAAATCAGTTTTGATCAATTTTATTTTTTCTCAAAATTTGGAACTTTCCGCAGGTCCCGACCTGGAGGTATTTTTGGATTTTCGTGAAATAAGAAATTCGTTCAAAAGGGATCTTGTGATACCTCATATTGTTTGTTTCATTGATACAAATGCTAAAATGTACATATAAATCAGTTTTGATCAATTTTATTTTTTCTCAAAATTTGGAACTTTCCGCAGGTCCCGACCTGGAGGGATTTTTGGATTTTCGTGATAAAAGAAATTCGTTCAAAATTGGTCTCGTGATACCTCATATTGTTTGTTTCATAGATACAAATGCTTAAATGTACATATAAATCAGTTTTAAGAAATTTTACTTTTTCTTAAAATTTCGAAATTTCCGCAGGTCCCGACCTGGAGGGATTTTTGGATTTTCGTGATAAAGAAATTCGTTCAAAAGTGATCTTGCGATACCTCATATTGTTTGTTTCATTGATAGAAATGCTAAAATATACATATAAATCAGTTTTAAGAAATTTTACTTTTTCTTAAAATTTGGAAATTTCCGCACGTCCCGACCTGGAGGGATTTTTGGATTTTCGTGATAAAAGAAATTCATTCAAAAGTGGTCTTGTTATACCCCATATTGTTTGTTTCATTGATACAAATGCTAAAATGTACATATAAATCAGTTTTAAGAAATTTTATTTTTTCTTAAAATTTGGAAATTTCCGCAGGTCCCGACCTGGAGGTATTTTTGGATTTTCGTGAAATAAGGAATTCGTTCAAAAGGGATCTTGTGATACCTCATATTGTTTGTTTCATTGATACAAATGCTAAAATGTACATATAAATCAGTTTTGATCAATTTTATTTTTTCTCAAAATTTGGAACTTTCCGCAGGTCCCGACCTGGAGGGATTTTTGGATTTTCGTGATAAAAGAAATTCGTTCAAAAGTGATCTTGTGATACCTCATATTGTTTGTTTTATTGATAGAAATGCTAAAATGTACATATAAATCAGTTTTAAGAAATTTTATTTTTTCTCAAAATTTGGAAATTTCAGCAGGTCCCGACCTGGAGGGATTTTTTGGATTTTCGAGATAAAAGAAATTCGTTCAAAAGTGATCTTGTGATACCTCATATTGTTTGTTTCATAGATACAAATGCTTAAATGTACATATAAATCAGTTTTAAGAAATTTTACTTTTTCTTAAAATTTGGAAATTTCCGCAGGTCCCGACCTGGAGGGATTTTTGGATTTTCGTGATAAAAGAAATTCGTTCAAAAGTGATCTTGTGATACCTCATATTGTTTGTTTCATAGATACAAATGCTAAAATGTACATATAAATCAGTTTTAAGAAATTTTATTTTTTCTCAAAATTTACAAATTTCAGCATGTCCCGACCTGGAGGGAATTTTCGATGTTCGTGATGAAAGAAATTCGTTCAAAAGTGATCTCGTGATACCTCATATTGTTTGTTTCATTGATAGAAATGCTAAAATGTACATATAAATCAGTTTTAAGAAATTTTATTTTTTCTCAAAATTTGAAAATTTCAGCAGGTCCCATCGATCTGGAGGGATTTTTGGATTTTCGTGATAAAAGAAATTCGTTCAAAAGTGATCTCGTGATACCTCATATTGTTTGTTTTATTGATAGAAATGCTAAAATGTACATATAAATCAGTTTTAAGAAATTTTATTTTTTCTCAAAATTTGGAAATTTCAGCAGGTCCCAACCTGGAGGGATTTTTGGATTTTCGTGATAAAAGAAATTCGTTCAAAAGTGATCTTGTGATACCTCATATTATTTGTTTCATAGATACAAATGCTAAAATGTACATATAAATCAGTTTTGATCAATTTTATTTTTTCTCAAAATTTGGAACTTTCCGCAGGTCCCGACCTGGAGGGATTTTTGGATTTTCGTAATAAAAGAAATTCGTTCAAAAGTGGTCTCGTGATACCTCATATTGTTTGTTTCATAGATACAAATGCTTAAATGTACATATAAATCAGTTTTAAGAAATTTTACTTTTTCTCAAAATTTGGAAATTTCAGCAGGTCCCGACCTGGAGGGATTTTTGGATTTTCGTGATAAAAGAAATTCGTTCAAAAGTGATCTTGTGATACCTCATATTGTTTGTTTCATAGATACAAATGCTAAAATGTACATATAAATCAGTTTTAAGAAATTTTATTTTTTCTCAAAATTTGGAAATTTCAGCAGGTCCCGACCTGGAGGGATTTTTGGATTTTCGTGATAAAAGAAATTCGTTCAAAAGTGATCTTGTGATACCTCATATTATTTGTTTCATAGATACAAATGCTAAAATGTACATATAAATCAGTTTTGATCAATTTTATTTTTTCTCAAAATTTGGAACTTTCCGCAGGTCCCGACCTGGAGGGATTTTTGGATTTTCGTGATAAAAGAAATTCGTTCAAAAGTGGTCTCGTGATACCTCATATTGTTTGTTTCATAGATACAAATGCTTAAATGTACATATAAATCAGTTTTAAGAAATTTTACTTTTTCTCAAAATTTGGAAATTTCAGCAGGTCCCGACCTGGAGGGATTTTTGGATTTTCGTGATAAAAGAAATTCGTTCAAAAGTGATCTTGTGCTACCTCATATTGTTTGTTTCATAGATACAAATGCTTAAATGTACATATAAATCAGTTTTAAGAAATTTTACTTTTTCTCAAAATTTGGAAATTTCAGCAGGTCCCGACCTGGAGGGATTTTTGGATTTTCGTGATAAAAGAAATTCATTCAAAAGTGGTCTTGTGATACCTCATATTGTTTGTTTCATTGATACAAATGCTAAAATGTACATATAAATCAGTTTTAAGAAATTTTATTTTTTCTTAAAATTTGGAAATTTCCGCAGGTCCCGACCTGGAGGTATTTTTGGATTTTCGTGAAATAAGAAATTCGTTCAAAAGGGATCTTGTGATACCTCATATTGTTTGTTTCATTGATACAAATGCTAAAATGTACATATAAATCAGTTTTGATCAATTTTATTTTTTCTCAAAATTTGGAACTTTCCGCAGGTCCCGACCTGGAGGGATTTTTGGATTTTCGTGATAAAAGAAATTCGTTCAAAAGTGGTCTCGTGATACCTCATATTGTTTGTTTCATAGATACAAATGCTTAAATGTACATATAAATCAGTTTTAAGAAATTTTACTTTTTCTCAAAATTTGGAAATTTCAGCATGTCCCGACCTGGAGGGCTTTTTGGATTTTCGTGATAAAAGAAATTCATTCAAAAGTGGTCTTGTGATACCTCATATTGTTTGTTTCATTGATACAAATGCTAAAATGTGCATATAAATCAGTTTTAAGAAATTTTACTTTTTCTCAAAATTTGGAAATTTCAGCAGGTCCCGACCTGGAGGGATTTTTTGGATTTTCGAGATAAAAGAAATTCGTTCAAAAGTGATCTTGTGATACCTTATATTGTTTGTTTCATAGATACAAATGCTTAAATGTACATATAAATCAGTTTTAAGACATTTTACTTTTTCTTAAAATTTGGAAATTTCCGCAGGTCCCGACCTGGAGGGATTTTTGGATTTTCGTGATAAAAGAAATTCATTCAAAAGTGGTCTTGTGATACCTCATATTGTTTGTTTCATTGATACAAATGCTAAAATGTACATATAAATCAGTTTTAAGAAATTTTACTTTTTCTTAAAATTTGGAAATTTCCGCAGGTCCCGACCTGGAGGGATTTTTGGATTTTCGTGATAAAAGAAATTCGTTCAAAAGTGATCTTGTGATACCTCATATTGTTTGTTTCATAGATACAAATGCTAAAATGTACATATAAATCAGTTTTAAGAAATTTTATTTTTTCTCAAAATTTGGAAATTTCCGCAGGTCCCGACCTGGAGGGATTTTTGGATTTTCGTGATCAAAGAAATTCGTTCAAAAGTGATCTTGTGATACCTCATATTGTTTGTTTCATAGATACAAATGCTAAAATGTACATATAAATCAGTTTTAAGAAATTTTATTTTTTCTCAAAATTTGGAAATTTCCGCAGGTCCCGACCTGGAGGGATTTTTGGATTTTCGTGATAAAGAAATTCGTTCAAAAGTGATCTCGTGATACCTCATATTGTTTGTTTCATTGATAGAAATGCTAAAATGTACATATAAATCAGTTTTAAGAAATTTTATTTTTTCTCAAAATTTGAAAATTTCAGCAGGTCCCACCGATCTGGAGGGATTTTTGGATTTTCGTGATAAAAGAAATTCGTTCAAAAGTGATCTCGTGATACCTCATATTGTTTGTTTTATTGATAGAAATGCTAAAATGTACATATAAATCAGTTTTAAGAAATTTTATTTTTTCTCAAAATTTGGAAATTTCCGCAGGTCCCGACCTGGAGGGATTTTTGGATTTTCGTGATAAAAGAAATTCGTTCAAAAGTGATCTTGTGATACCTCATATTGTTTGTTTCATTGATAGAAATGCTAAAATATACATATAAATCAGTTTTAAGAAATTTTACTTTTTCTTAAAATTTGGAAATTTCCGCACGTCCCGACCTGGAGGGATTTTTGGATTTTCGTGAAATAAGAAATTCGTTCAAAAGGGATCTTGTGATACCTCATATTGTTTGTTTCATTGATACAAATGCTAAAATGTACATATAAATCAGTTTTGATCAATTTTATTTTTTCTCAAAATTTGGAACTTTCCGCAGGTCCCGACCTGGAGGGATTTTTGGATTTTCGTGATAAAAGAAATTCGTTCAAAATTGGTCTCGTGATACCTCATATTGTTTGTTTCATAGATACAAATGCTAAAATGTACATATAAATCAGTTTTAAGAAATTTTACTTTTTCTTAAAATTTGGAAATTTCCGCAGGTCCCGACCTGGAGGGATTTTTGGATTTTCGTGATAAAGAAATTCGTTCAAAAGTGATCTTGCGATACCTCATATTGTTTGTTTCATTGATAGAAATGCTAAAATATACATATAAATCAGTTTTAAGAAATTTTACTTTTTCTTAAAATTTGGAAATTTCCGCACGTCCCGACCTGGAGGGATTTTTGGATTTTCGTGATAAAAGAAATTCATTCAAAAGTGGTCTTGTGATACCTCATATTGTTTGTTTCATTGATACAAATGCTAAAATGTACATATAAATCAGTTTTAAGAAATTTTATTTTTTCTTAAAATTTGGAAATTTCCGCAGGTCCCGACCTGGAGGTATTTTTGGATTTTCGTGAAATAAGAAATTCGTTCAAAAGGGATCTTGTGATACCTCATATTGTTTGTTTCATTGATACAAATGCTAAAATGTACATATAAATCAGTTTTGATCAATTTTATTTTTTCTCAAAATTTGGAACTTTCCGCAGGTCCCGACCTGGAGGGATTTTTGGATTTTCGTGATAAAAGAAATTCGTTCAAAAGTGGTCTCGTGATACCTCATATTGTTTATTTCATAGATACAAATGCTTAAATGTACATATAAATCAGTTTTAAGAAATTTTACTTTTTCTCAAAATTTGGAAATTTCCGCAGGTCCCGACCTGGAGGGATTTTTGGATTTTCGTGATAAAAGAAATTCGTTCAAAAGTGGTCTCGTGATACCTCATATTGTTTGTTTCATTGATACAAATGCTAAAATGTACATATAAATCAGTTTTGATCAATTTTATTTTTTCTCAAAATTTGGAACTTTCCGCAGGTCCCGACCTGGAGGGATTTTTGGATTTTCGTGATAAAAGAAATTCGTTCAAAAGTGGTCTCGTGATACCTCATATTGTTTGTTTCATTGATACAAATGCTAAAATGTACATATAAATCAGTTTTGATCAATTTTATTTTTTCTCAAAATTTGGAACTTTCCGCAGGTCCCGACCTGGAGGGATTTTTGGATTTTCGTGATAAAGAAATTCGTTCAAAAGTGATCTTGCGATACCTCATATTGTTTGTTTCATTGATACAAATGCTAAAATGTACATATAAATCAGTTTTAAGAAATTTTACTTTTTCTCAAAATTTGGAAATTTCCGCAGGTCCCGACCTGGAGGGATTTTTGGATTTTCGTGATAAAAGAAATTCGTTCAAAAGTGGTCTCGTGATACCTCATATTGTTTGTTTCATTGATACAAATGCTAAAATGTACATATAAATCAGTTTTGATCAATTTTATTTTTTCTCAAAATTTGGAACTTTCCGCAGGTCCCGACCTGGAGGGATTTTTGGATTTTCGTGATAAAAGAAATTCGTTCAAAAGTGGTCTCGTGATACCTCATATTGTTTGTTTCATAGATACAAATGCTTAAATGTACATATAAATCAGTTTTAAGAAATTTTACTTTTTCTTAAAATTTGGAAATTTCCGCAGGTCCCGACCTGGAGGGATTTTTGGATTTTCGTGATAAAGAAATTCGTTCAAAAGTGATCTTGCGATACCTCATATTGTTTGTTTCATTGATACAAATGCTAAAATGTACATATAAATCAGTTTTGATCAATTTTATTTTTTCTCAAAATTTGGTACTTTCCGCAGGTCCCGACCTGGAGGGATTTTTGGATTTTCGTGATAAAAGAAATTCGTTCAAAAGTGGTCTCGTGATACCTCATATTGTTTGTTTCATAGATACAAATGCTTAAATGTACATATAAATCAGTTTTAAGAAATTTTACTTTTTCTCAAAATTTGGAAATTTCAGCAGGTCCCGACCTGGAGGGATTTTTGGATTTTCGTGATAAAAGAAATTCGTTCAAAAGTGATCTTGTGATACCTCATATTGTTTGTTTCATAGATACAAATGCTTAAATGTACATATAAATCAGTTTTGATCAATTTTATTTTTTCTCAAAATTTGGAACTTTCCGCAGGTCCCGACCTGGAGGGATTTTTGGATTTTCGTGATAAAAGAAATTCGTTCAAAAGTGGTCTCGTGATACCTCATATTGTTTGTTTCATAGATACAAATGCTTAAATGTACATATAAATCAGTTTTAAGAAATTTTACTTTTTCTCAAAATTTGGAAATTTCAGCAGGTCCCGACCTGGAGGGATTCTTGGATTTTCGTGATAAAAGAAATTCATTCAAAAGTGGTCTTGTGATACTTCATATTGTTTGTTTCATTGATACAAATGCTAAAATGTACATATCAATCAGTTTTAAGAAATTTTATTTTTTCTTAAAATTTGGAAATTTCCGCAGGTCCCGACCTGGAGGTATTTTTGGATTTTCGTGAAATAAGAAATTCGTTCAAAAGGGATCTTGTGATACCTCATATTGTTTGTTTCATTGATACAAATGCTAAAATGTACATATAAATCAGTTTTGATCAATTTTATTTTTTCTCAAAATTTGGAACTTTCCGCAGGTCCCGACCTGGAGGGATTTTTGGATTTTCGTGATAAAAGAAATTCGTTCAAAAGTAGTCTCGTGATACCTCATATTGTTTGTTTCATAGATACAAATGCTTAAATGTACATATAAATCAGTTTTAAGAAATTTTACTTTTTCTCAAAATTTGGAAATTTCAGCAGGTCCCGACCTGGAGGGATTTTTGGATTTTCGTGATAAAAGAAATTCGTTCAAAAGTGATCTTGTGATACCTCATATTGTTTGTTTCATAGATACAAATGCTTAAATGTACATATAAATCAGTTTTAAGAAATTTTATTTTTTCTCAAAATTTGGAAATTTCAGCAGGTCCCGACCTGGAGGGATTTTTGGATTTTCGTGATAAAAGAAATTCATTCAAAAGTGGTCTTGTGATACCTCATATTGTTTGTTTCATTGATACAAATGCTAAAATGTACATATAAATCAGTTTTAAGAAATTTTATTTTTTCTTAAAATTTGGAAATTTCCGCAGGTCCCGACCTGGAGGTATTTTTGGATTTCCGTGAAATAAGAAATTCGTTCAAAAGGGATCTTGTGATACCTCATATTGTTTGTTTCATTGATACAAATGCTAAAATGTACATATAAATCAGTTTTGATCAATTTTATTTTTTCTCAAAATTTGGTACTTTCCGCAGGTCCCGACCTGGAGGGATTTTTGGATTTTCGTGATAAAAGAAATTCGTTCAAAAGTGGTCTCGTGATACCTCATATTGTTTGTTTCATAGATACAAATGCTTAAATGTACATATAAATCAGTTTTAAGAAATTTTACTTTTTCTCAAAATTTGGAAATTTCAGCAGGTCCCGACCTGGAGGGATTTTTGGATTTTCGTGATAAAAGAAATTCGTTCAAAAGTGATCTTGTGATACCTCATATTGTTTGTTTCATAGATACAAATGCTTAAATGTACATATAAATCAGTTTTAAGAAATTTTATTTTTTCTCAAAATTTGGAAATTTCAGCAGGTCCCGACCTGGAGGGATTTTTTGGATTTTCGAGATAAAAGAAATTCGTTCAAAAGTGATCTTGTGATACCTTATATTGTTTGTTTCATAGATACAAATGCTTAAATGTACATATAAATCAGTTTTAAGAAATTTTACTTTTTCTTAAAATTTGGAAATTTCCGCAGGTCCCGACCTGGAGGTATTTTGGGATTTTCGTGAAATAAGAAATTCGTTCAAAAGGGATCTTGTGATACCTCATATTGTTTGTTTCATTGATACAAATGCTAAAATGTACATATAAATCAGTTTTGATAAATTTTATTTTTTCTCAAAATTTGGAAATTTCAGCAGGTCCCGACCTGGAGGGATTTTTTGGATTTTCGAGATAAAAGAAATTCGTTCAAAAGTGATCTTGTGATACCTTATATTGTTTGTTTCATAGATACAAATGCTTAAATGTACATATAAATAAGTTTTAAGAAATTTTACTTTTTCTTAAAATTTGGAAATTTCCGCAGGTCCCGACCTGGAGGGATTTTTGGATTTACGTGATAAAAGAAATTCGTTCAAAAGTGGTCTCGTGATACCTCATATTGTTTGTTTCATTGATACAAATGCTAAAATGTACATATAAATCAGTTTTGATCAATTTTATTTTTTCTCAAAATTTGGAACTTTCCGCAGTTCCCGACCTGGAGGTATTTTTGGATTTTCGTGAAATAAGAAATTCGTTCAAAAGGGATCTTGTGATACCTCATATTGTTTGTTTCATTGATACAAATGCTAAAATGTACATATAAATCAGTTTTGATCAATTTTATTTTTTCTCAAAATTTGGAACTTTCCGCAGGTCCCGACCTGGAGGGATTTTTGGATTTTCGTGATAAAAGAAATTCGTTCAAAAGTGGTCTCGTGATACCTCATATTGTTTGTTTCTAAGATACAAATGCTTAAATGTACATATAAATCAGTTTTAAGAAATTTTATTTTTTCTTAAAATTTGGAAATTTCCGCAGGTCCCGACCTGGAGGGATTTTTGGATTTTCGTGATAAAGAAATTCGTTCAAAAGTGATCTTGCGATACCTCATATTGTTTGTTTCATAGATACAAATGCTTAAATGTACATATAAATCAGTTTTAAGAAATTTTATTTTTTCTCAAAATTTGGAAATTTCAGCAAGTCCCGACCTGGACGGATTTTTTGGATTTTCGAGATAAAAGAAATTCGTTCAAAAGTGATCATGTGATACCTTATATTGTTTGTTTCATAGATACAAATGCTTAAATGTACATATAAATCAGTTTTAAGAAATTTTACTTTTTCTTAAAATTTCGAAATTTCCGCAGGTCCCGACCTGCAGGGATTTTTGGATTTTCGTGATAAAAGAAATTCGTTCAAAAGTGGTCTCGTGATACCTCATATTGTTTGTTTCATTGATACAAATGCTAAAATGTACATATAAATCAGTTTTGATCAATTTTATTTTTTCTCAAAATTTGGAACTTTCCGCAGGTCCCGACCTGGAGGTATTTTTGGATTTTCGTGAAATAAGAAATTCGTTCAAAAGGGATCTTGTGATACCTCATATTGTTTGTTTCATTGATACAAATGCTAAAATGTACATATAAATCAGTTTTGATCAATTTTATTTTTTCTCAAAATTTGGAACTTTCCGCAGGTCCCGACCTGGAGGGATTTTTGGATTTTCGTGATAAAAGAAATTCGTTCAAAAGTGGTCTCGTGATACCTCATATTGTTTGTTTCATTGATACAAATGCTAAAATGTACATATAAATCATTTTTAAGAAATTTTATTTTTTCTTAAAATTTGGAAATTTCCGCAGGTCCCGACCTGGAGGGATTTTTGGATTTTCGTGATAAAGAAATTCGTTCAAAAGTGATCTTGCGATACCTCATATTGTTTGTTTCATAGATACAAATGCTTAAATGTACATATAAATCAGTTTTAAGAAATTTTATTTTTTCTCAAAATTTCGAAATTTCAGCAAGTCCCGACCTGGAGGGATTTTTTGGATTTTCGAGATAAAAGAAATTCGTTCAAAAGTGATCATGTGATACCTTATATTGTTTGTTTCATAGATACAAATGCTTAAATGTACATATAAATCAGTTTTAAGAAATTTTACTTTTTCTTAAAATTTCGAAATTTCCGCAGGTCCCGACCTGCAGGGATTTTTGGATTTTCGTGATAAAAGAAATTCGTTCAAAAGTGGTCTCGTGATACCTCATATTGTTTGTTTCATTGATACAAATGCTAAAATGTACATATAAATCAGTTTTGATCAATTTTATTTTTTCTCAAAATTTGGTACTTTCCGCAGGTCCCGACCTGGAGGGATTTTTGGATTTTCGTGATAAAAGAAATTCGTTCAAAAGTGGTCTCGTGATACCTCATATTGTTTGTTTCATAGATACAAATGCTTAAATGTACATATAAATCAGTTTTAAGAAATTTTACTTTTTCTCAAAATTTGGAAATTTCAGCAGGTCCCGACCTGGAGGGATTTTTGGATTTTCGTGATAAAAGAAATTCGTTCAAAAGTGATCTTGTGATACCTCATATTGTTTGTTTCATAGATACAAATGCTTAAATGTACATATAAATCAGTTTTAAGAAATTTTATTTTTTCTCAAAATTTGGAAATTTCAGCAGGTCCCGACCTGGAGGGATTTTTTGGATTTTCGAGATAAAAGAAATTCGTTCAAAAGTGATCTTGTGATACCTTATATTGTTTGTTTCATAGATACAAATGCTTAAATGTACATATAAATCAGTTTTAAGAAATTTTACTTTTTCTTAAAATTTGGAAATTTCCGCAGGTCCCGACCTGGAGGTATTTTGGGATTTTCGTGAAATAAGAAATTCGTTCAAAAGGGATCTTGTGATACCTCATATTGTTTGTTTCATTGATACAAATGCTAAAATGTACATATAAATCAGTTTTGATAAATTTTATTTTTTCTCAAAATTTGGAAATTTCAGCAGGTCCCGACCTGGAGGGATTTTTTGGATTTTCGAGATAAAAGAAATTCGTTCAAAAGTGGTCTTGTGATACCTCATATTGTTTGTTTCATTGATACAAATGCTAAAATGTACATATAAATCAGTTTTAAGAAATTTTATTTTTTCTTAAAATTTGGAAATTTCCGCAGGTCCCGACCTGGAGGTATTTTTGGATTTCCGTGAAATAAGAAATTCGTTCAAAAGGGATCTTGTGATACCTCATATTGTTTGTTTCATTGATACAAATGCTAAAATGTACATATAAATCAGTTTTGATCAATTTTATTTTTTCTCAAAATTTGGTACTTTCCGCAGGTCCCGACCTGGAGGGATTTTTGGATTTTCGTGATAAAAGAAATTCGTTCAAAAGTGGTCTCGTGATACCTCATATTGTTTGTTTCATAGATACAAATGCTTAAATGTACATATAAATCAGTTTTAAGAAATTTTACTTTTTCTCAAAATTTGGAAATTTCAGCAGGTCCCGACCTGGAGGGATTTTTGGATTTTCGTGATAAAAGAAATTCGTTCAAAAGTGATCTTGTGATACCTCATATTGTTTGTTTCATAGATACAAATGCTTAAATGTACATATAAATCAGTTTTAAGAAATTTTATTTTTTCTCAAAATTTGGAAATTTCAGCAGGTCCCGACCTGGAGGGATTTTTTGGATTTTCGAGATAAAAGAAATTCGTTCAAAAGTGATCTTGTGATACCTTATATTGTTTGTTTCATAGATACAAATGCTTAAATGTACATATAAATCAGTTTTAAGAAATTTTACTTTTTCTTAAAATTTGGAAATTTCCGCAGGTCCCGACCTGGAGGTATTTTGGGATTTTCGTGAAATAAGAAATTCGTTCAAAAGGGATCTTGTGATACCTCATATTGTTTGTTTCATTGATACAAATGCTAAAATGTACATATAAATCAGTTTTGATAAATTTTATTTTTTCTCAAAATTTGGAAATTTCAGCAGGTCCCGACCTGGAGGGATTTTTTGGATTTTCGAGATAAAAGAAATTCGTTCAAAAGTGATCTTGTGATACCTTATATTGTTTGTTTCATAGATACAAATGCTTAAATGTACATATAAATAAGTTTTAAGAAATTTTACTTTTTCTTAAAATTTGGAAATTTCCGCAGGTCCCGACCTGGAGGGATTTTTGGATTTACGTGATAAAAGAAATTCGTTCAAAAGTGGTCTCGTGATACCTCATATTGTTTGTTTCATTGATACAAATGCTAAAATGTACATATAAATCAGTTTTGATCAATTTTATTTTTTCTCAAAATTTGGAACTTTCCGCAGTTCCCGACCTGGAGGTATTTTTGGATTTTCGTGAAATAAGAAATTCGTTCAAAAGGGATCTTGTGATACCTCATATTGTTTGTTTCATTGATACAAATGCTAAAATGTACATATAAATCAGTTTTGATCAATTTTATTTTTTCTCAAAATTTGGAACTTTCCGCAGGTCCCGACCTGGAGGGATTTTTGGATTTTCGTGATAAAAGAAATTCGTTCAAAAGTGGTCTCGTGATACCTCATATTGTTTGTTTCTAAGATACAAATGCTTAAATGTACATATAAATCAGTTTTAAGAAATTTTATTTTTTCTTAAAATTTGGAAATTTCCGCAGGTCCCGACCTGGAGGGATTTTTGGATTTTCGTGATAAAGAAATTCGTTCAAAAGTGATCTTGCGATACCTCATATTGTTTGTTTCATAGATACAAATGCTTAAATGTACATATAAATCAGTTTTAAGAAATTTTATTTTTTCTCAAAATTTGGAAATTTCAGCAAGTCCCGACCTGGACGGATTTTTTGGATTTTCGAGATAAAAGAAATTCGTTCAAAAGTGATCATGTGATACCTTATATTGTTTGTTTCATAGATACAAATGCTTAAATGTACATATAAATCAGTTTTAAGAAATTTTACTTTTTCTTAAAATTTCGAAATTTCCGCAGGTCCCGACCTGCAGGGATTTTTGGATTTTCGTGATAAAAGAAATTCGTTCAAAAGTGGTCTCGTGATACCTCATATTGTTTGTTTCATTGATACAAATGCTAAAATGTACATATAAATCAGTTTTGATCAATTTTATTTTTTCTCAAAATTTGGAACTTTCCGCAGGTCCCGACCTGGAGGTATTTTTGGATTTTCGTGAAATAAGAAATTCGTTCAAAAGGGATCTTGTGATACCTCATATTGTTTGTTTCATTGATACAAATGCTAAAATGTACATATAAATCAGTTTTGATCAATTTTATTTTTTCTCAAAATTTGGAACTTTCCGCAGGTCCCGACCTGGAGGGATTTTTGGATTTTCGTGATAAAAGAAATTCGTTCAAAAGTGGTCTCGTGATACCTCATATTGTTTGTTTCATTGATACAAATGCTAAAATGTACATATAAATCATTTTTAAGAAATTTTATTTTTTCTTAAAATTTGGAAATTTCCGCAGGTCCCGACCTGGAGGGATTTTTGGATTTTCGTGATAAAGAAATTCGTTCAAAAGTGATCTTGCGATACCTCATATTGTTTGTTTCATAGATACAAATGCTTAAATGTACATATAAATCAGTTTTAAGAAATTTTATTTTTTCTCAAAATTTCGAAATTTCAGCAAGTCCCGACCTGGAGGGATTTTTTGGATTTTCGAGATAAAAGAAATTCGTTCAAAAGTGATCATGTGATACCTTATATTGTTTGTTTCATAGATACAAATGCTTAAATGTACATATAAATCAGTTTTAAGAAATTTTACTTTTTCTTAAAATTTCGAAATTTCCGCAGGTCCCGACCTGCAGGGATTTTTGGATTTTCGTGATAAAAGAAATTCGTTCAAAAGTGGTCTCGTGATACCTCATATTGTTTGTTTCATAGATACAAATGCTAAAATGTACATATAAATCAGTTTTGATCAATTTTATTTTTTCTCAAAATTTGGAACTTTCCGCAGGTCCCGACCTGGAGGTATTTTTGGATTTTCGTGAAATAAGAAATTCGTTCAAAAGGGATCTTGTGATACCTCATATTGTTTGTTTCATTGATACAAATGCTAAAATGTACATATAAATCAGTTTTGATCAATTTTATTTTTTCTCAAAATTTGGAACTTTCCGCAGGTCCCGACCTGGAGGGATTTTTGGATTTTCGTGATAAAAGAAATTCGTTCAAAATTGGTCTCGTGATACCTCATATTGTTTGTTTCATAGATACAAATGCTTAAATGTACATATAAATCAGTTTTAAGAAATTTTACTTTTTCTTAAAATTTCGAAATTTCCGCAGGTCCCGACCTGGAGGGATTTTTGGATTTTCGTGATAAAGAAATTCGTTCAAAAGTGATCTTGCGATACCTCATATTGTTTGTTTCATTGATAGAAATGCTAAAATGTACATATAAATCAGTTTTAAGAAATTTTACTTTTTCTTAAAATTTGGAAATTTCCGCACGTCCCGACCTGGAGGGATTTTTGGATTTTCGTGATAAAAGAAATTCATTCAAAAGTGGTCTTGTGATACCTCATATTGTTTGTTTCATTGATACAAATGCTAAAATGTACATATAAATCAGTTTTAAGAAATTTTATTTTTTCTTAAAATTTGGAAATTTCCGCAGGTCCCGACCTGGAGGTATTTTTGGATTTTCGTGAAATAAGGAATTCGTTCAAAAGGGATCTTGTGATACCTCATATTGTTTGTTTCATTGATACAAATGCTAAAATGTACATATAAATCAGTTTTGATCAATTTTATTTTTTCTCAAAATTTGGAACTTTCCGCAGGTCCCGACCTGGAGGGATTTTTGGATTTTCGTGATAAAAGAAATTCGTTCAAAAGTGGTCTCGTGATACCTCATATTGTTTGTTTCATAGATACAAATGCTTAAATGTACATATAAATCAGTTTTAAGAAATTTTACTTTTTCTTAAAATTTGGAAATTTCCGCAGGTCCCGACCTGGAGGGATTTTTGGATTTTCGTGATAAAGAAATTCGTTCAAAAGTGATCTTGCGATACCTCATATTGTTTGTTTCATTGATACAAATGCTAAAATGTACATATAAATCAGTTTTAAGAAATTTTATTTTTTCTTAAAATTTGGAAATTTCAGCAGGTCCCGACCTGGAGGTATTTTGGGATTTTCGTGAAATAAGAAATTCGTTCAAAAGGGATCTTGTGATACCTCATATTGTTTGTTTCATTGATACAAATGCTAAAATGTACATATAAATCAGTTTTGATCAATTTTATTTTTTCTCAAAATTTGGAACTTTCCGCAGGTCCCGACCTGGAGGGATTTTTGGATTTTCGTGATAAAAGAAATTCGTTCAAAAGTGGTCTCGTGATACCTCATATTGTTTGTTTCATAGATACAAATGCTTAAATGTACATATAAATCAGTTTTAAGAAATTTTACTTTTTCTCAAAATTTGGAAATTTCAGCAGGTCCCGACCTGGAGGGATTTTTGGATTTTCGTGATAAAGAAATTCGTTCAAAAGTGATCTTGCGATACCTCATATTGTTTGTTTCATTGATACAAATGCTAAAATGTACATATAAATCAGTTTTAAGAAATTTTATTTTTTCTCAAAATTTGGAAATTTCAGCAGGTCCCGACCTGGAGGGATTTTTGGATTTTCGTGATAAAAGAAATTCATTCAAAAGTGGTCTTGTGATACCTCATATTGTTTGTTTCATTGATACAAATGCTAAAATGTACATATAAATCAGTTTTAAGAAATTTTATTTTTTCTTAAAATTTGGAAATTTCCGCAGGTCCCGACCTGGAGGTATTTTTGGATTTTCGTGAAATAAGAAATTCGTTCAAAAGGGTTCTTGTGATACCTCATATTGTTTGTTTCATTGATACAAATGCTAAAATGTACATATAAATCAGTTTTGATCAATTTTATTTTTTCTCAAAATTTGGTACTTTCCGCAGGTCCCGACCTGGAGGGATTTTTGGATTTTCGTGATAAAAGAAATTCGTTCAAAAGTGGTCTCGTGATACCTCATATTGTTTGATTCATAGATACAAATGCTTAAATGTACATATAAATCAGTTTTAAGAAATTTTACTTTTTCTCAAAATTTGGAAATTTCAGCAGGTCCCGACCTGGAGGGATTTTTGGATTTTCGTGATAAAAGAAATTCGTTCAAAAGTGATCTTGTGATACCTCATATTGTTTGTTTCATAGATACAAATGCTTAAATGTACATATAAATCAGTTTTGATCAATTTTATTTTTTCTCAAAATTTGGAACTTTCCGCAGGTCCCGACCTGGAGGGATTTTTGGATTTTCGTGATAAAAGAAATTCGTTCAAAAGTGGTCTCGTGATACCTCATATTGTTTGTTTCATAGATACAAATGCTTAAATGTACATATAAATCAGTTTTAAGAAATTTTACTTTTTCTCAAAATTTGGAAATTTCAGCAGGTCCCGACCTGGAGGGATTTTTGGATTTTCGTGATAAAAGAAATTCATTCAAAAGTGGTCTTGTGATACTTCATATTGTTTGTTTCATTGATACAAATGCTAAAATGTACATATAAATCAGTTTTAAGAAATTTTATTTTTTCTTAAAATTTGGAAATTTCCGCAGGTCCCGACCTGGAGGTATTTTTGGATTTTCGTGAAATAAGAAATTCGTTCAAAAGGGATCTTGTGATACCTCATATTGTTTGTTTCATTGATACAAATGCTAAAATGTACATATAAATCAGTTTTGATCAATTTTATTTTTTCTCAAAATTTGGAACTTTCCGCAGGTCCCGACCTGGAGGGATTTTTGGATTTTCGTGATAAAAGAAATTCGTTCAAAAGTAGTCTTGTGATACCTCATATTGTTTGTTTCATAGATACAAATGCTTAAATGTACATATAAATCAGTTTTAAGAAATTTTACTTTTTCTCAAAATTTGGAAATTTCAGCAGGTCCCGACCTGGAGGGATTTTTGGATTTTCGTGATAAAAGAAATTCGTTCAAAAGTGATCTTGTGATACCTCATATTGTTTGTTTCATAGATACAAATGCTTAAATGTACATATAAATCAGTTTTAAGAAATTTTATTTTTTCTCAAAATTTGGAAATTTCAGCAGGTCCCGACCTGGAGGGATTTTTGGATTTTCGTGATAAAAGAAATTCATTCAAAAGTGGTCTTGTGATACCTCATATTGTTTGTTTCATTGATACAAATGCTAAAATGTACATATAAATCAGTTTTAAGAAATTTTATTTTTTCTTAAAATTTGGAAATTTCCGCAGGTCCCGACCTGGAGGTATTTTGGGATTTTCGTGAAATAAGAAATTCGTTCAAAAGGGATCTTGTGATACCTCATATTGTTTTATTCATTGATACAAATGCTAAAATGTACATATAAATCAGTTTTGATCAATTTTATTTTTTCTCAAAATTTGGTACTTTCCGCAGGTCCCGACATGGAGGGATTTTTGGATTTTCGTGATAAAAGAAATTCGTTCAAAAGTGGTCTCGTGATACCTCATATTGTTTGTTTCATAGATACAAATGCTTAAATGTACATATAAATCAGTTTTAAGAAATTTTACTTTTTCTCAAAATTTGGAAATTTCAGCAGGTCCCGACCTGGAGGGATTTTTGGATTTTCGTGATAAAAGAAATTCGTTCAAAAGTGATCTTGTGATACCTCATATTGTTTGTTTCATAGATACAAATGCTTAAATGTACATATAAATCAGTTTTAAGAAATTTTATTTTTTCTCAAAATTTGGAAATTTCAGCAGGTCCCGACCTGGAGGGATTTTTTGGATTTTCGAGATAAAAGAAATTCGTTCAAAAGTGATCTTGTGATACCTTATATTGTTTGTTTCATAGATACAAATGCTTAAATGTACATATAAATCAGTTTTAAGAAATTTTACTTTTTCTTAAAATTTGGAAATTTCCGCAGGTCCCGACCTGGAGGTATTTTGGGATTTTCGTGAAATAAGAAATTCGTTCAAAAGGGATCTTGTGATACCTCATATTGTTTGTTTCATTGATACAAATGCTAAAATGTACATATAAATCAGTTTTGATCAATTTTATTTTTTCTCAAAATTTGGAAATTTCAGCAGGTCCCGACCTGGAGGGATTTTTTGGATTTTCGAGATAAAAGAAATTCGTTCAAAAGTGATCTTGTGATACCTTATATTGTTTGTTTCATAGATACAAATGCTTAAATGTACATATAAATAAGTTTTAAGAAATTTTACTTTTTCTTAAAATTTGGAAATTTCCGCAGGTCCCGACCTGGAGGGATTTTTGGATTTACGTGATAAAAGAAATTCGTTCAAAAGTGGTCTCGTGATACCTCATATTGTTTGTTTCATTGATACAAATGCTAAAATGTACATATAAATCAGTTTTGATCAATTTTATTTTTTCTCAAAATTTGGAACTTTCCGCAGTTCCCGACCTGGAGGTATTTTTGGATTTTCGTGAAATAAGAAATTCGTTCAAAAGGGATCTTGTGATACCTCATATTGTTTGTTTCATTGATACAAATGCTAAAATGTACATATAAATCAGTTTTGATCAATTTTATTTTTTCTCAAAATTTGGAACTTTCCGCAGGTCCCGACCTGGAGGGATTTTTGGATTTTCGTGATAAAAGAAATTCGTTCAAAAGTGGTCTCGTGATACCTCATATTGTTTGTTTCATAGATACAAATGCTTAAATGTACATATAAATCAGTTTTAAGAAATTTTATTTTTTCTTAAAATTTGGAAATTTCCGCAGGTCCCGACCTGGAGGGATTTTTGGATTTTCGTGATAAAGAAATTCGTTCAAAAGTGATCTTGCGATACCTCATATTGTTTGTTTCATAGATACAAATGCTTAAATGTACATATAAATCAGTTTTAAGAAATTTTATTTTTTCTCAAAATTTGGAAATTTCAGCAAGTCCCGACCTGGACGGATTTTTTGGATTTTCGAGATAAAAGAAATTCGTTCAAAAGTGATCATGTGATACCTTATATTGTTTGTTTCATAGATACAAATGCTTAAATGTACATATAAATCAGTTTTAAGAAATTTTACTTTTTCTTAAAATTTCGAAATTTCCGCAGGTCCCGACCTGCAGGGATTTTTGGATTTTCGTGATAAAAGAAATTCGTTCAAAAGTGGTCTCGTGATACCTCATATTGTTTGTTTCATTGATACAAATGCTAAAATGTACATATAAATCAGTTTTGATCAATTTTATTTTTTCTCAAAATTTGGAACTTTCCGCAGGTCCCGACCTGGAGGTATTTTTGGATTTTCGTGAAATAAGAAATTCGTTCAAAAGGGATCTTGTGATACCTCATATTGTTTGTTTCATTGATACAAATGCTAAAATGTACATATAAATCAGTTTTGATCAATTTTATTTTTTCTCAAAATTTGGAACTTTCCGCAGGTCCCGACCTGGAGGGATTTTTGGATTTTCGTGATAAAAGAAATTCGTTCAAAAGTGGTCTCGTGATACCTCATATTGTTTGTTTCATTGATACAAATGCTAAAATGTACATATAAATCAGTTTTGATCAATTTTATTTTTTCTCAAAATTTGGAACTTTCCGCAGTTCCCGACCTGGAGGTATTTTTGGATTTTCGTGAAATAAGAAATTCGTTCAAAAGTGATCTTGTGATACCTCATATTGTTTGTTTCATAGATACAAATGCTTAAATGTACATATAAATCAGTTTTAAGAAATTTTATTTTTTCTCAAAATTTGGAAATTTCAGCAAGTCCCGACCTGGAGGGATTTTTTGGATTTTCGAGATAAAAGAAATTCGTTCAAAAGTGATCATGTGATACCTTATATTGTTTGTTTCATAGATACAAATGCTTAAATGTACATATAAATCAGTTTTAAGAAATTTTACTTTTTCTTAAAATTTCGAAATTTCCGCAGGTCCCGACCTGGAGGGATTTTTGGATTTTCGTGATAAAAGAAATTCGTTCAAAAGTGGTCTCGTGATACCTCATATTGTTTGTTTCATTGATACAAATGCTAAAATGTACATATAAATCAGTTTTGATCAATTTTATTTTTTCTCAAAATTTGGAACTTTCCGCAGGTCCCGACCTGGAGGGATTTTTGGATTTTCGAGATAAAAGAAATTCGTCCAAAAGTGATCTTGCGATTCCTCATATTGTTTGTTTCATTGATACAAATGCTAAAATGTACATATAAATCAGTTTTAAGAAATTTTATTTTTTCTTAAAATTTGGAAATTTCAGCAGGTCCCGACCTGGAGGTATTTTGGGATTTTCGTGAAATAAGAAATTCGTTCAAAAGGGATCTTGTGATACCTCATATTGTTTGTTTCATTGATACAAATGCTAAAATGTACATATAAATCAGTTTTGATAAATTTTATTTTTTCTCAAAATTTGGAAATTTCAGCAGGTCCCGACCTGGAGGGATTTTTTGGATTTTCGAGATAAAAGAAATTCGTTCAAAAGTGATCTTGTGATACCTTATATTGTTTGTTTCATAGATACAAATGCTTAAATGTACATATAAATAAGTTTTAAGAAATTTTACTTTTTCTTAAAATTTGGAAATTTCCGCAGGTCCCGACCTGGAGGGATTTTTGGATTTACGTGATAAAAGAAATTCGTTCAAAAGTGGTCTCGTGATACCTCATATTGTTTGTTTCATTGATACAAATGCTAAAATGTACATATAAATCAGTTTTGATCAATTTTATTTTTTCTCAAAATTTGGAACTTTCCGCAGTTCCCGACCTGGAGGTATTTTTGGATTTTCGTGAAATAAGAAATTCGTTCAAAAGGGATCTTGTGATACCTCATATTGTTTGTTTCATTGATACAAATGCTAAAATGTACATATCAATCAGTTTTGATCAATTTTATTTTTTCTCAAAATTTGGAACTTTCCGCAGGTCCCGACCTGGAGGGATTTTTGGATTTTCGTGATAAAAGAAATTCGTTCAAAAGTGGTCTCGTGATACCTCATATTGTTTGTTTCATAGATACAAATGCTTAAATGTACATATAAATCATTTTTAAGAAATTTTATTTTTTCTTAAAATTTGGAAATTTCCGCAGGTCCCGACCTGGAGGGATTTTTGGATTTTCGTGATAAAGAAATTCGTTCAAAAGTGATCTTGCGATACCTCATATTGTTTGTTTCATAGATACAAATGCTTAAATGTACATATAAATCAGTTTTAAGAAATTTTACTTTTTCTCAAAATTTGGAAATTTCCGCAGGTCCCGACCTGGAGGGATTTTTGGATTTTCGTGATAAAAGAAATTCGTTCAAAAGTGGTCTCGTGATACCTCATATTGTTTGTTTCATTGATACAAATGCTAAAATGTACATATAAATCAGTTTTAAGAAATTTTACTTTTTCTCAAAATTTGGAAATTTCCGCAGGTCCCGACCTGGAGGGATTTTTGGATTTTCGTGATAAAAGAAATTCGTTCAAAAGTGATCTTGTGATACCTCATATTGTTTGTTTCATAGATACAAATGCTTAAATGTACATATAAATCAGTTTTAAGAAATTTTATTTTTTCTCAAAATTTGGAAATTTCAGCAGGTCCCGACCTGGAGGGATTTTTTGGATTTTCGTGATAAAAGAAATTCGTTCAAAAATGATCTTGTGATACCTTATATTGTTTGTTTCATAGATACAAATGCTAAAATGTACATATAAATCAGTTTTAAGAAATTTTACTTTTTCTTAAAATTTGGAAATTTCCGCAGGTCCCGACCTGGAGGGATTTTTGGATTTTCGTGATAAAAGAAATTCGTTCAAAAGTGGTCTCGTGATACCTCATATTGTTTGTTTCATAGATACAAATGCTTAAATGTACATATAAATCAGTTTTAAGAAATTTTACTTTTTCTTAAAATTTGGAAATTTCCGCAGGTCCCGACCTGGAGGGATTTTTGGATTTTCGTGATAAAGAAATTCGTTCAAAAGTGATCTTGCGATACCTCATATTGTTTGTTTCATTGATACAAATGCTAAAATGTACATATAAATCAGTTTTAAGAAATTTTATTTTTTCTTAAAATTTGGAAATTTCCGCAGGTCCCGACCTGGAGGTATTTTGGGATTTTCGTGAAATAAGAAATTCGTTCAAAAGGGATCTTGTGATACCTCATATTGTTTGTTTCATTGATACAAATGCTAAAATGTACATATAAATCAGTTTTGATCAATTTTATTTTTTCTCAAAATTTGGAACTTTCCGCAGGTCCCGTCCTGGAGGTATTTTTGGATTTTCGTGAAATAAGAAATTCGTTCAAAAGGGATCTTGTGATACCTCATATTGTTTGTTTCATTGATACAAATGCTAAAATGTACATATAAATCAGTTTTGATCAATTTTATTTTTTCTCAAAATTTGGAACTTTACGCAGGTCCCGACCTGGAGGGATTTTTGGATTTTCGTGATAAAAGAAATTCGTTCAAAAGTGGTCTCGTGATACCTCATATTGTTTGTTTCATAGAACAAATGCTTAAATGTACATATAAATCAGTTTTAAGAAATTTTACTTTTTCTTAAAATTTGGAAATTTCCGCAGGTCCCGACCTGGAGGGATTTTTGGATTTTCGTGATAAAGAAATTCGTTCAAAAGTGATCTTGCGATACCTCATATTGTTTGTTTCATTGATACAAATGCTAAAATGTACATATAAATCAGTTTTGATCAATTTTATTTTTTCTCAAAATTTGGAACTTTCCGCAGGTCCCGACCTGGAGGGATTTTTGGATTTTCGTGATAAAAGAAATTCGTTCAAAAGTGGTCTCGTGATACCTCATATTGTTTGTTTCATAGATACAAATGCTTAAATGTACATATAAATCAGTTTTAAGAAATTTTACTTTTTCTTAAAATTTGGAAATTTCCGCAGGTCCCGACCTGGAGGGATTTTTGGATTTTCGTGATAAAGAAATTCGTTCAAAAGTGATCTTGCGATACCTCATATTGTTTGTTTCATTGATACAAATGCTAAAATGTACATATAAATCAGTTTTAAGAAATTTTATTTTTTCTTAAAATTTGGAAATTTCAGCAGGTCCCGACCTGGAGGGATTTTTTGGATTTTCGAGATAAAAGAAATTCGTTCAAAAGTGATCTTGTGATACCTTATATTGTTTGTTTCATAGATACAAATGCTTAAATGTACATATAAATAAGTTTTAAGAAATTTTACTTTTTCTTAAAATTTGGAAATTTCCGCAGGTCCCGACCTGGAGGGATTTTTGGATTTACGTGATAAAAGAAATTCGTTCAAAAGTGGTCTCGTGATACCTCATATTGTTTGTTTCATTGATACAAATGCTAAAATGTACATATAAATCAGTTTTGATCAATTTTATTTTTTCTCAAAATTTGGAACTTTCCGCAGTTCCCGACCTGGAGGTATTTTTGGATTTTCGTGAAATAAGAAATTCGTTCAAAAGGGATCTTGTGATACCTCATATTGTTTGTTTCATTGATACAAATGCTAAAATGTACATATCAATCAGTTTTGATCAATTTTATTTTTTCTCAAAATTTGGAACTTTCCGCAGGTCCCGACCTGGAGGGATTTTTGGATTTTCGTGATAAAAGAAATTCGTTCAAAAGTGGTCTCGTGATACCTCATATTGTTTGTTTCATAGATACAAATGCTTAAATGTACATATAAATCATTTTTAAGAAATTTTATTTTTTCTTAAAATTTGGAAATTTCCGCAGGTCCCGACCTGGAGGGATTTTTGGATTTTCGTGATAAAGAAATTCGTTCAAAAGTGATCTTGCGATACCTCATATTGTTTGTTTCATAGATACAAATGCTTAAATGTACATATAAATCAGTTTTAAGAAATTTTACTTTTTCTCAAAATTTGGAAATTTCCGCAGGTCCCGACCTGGAGGGATTTTTGGATTTTCGTGATAAAAGAAATTCGTTCAAAAGTGGTCTCGTGATACCTCATATTGTTTGTTTCATTGATACAAATGCTAAAATGTACATATAAATCAGTTTTAAGAAATTTTACTTTTTCTCAAAATTTGGAAATTTCCGCAGGTCCCGACCTGGAGGGATTTTTGGATTTTCGTGATAAAAGAAATTCGTTCAAAAGTGATCTTGTGATACCTCATATTGTTTGTTTCATAGATACAAATGCTTAAATGTACATATAAATCAGTTTTAAGAAATTTTATTTTTTCTCAAAATTTGGAAATTTCAGCAGGTCCCGACCTGGAGGGATTTTTTGGATTTTCGTGATAAAAGAAATTCGTTCAAAAATGATCTTGTGATACCTTATATTGTTTGTTTCATAGATACAAATGCTTAAATGTACATATAAATCAGTTTTAAGAAATTTTACTTTTTCTTAAAATTTGGAAATTTCCGCAGGTCCCGACCTGGAGGGATTTTTGGATTTTCGTGATAAAGAAATTCGTTCAAAAGTGATCTTGCGATACCTCATATTGTTTGTTTCATTGATACAAATGCTAAAATGTACATATAAATCAGTTTTAAGAAATTTTATTTTTTCTTAAAATTTGGAAATTTCCGCAGGTCCCGACCTGGAGGTATTTTGGGATTTTCGTGAAATAAGAAATTCGTTCAAAAGGGATCTTGTGATACCTCATATTGTTTGTTTCATTGATACAAATGCTAAAATGTACATATAAATCAGTTTTGATCAATTTTATTTTTTCTCAAAATTTGGAACTTTCCGCAGGTCCCGTCCTGGAGGTATTTTTGGATTTTCGTGAAATAAGAAATTCGTTCAAAAGGGATCTTGTGATACCTCATATTGTTTGTTTCATTGATACAAATGCTAAAATGTACATATAAATCAGTTTTGATCAATTTTATTTTTTCTCAAAATTTGGAACTTTACGCAGGTCCCGACCTGGAGGGATTTTTGGATTTTCGTGATAAAAGAAATTCGTTCAAAAGTGGTCTCGTGATACCTCATATTGTTTGTTTCATAGAACAAATGCTTAAATGTACATATAAATCAGTTTTAAGAAATTTTACTTTTTCTTAAAATTTGGAAATTTCCGCAGGTCCCGACCTGGAGGGATTTTTGGATTTTCGTGATAAAGAAATTCGTTCAAAAGTGATCTTGCGATACCTCATATTGTTTGTTTCATTGATACAAATGCTAAAATGTACATATAAATCAGTTTTGATCAATTTTATTTTTTCTCAAAATTTGGAACTTTCCGCAGGTCCCGACCTGGAGGGATTTTTGGATTTTCGTGATAAAAGAAATTCGTTCAAAAGTGGTCTCGTGATACCTCATATTGTTTGTTTCATAGATACAAATGCTTAAATGTACATATAAATCAGTTTTAAGAAATTTTACTTTTTCTTAAAATTTGGAAATTTCCGCAGGTCCCGACCTGGAGGGATTTTTGGATTTTCGTGATAAAGAAATTCGTTCAAAAGTGATCTTGCGATACCTCATATTGTTTGTTTCATTGATACAAATGCTAAAATGTACATATAAATCAGTTTTAAGAAATTTTATTTTTTCTTAAAATTTGGAAATTTCAGCAGGTCCCGACCTGGAGGTATTTTGGGATTTTCGTGAAATAAGAAATTCGTTCAAAAGGGATCTTGTGATACCTCATATTGTTTGTTTCATTGATACAAATGCTAAAATGTACATATAAATCAGTTTTGATCAATTTTATTTTTTCTCAAAATTTGGAACTTTCCGCAGGTCCCGACCTGGAGGGATTTTTGGATTTTCGTGATAAAAGAAATTCGTTCAAAAGTGGTCTCGTGATACCTCATATTGTTTGTTTCATAGATACAAATGCTTAAATGTACATATAAATCAGTTTTAAGAAATTTTACTTTTTCTCAAAATTTGGAAATTTCAGCAGGTCCCGACCTGGAGGGATTTTTGGATTTTCGTGATAAAAGAAATTCGTTCAAAAGTGATCTTGTGATACCTCATATTGTTTGTTTCATAGATACAAATGCTTAAATGTACATATAAATCAGTTTTGATCAATTTTATTTTTTCTCAAAATTTGGAACTTTCCGCAGGTCCCGACCTGGAGGTATTTTTGGATTTTCGTGAAATAAGAAATTCGTTCAAAAGGGATCTTGTGATACCTCATATTGTTTGTTTCATTGATACAAATGCTAAAATGTACATATAAATCAGTTTTGATCAATTTTATTTTTTCTCAAAATTTGGAACTTTCCGCAGGTCCCGACCTGGAGGGATTTTTGGATTTTCGTGATAAAAGAAATTCGTTCAAAATTGGTCTCGTGATACCTCATATTGTTTGTTTCATAGATACAAATGCTTAAATGTACATATAAATCAGTTTTAAGAAATTTTACTTTTTCTTAAAATTTGGAAATTTCCGCAGGTCCCGACCTGGAGGGATTTTTGGATTTTCGTGATAAAGAAATTCGTTCAAAAGTGATCTTGCGATACCTCATATTGTTTGTTTCATTGATAGAAATGCTAAAATATACATATAAATCAGTTTTAAGAAATTTTACTTTTTCTTAAAATTTGGAAATTTCCGCACGTCCCGACCTGGAGGGATTTTTGGATTTTCGTGATAAAAGAAATTCATTCAAAAGTGGTCTTGTGATACCTCATATTGTTTGTTTCATTGATACAAATGCTAAAATGTACATATAAATCAGTTTTAAGAAATTTTATTTTTTCTCAAAATTTGGAAATTTCCGCAGGTCCCGACCTGGAGGTATTTTTGGATTTTCGTGAAATAAGAAATTCGTTCAAAAGGGATCTTGTGATACCTCATATTGTTTGTTTCATTGATACAAATGCTAAAATGTACATATAAATCAGTTTTGATCAATTTTATTTTTTCTCAAAATTTGGAACTTTCCGCAGGTCCCGACCTGGAGGGATTTTTGGATTTTCGTGATAAAAGAAATTCGTTCAAAAGTGGTCTCGTGATACCTCATATTGTTTGTTTCATAGATACAAATGCTTAAATGTACATATAAATCAGTTTTAAGAAATTTTACTTTTTCTCAAAATTTGGAAATTTCCGCAGGTCCCGACCTGGAGGGATTTTTGGATTTTCGTGATAAAAGAAATTCGTTCAAAAGTGATCTTGTGATACCTCATATTGTTTGTTTCATAGATACAAATGCTTAAATGTACATATAAATCAGTTTTAAGAAATTTTATTTTTTCTCAAAATTTGGAAATTTCAGCAGGTCCCGACCTGGAGGGATTTTTTGGATTTTCGTGATAAAAGAAATTCGTTCAAAAGTGATCTTGTGATACCTTATATTGTTTGTTTCATAGATACAAATGCTTAAATGTACATATAAATCAGTTTTAAGAAATTTTACTTTTTCTTAAAATTTAGAAATTTCCGCAGGTCCCGACCTGGAGGGATTTTTGGATTTTCGTGATAAAAGAAATTCGTTCAAAAGTGGTCTCGTGATACCTCATATTGTTTGTTTCATTGATACAAATGCTAAAATGTACATATAAATCAGTTTTGATCAATTTTATTTTTTCTCAAAATTTGGAACTTTCCGCAGGTCCCGACCTGGAGGGATTTTTGGATTTTCGTGATAAAAGAAATTCGTTCAAAAGTGGTCTCGTGATACCTCATATTGTTTGTTTCATAGATACAAATGCTTAAATGTACATATAAATCAGTTTTAAGAAATTTTACTTTTTCTTAAAATTTGGAAATTTCCGCAGGTCCCGACCTGGAGGGATTTTTGGATTTTCGTGATAAAGAAATTCGTTCAAAAGTGATCTTGCGATACCTCATATTGTTTGTTTCATTGATACAAATGCTAAAATGTACATATAAATCAGTTTTAAGAAATTTTATTTTTTCTTAAAATTTGGAAATTTCCGCAGGTCCCGACCTGGAGGTATTTTGGGATTTTCGTGAAATAAGAAATTCGTTCAAAAGGGATCTTGTGATACCTCATATTGTTTGTTTCATTGATACAAATGCTAAAATGTACATATAAATCAGTTTTGATCAATTTTATTTTTTCTCAAAATTTGGAACTTTCCGCAGGTCCCGACCTGGAGGTATTTTTGGATTTTCGTGAAATAAGAAATTCGTTCAAAAGGGATCTTGTGATACCTCATATTGTTTGTTTCATTGATACAAATGCTAAAATGTACATATAAATCAGTTTTGATCAATTTTATTTTTTCTCAAAATTTGGAACTTTCCGCAGGTCCCGACCTGGAGGGATTTTTGGATTTTCGTGATAAAAGAAATTCGTTCAAAAGTGGTCTCGTGATACCTCATATTGTTTGTTTCATAGAACAAATGCTTAAATGTACATATAAATCAGTTTTAAGAAATTTTACTTTTTCTTAAAATTTGGAAATTTCCGCAGGTCCCGACCTGGAGGGATTTTTGGATTTTCGTGATAAAGAAATTCGTTCAAAAGTGATCTTGCGATACCTCATATTGTTTGTTTCATTGATACAAATGCTAAAATGTACATATAAATCAGTTTTGATCAATTTTATTTTTTCTCAAAATTTGGAACTTTCCGCAGGTCCCGACCTGGAGGGATTTTTGGATTTTCGTGATAAAAGAAATTCGTTCAAAAGTGGTCTCGTGATACCTCATATTGTTTGTTTCATAGATACAAATGCTTAAATGTACATATAAATCAGTTTTAAGAAATTTTGCTTTTTCTTAAAATTTGGAAATTTCCGCAGGTCCCGACCTGGAGGGATTTTTGGATTTTCGTGATAAAGAAATTCGTTCAAAAGTGATCTTGCGATACCTCATATTGTTTGTTTCATTGATACAAATGCTAAAATGTACATATAAATCAGTTTTAAGAAATTTTATTTTTTCTTAAAATTTGGAAATTTCAGCAGGTCCCGACCTGGAGGTATTTTGGGATTTTCGTGAAATAAGAAATTCGTTCAAAAGGGATCTTGTGATACCTCATATTGTTTGTTTCATTGATACAAATGCTAAAATGTACATATAAATCAGTTTTGATCAATTTTATTTTTTCTCAAAATTTGGAACTTTCCGCAGGTCCCGACCTGGAGGGATTTTTGGATTTTCGTGATAAAAGAAATTCGTTCAAAAGTGGTCTCGTGATACCTCATATTGTTTGTTTCATAGATACAAATGCTTAAATGTACATATAAATCAGTTTTAAGAAATTTTACTTTTTCTCAAAATTTGGAAATTTCAGCAGGTCCCGACCTGGAGGGATTTTTGGATTTTCGTGATAAAAGAAATTCGTTCAAAAGTGATCTTGTGATACCTCATATTGTTTGTTTCATAGATACAAATGCTTAAATGTACATATAAATCAGTTTTGATCAATTTTATTTTTTCTCAAAATTTGGAACTTTCCGCAGGTCCCGACCTGGAGGTATTTTTGGATTTTCGTGAAATAAGAAATTCGTTCAAAAGGGATCTTGTGATACCTCATATTGTTTGTTTCATTGATACAAATGCTAAAATGTACATATAAATCAGTTTTGATCAATTTTATTTTTTCTCAAAATTTGGAACTTTCCGCAGGTCCCGACCTGGAGGGATTTTTGGATTTTCGTGATAAAAGAAATTCGTTCAAAATTGGTCTCGTGATACCTCATATTGTTTGTTTCATAGATACAAATGCTTAAATGTACATATAAATCAGTTTTAAAAAATTTTACTTTTTCTTAAAATTTGGAAATTTCCGCAGGTCCCGACCTGGAGGGATTTTTGGATTTTCGTGATAAAGAAATTCGTTCAAAAGTGATCTTGCGATACCTCATATTGTTTGTTTCATTGATAGAAATGCTAAAATATACATATAAATCAGTTTTAAGAAATTTTACTTTTTCTTAAAATTTGGAAATTTCCGCACGTCCCGACCTGGAGGGATTTTTGGATTTTCGTGATAAAAGAAATTCATTCAAAAGTGGTCTTGTGATACCTCATATTGTTTGTTTCATTGATACAAATGCTAAAATGTACATATAAATCAGTTTTAAGAAATTTTATTTTTTCTCAAAATTTGGAAATTTCCGCAGGTCCCGACCTGGAGGTATTTTTGGATTTTCGTGAAATAAGAAATTCGTTCAAAAGGGATCTTGTGATACCTCATATTGTTTGTTTCATTGATACAAATGCTAAAATGTACATATAAATCAGTTTTGATCAATTTTATTTTTTCTCAAAATTTGGAACTTTCCGCAGGTCCCGTCCTGGAGGTATTTTTGGATTTTCGTGAAATAAGAAATTCGTTCAAAAGGGATCTTGTGATACCTCATATTGTTTGTTTCATTGATACAAATGCTAAAATGTACATATAAATCAGTTTTGATCAATTTTATTTTTTCTCAAAATTTGGAACTTTACGCAGGTCCCGACCTGGAGGGATTTTTGGATTTTCGTGATAAAAGAAATTCGTTCAAAAGTGGTCTCGTGATACCTCATATTGTTTGTTTCATAGAACAAATGCTTAAATGTACATATAAATCAGTTTTAAGAAATTTTACTTTTTCTTAAAATTTGGAAATTTCCGCAGGTCCCGACCTGGAGGGATTTTTGGATTTTCGTGATAAAGAAATTCGTTCAAAAGTGATCTTGCGATACCTCATATTGTTTGTTTCATTGATACAAATGCTAAAATGTACATATAAATCAGTTTTGATCAATTTTATTTTTTCTCAAAATTTGGAACTTTCCGCAGGTCCCGACCTGGAGGGATTTTTGGATTTTCGTGATAAAAGAAATTCGTTCAAAAGTGGTCTCGTGATACCTCATATTGTTTGTTTCATAGATACAAATGCTTAAATGTACATATAAATCAGTTTTAAGAAATTTTACTTTTTCTTAAAATTTGGAAATTTCCGCAGGTCCCGACCTGGAGGGATTTTTGGATTTTCGTGATAAAGAAATTCGTTCAAAAGTGATCTTGCGATACCTCATATTGTTTGTTTCATTGATACAAATGCTAAAATGTACATATAAATCAGTTTTAAGAAATTTTATTTTTTCTTAAAATTTGGAAATTTCAGCAGGTCCCGACCTGGAGGTATTTTGGGATTTTCGTGAAATAAGAAATTCGTTCAAAAGGGATCTTGTGATACCTCATATTGTTTGTTTCATTGATACAAATGCTAAAATGTACATATAAATCAGTTTTGATCAATTTTATTTTTTCTCAAAATTTGGAACTTTCCGCAGGTCCCGACCTGGAGGGATTTTTGGATTTTCGTGATAAAAGAAATTCGTTCAAAAGTGGTCTCGTGATACCTCATATTGTTTGTTTCATAGATACAAATGCTTAAATGTACATATAAATCAGTTTTAAGAAATTTTACTTTTTCTCAAAATTTGGAAATTTCAGCAGGTCCCGACCTGGAGGGATTTTTGGATTTTCGTGATAAAAGAAATTCGTTCAAAAGTGATCTTGTGATACCTCATATTGTTTGTTTCATAGATACAAATGCTTAAATGTACATATAAATCAGTTTTGATCAATTTTATTTTTTCTCAAAATTTGGAACTTTCCGCAGGTCCCGACCTGGAGGTATTTTTGGATTTTCGTGAAATAAGAAATTCGTTCAAAAGGGATCTTGTGATACCTCATATTGTTTGTTTCATTGATACAAATGCTAAAATGTACATATAAATCAGTTTTGATCAATTTTATTTTTTCTCAAAATTTGGAACTTTCCGCAGGTCCCGACCTGGAGGGATTTTTGGATTTTCGTGATAAAAGAAATTCGTTCAAAATTGGTCTCGTGATACCTCATATTGTTTGTTTCATAGATACAAATGCTTAAATGTACATATAAATCAGTTTTAAGAAATTTTACTTTTTCTTAAAATTTGGAAATTTCCGCAGGTCCCGACCTGGAGGGATTTTTGGATTTTCGTGATAAAGAAATTCGTTCAAAAGTGATCTTGCGATACCTCATATTGTTTGTTTCATTGATAGAAATGCTAAAATATACATATAAATCAGTTTTAAGAAATTTTACTTTTTCTTAAAATTTGGAAATTTCCGCACGTCCCGACCTGGAGGGATTTTTGGATTTTCGTGATAAAAGAAATTCATTCAAAAGTGGTCTTGTGATACCTCATATTGTTTGTTTCATTGATACAAATGCTAAAATGTACATATAAATCAGTTTTAAGAAATTTTATTTTTTCTCAAAATTTGGAAATTTCCGCAGGTCCCGACCTGGAGGTATTTTTGGATTTTCGTGAAATAAGAAATTCGTTCAAAAGGGATCTTGTGATACCTCATATTGTTTGTTTCATTGATACAAATGCTAAAATGTACATATAAATCAGTTTTGATCAATTTTATTTTTTCTCAAAATTTGGAACTTTCCGCAGGTCCCGACCTGGAGGGATTTTTGGATTTTCGTGATAAAAGAAATTCGTTCAAAAGTGGTCTCGTGATACCTCATATTGTTTGTTTCATAGATACAAATGCTTAAATGTACATATAAATCAGTTTTAAGAAATTTTACTTTTTCTCAAAATTTGGAAATTTCCGCAGGTCCCGACCTGGAGGGATTTTTGGATTTTCGTGATAAAAGAAATTCGTTCAAAAGTGATCTTGTGATACCTCATATTGTTTGTTTCATAGATACAAATGCTTAAATGTACATATAAATCAGTTTTAAGAAATTTTATTTTTTCTCAAAATTTGGAAATTTCAGCAGGTCCCGACCTGGAGGGATTTTTTGGATTTTCGTGATAAAAGAAATTCGTTCAAAAGTGATCTTGTGATACCTTATATTGTTTGTTTCATAGATACAAATGCTTAAATGTACATATAAATCAGTTTTAAGAAATTTTACTTTTTCTTAAAATTTAGAAATTTCCGCAGGTCCCGACCTGGAGGGATTTTTGGATTTTCGTGATAAAAGAAATTCGTTCAAAAGTGGTCTCGTGATACCTCATATTGTTTGTTTCATTGATACAAATGCTAAAATGTACATATAAATCAGTTTTGATCAATTTTATTTTTTCTCAAAATTTGGAACTTTCCGCAGGTCCCGACCTGGAGGGATTTTTGGATTTTCGTGATAAAAGAAATTCGTTCAAAAGTGGTCTCGTGATACCTCATATTGTTTGTTTCATAGATACAAATGCTTAAATGTACATATAAATCAGTTTTAAGAAATTTTACTTTTTCTTAAAATTTGGAAATTTCCGCAGGTCCCGACCTGGAGGGATTTTTGGATTTTCGTGATAAAGAAATTCGTTCAAAAGTGATCTTGCGATACCTCATATTGTTTGTTTCATTGATACAAATGCTAAAATGTACATATAAATCAGTTTTAAGAAATTTTATTTTTTCTTAAAATTTGGAAATTTCCGCAGGTCCCGACCTGGAGGTATTTTGGGATTTTCGTGAAATAAGAAATTCGTTCAAAAGGGATCTTGTGATACCTCATATTGTTTGTTTCATTGATACAAATGCTAAAATGTACATATAAATCAGTTTTGATCAATTTTATTTTTTCTCAAAATTTGGAACTTTCCGCAGGTCCCGACCTGGAGGTATTTTTGGATTTTCGTGAAATAAGAAATTCGTTCAAAAGGGATCTTGTGATACCTCATATTGTTTGTTTCATTGATACAAATGCTAAAATGTACATATAAATCAGTTTTGATCAATTTTATTTTTTCTCAAAATTTGGAACTTTCCGCAGGTCCCGACCTGGAGGGATTTTTGGATTTTCGTGATAAAAGAAATTCGTTCAAAAGTGGTCTCGTGATACCTCATATTGTTTGTTTCATAGAACAAATGCTTAAATGTACATATAAATCAGTTTTAAGAAATTTTACTTTTTCTTAAAATTTGGAAATTTCCGCAGGTCCCGACCTGGAGGGATTTTTGGATTTTCGTGATAAAGAAATTCGTTCAAAAGTGATCTTGCGATACCTCATATTGTTTGTTTCATTGATACAAATGCTAAAATGTACATATAAATCAGTTTTGATCAATTTTATTTTTTCTCAAAATTTGGAACTTTCCGCAGGTCCCGACCTGGAGGGATTTTTGGATTTTCGTGATAAAAGAAATTCGTTCAAAAGTGGTCTCGTGATACCTCATATTGTTTGTTTCATAGATACAAATGCTTAAATGTACATATAAATCAGTTTTAAGAAATTTTACTTTTTCTTAAAATTTGGAAATTTCCGCAGGTCCCGACCTGGAGGGATTTTTGGATTTTCGTGATAAAGAAATTCGTTCAAAAGTGATCTTGCGATACCTCATATTGTTTGTTTCATTGATACAAATGCTAAAATGTACATATAAATCAGTTTTAAGAAATTTTATTTTTTCTTAAAATTTGGAAATTTCAGCAGGTCCCGACCTGGAGGTATTTTGGGATTTTCGTGAAATAAGAAATTCGTTCAAAAGGGATCTTGTGATACCTCATATTGTTTGTTTCATTGATACAAATGCTAAAATGTACATATAAATCAGTTTTGATCAATTTTATTTTTTCTCAAAATTTGGAACTTTCCGCAGGTCCCGACCTGGAGGGATTTTTGGATTTTCGTGATAAAAGAAATTCGTTCAAAAGTGGTCTCGTGATACCTCATATTGTTTGTTTCATAGATACAAATGCTTAAATGTACATATAAATCAGTTTTAAGAAATTTTACTTTTTCTCAAAATTTGGAAATTTCAGCAGGTCCCGACCTGGAGGGATTTTTGGATTTTCGTGATAAAAGAAATTCGTTCAAAAGTGATCTTGTGATACCTCATATTGTTTGTTTCATAGATACAAATGCTTAAATGTACATATAAATCAGTTTTGATCAATTTTATTTTTTCTCAAAATTTGGAACTTTCCGCAGGTCCCGACCTGGAGGTATTTTTGGATTTTCGTGAAATAAGAAATTCGTTCAAAAGGGATCTTGTGATACCTCATATTGTTTGTTTCATTGATACAAATGCTAAAATGTACATATAAATCAGTTTTGATCAATTTTATTTTTTCTCAAAATTTGGAACTTTCCGCAGGTCCCGACCTGGAGGGATTTTTGGATTTTCGTGATAAAAGAAATTCGTTCAAAATTGGTCTCGTGATACCTCATATTGTTTGTTTCATAGATACAAATGCTTAAATGTACATATAAATCAGTTTTAAGAAATTTTACTTTTTCTTAAAATTTGGAAATTTCCGCAGGTCCCGACCTGGAGGGATTTTTGGATTTTCGTGATAAAGAAATTCGTTCAAAAGTGATCTTGCGATACCTCATATTGTTTGTTTCATTGATAGAAATGCTAAAATATACATATAAATCAGTTTTAAGAAATTTTACTTTTTCTTAAAATTTGGAAATTTCCGCACGTCCCGACCTGGAGGGATTTTTGGATTTTCGTGATAAAAGAAATTCATTCAAAAGTGGTCTTGTGATACCTCATATTGTTTGTTTCATTGATACAAATGCTAAAATGTACATATAAATCAGTTTTAAGAAATTTTATTTTTTCTCAAAATTTGGAAATTTCCGCAGGTCCCGACCTGGAGGTATTTTTGGATTTTCGTGAAATAAGAAATTCGTTCAAAAGGGATCTTGTGATACCTCATATTGTTTGTTTCATTGATACAAATGCTAAAATGTACATATAAATCAGTTTTGATCAATTTTATTTTTTCTCAAAATTTGGAACTTTCCGCAGGTCCCGACCTGGAGGGATTTTTGGATTTTCGTGATAAAAGAAATTCGTTCAAAAGTGGTCTCGTGATACCTCATATTGTTTGTTTCATAGATACAAATGCTTAAATGTACATATAAATCAGTTTTAAGAAATTTTACTTTTTCTCAAAATTTGGAAATTTCCGCAGGTCCCGACCTGGAGGGATTTTTGGATTTTCGTGATAAAAGAAATTCGTTCAAAAGTGATCTTGTGATACCTCATATTGTTTGTTTCATAGATACAAATGCTTAAATGTACATATAAATCAGTTTTAAGAAATTTTATTTTTTCTCAAAATTTGGAAATTTCAGCAGGTCCCGACCTGGAGGGATTTTTTGGATTTTCGTGATAAAAGAAATTCGTTCAAAAGTGATCTTGTGATACCTTATATTGTTTGTTTCATAGATACAAATGCTTAAATGTACATATAAATCAGTTTTAAGAAATTTTACTTTTTCTTAAAATTTAGAAATTTCCGCAGGTCCCGACCTGGAGGGATTTTTGGATTTTCGTGATAAAAGAAATTCGTTCAAAAGTGGTCTCGTGATACCTCATATTGTTTGTTTCATTGATACAAATGCTAAAATGTACATATAAATCAGTTTTGATCAATTTTATTTTTTCTCAAAATTTGGAACTTTCCGCAGGTCCCGACCTGGAGGGATTTTTGGATTTTCGTGATAAAAGAAATTCGTTCAAAAGTGGTCTCGTGATACCTCATATTGTTTGTTTCATAGATACAAATGCTTAAATGTACATATAAATCAGTTTTAAGAAATTTTACTTTTTCTTAAAATTTGGAAATTTCCGCAGGTCCCGACCTGGAGGGATTTTTGGATTTTCGTGATAAAGAAATTCGTTCAAAAGTGATCTTGCGATACCTCATATTGTTTGTTTCATTGATACAAATGCTAAAATGTACATATAAATCAGTTTTAAGAAATTTTATTTTTTCTTAAAATTTGGAAATTTCCGCAGGTCCCGACCTGGAGGTATTTTGGGATTTTCGTGAAATAAGAAATTCGTTCAAAAGGGATCTTGTGATACCTCATATTGTTTGTTTCATTGATACAAATGCTAAAATGTACATATAAATCAGTTTTGATCAATTTTATTTTTTCTCAAAATTTGGAACTTTCCGCAGGTCCCGACCTGGAGGTATTTTTGGATTTTCGTGAAATAAGAAATTCGTTCAAAAGGGATCTTGTGATACCTCATATTGTTTGTTTCATTGATACAAATGCTAAAATGTACATATAAATCAGTTTTGATCAATTTTATTTTTTCTCAAAATTTGGAACTTTCCGCAGGTCCCGACCTGGAGGGATTTTTGGATTTTCGTGATAAAAGAAATTCGTTCAAAAGTGGTCTCGTGATACCTCATATTGTTTGTTTCATAGATACAAATGCTTAAATGTACATATAAATCAGTTTTAAGAAATTTTACTTTTTCTCAAAATTTGGAAATTTCCGCAGGTCCCGACCTGGAGGGATTTTTGGATTTTCGTGATAAAAGAAATTCGTTCAAAAGTGATCTTGTGATACCTCATATTGTTTGTTTCATAGATACAAATGCTTAAATGTACATATAAATCAGTTTTAAGAAATTTTATTTTTTCTCAAAATTTGGAAATTTCAGCAGGTCCCGACCTGGAGGGATTTTTTGGATTTTCGTGATAAAAGAAATTCGTTCAAAAGTGATCTTGTGATACCTCATATTGTTTGTTTCATAGATACAAATGCTTAAATGTACATATAAATCAGTTTTAAGAAATTTTACTTTTTCTTAAAATTTGGAAATTTCCGCAGGTCCCGACCTGGAGGGATTTTTGGATTTTCGTGATAAAAGAAATTCGTTCAAAAGTGGTCTCGTGATACCTCATATTGTTTGTTTCATTGATACAAATGCTAAAATGTACATATAAATCAGTTTTGATCAATTTTATTTTTTCTCAAAATTTGGAACTTTCCGCAGGTCCCGACCTGGAGGTATTTTTGGATTTTCGTGAAATAAGAAATTCGTTCAAAAGGGATCTTGTGATACCTCATATTGTTTGTTTCATTGATACAAATGCTAAAATGTACATATAAATCAGTTTTGATCAATTTTATTTTTTCTCAAAATTTGGAACTTTCCGCAGGTCCCGACCTGGAGGGATTTTTGGATTTTCGTGATAAAAGAAATTCGTTCAAAAGTGGTCTCGTGATACCTCATATTGTTTGTTTCATAGATACAAATGCTTAAATGTACATATAAATCAGTTTTAAGAAATTTTATTTTTTCTCAAAATTTGGAAATTTCAGCAGGTCCCGACCTGGAGGGATTTTTGGATTTTCGTGATAAAAGAAATTCGTTCAAAAGTGATCTTGTGATACCTCATATTGTTTGTTTCATAGATACAAATGCTTAAATGTACATATAAATCAGTTTTAAGAAATTTTATTTTTTCTCAAAATTTGGAAATTTCAGCAGGTCCCGACCTGGAGGGATTTTTTGGATTTTCGTGATAAAAGAAATTCGTTCAAAAGTGATCTTGTGATACCTTATATTGTTTGTTTCATAGATACAAATGCTTAAATGTACATATAAATCAGTTTTAAGAAATTTTACTTTTTCTTAAAATTTGGAAATTTCCGCAGGTCCCGACCTGGAGGGATTTTTGGATTTTCGTGATAAAAGAAATTCGTTCAAAAGTGGTCTCGTGATACCTCATATTGTTTGTTTCATTGATACAAATGCTAAAATGTACATATAAATCAGTTTTGATCAATTTTATTTTTTCTCAAAATTTGGAACTTTCCGCAGGTCCCGACCTGGAGGGATTTTTGGATTTTCGTGATAAAAGAAATTCGTTCAAAAGTGGTCTCGTGATACCTCATATTGTTTGTTTCATAGATACAAATGCTTAAATGTACATATAAATCAGTTTTAAGAAATTTTACTTTTTCTTAAAATTTGGAAATTTCCGCAGGTCCCGACCTGGAGGGATTTTTGGATTTTCGTAATAAAGAAATTCGTTCAAAAGTGATCTTGCGATACCTCATATTGTTTGTTTCATTGATACAAATGCTAAAATGTACATATAAATCAGTTTTAAGAAATTTTATTTTTTCTTAAAATTTGGAAATTTCCGCAGGTCCCGACCTGGAGGTATTTTGGGATTTTCGTGAAATAAAAAATTCGTTCAAAAGGGATCTTGTGATACCTCATATTGTTTGTTTCATTGATACAAATGCTAAAATGTACATATAAATCAGTTTTGATCAATTTTATTTTTTCTCAAAATTTGGAACTTTCCGCAGGTCCCGACCTGGAGGTATTTTTGGATTTTCGTGAAATAAGAAATTCGTTCAAAAGGGATCTTGTGATACCTCATATTGTTTGTTTCATTGATACAAATGCTAAAATGTACATATAAATCAGTTTTGATCAATTTTATTTTTTCTCAAAATTTGGAACTTTCCGCAGGTCCCGACCTGGAGGGATTTTTGGATTTTCGTGATAAAAGAAATTCGTTCAAAAGGGATCTTGTGATACCTCATATTGTTTGTTTCATTGATACAAATGCTAAAATGTACATATAAATCAGTTTTGATCAATTTTATTTTTTCTCAAAATTTGGAACTTTCCGCAGGTCCCGACCTGGAGGGATTTTTGGATTTTCGTGATAAAAGAAATTCGTTCAAAAGTGGTCTCGTGATACCTCATATTGTTTGTTTCATAGATACAAATGCTTAAATGTACATATAAATCAGTTTTAAGAAATTTTACTTTTTCTCAAAATTTGGAAATTTCAGCAGGTCCCGACCTGGAGGGATTTTTGGATTTTCGTGATAAAAGAAATTCGTTCAAAAGTGATCTTGTGATACCTCATATTGTTTGTTTCATAGATACAAATACTTAAATGTACATATAAATCAGTTTTAAGAAATTTTATTTTTTCTCAAAATTTGGAAATTTCAGCAGGTCCCGACCTGGAGGGATTTTTTGGATTTTCGTGATAAAAGAAATTCGTTCAAAAGTGATCATGTGATACCTTATATTGTTTGTTTCATAGATACAAATGCTTAAATGTACATATAAATCAGTTTTAAGAAATTTTACTTTTTCTTAAAATTTGGAAATTTCCGCAGGTCCCGACCTGGAGGGATTTTTGGATTTTCGTGATAAAAGAAATTCGTTCAAAAGTGGTCTCGTGATACCTCATATTGTTTGTTTCATTGATACAAATGCTAAAATGTACATATAAATCAGTTTTGATCAATTTTATTTTTTCTCAAAATTTGGAACTTTCCGCAGGTCCCGACCTGGAGGGATTTTTGGATTTTCGTGATAAAAGAAATTCGTTCAAAAGTGGTCTCGTGATACCTCATATTGTTTGTTTCATAGATACAAATGCTTAAATGTACATATAAATCAGTTTTAAGAAATTTTACTTTTTCTTAAAATTTGGAAATTTCCGCAGGTCCCGACCTGGAGGGATTTTTGGATTTTCGTGATAAAGAAATTCGTTCAAAAGTGATCTTGCGATACCTCATATTGTTTGTTTCATTGATACAAATGCTAAAATGTACATATAAATCAGTTTTAAGAAATTTTATTTTTTCTTAAAATTTGGAAATTTCCGCAGGTCCCGACCTGGAGGTATTTTGGGATTTTCGTGAAATAAGAAATTCGTTCAAAAGGGATCTTGTGATACCTCATATTGTTTGTTTCATTGATACAAATGCTAAAATGTACATATAAATCAGTTTTGATCAATTTTATTTTTTCTCAAAATTTGGAACTTTCCGCAGGTCCCGACCTGGAGGTATTTTTGGATTTTCGTGAAATAAGAAATTCGTTCAAAAGGGATCTTGTGATACCTCATATTGTTTGTTTCATTGATACAAATGCTAAAATGTACATATAAATCAGTTTTGATCAATTTTATTTTTTCTCAAAATTTGGAACTTTCCGCAGGTCCCGACCTGGAGGGATTTTTGGATTTTCGTGATAAAAGAAATTCGTTCAAAAGGGATCTTGTGATACCTCATATTGTTTGTTTCATTGATACAAATGCTAAAATGTACATATAAATCAGTTTTGATCAATTTTATTTTTTCTCAAAATTTGGAACTTTCCGCAGGTCCCGACCTGGAGGGATTTTTGGATTTTCGTGATAAAAGAAATTCGTTCAAAAGTGGTCTCGTGATACCTCATATTGTTTGTTTCATAGATACAAATGCTTAAATGTACATATAAATCAGTTTTAAGAAATTTTACTTTTTCTCAAAATTTGGAAATTTCAGCAGGTCCCGACCTGGAGGGATTTTTGGATTTTCGTGATAAAAGAAATTCGTTCAAAAGTGATCTTGTGATACCTCATATTGTTTGTTTCATAGATACAAATACTTAAATGTACATATAAATCAGTTTTAAGAAATTTTATTTTTTCTCAAAATTTGGAAATTTCAGCAGGTCCCGACCTGGAGGGATTTTTTGGATTTTCGTGATAAAAGAAATTCGTTCAAAAGTGATCATGTGATACCTTATATTGTTTGTTTCATAGATACAAATGCTTAAATGTACATATAAATCAGTTTTAAGAAATTTTACTTTTTCTTAAAATTTGGAAATTTCCGCAGGTCCCGACCTGGAGGGATTTTTGGATTTTCGTGATAAAAGAAATTCGTTCAAAAGTGGTCTCGTGATACCTCATATTGTTTGTTTCATTGATACAAATGCTAAAATGTACATATAAATCAGTTTTGATCAATTTTATTTTTTCTCAAAATTTGGAACTTTCCGCAGGTCCCGACCTGGAGGTATTTTTGGATTTTCGTGAAATAAGAAATTCGTTCAAAAGGGATCTTGTGATACCTCATATTGTTTGTTTCATTGATACAAATGCTAAAATGTACATATAAATCAGTTTTGATCAATTTTATTTTTTCTCAAAATTTGGAACTTTTCGCAGGTCCCGACCTGGAGGGATTTTTGGATTTTCGTGATAAAAGAAATTCGTTCAAAAGTGGTCTCGTGATACCTCATATTGTTTGTTTCATAGATACAAATGCTTAAATGTACATATAAATCAGTTTTAAGAAATTTTACTTTTTCTCAAAATTTGGAAATTTCCGCAGGTCCCGACCTGGAGGGATTTTTGGATTTTCGTGATAAAAGAAATTCGTTCAAAAGTGATCTTGTGATACCTCATATTGTTTGTTTCATAGATACAAATGCTTAAATGTACATATAAATCAGTTTTAAGAAATTTTATTTTTTCTCAAAATTTGGAAATTTCAGCAGGTCCCGACCTGGAGGGATTTTTTGGATTTTCGTGATAAAAGAAATTCGTTCAAAAGTGATCTTGTGATACCTCATATTGTTTGTTTCATAGATACAAATGCTTAAATGTACATATAAATCAGTTTTAAGAAATTTTACTTTTTCTTAAAATTTGGAAATTTCCGCAGGTCCCGACCTGGAGGGATTTTTGGATTTTCGTGATAAAAGAAATTCGTTCAAAAGTGGTCTCGTGATACCTCATATTGTTTGTTTCATTGATACAAATGCTAAAATGTACATATAAATCAGTTTTGATCAATTTTATTTTTTCTCAAAATTTGGAACTTTCCGCAGGTCCCGACCTGGAGGTATTTTTGGATTTTCGTGAAATAAGAAATTCGTTCAAAAGGGATCTTGTGATACCTCATATTGTTTGTTTCATTGATACAAATGCTAAAATGTACATATAAATCAGTTTTGATCAATTTTATTTTTTCTCAAAATTTGGAACTTTCCGCAGGTCCCGACCTGGAGGGATTTTTGGATTTTCGTGATAAAAGAAATTCGTTCAAAAGTGGTCTCGTGATACCTCATATTGTTTGTTTCATAGATACAAATGCTTAAATGTACATATAAATCAGTTTTAAGAAATTTTACTTTTTCTCAAAATTTGGAAATTTCAGCAGGTCCCGACCTGGAGGGATTTTTTGGATTTTCGAGATAAAAGAAATTCGTACAAAAGTGATCTTGTGATACCTTATATTGTTTGTTTCATAGATACAAATGCTTAAATGTACATATAAATCAGTTTTAAGAAATTTTACTTTTTCTTAAAATTTGGAAATTTCCGCAGGTCCCGACCTGGAGGGATTTTTGGATTTTCGTGATAAAAGAAATTCGTTCAAAAGTGGTCTCGTGATACCTCATATTGTTTGTTTCATTGATACAAATGCTAAAATGTACATATAAATCAGTTTTGATCAATTTTATTTTTTCTCAAAATTTGGAACTTTCCGCAGGTCCCGACCTGGAGGGATTTTTTGGATTTTCGAGATAAAAGAAATTCGTTCAAAAGTGATCTTGTGATACCTCATATTGTTTGTTTCATAGATACAAATGCTTAAATGTACATATAAATCAGTTTTCAGAAATTTTATTTTTTCTCAAAATTTGGAAATTTCCGCAGGTCCCGACCTGGAGGGATTTTTGGATGTTCGTGATAAAAGAAATTCGTTCAAAAGTGATCTTGTGATACCTCATATTGTTTGTTTCATAGATACAAATGCTTAAATGTACATATAAATCAGTTTTAAGAAATTTTACTTTTTCTCAAAATTTGGAAATTTCAGCAGGTCCCTACCTGGAGGGATTTTTTGATTTTCGAGATAAAAGAAATTCGTTCAAAAGTGGTCTCGTGATACCTCATATTGTTTGTTTCATAGATACAAATGCTTAAATGTACATATAAATCAGTTTTAAGAAATTTTATTTTTTCTCAAAATTTAGAAATTTCAGCAGGACCCGACCTGGAGGGAATTTTGGATTTTCGTGATAAAAGAAATTCGTTCAAAAGTGATCTTGTGATACCTCATATTGTTTGTTTCATTGATAGAAATGCTAAAATGTACATATAAATCAGTTTTAAGAAATTTTATTTTTTCTCAAAATTTGAAAATTTCAGCAGGTCCCACCGATCTGGAGGGATTTTTGGATTTTCGAGATAAAAGAAATTCGTTCAAAAGTGATCTTGTGATACCTCATATTGTTTGTTTCATTGATACAAATGCTTAAATGTACATATAAATCAGTTTTAAGAAATTGTATTTTTTCTCAAAATTTTGAAATTTCCGCAGGTCCCGACCTGGAGGAATTTTTGGATTTTCGTGATAAAAGAAATTCGTTCAAAAGTGTTCTAGTGATACATCATATTGTTTGTTTCATTGATACAAATACTTATATGTACATATAAATCAGTTTTAAGAAAAATGATTTCTTTCTCAAAATTCAGAAATTTCAGCATAGCTCGACCTGGAGGTATTTTTGGATTTTCTTGATGAAAGAAATTCGTTCAAAAGTGGTCTTGTGATACCTCATATTGTTTGTTTCATTGATACAAATGCTAAAATGTACATATAAATCAGTTTTAAGAAATTTTATTTTTTCTCAAAATTTACAAATTTCAGCAGGTCCCGACCTTGAGGGATTTTTGGATTTTCGTGATAAAAGAAATTCGTTCAAAAATGATCTTGTGATACCTCATATTGTTTGTTTCATAGATACAAATGCTTAAATGTACATATAAATCAGTTTTAAGAAATTTTATTTTTTCTCAAAATTTAGAAATTGCAGCAGGTCCCGACCTGGAGGGAATTTTGGATTTTCGTGAGAAAAGAAATTCGTTCAAAAGTGATCTTGTGATACCTCATTTTGTTTGCCATGGCAAAAAAATCTACACTTTTTTTTTATATTTAAAGAAACACTACGTAAGGGTGTCTAGGTATCATAATTAACACAATTATTATGGTTTTGATCAATAAATATGAAATTTTATTTTTTAATTTTTGCCATGGCAAACTTTTGCCATGGCAAAATTGCCATAGCAAATATTGCCATGGCAAAATTTCCATGGCAAAACATTTCCATGGCAAAATTTCCATGGTAAGTTTAAAAAATTAGTTATTTAGTTAAATTACCATTACAGAAGTAAATTTCTGTAATAGATAAGTTATTTAGGTGCGAATCGGCTTAGACCAGGTCTCGCATTTATTAAGTATCTTAATTATTTTTTTATACTCATTCAAAATTTACTAAGATCGGAAAAAATGTTATCATAAGATGAGTGATATTTAAGAATGTATATGTTAACAAATAGTCTAGCAAAGAAAATTCTTAATTTGAAACAAATGCTTTAAGATGTCATTACTGTGGAATTCCAGCTAGGGGTTTTATTTCTGTGAAAATAAAACCAAAATGATATCTATCACATGCGAACCCACACATGAATTTAACTTCATACAATTGTTCCTAATTTTGTATTTCTAGACAATGAGTCATTTACTATAGGCACAATTCAGTACTCTCACCTCATTTTTAAAAAAGAGGGCCATGATGGCCCTTTATCGCTTTCCAGAAAAAAGACCCGTGAGAAAATAACCATGAGCCTATGTAAAAACAAGTCACCAGGGGACGAGGCCAATTTTAACCCCAGGGCCAAAATATCTAAGCTTTGGACCTTGGGGTTTCTGACAAGACGTTTTTTTGTAATTTATATGTTTAAGCATATACAAGATAAGAGTAAACCTGGCCGGGACTAATTTGACCCACGGTCCATAATTTGAACACCCATGGCAGAGGACCACTAGAAAATGCTACTTACAAAATAGCTAAAATCTAGGCCATGTGGTTTTGGACAAAATATTTTTTTATTATTTTCCTAGTTAAGCCTATATAAAATAGATTAAACTCCGGGTTGAGCTAACTTTGACCCATGGGGTATAATTTGAACAAATTTGGTACAGGACCACTAGACAATGCTACATACAAAATATCTAAGGTCTATATGCCTTGAGGTTTTGGACAAGAAGATTAAAAAAAATCACATATATAAGCCTATGTAAATCAGGAGACCCGAGTGGGCAGGGCCAATTTCAACCCCAGGGCCATAATTTGAACAAACATGGAAGAGGTTCACTACAAAATATTACATCTGAAATATCTAAGCTCCAAGCCCTGAGGTTTCAGAAAGAAGATTTTTTTAATTTTCCTATATAAAATAGAGTTATTAGGCCACACCAATTTAATAACTTGTTCATCGGATTTTTTTTCTGAAAAGAGCAAGCGAAATATTTTTATTAATATTATTTTTTACTTTTCCAATTTGACCGAGCGAGCGAGCGAAAAAATAATTTATTTTTTATTTTCCTTCTTTCAAACAAGCGAGCGAACAAGCGAATAAAAATCTAAAAAGCTTTTCTATTTCAAACAAGCATGTGATCAAGCAAATAACGATTCTGTATTTTTATTAGTTTCAATAACCCTTAGGTTTACCAGTGAAAACACTTTTAATGTCTTTATTCTATTCTCTTTTTATATGAAAATTGATAAATCACCCATAAAGAAACACACAAAAAATATATTAAACTTACAGAACAATACAATGTATACCATATTCTTGTTACAATTACTAAAATAAAACGACATACTGGATCTATCACTGGAATGACACTGTACACAACTTGGAAACAAGATTTAACTGTTTAATTTTGGAGACATTTTTTAAAAGAATTTACCTTTAATTCTATATAAACTAGAACCATGAGTGAAGGATAGACCCACACCAAAATATTCTAAGATATCTTCAGTATACTGGTATACTTAAATCAATAGAAATAACAATAATCTGTGTGAATGTGCCATAAAATTCTGTGCCAAAGTCAAATTTTTAATATGGAACTTAAAATTTTACTTTGCCTGTTAATTTGACTACTGATAACTGATGTCAACATACTTTAGCCACAAACTTGGTAGAAGTCCTCAGGACAATACTACACTGACTCAAAATAACTAAGCTCTAGGCCATGTGGTTTTGGACATGAAGATTTAAGTCTATATATAAGTCTACATAAATCAAGCGTACATGGGGCGGGCCAATTTTTACCATGGGGCCATAATTTTAACAAACTTGGTAGAGGTCCGCTAGACAATGCTTATACACAAAATATCTAAGCTTAGCCTTGGAACTACATGTATGCACCTGGGTCTTGTGCACTGCATATCACCTCATGGAATTTAACAGTTAACCCTGTTATTTTCAAATATGTCAATGCATAACGGAAATACAGCCTGGACAAGGTCTATGACACTCTTTCATGCTTGACCTCCGAGTGTGACCTTGACCTTGGAGCTACAGACCTGGGTCTTGAACACTACGCACTATCTTATGGTATTTATCAATTGTACTAAGTTATTTTCACATTATATGTCTAATCATTAGGGACAAGGAAAATGCAGATGGACTAACTAACTGTTTCTTTTTAGCAGCAAAAGCACATTTAGGCAAACTAAGAGTTAGAGCTGGGTATCGCACCTTAAAAGCATATTGTGATATATCACAATAGTGCATGCTGTATCAGGATATGTATCGCAGTAAATATTGCAAGTTGTCATAAAATAAAGAATAATGAATAAGCAATTTAGCATTCACATAAAGCCTTGGGTAATAATGCAGTTTATTGGTGATAGTGTTGTCTGGAACCACACTTTGAAAGAATTTGTTCTCATTTAGCAGTGTCTAAACAATTAATACATGTATTATAATGTATATGTGCAAAGTTGATAATACAAGTTTGACCAGTTTTTAGACATGAATTATATTTGGACTTATTTAAAGTCCAGTTATTTAAGCTAAATCCAATATATTGGTATGATGAAAAAATATTGTGTTATTGATATTGTCTAGCTGATATCGCAATAATGATAAACCGATAAAAGCTACCAACTCTATTCAGCGTTTTGATATTCGCAAATGACCAAAAAATAAATAATTATTTATCAATAGTAAATTAACCTATTTACATTATATAAATGATTTTGAGATTTTCCAGACATTCAGCACAAAAACAGTATTCTATTTATATGTATACACATTTAAATAAGACAGCAAAAGGTTTATTGTCTGTAACTTTTTTAGCAACATTCAGGTGCATTTAGACATAGTGGGATTCCCTGGAATATTCATACACATGTACAAATTATCTATGAATACTCACTCAGAATGGAACATTAACATAATGAAATTTCTCAATATTCAATACAAAAAGTAGTATTCATGCATGTAGATAAACTTTTGAATAACAAAAGTAGATAAACTTTTGAATAGCAAAAGTTTATTTGTTGGTTACTTTTTAATAGCAAAACATAATCAATGGTGTACTTAGGCATAGATGAAATATGATGAATAACTTATAGATATACATGTATAATAACTACATCTTCACCTATATTTATACAGGAGTTGTAAACTGAAATGCATCTGTTTGCAAGTCGGATGCCCTACCAATGAGCTCATCGGGCTGGTGAATATCTTAGCCAATTTATGAATATTATATGAATATAATATGAATATAATAAACGACAAAACATTGATGCTACAATCCTCCTTCCTTTTATTCTAAGTTACTCACTGCGACAACAACAGACTCAACTAACCCAGCCTTTACTTCACCCTAGCTCTATGATAAAGTACCCGATGTGGGGCTCAAAACTGTGACCCCCTGCTTGCAAGTCAGATGCTCTACAGTCTACTGAGCTATTCAGGCTGGTAAATATCCCAGTCGATCGATAATTAATATACCAGACTGCTACAATGTAAAATTAAGTAAGTTATCATGCCCAACAGCTTTTAACTGAGGATTTTGAGTGCACAAAGATAATTTGTTCTTTGTTGTACTGCGGCAGACAGGCCAAATTGAGGAAGTGTCTTATTGCCACAAATAACTTCAGACTAAATAGTTATCAGATAGACCCTCCTGGACACATTCAAATAACAAAGCCTATCTAAAAATTCTCCAATCAATTTTAAATTATACTGAGAGAAGGTGCAAATATAAAATAAATTGTAATCACCTGATAGCAGGGGAGACCCTTGCTTTATTATTTGGATATGTCTGTTGCAATTAATTCTAATCGTTTGCAGCATTGAGCGAAGCACAAAATCATAAAGCATATGTTGACCGATTAGTATACTGACCAATCATACACGATAAGCTTGTGTGCTCGCCATTCATTAATCCTAGTCTGTAACAGTAAGTTTTTATTCTCTCAAGTTCATAGCACTTTCACGGCCTAATCCGTTAGCTTTATTAATTATCCTTGCTGTATGAATATTCCTCTATCATTCATTGATCTTTACACGGAAGTATACACACTTGATTATGTTTGTTTAGCTTAAAATTACTGTTAATATGTTGATCTTTAAACAGTGACAGTTCCGGAAGAAGCCATTTTGGGTATCACGTGTCTCAATCTGAATAAAAAATAATATCCTTAAACCCGCTACGCTATGAGGATCTGAAGACGACCTATAGAAGGTCACCTCAAGTGACCTTTTCCACTAGCCAATCAGCGCCTTACTTTCATAATTCTGAAAGTGATCTGATTCTATTTTTAACCGCAGTAAAAAACAATATTTGACTTGTAGTTATCACGAACACCTATTCTTACGCAACTAAATGTAATGATAGCGCCCATGTGACATGCGTGTTTATTAAATTTTCTATACTACCAAGGCCGAATCGATAAGGATTACTAAAAAAATCAAAAAGTGGTTGCAGACAAATATGTTATACGTAATTTAATGTTTACTAACGTTTAAATAACATCGTCAGGTAGAAAGTTCATTCGGCCAAAGTACCGAGTTATACGATTGGCTGAATTATAAATAGATATAAATAGTGATCATGGAAATTCCGACTTTTGAAAATAGAAACTGGTATAGGCCGTCATCAGATCTTGCCGTAAGGAAGATCGAATACTTTAGTCAGATTGCACGTGTCTTAGTCGCTAGGAAACGAGCGAAGGTTTTGCATCCTAAGTATTTCAATGAACAGAAAGATACATGTACAAACACCCGACAAGAACTATCAGGTTTACTTTAATTCTACGTTAACGAATATTTAGATGCATTAATTACCTAGGCCTACTGATTTTAACAATGTTCCTGGATTTAACCAGTCCAAATGCGAGGTATATGATTTATTGACCAGGCAGTCCAGTGCAGTACTGGGTAATAATTTAAAGCAGACCGGGTCGTAGCTTCTGCTTATATTATCAGTTGGCATATACATCAGCAGGATGTTAATTAGTCATAAAGTTATCATCAGTACCAATCAATGGATTTCTACTGCAACATCTAACATGCACACATGATAAGACAGATAAGGCAAATAAACCATTCAGATATTCGACCTCCCGTAGCCCTACTACGACCTCCCGCAGCTTTTGGAGTCACTTACATCTAGGAGCTACATATAGCTATTCATGACTGCCGCAAATTTATAAGCCTTGTGCTGCTATGTTAGGTATATCTAGACGTGTTTTTTACTAAGTGCTACTTTTTACTCAATTATTTAAATTATTGATACCGTGCATAACGTCAAAAAATCTAGCCAATAATTAAATTAGTTTTTATTACTAAAAATTATGAGAATTTTACCGCAAACTTGTTGTATGATTGTGCATGTATTAACTGTAGAAATCTGTCCCGATTCTATTTTAATTTTCTAATGATATACTTTTTAAAATATATAGGTGTTAAGTAAGCTATAAACAGTATATGTTTGTTTCACAACGAATACTTATTTATTTATTTGTATGATCATCTGTAATATTAGCTGTGTACAACCTACCAATTTATTATGTATACTACTTACCGCGTGTCCGATTAAACTATATTTAATGACATTTATCATTAAAATAGCTGCGATAATTACAGTTTGCATCAAATATTAAATATATATAGTAGGTATTTGTTGCCAGAAATTATAAAATTGACACGTACTTAGATTAGAATCTACCCCTATATTGTGTTTTTTAACAACGTGCTATAGAAGTATTTTTTCATTCTTGGTATAATAGTATTTCGACAAGTATATATATATATCTTTATTTCCTCCAAACACGGAGAGTATATACTATAATACATTGTACAATGTACATATTATCGTTAATATACAATAATATAATAAATCACAATCAATGAATATTCGCCTTACAACATAAGCAGGATGAATTCACACAATTCAATGCTCTAGCATTTATCATATGTCTGATATGTAATTCAAATGACATCGAAGATGATTACCACTTTGCTATATATAAATATTCGTAAGCAATTTTTAAAACCAGGATACTATTATGTTCGCCCAAGTGTCTTCAAATTCACTCAACTGATGCTATCTACTGAAAAATTAGACATAATTAATCTAGCAAAATACACATATCATGCATTTTCTTTACGTAAACAGTCAGTCGTTGTCGATACTTAATATTTCTAGGTTGACATGATGTAACCATTATTTTTGGTAAAAATTATTACCCAGATTCTAATCTATATGATGCTTTTTTTTTTTTTTTGTGTGTGTATTTTTTTTCATAAGTAACTTGCAGTTTACAAATCTAAATCGTGCTTCTTGATTCATGTTATTTTAAGCATAGCTGAATCTCTTTAATTTTTGAACTATTAGTTTTCATTAATTATCTGTCTTTCTTCTACTCTTTGAATTTTCACGATGTCACATGATCCGAACTTTATTGTATTTATACATATGTTTGTAACGAGATTATATACTATGTTTTGTATAAGCTACTAAATAAAATCATGTTCCTATACGTGTCTTAGAATGTGTAATGTTACGTAATCTCGGTGCTATTTCGAGGAATGTTGACGCTCGGCTTTTTTGTATATAAAATAGGAAAATTATGTATGGGTCTGACACATTGTATTTGATTGATTGTTGCAGTACCAGAAAATTATAAGTGAGAACGTTTATGTTATTGGTTACGATTAGTTTTTTTCTTATCTTTTAACAACTGAACGGTTTGATCTCACACATGATACTGTCGGTTTCAGAAGGTCAGTGGAAATGCCGTTATCTGATTGGTCAACCGGCCTGTCAATGAAATATCTAAGGAAGGGTCAAATTGCCGCGTCGCTAATATATAGTCCTGGTACATAGATCGATAGTCAATAAACACCACGGGTGGTAAATATATATACTGCAGATTTGCATTTTACTAGTTTGTATATAATATACATATATCTTCATCGATAGTAAAATATATGTATCAGAGGAATTGCTTGAGTAGCGGGCAAGTAAAAGACTAATGGATTTATGAAACAAATGTTATTTTACTAACTTGTCACATTTTAAAACGAGTATTTTTATCGATTCAGGTGTTATTAGAGTTTTACAGCACGAATACTCGAAGATAATTTTATGTAAAATCTAATACAAGACCTTCTAAATTCTAATTGAATATTACACCTGTTAATCGACAGATCAATGATACGTAAATTTGTATAAATACATTTTGTATTCAAGACAGAAACAATAATGAATAATAATGATAACTTATATAAAGTTTTTAACATTTTTTACATTTTCAAAGCTTTATGAATACAACAAAAAATAATGTGTTCTACAAAATAATCTTTTCAAACTAAATACAAAATACGTGTTCTTTCATTAAAAAAAACACCTTCGTGCTCATTTTAGAAAGGTTCTAATGAGATTATTAATGTATTTACTGACGCAAAAGAAATGGCCAAATCATAAAAGACGTTCCGTCTGTTGGATCTATGGTCTTATCGGGTGTCTGATCGATTTAACGGTTTACATTAACTGGTTCCCGCTCAACGTTGCAGTGCATCATAGGAACAAACAAGTCAACGGGAACCAGTTTAAGATTTTCACGCAGTCTATCGATTGTTATCCGGCTTCTTTACCTTATTCATAACATGAAGTCAGCCATGCGTCAGAGACGAGATCTATTATCTCAACTGAAATCAGTATTAAATTTAGCAAGTTATTATTCCTCTTATATATATTCCAGAATGTGTGCGTATATAGCGTGGCATGCACATGCACCAGGTCACAAGTCTTGTATTTCAAATAATTGAATTGATCTAAATATGCACTTCAACATTACGGAATAAAATCCAATATTCACAAATAATATGTGACTATAGAACGGGTGCATAAACTGTACAATTTCTACAATTATTATGACAATTTCCATTCGTCTTAACAATGCGGAAGTATAAACTGCTTAGTTTATTGAACTGTTAATATTTATCAAAGTGAGACGTGGGTCAAGAAAAAGGTGAAGTCACGGAACAGCTTTTTATGCTCTTTGAATCTTTGCTTATAATCAAAGAATTCAAGTCTGCCTCAGAAACATTGGATTAAGTTAAGGTGTTTTCAAGTGGAATCTACAATCTAGGGCAGATTTTATAAGGAATAACTCGTCAAATAAATGGAAAAGGATATACTAGTAATAACCGAAAACCTGTTTCAATTGTACGCGCATCATTGCGCATGTGTTATCAAAAATTAATACCCGCGACTTCATATTTGATATGGGAGTGAGGTATTCATGATAACTTAACTTAATCAAGCACTATATTTACATGCACAAAATGTATCAATAAAATGGTACGCGCGACACGTAATCAACATAAGGACGTTTGTAAAATGTAGTTTGAAGTACCGTTTACTGACAGGAAGTTCGTAAGCTGAAATTTCATAATTTGAAATGTATACCTCACTAATCATATTGCTCGTGAATCCCGTGCATTCAATGACAATATGACCAGCATATTGTTTAATCGGTACTGTTTTCTGTAAGCAATAATAAAAACATTAAACAGGGCACGCATGTCTGCGGAAGAAATTTAAGAGGCTCATCATACAAATCGAGTTTTACCTTTTCAACAGTCAGATTCATATGAAACGGACAGTTCACCTAAGCATCGCTCCTTGGAAGAACCAGTACTAGACTCCCATTCTCCGTAAGCAACTGCCTACTTTCGCACATAAAGAGTCATGGTCGGTAGCGGGACTCGAAACCACGACCCTCTATCAATGAGAAGTTACAGTGATTTGAAGTCAGCTACCACGGAGCGGGTTTCGCCCGATTGTGAATTTCGCTTATCATTTGTTTGAAAAAAAAGTCTTATTAACAATGATTAATGAAATTAAACATGATGTTTGACAATACTATAGACTAAACTTGTAAGAAATATTTACTAGCCTAATATTTACACCTGGCCTGTAACTCGCGTTTAATTTTCGAACAAAATACTTAATATTAGCAATTATTTCGGTTATGATCTAATAAACCTTTTATTGAAACATAAAAAGTAATTAAAGGATTTGTCAAATTTGTTGTATACCGTTTTCTGAAAGTTTTAAACATGTGACATCTGATAGATATATATTTTCTCAGTTAATCTTTGCTATACCCACTAGAAAAGTAATCGTCCTGAAAAAAAATGGTACGAGTAAATAAATATATATATATATTGAATGGCAGCAGGAGCTAGTGTAATAAAGCTATTAGTCAAAATTAGTGATTGTAAAACTCAGCAGCAAATGTTTACATAATAAGCTTTCAGAAAATTAAAAATTTACGCATGTGAAATCAGCAATTTTGGGAAAAAGTAATAGCTACACACGCAGTTATACAGGCGATAGCTGAAACAGCTTATCTCTGTTATCTATGTCTCATCACCATACATCAGTAAAATGTATGACCCTATATTCTTCACTAAATTCCAAACTGACCGTGACCAGACACAGCGGGCGATAAAACGAGAGATAAGACCTCCTGTGGTTTTTAGTCGCTTACACAGGAGCTGTTCAATAAATCCCCATGCTGATGTGAAATACACCGATTTTCGGAATCTGTACAATTTCAGTTGATGACAGATTATATAATCCATACATTTTATAAACATGCGTTTCGTTTATGGATATATATATAGAGTACGCACTTTTATAGGTACACTTCGGCCTATGTGTACTTACAATAATGACTTAATCATGCTGATGTTTTTTTATTTACTACAAACAATGATCTATCATGTTAAGTGATGTTAGATTTTTTTCTAAATTAAAACCAGTTATCATGTTTTTTTCGAGACAACAAAAATAAGAGCGACAGGAATAGCACGATACTAATATTAGGCTATTAATACTTAAATTTGTGCTGTTGTTATCAGAGATATTCATTTTTATTCCGGAATACAAAATCTATCATCTATTTTGAAACTTTTTCAAAAGGAAAATGTCAAATATATTATAACCCTTTTTATTGACGCTGCGTCAATGAAATAAAGGTGTGTGGTGTGTGTCCGAAATGTGTGAAAATGGTAAAATAATATGAATCACTGACTGATTTAAACTGCAATTTAAAGCAGTGTTTAAATGTACATTAAGGCTCTGTGTCGATCTTATGTATACTTTAAATAGTGAGTCCGTCTTCGTATAATTTTAGTGACAGCACGTGTTCTTACTGAGAAACTTGAATTGATATTAGTTTAATGTATTCATTATCTCTAATTAAAACATGAATAGTATCGATAAACTATATAACGATACCCTCTTATTGACCTTTTCTTCTTCTAAAAATGTTTGAATTACTCAACAATATTTTTACTTAAAAAAGCGCTGGCCGTGTATTTTAGAATGGCGGCCGCGTAATAACTGTCGCATAGTGCACGCAAGATGGCTGCTGTTTACTAATGTAAATATTATCGTGTCGTCTTATGATTTCGACGTTCTTATGTTTTCGACGGTTTTCATTTTCTCAAGATTGCGTCATTATCACGCGAGATTTATTTAAGCCCCGCCCCCTCTGAATGTAAACAAATGATGCTAGTTGTCACAAAAATATCAGGCGGTTAAAAAATGGAATTACGACTGGTAAACTAGCAATATCAAAGTCACTTACTGATATTTCATGGTGAATTGCTATTCCCAAAATTTGTGTCGACAAAATACCCAAGAAAAAACTTTTTTCATCAAATAATCTTCAAACAAACATGTGCACGTCTGCAGTAGACATAACCTTTTCCGGTAGTCACGTGGTCTGGACAAATTTTTGTACAGGGTGTTCTCAAAAGTTTTTCTCCCACTAATAATTTCTTACGGTGTCAGACCACAAAATTGTGTTTCCTCACTACGCTAATTCTCTAAGTATCCAGTAATAATTCAGGCCAAGTCCCAGGTAAATAGTAAGGACAGGTCATATTTTGCTGATGACCTGAGTAAAGCATACTTGTAAAACAGTGATAAAGCAAGATTTATCAGTAGAAAGGGTGACAATGAACAGTTAACCAATGTTTAAGAATAGTTTGTTGAGTTTTTATGGAAAGAAATACCGAAAAGTTGCCGAAAGTGCATCATATTTGCTGTTAAAAGTTGACAGTTAGGTATTTTAGTGAAAACAGCGTTTTAATTTCCAATATTCGTTGAACTCACTGACTGAACTTCGCTTTTGAGAAAAAATGTGTTCATTGACTTTTTAACCACCCCGTATCGCTATTTTTATCGACCAATGAAAACCGTCGAAAATGGCTGCCTTCATGAAACGGCTCTAAAAAGGTCAATACTCTATTGTTTTGCTTAGAAATCGGTATTTTATGTAGAAATCTAAATGTTAGTAATTACTTCCATGTCAAATTGTGCATGCAATAAACGTCCGTTTATTTACCGGGCGAAATATGCTTGCACCGTCGAAAACATAAGAAGCCAGGATAAGTTGAGGAATAATGTGAATTTCTGTTGACAGTGCACACCATTAAAGGGATTACCGGACGAAATCAGTTCTGAAAAAGATAGTTTTGACAGGCATAAAAACGACAAACTAGAGATATTGACCACATCAATAATATGCATTGTCGAACAGGATTCAAGTAGCAAACTGAGGACATAAGGATGGGATTTTTAAGAATGAAGTAACATAATGATAATTTCTGGCGTGACACACGTAGTCAATCCGTTGGGCTGTAAATTTAAAAGGGTTCAGCGGTAAGATTCGTGTGGAACTGTCAGAATAATTCTACATAACTTCTAAATACTAAACAGGAGTAGACTTGTAAGTGAATTTTATATTATTTAAAGACATTGAACCAGGAATGCGAGGCATGTGACTAAGACCCAGCAGTCCGGTAGGGAGTCCAATAAAACTGACAGGGTCATTGATAGACTAGCTTCTAATTACATAATCAGTCACTTAAATTTATGACTAATAAAAATTATAGCTACTGTATAGATACTTAAATTGATTCAATGTTTAATTAAAAATATAATTTTCTTTTTTTTTAAAGTATGTTTTATTATTTTAAATGCAAACTATTAAGAAATTTAATATGATTAAAGACATTAATTACTCAAATAAATGCTCAACACTTCAAACACATTAGCAAATATATGTATCTCACACTAATTAGTTAGGTCTGGATGATTTTGATAAATTAAACATCCATTTTGTGAATTTAATACAAACGTATCCTAACACCTTTTATACCTGTTAAATATTTCTAACCAATATAATTTCTCAAGCAGTACCTGTACAAACATAGTTTCTTTGCAAGTTATTTTTAAGATTATAATAGTTATCTTGTAAAAAATAAATTCATGTGTAAATAGAATGATTTGATTTAGAAATAGAAGAAGCATTCAGTTGCATTTTTCATGCATTAACTATTCTTACATAATCTGGTAATTAAAGGACACCATTAATTAATCACATAAAATGCTTACAAAAACAACAGGAAGTTATCCATAAACTAATTATCATTAAAAATCAATAAAATGTATGACCCTCTATGACTAGGTGTCAAGTCTACAGACACTTAGCTGACCATGAAAAGACAGGATTAATCCCATTAGGGGCAATAAAACAATTAAGAGATAAGACCTCATGTGGATTTTGGGGAGGGGGGGGGGGGTTCACTTATATAGTAGCTGTTCAATGTCTTTAATCTGTAATGCACTCAGTGTGTTACAAATGTATTTTATATGTATATAAAATGTTTTATTTTGGAGCTGTGTGATGTCAATTATATGCCAGGTGCCCAACGTGGCAAGAACGAGAACTCTGTTACGTTATTACGGTATGAGTAGAATTTTAGTCGCTGCGCTAACTTTGCGCATGCGCTCTACATTGTTTTTATTGAGACAAAGGAATCTTTTGTTTACTCCGTTAAACAGTTTTATTTTCCATATCTCAAACTTATAATGTATTACATCCCAATGCGTTTATTTGGAATGTATCGAAGAACAATTCGTTTTCTATACTGTCCGGAAATGATCGTGGTTGGTTCAGTGTTTAACGCGTAGTCGGTAGAGCTCCCTATTTAGCGACAAGAAGTGACAAGAAGCGTCCGGAAGCGTCAAGAAGCGTCAGGAAGCGACAAGAAGCTATTTTCTTATTTAAATAAGTCAATTTAAGTAAATAATCATAAATGAGAATGAAATCAAGTGTAGTTGATCAATTTTATTGTACTAATTCATCAAATTAACAACCGACAAGAAAATATCAAGATCGCGTATACCGACAAGAAGATTCATTCACACCGTTATAGCGTCAAGAAGCGTCCGGAAGGTTTAAAACAAGTGTGGTATTGATAATGTTGACAAATGATATTTATTATTATAAATAATAATCAAATACATCATACTACATTAATATGAATCGAATTATTTACGATATAAAGAGTTTAACGCACCGACAAGAAAATATCAAGATCGCGTATACCGACAAGAAGATTCATTCACACCGTTATAGCGTCAAGAAGCGTCCAGAAGGTTTAAAACAATTATTTTCATGTCAAAACATATAATTATGATAAATACAAATCAAATGCATCATATTACACTAATATGAATCAAAGTATTGATAATACTGATATTGGTAAAGTGTTTTAGCTCACCGACAAGAAACCTCGTAAGTATGCGGTCACCGACAAGAATTGTCCAGAAGCGTCAAGAAGGTTTATAGTAGTTGAATAATGAAATATTGAGTGAAAAAATACATCATCCAACATATATACACATTTAAGTAGAAGTATCTTACCTTATTAAACATGAAGAATAATCAATATAAATCCAAAACTGATACCGAATTATCCAAATACAAAATAATAAACGTACAATAAGTAGACAGTGTTGCAAAATGAATTTTCCATGAACATTAACAACTCGTTCATTTGAGTGAAATTAGAGTAAATTATTTGTTTGCTCAATCCACGCTGATTGGTGTTACTCAATTAAAGCTGTCGATACAAGCGTGCTTTGACGCGTGCGTGTATTATTCACGATTGACAAACAATCAACAAGTGTCAGAAAATTTCAAAGGCACATTTGTCCGTTCTCAGCAAGAGTCCAAATTGTGATTTTGTATGTTTTGGCTGTTCATACAAAGATGCAGTTTAGAAGCGTATAGAAAACTATGCTAAAAATGGACATTTGGTAGAGGGTGTCCAAGTAGAAAAATCTTGCTAAGGGATGCTGATATGGAGCCATTGTCTGATAGTGTTGATTTTTCTTTCAGCAAAGGGAATCTTGTCACAGACAAATTCTCTGAAAACCTCATTGGGACTGTAGGCGCGCAAATCCCGGAAAAAATGCCGATTTGGGTTAGCGGCGACGGGAACTGTCTTTTTAATTCTATTTCTGTGTCTCTATTTGACAATGAAGACAAATCATCAGAAATTCGAGTCCGTACTTGTATTGAACTTGTGGACAATAAGGAACAATACGCAAACAAGTATGAAAATTTGAATCTTGTGTCACCAGACATTAATCAAGCGTGCCTAGATGTCTCAATGAATTATACATAAACGACATGGTTATAGGGTTCGACGAAGAAAAAGCTCTTGTTAAAGCAATAAAATCAAGCTTTCCTGATTCAAAGTTAACACTCTGTACTAGACACTTGGAACAGAATTTAAAAAGACAATTAAAAGACAAAATAGGGATGCCCGAGTCTAAAGCAAAACACGTAGTAAATGATATTTTCGAACCTGATGGCCTCACAGACCAATATACATCAGTGGATTTTAGCAAAAAAAGTCAAGAAATAATTCAAAAATATCAAGAGAAAGTCGGACCCTACTTAGATGAAAAACTGATACCCACTATATAAGAACACGTTCATACAGTACATAATACAGACAAAAGATTGCCAATTAATTGGAAAAACAACCACTGTGAGGCCCTCAATCATATCTTAAAATTAAACTTAAATTGGAAACCAGCAAAATTACCGGATTTAATAAACATGTTGGAAAAAGAAGTTTTACATCAAGAAGCATTAATTAGGGGTGCACTTTATGGCCACGGTGATTTTGAATTAACAAACCAAGCAGCAAATTTAAGAGTTCCAATTTCCATATGGCAATCAAAAACTGAAAAAGAAAAATTAGATCTGTATTCAAAAGTACTAAAATTACGCCACCATTCAAAATCTAATCAAATAATGACTTCAACTGACGGAAAATAAATAATTCCAAAAACGAAAACAATAGCACGAAAACCTGGCCAAAAAAGAAGAATAAAAGACTCAAAAACAATAACAATTTCTAAAAGAGTGCGGTTAGAGTAAACATACAGAGTATTACATAGTATAAAAAGTAAAGTTTCATGTAGCAACCTCTGTGAATACTTTGCATGTTTCGACATCTAGTGCGAATAAAATCCCGCAAGTGAATGTAGTTTCATGGGAGAAATGTTATTATATTCATTCATGTTGCAACCTCTGGCGAGGAGTAAAATCCCGCAAGTTAATGCAGTTCCATGAATAAAAAATGTTATTATATTCATGTTGCAACCTCTGGCGAGGAGTAAAATCCCGCAAGTTAATGCATTTTCATGAATAAAAAATGTTATTATATTCATGTTGCAACCTCTGGCGAGGAGTAAAATCCCGCAAGTTAATGCAGATCAATAACACAACCTATAGTGGGGATATCTGTTTATTTGATTAATCTTTAATGAAATAAATCACCACCTGATGAGACTCACTGAGGAGTCGAAATAGATTTAAAAATTATAATCAAAAATAGCTTCTGGACGCTTCTTGACGCTATATAACGGTGTGAATGAATCTTCTTGTCGGTATACGCGATCTTGATATTTTCTTGTCGGTACGTTAAACTCTTTATATCGTCAATAATTTTGTAATATGATGTATTTGATTATTATTTATAATAATAAATATCATTTGTCAACATTATTGTCAACATTATCAATACCACACTTGTTTTAAACCTTCCGGACGCTTCTTGACGCTATAACGGTGTGAATGAATCTTCTTGTCGGTATACGCGATCTTGATATTTTCTTGTCGGTTGTTAATTTGATGAATTAGTACAATAAAATTGATAAACTACACTTGATTTCATTCTCATTCATGATTATTTACTTAAATTGACTTATTTAAACAAGAAAATAGCTTCTTGTCGCTTCTTGACGCTTCCGGACGCTTCCGGACGCTTCTTGTCGCTAAATAGGGAGACCCGCTCTACACGGATGTTTTTCAAGTATGCATGTCAACACAACATTCGTTATGCGAATACGTAACAAGTACATGTTTTTGGACCTTCCTTCGTTGCACGAATTAAAGATTTCATTAATCCACTACCGGAACTTATGTGAAGTTACAGGTGTACCCTCAGGATTTATAACTCATCAGTGTTATAAAGGACATGGTATAATACTATTGACGGATGGATAATGACTATGGACATCGTGCAGATCTTCAACATGTTGTAGATCTAATTTATTTTGCTAACAATTGTTTTGATGAAATTCAATATTCGTTACATCTATATACCAGACGGTTAGTGTTAAATCAAAGTATACAGACGGTTACTACCAGATCCAGGGTGAAAATATGCAATTTTAATCGGAGTCGATGTCGGATGTCATGAATAATACTTTCATTCCAAAATTTCCAGGCTTTATCTGACATTGGTGAACTATGGACAGAAGTATAAAGGGTTCAGTTCAGCCCATCTAACTGCGCAAAGACAGACTCGGAGTTCCAGCGATAATTCTTGAGATTTGTGTTGTTTTCAGGCTTAGTCCTGAGATTTATGTTATAACTTAATTACTTATAAAAAAGTTATATGGCAGGAAACTGTTTCAAATAAACTTAAGGCAACTATGCCATCATTACAGCTTACTGCATATATATATAGAATAGATACATGTGTGATACATGGTTCCCGCGTCTGCGGTCTTTGCCTCCCTTGGCGGCCGTCTTGCTTGGCAAATTTCTTATGCACTAAGTAAAAAAAAAAAAAAAAAAAAATAAGAAAATTGGTTATTAAACAACTAAATTCATAAAAGATAACTTAATCATGAAGTTGGTAAGGACACAATCACATAAAGTTTAAGAAAATGTAGTTGTCACATATAAATATCCTATATTTAGAATTATCAAAACAAAAATATAAATATCTTCTATTAGTGCTTGTTGGGTTTGCCGGGTGGGATGGCTGCCGGGGGAGGTGATTGTTGTGGATGTGGGAACCATGTATACATATATATGTATACTTATTACTATGTTAAGAAGGTTTTTGTTGATACATGTACAGCATGTATACCACTCAGTGTTAGATATAATATATATTATCCCAGCTAAAAACCCGTGTATTTATTTTGTTTGTTTGTTTTATTGCTTAATTTATATATTAAAATCGGAGGTTATCTTATGTATTTTATTGTAATTCCAGGCTTTGTCCTGAGATTTGTTATTTTTCCCGGCTTAGTCCTGAGTTTGGTTTTATTCACAGGCATGGTCCTGAGTTTTGTATATTTCCAGGCTTTGTCCTGAGATTTGTATATATATTTATGGGGTTAGTCCTGAGATTTGTATATTTCCAGGCTTAGTCCTGAGATTTGTTGTATTTCCATTCTTTGTCCTAAGAGTAGGAACAAGATTTGTACTTTTCCAGACTTGGTCAGGGGATTTGTATGTTTCCGGGCTTAGTCCTGAGATTTGTATGTTTCCGGGTTTGTCCAGAAATTGTAATGTTTCCAGGCTTTATCTGACATTGGTGAACTATGGACAGAAGTATAAAGGGTTCAGTTCAGCCCATCTAACTGCGCAAAGACAGACTCGGAGTTCCAGCGATAATTCTTGAGATTTGTGTAGTTTTCAGGCTTAGTCCTGAGATTTATGTTATAACTTAATTACTTATAAAAAAGTTATATGGCAGGAAACTGTTTCAAATTAACTTAAGGCAACTATGCCATCATTACAGCTTACTGCATATATATATAGAATAGATACATGTGTGATACATGGTTCCCGCGTCTGCGGTCTTTGCCTCCCTTGGCGGCCGTCTTGCTTGGCAAATTTCTTATGCACTAAGTAAAAAAAAAAAAAAAAAAAAATAAGAAAATTGGTTATTAAACAACTAAATTCATAAAAGATAACTTAATCATGAAGTTGGTAAGGACACAATCACATAAAGTTTAAGAAAATGTAGTTGTCACATATAAATATCCTATATTTAGAATTATCAAAACAAAAATATAAATATCTTCTATTAGTGCTTGTTGGGTTTGCCGGGTGGGATGGCTGCCGGGGGAGGTGATTGTTGTGGATGTGGGAACCATGTATACATATATATGTATACTTATTACTATGTTAAGAAGGTTTTTGTTGATACATGTACAGCATGTATACCACTCAGTGTTAGATATAATATATATTATCCCAGCTAAAAACCCGTGTATTTATTTTGTTTGTTTGTTTTATTGCTTAATTTATATATTAAAATCGGAGGTTATCTTATGTATTTTATTGTAATTCCAGGCTTTGTCCTGAGATTTGTATTTTCAGGCTTTGTCCTGAGATTTGTTATTTTTCCCGGCTTAGTCCTGAGTTTGGTTTTATTCACAGGCATGGTCCTGAGTTTTGTATATTTCCAGGCTTTGTCCTGAGATTTGTATATATATTTATGGGGTTAGTCCTGAGATTTGTATATTTCCAGGCTTAGTCCTGAGATTTGTTGTATTTCCATTCTTTGTCCTAAGAGTAGGAACAAGATTTGTACTTTTCCAGACTTGGTCAGGGGATTTGTATGTTTCCGGGCTTAGTCCTGAGATTTGTATGTTTCCGGGTTTGTCCAGAAATTGTAATGTTTCCAGGCTAAGTCCTGAGCTTAAATGTGCTTGTTTAGTCCTGATGTGATACAGGCTTTGTGAAAACAGCACTGGTATTTGATGTGTCCATTAAAATAACAAGCTAAGTCCTCGCGTAAACTTGAGTATTTTATGTTTCTGGGGCTTAGTCCTGAGTTTTTCGTATTTAAATTCCGACTTAGTCAGGCGTATTTGGGTCCAGGCTTGGTCCTGAGTATTTGTTGTTTCCCTGGCTTAGCCATGAGTATTTGAATTTTTCAGACTTGGTCCTGAGACAGAGTAATTCAAGGTTTCATAACATAGTTCAGAGTATTTGATTTTTTCCAGGCGTAGTCCCATGTATTAGTAGTACCCAGATTTGGTCCTGATTATCGAACTTTTCCAGGCTAGGTCCTGAGCTAAGATGATCATATATTGTGATGGTGGTGCTTAATTTACATGTTGTCAAGGAGTCTCCTTACTGAGACACCTGAGATTTAGTTTATTGTGATTAAATTACATGTTGTCAGGTAGTTTGCTCACATAGTGAAGATAGTGTGATTATAAGACTACATGTAACAATGTTGGGCTACTCACATGCCATATATAGACAATTGCAAGTCATGTTGAAAGACATTTATAGCCAGATTTGCTTCATCAGTAGTTCAAATAATTGAAGAGCCTATTTGTCTCAGAGATAGAAACAGATTTAAAAGACAAATTGCGTCAAGTTGAAGCTAGATTACCTTGATAATATCTTCATAAAGTGCATTATGATGATAATAGCATTTTAGTAAGGGTGATGATGATGTGGGAAAGTACATCTATACCTGACTGAGACAACAGACATTCATGCATTTGAATAATGATATCATTGGAATGATTTTCATGATGTTTTTGATAATTTTTAATATGTTTATTACTTTTCATCTTTGACCAACTGAAGAAGCAAACATTTATTACTTTAGGTACTGGTGTCATTTCATGGCGTCTTTAGGTTTATACTTTTTATCTTTGTCTGACTGAGGCAGCAAAGATTTAATACTCCTGACACTGATCAGGTCATAGGGTGTGTTATTGTTTATATTTTTCATCTTCGTCAGACTGATTGAGGAAGCATATATCTATTAATTGAAATATGGATATCATTTTGTGGTGTGTTACATTTTATTTTTAATCTTTGTCTAGCTGAGGCAGCAAAGATTTATAATTTATAGCATTTCAATTTTTTTTTCATACTGGTATTATTTCATAGTGTTTTATGTTTATATATATTTCGTTGATTGATGATGCAATTATTACTTTGATACTGATATGATGTCATAGTGATTTTTATGTTTATATTTTTCATCTTTGTCTGGCATAGGCAGCAGAGATTTATACTATTTGATACTGATATCCTCTTTCAATAGTCACTCTATAGTGTTACATGTTCAGATTTTCTTTTTTTGTCTGACTGATGCTTGTATAACTTTTGTTATGAGATCATTTCATGCGGTTATGCACATAAAATAAAATGCCCAACTGTAATGAACTGGAAAGCTACATATTTAGCACTTTTGATAATGATATCAATTAATGGAGTTTTAGGTCTTCGCATGACTGCCTTTGAGTCATTTATTATTTTGATGCTGATATCATTTCATGAACAAAGGTAGCAGCAAGGATATATATTACTTTTGATGTAGCAACATTCTATGTGTTTTAGGTATATACACCTCATCTTTGATATGGTAGCACAGATTTATGACTTTTGATACTGTTATCAATTGTATACAGATTTATGTTAAAATTACTGACTGTGGCAGCAAAGATAAATCATTTTGGTACTGATACCATTACAGTTTGTTTTTAATTTCATGTAAATATTTAAGTTTCACTTTGTCTGACTGAGGCAGCAAAGATCTATTACTTTTGATACTTCTATAATTTTATTGTTGGTTTATGTACATATTAATGTTTCATCTTTGTCTGGCTGAGGCAGCAAAGATCTATTACTTATGATACTAATATCATTTTATTGTTGGTTTATGTACAAATTAAAGTAATGTTTCATCTTTGTCTGACTGAGGCAGCAAAGATCTATTACTTATGATACTAATATCATTTTATTGTTGGTTTATGTGCATATTAATGTTTCATCTTTGTCTGGCTGAGACAGCTAAGATCTATTACTTGTGATACTAATATCATTTTATTGTTGGTTTATGTGCATATTAATGTTTCATCTTTGTCTGGCTGAGGCAGCAAAGATCTATTACTTATGATACTAATATCATTTTATTGTTGGTTTATGTGCATATTAATGTTTCATCTTTGTCTGACTGAGGCAGCAAAGATCTATTACTTATGATACTAATATCATTTTATGGTTGGTTTATGTGCATATTAATGTTTCATCTTTGTCTGACTGAGGCAGCAAAGATCTATTACTTATGATACTAATATCATTTTATGGTTGGTTTATGTGCATATTAATGTTTCATCTTTGTCTGACTGAGGCAGCAAAGATCTATTACTTATGATACTAATATCATTTTATTGTTGGTTTATGTACAAATTAAAGTAATGTTTCATCTTTGTCTGGCTGAGGCACCAAAGATCTATTACTTATGATACTAATATCATTTTATTGTTGGTTTATGTACAAATTAAAGTAATGTTTCATCTTTGTCTGGCTGAGGCAGCAAAGATCTATTACTTATGATACTAATATCATTTTATTGTCGGTTTATGTACATTTAATGTTTCATCTTTGTCTGGCTGAGGCAGCAAAGATCTATTACTTTTGATACTTCTATAATTTTATTGTTGGTTTATGTGCATATTAATGTTTCATCTTTGTCTGGCTGAGGCAGCAAAGATCTATTACTTATGATACTAATATCATTTTATTGTTGGATTATGTGCATATTAATGTTTCATCTTTGTCTGACTGAGGCAGCAAAGATCTATTACTTATGATACTAATATCATTTTATGGTTGGTTTATGTGCATATTAATGTTTCATCTTTGTCTGGCTGAGGCAGCAAAGATCTATTACTGATGATACTAATATCATTTTTATTGTGTTTAATGTACATATTACCATCATGTATGTATTAAAGTTTCATTTTTAACTGACTGATATTGTCAAGCAGTTTTACTTAAAATGATAAATTCATTTAATTTGATTTTCTTTGCGAATTTGTGGGTACAAGTTCAGCTTTATATGATAATTACTATCCATTTATGTAGTTTCACTGCTTCTATCATTATTCTGACATTCCTGCAATGCTGTCTACTGCTCATCATTGGAATAAGGGCCTTAGTTTCATGTAATTGGAACAGCTTCATTTTTTTATAAAAATTAAGTTTTAACATGGGTTGATGGTCAGCAAATGCTGATACAATGTACACCTATTTAACATCTATATAATTTATTGTTTTCTTTTTGCCGGCTAGGGCTTAACATAGGGATATAGCATACAATTATAAACTTTGTTTAATATGTAGTATGCAAGAGGGGCCTATATTAACGAGGTCCCAGGTTGGCCAATTTTGTTGGTAGATACTTATAATTATGTAGGCATGTCACTAATTATTTTTATATGGGGGCATATGTCAATGTTATATGATGCTTAATAACGTCATTTAGTATGTTACAACCTTTTTTGTTACATTGTATATTTTGTGTACATGTTAGTCTTTTATATATCAAATGTCAATTTTCACTCAATAACAGTGTTGTTATAAGGTAATATTTTTTATCAAACATAGTCCAGGAAGTAACAGGGAGCTAACATAGCATGAAGTATTATCATTTGGAAATGAATAGGGGTTAGTCCCAGAGTCCATAAAACTGCAATTTTGTCTGTTCCTGGCTTTAAAATTAAAAGTCTGATTGGAACGGCATGAATATGCCAAATTTCTGCCATGTGTTGGCTTTTATTTTCTCAAATATTTGTATTTTTGCACACCCATCCATGATTAGCTCGTCATATAGTACATTTTCATTGTAGTTTGTATTTGTAGTTAGAATTTGTTATGTATTTTTATGTTTGATCAGATCATTTGTTACCTGACTTCAAGACGTTTATTGTACCTAACATACTCATAATATTTGTTATCTATATCTGAATGTTGTCTAGCTGTTTGGAATCATTTGAGGAATGATATCAGCTTTGTCTGAGCTACATTATGGCGGGCACACATTTCCTCCAAAGAGGGGTTTTTGTGTATGGCTGTCATTCCTGGGATGGATACTTGATGGATATAACCATCACAGCTTGTTGATACATGTTACAAAGCTTCTTTGTGCAAGGTTATGTATAGATACAATGTACAATATCAGTAATAATATGATGTCTACAAATATTATATTGATACTAAGGATGGTTTGGCAATAAGTAAGACCCTATAATATTTGGTGCTAGAGATTCATATGTTAGCATGATGTTATATGTGGTTATATGTCAATGTTCATGTTTTTATGATACATCTGTATCTCAATATGTTATTAGATCTGTTTAGTTAATGTGTTTATAGTTGTTTTTGGCCTAAATTATTCTACTTAAATGTCTAACATTCAGTCTTCCAGTATACCAATTATTTATGGTATTTACATACCTGCATTTTGCTAATACAAGTCCATGTTTTAAGGAAAGCATATTCTCATGTGGTGTATTTTCTGAACATTCATTTGTTGTTACTATGGAGACTAGTTTGTCTGGCCGGTGCGCCAAGCTTACTGCTTGACGCTGGCAGGTTTTTCAGCCAGATAGTTTAAAAAATATATGTTACTGTGTTTTAAACATGATGTTACGGCTTTCTACAATAAAAGCCATATTACGACAACTCATTGTCTGTTATATTTTTTAAAGCTACAAGCTTCTCCAGTCTCCATCACCACGACACAAATAAATGTATTTTATATGTATATAAAATGGTTTATTTTGGAGCTGTGTGATGTCAATTATATGCCAGGTGCCCAACGTGGCAAGAACGAGAACTCTGTTACGTTCTTACGGTATGAGTACAATTTTAGTCGCTGCGCTAACTTTGCGCATGCGCTCTACATTGTTTTTATTGAGACAAAGGAATCTTTTGTTAACTCCGTTAAACAGTTTTATTTTCCATATCTCAAACTTACCACCTCCTCCTCTCCTCCTCCACTGTTTCACTTTCGGTTCCATTATCAGTTATGGTAATGTTTACCCTAGTTCAGGCTTGAGAATTGTTATTACTTTTGGTACTGTTTACCCAAGCTTATTGCTTGAGATAGTTGTTTATATGTCATATGCACTGTTGTATGCTGCCCAAGCTTACTGCTTGTGATACCTGTAGTTTTAAAAAGTTCCATATATACTTATGTATGGTTTACCCAAGCGTATTGCTTGATATAGTTGTTAAAGTTTCATATTTACTTTTGTATGGTTTACCCAAGCTTACCGCTTGATTTAGTTTTATAGTTTCATAATTATTGTTGTATATGTTACTGTGTTTGGCAGGTTTTTCAGCCAGATAGTTTAAAAAATATATGTTACTGTGTTTTAAACATGATGTTACTGCTTTCTACAATAAAAGCCATATTACGACAACTCATTGTCTGTTATATTTTTTAAAGCTACAAGCTTCTCCAGTCTCCATCACCACGACACAAATAATATTGTAGTGCAGGGCTTTTTTCACTGGTAGGAAAACTGACATTTTCTTCAAATTTGGGAAAGAATAACTCATATTTTTTTGCAAAAGGTGAAGAAAAAACTTGGATGTAAACTAAATTTTAGGGGAAAACTGCATGATTTTAAAGGATTATCCTGAGGGGAAGACGCCTGTTAAAAGCGCCTGTTATAGAAGGAAAATAGCTCTGTAGAATGTTAATTACCTTTTAAAAGTCTTGTTATAATTGTGTTATTTGGTCTCAGGTAAGTTAACTTTATTTGCAAATTAAATATTAACTTATTTTAAGTTCATTAAAGAGGGATCTTATATAGTCAGTACCCCATTTACCGATGTTATCCAAATAATGGTGTATCTTAAAATATCCGTTATATATACACTCTAAATTCACATTCTAAATTTAGCTTCACCGTTATCTAGTACCACTTATATATATATAGAGTCTCATATTTACCAAATCACTGGCAACAGCTAGGGCAGAAACAAAATTACTTTCTGCATAAGTTGTAAAAAGTTCAGCTGCAGAGGGAACTAGATTCTATATTGGACTTCATTAGATCCGATAGCTGACACCCCCTACAGGGATCCTTTCAAATATAGCTCCCCGGAGAGCTGTATCTGCAAAAAGCTTTTGTATACAGCTCCCTGCGAAACTCTATTCAATTCAAGTGTATCTCCTGTTCTAAAATTAGAAGCTGTATTCTGAGTAGCAGTTGCTTTTCCGAAATAAAAATCCCAAATTGTCTGATGCAGGATAAAGTTAATTAATTTTTTATTCATTATATTTTTTTTTAAATATAAAGACATGACAAGGAAATTTGCATGTATGAATCGAAGCAATAGGCTATTCGCCAATGCCTGTGGGTTTGTTGGCCTGTCATTCATGTACACAGTGTTTGGACTGATTTCATTAAAGCAGCTGTTAATGGATTATTGAAAATTTACAATAGACAATTTACAATTAGCCGGAATAGACAATTGTGTTAAAGTTTACTAGCTTAAATAGACATTATCTAAGGTTCCGGCTGTAACTGGATTAGCGTAAAGACTGTGTACATGCCCAGATCATTTGACATTTTGATGTTGTCTCTGTTCATATGGGGTTAAATGCTGTATTCCGAGGAAAAGGAGTATTGTTGGTTAAAATAATGAACAAACAAGTCACTTGTGCTGCTCGCAATAGTTCCCTACTGGTTGGATATCTAAAATGACTGATTGGAGAAATCCTTAAATTTGGAATTGTCCAGGCTATCAGTCAGATAGAACTTCCCTGAAGGATTATATTCGAAACATGTGACATAGCTTACAAAACTATAATATAACACTGTGCACTAGCGGTTCAAGGGACGGGGGAAGATAGCGTGCGCCCCCTGAAAGTTCTCGATCATATATAGACATAAAATACCATTAATTAATTCATTCAATGAACAAGCATTCAATTATTCAGTTCATAAATATTACGCCCCCTAGTTTGAAAACCTGGATCCGCCCCTTCTGCTATCATTATCAGTGACATCATGGCAAATTTGCAAATTTTAACACATACATTGCATGGTGAGGGGAATATAAAATGGTATTACGCTGAATTATTGATTTATTTCTTAAATTCAAACACATGCATGGACACGAACGTCATAGAAAACACTTCCTTTTTATTTTTAAGAATTTAAGAGAAATGAAATACTGGGAATTCTGTAGCAACAACATAAATTAAAAACATTTTTTTGAATTCAAATTATTAATTTTCTTTGATAAAATAAGGGCATGCATAAATATCAATATAATCTTACGGGGGAAGGTAGTGTGCATGGCGGGCGCCCCCTCAAAGTTCTCGATCATATATAGACATAATTAAAATACCATTAATTAATTCATTCATTTAATGAAATAGCATTCAATTATTCAGTTCCCAAATATAACGCCCCCTAGTTTGAAAACCTGGATCCGCCCCTTCTGCATATATGATAATTACTAATATGACTCATTGTTGGTATTACAATGCTATCATTATCAGTGACATCATGGCAAATTTTAACACATATATTGCATGGTGAGGGGAATATAAAATGGTATTACGCTGAATTATTGATTTATTTCTTAAATACAAACACATGCATGGACGCGAACGTCATAGAAAACACTTCCTTTTTATTTTTAAAAATTTAAGAGAAATGAAAAACCGGAAATTCTGTAGCAACAACATATCTTAAAAACATTTTTTTAAATAAAAATTATTAATTTTCTTTGATAAAATAAGTGCATGCTTAAATATCAATCATCTTATGATAAGATTTTTTATTGTAGGAAAAAAATATGATGCCTCATAAATGCGAGCCCTGGTCTAAGCCAACTCACAGCTGACTTTGTATCTCGTACAGAAATTAATTTTCGCAATGTTAATTTTACTAAATGACTAATTTGCCATGGCAATTTTGCCATGGTAATATTTTGCCATGGAAATTTTGCCATGGCAGTATTTTGCCATGGAATTTTGCCATGGCAAAATTTAAAAATTCATATTTATTGATCAAAACCATAAAAATTGTGTTAATTATGATACCTACACACCCCTACATAGTGTTTCTTTAGATATTAAAAAGAAATTTGCCATGGCAATTTTGCCATGGCAAAAGTGTTGATTTTTTTGCCATGGCAAGGCCATGGCGGCCATGGCAAGGCATTTTGCAATGGCAAAATACCGATTTGCCATGGCAAAACGCCTTTTGCCATGGCAAAGACAGTTTTTCTTTGCATTTTTCAAGAAAACTAGTAAAGATAGAAACATGGGACTTACAATATTTTAATAAGTAACTTAATGCTACAATTTAATAATGTTTTTGTTTCTCAAAAACGCGTAAAAGTGGGGGCTGTATTTGCCAAAGACCGGCGCGGCAAAAACAAACCGGCGGAGGTTTGATACAAATGCTAAAATGTACATATAAATCAGTTTTAAGAAATTTTATTTTTTCTCAAAATTTAGAAATTTCAGCAGGTCGTGTAGTGATTTTTGGATTTTCGTGATAAAGAAATTCGTTCAAAAGTGGTCTTGTGATACCTCATATTGTTTGTTTCATTGATAGAAATGCTTAAATGTACATATAAATCTGTTTTAAGAAATTTTATTTTTTCTCAAAATTTAGAAATTTCAGCAGGTCCCGACCTGGAGGGATTTTTGGATTTTCGTGATAAAAGAAATTCGTTCAAAAGTGTTCTTGTGATACCTCATATTCTTTGTTTCATAGATACAAATACTTATATGTACATATAAATCAGTTTTAAGAAAAATGATTTCTTTCTCAAAATTCAGAAATTTCAGCATAGCTCGACCTGGAGGTATTTTTGGATTTTCGTGATGTAAGAAATTCGTTCAAAAGTGGTCTTGTGATACCTCATATTGTTTGTTTCATTGATACAAATGCTAAAATGTACATATAAATCAGTTTTAAGAAATTTTATTTTTTCTCAAAATTTGGAAATTTCCGCAGGTCCCGATCTGGAGGGATTTTTTGATTTTCGTGATAAAAGAAATTCGTTCAAAAGTGGTCTTGTGATACCTCATATTGTTTGTTTCATTGATACAAATGCTAAAATGTACATATAAATCAGTTTTAAGAAATTTTATTTTTTCTCAAAATTTGGAAATTTCAGCAGGTCCTGACCTGAAGGGATTTTTGGATTTTCGTGATCAAAGAAATTCGTTCAAAAATGATCTTGTGATACCTTACATTGTTTTATTTCATTGATACAAATGCTAAAATGTACATATAAATCAGTTTTAAGAAATTTTATCTTTTCTCAAAATTTAGAAATTTCTGCAGGTCCCGACCTGGAAGGATTTTTGGATTTACGTGATGAAAGAAATTCGTTCAAAAGTGGTCTTGTGATACCTCATATTGTTTGCTTCATTGATACAAATGCTTTAATGTACATATAAATCAGTTTTAAAAATTTTATTATTCTCAAAATTTAGAAATTTCAGCAGGTCCCAACCTGACGGGATTTTTGGATTTTCGTGATAAAAGAAATTCGTTCAAAAGTGGTCTTGTGATACCTCATATTGTTTGCTTCATTGATACAAATGCTAAATTTACATATAAATCAGTTTTAAGAAATTTTATTATTCTCAAAATTTAGAAATTTCAGCAGGTCCCGACCTGAAGGGATTTTTGGATTTTCGTGATAAAAGAAATTTCGTTCAAAAGTGGTCTTGTGATATCTCATATTGTTTGCTTCATTGATACAAATGCTAAATGTACATATAAATCAGTTTTAAGAAATTTTATTATTCTCAAAATTTAGAAATTTCAGCATGTCCCGACCTGAAGGGATTTTTGGATTTTCGTGATAAAAGAAATTTCGTTCAAAAGTGGTCTTGTGATACCTCATATTGTTTGCTTCATTGATAGAAATGCTAAAATGTACATATAAATCAGTTTTAAGAAATTTTATTTTTTCTCAAAATTTAGAAATTTCAGCAGGTCCCGACCTGGAAGGATTTTTGGATTTTCGTGATAAAAGAAATTCGTTCAAAAGTGGTCTTGTGATACCTCATATTGTTTGTTTCATTGATACAAATGCTAAAATGTACATATAAATCAGTTTTAAGAAATTTTATTTTTTCTCAAAATTTGGATAATTTAACAAACTTGGTAGACGTCCAATGCTACACACCAAACATCTAAGCTCAATGTCCTTTGATTTCGGACAAGAAGTTTTTCCTATTGGTTGCCATGGCATTTAGTTTTTTTAACGAAATTAAATTTTTGAACAACTTTCGTGCTCTCCTGAGCTAAAATGTCGTGCAGTCTAGTACAATTTCGCGTTTGATTGAAAAACGTATGCGAAAAACGTCAGTGTTAACACGCGTAGGTGACAATAAGTGCTCTCTAGGCTTTTGCATTTTCACTGTATGTCACTGTAACATTCCTCCGAGTTACAATGATGTTTACTAACATGGCATTTTGTGCGTACTATATTATTGCAGGTCAGATGAAGGATTTAAGTACGTTTAAAAGCAAAATTGACGAATATAGTTAGAAATCATAACGCTACAGTATAGTATTTGTAATATTAGCTTGTGTACTCGGTCATGTGGGAGCTGTACGATGTCTTGGCGGGCCTGCTCGCCGAAGGGAATTCTAGCCTCTGTTGTCTTAGACGTAGTGAGAGCCGAAGGGACCGCTCTTCGGAACCGGCAGCTTGCAAGGCGTTCTTCCTAGGCTCCTTCACAAGTGTCCACATTACACGCCAACATGATGGTAGTCCCTGCTTTTGCAGACTGTTGTAAGTGCGACCGGTTGCCTGGTGGGATATCTAGGCGTTGCACGGTTGGGCACCATTAACGTGCGGTATGCATGGCCCATCGGCATGTGGATATGCCCAGGTATCCACCAACCCAAACCTAGCTTTGGGTAAATAGTATCACTACCTTGTGGTTTGCAGTTGGTTCGACAAAGACTAAGGGAGACAACTACAACAGCAAATATGGAGTGTAGCCCACAGATAGGCAAGTGTTGAACACAGTATTGTTCTGGTAACTACTAGAGTAAACCTGGCTACAGTCGTACTAGTTCCTCCATTCCTCTGGATTCGGCCAGCGAGAGCGAGAGGAGGATTCTGCGCAGTTTCTCCAGAGATCGGCCCAGGCTTGTGTCCTTGAGAGGAAACTCTGGCTACATCTTGGTTTAGAATCAACACGGGGACACAGTTACAAAACAGAATTGTAACAAAGATGAACAAGGCTAATGCATATGCTGCAGCTTTGTTGTGCGTTGTTGTTTAAATCGGCCATGATCAGCATGTTTTTGTAACATTGCCAGCTCTGTGAACAAAATCTTTATAAAAATAAAAATGGCGATATGCACATTTGGCCTATATATGCACTTTCTATTTGGTTAATGTGTCAGTAAACGTGCTGTTGAAGATAATTCACGGGCAAATTTTGATCCGGGGCATAATTTGAATAAACTTATTAGAGGTCCACTGGAATATGTCACATACAAAATATCTAAGCTCTAGGCCTTGTGGTTTCGGATAATAAGATTTAAATAATTTTCCTATATATTACTACTCGTAAGTCTATTAAATCAAGTGACCCCCAATTTTGACCATTGGGCAATAATTTGGACAAACTTGGTAGAGTTCCACAAGACAATGCTACACTACAAATATCTAAGCTCTAGGCATTGTAGTTCCTGACAAGAAGATTAAAAAAATATCCTATGTAAGTCTATGTAAAATCAAATTAACCCCGGGACGGAGCCAACTTTGACCGCAGGGGAATAATTTGAACAAACTTTATAGAGTTATACAATGCTACATACCAAATATCTCAGCTCTATGCCCTGTGGTTTCGGACAAGAAGATTTTAAAAGTTTTTCCTATTGGTTGCCATAGCAACCGGAGTTATTAATGAAATGAAATTATTGAACAACTTTGAAAGGGGACCACCAAGGATTATCCAGCAAAGTTTGGTTGCAATTGGCATAGTGATGTAGCAGGAGATGTAATTTAAAGTAAAAAGCGGACGCCACCTCACGACGCACGACGGACATCGTGCGATCAATAAAGCTCTGGTGAGCTAAAGAGGAAATCTAGGAATTTGCTTCGAATTTCTGGAGTTTCAGATGCGTCATCTAATTGTTTTATTTCTGTTTTTCATCAAATGTGCCGGGAATTAGATGCTCATCTTGTTGATATAGAAACAGACGAAACCGAATGGTTTCTAAGATCACAAGCTCAACTCCATGCTAGTAAGTCTTCCATATTGTCTTAAATTGGCCATTTCATAGTAGCTATCTATTGTGTTAAAGTAATTAACCATATGATTGCTATGAACTTTTTCCAAATCTTGCAGAAAACCAGTTTTGGATTGCCTTGAATGACGTTAGCGAGGAGAATACCTGTTGTTGATGAACAGAAAGAAGACACCGAATTCAACAGGTTTTAGCGACTGGTTCACAGACCAACCGGACAATCACGGCTTGGATCAGTATTGTGCCGCTCTCTGCATCAATCGAGGACATCACACACCATCATGGATGTGGAGCGACACGTCCTGTTACGGTCACAGGCCACCGGCGTGTGATAACAGCAAATAAAGTAAAAAAAACACTTTTTTTCACCATATATATATTATAGAATAAAGGTATAGAATTCATGGGCTCAGAAATTACACCGGTCATGTTCATCGAGGTCCTGTTGTAACAATTCTGAACCTATTCTTAAAAGTCTGGTCTTATTCGACGCAGAAATTTCTCTTTAACCACCATCCACTCTTATATCCATATATTGCTCTGAACTGGAGCAACAAGCCCTTCAACTTACAAAAAGTATCTCTCGCCATCGATGTGACCTAAGTTTGTTTTCATTAGCTACAGAGTAAATTGTTTTATTCCTTCGTGATTTCATACCCACTCCGGTGTAAATCGAAAGAAAATCAAATTTGTTATCACTCACCACCGACGAATCATTCAGTTGATGGATAACTAAGGCATTACGATTCATTGTTTGACGATTCAAACTCTCTTTGGCAAAATGACTGCTAAAGGTGATGGTTGCTACACCTCCGATCTTTGACCAATCATTGAGACGAAACGGCACGAAAATAGTACGGCGTTTAAACTGTCGATCATGGCAGCTGAGAAGCGAAACCGCACGAAAGCGTCTACAATATGAGCACGGTTTAAATTAGCATCCAGATAATGTCACATTCAAAGCAGCACGGCGTACACCATCACAGACCACAACATATTCGAAATATGCCTCATAAATAGTACGGTTTACTCTAACAGTCAAACAACATCGCAGTATGTATTCTAAACAGCATTGTTAACCGTAACATTACAGTACGGCTTTCCCAGACAGCAACATTTAATTGATTTTTTATTCTAAACATCACCACTAATATGAACTACACACATCATCACAAATTGTCTTCTATACAGCACGGCTAACCCAAAACAGATACATTGCAGCGCAGTACACAAACCAAACATCACGGCTTACATCAACAAAAAGACGAACACCGCAACACTCGCAAATAATCACTAATAATATTCGTGCAATGTTTAGGTTCTTAATTATCTTTCATTTAATAAGGAAACTTACTAGTATTCAAATTTTGCAATAAGACAGTATAATTGATACCGTATAAAAATTTACTTCAGCGAGTTCAAATACTGCTTGTAAATAGTTGGATTTTAACATGTTTGTGCACATGAATGTCTTCATATGGCAATTGTTATCTGAAGAGCAGTTCACGGAGAGCAATATAAAATGTCATTTTTTTTGGACGTGAAAGAATTTGATGTTCCACATTGTGTCATTTACGTAGTGATAAGGATCAGATAACGAAGTTATATATACTATATTTTGACGGATATATTACCTTTCCACAGCCATTTGGTGAATGAAGATCATGGCTAACTTCTGCTCTGTGGTTTCTGTATTACTGATTGCTTACTTTGGCAATGGTCAGTATGCTTTCTTAATACCTTATATCAACATTTGATTGTAAATCAATGTGATATCTATGTTAACTTTAGTTATTGGTTGGATATTAATCGTCAGTCTGAAAGCATTTGCATGTCATTTACATTTGTTTACTTTAAGTGTGTAAGATAAGAACAATCAATGGTGATCTATGAATGTAGAATAGTGACCATCATACTTAGGCAACGATCAGAGTAATCCAACGTAATTTAAGCGATATTCTAGTAGGAGTTGTTTTAATGCATGGCCAGAATAAATTATATCAATATGTTTTTATTTAACAATATTTTTTATTATTCTAGTATATTGCTGTGACAGCAGCTGGGTGGAACATAATGGCATGTGCTATCTATTTAGTCATGACACACAGAATTGGATCGGTGCATTTGTATGTTTTCTAATTATCTTATTGTTTAGACCAGTGTAGTTAAACAATGGCTGACATTAATTTCCATTGTTTCAAGCACTGGTTAACTTCATAATTGCAGATACGATATCGGTATTTACATGGTCTTTGTCCGATATTTGCCTAAATATAATTATTTATTTTTATCGCCTGTCGGTGGACAGCATGCAAAGTCTGTTCAATTGGCTCAGTACTGAACTGTTAATTACCAGGTCACCTGTTTGGCAAACGACATCTAGAAAAAGTTTTAATTCAAGAACCGTGCTTAGTTTTTTTTATATTTTACTCACTTTTAGATCACGACATCATAATTATGCAATATATTGATAACCATTAATAGACATAGAAATATTAACAATTAAAGCAATTACAATAGCTGCAAGCGTCTTTTGTATTGCACATGTACTGAAAAAATCCCCATCAATATCACCGGATGTTTAACTATGATTTCTTTGTGATATACCAGCAAATGTGTAAGTTACTTGGTGCTCAACTTGTGGAAATAGAAACAGCAACAGAGAACGCTTACCTAGAATCTCAAGCCCAAATATATGCCAGTAAGTTTCATTATGTTAAACACAACGACATTTGAAATATCTATAGCTTTCAAGACTGCGATGATAAACAAACTAATTATCTCTAACTTCATCCTGGTCGAAACAACGAGACAAATCTTATTAAGCAAAATGGTTACAAGTACAACTGACTTCCTTTAGTATTACATGTTCATGAAAAAATATGTTCTTAACGCGCCATTTTCTAGACACATTAACAATTTAAAAAATATATTTTGTGAATGATTCAATTAAGTGACAAAATGTATTATTATACCGAATGACAGTGACATCTTTTTTCGGTAAGGTAGAGAAAACTACGCATGCCATTATAATGTTGTTTCATACTTATTAGACTATTAATAATTACATGCTCTTGTTCCGTAAAACACAGCCAGTCTCATGATAAGAACAATTTAAACCACTGATACATAAGAAGAAGTTAGTATTTACTTGCAAAGAACATAGCTAGTACTGGAACAAAAATCCAGGGGCTATGATTAACTGTAGTGCCACAAGCACTGATTTATATCTGGGAAAAGTGAATTTTTTCAATGTTTTGACAATTATTGCAGAAGATCATTTTTGGATTGCATTGACTGATGTCAACGAGGAAAGCACATGGAAATGGATGAACAGCGGGAAGCCACTTACTACAGAGGGTTTTAGTGACTGGTTTCCAGGACAACCAGACAATGTTCACGCTGATGAAAACTGTGGAGCGTTTTACATTAATCCTAAACACGAAACTGCATCATGGCAATGGAACGACGTTGCATGCTATTCTCGCAATCATTATATTTGCGAAAAGCCAAACTCGTAAGTTCAGTATGTTGTCATAGCAATACGAAGACTATTCCATGCACAGCGTCAGATTTTCGCCAACAAATCTTTGCAGATTCTTGGTAAAACATACATGTACTTTTGTTTGCAACTTGATTAGAAACAGTTTATTGACCCACAATAAGTCCAAATATTGTACAACGTAGATTCTTTTCGTAAGGAGTTCAATATATGTCTGTCTCTACATGTTATGCCAACATAGTTAACTAGATACTCATACTGTATCATTACTCTTTCATTATCATTTACCTTTCCAGGAGTGGTACTTTGATTGGCTAAACAAGATCAGTTATCAATACCTGCTGTATTTCAAATTTATATGACAAAAGATAAAATAAAGATATGAAATGTACTTGTTGTAATACTTTGTAGTTGAAATACATTCATTTATCAGGATTGTAGAAATTACAGTAGACTGTATATCGTGAATAAAAGCTACTCTACAGATTGTACAATTTTCTTATTTAATAGTAATAATGATAAAAATAGAACAATGCTGTCTTAATTACTCCAAGAATGTGTTTATAATACTACTCAAAATTTGATAAGGATCACTTACTCAATATTTGCCTGGTCCGTACATACAAATCTATAATATCAGTGCACAGATATGCTTCAATGAACATCACTCGTTTCATTTTTGTACTAGCAAATGATGCTTGCATGACCAAATTTGATTAAATCTAATATAAAGTATATCAAAATTATGAAGCAATCAACAGGAGCAATATCGCAAGTAATCCAAATTTTGAGTAGTATATAAAACGTTTACCAAAAGCACCCGATATTGTATCGAGAAGAAACAGACTATCGGTTTAGACATACACAGGCTATACCCAAGGATTTCCGAGTAAAACGGAAGCATAAGACTCACGAAAGCCTAGATTTTGCTTTCTTGTCAACTGTACATTAAGGAGATTCCGACATGTCGGATGCCCACGAAGTGGGTACAAAAAGAAAGTAGGCTTGCTTTTTCTAACGATGAGGTTAAGAACTTAAACTAATTAGCTGTATGCAAAACCACGTAAGTAGCTATGCATTAGGCAATAAAATATTAAATATTGAATATAAAAATAATTACATGAAAAGTTTTAAACTTCTGAAGACCAAATTAATTCCATTGTCACACTGCACATTTGATGAATAGGAAAAGTTAGTTTAAAATCTCTAGTAGTACACCCAATTTTATTTTTCTGTTAGAAACATCAACAACCTGAAAAATGAAATTCAAACACACTACTTTTTCATGTCATCAAAAAAGCATGCCTCCATGTTGTGTGTAAAGGAAGTAGTGCAAGCAATGTAAACATGTTATTTATATACATGCATTATAAAAATGATGATTTAAAATTAAAATACTATCATATTGTATATTCTTTCATACTCAAGTGAGTTGGCCTGTCTGTGTTGTACACCATGCATGGATAACATGATTGCATTGCTCACACTACTTTCTTTACACACAATATAGAGGCATGCTTTTTGGATGACATGAAAAAGTGATGTTTGGATTTTATTTACGCTATAACAAAAAGCTATTTGCATTCGACAATAATGCCATATGTACCAAGTTTCGTTTATAAAGTATCGTAGTTTATCATAATGTATGTGTGATGTTATAGTACAGTTGAATTTCGAAAGCTCGTAATGCTACGAAAGTCAGTTCCGGCAAATATTCTTCTACATTTGTATTTTCAATAGAAATGAACAAATAAGAACGGTCTGATACGGAATAGTACCAACCGCGACACGGACCTATCAGGATGCCATGCTTTCTCCTCTACCTGCTACTCTCGGCAAGTCGCATTCAGCACCATTGTCAGCGACAGCAAAATCGGCAACGCTCGCAACCGCATCCAGTTCTTAGGCTATGGGTACCACTAGTCCTACGTACTGCACTGTCCAGGTTACGCGTACAGAGGTCAAACAGATTATATGCAGGAAGTAATAAATTATTCTGGAATTCCAGTCATAGGTGCATCTTGTTATAGTGATATTGATAAATAGTTTTTGAATTGTTTTAACTTGTTTAATCGTTGGCAATGTTTTAGCTGATCATGAACATTTTGGTTCTTTTGAATCATCGCCATTTTAGTATATGTACTACATACGAATCATTGACATTTTGAATTTTGATTTTGTTAATTAAGGACAATTTAGTTCAAGTGAATAATGACATTTTTTTAAAGCTTTGAATCATTTCCAGTCAAGCTTGTGATTTATTGCTTATGTACGGCTGGGAAACGATCAATGTTTTGTTTTATCAAATTGTTTATTTTATATTTTCGCACTGAGTTATGGATCATAAAAAAGTGGTCATTTGCAAATTATTGACATTATAGTTCATGTTTCTTATTTTATTATAGGAACGGGTATAAAATCAAATGTGTGTGTTACATATATATTGACTGAGCGTATTCATGTACTTAGCTACCGACAAAAATAAAATATGTTTGAAAAATATTAAGTTGAGCAGCAAAGTTGAAGTGAAAATATAAAATTACATTAGTAATTAATACTTTATTTTTCAAATTAACTTTTTTCACTTCGATCTTTAGAGTTCAGCCTCAATCGTTTTCAAGGTTTATAATTGTTAAAGACGCAACATCCGATCAGTGTATAGGATGCAAATGAACTCTCTCTCTCTACATTGTTTTATCAGTGATAAACATACAGTGAATGCTGACTTATTGTATTGAATCTATAAATAGCTTAAGCAGACGATGGGTTTGAACCATATAAACTATTTGAAAATGTAAGATACATTTTGAAGTTTCTTATCTGGACTGATAAAAGAATCATCTTGCTTCATTCAGAATTTTTTCAGTGATTAAAAACACCATTTAATGTAAAATATTTTAAAAAATCTGTCCCTGAGCTGAAGAGTTTAAAATCAAGGGAAACCACCCACCAGCCATTACGTCCCTTTTATACCCATGTTGGGGGGTTTAAGTTGAAGTGAAAATATTTTTTTTATAAAATCATTACAAACCGTATTGTATCCTCAGCCAATAGGTGGTGTAACTGTACTAATATGTACTTCACCGTAACTAACCGTACAAATCTTTGACGACTGTGGACCTACGAATAAGTACGGATTAATACGGTTTAATACGGACTAAAACGGATCAGTATGTTCTAATACGGTTTGGTAAGGATGTACTACGGTTGTTTGATCCGTGGTAAATTTGAACATGTTCAAAAATTGTCACGGATGTACAAGTACATGTACTACTACGTATGACTACGGCTACAAAACGGAAACCTAGGACCAACACTGATTGTCACGAATGATGACAGATCGTATCTATAGCTAATACGGCATCGAATCCGTGAATGTGTGACCTAGGCATAAAAGAAATGTCTTGAATGTTTTGTAAGTGTAAAGCTCTAAATAAGGCAATATTTATCTATACAATAATCGCTACATACTAGTATACATGGTCCAACACCATGTCGTGAAAAATATGTAATGCGTGTCTTGTCATCTCAATTCAAGATAAGGTTCTGATAAGAAGTTCCAATATACCATTATATTTTTTTACCACCGTTACAATTTTCTGCAGATATTTTGTAGTTGAACATCACAGCTAACTTTCAATAAGCCAGTGTTGAATTCTAACCTTGGCAACAGTCAGTTTATATGTAGAAATTGTTTTTGTCTTATGCATAAATTGCAAATATGATAGTAATAATAATAAAATCTTTATTTCTTGAAGGTAACATATTAACTATAATGTATCAGTAAAACATATTTTTTCACACCAAGAACATAATATTATTCAAACAGTACAAACGTATAAAACATTTACAGCATGGTCTTCAGTTTAAATACATGCAACTGTCTGAATAACTATACCGATTTACTAAAAGCAGTTAGTTTTTGTTCTATGAATTAAGTTTCGATTATGCTGTTGGTATAATAAAAAGCTCTAAGGGAATCTCAGCTTGAAGTGTTTAGAAAACCTTGGGATCAAGATCACTTGCTCATGAACCTTGAAAGCTTGTTATTATATTGTTATTGTTTAGCACTGCGATTCTTGTTGTTATTCGGTACGAACACAAAGTTAAGATCATTTCTCAACAGACGGTCGGTTTTAATTTTCCTGCATACCGAAGAGCTTCATGCCATTGAAAAAAAATAATGGTACTATGTTCGTAGGCGGTAGGTTACTCTTCGGTATGCAGGAAAATTAAAACCGACTGACTGTTGAGAAATGATCTTAACTTTGTGTTCATACCGAACAACAAAAAGTGGTTCATCGGGAATTTTTAATCGATTAATTTAATGCTTATAACGTGTCAGTTTTTCTTCGAGCATGTCTTCATGTGTGATATATTACATTCTGCATTTGTTGAGTGTACAAAGGAGCAGGTAATGTAGTCTATATATGCTAATTGCTGAACTAATCAGACGGGGAAACATAAATCAGAGTACTGAAAGCTTATGGAACGGGAACAACTTTAACAACTACATGGCGGATGTAGAAACGCGTAGTACTTCGGTCTGCATCAAAATTCATTCGCGAACTATCGTTCGGTTTCCATACTCATCCCAATACCTCACCATACAAAGAAAATCAACTTTTGACTGCTTTGCAGTTCCGAACAACAGCAGAACCTTCAGAGCTTTGATTTTATCTTTTTTTTGTCCTTCATGATCTGAACAATAATTGACTGTCAAGTGCATATTTCATAACAGTATATTGTCTAACTGAATGCGTGTCCTTATGGAAAAAAACTCTACCGAGTTGTGTTATTGTCTAATTAAGGAACTGATAAGAAGTTTGATCAATGTTCACTTTCTTTCAAGCTTTCACTGAATGAGGATCAAGGCTGGCTTTCATACAGTGGTGTTTAATTATTGATTGTTTATTTGGGCAATGGTGAGTATGTTTTCTATGTGTCAGTATGTAATACGTGCTGTATAACTCGTAAGCCTGGATGTATTGATTATTTCACGAAGTGGATACGACGCTAAGTGGCATGATTTTGACCTAAGCTCAAGAACACCACACAATAGTGCTTTGAAATAATTAATGAATATTCATCCGTTGTCAAAGTGGTTCGAACATTTGCGACCCACCTGCTTAACTTAGATATATGGTCCTTGGTTTCGGGTGTTTTAACTATTGGCAAACCATTCTTGTGAACAAATGTCCATTACAAAGGAGAACAAGGTCAGTACCGGTACAGGATCCAGGAATGTAATGTAGCCATCACGGCGGTATACGAGTATAATCCAAATTGCAAAAACAATGAAAGAACTGTACTAACATTTTTTTTTTGATAATTCAGCTGATTTTTAATGGTTTTCTTACGCACCAATTAAGTACTGCATCTTTTCTTTTGTGTCATCTATGTATTTATCTATAGCTTACTGTTGTATGGACAATTGGGTGGTACTATGTGCTATCTATATGGTCATGGCACAGAAAGCTGGATCGATGCTTTTGCAAGATCGGATTTGGCACCTGGCTGAGGGTATTATACACAAAGTCATTTTGCTTCCAGTCGTAAAAGCTATGTGATATTTGTGGACTGACGGACAAGGATGGTAAGAACTAGTGTTCTACATGTAATGGAACTGTTTCGAGTTCATGAATAAAACACTGTGTCGAATGATGGAGGGTGATAAGTTCTGACCATTGACCGCTCTATTTGGAGTCTGCTATAACTTTATGTCCATACAATTGTATTTCATATTTCGCTGTTTATTCGGTCCATTGAAATGCTTTTTGTTTATTTATGTACAAAGTATATTAATAAACTTTCTGTTTCTTTCAGAAATGTATATACCACTATAGGATGAGAATACTGACTCCATGTTATATGCAAACTGCATTTAGCATCAATAAAAATCATTATCATTGTGACTTTTCATTTTATTGGCAAAATAACAATACCTGCATAAGTTTCTTGTTTTCCTTTCTTTTTATTATTAAATGGAAGTCAAACTATTCGAACTTTTATTTGTTATGTTTGTTAAATGATAGTATGTAACATTTTATCCAGAAATAAAAAAATGAATTTGTATACATATATGTCTTATCTTTTCTATGGTAAACATATCTGGTCAAAGTGTGAAATAAGTAGTTCAGGAAAAGCCATATACACATTACTATACCTTGGTCTATTTGTTTATTGGTTAAATAAAAATAATTCAAAGGGAGTGAATTATGGAAAGGATTAAAATAGAACTCATATATCTATTCAGGGGGTCGAAAATAAAACTGATGGAATCGCGGAATGATACAAAATGTAAAAATAAAATAAAGTAATATACGACAGTAAGTTTTCAGTCTAAATAGGCAATGGGTTTAGTCTGAAGTCAGTTCAATTCCTTGGTGGCAACATATACTATAAGTCTTTTTCAATGTTAAACAATTGTTGAACAAAACTAAATATATGTATTTGATGAAGGACATGATTACTTTGAAGTTTTCTCCTAGACGAATGGTAAGATAAAGGTAACGGAGGTAGGTCTTGTACACGTTAAGGAGAATGTGAGAAAACTTTTCAGTTCTGATATTTATAATAAATGTCTTACAATGAACAACTCCAAGACGATAATGTTGGTACATGTATTCTGCTATGATTTATACATTACTAGTTCGATGGAAAAAAATTGTCTTTAATGATATTTATATGTATGCAGATCGTGATTGTCATGATGGATGGAAGTCCCATGATTCGATGTGTTATCTATTTAGCCATGACACAGAAAACTGGATCGACGCTTTGGTAAGTATTAGTTCATAATATTTATCATATATTTCTAATGAAAGACATCCCCCGTACGTATTTGTAAACAAATAAAGAAACAGCACATGCTGAAGCTATGTTAGCCAAATACCGTTGTTTAATTCATAAGGTAATATCTTAAACAGGACTATATTTAGTTTGCTTTGTTCTCGGTACCCTCACTAGCTGGCTGCCATATGTAAACAATCACTGGTGAAAAGACCAGAAAGAGGATGGCTAGAACTAGACAGTATCCAACTAAGAGTTATTACATACACGGTCTGTTGTTCATAGTGGAACATGAAGTTGCCAAATAACCCAAAGCGCACTGGAACATGTGTAGGAGATTTATTTCTGACCATGGCTTGCTTTATTTCTGAATTCACTGAGAGCAACCACATGTCAAGTAGAACATGACTAAGTTGATTGAGAACCGAATTATTAGATTATTACATCCATACGTTCATTACATTGATACAGATACGGAGCAAATAATTATTTCACTACACACAAAACTAAATACGACCAAAATGCATATAAAACATGATTTGTATCACTTTAGTTTGAACATCAATATTATCAGACATTGAATGATTAAAACTTCATACTTTATCCAGACAATGTGTAAACTACTTGGTGCTCAACTTGTGGAAATAGAAACATCAGAAGAGAACACTTATCTCCAATCTCAAGCCCAAGTATACGCCCGTACAGGTTAAATATTTAAATTTGTTTTTGAAAGAAATGTGTAATCCAGGTGATCTATAATGAACACACGTTATTTATTTAATGAACAGGCGAGTTTATAACGTAAGATTCGTTTTTTTGTTTAATACATTTGATTCAATTTAGACACCTCATATTTGAAATGATATTTGTAAATTAATTCTGATATACAGGGTGTCCCAAAAGAAAGGTAACACTTTCATACATGTTTTATGTCCCTTTAAATTGCAGATGAATACATAATATTTATATAGATATGTAGATCAAAGATGTACGTTTTTTGTGTCAGAGAACCTTATAAATATCTTCATAATTTGCAATTTAATACAAATTTGAAAACAAAAGTGCATTTTTCATCATTGACGTCGTTTTTTTAGTAATTTATGACGTTTTTATGCGACGACTTTTCATCCTCTTCACTTATACATTTTTGTGCCATATAAGCACGATGAAATTTTCTATCACTTAAATACACGTCTTTGTTGGACTTTCTTTACCTTGCATTTGATTTTTTTCGATCACTGAAAGACACCGTATCCGCAAAGATGAACGGTCCAATTATACCATGGCATAAAATTTGCACACCGCGAGTTTCTCACTATGCAGTGGTTTCTCCGCAAAAGAATGAGGTCTCTTTCGAAAAGCAAGTTTGTTAATGTGCTCAAAAAGAAGTCTCCTATCTTACAAAACATGTGGTTCATACAGGATGGTGGTACGGCACAAACATATCAAGTAGTGTACTTTACTTTCTACAAATATATTTGGCGATTTGAGTAATATTCAGACGATATCCGGAGGTGAAAGATTGCGGATTAGCACGACCTGCGCATAGTCTGGACCTCAACCCATGCAACTTCTTTCTTTTGGAATATTTTTTAAGTCAAAGGTCTATAGTCCTAAGGCATCAACCAAAGAAATGGTGTTGAAGTGTTAAAGTGGTATAGATTTCATCGTGTGTGAATGGTAAGTAAAGAGGATGAAAAGTCGTCGCATAAAAATCGTCATAAATTACTCAAACGACGTCAATGATGAAAAATGCACTTTTTGTTTTCAAATTTGTATTAAATTGCAAATTATGTAGATATTTATAAGGTTCTCTGACATAAAAAAATTACATCTTTGATCTACATATTAATGTAAATATAATGTATTCATCTGCAATTTAAAGGGACATTAAACATGCATGAAAGTGTTACCTTTCTTTTGGGACACCCTGTATGAAGGTAATGGTTTTGTTAGCCAAATACTAGTCAGATATTATTTTGTTTCGAATAAGGGATTTGAGAAGCATACGCAAGTATTTCTATTGGTATTTCATTCTTAAATCTACTCACAACTAGAGCACTGTGGCGTGAACAGAAAAGCATCAAATGCAATCACACAAGTACCGGCATGCAGTACTTACATATCCATTGTAATGCATTCTATTGCAGAAGATCATTTTTGGATTGCGTTGTCTGATGTTAACAAGGAAAACACTTGGGTGTGGATGAACAGCATGAGAAAACTTACTGATGCTGGTTTTAGTGATTGGTTTCCAGGGCAACCAGATAATAAGAAGGGAGATCAAAATTGTGCTTCATTCTATATTAACCAACCAAACCAAATTAGATCATGGCAATGGAATGACGTTGGTTGTTATACACGTAATCACTATATTTGCGAAAAGGTCGCCAGTTGGTAAGACTAGTTCCTATTTGCTGGGAAAGAGTAATGTGACATTAGTAAACTTTTCAAGCACTATTTTGTGCAAGACTTTGATCACTTTGCAGGAATAATTCAAATTCTACACTTGTAAGGTAGTCGTTCGTTATCTCTCGGTTACATCTCTGTCAACACCTGAATAGTAGTCCCAAACATGTGTCTGAATCTCCTGACGCACATCATCACGCTGACTCGTACTGAGTATCTCTTAATGTACATTTGTTGTCATAACTTATCACAATTACGTTCGACTTCTGCGTTTTGTTTCCAATGAAGCGATTTGACTTAAGTCAGCAAACACTTTCCATCGAGAGATAATGCGCCTGATAAATACAATATTTTTTTTGTGATTTTCATGTAAATTATAACATCATTTGACTACGCTCGATTGTTCAAAAGAATTTATTTCACATAGTTGAAATTTGAACCATTTGTTGCTTAATGTCTCATTTTACAAGAATCTTGTAAAAAGGTGAGTCGTTGAAAGAGATGTAAGTGAGGGATAAGGAAAGACAACACTTGGTAGAAATTGGGAAAATTTACTCATTTCTATAGATCAATAATATGTTCAAAACAAACAAGTGACACTGGACAATGTGTTTTTAATGCGTTATCGAATATTGTAATATTTCTACGTGAGGCCCTTCTGATTGGTATGAATTAAATCTAACAAGCTAAGCTGGTGTATGATTTGGCTTTTGTATATGAAGTTCATATACATCACCATTTATGCATTCTGCTTTTTTGCTGTGGTCGCTTTCGTACAATCTTTTTGTATTGTGATATAATAAATTCTATTTTTTGTAAAACGTTTATTGATATGTTTCTATTTCTTTCAGAAATGTTGAGACCATTGTTGGATAAACATCATTGACTCCATGTTATGTATTAAGCATCAATAAAAATCAATGATATCACTGTGGCTCTTTATTTTATTGATAAAAAACAACACCTGCATTCATTCTTGTTCTATTGGGGCTCAACATTTCTTTGTATCTAGGAAGGCGTTAATCATGTTGTGTGTTAAGGTTGTTTTCGTGTTTGAGTGCATACATATTTGACTGATGCATGTAGTAGTTATATTAAAGGAAGAAACGAAAAAAGCATTTTAGGAAATACCACATTTTTCACATTTAAGATTAAATCATATATATGCGCGTGTAGACTACGATGGAAAAAATTATCAAAATGACTCTACAGTAAACATATCTAATATTTACAATTTATTGTAAGTATTTTATAATTCCACAATCCGTTCTTATGGTATGTTTTACATTTTTATTGTAACATATGTGATTATACATGTTGTTTATCATTCCTCATGTGATGGTAAAATGCCAAATACTATCATGGAGCATTTGTGATAGCGTTAACTGTTTCTTTTCATTTAGCAAAGGGGGGATACTTATGACATGCTTATGTTTGGTAGGCAATTTTACTGGTTATCTAGCTTTACAGTGTTTTGTGCAGAAAACGTGGAGTGTATCAACTCTTGGACAACTTAAATGTTTTAGATATTCTCACCAAGGCATTGAAACTTGACTATAAATATGGATCCCACCGCATTTCACATGCAAAACAGCATTGTAGTTTTTTGTGATTTTTCAATTGAGAGGAAAATATGTCATCTCTCAGACTATTTCGGAAGTATGAAATAAACCCTTCTTTTTTGGATTCCATTGAATGATATAAGCGAAGATGAGGACAATATAGAAGGACGACACAAAGCAACAGCTTGGTCCCTATAACAACATGGCAATCATAAGGCTGAAAATAATTGTGCAACTTTCTATGAGATTATTGTGTACCATTGCATTCCTGATGATGGAGATGGAGAGACTTAGGTATTTTCCTGCAGTCTTTTTACTCGTAGCAAACAGTATCGCTGATTTCATACTGGTTTTATGGTAACAGTAAATCGATTTCCTTGTTCCAGCACAGATTCAAGAATTTTTAATCGTATCCAAACCTTGCTGTATCTTATGTTTTCCTTTTCCCTTTATTGTAATAAGACAAAACAATCTTCGTCGGTCGGATGGCAGGGCGGCGACGTAAAACAGTATATTTGTGTTCGATAAATGTAATGTGGATTGACCTGTTAGTATATAGAAAGTGGTTAGGGAATCGTCACATGAATTATTTTCTAGAAACTATGGGAGTCAAGGTCTTAAATAGACAAACGCTATTTTTATTTATGTCTACAATGATGCTTTGTCCTTCATGACCAGCACAACACATCATGACTGCATATCTCATACCTATCTTATGTCTACAATATAGCATATCCTTATCCCTTTGAACAATTAAATCGAGTAGTGCTATTATCGGGTCAAGGAACTGATAAGAAAGTTGATCACCATTCATTTTCGTTCAGGTATTCAGTGAACGTGGACCATGGCTAACTTTCACACTGTGGTGTTTGTGTTAGTGCTTGTTTATTTTGGCAACGGTCAGTATGCTTTCTATATATCAATGTGAAATTGTTGCAACTTAATATCATTCTTCGTCAGTCTGGATGCATTGATTCTTTCTTGAAATGGATACGATGCTAAGTGATATGCTTTAAACTAAGTTCTAGAACACGGCACAATTTAGCTCTCTGAACGATGCTTACTTAAGGTCGTTCAATTAGAAACAGTTAATGGATATCAATCCATTGTCTAAGATGTTTGAGAATGTGTGCAGCATTGTCATTTGTGTTCCACCTGCTTAGCTCAGTTGGTAGAGCTGTATATGCATATATGATCATCGGCTCCTGGTGTTGGTGTTGGAACCTTTGGCGAGACACGTTCTGATTGACGGTTTGCGTCCAAGGCCATTCGTCCTTCATTATTGTGGAGAGTTGGCAATTGCATAATCCAGTACATAATCCAGGAAAACTCTTTACATTAACAGCACGTAGGAGTATTACCAAAACAGTGAAAGAAATAGAACTGTACTAACAATTTTCATTTTTGTGTAATACTTTAGTTCGTAGCGTAGTGGAAAGTGTAATTATAACTTTCTTAACGCACCGAGATCTCCATGTTTTATTTTTTCTATCATTTCTGTTGTTTTCTCTTTAGCTTATTGTTGTATGGACAGCTGGGTGGGACATAATTCCATGTGTTATCTATTTAGTCATGACACAGAAAGCTGGATCGATGCCTTGGTATTACTTCTAATAATTTTACATATTACTTCGTATGGTAAAGCGGCGCCACATTTTACTTTTTCTAACTATGTAGTTTATCATTGCTGAATATAACTAAGTATTCACATGTACTTAACCCTAACCTAACCTGTTGGATGGACCGCTAGGTAAGTTAAGTCATTTGAGCACTGAATAGGGGATCGAGAGGTCGGGACTCGAAACCTGGCTGAGGGTATTGTATACAAAGTCATTTTGCTCCCAACCGTATCTACGGAATGATGGTAATAAGAACAGGTAGGTATCATACAAATAATAGATACGTAAACAGTTTGAAGTTCAGGAGCAAAACACTATTGACCATTGAAGTTAAAAACAGTTAATCATCCGTAGGGTGATTAGTTTTGACCATTTCCCGCGCTATTTTAGAGTTTTGGAGTATTTAATATTTTGCAATACCCACTGCATTTACACACAGAAGGCCTTGATAGGGAAATACTTTCTTCACTAATACTCTATATCAGAGTTCACCAAGTACGCCACTGCACCAATAAATTGTATACAAATACGACCGCAGTACATATGAAATACGTTGCATTGTATCAATCAATACTATCAGACATTTCACGATTAACTCTTTTTAATTTATTCAGAATATGTGTAAACTACTTGGTGCTCAACTTGTGGAAATAGAAACATCAGAAGAAAATAGTTATCTCCAATCCCAAGTTCGTATCTTTCCCGGTAAGCGTTAAACGTTTAAGGTTGTCTTTAAACATTCTTTGCCAAATAGAGATAGGACCTTCATGTATTCATCCTCCTCATTTTTGTTTTCCGGCTGTTCTATATCAAAACCACGTGACTTAATCGCGTGTTTATGAAGTGATGTACATTTTTTTAGTATATCTACGAGATCAAATCTTATATCTTGCCTTTTAAGGTTTCTAAGTTAATTATAATCAGACAATATTGATACATGTATATATTTGCTTCATAAGTCTGGCAACATCAAGGAACTGAACATGTACTTTTCAACTATAATACTTTGAGAATGCAATAGAGATTTGAGCTCGTAGGTCGATTATAAGTTTAACCATTTCGAGTTCTGATTTGAATTGTATTCGTCATTTCACAAGTGATATTTGTGTAATTCCGATATTTGAAGGATATGGTTATTGTTTAATGCGTACTTATACAGACATTTTGTAGTAGAAAGTATGAAGTAGAAAAACAAGGTATGTAGTAGGTAATCATATTGTTTTACCATTCTAATGACCATTTACAAGCGTACTTCAAAGTCTCATTGCATGACGATTTTAATACAATCAAACCAACAACTAATGTTAGGAGTTTCTAAAACACTTGCAATGCATTCTTTTGCAGAAGATCATTATTGGATTGCATTGTCTGATCTCAACGAGGAAAACACTTGGGTATGGATGAACAGCAAGAAAAAGCTAACTGATACCAGCTTTACTGATTGGTTTCCAGGGCAACCAAATAATGCTCATGCCGATCAAAACTGTGCTTCATTCTTTATTCACCCTACGAACCAATCTAAATCATGGCAATGGAACGACGTTGGATGTTATACTGCTAATCATTATATTTGCGAGAAACCAGCAGGGTAAGCTTAGTCCTTTGTTCTAGGCACACCGTTAAGGAACCTTATGATATTTTTGCAATGCTTTGGTATTTAAGCAATTTACGCATTTAAGCAAACCTATTTATTAACACAATGTCTCTCAATGCGTTATTCAAGGTTGCAGACTGCACATGCCTTAGAGATATATTTGATCGACAAGAGACACAACTGAAAAATCAAGCTCCAAAACACTTCTGGTTGTCCCCGCCCCCGAGTATCATTCACAAGGCGAGATCTTTGATACTGCCATTTTTTATTTGGCTCATGTACTCAAGGTTCAATTCTCTTGGCACAGATCTATGCAGTGTTTCATTTCTTTTAGTCGCTTTTAGACGGTATTGTCATGTCTTTCTGTATACAAAGAATATTAATAAAATTTATTTTTCTTTCAGAAGTGTGCAGACAGTTGTAGGATAAACTTTCTTGACTCTGTGTTATGTATTTGACATTAATAAAAAAATATTGATATCGTAGTGGCTCTTCATTTCGTTGACAAAATTGCATATCCTGCATCATTTTGACTGTATGGATATATACATTTTAATTGTCAAAATGGGACTTGCTTACAGATGCTTACAACATCAGTCTTAGAGTCACATAAATAATTTAGGACAGAATAAAATTACAAAATACAATGAATAAAATGAGTCAAACGTTGATAGGATCAAAGAAAAACTTAGAGAACTGTAAGGGATGGTTTCAAAACGTAGTAAAACAATACAAATATGAAAATGTAATATAGCGATGGGTGAACAGGTTTGAATCTAGGAACAGAAATGGGGTGTATGTCAGACAACAGTCTATTTCTTTCATGACATCATATATATCTTGTTAAATGTAAATATCCGAAACCGTTCAAACTTTGAAGTAAACTAAATAAATGATGTTGATCATTATCTATCACAAGATGTACTTGTTCGGAGATAGATTTAAAGACAGAAAGAGGGGACGGGACGATGAGGACAAAACGGCATTTTTCCGATATTTGAACTGTCAATCAATTATACAAGAAACCATTTTGGGAGATTGTATTGTTACATGCCTACGGTTATGTTATTAACATTACTCGTGTGAAGAAAATGAAAATTGTGGCAAATGATATAAATGATATAAATACAAATGTGCAACTGAATCGCGAACTGTCAGAATGCATCCAGAAAATTCGTATTTTTCGAACTTTCGCATATTTTGTTTATATGAAAAGTTACGAAAACAAAACAAGATTACACACGACGAAGGGTGTTTTAGCAGAGAATTTGGTAAGTATTAGTATATGAACTCTTGGGCAACTTAGGAATATTTGGATATTCTTATTATTGTCTTTATACTTTGAATGTAGGTACAGTGTCCACCGCACTACACATGCGAGGCTATTTTGTTGTATTTTTTGTGATTATCCTGTTGAGACGAAAACATGCTGTTTTTGCACCATGCTTTTTACTCGGAATCAATGTTCTCCCACAGATAAGTAAGGAAATATGGTGTCAACCGCCATTTTACAAGTGCATTTTCTACTGAAAAGTTTTAAGAAATGAAATTACTGTTTTTGTTTCTTACGAATGACATTAGGGAAGACAAAGACAAGTCAGAGGGACAACACCAAACCATAGACAGGTTCTCGGATCAACCTGACTAATCTTTAATGAGATTATTGTGTACTGTTCCACTGCCAATGTTGGAAATACAGGGACATGTATTTTTTCTGCAGTCATTTAACTAGCAACAAACGACATCGTTAGTTGTATTATTTTCATCTTGGCCTTATTGTCATGTTGATTTTCTTGTACCTCCTAGATTAACTTCACAAAATCTAATCGTATTCAGAACTTGTTCCAATGCTGTCTTTATTTAGAGGTTCTTGGAGTCATGAGGTCAAGGATATTGTCTATCATATAAAATGTCATATATATAAATACATAGTCGATTTTCAGAGAGCTACTGGTAAAGGACAGATAAGAAAGTTCATCGCTCACTTTCCTTCAGGCAATCTTTGAATGAAGACCATGGCTAACTTTCACACAGTAGTGTTTGTATTATTGATTGCTTATTTTGGAAACGGTCAGTATGCTTTCTCTACGTCAGTGTAAAATTAGTAATATATATTTCATAAATCGTTAACCCGGATGTACTGATGATTTTACGAAGTCAATACGATGCTAAATTGTTCGCTTGTAACCCAAATATAAGAATACAGCACAATAGTACTTTATATAACAGAATGGAGGTCGTAAAATGTATTTATTATATTGGGGAGCCATTAATTTTCAATGAGATTTGAGTATGAATTTGTACAATATCTTCTTTAGCGGCACATCCGCTTAGCTCAGTTGTTAAAGTTAGGTCAATGGTCCTTGGGTTTGGGAGTTCGAACTCTGGTCAAGACAAATGTTCTCTTGATAGAACTGACGATTTGATACAAGCTATCGCGTCTAAGATCCTTCGTGATTTATTATGCATGAAAGAAGTTGACAGTTGCACACTGAGAACAATGTTAGTACATGTACTGGCACAGAATCCAGGAAAACAAGTAAGGTAAACTATGGAATAATATTTAAGTACTGTTTCAATTTACTCATTGACACTGCTATTGTGCTCACTATTATAATCAATATGCACAGTTGCACTTTCACTGCGCATGTAGACAATTATCGCATGCTTGGTTGAAGTTACAACTTATATGCTGTTTAGACCCGAAAGCAGACAGTGCATAAATCTGACCTAAATGTCATTCCGTAGTAAACAGCACAACATTAAGTACATGTAATGCTGAAAAATGTACCTTTTCTTTCTTTTGATAGTTTAGTTGGTGGCGGCGTCGGAAGTGTAATTATTGCTATTGTTGATGTTTTAACGCTGCTGCTGGTGATGAGTTTTCATGTACCCAGTGCTGTAATTTTACTATTCTATCATCTCTGTATTTCTCTATAGTTTATTGTTGTACGGACAGTTGGTTGGGACATAATTCCATGTGTTATCTGTTTAGCCACGACACAGAAAGTTGGATAGGTGCCTTGGTATGATTTCTATTAGTATCTTCGTATATGTTAAGCTGTTTACCTTCAATTTCATTAAAATAAATGCATTTTTTGAAACTTAATCTTTGCCGATACTTATTCAATATTGAAATGCACTTTTTCCGATATTTCCGTTATCTAAAGATTCTATCCTCATCAGGTGAATAGCTGGTTTTCGTTTTTTTTAACCATTTGCCTATTGCATTGAAGTACTGAAGGGTTTGGTTGAAGGAGATTATTGTTCACTATACACTTAACCAAATACGACAGCAGTACATATAAATATGTAAATTGCAATATTTTCAAGTTTTGACAACAATATCATCAGGTATTTGAGAATTAATTCCTGTTTGTTTATCCAGAACGTATGTAAACTACTTGGTGCTCAACTTGTGGAAATAGAAACAGCAGAAGAGAATAGGTATCTCCAATCGCAAGCCCAATTATACGCCCGTAAGTGTTAAACCTCTTAAGTAGTATATAAAATTGTTTATTCCCAATGATTTGTATTAAACAACGTAGCTTGTTTCATCAACTGGCAAGTTAATTACGTGGTATTCGTCTTTTGGTGAGTATGTCCGATTTGATTTAGACGCATCACTTGTCTGACCAATGCTATTTGTAAATTAAGTTTAAGATATGAAGGTAATGGTTTGGGTTTGCCACATACTAATATATGTTTTTATTTTGTTTCGATCAAGGGATTCGAAAACAGAATATGCATGTACTTATATTGTATTTCAACGACTAATTGCAAACATACTAGTACTTCATGATACAGTTTCAGAACTTTAATAGAAATGTAGTACTATACTTATGGACAAAAGTCTTGTCTGATCTACAAAAACATACAATTTCTCTTTTGAATCGCACAGTAATAAAATGGTAATATCGGAAAATAGAAGCTACAATTTCTCTTTTGAATCGCACAGTAATAAAATGGTAATATCGGAAAATAGAAGCTACTAGTCATTCTTTTGTACAAAGCCGCTCTCAATAGAAGATGATTTAACGTAAACTAAGATTACAAAAACGTAGCTTTACTGGTTTTAAAATAATGACTGAAATCTCAACCGGACAAGACTTTTGTCCATACATATATATATATATATTATAATCAAACAGGGACCTACGTATAGAACTTTTACTTTCATTACAATGCGTTCTATTGCAGAAGATCATTTTTGGATTGGCTTGTCTGATGCCGGCCAGGAAAACGCCTGGGTGTGGATGAACAGCATGAAAAAACTTACTGATACCGGCTTTAGCGATTGGTTTCCAGGGCAACCGAATAATGCACACGCAGATCAAAACTGTGCTTCATTCTTTATAAACCCTGAGAACCATACTAGATCATGGCAATGGAATGACATTGGTTGCTATACACGCAATCATTATATTTGCGAAAAGGCAGCCCTCGGGTCAGTCAAGTTCCTATGTTCTAGACAAATAATTTTGTGCCCCTAGTACACTTTACAAGCAAAAATTCATCGTCGAATTTGTTCAATTTGTAGGAATAGTGTACTCATTTAGATATCTATACAAAACCCCCATCTATACAAAAACACACACGTGACAATGGACAATGTGTTTTAATACGTTACCGAGATATATATGCGTCTACTTGAGACATCTGACTGATATGACTTATTATATAGACTAAAACACAAAACCTTTGTATGATACAATTTATCATAACATGGTCCATGTACATGAAGTTCGTATCTATCACCACTGATGTATATAGTATATATTTTCGCTATGGTCGATTTCACAGGATACTATTTGTATAGTTATATAATCATGTCTACAATGGTATGAAGTAGCTATATTAATGAACTTTCTATTTCTTTCAGAAGTGTTGAGACCATTGTAGGATAAACATTCTTGACTCCGTGTTATGTATTTAGCATATTATTCATTAAAATTCAGTGATATAATTTTGGCTCTTCATTGTATTTACAAAATAATTATGCCTTCATTAGTTTGACAGAAATTGACTGTACATCTTTTTATTGGCAAAATGGGACTTGCTTAGGATGAAAGTCACAATTCAGGACAGGCCAAAATTACAGAATACAATACCTCATTTTCTATGGGAGAAATGAGTGAAAAGTGGAAAGGATAAACATCTATAAGGGAGGGTTTTAAAACATAGTAAGAACTAACATCACCGTGAAACAATATAAATCATGAAAATAGAATATAGCGAGAGGTGATAGGGTTCGAATCTAGAATAGGAAAACGGGTGTTACATAGAAAACAGTTTCTTTCTATGGTAAAATCATAATATATCTTGTTAAATGTAAGCTTCCCAAATCGTTCGAACATTAAACTAACGTAAATTTAATGTATTGATCATTATCTTTCTCAAGTTGCACCTGTTTAAAAACCTGATTAAAATATAGGAGCGGGGCGCTGAGGAGGAAGATTAAATGCGTCTTTTGGGTCTGATATTCGAAGTGTTACAATTGACCCCATTTTGAAGATTGTGTTGTTATATATGCCTATTTTTATGCTATTAACGTTACAAGTGTGGAAAAAAAACTGGTTAAAGGTGTAATTTTATGTTTGCAGATAGTGGCTGTTTAAATGGATGGAAGTCCCATGACTCGATGTGTTATCTGTTTAGCCAAGACACAGAAAGCTGGATCGAAGCTTTGGTATGTAATAGTTCATAATATCATATATATTTTCTATGAAAGACAGAACATTTCCCGTTCGTATGTTGTACACAAAATAAAGAAACAGTACATATTGATACACTGTAATGCCCAATATTTCAAGTTACGATTATGTCCACTGGATTACGTTTTGTTTGCTTTGTTCTCGGTACCTGTATTGACTGGCTGTCAGATTTTTGGTAAACGTGTCAATATAATTATTTATGTTTGACAAATTGCATAGGGTTCAATATGTCTTTGTATCTGGGACGCTTTATTACGTAGTCTAAATAAACTTATTTTTTGTTACTTGGTTAAGTACACAAATGACTGTAACGTGTTGTATCATTTAAATATTGCAAAAGAGAAAAAGGAAACAAAACAACATTGGACAAGCCACTCCACTATTGATAAGAAAATATCATATGCGACTATAGATAATAATAGGATTATTCTACACTGATACCTTTGAACAGTTGCATCACATCTTTGTAGGATATGTATCTAATATCCATCAAATATTGTAAGTAAATGATAAATCCATATTAAGCTGTTCTGATATTATTTTCTATTTTTTATAAAGCTAATTTTGAAGCACGTTTGTCCACTCTTGTCTTTCCCCTAATTCTAAACATATTACAGGAACATTGGGAATTCGTTTGCAGAATGGTCACGGAGATGATACCATTATACCATTTAAATTGTGTTTGGCAATGAATAGTTGTTTGTTTGTCAATTGAATTTTCCTATATTTCTTGAATTTCTCATTATCCTCAATAAGTTCACAACGTTTCTTAAATAACTTATTCAGATTATGTGTAGACTGCTTAAAGCCCAACTTGTGGAAATAGAAACAACAGCCGAGAATACGTACCTGAAATCCCAAGTCAATTCTCGCCACGGTAAGTGTTGATTATAGTTTGAGACACGTGGTTCTACGAACAAATTTCTGTATCTTAAATCTTATGTTCAGTTGTAATATAGTGTAGTTAAATAGATTGAATTGTGTGATGAAATATTGGACAGATGGTCTAGAAACATCATCCACCCAAGTATGAATATTATATCGAAGGTTAAATATACTTTGGTTAACTAAGCAATGTCTGTTGATTGCTGTGGGGCAGAATAGATCTGTTCCTTGTTAATATCAAACCATACGATTATTATGTTTGTGGTAATTCAATATGATATTACACTGGACTTAGCACACTGGACCCACGCCATGCTGGTCTTTTCTACTGAATGAACTTACAGCCATCTTATGAATGGTGCTTATACAAATTCTTAATTCATTTCGTTTATCATATAGTTTCAAATAAATGGTAGACTTATAAATTTGTTACTTATAAAAATTGTTACACAGAAGATCAGTTTTGGATTGCCTTGACTGACTTGAATCAGGAGAATACCTGGGTGTGGATGAACAGCAAGAGCTCACTGAATGCTTCGAACTTAACAGACTGGTATCCGGGACAACCCGATAATTCGAATGATAATCAAAACTGTGCCGCATTTCGTTTTAAATCGGCCCATTACGAATCGTCATGGCGATGGAGATATGATGTCTGTGATAATCATCGGCATTATATATGCGAACGAGCAGTATTGTAAGTCAATGAAAAAATATCCAAACTCTAACAATATTCGGACAACTCAATTTGGACATACTGTACTCACTTTTTCAGCTCCACTTCTTTCAATGATATAATTTGTGTCATGGTTATATCCACTATGTTCTCTTTAAGTTGCGTGGCTGACATTTAAGATTTAAGTTTTCATATTTTTGTAGAGTCACTCAATAGGTTAACAGCGAACATATATATTTCCCGGCTTAAGTAGAGTTTGTAAACAGTTGGATTCGATTATTATTGATTTATTGAAACTTTGTGTACTGCTCGATATTTTTTTGTGTGTAATATAAAAATCAAATGTTAAAACCTTTTTTGTTTCTTGTAAACCTTTTTTCGCTTAAATGTTTCTATTATCATAAATATTATGCTATGATCATGTAAAGTTAAGAAAAACTATACATATCAATGTGCAAACTGTAAGATATGTCCTTAAGGCTATGTACATGTTACTAAAAGAATGCATTTAGTAGACTATGCATGTATTTGCATCACCTTGGTATTGAAACTGGCAGATAGCCATAAAACAGTAAATATACCGGAACATGAAAGACGATGTTATGTATGTCAAAAATAAGACGATGAATATCACTTTGTTTTAGAATGTAAAAAAATGAATATAATAAGACAAAAGTACATTAATTTTATTTGATAGATATTACCAGAATAGACCTTGTATGTACACATTAATTGAATTATCGCATACTGAACACGAAAATACGTTATGTAAATATCATTATTTACATACAAATCCATCAAACTGAAAATGTCTTCATAACTTTGAATGATTATTATATGATGGTATATACCGCTAGCAATTAATTATAATGTACAGCTTTGATCGTTATAATCTGTTTTTCATGTATGTCGTAGTGTTTAATATGGTTTTCGTTCTGTGTATGTATATTATTAGATGGCGTTAAATTGTAAACATGCAATAACATTCCCTATTATAGTTATATGCGAATTCTCTTTGCCTTCTCCACATTTTGTATATATATGTTTGTATACATATTTTCTACACAGATCTGCTAAAATAATAGACTGAACAATAAATCATCTTTCGATGTAATATTTTCAGAACTGTCCAAAGTAACGGTTAAACAGAACATATCACAACATAATAATGTTACATCGAATTTGAAATGTCAGGCACTTATTCTAATAAATTGATTCAAGATTACAATCTTACTATACATTCACTTATGGAGTCATATTTCAGTACAAATTCCAATTAGCGTTTGCTATTTTTCATAACATTAGCCCAATTTGGATAGCGTTACGTCTACGAAACTCGGGCTCGTGAGTTAGAACCATGGGTGCAGCACATATTGTCTCTGACTATTTGCTTAAAGTGTTATATTATTGTAACATCTATTAATTATTGCGATTCTGCAATAATGAGAACAGATTTTTCCAGATAAAACAGTTCTGAAAGTGCTTTGTGATATTTCAATTGTGAGGGAAATATAGTACCGTGCAAAGTACAATCTTATTGTTCATATCACAAATAACAATTCACAAATGCAATGAAGTATCATGGATTTTTGAGCTCTTGCACCAGTAAACCGAAGGGGATTATGGGTGGTTGTTTATTGAGCGTTTGATGTTTATTTAAATAGCAACCTGTCAGTAACCTGTCAGTTAACTGGCCAAACTCAGAAATAACAAAACGTGTTCGCGTTAACATAATTGGTGCAATGCATTAATGAAGGCACTTGTTTTTTGGTCATTCACATACTCGTATATATTCAACTATTTCTGTGTACAAACTGTAGCTCAACTACTGGAATGGTTCCAACATTTATAAATTCAGCGACGAGAAGCCAGTGTATCATATCTAATTACTGAACCGCAAAAGAAAACCACTGGTTTATCTTTTTTTCAAATAGAAATATTATGACATTAGATTATTTAATCGTTCATTAACAATCACGCATAATAAACAGACACCGACGACAACGGACATATACCATTTAACAAAAACACATCAGTGAATAGCAATACTTGTAATTAAGATATAAAAATTAAGACATGATAGCATGAATTAAAACATAGGGCGTTTTATTAGGGACTTGTGGCTATCGGTTATACGCAGGTGCTCATTTGAAAGTTTGATAGTCACGTACTTGACTATAAATCGCAAGGTCGTGGGTTCGAATCACGACTCCGCCTTCCGATATTTCTGGAACGCCTTTGTAGTGTATCCGTCCCAACTAATGTGCTGAGTCCCGTGTTAGGAAAATCACAGGACTCGTTTGAGGTGTGTATCGATGCTTTCACCGGGAACGATAGAGAACGAAGAACAACAATTCGAAATAAGAGTAGGGATATAAATGCCTGGTTCCCTTGTATCGTGTCTCCAATTACTCTGGGGCGACTCTGAAGTGGCCATAGCTGTCGAATAAGCCGTTAAACAATGGACAAACATAAACATATATAAATAACCGAAACGGCATCAAAACAGTGCTAACTCCAATGTAAACGCATATTCATGAAGTGGCAATTGTAAGATAAGGTTCTGATAACGAAGTCTGCCAAGGTCAACAACAGAGAAAACATCAGAACATAAGGTATTTCGGTATATATGACCATGGCTAGTTTCTACACGGCTGTATTTGTGTTAGTGGCTGTTTGCTTCGGCAATGGTTAGTGAGTTTTCTTCTGAACATTTAGAATTTTACTAAATATTTATTGGTATTCATATATTATGATATCAAAAATGTTTGAGATTGGGATCAGTGAAAGAAGGGCCTACCTAACTTCGACAATGAGAAGTTGTGTCCTTTTACACCTACTGATTTCAAGTAGATCAACATGCATGTACTTTAGAATATTCAGAAAAAAGAATTGTATTTCTCGATACAAACACTATGCACTGATTTTGGGGAAACTTTTAACAGAAAGTTTGAAAAGTTTGGGCTGTTAATCGTTGGGAAAATGGGCCATATGGAAAAACATTTCACTGTCGACGAAGATTAGAACAATATTAAACCTTAGTATTTCTGGGATTGTTGAAGGTTTATTGAATTGTAAGGCATGCCGACCAATAGTTCATTATTTATGATACATATGAACGTGCAGTTATAACATTACGAGGACTGTCCAATAGGCTTAATAAATATTCCATCAATGCTGATATACGAGAACATATGTAATACGAAGATATGTAATTATTATGTAGTTTCTGGATTTTATAATGATCTATTTAATGCATGTCAGTTCTGATTGCTACCATGGAAACCAAGATTTTCTCTAACGAAGCACAACGTTTTGTTTTGTTACCGATTAAATACACATTTTGACAAGATCTGTATAAATTATAAGCATATGAATGCGATGACAGTACTTCGTATGATATCACTAAATTAAATAATCATAATAATTATGTTTATATACTGAACAAAACTTATAAGCATCACACTTTCAATATACACATGTTGTTAGAACTAATTTAATTTCATTTTACATAGTGTTTGTTTGTGTGTATTAGGGGTTGCAAGTTTTATTCAGTGTTCATGTTTGTTTGTAGCATACACCTGTGACAATGGATGGGTATCCCATGATTCAATGTGTTATCTTTTTAGCCATGACACGGAGAATTGGGTCGGTGCATTGGTATGTATAAATTAATGACAATACATACATTTGTATGAGATAACTATGAATGCGTTGTTCACTTTCATGTTTAATTATTGAAAGAAGCAATCTCTTCTATCAAATTTATGGAAAGCATGCATATTGTTTCTAGTGTTGTTTCAGTTTGTAATACGTATGCGAGTATATATTCCATAACACTCTCTGATAAGTCCCTCACAACCATCCGGGAGTAATTTCACACGTGGAAAGCTGTCCAGCTAATCTACGGTTTTGGTTTTACTCAAGTATATGCCCAGGGGCATAAATCTGGAAAAGTCGCTAAATGTCCCTGGCTGTTGGTTTGATGTTAAACACCAGTATGAAGATGAAAGCGATCACTCATTGCTAGTATTTTGTATAATATCTAACAATCATTTTTATTCTTATTTATTTCATTATTTAGCAAGTTTGTCGGGAACTCGGTGGTCAACTTCTTGAAGTAGAAACAGCTGCTGAAAATGCATTTATCAAAGCTCAAATTAAACTATTGACGAGTAAGTAAGGTCAATATGACGCATTTCCAATAATAATACTATATTACTAACAGTTTAAGTATGAGGCAGACAATTTAAGAGGGTGGTCTTTCTTTTAACTATTGGATCTAGATTCCAATGAGTAAACAAACGATATACAACGTTGTTGTATGTGGTCCATATGGCCATGCTTGATGACGAACGTGCATGCTGTCAAGAAAATTAATGACATTAATGTGATAAAAGTGTTGGTAAATTTATTTATCCCCCGTGATAACTAGTGGAAGAATGTACCTAATAAACACAATTTAAGTTCTATGCTATTCGCTGATGAATCAAAGAATTACATGTGGGTAAGATTATTAACAGTGTAAACATTTGCTTAAGCTAAAACATATAGTCGAGTTACACGACCGATACTATTCTTTGGTACCGACTCTTCATGTTTCTAAAAGCAAAATCCGCAAACATATTTGAAGACTAAATACTTTACATCTAAAGGATGCAAAGCATGCGTTTAAAAATTAGAAAAGAAACCTTTCTCAATATACTTACCTCTTTTTTGTCAAATAACCCTAGTCTGGACCTTATTCCTTCTAGTCTACAACCTCTCACTGATAAAGGGTCGAGTGTTCGAGCCCTCTATCTACCATGTCTCTTTATGTGAGAAAGTAGGCAGTTGCTTACGGAGGATGGGAGTCTAGTACTGGTTCTTTCCAGGAACGATGCTTAGGTGAACTGTCCGCCTCATATGACTCTGACTGTAGAAAAGGGGCGTAAAATCCTATGTAAATAAACAAAATAAATATGGTCTATAAACTATGCATGACTACATTTCATTGCAACAGAGCTTATTGACCAATTGTCATTGCAGAAGATCAGTTTTGGATTGCCTTGAATGACTTAAGTGAAGAAAACTCCTGGGTTTGGATGAACAGTAAGACAACACTGAACAGTTCTAGTTTTACCGACTGGTACCCGGGTCAACCTGACAACCACAATGCTGATCAGAATTGTGCCGCTTACTATGTAGTCATTGGACACCACAACCCATCATGGAAATGGAGTGATATTGCTTGTGTTTCCCGCAGTCATTATATATGCGAAAAATTGGCCCCGTGAGTAAATAACAATTTTATGTTTAGGTGAAATCCATTTTTTTCTTTATTTTATGTTATCTACGCACCCTCACATTCTTTGAAATCCGCGTCAAGTATTTGGATGTATCACTATTTCAAACTGTTCTTTATTATTTCAGCTGTGTCATCCGTACAGATAATGTCAATCATGGTCTTTTAAGTGCTAACATATAATGAAATTAACAAAGCCTGTGAGCATCATAAAATAATATATGACATACAACATTTGAGGTCGCCTTTTAAGAATATATATGTATAAGATATTGATATAAGTCCTTTCTCATTTGTGTTTGTCGATAGATTCAAAACATTACCTAAAATGACATTAAAATCGTTTCTTTTCAGAGGTACAGGACTAGTTGGGTAAAGACAGTTCGCGTTTGTTTTTAGTTGTGATATTTAAGCCCAATAAATTTATCCATAGATACAAATATCGTTGTGTTTTTCTCTGACGTAATTAATAACACTCTGCAGGTATAGATTTCTTTCGCTTAATGTGTAGATAAATGAACGTTTTACATATGTTAATTTTTGAAAAACTTCTACTACGGGGTTTTAGCTACATTTTCATTTATCTGAATATTTCACGTCGAAAGAAACGTCCCCATAATGACGTTTTGACGTCGATTAATTTCCGACACGCCGGGCGGTCATGTATATTCAAAGCATTGATGATGATCACTCGGTAGACCACAGTATTCGCTCATCCGCAAAGTTCGAATATTCAATTTATGACAATTCATAACAAAGCTACAAGGGGAAAGTACAACGAGTCGTTCACATAGCTGGTGCCGCTAGATGGCGTTTTAACGTCGTTTAGTTGCTAGGTTACCGACGTCAAACTGTAAAAAGAACAATATTTTCGTAAGCGCTGACACTTCGGGTATAATTCCTCCAAATTTCATGCCATTCTAACGAACTTTCTTTTTTGCCGAGCAACACCGCGAACTACCTTAAACATAATTATGTCTGTAATAGGATGAGGGAAAGCAAAGTGCCCGATGCTGATCTCGAACCCGCGAGCTCCTGCTTGCACGTCTAAAACTCTGCCAACTGAGTTAATCGGGCTTATCAACATAAACAAAAATTCATAAATACTACCATGTCAGCTTTTGTTGTGAGTTGTAAGGAAGGACTGGTGTCTTTACGTCACGGACAGCAACAAATTAGGAATATAGTGGGCGTGTACAACAATAACTCATATTGTCATTGTTTTGATCAGAATCTTACAAAGACACTTAATAACCATTTTGCATAGGCAAAATTGCAAGGTTACCAACATTAAACATACTGTTCGTAATCATTGTTATGTTAACTCAAATAGTAGTACCAACAATGTAATACACACTAAACCTACTACAATGTAGTATTCACTTTTGGAAATGAAACCCAGCGATCGAAGAAAATATAAATACAGATATTTTGAAGACGCAAGGTCGTCATGTTGCCGATTATAGGGTTATTGGTTTCAATGTCTTGCAACACAACTCTGTCCTCTTCTCTTAAAGTACCAAGAAGTATACATTGATTTATGTCTTTGCTTTTTATGTTTTTTATATGTCTGCTGATGTGAGCTGTGCTAATTGTTTTCTGATCTGTGCAGTATTTCTAAGAGTTAGGATGGGTTGGTGACTTTGTTTTTGTGAAGGTCACTTGAGTAGGTGTGGCAGTATGAAGTCTACGTTGCAAGTTCAAAACTCCTTGGTGTCAATTTACTCTCATTTTAAAGACCTTAAACTAAGGTTGCATTTGTACAGATACTGCATGAAATATGTATTTAGTCTAATATTGAATATGATCTGAAATAGACTATGTGGTCTAGGTGTCTTTCTTGGGGTATAAGGACTCTCACGAAATATAATGAACTACTCCTTTAAGAAAAGACTATCGTGCATACGAATGCGCATGCCCAGACACAAAACACACGTTACGATCCAGCCAGAAACTGACAAGATGTTGATCAATTGCACGACGCATACAATCATGTTTGAATATATTTGAAACGTTTGTACTAAGTAACGTCTTGCAAACTACTTGACTGATAATTTTTGTGTGTGCACTGAACTCTTGTTTTTTCAGTGCATCTGATTATATGTGTGCAGTCAGTGCATGGAGATTGAAAGATAAGGCATTGACATCTTGATCATTCATGTTTTAACTTGGGATATACGAAACCATGGATGTGTCTATTTTAACCACAGTATTCCTTCTGATTAATTATTTTGGATATGGTAATGAATCCTTTTTATGATCATATCTTAAAGATAGACCCTCTGTGACTAATTTTCCACAATCATAAAATCAAACTTATCCTGATTTACTTGCAAAGAGTATAGTTTCTTACTACATGTATCTTTTTTCCGAAAATATCCGAACGTTATTTTCTTTAAGCTAAGTGCTTAAATATTAGTTTCTTAAATACTGTCAGTGAATTATTTTAATTATCAAATTGAATGTGTAATGCAAAATATGCTGCATATATGATGTTACAAATGTATTGTCTTCGCACAAATTTGAGCCCACGAGTGAGATTCTAAATATTGTTAATATTGTGTTAACATATGCACCAGACGATATTGCAAAACGTAGTATTATACGAAGGGAGATAACGTTTTAGCAGGGTGTGCTCTATGTAATATATCTCTACTAAATTAATAATTGTATTACATTGAACCGATGAACACACGCCACATAATGTTTAGAAGGATGAGTGCTATAATAAGTTGATCTTTATTTAGAGACTTATTTGATCTATTCTATGCTGTTCCGAAGATTGCTCACTGGTCACATTTCGTCGCTATGTGCTTGTGGCTGTTGCTTTAAAATTGACAGTGTTTCATCGTTCATTTACTTAAAATAATGTTTTTATATTACTCACGGTTTACCTATAGCAATGTTAGATTATTTTAGTCGTAGGATGTCCATCTGGTTGGATAAGTAACAATTCAATGTGCTACCATTTAAGCAAGGATAGGCAGTCATGGATAGGTGCACTGGTAAGTAAGTTAGAACTATATTCTACCAGAGGTCACAGAAATTGAAAATATATTGTATTTCATTTCGGGTCCATGTTTGCTAAATAAATCAGTATACTGTATGAACGATTATAGCGAATTCCTACGGAATCTAACAATTGCTTCATCATACCCGTATTTCACTACATATCCATAAAAATGGCGACGCTGCAACCTTGTTTCATTGAATTACACAATATGACGTACTCGTAACAATGGTTAAATTAACAGCAAAAGTTTGATAATGTACGTTTGGGGACATGGGAGTCCATGGTTTAGCACCAAACTTATTGAGCAAGGGTTGTAGGCTCGTTTCAAATCACGCCATAGCAACATCTACTCTGAATCTACACGATCATTGGTGAGAGTCTATGCTGCCACCGATATTGATTGGCATAGACTGTTACGATTGAATCCACTATTGATTTAAAACTTTACGTATTTTCTAAGGAGTTTTAAATCACTCTGATGTGGGTACAACTAATATTGCTATTGTTTACTTATGTCGGCCAGTAGCTAATTTGGTCTGCAAGTAGCTATTCATAGCTAATGTTGTTTTATGTATAAGAGACGGTAATGAATGAAGATTGTGTTGTTTATTGTTTAAACAGCAAATATGTAGGGAAATAGGTGGTCAACTGGTTGAGATAGAAAGACCAGAGGAAAATGCATTCCTGAAAGCTCAAGCCAAGGCAACACATAGTAAGTTGACAACACTTCATAGAAATCCTAGTACTGTTTGTACAGCTAGACGCTAGGTGTCTTGAAACTAAGCATAAACGGTTAACAAATATTTCAATTGCTGTTAGACTTATTGCGTAGTTATATCTCTAAGCGTCTTTGAACTAGCTCTAGAAATTACAAGCCAAATATTGGCTCTAATATTTTTTTACCAACCATTATCTTTGATATGAAATCTCGGGTTTCTATTCCCGTCGGAGCGTGATGGAGTGGCAATCACGGAATATGAAGATCCAATTTAAACGTTACATTAAGATTCGCAAAAAAACCTACGCCATTCATCATTTACTATGGTCCAATACTTTCGATTTACAGTAATTAAATCATAATTTATGCAATTCCACAATCGCTTATTTCTTGCAAAAGTGTTTTATAGCCTGGGAACATAGCAGGGGTCACCTTGCCTTAAATTGTTTTAGAGATGATACAACAGAAATGTCATGCATTTACTTAGTAGGATTTAAAATTTGTAACAAATCTATAACGGACCCAGTTACAAACAACTATAACATTCAATTATTTGTCATTCAAAACTTATAACAAACTTTTTTTATAGCAGTCCCTGATGCATTCAGTAAGTCATGAACATCGACATAAAAATGTATGTGTTCTTTTGTCCTTTCTTTAGGTAACTATTGGATAGCATTAAATGACCTCAGTCAGGAGAATGAATGGATATGGATGAATAGTAAGAAAACACTCATGCATACTGAATTTACTGATTGGTATCTAGGACAACCCAATAACCTCAGAGGGGATGAAAATTGCGTGGCATTATACATAGATATAGACCATTCTGGTTGGAGATGGAATGATTTACCTTGCTATGATTATCATCATTACATTTGTGAAAAGGTCGATCAGTAGTTAAGGTTTGTTGATGTTTTGCAAGGTTGGTATATTTACTGTTGATATTTTAACGTTTTTATTAGTTTGTATAGAATGGTGGTATTTTATTTAGACCATATTCCATTCTTTGTACCACCAGTACTAGTTCGCAACTGGTGAGGTTGTTGGCTGCAATACAATATCGTGTTTTTAAATGCTGCAAATCTCTAACTGGTTCAGGTTAATGGGCTCATTATATCTATCATAACGTATTCAAATCGACATATTTTCAGTATTTCGCTCTTTATTGCTGTTTCTAACTAATTACAGTGAAACTATTCTAGATAACCAGTAGTAAGAACTTGTCAAATATTTAATTAAGCAACAACAATAGATGAAAATGTAACATTAATCTGGACAAGGAAACTTTAAAACTATTTCGGTAAAAAAACACTCTGTTCTATATGATACAGTAAGACCGATGAGTTGTGTCAATTACTTAATAACATTGAATTATACGTTTTATACGGTCAATTAATAGGTTTATTTATTTATGGTTTCAGATCAATGGCGACTTTTGGGAAAACCTTCATTTACGACTGTGACATCATTTTTGTTGATATTGACAATTAGCTGTGTTTTTAAAATGAATAAATTTGTAAACTTGCCCTAGTGTTCTTAAATTAAGTAGTAGATGATACTTACTTGACATAATTAACTAATATTGACGGTGTTCTGGTATATCAAAGGAATCAGGACAATAAGGCTAAGGATATAGCGTTTCTGGAATTAATGATAAACAAGAGTTACTTTGGATACAATTAAATGTAAGGAAAGAAAGTTGGTCCTACTTAGGATTACTTGACCAAATAATCAGGTTCCGAGGATATAAAACTTGAGATAGGACACCAACATTAAAACTCCATCTCATTCTCAAAGTATTATGGTTGAACAGGCAAGGTGATTGATGTTTAAAAAAACATTATTTAGATCAATTTTTCGGGCATACTAATGAATCAATGGTATCATTATTATCTGATCATAATACACTTAGAAAGACAAGATTTGAGCTCGGGGTTCCCAGTACTAGTATTAAATATAAATCCGTTTGAATGATTTTTTTTTTTTATATATCTATTTTATTTACATTTTAATTCAAACACAGGAAAACAAATCATACAAAAGTGTATATTTTCTTTTCATACTAGTAACAACTGGATTTTCCCATAATTATTTTGACTTGTGACACATTTTGATAAATCGATAAGTAGGCTGTCAGTCTCTGCATCATCTGACGTTTTGTAGCATTTGTGATCCATAAACGTTTAACGAAGACAACCTTTTTCATAAACTTTTCTTGTCTGGGTTGTAAACAACGTTGGATATCAATAAGATATCATTAGTCACTTTTTTCATGTTTCGATGATACACATTTGACTGATAAGAGAAATCTTCATGAGATAAGATCAAATGTAGTCGTATGATCTTATAGTGATCTTATTCTTGATTAAACATATGATTATGTATGGGAATTATAACTTATTGTGGCTATTGAGCGTACTTCTCATTGGAAACGAAGGTAAAGAATTAAGTTCGAATTGAAAGTGCTATTTCAGTCTATAAGAATGTAACAGTTTCAGAGAAAGAAATGATTATATAATTGTTAGATTCCTAACACTAAAATTAAATGTTCGATAGATTTAACATACGATGGGTGACAGAGATATGATTAGATCGTGTTAAATGCTTCCTCATTGTATATTATTATAGGTTAAAAGTTTGTTGGTTTGAAATGAATAATTACAAATGACCACTGCTTACAAAAAATACCTTACCCATGATAATCAATAATTCGTCTTTTGGACTTACTGGCAATTACTGCTCGTTCTTTAATACATTGGCTCTGAGGCTTGTTGAGTGTTGAAATCGAAAAAAAGTTTTCTGGGATTCCCCACAAGCGCGATAATTGTTTTTCCTAAATACGTGTGAAGGAAAAATGTTCTAAATATTACGTTACAAACAATATCGTCGCCGCACGAAACATGTATAGCGCTCTAATCATGAAACTAAGGCCCGCAATCAATGTTACCAAAACGGGGGGGGGGGATTTATAGTGATAACAACAATAATTCACCTATTTTGAGTTTAGTATTTCGTTCATTGCCGTTTAGAGGTGTTTTCCTTACACTTACAGTTCTAGGTTGTCCCAATGGATGGATAACACACAATAACGTTTGTTACTTATTTAGCCGTGATACCCAAAACTGGATTGATTCTCTGGTAAGAATACGTACACACATTACGTTCTAGAATTTAATCTTCAAACTGTTCAATCCGCCAGCACATTCATAAAGAAAGGTTCGACTATAATCTAAACTGTTTAGTGACTAGTGAAGTCAAACTAGCAGATTAAAAAATATGTAATGCGAGAGGTTTTTGTAGGCCGATGTCAACGAGGCAGATCGGTAGTGGACATTATATGATCAATTAAGTACATTATGTATCTTATCACAAGTAATGCATGAAAAGTACCGATTTTTGAATTAATCAGGTACAGTTCCACAAACAAAATTTCCATCTAAACCAATCATATCTTCTACGATGGGCATCAAATATGATTTATTATTTCATTCAAGAGTACAAACGGTTTAACACTGTACATTGTCATGTATAAAACATCTGATAGTTGAAGATGAATAAGCTAAACTTCAGAATTATTTCCTGTATTTACAGCTTTTGTGCCGGGAATGGGAGGGCCAGCTTGTTGAAATCGAAGACGCCGAAAAAAGTTCATTCATAAAAACTCAGGCACAATTTCACAATAGTAAGTTCTCACCCATCTGGTGATCATATACTTTGGATTGGGTCAGTGCTTAACAACTAAACTGTATTGTGCCTCTATCTCATCATGCATGGTTTTATTTCAATTTATAGTTAAGTCTTATTTTAGTTATCTATTGAATAATTCAAATTAAAGGATTTAATATAATGTTAATAAGTGAGTGTTTTCATAACGGCCTTGTTATTGGGCTGAAGACCGTCATATTAGCCTGAGGTCGAAAGCCGAGGGCTAATATGACTGTCTGAAGCCAATAACAAGGTCATTATGAAAACACTTGCTTATTGACCATTTTATTGATTAACTATAGACTATAGCAGTGGTTTTATAATGGCCGAACTGGACAGCCAATCAGAATGACCGAATCTCATAATAGCAGAGTTTTTCATAATGGCCGAACTGGACAGCCAATCAGAATGACCGAATCTCATAATAGCCGATTTTTTTCCATAATGGCCGAGTTTTGTGTTCATAATGTCTTGGAGAACATCATATCAGCCCAGCATTTCAAGTGAAAACGCACCTATTATTGAACAGTTAATTAATAATAAGTTATAATACTGACCTTATATTGATCATCCAATTATTGTACAATAATTGTACACAAGTGATTATGTTGCTAAATAGTGATACAAGTTCTTTGATATATATTTCCCATGCATTTGCGTTATTTCAGAAAGGTTTTGGATCGGTTTGTCGGATATTGAAGAAGAGAACTCATGGGTATGGATGAACTCTAAACGTACATTAACAAAAGACAATTTCAAAAACTGGCGCCATGGACAGCCGGACAATAGGGACCTTGATGAAAATTGTGCGGCTATTGATTACAAAAACAATTTCGAGTGGGTGGACTCTGCCTGCATGTCAAAATATAATTACATCTGTGAATTATCGGAGTAGTAAGTAACCCTTTGATGTCCTACTTGCGTTTTATGAACTGCGCATATGAGCGTATCTGCGACCAAGAAATATTTTAACACCTTATGCCATAGTCGATGATTTATTTACATGCCTATGCTTTAGTAAATTATTGCTTCACTTAACACCATCTTGTAAGTCTTTGATAAATATATATTTTATAAATGGAATAGTGATTTCATCTAATCTAGTTCTCACTCCTATTATTTCAGTACGGTTGGACAAATAGTCGGATAAATGAATGAATACAGCATTTTCACCATCGTCATTTTAATGTTAACGTCGCTTGATTAAAACACATCACAATGACTACATACAAGTATATAGTTAATGTCTTGTCAGTAAAGTGAACATAAATTTGATGTTAAGAAAGCTGTTCCTTTAAAGGAAACAAACAAAATTACACATTAAAAGTAACATTAAGATATTATTGACTTTATTGGCTCAATAACAGACAATGACATAATCCATTCATCACAAAATTATTAATGTTACTAACTTCTCATGTTATGTCAAAATAATGTGTAATTAAGTGAGCTAGATAGAGAAAATGATAATTTCTGTAATCAGATATCGCTCTTGTAAATAAGACATGCCCTAATAAATCCCGCTGTGTTTGAAAAGGTCTATATTTAGGAGACGAGTGTGAAGTTCGAGTGGAAAAAATAATAGAACCATAAATAAACGTTATGTACCATAATGATATAAAAATATACTGACAAAACCAAATACCATTACTCAAATTAACAAAACACTAAAGGAATGTATATGTACAAAGAACGTCCCCAATGAGAAGTTCACACAGCATGATATGAATGAAACAGCAAGTTCCGTTCAAACGCCAATGAAAACACACAAACTTATTTTGAACAAATAATGAAAAGTTGACCAAACGCAAAAAAAAATAATACAAAAATACAGAATATAACCTTAATGTACACTTTACTGAAGCTCTTTTCCCCATTACAACGTCCTTTAAGTTTGTATGACCAAACCTTACAGTGTGTTTGGTACACGTGTGATAAATAAACAAGTGCTCTTTTTTTATTTCGCTTGTGCAACACCTTTCCTCATGAGAGGTCCACCTTCGGAGAGATACATTGGAGGAAAGACAATGTAATCAAATGAGACTCCAGACGTGGTGTATCTTCTGTAGTTGTCCTCATCAAAAGGCCCTTCATGATCCTTTATATCTAAAACAACTGGTGGGTCTTGTACACTCATTAACCAGCATAGTTCAACACATGATTTTACGTACTCCCTATTGGGAGTTTTTCCTTCAGTAACTTCTTTACAATTCTGTAGATATCGCTGAAAAACAAGTAAAGCATTGAAACCTAAATTGTTGATGACTTTGCACATGTCTATATATCGATAGTTTCGCTTACGCAATAAATGATGGTCTGGATTCAGGTTGATCCCCCCCCACCGAATAAAATAGGGTAGGTATAATCGCAAATTGCGATCGCCTTGCGTCCGTCGTGCGCGGTGAAGTGGCGTCCGTTTTTACTTTAAACAACATTTCATCCTACATCACTATGCCAATAATTATTGTAACCAAACTTTGCTGAAATGATCCTTGAGTGGTACCCTTTCAAAGTTGTTCAAAAATAAAATTTCATTAAAATTTCTGGTTGCCATGCCAACCAATAGGAAACTTTTTTAAAATCTTCTTGTCCGAAACTACAGGGCCTAGAGCTTAGATATTTGGTGTGTAGCAGTGTCAAGTGGACCTCTACCAAGTTCAGGCTGTTCATATTATGGGCCTAGGGTCAAAATTGGCTTCGCCCAAAATTAACTCGATTTTATATGGACTAATATAGGAAAATTAAAAACAATTATTGTCAGAAACTACAATGCCTAAATATGTTCGTTAAACAAAGAGTTTTTATCACATACTTGCTACAACATATTGCATCATGTTTGGTTAGCACTCGTAACTGTAGATAAACATGCTTATTCACTGGGACGCACATACGATAACCTTGAAACATAGGATTATGTTCATTATCATCCTTACTTTGTACAGAGTGAAACGTCGCAACATATTTCACTAGTCAGTTTTAAATATTTCGAAGCCATTATATACTCTGTAATTTCGTTACTTATTAATTAACTATACAATATTGGCTTTGATAACAAGCAAATTGCCCACCTTATATGAGGCAAACTAAGCCAATACATAGCGAAACAGGGCCAATACGAGAAAAGCAAGGCCAATACGAGAAACCTGGGCGAATACGAGATTTACGCTTTCTGATTGGCTGAAAACCAGGGCCAATACGAACATATTCTTTTCTGCATTGATGGACGCCATCTTGGAAAATTCATCGATTCGGAATTTCAAAGCTGTCTTGTCTCTACCTCAATATGTTTTAATGGGGTTTATATGGTGTAAGAATGCGAGTGCAAGGAACTACATCTATGCCTTGAGAAATAATGGTCTGTAACCTTTGCTTTTTCACATATTGATAAAAATCACGACACAAAAACAGAAATTCGCAGCAGCGGAAGACAAATTCTAGATTTTAGCATGAATATTGAGTTCTGAAGAGAAATTTGTCTTTGTTTACGATGGGTATTGGTGAAAGGGAGTTACAAATGCTGACAAATGGTTTTCTAGATCTGGTCGCCCTCGTAGACATTGAATCAAACCAAGAAATTCTTGAACTAATTGAAAACGATTTGTTTTCGGAAAGGCAAAACGCTACATAAACGTTTCATAGATGTAAATTCTACTGATACTGATTCATTTATAGAAGAAAATACGAATACAAATACATTATACAAAACTAAAGTGACTTGAAAATCTTCGAAGATTGGAAGGATAGTGTCGGTGAAACTAGCCATTGAAAGAATCACAGAAGAGGAATTGGACAATTTACTGTTATAAATAAACTTTCTCGTTGTTATAAAATGTTATTCTGTTTTATTAAATTTGTTTTAATTTTACATTTGTCTTATTCATAATACCAATATAGTATAGTTAATTAATAAAATTCTCATTAATCAAGTGATTTCATATTGGCTTTGTTATTGGGCAAAGGGTTGTCGTATTGGCCAGAGATTGGCCTCTGGCCAATACGACAACCCTTTGCCCAATAACAAAGCCAATATGAAATCACTTGATAAATAACATTATAATATTACCTTGTAAACATTCTCTGTAAGATATGGAGCAAACGTCCTCCTTAACTCCAAAATGTGCTTCATTGACGTCGTTTTTATCTACATATACGAGTATATTCCCATGAAGAAAGGATTTGGAAATAAACATAAGTTTCATATTTTATGAACCCAGCTTAAAAGATAAATAACTGTTAGTTATAAAAGGTTATGATAGTATATGCAGTTACAAAAGTGCTTGGAAAGGTTGAAGAAAAACATGTCCAGAAGGGAAAGATATTATGAATTATGTAGAGACAGTAATGCTCAACTAATATCTTATAAGCTGGGTGATGCGAATCAATTCTTCTTATGACAGATTGGGTTATAAGATCATATTAACCTTTTAACGGAAAGAAGATACATATCAACTTAAGCAAAATATTAAATGTAAGAAAGGCTATATAACAATTGAACGCAAGTATAGCAATAACTTATATCTGTACAATAACAAAGCCGCAGACAGTATGATAATTCTCTATTAACATACATCACCAGTATCTTGTCTTCGTCCTTCCGACTCAGGGGCGATAAAAACATATTTGTTCTCGTAGTCTTTACCAATCTTTTGACAATATGTATACACATCCTGCAAGATAACAACAATTAAGCCACAATGTATCGATCGTATTAAATAACGACACATTAGTGTTCAATATCTTTTTACAAAGTCACAATGAAAATAGATAGTGTAAAAATGGCCTAATGTTCCCTCTACGTTCTATCAATTTCATCTGAACAATATATTTGATTTTTTTACTCTACTAACTATTGTAAGGAATTAACATTATCATTTGTGGTAGAAAAGTCATTATTATGTGCACGGTCAAGGTCGTGTCAACAACGCTTCTAATACTGCTTAAGCATCAAACACGGAAATACACATTTAACATTAAGTATGGTAGTGGCTCAACTGCTTAATTTATATATTTTTACATTTGTAGATACTAAAAGAGAATAACAGCATTTCCGATGTGTATACAATAATAACTCACCTTGTGATCTCATTCAGACCATCGCATTATAACCACAACTTATTAAGATATTTCCTGCATAATCAAACTTAGTATTCAGTACACCTTAATATCAGAACCGATTATCTTTAGACCCATAAGTAATATCGAGATATTTCAACATTCAATTCCTTTCATTTCAACTAACCGGTGTAAAGTACTTCTTTTTAGAACACTTAATTTTAAATAGAGCCGAAGGACTTCAGTTTATTGTTCTCACCTTAAGAGTCGCCAACAGAAATTTTACCACATTTCTTTGTTCTCTTAACTTTCTGTTGCCTTCGAACAGTTCCAAGAAAGCACAAGTCCAATCATTGTCGTAAAACTTATCATATCTCTTAGCAACTGCTCCTGTATCGTTATCTGACATGACTTTTTCTCCAACAAATTTCCCTAATCTGCGAGAAAATAGTGAGTTTTAAAAACATAACAACATAATTGAGGCTGATGAAATATTAAAATCAGAAGGCACAGAGGATCATGAAAGCATATATACAATGACATACATTAAATTACAGTGAAGATACAAATAGCAATACTTAAGAGATATATGCTGATTTGCAACATAGCCTCTGAGCAAATCCATCGCGAAATAAAAGACAAACATATTCTATGTTTAAAAGATTTTACAATAAAATTGAAGTAATATGAGTTGAGTACAAAAGGTAAAATATTTTGACGACGGCCATTTTTAAGATGATGACATAGAAAAATAGCGGAGTAGATGTGCAGTTTTTGTGAATCACCAATTAAAAACATCACCAGCTGACAAAACGGTTTTATTAACATATGAACTAACAAGATATAAATTAAATATTTAGGGACATCAGAATGGTTAAGACAAAATGCAAATAAACAATGGTAAAGTTGTAATTTACAAATATCAGAGCTTAATGTACATGATCATATTTCATACTGTGATAAAGTAAATAATGCAACATATGCCTTCGAAATTAACAAATATATCAGGATAAATGAAAGCAAATAGGATTAAAAAAACGATGGTTCCAATTTTGTACATGACTTACATTAGACGCTGTTTAAAACATTTTGAAGTATGTGAAAATGTCATTTATTTTGTAAATGAAGGAGAAATTTTACAATATTGAATACATGTACATAAAGTGTAACAAAGCAATTAGTTTAATTTATACACACAATATTGCAAGTTTCCATAACACAAAGGTGGAGTACACACAAATGCCCTCACATAATTGGATTAGCCACGGCTAAAATTTGAGAAAAAAAATGAAAAAGTATGTCCACTTCAAATTTCTCTGCATGGTCTATGGACAAACTACGACAGAAACAATGGTAATTTTTGTACCGATGAATTCCTAGACTATGGGCTACATGAAGAACTCGAAACATGTAATTTTCCGACGAAAAATACGACTTTCTTAGGCCCCGCCACTGTTCTAGACCCTGTGATATCAAAATAATATATAACGTGATTATAGACCGTGACAAAGCCAACGATTCTTGCGTCAATACCATTCCTTGAAAAGCAAATGTTCTTTTGACTGAATAAGGCACAAGACTTGTTTCAAATCCGTTCTTGAAGGCCCAAACGGCATTTCGTTAAACGATTTGGCAATTTTGGTGTCCACTGTCCGCGGTTGGTGCATGTCCGGTTTATACGGTCATTTAAAGAGCGTTTTTCGTCTGTTGTGGACAGGTTTCTATTGTTCACGGGTGTCTGTTAGCACTGGTTTAGCTGTATTTATTTTTGAGAGTATGATAGATATAAAAGTTATAAATATTGGGGTTTTATTTTAGGTACATTGTTATATAATTATGATATGATATATTGTGTATTTACATTATGCGATGAGAACGTTGACGAAGCGAGCCGTGAAACGCATTCATAAAGGATTTGGCTTTGTATAGAGTGTATATATATCATGCACCGGGGGTACACGTGTTGACTACGGGGAGGTAAAACAAGACCTAAATTTTCATTAATATTACTTTAATTGACGCTTTAAATATTTATCAAACTTAACAAATTAGAATTGATTTGGTGTTAAGGTGAAATTACTAGACATGAAAGTAAGCCTAAAGCCTACTGTTGTTCACATTTTGCCATAAACGGTAGATATTTTGTTAAAATGGATCATGTATGGCCTTCATAGGCCGTCATCATCAGACGCATTGCGTCTATTTTCTTTCGTCCCTCGATGTCGAGGGTGTATGTGGTCGCACGGTCATGCAAAGCTCCCCTGTCCTCCTGCTGTTGTAAGGCATCTCCCTTATGACTATTGTCTGTTGGCATCTCCTTCATTACTATTGTCTGTTTGCAAGCATATCCTTTTAGAATACTGTCTGTTGGCACCTTTAAATTATCGCCCATATTTGCATGTCTATCTGCATTCAGACTTATATACATATACATTGACCGATGGTACACTTTTAACATCCCAGTAGAAAGTTTCAAATGTGTTCCTTTTTACCGATTACATATTTTGGCTATTACTCCAAAAATCTCCATGTTTACATATTAATATCTCTTAGTTTTTTTACTACTTCCGAGTTAAGTTACTATTTTGTCTGTTAACAAATAGAGCAGACAGACAGAACAGGAGACACAGGATGCCCTGGGAAAGGGTTCCCTGGGACAGGATTCCCTGAGGAGCGCGGCCTCCTTTTTGGCTCCCTGGGGAGGTGGTACTGGGTGATTGGTTCCAAGTTTTTTGTTCCCTGGCGGAGGATTTCCGTTGGGGGTTTCCTTAGGGTTGGAAGGGGGTTCCTTGGTGTGGGTACCCTGTGGTAGGGTATGACATGAAAGGAAAATCTACCGTATAATATTACATTGTATCTTTTAAAATATGTACAGCACTTCTTGTGATATTTTATTGTGACGGGGTCAGACTTTGGTGTCTATTGAGTTTGAGTTTTATTGTGTTCTTTTATATATGTGTGTGATCAATTGTCTCCCTTTAAGTATATTATGGTCAGTGGTAAGTTGTGTCCCTTGATGGTTCAGTGGTCAGTCTTGCATGACTGAATAGATTTCAGTTGATTTTATTAATCCCCTAAGTTATGTGTAATGATGAGTTGCACAGTAGAATTTGAATGGTCAAGACTGGTTTTTGTATGCTCCAGACTGAAATAAGATGGTTATGAATTGTAGAGTATTTGGTAACTTTAATATTGCTTCTCTAACTAACTTAAGTATGATGAGTTATCATAAGTATAGTTTTCTAGTAATTAATTCAAGTAATTAATTATTGTAATAAGATCTATTGCTTTGTTGTAATAAATGGCAGTATGCTGACTTTCCCTTGTTGGTAACCATTTACTAGTCTATTATTCTGTCCATACTGTAATATCTTGCACACCCTTTTATCACTAATGAATTCTCACATTTCAGAGTTTAGATTATTGTTTACACTGAGAGAAGTTAAGAGAGTTGTTTAGTGGATCCCGTTCCACAAACGGTGAGTTTGTATATATATGTGATGTGTTATGTGGTTCATGTATTTTGTACTATGTGACTGTATTTGTTATTGTAAGTAACTTAATTGTGCATATGTAAAGTATATGTATGTAATGCTTTGAAGGTAATGATATTGGCCACTGGAATCATTGTTTGTATTGTGATGTTTTGTGCTATGTATTGTATTTAGTATTTGGTGTTTTATTATTGTCTATAATGCTTGTTTTATATTTTAGGGTCTACATTAGACATTAGACGTACATTATATATAAAATAGATTGATGTCGAACTACTTTGTCGTTGTTGATACTTGTGAGGTTGGCTAGCTGGGATTTACACACCCATACACCCACCCCCTATTACATTATTACAAAAATAAGCTGTCGATCATTAATGGCCTAGATTCTGAAATAAGTGATATCTATAATGAGATAGCAAGTGGTATCGAAATGAGGTTCTACTGTATTGATAATCTTAACACCGTTTACATTATATCATGCTAATATATTAGAAGGGGGATTGCAAGGAAAATGAAATTGTATCATACTGTAAATTTATTAATCTAATTAATGCATTAACTGCTTTGTTTACAATTTTGAAAATTTCTCAGATAAAGATCTGGGTCTGTTTGCACTCAACAGTTAATCAGATTACTGAATCATGTAACGTGTTATATAATATGTAATGTCAGCGATGAAATGCACTAATACAAACAAAATGCTGAATGCTACTGATAAGTTAATATTCTAAGAAGTTAACATATCACTTTTTATGTTAAAATACTATTTTTAAACAGATATCCTACAATCATGGTACGGCTTACGGAAGTATAGAGGGGCCACGCCATAGCGTTGCTTATACAAGGTTAAAGCAAACAGCTGGTTGCTAGGAGATTGGTATGAATGTTTCTCAGATGATTCCTGCTGATCGATATGACATTGTGTTCTTTTCAAATGCAGAAGGGGTAGATGAAATCAACAATTTAAAATTATAAAAACTACATCATAAGAAAGATAAAATAGTTATTAGAATTTTGTGATCAGTGATACTTTAAATTAAAAATTAAAATAGACGCACCAACAGACCACATGGTCTCCTGTGTAGTTTGGAAGGTTTGACAATTCGGCTCGAGATATTTTTTTTAAACAAATGACAAAACTTATTTTCGTTTCAAACCAGCTTTACTGAACAAATGGACAGTTCGACAAACCAGTTGGAAACGAAACCTGGTTTGTTGCCAACAAAAGCGCCGTTAACTGCGTTGATCAGCATGTGTTTAAATTGCCAACGCCTTGATTACACAAAACCTATCAAAAAACTCTCGTTACGGGAATTACGGACTAAGGGTACAGAATACACATGGGAACGGTTTAGACGTCAAGTTCTAATAAATTGTACACGATTTTACAATACTTTTACCACCACTCTCCGTAATCTTAAATTTGTAGGTGATAATCGTATCATATCGATAAATTGCTATATCATATCTACCTTGTCCGTACAAAAACATTTAAACGCGTTTGCAAAGATGCGTAGATATTATTTTTATGCTTTGGGCTTTATGAATTTAACCTGGAAAAAGAGGAAAATTATTCATAATTAAGCATTAAATGCATGACTTCTTATATCCAAGTTATCTCCCTTTGAATTATATTTAGAGTTGTTGCACATCAAAATTTACAAGTTGCCACTATGTAGAGTAAGAGAAAATGCATAGTTATAACAGTATCAATATCCTCAAACTTATTCTATTTAAATGTTCTTCCAAATCCAAATCTCATGATTTTATATTCGAATCGATGCTTTTGACAGCAGTAAACTTTTCCCTCGAAATCTTTCTTCAATTATTTTGTGCCGAAGACTGTTAACCCCAAAAAAAGATTTTGCAGAATGTGTAAAAATATAAAATCATTTCTAGTAATCAAATGACTTACTAAACCATGCAAAACAAAACAAAAAGTTGTAGCTTCCTTCATATTATGTTCAGATTCAAAAACATTTACAATGAAACCTTTCTTTTCTCGAATTAGTCAGAATAGGTAACTTACATGGTAGAGTGGTAAATGTATTTGACTAGTAAATACAAGGCAATTCAGGATTAGATTAAATTCACATGTTCATGTTATAAAACTGTCAAGCTACATGTAGCTTACGGTGGATCGGTGCATTTTTTTATAATACACTGCGACAAATTCGTCCGTATTTATTTGATTTTCGGATAAGAAAACAACTATTGAGTATAAGAACAAAACATTGATATTTTATCACACAACGAAATATGTTATCTTTATAAAATCATCATATTTTATATATTCAATATATACACAAAAGATCTGTTTAAATTAACATTAAGACAGCCTTGTATAAACTATATTTTTTACATAAATGTCAGGTTATGTGTTTGAAATAAACTTCCTGATGAATGAATCAATGAATGAATAAATACACTTCGTACCTGGTTTTCAAATCCTTTATAGTACGTTTTGCTGCATCGAGTTCTTGTTTATTTCTAACGCCCGATAATGATTCAGTTTCTGAGTTCGTTTTCTTCATTATGCTGAATTTTAAAAACAGTTTCTGTACAAATATGTTTTGTATGCACAATCTGAAATTTTCTTCGAAGTTGATCAGATTTGTACAAACGTACACTTTTCAAAAACGCTTACTAGTATTTTATAATTTAAAGTTGTTTATAGAATATGTTGTATACAATATATCACATAGATTTGAAATCAATTGACATGTTCTTTACTAACATACCGATGAGGCTTATTATGTCGTAAGCATGAATAAGATCAAGAACGTATTCTATAACATGAGCTTCAAAGATGAAAAAGAAAGAAGTTATTTTTGCTTTTGCTGACAAATTATTACGATAATACCATAAAAATGCAGTTGTTATAAGCATAATCGTTCGAAAGAATTTCAATTATCTTTTTAAACAAAGCTTAACCTACAGAATTTTAGCTAGCAGAAACGAGAAAAAATGCTCTTAGAAAGTTAAAGTGGCTATATCATCTTCTCTTATAATTAGTCTTCAATATTTTAGTTGTTCTTTACACCTACGTCCAGAAATTCATTTTGGACTAATTGTATAAATTATAAAAAGACATGATTTTAAGACAAACACACTAACCTTTATTCTTGAGGCTTTATCCAAATATCTCATTAGACTGTACAACCCAAAAGCCACAATAAAACTTCGAACAAGCCCCAAAACAACTTACCTTCCCATTCTTTTTTCCTTTTCTCTTTGCTTGATTCTAGCTTCCCTAACTTTAAACTTAGCTTCTTGTTTCTTTAATTCTGCTTCGTTTCTCTTTATATCGGCTTCTTTGAACTTCGTATCAGCCTCTCTGAATTTTATTTCAGCATCTTTATATTTTAGTTCAGCATCTTTGTATTTCATCTCAGCATCTTTGAATTTCATCTCAGCATCTTTGAATTTCAAATCGGCTTCAGTGTTTCTCATCGCAGCTTCTTTGTTCTTTACCATAAGTTCATTTTTCAATGTAGCTCCCTTATGATTAACTTTAGCTTCTTTGTATTTCACTTCTGATTCTTTATACTTCACTTCAGCTTCTTTACATTTTAAAGCAGCTTCTTTGTTCTTTAAGTCAGCATCCTTGTACTTCATATCAGCTATTTTATATTCTAAATCCATTTCTCGTTTCATTATATCAGCTTCTTTATTTTCAACTTCAAGTTCTCTGGTCGTGATATCAGTTTCTTTGCTTTTAATGTCAAGTTCTTGAGTTTTTAATTCAAGTTCTCTGGTTTTCAAACCAGCTTTTAATTCTTCTCTGAAATATGCATCATGAATCGAAACAAATTTCATACGGTATACACAGTGTGAAAATGGATTGATTTATTCAAAAGATTAGAATAATTATCTGTTCGTCTCAGTTATTGACAAAATAGTAAAAAAAAACGAGATCGAGAATGGAGGAAAACTAAATTTAAAAGGAATCGTCATTTGTTTATATTAATGAGTAAATACTTAAACTCGTATGATTATACGTGAACTTATCATGAATAATATTTCTGTTAAATCTTTTTAGAGACAACAAAACAGTATCATTAAATTTCCCAGAGTCATCTTACATTTCTCTTTCTTTGTCTCGAATTTGGCTTTTCAGATCTTGTATATTGCTCTTGCATTTACTTTCGTCGTGAGAACTTGCAGCTATAGTTTGACTGAAAACAATGCATATAACATATTTTTATGATTATGCAGTCGATCTGAGCCCAATACTGTGCTATGCTTAATACCAGTAACGTCAGATATATATTTGATTTTCTGTAACAGCTAGTACTGCACGCAAGGCCAGTCATGACCCCCACGGTTATAAAGAGATCTGTTAAATGTTAATACTTTTTAAACACCACATATGAGGAAGAATTTTGGTCTCTGTTGGTTAATCGGAATAAAAGATCTGTTTATACTCCTTATATAACTCCTTTTTTTAACTGAATGATAGTTCAGCTTTTATAACCACACTCGCTTGGCGCCAATGAATTTTATGCGGGGCGTTCATCTAGTTCCCGTTTCATGTTGCAATGTAAGTCATCCATGAATATTTTCAATACTATCATTTATTTGAGATTTTAAATTTGAATACTTACGCACTATGTTTTAGCTTCTGGTTTTGCAAAATCAATGCATTGTACTGTTCCTCTAGCGTCGCAATTCGATCTTGCAAATTCGTCCTGTAGCAAGAAAAATGAAATGCTTTACTCTTAAACCTTTTACACAATTCTATTCTAAATGCATCAATGATTAGTATGTCCCTATTTCAAGGTACGAGCATATTAGATGCTTAATGCCCAAAGTTATTAATACAAAATGAGGCGGGACGATTTTGAAAAACTTTCGTATATTTTTTATAAGTTTCCAAAGGTGCCTGCACAATATTTTAAGGCAAGCTACGCCCCTGGTGATTTAAAAATGATATCCCTTTGACGTATGCCATTTTCAAATATTGAAGAAACAATAACATCTATTTCAAATAAAACTCATGGTAGAAATATGCAACAAGACAGTATAAATATAATTTGATAAAGAAAATATAGGTAACCATGCAATATTTACTGAATTTTGTTTTAAACAAAGGCAGCAACTCTTTGAAAATTCCGTACTTGAGATAGCTATAAAAAAATAATTATAGTTTGGTTATACTATTTTTTGTATTTATTTATTAACATTTTGTTAAGCATCTAGCAAAGTACAGTATTAAGAATGCAATACCCTAAGCTTGAATATACGTAAGAATTGGGTGTGCAGATGCTGGCTAATCGCTTTATCATCATCATCAAAGTAATCGTACATTTGTATTTTGGCGGGACTAAGATACAGTTAGCGTTACTATGTAATACCAGAATAAGTTATATAAGGTACTAGCACCAACATAATATAATATTGCTCGAAGGGAACTGGTTTCCAGTTTAAAATCAGTAAATCATAATTGTGAAAAAAATATCGAAGGTTATGTATCATTACAAGATGCACTTTGTGTTGATAGGTTGTGTAGAATAAAATTCTGTTACGTGTCAAATGCATTTTCAGTTTATCAACATTTCTGAAAATCTAAGCCAATGTTATAGTAAAAATGCAGTATTTTGATATATTTTGGATCACCATAAATTATGTTTCTCTTCAATTATTTAGTTAGATTTAAGCTATAGGTTACATGGAAATAAAATTGGTTAATTGATTATATCAATGAGATATCGAAACCATGATATCAGTTTACTAAGTCTTACAGTACTAATAAATCGTATTAAAATGTAGTTTAAACATAAACGACACTAGAATAAATAAATTTAAATCGACATATTTCAATTCAATCAATTCAAGCGCTACCAAGTTATATATGGATTGACTCTAATTAGTTCATTACGTGACCCAGTACATTGTCGTCCCATCTGAGGTACACGCTGATAAAATAAAGTTTTTGTACGTAATATTGCCAAACAATGTTTGAGTCTGGTTACCCTAACTATCCTTATTTTCCCTTACGACCCTAGGTTTTTTATTTGGTCCGAAGAACCATACATCTATTTTCTCACTTAATACCTTTCTACACGCTTTCTACAGCCCCCGAATGCCCCGACCAACCTGCCCTATTATTAATGAGCATGTAACCAGAAACAAACATGTTTTACACCTAAGTCACTTGTACGCTACAATAAGTAGTTCGTTACTTACTCCGGTTTCCGTCCTGATACTTCCCCTGAACCAGATAGTCTTGGGTCTGGTCTCTTTCTAGACATCTTTGTTCCAAAACTACACAATTCTTACGTTTCAAATAATCCAGATTTGAGCGTAAAGTAACGACAACGACGAAAAAATCATTAAAACGCTATTCGGTGTTCAGTATAAAATATTCTTAAAAATGCACCACGCATCAAGTTTATCCCAATAAGATCACACGCATACCTATAATAAATGCACATGATTGTAGGTGTACCATTAATGCTTCTATTTGATTCAATACCATAGACGAAGTTTGTACTGCAGTAATTTGATACGATATTTTACTCTAAATAGTGTATGCTTGTCAATCAGGAAATAATGAGATCTTTATCACTCAAAGTTGCAATAACTACAGGTTAACCTTGTCACAAAAATCAATTTCGAGTATATGGACTCGGTGATATACCAAAACCCTTGTTCCAAAAAGACCCTGCCTTCCTTATCACTCTGTAACGAATTCTGTTTCTCATATCAATTGTGGATAAAAGGGACAGATGACTGGCTTTACATTTACTTTAACGCAGAGATAAATTCGCCTTAATCGGGTGAAGGTACTGCGATTTCTTGGTCAACAGTGATTGACTCTAACAAATGAAGTAAGCGGATGTGGGTGGGGATGCTAGAACTCTCCTATCTGACACATGAGTTACTGTAAACGAATGGACATGCCGAATATGACGGCATAAACCGACATAAACTGGCGTGTATGACTGATATTTATATATAATGTTATTTTGCTATATAGCTCGATAACCGACAGACAGACAGACAGACGGATTAATCAAGAACACGGATACGATGTATGTTACATAGAGCAATACCTAGGGCTGTCAACTATTAGAATGATACTCTGATTTACTTCATGATACCTTTCAAAATATTGATGTTTTTGCGGAAGTTTATGATGGAAACACAAAACTAAATGTTTGTATTTCGATGGGGGAAATTGGGAAAAGTTCACTTTGGATTATTCAATATTCAGGAAACGAAATTACTGAAAGGTAAATTATATATACGAAGCATGGAATGGAGGCGCATTGGTCAGTCTTTTTGCAATAGTAAAAAATGAATTTATGTATCGCTGCTACAGATTTCCCGATTTGTCTTGTTTGTTTGTTTATTTGAGTTTTACGCTCCTTTTTAATAGTCAAAGTCATATCAGGCGCAGAGTTCACCTAACCGTTGTTCCTGGGAAGAACCAGTACTAAGCTCCCATCTTCCGTATCCGACTCCTACTTTCTCCTTTCTCACATGAAAGAGATATGGTCGGTAGCTAGTTTCGAACCCACGACCTTTATCAGTGAGAGGTTACAGTGATTTGAAATCAGAGACCTTATCCACGGAGGCGGGTTCCGATTTGTCGATATCGACGATACTAGTATACAAAACATAGTACTGTGACGGAACTATAAAGGCCAGGATAGACATTCTTTATGTCCAATTATTTTAAGACGCTGACCTACATGAACATGTATACAAATTGACATACATTACAATACAGACCATAACTAGAGGGGTCAGAATAACAAAAGCCATGATAGATATTCTTTTATTCAAAATTCATAAGGCAAGAATCATAAGAACATAAAAAATATATTAAACATAATTATATTGGCATCCATAACAATAAAGACCATAACAAGAGAGGGCGGGGGGGCGGGCAGAGTAAGAAAGGTCAGGATATAGAGAATGCATTGTTGTTGCCGAGATGGGTAAGCTTTATCCGGTGAGGCTTAGAAAGCTGCGACCATATTTGCTTTCATGCCGAACCAGACTAGGCACCAACCATGTATTCAATTTACCCTGTTTCTGGAACAAAATGAATCTCAAAACACCATCATCTAGGAATAAAAACCGACGTAGCGACTCACTTTAATACCCTCATAAACATTGTGCAACATGACGCGAATGTAGAAACAGGACAGCGAGGAATATTTTTATTTCAAATTCATTAGGAAAGGAGACCTATACCAACATATATACAACATATACTGACATACATGATAATAATAAAATCCAACTGGTCAATTTTAATATATAGATCATTCTTACAACCGATCTCACTATATCTGTTTTACTATAAAGCTAAATAAAAATATTTAGTAAGTAATCATTCTTCTTTTGATAATGCACGAAACGTGCGTACTTCACGAAAACTGATGACATAATCAAGTGTCAAGTCTTAGTAATTTCGAGAGCGCCTCTTGCCGTTTCAATGTATCCTTCTTGATTCACGAGGTCCATATCATTACTTTTCTGTAGGTTTAAGGAGGTTTGAAGTTACCGAAGAAAGACAGTTACTAGTGTATAGTAAAAACGCAATAGTCTCCCTTGGCTGACTGATTTCTTAATGTTCTATCCTCACATAATGATGCAGAATCAGTTGTAATAGTATTGTTGATTAAAAAAATACTCCTAAGTTCTTGTACGAAACGATACTAGAACTAGTTTGACATACTTTCAGTTGAATTATTTGATGAAATACATGACACGTAAGTACAATCTTAAAAACGAGCGATTAAATATAATTACTTCATTCACAGCATTACGCTATGATCTGCGCATCAATCATGGTTTATTCTAATTATTGTTAAAGTATTTTAGTATCTGGTTTTATTTCGCTTGGGCGACACCTTTCTGAAGAACAGGACCGTTTTCGTGCAGAAGTAGGGGAGGCCAAACAACATAGTCAACTTCTTTGCCAGACTTTGTGTATGTTCGATATTTGTCCCCATCAAAATGACCCCTACTGTTCTCCATATCCAAAACTACGGGCGGATCGTGAACGCTCATCATCCAGCAGATTGATGTACACATCTTTATGTACTCTCCTGTCTTTGAAGATCTGACCAATGGCGATGTATTTATCTCTATATATTGCTGAAAATCAAAACATTAATTACTTTACGAAGCTAAACTGCAAACTATATCAACTATTCCCTAAATTTACCGAATCTTGAATTGCCTGATACGTTCGAAATGTGTTTTAATTCGAATTGTTTATTTACGAATGTTTGTTCATAAAAAAAGTTATATGATGTCTGGTTTGCATTACTACTTTCGCAGTACGGTGTCAAGTACTGATTATAATCATCACAAACTCTTATTTTCGAATTAGTTTTTAATTATTTCTTTAACTTTAAACTTCACGATGAAGCTTCCCAAAGTATCAAGACCGATGGTCTTAGCATTGATCCAAGTTGGAAAGCTTTATTAACAAAAATGTGTCAAAGATGCTAATACCTGGTATACGTCATCCACCAAGAAAGGAGCTGAAACTCTCTTTAACTCCATAATAGGATTTCTAGCTGTCCTTTGCAACTAAAAGAATGCACAAAGAACACATCTATAGGTTTGACGTAAAATAAAATACCTGAATTAACACTTCTTCGAGCAGCAGGATCCACATGTGGAATGAATATACTTTCTGACATAAAATACTAAATGTATTACTTGTATTATCTTATTATATACTAAAGTATAATATACTTGTACATGAATTGTTTTACCCAAAATATTATACTTATAGTTTCATGTACATTCAATGCATTACGTGTATATGTTGCACAAACACACTTTTAGTAGTCATTAATCCAAAATTAATACGATTTTTTAAATTCATGAGCAAATCTTGTACAACTTGAGTGAGGAATTAAATACAATCGAATGATAAGAAACAGACATCTGAAATATATTATATACATAATATAATAAATATATATGAAAAGTTATAGACATTTAAAATCAATGACACATATCATGTATAGATATATGGTAAGCAATACACTTTTGAATACGTGATATGTATCATATATAGACATTATGTGATAAGTACCTCGGCGTCTGTTTTTCTTCCAGCTTCCTTGCCTTGGATTACGAAAGCCGATGTTTCAATATTTTTCTGGTAGGCTATACTGACATACTGACAAAACTTGTACACATCCTGAGAAAATAATGTCGCACATGTAATCTAGAGTTATTTCTAATGATTATAACACTCTTAGACAAGATTAAACAAAATATATCATCACGTAGTTTTCTGACTTGACAAACATAGTTTTATAGTCATTCGTCTGATGCTCAAATTTTAATACATATTAAACAAACACAAAAAAACTCAGTCATGGATCTTTATCTAATTTGCAACCCCTTCTTCTAAGTATAAACTTAAACAGGACGACTAAACGGAAATTCGATAACTGTAATAAATTTACCTTAAGGTTGGTCAATAAATGTTCTATTATGTCTCTCTCACTCATTTTTGTTTTGTGTTCCAATTCTTCATAAGCATCCGTCCATTCATTGTCGTATATTTCACTGAATCTCTTTGCCAGTTTTGTTGGTCGATTGAAGTCACTTAGATGGGTGATATCAGAATCACTATCCGCGATGTTGTGTCCTTTTTGTTTGCTATGCCTGTGAATGTATTCAAGTGATGGCAATATCTTGAATTACATTGTAGAGAAGAGTCAAAGGAAAATCGTACTAATTATTCTGTACCAAAAAGACAATATAATGGCATTGATGATTAAATAATACTTACACTTCACGGACTGATCATGATTCTTTAACAGACCAAATATTTCACAAAATTGCAAAGATGCTTAAAATAATTCATGAATCTTTATAATCAATTATTAATAAAATAATTAGTTGCCTTAAATGTTTGTTGCATCATGTACATGTATTCATATAATATCTAAAATATTTATTATCATTTATCAATATTATTATATTAGCACTGTAATTCAGTGCAAATCCAAGGTTTAATAACCTTATTTTGTTCAAAACTAAGCTGAAACTCAATTAAGGACTCTAATGTTTTTTCTGTCAAAAATCGTGCGTCTTAGACCAAAAACGTGTCCATTTGTTTTCTTATGTACTAAGAACACGATAAACATGCCATCTTAAAACATTTCGGCACTGGCGGTAAAAAATAAGCTTGAAAACTTCATTTTCATTTGAGTCAAAAATCAAATTCCCAATAACAGACTCAAATAAATTCTATTGAACAATACCATGTCCCGATATTGTAGGTCTATTGAACTGTTACTAGACCAGTATTGTATATTCTTTTATCACCACATCCCGAATTGCATACAATGAAACACGGTTTCGCTGAAGAATATGGGCGTATCCACGCAGAGTCTTCTGATGATAGATGAACAATTAGCTGTCACAATGTTCAGACAGACATTAGTTTTGAAAGTGAATGTCTGAATTCATTTAATATCATATAACATTTATTTGATTTAAAAGCCATTTGGTTCACTTCTGGTGCTTTAATAATTCTCCCTAGAATATAGGCTTTAACGGATTTACGTCACCGACTAATTCTTGGTTAGGTACCAAAATTTGGCAGTCACCTGACCAATCTGTGGTAGAAGGCTAGACCGATTTTACTACTTTTTAACCTATTTCGGCCAGGCCTGGATATAAAAGCTGCACGACAGATTCGGATTTCAGCATTAATAGTCAGCCCCTGAAATTTATTTTACATCAATCCAAGCTCATTTTTGTTCATCTCTACTTTTGAACAATTTATAATCAAATGTGGAACTGATTTATTTAGACATGGCTATTTTGGTACTTCTCTTTACATTATTAATTTCAAAATATACCTTGTCTGTTTCTCTTATTAATAAAATAATCAATTACTTATCATTATACTGAATAGTAACCTTTAATTCATAATTTTGATATTGAATCTGTTTTGTTACCTGAGTCAAGTCATATTATATGTATTTTAAGGACACTTATTTCCCGGTTGTAAGTTAATTTTATCTTATGCAGATTCTATGCTAACTTTTACACGTGATATTTAGAAGCATATTAATTGCATACAAACCTACATTTATGAATTCAGTAATCAATCCATCCGTTGTAACTTGTAATCTATTTTAATAAATTTTCACTTTACTGACTGTTGTGTCTTATTACAGTTTTTCAAACAATAAGCTGATTTACTAAAATTTGTTAGTCTAATTCTACCTGATCTGGATATATATATAAGAACTATTGGGACGCCTATATACAACCAACATACAACCATAGAGTGTAACAATATACATGTATATAATAATAATTATATATAATATACAAAATGCAAACTAAACAAATATCAAGACAATATAAACTGTATTACAATGACAAAATCATAAACTAAATGTTGATATCAAACTTTTGCTGTCTTGATAACCCTATGATATGGACCATATCCAGTTGTTCGCCTAGCTTTTACCCGAAATGCCAACCAAAGCTCTATCAAACCCGGGACTCCATATAGAAAACCTGATCAAATCAGTAGTGGTCGATCGGTCGTTACGACTACACCCTCTGTCGTATTGCCAATGGTCCAACCAATGTTCCAACATGGTGTATACATTATTTTTTAACATAAGCTGGTGTGCAGTTCTTGTCTAACACATACACATTATCAGTATTTCTGAGACTTGCGCAAACTTTTACGTCATATTTTAGTGTTGTCGTTGACCTCGCATGACGTTGATGACGTCATTTTCTGTTTATTGTTTATATTTCAAATAATTAATCCTGATGAAGGCCAATATGGCCGAAACGTTGATTAATTAATTAAACAATTTAACTCTTATTTAAGTTAAGACTTCATTTTTAGAGACTATTATTATAATTGTGTCTAGTATTCGTAACTTACGCTTTTCGTCCTGATACTTCAAATGATTCTGATTGTTTTGGCTCTTGTCTTCTAGACAGCTTTACTCCGAATCTACAAATTGGAAAAAAGTTTAAATGTTTGAAAAATAATCATCCTGATTTGAGTGAATAACGACAACGACAAAATAAAAATAATTTAATAACAGTGTTATGCACAAATTTTATTATGTAGCTCCGTCTTTGATCAATGTGAAATTATCGCCCATTTTGCGAAAGTAAAGTTTGCATGTGTATTATGACGTCATGCACCTCAATTACCTTATAAACTTTGATGTAAATAACAGGTTATGAAAGTGTACAAATTAACCACATATAGTGCTGCATATAAAATTTGCAATGATTCTTTATTAGTATATCATTGTTTTATCTCATGATGAAATGAAATCGAACGATACTATTTCTCGACCTTTTACCACCGCACGTTACATATATACTATGTGTAGAAAAATCAAAATTTTGATAGGATAGAGACTAGTGTTAGCTATGTATAGAATGTCACTCAGAGTTATCCCCATCGGCACATTATCAGAACTAGATTACAGTGTGAAAGGTAACGGCTCTGGCTTTATATGCTAAAAAACGTAAAACAATATTTTAAGTTAGTTACAAAGATTAGATATCATACTTTAAAAAACAGGCAACAAAAAATCCTGACCAAACGCGCAAAAATAGTGTTTTATTGCGATAAACACTTTACCCCTTTATCGACTTTCACTTTATCAGCGTTAACCATCTCTAACGTGTTGTGCATTGTATTGGTACGATATAGTACTATTAATTCGTTAATGACAATAATTTGGTATTAAATACTAGACATCAAACCTGGTTTTAATTATTGAACCGTAAACATTCGCGATTTTGATTGGCTACAAAAATTAAATGGGATGCATCAATTGATTTCATGAAGCGATAATGATCTGACATTTTTATTGTTTATTACTCGCTTACAAAGAAAACAGTAGGCGTCATTTTCGAATTAGGAATGCCGCCTTATATGATGACGGATTTCAATGCGGGTTTCGGTATTTGTAGCGGAAATGTTAATCTAGTGAATTCTGATACTTGTTTTTATTCTATATCTGAGGCGTATTACAAAACAAACAGTGGGGTTCAGGGTACAACATTTCAAGTATCTAACGAACGGATGACGTTATCAAAAATCTGAGGCACAGTTCCCCGTGTTATACATTTATAGTTATTTTAAGGCTATTTGTTATAATATATTCCAAGATAGAAAGAAGTTATAGTTTTGTAAACTACGTGCGATTTTGGTGTATAAAAGACCAACCAAATGTAACATTTGTTCTAAAACACTTGATATGGACTTTATACAGTTGGTTTATTTCAGTATATTATTATGGTTTAGTTTTTAAATCTATACATTGGTGAAACTCGATATGACCTGGCATTCACTCCCGGTACCCTGATCTGAACTAACACTTGCTTCGTTGTATTAAATCAGCCTTAATTGCCGTTTTGATATGCTGTCTTAAATAACAATGATAGTGAATAATGAAAATCTTACTTGTTATTTCTTCGCTCCGCTTCGGGGACTTGTTTAATTACTTCCTCTTTTGCAAGGATACCATCTGAGACACTGGAATTATAAGATTAGTGTGTTTACTTTTTTATTAATAATATGATTTTATTCAAGACTTCATTTTATTATCAACAGGGGTACACAATTTTATCTTTGTCTATAACTACATCATACCCATACACATAGGCGACGCTAAAGAAATTATACACATTAAGTGCTAAAGAGGGGGATAGTGCTATAAGGCTACTTTTAAACTACCTTTGCTTTGGTTTTTTTACGTCACGCACGTGCGTATTGTACGTTTTTAAGGCCCTATGCCCTCAGGAATATATCCGACGTAAGTACAAACACATCCAAATGAACCATAATATCAAATCACTGACGGTAGTAAAAGTAGAAATTGAATTGAGAATATATATGTTATCAAATGCTAGCGGCTAAATCCCAGATTGATACAAGAAAACCATGCTATTTTAACCAAATAAGACTACTCCAGCGATTTGATGTTACTTATTTATTACTGTTTGGTTGATATTTGATGGACGGAAAAGAAACTATGACCGGGTCAAAAGTAATAATGGATAAACTTTACATTTCGGAGCAATGATAATCTATTTTGAGTCTAGTCTCTGGAAATTGAATACCTGTTAGAAACAGTCGAAATTTTAAAATCCCAATACATTGTATGATTTTAAATAAACCCTAATATATGTACACAGTTCTTGACTGGTTTATCCTCCGATGAACATTTTGTTCCTCTCGGGTGATTATATTATACACTGTAGTTTTAAAAAACATCAGCTTCTTTTATTCTAGAACAAGATCCCCACATAACGCGGGCAAAAATAACCAATATTCTCTTCATTTATTTTGCAACAAGATCTCCACATAACGCAAGAAAAATAACCAATAGTCTCTAAAATTATTACAGTTAATAGTTTTACATCGAGACAAAAATGTTGTATCTTCAGAGACATGTATCGACTTACTTCGACAATTTAAAAAAAAACTCTCACAAATTAAACGCAATTGTAGCTTTCCTCTAAATGTTACACTTTTAAGAGTCATCGTACTTCGGAGAATTTACAGAAAAATGCAAAAATGAATTGATGTCAATGGAATTGCATTTAAGAGATAAATAGTTGAATGCCAGAATGACCGAAGCTCAAAGACCGTTACAGTTTACACGCTAGGTACTCAATTCGCAGGGTAACAATGTTCAAAGATGGAATGGTAAACGTAATAATGCGTAAAACAGTAATTATGAACATTTACTTGTCTTTAAGTGCAGACTCTAGCTTTTTTATTCGTCGATTCAAACTGAAAATAAAGTATATACAATTTTAACAGTAAGAAATTTACCTACTTTTATTTCTTCCATAAATTTCTGTCTTGTAAACATAGACTCACCGAAAGGATTCAAGAGCCTAACGTTCTAAGACCTAATCAAATGATATAATATATATATATCGAGTTTTACGCCCTTTTCCAACAGTCAGAGTCATATGACGCGGGCAGTGCACCTACGTATCGTTCCTGAGAAGAACCAGTACTAGACTCCCATCCTCCGTCGGCAACTGCCTACTTTCTCACATAAAGATACATGGTCGGAAGCTGGGCTCGAACACTCGACCCTCTTTCAGTGAGAGGTTACAGTGATTTGAACTCAGCGACATTAACCAATCGACCACGTAGGCGGGTCTAAATCATTTAATAACTTTAAGATAAACGATATTTTTATTTAACAACTTCTAACAATACGATGTTTTATACACATGACATTGTATTAAACACATGCTAATTTCAAAGTTCCCCTTTTTCCGATTTTCATTATAACATCAAAATACTCACTCCATGTTTTGTTCAATAAGTTGTTGTGTCATGTAATCGCCAGTGGTTTTCAGGGATTTCTTAGCCTCTTCACTAAAATTAACAACATTAATTATTATTACCAAGTGTTTGTGTAGCAAATTCAAAATTTATTTCAATACATTAATGACAACACACATAATTTTGATAATATATTATGCTGATGATCATTTATTTAAGGTTCAGAAAACAGATTTAAAATATGATATTTTGTTTTTGGAAATGTAAAGATATATATATTCGGCAAAAAGAAAACAAAACCTTTTGCCTTCATGTGTTGGTTTCAACTTTAACTTTATTATTACATTGACTTTATAAACCACGAATTAAACACGGAGTCGGAATATAATAGAAAACAAACTCGTCTAATAGTTAGCAACGACACATGGGCATATAATTAAATGTTATAAAGATCATTCAGCAATGAAATACACAACAGTAATTAACTTGCTCCGAAATGGGCAAAGAAAAGAATCATATGCACTAATAACGGAAGTGTTGAAGACTTACAAATTATAGTCCTTTTTTATCAAAGCATTCTGTACTATTAATTGTTCATTTTCCTTTTCAAGTCTTGCAATTTTCTCTGCGTCTTTCTCCCTGCAGATATAGAATCACAAAACATTGGTTAAACGCCGTTTGTTTTCAACAAAGTTGCATTCACTTGAGGTGGTCAGTTCATAAGACCGAATTCAATTCAATGACTACTGTGTTCAATCTCTTTCACAAAATTAAACTTCATATCAAATATTACAACAATTGTTATTTACTTACTAAGTATATTGTATTCATAAATACGACTGAAAACAAAGACAATGTGTACCCTACGGCAGCGCTACGCACTAACCTGTTTTCTATCACTCGGGGCATTATGGGTATTTGGGGAACTTCTTTCAAAATGGAAGTTATAAACACGCAGAGCCAAGCGTATGTCAACATTGCGTTTCATTGTATATAATTAGTGTTATTGACAAAAGCACAAGAAGAAAATGATACAACGTACTTATTTTCCATGCTGGCGTCACACTGTCCCGAAGTTGACAGCAGATGTCCACACGAATGTGGAATTTTGAACTTCGCGCGAAATTGGCCCCGATCCTAGTCAATAGCCAAATCAACAGCCGAATCAAGTACGATGCCTTACGAAGATCACACGATGGCACCCGAACCACACACGAAGGCAGAACGAAGATGTGAATTTTAATTTAGATGTTTACCCGAAGGACACACGAAGGTTACACGATGGCTACACGACGTCGTATAGAGAGTACGATGCCTTCAAACAAGATCACGAAGACGTCATGTGACCTCCCGATGGTATAAATTACAAATTTACTTTATTCAAATTAAAGTCAATTTAATTAACATGCAACCCAAGGCACAAGGCATAGAGAAACAGGGTACGAGGCTGCCCACTAAATGCAGAGTTCAGAAGAGGAAAGCAGAGGCAACTGAGTAGACTTCACTGAGCCTCCAACCAAAGAGAGGGGCATAAAATCAATGCAAAGACACTTGTATTCTGCGTCGAACAGGGCCATGAGGACAATGAGAAGAAGCCGTTGTAGTGTATGTAGACAGACCCACTGTTCCAAGGACAGGTGACCACCACACGAGCCATCCAGAGCACCACAGCAGTGTGGAAATTGTCATCTCTTCTCAAACTACTCAGTAATGGCGGTCAATATTTTAGTTGTAGTAGGACACTGGATCACATCAGCAGCAAACTCGGCTTCACATACTTCATATGTTGTAGGTTGATAGACAGGTTGAAACCGGGAGGGAGAGACTTTCTGTACCATGTGTTCTTCTATTCTATACGACCTACCCTAAAATAAGTACATTATCTAATACGAGTGTCACCCTTTAAATGTTTACGAAGAACCCAATGATGTATTACGTGGGTTTAATCCAGGGATTCTGAAATAAAATTTAATCAAACAATAACTGTCAATAATAAATGGTATGTAGATCACAATGCAAAAGTTACCTTGATTTTCACTATGTAGATAAGGTTTACTACCCTGTGCGTATACATGTACGCTATGAAAGTAAAATTGGCGATTGCGTGCTAAAAAGTGAACTATAGGGTGAGTCATATATTATTAAGATAGATATGACCGTACTTTTCCGGACTGAAAGAATGTTAGTATTGGTGATGATAATGATGAAATGATGTATTTGTGGTCATGATAAGAATACTAATAAATTAGTAATAATAACATAATAAAATAACCCTATCACATAAGGAAGGTTAATAGCAAGAAATGACAAAAAGGTATATATCAAAAGGTTGTCTCATCATCAAAGTATGCCATTCTGCAGGAAGTGAATTATGGATGAATGTGATTGATACGAAAGACCGGTGGTGACATTACAACTTCAAGATTTCACAATTTCAAAACATGAAATAATGAAGTTGAAATCGTGAAATTGTGAAATTGTGATATCGTGAATTATAGAAGAAAAATAGTGAAATCGTGAAATTGTGAAATTGTGAAATCGTGAAATCGTGAATCGTGAAATTGTGAAATCGTGAAATTTTGAAATCGTGAATTTTTGAAGAAAAATCGTGAAATCTTAAAATCGTGAAATTGTGAAATCGTGAATTTTCTAAGAAAAATCGTGAAATTGTGAAATCGTGAATTAAAGAAGAAAAATAGTGAAATCGTGAAATTGTGAAATTGTGATATCGTGAATTATAGAAGAAAAATAGTGAAATCGTGAAATTGTGAAATCGTGAAATCGTGAAATTGTGAAATTGTGAAATCGTGAATTTTTGAATAAAAATCGTGAAATTTGTGATATCGTGAATTATAGAAGAAAAATAGTGAAATCGTGAAATTGTGAAATCGTGAAATTGTGAAATTGTGAAATCGTGAATTATTAAAGTTGATTACGTCATAATGACGTCATTAATCCGCGCCATTTGCATTTGATAGCCCTACTAAGAACGATAGACATTTATTTCGCTCGTGTCGTTATAGGTAAGTAAATATCTAGATCTATTCTTAATTTATTAATATATATTTTATAAATATAAATCTAGATCTGTAATAAAATTTGTGATACTGTATCAAAAGTAGATTTAGTTTGAGTACTAGTAGTTATTAATTTGCGCCCCGAAATGTTTTATCACATCTGTCTTCAAGTAACAGTTTAGATTGCGAAGAGCTCTGTATCATCTGTCCGTCATGCTATCCGTCCGTTCGTCCGTATTGAATCATGTGTCATAGGGTGAGAAAAATGTGCAGCCGGACTCGAACCAAGGACGTCTCACTTACATGGCGAATGCTCTTCCGACTGAGCTATCCAGCGGCTTACACATCATTCTCCCCAATTGTAATTAAGTCCGCTCCGTGACATACACCCCTGCGAACTGGAAATTTCATGACTGCAGCTGCGGTTCTGGGTGCTGCGAGCGTCGTAAGACTGTGACAGTGTCCGAGCAATTCAATCACGGTCACATGTTGGGCGCCAAAAGAAGACTTGTATGACATATTTTAATCATTTGTCTGTATATTAAAAGTTTCATATCTGCATGGTATTTTTATTTTTCAAGGAAGAAATTTTAGTACATATACCTCAGGGAAACTGATGAGTGTTGACTGTTTTACTGATAAAGCTGCCTGTACCAGACTGCTGTATCAGAAAACATGATCTAGTCTTATTATCTCGAAAGAAAGTCAGCATTCTATGAAAGCATGAAAATGCCATCTTGGGAAATGCGTTTTTGTATGTTAGAAATGTTTCAACAATAATAAGGGTACATTAAACTTTAGAATCCTTTACATTTCAGAAAAATGCCAGCTGTTAAGTGTCCCATCCCTGGATGTGACTTTGTTACTGAAGATCTGGAATCGTCGGTGGTTGCAGCACTTCTTACTGTTCATAGCAATATTCATGCCGGAGGAAATGTCTGTAGTGATGATCAAAATACCCGAAGTAAGTCAGTTGAGGCAAACTTTAGTTATTGAGTTAGTTAAATGTACACATTTCAGCTGAAGATGAAAACTGCTTACGATTATTCAACTGTATCTAAACTGATGAGAAATTGAGGAGTTTCGGTGCATTTATATGTGCAGAGGAACATTGTATTTGTTTATTTTCAGCTGGACTATCCCGAACATAGTATGATATTGTCTTAGTATAGAACAAGCCTAGCTATTGTACTCCTCCAAGCATCGATGGACAGTTCAAACTTGAACCCACTCTAATCAGCACCAACTGCCAATAAATGAGAAAAAAGATATCTATAGTTATTCAAGTTTACAACTGGGACTAATTGTGGTCCACGGCTTGAGCTCCGAATTCTGACTCTGAATCTCATGACCAGCAAGATTCTTATTTTCTATTTCCTCCATATACTCAAAAAAGGTGCAAAGTACTGGTTTAGAAACTCAGGAAATGTTTATCATAAGTTGTATTATATGTTGTAAGAACATGTTTCACAATCAATGTAAAATAAATTAGTTTAAACTTAAGTTATTGTAAAATTGTCCAGTACATGACATACAGTAGAACCCCGCTAATAAGACCATATGTGGTTCTTAGATAAAGTGGTCTTAATACCGGGGTGGTCTTAATATAGAGGAGACCTGACCTCATATGCAGTTGGTGTCAAAGTATGCTCTAGCCACTATACAATCACCATGTACTACTTGTATATAATTATACATGTCTGAAAATGTATTACTTATAATTTTTAAAGGGTTACTATTCTTGTGTACACGGGGACTTCACATAGATGTTCAATTGTTTATGATAATTTTTATATTGCCCCTTGGCAAAATAAATTTAAGAACAACTCGTTTCCATTATCATTCATTAAACAATGCAAACTGTTTTTGTGTGAAGTGGACGAGAGTCATAATTAATGCAAGTGTCCACATCGTGCATACACTCTTTCATATCGATGTCCATTCACATCTCCAAAAGTATAAATTGTATCGTGCAATGTTTGGTTTGATAACAGTTGAGGAAAGTCTATTTAACAATATAGTTATATACCTTAGATCAACAATATGTAACTTTCCTAATTAAATGCCTTCCTTTATTTACAGGAATGTAAGAAGCGTTACAAGACTGAGCTAATGGCAGACTACGAGAGTTGACTGATACGAGGATAAAATATATAAAACAAATAAATAATATATGAGTTGAAATTTTAATTTTATCTATTATTAAAATTGGGTTGACTTGCATTACATCGTTTGTCATGTGTTCTATTGTTACTTTTTTAGTAAAGTTGATAAATCTGCAATGGACAATACACAGGATTTAAAGTCTATTTGTGCACATAACATAATCCAATGAAAACTATGAAGTTGATTTGTTTACATTAACAATTGAATAAATGAATAAGACTTTAGTACAGTATTTTACATGAATGAAATTATACACACTTACAACATGTATAATGATTCAGTGCATATGAATAAACATACACAATATGCATTATACATGTATCAACACGCATATCTATACAGTTCTATACAGATTTCTGTAATGAACTGTTCCCTCTCTACAACAACTCCCCATCTACAACAACCAATCTGCCGGTCTCCGCAAAATGTTGCTCAAGAGAGGGAACACTGTATAGGGGGTCAGCAAAGGAATATTTTTGCCGAGTTATATTTATTTCGGATCAGTAGTTTTTTAGTAGACGGTATCTTTTTCGAGGTTTTCGTTCCCATTTCCATGGTAGCCAGACTGCTGGTTCAATAAAAATTCAGACATGCAATATCTTTTTTGCATAATGTTTATCCAGCCATCAGTTATACTCTTTAAGAGTTATCCCAGGATTCATAATTTTGATTTTAAGTTCAAACATGTTCATATGTGTGTTGCCGTAGCAACCAGAGTGCTAATCCAATTAAAGTTTTCAAATATTGCTCATCATCTTCACATTGCCCTCTGTGAACCTTTCATATACACTGAACAAATTATTGAAGTATCTGAAATGGCCAATTTTTAGCAGTTTTATTGCCATAGCAACCAAAATTATTCAAATTCAAAGATAAAAAAATAAAAAGACAGTATGCAACAATATGATATTGAACAAAATGAAGGTAATCCTGGATCTTTTTTAATCAAACAGTTCAAATTTAATCCATAAAACACTTTCTAACCTTACAACACTACATCTTATGCACAAATCATTACCCCCTAGTAGGTTCTGTGTAGGTGCGGACGGACGACGGATTGACCACAGACAAAATACGACATATTTGAAGCCCATCATCTGATATAATATTATGGTAAGTAAAGTACAGTAATAATTAATTTTCGAATTTCATCAGAATGAATGAGATAATTTCAATATAAAGACCTAAAGCATCCTCAGCGTCCTCTAGGTTATCCCGTCTGTTTGGACAAAGTAAATCGAACAAGGTGAGGAATTCATGTAGGCAACCTGATGTGCTCATTGGTCGAGTATACATTGTTCTGCATATATCTAAGTCAGTCTGATCTACTTTGTAATGATAACTTGAAGAATTTTGCAACTCGGGCATGGTAAACAGTACTTCAGGTTTTCCACAAGGTCCGTCTTTACGAACCCCTGAGGAAATATCATGCAAATTCCACTGATTAACAAAATCCCGAAGATCACGTGAAATGACGGGTAAGAAGCAATATATCAAGCACTGACGATGTAATATATCACCGTCGTTATAACGTACAGTATGTCGCATATCTTTAAATAGATTTATCCAGAAATCCATGCACTGCCGGCGTAAAATAGCCCACAGCGATTCAATCCTCTGATTGGAGGTGCTTTTCCCATGATAAAACTTCTTCCTGCTGAGTGGTGGTCGTTATGGTCTCTCCTAAAAAAAATTTGTAACTGACGCACAACAACGTTTTCAGTTCCCTTGTCACTACGGATCAATGTAGGCACAATGGATCCTAAATCTGTCACAGTTTGCAAAAAATATCGTGCGATTAACTTCGGATCATTGTTACTAGTTTCCACAGCAAGCCACATGATTCGCCTACTAAATCCATCAATAGCTCCATGGATAGCAAACCCAAATGGCTTTATCTTATCATAACCATATGCCACACAAAATTGGGCCCAGGACAAGAATATTGCCTACGGAGTAAACCCTTTATCTTCCTCCTCTCCATGCCAACGGGATCAGCGAGCCACATCAATTGAATTACGGTTGAACGACGTACATTAAGTCCATATTTTAGTTTCAAACGTTTCCACATTGTCTTGTACCCAATGCATTTTCCACTGCCTGAGAGTTCTTGAAGTATACCGCTAATTATGTCGTCTATCGTGGATTCCGGGACTAGTCTCCTCAAATTTTGTGTACGAATTAACCTTTTAAGATGCCGTAAACTTAATTTTATTCCGTGAAGAACTAAGAGAGCAACAAGTATTTCTTTGTATTTGTACCCCCTACTAAAATAATGATTTATCAGCGGCATGACTGATTCGTAATGTGCTGCTGTCGTTTGAATGTGAACACACCATCAGTACCTTCTACAGCGATCAAAATCATCACCTGTATTTTGAAAAAGAGATATCTATAGAGAAAATGTGCAGAACAGACATGCTCAAATTCAGACGTAAAACGGAAATGAAATGTCTGAACACATTTACAGACATGCATTGTGATTCTTCATTTTGCACTAGAAAATTTTGTACATACAAACAAAAATATGCCATTTAGATTCTAAACACGCTCGTTTCTTTACATACACTGGCGTGCTGTGATCATGCGAGAATTTCAAAGTCAAAATTGAGATCTTTATCAAACTAGATCTAAGTATACTACAATTATTATAATAGCTAGATCTAAGTCTGTAGGCATGCACATCTGACGCATTAATTTTAACATAACGAATTTGTAGCACTTACCATCACAAAAATTAGTTTAGCTGCCATCCTTAAATCTGTGAAATCTTGAAATTGTGAAATCGTGAAATTTCACAGTTAAGCTATGACGTCATACATACGTCACAAAAGCGGGAAATTTTATATTGCATTTAAGGACTAAATATAATGTAAAAGATAAGTTCCGCCCGCTGTATATATGCATGCCTCTTTTACATTTGTATGTTTCAGAATAGATTTAGTAAGCTATCGAGAGTATTGTTAATTTTATAGTACTCCAATAAAAACCTGTGATTATCAAGATACAAATATAACATAAACCATCAATAGAGTATAATATAAGTATGTAGAGTTCAAAACAGTGTCATCTTACGAAAATCATGCTTTAAAAATGACAAACATCATAAAAGTTTTATAGTAACTACAATAAACGATTTGGTCATTAATTAGGTTGTTGATTATTAATGTAAATTACGTATGGTGGTGTATTACAAATTCTCGTATAACAGATCAATAAACACAACCAATGTTGTCTAAACATTTGGATCCCACATTTGATGACTTACTTGGGTTTTGTACCTCCTGGTACAGCATTTGTTTTTTTGCCTTCTGATACAGCCGTTTGTTGTGGTCCATTATATTTTTTTGGCCCTTTAGGCGTAGTACTTGTCTTTTTTTCTTTATTTGACGACATTCTATAGAACCACGAATAGGATAAACGTAACTCTAAATCCTGATTTAAATTATAATCTCATACAACACTATAATTTTTCCATTTATCGAATATTTAGGATTAAAATATATTTCAACACTCCCTGTATGATTATCTTTGTTAATTTACTTCCTTAACTACGTAAACACAGACATGTCTACTTTCTGTTTAAATCTATAAATAACATTCGAAGAATAAACCTAGTTTTTGGAAATCGATAATAGATCTGTATGCGCTAAACAAATCAGTTTTAACTATGTGCATTTCTCACACCACGCTGGTATCGCAAATCAGACGAATTGCTTTTAAAACTCTGTCGTACGCTCGATAAACTAAAACGATATACATTTAAACTAAAATGTTGACTATATCTTCAAGTTTAAACTTCTGAACAGTGTATGTTTATTTCATTACAAAGTATAATCACTGAAAATAACTGTTGATCTCTTACTGACATTAATAAACTTTTTATTTCGATTGAATATAACATTATGTGCGGCTCTACCCGAATTTGTCAGTTACTTTACAAAATATTCAATTCGAGACGAATTTTGATACTTATTCAAATAATCATGATTTTGTGTTTGCATTAAGTATGCTTATTTGGCGAACATTAATTATCTGATTTCTGCTGAAATCCTAACTAATAGGAACGGTTAGTCGGCAGAACTTCTAACAAACGTTTATTTTTAGTTCGGAGATATAGTTCATATGAAAATATCGACAAGATAAAACTTGACCCAGATTGGATTTGAAGTTCAAGGCCGACAGAAATATTTTGGTATGTCGAGTTTGTGGAAACCATGACATGTTTATGCCTATCATGGTCCTAACGCAGATATAAACCATATTTTATTCACATACAGTCAACCTCTCCAGAGCGGCCCTCTCTCGAGCAACAACCTCCCTTTTCCTCAACAGCATGATTTCCCCATTGCACGATTTTACTATTAATTTAACCTCTCTAGAGCAACAACCTCTCAACAACAACATAATTTTGCTACTCTCAAGGGATGTTGCTTGGAGAGGTTGCACTGTATGTTAATAGATATCGGTTACGTATTTACGATATGAAATTCTATGAAGCGCAATCAATTAAAAAATTAAACGCCTGTTCAGACTGTTTGTTTTTTCAATGTTAATATATATATATATATTTATATATATATATAAATGTACATGTTAAAACAAGAACAAACAGTCCCCCATAAATAAAGGTTACCCTTTGAACAGCCTACACCCGGATGTATACGTTTCTTGATATACTACGTCAAAAAAACTTTATATAACATAATATAATGTTTATTCAGCATTAGATATTCACGTATTTATAGCCTAACAAACAACAGTGAAAAAAGCACAAAATCTTTATGAATACAAGTGTTGTGCATCTAGACTAAATTTGACATTTCTCTTTGGGTACCATTTTACTACACGAGTGACTGTATTTCTTATCCGCCATAACGAATGTGTATTTCAAATCTATTTACAATTTAAACACAAAGTATATAGACGTGTCTTTGTTTACGTCGTTAAGGAAGTAAATTAACCACCTTAAACACGATCACAAACAAACTGTTGGCAAATTTCAGTGCTAAATATTCGAATAAAACCGGAACAAAATACAGTTAATAACTTAAAACAGGACTTAGAATTACGTTTAACCTTATTCTCGTTGTTGTAAAATGTCGACAAGTGATGTACATAAGCCCGGAAGACCAGTCCTTAGTAGGCCCAGAGCTGATAAAAAATCCAAGTTAGTCATTAAATGTTGAATTCAAGTTGAGTTTAAGATAATATTGTAATATATGTTTGTCGAGTTGTTATAATATCGTCATTCGTAATTTACGCAGATTAACACTGTAAGTATACAGTCTTTTATATACATAAACCAATTACTATCTTGTTGCTATAAATCTTTTACATTTTCCGAATTTTGAAACTATATTAAACTCTACCTATTTTCTATATTTTATTGAATGGCTGGATGGGACATGGCGATTATTAAACTTGAAGATATAGTCAACATTTTAGTTTAAGTATATATCGTTTTAGTTTAGTACGACAGAGTTTTAAAAGCAATTCGTCTGATTTGCGATACCAGCGTGGTGTGAGAAATGCACATAGTTAAAACTGATTTGTTTAGCGCATACAGATCTATTATCGATTTCGAAAAACTAGGTATATTCTTCGAAGTCTATTTATAGATTTAAACAGAAAGTAGACATGTCTGTGTTTACGTAGTTAAGGAAGTAAATTAACAACGATAATCATATACGGAGTGTTGAAATATTTCAATCCTAAATATTCGATAAATGGAAAAATTATAGTGTTGTATGAGATTATAATTTAAAACAGGATTTAGAGTTACGTTTATCCTATTCGTGGTTCTATAGAATGTCGTCAAATAAAGAAAAAAAGACAAGTACTACGCCTAAAGGGCAAAAAAAATCTAATGGACCACAACAAACGGCTGTATCAGAAGGCAAAAAAACAAATGCTGGACCAGGAGGTACAAAACCCAAGTAAGTCATCAAATGTGGGATCTAAATGTTTAGACAACATTGGTTGTGTTTATTGATCTGTTATACGAGAATTTGTAATACATCACCATACGTAATTTACATTAATAATCAACAACCTAATTAATGACCAAATCGTTTATTGTAGTTACTATAAAACTTTTATGATGTTTGTCATTTTTAAAACATGATTTTCGAAATGGTTTCTGTTATATTTGTATCTTGATAATCACAGGGTTTTATTGGAGTACTATAAAATTAACAACACTCTCGATAGCTTACTAAATCTATTCTGAAATATACAAATGTAAAAGAGGCATGCATCTATACAGCGGGCGGAACTTATCTTTTGTCAGAGCTACTGCTCAGCTAGTACACATTACAGTTTCAATGCAAGAAAATTATTATAAAAAAGTGTTCCCTTCCAATTAACTCTTACTTTCTCGTTTTATTTGAGATAACAACTTGTATGGCTCATTTTTCTACAATAGTCAGACTGTCGCTGGTAATGCGTTTGAATGAAATAAAACTCGCATGCTATATTCCATTTTGTGGTAGATTATATAGACTATGTTGTGGTACGGTATATTCCATATAGTGGTATGATATATTTCATAGACATGACGTGTAGTGGTAAGATATATTCCATGATATAGTCAATGTAGATATATGATATATTCTATGTTGAGGTATATTATGTTCCATGTAGTGTTATGATATAGTCCATGTAGGGGTATGATATATTCTATGTAGTGGTATAATATATTAGATGAAGTGGTATGATATAGACCATCTAGAGCTGTTATATTCCTTGTAGCGGTATGCTATATTCTATGTAGTGATATGATGTATTCCATGTTGTGGTATGATATAGATCATGCAGTGCTATGGTATAGTTCATGTAGTGGTATCATATATTCCATGTAGTGGTATGATATAGACCATGTAGTGGTATTATGTATTCCATATAGTGGTATGTTATGTTCCATGTAGTGGTATGTGATATTCCATGTAGTGGTATAATATATTCCATTTAGTGGTATCATACTGGTATGATATATTCCATGTAGTGGTATGATATATTCGATGTAGTTTTATGTTACAGACCATGCACCGATTGCGGTGGTATTATATATACCAGTTAGTGGTATGTTACAGACCATGTCGTGGTATGATATGTTCTATGTAATGATATGATATATTCCATGTGGTGGTATGATATACATGTACGTTTAATTATGTGCTAACAGACACCCGTGCGTCAAACGAACCCTTAGATAAAATGCCAGCTGTCCAAATGTAACATTTTTCCACACGAGTGACTGTATTTCTTATCTGCCCATATGGTTTACGTATTCAAATATATTTATAGATTTAAACAGAAAGTAGACATGTCATTATTTTTAAACGTAGTTAAGGAAGTAAATTAACAACGATAAACACAAACGAAGTCTAGTTTCATATATTTAAAAATAAATGAAAATATAGCGGTGTTAATAACTTAAAAGTGGAATAACAGTCACGTTCGACTTAATTCTGAATGTTTTAAAATGGCGACACGTGGTAGAAAAGGGTCAGGTAGAGCTGAACATCTGAGACCAACACCATCAAAAGGAACACCACAGTACTCAAAATATGGGTCAGGAGGTACAAAAAACAAGTTAGTCTTCAAATATTGGATACATAAACGATAAAATTAAACGTGTTTATTAACCTGTTATATCCTTACTTGTAGTGAACGTAAAATGATACTATAAGTATATGGTCTTTTACATTTACAATTAACAAGGTTTGTAAACCAACTTCGTTAATCATGACAATAAAAACTGTGATAAAATTTACGGTTTTCAAAGCATGATAAGATTTCGAAAAGTTTCAATGTATTTTCTAATCAACATGATTTTATATACATGTAGTTATTTTGGATGGATAGTAAGGTCGATTATCCTCCATACGTAGAGAATATGCTCGCTCAAAACCGGGTATGTGAACCGCCCGCCGTATATAATGAAATATCGTTGGAAAAAAACGGCGTTAAACCGACTGATAAAGTACCAAATGTAGAGGTATGATTAGGCCGTATAGTGTAGTGGTATGGAATAAATAGTACATTCTTTTAAGATTAAGTAAAATTACGTTATGCATTTTTATAACAAAGGAAATGCAGTTGTTTGGAATAGGTCCTCCGGTGATAGAAAATAAGTAGTGCTTTTGTATTGAAACTATGCACTTACATGTATGTATAATACTTTATGCAGTGTTTAAAAGTAAGTGAATAAGAAATGTTGTATTATTTGATATGTAATTCATTAGTGCCAAAAAGGTAGCACGTCGTAGTCATAGAACTAAATTATTTTCAAATGACTCTCCAAGCAATAATTCATAGAATGTTACTTGGAATGATGCGATTGACTGATAAAGTTAAGAACTGACTATGATATATTTTGTTGAATGACGTCATACCACCGAAGCCAACTTTGGAGGCGACAAACTGCTGTCAGCAATAAAAGAATAACTCCTGGAAGCATAACATTTATCAACTACTTATTGGAAACTGGAATACGTGTGTTGGTCTTGTGAACTAACTAAAGTAAATAAAACTTTGTTAAAAACAAGGGAATCTAACCAACATTTTATGATCCTATATCTTCAGGGAAAAAGACGCAGAGAAAATTGCAAGACTTGAAAAGGAAAATGAACAATTAAAAGTACAGAATGCTTTGATAAAAAAGGACTATAATTTGTAAGTTTTCAACGGTTTCCTTATTAGCGCATATGATGTACAAGTTAATTACTGGTGTGTATTTTATTGCTGACTGATCTTTATAAAATTAACATGTATTTATCTACCCATGTGTCGTTGCTAACTATTAGACGAGTTTGTTTTCTATTATATTCTGACTCCGTGTTTAATTCGTGGTGTATAAAGTTAATATTTTGTATTGATCTAAATACCTGTATAGTATAAATGTTACGAATCAATTATGCTAAATTCTGAGCAGATGTTTACATCTAAGCGACAGTAATATCCTTATGAGATTGTTCCGTTTTTTACTGCTATATACTGCGTGACCCAAATAAAACACTTTTTAGGCACCAACTGGGCAACCCCGTTTATTTCACCCCGTAATAGGTATAAGGGGGTCGAGTTCATCCCAATTTCATACTTACATTTCATTACATAATACATAATTCCCACATTTACAATATTTGCCTCCCTTGTTTTGAATTGGCGGCCATCTTGAAAGTCCAATATCTTAATGTTTAATAGAAAAAACAACAATACAAAAGTAGTTTAAATCTATGAAATATTACTTAATCATGAAGTTGGAAAAAAACATAAGGACATCAGGTTTAAGAAGATGTAGTTTAAATTTGTTAAAATTATCAAAACAAAAATATGAATATCTCCTAACAATGCTTGTCAAATTTGACTTTCAAGATGGCCGCAAATTCAAAACAAGAGAGGCAAATATTGTAGATGTGGGAACTATGTATATATATCTACTATATTACAAACTACTGTAATGAACATAAATAAGATTATCTACATATTATAACATAAATGTATTATCTTATAATAGTAATTTAATAACGATAGTGTAGTTATTCAATCAGGTGTCCTACAATTGACCATCTTTCCTTTTCAAAATCAGTCATATTTGTATATTTATAAATGTCCCAAGCTAATTTTAGACTATTTTTAAAACCAACACATGAAGGCAAACGTTTTTTTTTCTTTTTGCCGAATATATATATCTTTACATTTCCAAAAACAAAATATCATATTTTAAATCTGTTTTCTGAACCTAAAATAAATGATCATCAGCATAATATATTATCAAAATTATGTATGTTGTCTTTGATGTATTGAAATAAATTTTGAATTTGCTACACAAACACTTGGTAATAATTAATGTTGTTAATTTTAGTGAAGAGGCTAAGAAATCCCTGAAAATCACTGACGATTACATGAAACAACAACTTACTGAACAAAACATGGAGTGAGTATTTTAATGTTATAATAAAAATCGGGAAAAGGGGAACTTTGAAATTAGCATGTGTTTAATACATGTGTATAAAACATCGTATTGTTAGAAGTTGTTAAATAAAAATATCGTTTATCTTAAAGTTATTAAATGATTTAGACCCGCCTCCGTGGTCGATTGGTTAATGTCGCTGAGTTCAAATCACTGTAACCTCTCACTGATAGAGGGTCGAGGGTTCGAGCCCAGCTTCCGACCATGTATCTTTATGTGAGAAGTAGGCAGTTGCTTACGGAGGATGGGAGTCTAGTACTGGTTCTTCTCAGGAACGATACGTAGGTGCACTGCCCGCCTCATATGACTCTGACTGTTGGAAAAGGGCGTAAAACTCGATATATATATTATATCATTTGATTAGGTCTTAGAACCTTAGGCTCTTGAATCCTTTCGGTGAGTCTATGATTACAAGACAGAAATTCATGGAAGAAATAAAAGTAGGTAAATTTCTTACTGTTTAAATTGTATATATTTATTTTCAGTTTGAATCGACGAATAGAAAAGCTAGAGTCTGAACTTAAAGAGAAGTAAATGTTCATAATTACTGTTTTACGCATTATTACGTTTACCATTCCATCTTTAAACGTTGATACCCTGCGAATTGAGTACCTAGCGTGTAAACTGTAACGGTCTTTGAGCTTCGGTCATTCTGGCATTCAACTATTTATCTCTTAAATACAATTCCATTGACATCAATTCATTTGCATTTTTCTGTAAATTCTCCGAAGTACGATGACTCTTAAAAGTGTAACATTTAGAGGAAAACTACAATTGCGTTTAATTTGTGAATGTTTTTTTTTAGATTGGCGAAGTAAGTATTAGTTATCGTTCATATTTTGAATTTTATGGGATATATCACAAGCGACGCGAAGTTTTCGGCACATTTTATGCGATATATTTTTCAAATTTCAAATGAAATGCGGACATATCATTGGGCGAGAAATAAGGACAAACTGTAATAGGGTTTATTTAAAATCAAATAATGTATTGGGATTTTAAAATTTCGACTGTTTCTAACAGGTATTCAATTTCCAGAGACTAGACTCAAAATAGATGATCATTGCTCTGAAATGTAAAGTTTATCCATTTTTACTTTTGACCCGGTCATAGTTTCTTTTCCGTCCATCAAATATCAACCAAACAGTAATAAATAAGTAACATCAAATCGCTGGAGTAGTCTTGTTTAGTTTAAATAGCATGATTTTCTTGTATCAATCTGGGGTTTAGCCGCTAGCATTTGATAACATATATATTCTCAATTCAATTTCTACTTTTACTACCGTCAGTGATTTGATATTATGGTTCATTTGGATGTGTTTGTACTTACGTCGGATATATTCCTGAGGGCATAGGGCCTTAAAAACGTACAATACGCACGTGCGTGACGTAAAAAAACCAAAGCAAAGGTAGTTTAAAAGTAGCCTTATAGCACTATCCCCCTCTTTAGCACTTAATGTGTATAATTTCTTTAGCGTCGCCTATGTGTATGGGTATGATGTAGTTATAGACAAAGATAAAATTGTGTACCCCTGTTGATAATAAAATGAAGTCTTAAGTAAAATCATATTATTAATAAAAAAGGAAGCACACTTATCTTATAGTTCCAGTCGCTCAGATGATATCCCTGCTAAAGAGGAAGTCCCCGAAGCGGAGCGAAGAAAGAACGAGTAAGATTTTCATTATTCACTGTCATTCTTATTTAAGACAGCATATCAAAACGGCAATTAAGGCTGATTTAATATGTATTATTTAGTGGGTATGTTTATGCAGACAATTATCTATATCTATAGCATTATTTCAGTTACATATCGACGCGCTGTTCACAGATATGGCTGGATACTTCACTAGTACCAAGCATATTTTCCGTAAGAAATTGTCAACTTCTCCATACGAATAATTCCGATATTAAGCAGTGAATGACTAATGCCAGTAGACATAAAACGTATTCAATTACGTTGTCAAAGAAGATAAGCGCCATGTCCAGGATTAGAAATCGTGAACTAGAAATCGTATACATAGAGATGTTAATATATATAATCGTATTTTGTAAACATAATCAGTCCTTAATAATTATAATGGAGGTTTTGAATACATAAACTTAAATCTTCAGGGCAAAAGCAGATGCGAAACATAGTTCAGCAAAACGTCCAGAGAACGAGTCATTAAAACCACAACCGAAAGACGCAAACACTAAACCGTAAGTCAGACTTTTTCTATAATTAGAAAGGGCCACTAGTGTTAATGGCTTGTGTGCAAATTGTTAGCGTGTGCTTAGCTGAATGTACAGCGTAGCTGTATTGCTTAAAGCTTGGTGTAAAATATTAGTGCAATTAGTAATAACAAAAACAAGTTTAATGTTTGTACGGCGCAAAATCGCATCCGGCAATTCAATACTAGAATGTGGCCTATGTAACATTGTTTATCAGGATGTGCGAAGTTTCAGATCAAACGAATTTGTTATTTTGACTTAACTGATCCCGAAACTAAAGAGTCACCGATCATCTACTCCATCAAAAATACAAGTCGTTGATGTTTCATGAATCTCATGAATCGTACATCGAAGTTCATTTAGATCGAACAATTTTTCCTAAGTCCTTTGATATAAAGAGATTCGGCTGCATTTTCAAGAGCACGACCATTCGGGCTACCAAATAGCAAGATGCACTAGACTGGACTAGTAAGCAATTGATTGTCGTTCGGGCCTGCCTTAATGTCGAACGCTGTCGTCACAGTGCCCATATAAATACTAAACTAGTTCTCGTTGTAGCGCACCAGGCAGAGTCAAATTCTCAGTCAACTGAAACCGCTTTTAATGAAATATTGACACGTTTCTAGTAATTTATAGGTGATTGACATTGACGAGACGACAACGATATAAAACAGCTACTAGTATTCGGTGAATGTCACGTGATCATTGAGACTATTAGCGAGTCCGATTAACAACTTGAATAATACACAGTCTGTATGTACACATGAACACCACTTAAAAAGTAGTTTTGCTTCATCCTCAGTATTATAACACAATGCTTGATAGTGTTCTAAATTCAACGCCATGTTTGTTTACTATAGTAGGATTGTATTCGGTTCGTTTATTGACAGATGGGCAGATTCATTCCCGTCGTTGTTTATCGAGCTCGCTCCATTCTTAGACTATAAATAGCGACTGCGTCATCAAGCTAACACTAGTTGGTGTGAGTTACACGTGACCTCGCTCTATTTCTGTTTTGTTTATATCACGTGATGACCATTGCGGATATTTCGGGCACTGTCAGTAATCTGCTTCGGTGCAAGAAGTTGCGATTTTGCATTGCCACTTAAAAATAAGCATTCCGTCGCCGTACAATAATCCATACATTTACTTAAGTTAGTTCTTGTGATAAACATTTGTTTGTAAACTGATCACGAATGATATAATTGTAGACTATTCTATAGTTTCAATAAACGTTTCTGTTTTTATCTATCTTAATTTGTGTACTTTGTTTTCGGTTGCTGTGTTCCTAAAATTAAAGGTATCTCGTTATTTTAATACAAACGTACAGTTAAATTATTCTGTTTTACTCATTTATGGAATTTAGCTTTTGTATCACTGTTTCTAAATAGCTATTTTAAATCTCATAAACGTTACGATACCCTCTGGGAGCCAGAGTCTTCCTCAACTTTGTTTGGGTTGAAAGTTTTGAGAATGGTAATATTCCGGGCATGGTGGTATTTTTGGTATGTTTTTTTCCCTAAGGAATCTTATTTTTATCTATATTATATGTTAGAAGACAATTGTTTTGTACTCCAAATATCCATATACCTTTCCGCAATACTTCATGCTGAAGCAGAGCTTTTTATATTGTCATATGTAATTCAAAACTTAACGACTCCGACTGTGACCTGAAGCCCAAGCTAAACAAATCAAAAACAGAACTTGAAAACGTAAACATGCTGTCGTAAGTTCCTAATATTTTCACAATTTGTTCTGTGAAGTTAGAACATAGATCAATGATTATTATTAACAACTAAGATCTTAATCTGACCAGAGTAACTAAACACAGTGTAATTGGCGACACTGTGGTCAAGAGCATGCGGCAAAACGTACATTCAAAAGATACATACACAGATTGTTTCAAGCATCTTTGCAACTTTGTGAAAATTTAAACTGCTTTTAATTATAGTATGCTCAGTCCGCTAAATTACATTTCATTTCATCATTGTTGGTCATATTTTCTAGTTCATTGCCTTTTAAATACAGAGCTAAACAAGATGAAAGCTTGAACAATACAAAAAGTACAGAAAACCAAAATCCAGACAAGACCGACAATGGAAACAAAGGGTAATGTTGAATTCAAACGACTTTTTTGGCTGTGAAAAATCAACAATTATTGAGACCTAATTCATATATTTTATACATGAATAATAATTACATATGTTTCAAAATGAATATTCAGTAATTGAATTTATTAACATGCAGACGTCACATAATAGTGATGTTAAATACACCTACTTTGAAAAAAAAATTAATCCTTAATTAAGAGAGATTTGAATACATAAACTTGGATCTTCAGGGCGATACCAGATGAAAAACAACTTTTAGCAGCTCGTTCGGAGATTGATGCATTAAGAAATCAACTGAAAGAAACAGAAATTCAACGGTAAGTCATGATCCAGTATTGTTAATGGCTCATGAACAAATATTTTTGTGGTAGTTGTTAGTGTGCCCTGTGCTGTGCTGTGCAGATTGTACAGCGTAACCATATAGCTTCAGCGTGGTGTAAATCGTGTCTGTGTGCATTTGGCATTCTAGCGTTTTAGCAAAGTTCTGTTGTTATATTGTCGAATATGTTCGTTTATAGATATTTGGTTCTTGAGGCAGGGTAATTCCTCTTCATGTGCATTTCTTTAGAACCCATTTTTACTCGCTGGAGAAAAAAGTCGCATAGAAATTATCACTTATAGCTAATTCAGCATTTGACTTGACTAATTACATCCTTGTCAGAATTACGACGAAAGAATATTCTATGTATGAATAAAACTACTTGTGCGACAGTCAGATAAAGAACTTACAAGTAAAAACTATTCAGTTATTTTCTGTTAAAGGAACACGGAACTTGAATCATTCCATTCATATTATCTTAGAAATGTTTTTATAAATTTCTTCCGATACAAACGTGAAAGTTGTATTGTTAGTGTTCTAACAGTGATATATCACAATTGTGAGTTTGGTACACGTGTATATTACATATGACATTCTACGTAAAAAATGTACCATAAAAATAGTTAGAACGTTCTGTAATAAGTGCAATAAGAAGTAACAGGAGTTTAGAAATTCATATAAAGTTCGTATTAACTTTGTTCTCATGAATAACTTTTATTCTTTAATTGAACATGTTACAACAAAAAACTAATTCCAAACTATAACATATGATGAACAGTGCATTTTCAATAAACGTTACTACATACAGTATTTTGTCTGCTTTACTAAATTTACTGTCTGAATTTGTGTACTGCATCTGGTTTCTATATTCCTAATCTTATTAGCCACTCGTTATCTAAACAAAACTCAACTATTCACCGTATCCTTTTTGTTTATTAGCGTGATTTACTTTTTGTATCCCCGGGGGTAATTGTAAGGTTGGACCCACAAAATTAGCTTAAATCCCCTGAAGCTTTCCTGATGTCCGTGGCAAGGCGGTACCCTCCTTGAGATAATGTTTTGTATGAACTTACGTGTTGTGTTGGTCGGTAATGTTCTGAGTAGGTAACATACTGGAGAAGTTAGGATCTTTTTGCATGTTGTTTTTTCTATGAATCCTAGTTCAATTTATGTTAAATGTTAGAAGACTATAATTGATCTTGTATTTCTGAGAGCCATAAACTTTTCCTCAACATTTGATACTTTGTTAGGTGTTGTTCATATTGTCATATTTAGGTCAGAATTTGACAAAACCAAAAGTGAACTGGCGTCCAGTCAATCAAAGATTGATAAATTAACAACAGAACTTGAAAACTCAAGAAAGGAAACGTAAGTCATTGTTATTGTCATAACTTTTTGTGAAGTTAGAAATATAGATCAGTAAATTTTAATAACTAACTGTTCTGACTTGGGAGAGTAACTGCGCAATTGGCAAGTCTGTGTACATGTGGCTTTTTAGTCAGGAACAGGCGGTGATATGAGACCTAATATGGTACTATTGAGACCCACTTTAAACTTTATATGCAAGTGTAACATGCAGGATATCAAGCCACCAGTTATGAATATTTTGTCAAAATTGATTACTACGAACGTCAATATCATACATGTATAACTTTGATTAAAATTATTGAACTTATGACGTAATTTAATGCTTAACAAAAGGTGCACTGTTCTCAATATGCAGTGTGGTGGGTTTAAGGTTCGGCTTCTTGGCGAAGGTAGTATTTTGGGGAAGGTGGTATTTTTTCCTTTGGAATCCTATTTATATCCATATCAAATTGTAGAAGACATTTGTTTTTATATATCTAAGATCCATAAACCTTCCCGCAGCTTTTGATACTGAAGCAGAGCTTTTTATAATTTTATGTTTAGGTCAAAACTCAACGAAACCAACAGTGACCTGGAGTCCAAGCTAAAAAAATCAGAAACAGAACTTGAAAACGTAAAAAAGCAGTTGTAAGTTCATATCATAACATTTAGTGAAGTTAGAAAATAGATCAATAAGTATCAACAACACAGATCTAGTTTTATCTTAATGAGTAACTAAACACAAGGTAATACGCGAGGTTGTGGTCAGGAGCAGACGGTATACTGTAGATTAAAAAGATATAAAAAATAATTCAAGCATCTTTGCAATATTGTGCAATATTTAGACTGCTTATAATGTATGCTCAGTCCGCTAAATGTACATTATATTTCATAATTATTGGTCATGCATTCTAGATCATTTTCATGTAGAGCTAATCAGGATGAAAACGTTGAAAATACAAAGAGCACCGAAAACCAAAAGTCAGATATTGAATTTGAAGTTTTTGGCTGCGAAAGATCTTCAATTATTGATACTTATTCATATATCTGTACAAGTAAAATTGATACACATGGTTCGAAATGAATCTGCTGTAATTGAATAATCATGCAGACCAGTAAGGTTTAGCCATGATGGAATAACATGACAATGTTGTTTTATTTTACTTTATAACATAGACATAGCATTATGTTAAATAAAATAGAAATACGTTGTTTGCAAAACATATTGTTTTTTTAAACAGTCTCTATGATTTTTATTTAAGGCCGTTTGTAGCAATTGGTAATTTCGCATTTGTTTTCATTTAGTACAAAGAAAACATGAACATGCGATACTGCTGTTCTTTCATTATTCGTCTTTGTAAGACACTTTTATTAAACTGTTTTAGAATACAACATTTTCGGTAACATTTGAATATAATGCATTACTGCTTCTGGTATATTTTATATTTAGGTCGGAAATTGAAAAACTCAGAAATAAGTTGTCATCCAAGCAATCCGAAATAAACAAATTGAATACAGAACTTGAAGACGCAAATAACAAAATGTAAGTTCAAAATATTTTTCAATAGACAAATTAATAGATAAACAACAAATTTGTTGTCCAACTCAGCAGACTGACAGAGCAACAACACATTTTGCAAAGTATAAGATGACCGTGGCGGGAGGCGTTGTCAGACAAAAGACAACTAGTGTTTTATGTACCGACATGTAAATTATAAAGGTGATCTTAAATAAGGGGTCATTATTATTGGATTTATTTAACGAGTTATCTGAAAACCATGAAAGCGAGGCTAACGGGTTTAATGCATTATAATAATTGAGACGACGAATGTTTGTTTTTTATTTATGACATAATCATAACAACTGGTTTCCCTAAAAAATATCTTAACTCTGTATGCATGAGATGAAGGTGTATTGTGAGGTTCAATAAAATATCATCTTGCGCCTAAGATGTCAGAAGTAAAGAAATTCACAGCATAAGTTAAGGAATCTGTCTTTTTATACAGAGCTAAACAAATTGAAGACACGGAAACTGCAAAAAATGAAGTGAACCATCAAACAGACAATACAAAAAATAAAAACAAAGGGTAAGATGTAATTAGACATGGTCTAGAGCTCTGTGCAATATTTAATAAACAGTAACTATTCTACTAACAAAACCGTTTCAAAATAGTGAAGACAGAAATGAGCAAAACTTGGTTTAAGCCATAAAGTAATAAAATGATAACAAGTTATCAGATGAAATAGCAATAGTCAATATAAGCTTATTGTATGTTCATATCAACTTAAATCCTTTACAAATTTGCAAGTATTTTTGTAAATTATCCAAATATATATATTCATACCAGATGGGATAATCGAAACTCAAAGATACCTTTTTGTAACTACGCTGTTTACATAAGTTTTATTCCACCAACTGATCAGGAATCCACATAACATGTACCACAGCTTTGTTTTGTCAATTTACTGAAATCGTATGTTACAGTAGCATAAGGAAACATTTAAAAATTAAGAATTGATCAAATAGTTACTGATGTAATATACAGCATAATATCAAAAATATGTCCATTGTCTTAAATACATTATTCTAATATTTGATAATATGCTGTTGTTTGAATGTTCTTGAATACCGAAATCAGTTGGAAAAAAATGATTACACTGTATTTCAGAAAAGAGATCAAAGATGAATTAGCATCAAAGTTGAATGAAACAGAAACTGAATTAGAAAAGATAATAGTTGAATTAACTACCAGAAACAATGAACTTCAGAACAAGGATTCTGTGATAGCACGCAAGGACGAAGAGTTGAAGAAAACAGAAGCAGAAGTAAAGAAACACAAGAACAAGATAGAGAACATGGACGAGGAAATACAGAGGAAAAAATCAGAGATAGATGAACTGCATAACAAAATAAACGGTTATGAAAAGTAATGAATGAATTTAATGAAAATTAATTTGATTTTCGTGGAAAGAATTCTAGAAAAAATATGTATGTCAAACGATTTAAAGATGATGGAGATTTTCAGTTCAAGTATATTATATCGTAATGGTATTTATTAAAACTGCACGAAAGAAACTTTTTTATTTCACCATCTTTTGTATTGTTATTTCTCTGTGACCGCGTGACTGATTGACTGAACTCCAAGGTCGAATCCACACCACGATTACAAATCTTACCACTTTACCACTTGTACAATGACAGCAATCACCAAGAGTTATCACAAATAATCTTGATTTCCAATAGTTCACATCGATATAACATTTAAATTTCAATCGAAAAACTAAACTTGTTTTTGCATTTTTCATACTAAATATATTTTGATATTTTCGGTGCTATATGTGTTCTTGGGCTTTAAGTACATTTACAGTGACTACTCCGGATTTCGAAACTATGACAATCCGTTGTGTATATCGAATTCTATGGTCAGCAGATGTGCTATATTTTGTCAAATAGCTGACGTAGACAGTTGCTATATTCTTAATTAATTGATCTCCCCCGTTTTATTGTGAATCCTACGTGATGATTCGTCTTATTATCCTGTTGGTAGCTTGATGTTAGGCGATGCAAGAAAGATAGCATATATCTATTCTCGTTTGTGTTCAGTTTGAAGAGATTTGAGTTTTTTGTTGGTCACTCATAGTTCCGATTTTGTATTGAATTAGAAAACCGGAGAAAGGAAAGATGGACTCTACAGTCAACCCTAATGGCAGTGTTGCAAAATACAGAAAAGAACTACAAGAAGCAAAAGATGAGATTGAAGACCTAAAAAATAGGTATGTTTGATTACGTAACTTAAGCTTCAACGTAAAATGAAGTGAAGGATGTCTTATATACCTAAATATTTCAAAATGATTGCTTTATATTACTGTAGTTTCTGGTTACACAAAATGAATCAGGTCTAATATTTATGAATTTAGATGAATTCAATCCTTTGAGGCAATATCATGACCAAGGTTTTGATAAGGATAAAACATTTGAATTACAGACTTAGCAAAGTGATTGGAGCTAAAATAACCGATGGCAATCCTGACATTGCTGATCTTAGTGATATGAACCGCCCAACAAAATTGGCAGAAAAATATGCTGAATTGTACGACAATGAATGGACAGATGCCTACGAAGAAATCGAAACGAAAAAGAAAATGGAAGAGAAAAAAGTAATAGAAACTCTTTTGTCGAATTTAAAGGCGAGTAACTTTTCTTTTCTCTGAATTACTAGACATAAGATACATACAGTCATACACAATATAACTTTATACCGTTTTAGATTGAAAAATCTGTATTATACACCGTTGATAAAATGGTTTAAATACTATTCATTATATTTTAAGGATGTGTATGAATTTTGTCGGAATGAGAGTAAAGACTACGAGGCTAACATAAAAAAATCAGCTTTGGCAGTGCCGGGGACAAAAGGTGAAAGACCTAAGACACCAAATGTACGTGTAAGAATCCGACGATATGATGTTCATTTGAAAACACTAATATTTAAGTGTCAAATGTATGCGTATACGAATCTTGTTTGAGTTCATAATTATTTCGTATCACCCTAAACAGATATGCACTGAATAAGTTGGTTTTGTCAAAATGTTAAGGCTAGGACGAGTATCCGAGTACTCTGATAATCGCGAATCAAATTAAAATATCGAGTACGAATAATCGCCATTCATGCGATTCGTTGATCGCGATCTTGTTTGTTTACAAAAATTGTATTCTTTGTTGGTGTTTTTTTAATCTTCTCTGAATATAATTATTGATATTTCATCAGGGCCCACTGTGTTTGCTAAGGGATCTAAAGGGATCTTTTAAAGACTGGGTCGCAGGCTTAAACAAGAAAATCATTTTATATTGATGTATTTCGTTATTCCTAAAAAGTACATTATTCAGCTGTCTTCAGGACTGCAATGTTTTAGATGGGCAAAAGATTCGTGATTCGATTTTTGGATCGTAAGTACTGAATCGTAGATCGGATCGGATCGCCTCTTACCCAACGATCCACAGCCCTACAAAATGTATTTTTTGTTTTACAGCTTAGTGCGACATCCAGAAAGTTGTTTGTTGACCTGAGAAAGACATTCGCTCCCCTTCTCATCGATGACGTGTTCAAGGTAATCGTTATGTCCTCTTACAATTAAAGGCGTTGAATTTGTAGTATAAAGAAATCATGTTAATATGCACCTTTGCTCCTGAATCTATGATTTTGCTAAATTCATTACTCATTAGACATTAGGTTTAGGTGTAGTAATTTACCATGTACACGTTATTTCAGAAATACAAAAAGAAAAATGAGAAAAATCTCCATGGATATACCAAGACGACGGAATACATAAAGACATGTGTAGAAATATGCTGGTTGATGAGCGTGCAAGACCCGCCCGTTGTTCTGGATATTAAGGATCCAAAGGGTCCTTTTGATGGAGACAAATACAGGACTTACACAAGATCTGGAAAAACATTTGACTTCATTGTTTGGCCACCGATGTGTCTTAAAGAATCTGGTCCTCTTTTAGGGAAGGGGGTAGCACAAGCCAAATAGGAAAGACTTGATTTAAGAATACATGAAGCAATCCTTGATACGATTGTGAAATAAGCGGATTTAAAGAATTCATTTAATTGAACTGAACATTGTTCGTGTTTCGTTTACTTTTACTTTTAAGATTGATGTTTGATTTTGCTGTATTTATTTGACAGTCTGTGGTTTCCGTCCACATTCATATCCTGGTAAACTCATATCCATTACTAGCATATGCCTGTGTTTAATATACATGTAACATTTAATGTACATAAAGTAAGATTACCTTGTGTCGTTTATTATCAATTTCTGCTTACTAAACACAAACTTATTTTTGTGAATGAACATAATTATGTATGTCCCTCCGTCAAAATCTACATTACTATTATTTACATGATTTTATATACACAAGTTGATTTGAAAATAATATGGGAGTATGTATCCCAATAACAAATGCGGACTTTAGGTGATCTTCCAGCAAGTTTTTTATCACGCCTGCTAAACGATGAAATTTGGGCGATTCCTCTGTCTGTGTAAATAATGATATAATGATGAGTGGATATTGTTATGTAAAATACTGTATATATAAATTAGGTATTTCATTTTTGTATTGAAAAGATGATTTAAATACATGTATAATACGATTGTATTACAAACATTCATAGTGTCTCTTTATCAATAGTTGTACCGAAGTGCACACGTTTTTAGTAGTTCAAGTTTAGTGTAAACCATGGCGTGGTTCTGTTCCTTTGCGACGACTTGGTTGAAGAAACTGTGCCTGAAACTGTTCGTGTTCCGTTGTTGATTCGAAGAATTTCGTAAGAAAGTTGGCCTTAGATGCGAAGAAGGAGAATAAGATAAGACCTGGTTAAGAATCCTGGGAAAAATACTGGGTTAAATTAACTACTCACCGATATTCAACTGAAGTAGAATTGAAATCAATTGTAAAACTCGAAAAATGCCTCATTACACACTTAGGGTTCCATGACGAGTTGCCCACAATTGTAAACTACTCATCATTTTACCTTCATGTAATTAAGAAAGATGTCAGATCGCTGCGGAACAAAAGCACAAACAATCGAACAATACAATTAATTTGAAATCATGCCAAAACATACGTACGAATTATCGCTTTGCTTTGATCAATAGTATTTTCAAATTGGCAAACCCCTCAACCTACTGCAATAAGGTCATGAATCACATGCACATATTTGTCCTCTTCACGTATACGTTTTGTGCTTTTTGGTCGCCCGCAGCCGCTGCTGTTACTGCTCTAACAGTGTAAGAAATTGCTTACAAGGGTTACATACAAAAATAAGTTCCAACGTGGTTTATATTATGTTTGCAATTTAATTAAGTGCCATACTTTTTGGGAGGTCAGCATGGAATCCATACAACCTTAAGACCATGCCTAGACCAAATACTCGTAAAATTCACCAACAGTTGTTCCTTTAATGACATGTAACTGGTGTAAACCTGATTCACAAGCAATTTTAGTTGTTCCCCTTTGATTTTATGAAGATTGTTGGACGAAGCATAATAATGCATTATGTCTCCAAATATAAATCTATGTTAAACAGCATACCACCGAGACACTTGACGTTCCCAATATTTTGCCTGTCAGTCTTTCTGTTAGTGACATTTGCTCCAGACAGGACAGAACAGGATATACAAATATCCTCAATATACATTTAAGTAAAGAAACACAAGGCCTAAAACATCGTTTGTTTCTGGTTACATGCTTATTAAAGATAGGGTAGGTAGTAGGGGGATTTTAATATTGTTCTTGAAAGCGTGCAGAACGGTAAAAAGGTGAGAAAGAGGATCTTCCGTTTCAATGGCCTAATAAAAAGTCTATGGTCGCTGCAAAATTACGGTAGGTCGGGTAAGTAGAAACAAACGATTTGTTTACAATTCAAAGTGAAGATGTGGCACGCCTTGTGCTTGAATCGTTAACCAGTGGAATTAAATGTTAGAGAGCACTTTATTCTAATAACTTGTGCAAAACTCCTAAATGTTAAATCACAGAGACAGTTATTGTTATAACTCTTTTGAGAACACACTGAAAGTTCAATGTCATTTACACTTCTTGGAATTTATATAGCATTTCTTGTCAGACATAGCTTTATACACTCTAATGTTTAACCTGTGAAATTATCGATTTAGATTTACGTGTTTACATTCAATGCTTAAAATTGTAATACAAATGTAGTTAGTAGGGCTGTGATAAGTTTACGCCTTTATCAATAGATAAATAAAAAAAAGACGACATAAATGCTTGTGTGTTTTGAATACAAAAGTGTATTACTGTGCTACTGCATTGGGTTAATAAGATTATGTTACGTTACATTCGATATTCGTTTGCACATTCTTTGTGACAGAAATTTAATGTTAAGGCGTAAAGACAATTATATAAGTGAAGACATAATTTTCTGGAGACACAAATAGGTGTAAAACATGAGTCTTCACATGTTATTGAAACGTATTATTGCAACATGATTCTTCACATTTCATTCAATGGTTTAGTGCCGTTGCAACAACAACAAAAACAACAGACGAATGATAGACGAACGAATATACAAACATTCCAATATGTAAGCCTATAATTATATAAAAGTGACTTTGAATCACTGTCTGTTAAGTTACGTGCACAACGTACAGAGATGGCTGGGTGTAAAAATCAGAACAAATTGACCCGGAGGTAGTAAATAAATCAATCTTAATATAGTATATCGAGGATTTATACACTGCACATATTGTATTCTGTTTAGTTTTTTCTACACCCTGCAGCGACCAAGACAGTTTATCCATGTCTGTATGTGGATTTATTGATAGATGAGACATTTATATTCGGTCTGATGTACAATGGCTACCGCCAATTCAACAAGAAGACTTAAACCAATACCCTCAAGTCAACGGGAAGTGCCGGGCAGAAAATATGGGTAAGTTTCTATTTGTAATCGATTGCAAATCACAGAACGATGAAATTGTGAACTAGTTTAAATGAAGATATTTGTTTATGTGTATATCATTACTTGGTGATTGATATTGAAGCGTTTAGTTCAGAAATACGTAGTTTGTCCTGATAACGGGTTATTGACAACAACAACAAAAAAGGGGTTTTCCCAGCTTTTCGTGTACAGTACAATCATAGTGGTATAACAAAATTTTTAATCGCAGTACAGCAAATAAGCATTTTTAAGAGTGACAATGTATTGATTTTATAGGTGTAATATTTGAAAAGAAATCATATGACTCTATGAAAATGCTATGTGATTCAATATTTATCGATTCTCCTGTACAATGACATACGTTCAATCAATCTTTAAGTTTCAATCAGTTGAAAAAAAAACGAATAAATTGAAATAAGTCAAACTATCCTTATCAAATATACGCAACGTTAGGTCTACGGATCCCAGGTATCTGAGCTCGATCCATGTGCGTAGCTCATGTTCGCTGCAGTCATTTCGTCAGAAACAATTCGTATACTAATATTATTTACATTTCAATGTTTGACACACGTCCTTATTCAAAATTCTTCTTTGGTGGAATATAAACTAATGTATATTTTCACAAATGACTGACTAACAAAATTCTATTATAGGATATCTATTATAATTATACCGGTCGTTAGGTTTATCTCAGTAAGAAGAATTTGTGTTATTTCATGAGTTACAACACCGCGCCACAATTTGGTCAAAGCCATTAATCCTAGACTCTGATTAGAGTGATTAGCTGGAACAGAAATCTGGAAAACTGGCTGTATTAAATATCCGGGGTAGAAAAATTACTAGTCTTTTTGTAACCTAATAATAATTGAGATCGTTTTCTTGTTTTGTGTCTTGTGATCAGCGTAAAATGCTAATATTAACGCATCACTAAAGCTGATATTTATTACTTTACACTGGAGGGATTATATAAGAAATTGTTACCTTGAGTAATGTAATTGATGTATAAATTTGCAGTGATATAAAAACGCACGATGAACAGAAGACAGACGACGAATTAAATCCCGAAAGAAATGAGCAATAAAATATAGAAGCTGCTTTGAGAAATAAAGAAACTGATTTGAATCGTAGAATAAATGAGATGCAATTTAGAGAGACTGAGTTGAAACGTAGAGAAACTGAACTGAAGAAAAAAACATTGCCTTGAAAAAGGAAGAAACAGAATTAATGAATAAAGGGGAAGACTTGATGAAAAGGGAATCTGAGATACGGGAAAAAGAGACTAAACTAAAGTACAAAGAGGCTGAAGTAAAAAATATGGATGCTGAGATGAAAACCGCTGCAGCTAAAATTAATTACAAAGAAGCCGAAGTCAGGTGCACAGAAGCTGATGTAAAGTACAAAGAAGCCGAAATTATCAACAAAGAGGCTGAGGTGAAACACAGGGAAGCAGAAGTTAAGAAGAAAGAAGCTGAGTTTAAGAAAGAGAACTTTTCAAAGATGTTGCACGAGTAAGTAGTGTTTTTATTGATTTAAAGCGTATTAATGCATAAAAATGTTTGTTTCTGGTTACCTGACCGACCCTAATTTTTCCAGCAACCCTAGACTTTTTATTTGGTCCAAGGGGAGATACATCCAAAGACTCACGTTTTACCTTTCCACGCGCATTGAAGAGCCAAATTAAGGCCCGACCTTCCTACCATATTTTTATGAGCATGTAACCAGAAACAGATTTTAATTCTATTTATTAATAATTTGACATATTATACAATATTACAATATCAATATACGTATACAGATTTTTACAGGTCAATGAATCAATACATCAGTATAAATAAATGTTCATAGGTATACAACAATTTTTACAATTATCAAAAATCAATCTTGTTTTTAACTAGGTCTTACATCTAATCTTAACACTAAATCTGACAATATACTTGAAATTAAGATTTTTTACGTTATGGTGATGTAATAGGAATTGAGTATCAGTATACAACACATCAAGTATGGTTTTAACAAAAGGAAACAAAAACAGTTATTACACTAGATTTTATCATGTATGTATTAGCAAAGAAGTATACAACAAGGCCATGTATCGAATCGCTGATCCATTTATCTGTACTATACAAATAAATAAATAAAAAAGTTTAATTCTACGTTTTGGGGAAAGATGAGAGGAAAAACATAATTTTAAAAAAAAAGATAATAAAATAATGAAGAATGACAATTTTTCAACTAAAGAAAGTCTTCAGAATTATTATTCCATAAAAAATTAACATTATGGTGATGTAATAGGATTTTAGTATCAGTATACAACACATCAAATATGATTTTAACAAAAGGAAACAAAAACGGTTATTACACTAGATTTTATCATGTATGAATTAGCTAAGAAGTATACAAAAAGACCATGTATCGAATCGTTGATCCATTTATCTGTACTGAACAGATGTAATTTGGGGAAAGATGAGAGGAAAAAAATATTTAAAAAAGGATAATAAAATAATGAAGAATGACAATTTTTCAACTAAAGAAAGTCTTCAGAATCATTATTCCACAAAAATGCAAATTAACAGTTACATAAAATCAATATAGCAAATTGTTAGCTATTGAACAGGAAAAATGTTCAGGTAATACATAAATATTATGTAGGCGGGGGTGTCTTGAGTGCTGTCTGAAAACATGACCATCTGTTATTGAATTTGACTTGATTATAAGATTTTTGTGCAATGTATTTTTGAATTTTAAAATTGACTGCCATATAATTAATGAAAATATGGAATTTGTGACTCGGACCTACATAAAGAAATTAATTTCCGAGCCAAAAGTAAAATGGCATTTAATGTTACATCAGAATTTGCCAGGGTGTGTGGACTTCCAAATATCGTTGTTGGTCATATTATTCTTGATTAAATATTATTTTCTAAAACCCAAGTATTTAAAGAATGCCAAAAGATTGATGTATGGGTACAATCATATAATAAATGATTTAAAGTTTCATAATTTTCATAACAAAATGTACATAAATTGTTATTTTTTATATGCGTTTGACAAAGTAGTAAATGGTTCGTTCTTAAAATCCTATGATCAATGCGGTATTGAAGCCACAATAGGTTTGGATCTGCTGTAGTAACAAAAGGTACTTTGAGTGTATATTTCCAACCAAAATTTTCATTCAAATCTAAATCAAATCATTATTCCAATTAGTTTTTTCAGTAAAGTCCAAAGTGTTCTTATTGACCAAGATATCATACAGATTTCTGTATCCTTTTTTAAACATGTAATATAGGTTGGACATTAGACATATTGTTTTCTTTTTGCTTACCAGTAACAATATGTAGCCTTCCCATTCCAGATTTAATTAAGTAAATGATACTGTTATACTGTAAAAAATATTTTGCACCCGGAACATTTCAGTAAACAAGTTATATGGATAAAAATAACCTTCAAGATCTGTGAAATCCCTAACAAGTACAATACCTTTGTCTACAAAGCTTTTTTAATGGAAACTGTTTCTCCCAATGTTGAACATATCATTATACCACACAGGCAAAGTAAGAAAATTATCCCAAGAATCAATCTTTATATAACCAAATTATGATTAAACAATATGCATATTATTTTGAAGTTAAAACATACATCAGTAAATTTCAATAATTAACTAAGATCTAGTTGTTCTAACTTGGGAGAGTAACTGCGTAATGGGCAAGTCTGTGTACATGTGGCTTTGTAGTCAGGAACAGGCGGTGATATGGTATCTAATATGATACTATTGAGACCCATTTTAAACTTTATATGCAAGTGTAACATGCAGGATATCAAGCCACCAGATATGAATATTTTGCCAAAATTGATTACTACGAACTTCAATATCATACATGCATAACTTTGATTAAAACTATTGAACTTATGACTTAATTTAATGATTAACAAGAAGGTACAATGTTCATAATGTGCAATGTGTGTGGGTTTAAGGTTCGGCTTCTTGGCGAAGGTAGTATTTTGGGGAAGGTGGTATTTTTTCCTTTGAAATCCTATTTATATCCATATCAAATAGTAGAAGACAATTGTTTTTGTATACCTAAGATCCATAAACCTTCCCGCAGCTGTTGATACTGAAGCAGAGCTTTTTATATTTTTATGTTTAGGTCAAAACTCAACGAAACCAACAGAGACCTGGAGTCCAAGCTAAACAAATCAGAAACAGAACTTGAAAACGTAAAAAAGCAGTTGTAAGTTCATATCATTACCATAACATTTAGTGAAGTAAGAAAATAGATCAATAAGTATCAACAACACAGACCTAGTTCTTTCTTAATGAGTAACTAAACACACGGTAATTGGCGAGGCTGTGGTCAGGGGCAGACGGTATACTGTAGATTAAAAAGATATAAAAATTAATTCAAGCATCTTTGCAATATTGTGCAATATTTAGACTGCTTGTAATGTATGCTCAGTCCGCTAAATGTACATTATATTTCATAATTATTGGTCATGCATTCTAGTTCATTTTCATGTAGAGCTAAACAGGATGAACACTTGGAAAATACAAAGAGCAAACCAAAAACCAAAAGTCAGACATTTAATTTGAATTTTCTGGCTTCGAAAGATCCACAATTATTGAGACTTATTCATATATCTGTACAAATAAAATTGTTACACATGTTTCGAAATGAACCTGCTGTAATTGAATAATCATTCAGACCAGTAAGGTTTAGCCATGATGGAATAACATGACAATGTTGTTTTATTTTACTTTATAACATAGACATAGAATTATGTTAAATAAATAGAAATACGTTGTTTGCAATACAGATACACTATTGTTTTTAACAGCCTCCATGATTTTTATTTAAGGCCGTTTGTAGCAATTGGTAATTTCGCATTTGTATTCATTTAAGACAAAGAAAAGTTTTATAAGATTATCTGAAATTTGTCATTATGTGATACTACAGTCTAACTGTTCTTTCATTATTCGTCTTTGTAAAACATGCTGTGACTGTAAATACAAGATGTCTAATCTGCATATTTGATCTACATGTTACATCCGTAAATGGACGTAAATATCCGAGTCTCCGAACGATCGTTGAAAAGAACTCAGACAATCTAAGGGGTAGCTTTAAAAATCATCTAAAGGATCGGAGAAGATATTATTTGTATTTGACATGATGGATTCGATAGATAATAAATTTCCGTTGACTTGTTTGTTCCTTTGGTGCACTGCAACATGGAGCGGGACCAGTTTATGTAAACCCTTTATGTAACACAGGCCTTTAATTTCTTAAAGAATGGTTTTATCTAACACATTTAAACTTCGCTCCAGACAGTGCTCTCTGTGCTTTGATTATTCAATGTTGTTTGTAGCAATTGATACTTTCTGGTATTTTAATCACTTATATGGCACTTTTCTTAAACTGTACTAGAATACAACTTTTTCGGTAACATTTGAATATATGCATTACTGCTTCTGATATATTTTATATTTAGGTCGGAAATTGAAAAACTCCGAAATGAGTTGTCATCCAAGCAATCCGAATTAAACAAATTGAATACAGAACTTGAAGACGCAAGGAACAAAATGTAAGTTCCAAATAATTTTCAATAGACAAATTTAATAGATAAACAACAGCTGACTGACAGAGCAACAACACATTTTGTAAAGTATAAGATGACCGTGGCGGGAGGCGATGTTAGACACAAGATAACTAGCGTTTTATGTACCGACATATAAATTATATAGGTGATCTTAAATACGGGGTCATTGTTATTGGATTTATTTAACGAGTTATCTTAAAAGCATAAAAGCTAGGCTAACGGGTTTAATGCATTATAATAATTAATACGACGAATGTTTGTTTTTTATTAATGACATAATCATGACAACTGGTTTCCCTAAAAATATCTTAACTCTGTATGCATGAGATGAAGGTTTTATTGTGAGGTTCAATAAAATATCATCTTGCGCCTAAGATGTAAGAAGTAAAGAAATTCACAGCATAAGTTAAGGAATCAGTCTTTTTTATTCTTTTTTATACAGAGCTAAACAAATAGAAGGCATGGAAATTGCAAAAAATGAAGTGAACCATCAAACAGACAATACAGAAAATAAAAACAAAGGGTAAGATATAATTAGACATGGTCTAGAGCTCTGTGCAATATTTAATAAACAGTAACTTTTCTACTAACAAAATCGTTTCAAAATAGTGAAGACAGAAATGAGCAAAAATTGGATTAAGCCATAATGAAATAAAATGATAACAAGTTATCCGATGAAATAGCAATAGTCAATATGACGTTAACGTTTGTTCATATTAACTGAAATCATTTACAAATTCGTTTCCAGTAACAAGTATATAGTATACTTTCAGAGCATTCGGCAATACTTAATACTTGCTGTCGCGTAAAATTTTACTTATATTTTTTTAACTTAAGAACAGAAATTCAGGTAATTCATAAACAATCGGCGTCCAAGCAAGAAGATATAAATAGGTTAACTGCAGAACTTGAAGCTCCTAAAAAGCAAGTGTTAGTTAAGATCAATTAAGACACATTCAAACTGTAATCTGAGCGATCCTTAAGATGTGTTATAAGTGCAACATCAGGTGTGACCTATGGAACAGTTTCTTTTGGAAAAGAATATTTGAACAAGGCCATGTCTAGAGCTCTACTCCCCTCTTATATATCACCTCATTATTGAATGAATGTTTCTTGGTTTATCATTTTCCAAGCTTGGATTGAAATTTTGAATCGTTGACAACTTTTCAATCACTGCAATAAATTTTAGTTTGCGAGTATTCTTGTCAATTATCCAAATATATCTGTCTTCATACCAGACGGAATAAAGGAAACTCAAAGATACTCTTTGTAACTTGTCTGCAAGTTTTATTCCACTCACTGATCAGGAATCAATATAACATGTACCAAAGCTTCGTCTTGTTAATTAACTGAAATCTTATGTAGCTTAAGGAAACATTTAAAAAATTAAAATTGATCTAATATTTCCTAATGTAATATACAGCATAATATCATAAATCAAATAAATGTTGCCTTAAATATATTATTCTAGTACTTTAAAATACGCCGTTGATTGCATGTTCTTGAATACCTACCTCAGTTGGAAAATGAATATTTCAGAAAAGATACCAAAGATGAATTAGCATTAAAGTTGAATGAAAAAGAAACTGAATTAGAAAAGATACTATCTAAATTAACTACCAAAGACGACGAACTTCAGAACAAGGATTCTGAGATAGCACGCAAGGACGAAAAGTTGAAGAAAAAGGAAGCAGAATTAAAGAAACACAAGAACGAGATAGAGAACATGGGCGAGGAGTTACAGAGGAAAAAATCCGAGATAGATGAACTGCATAAGTAATGAATAAATTTAATGAAAACTAATTTGATTTTCTAAAATGATTTTAGCCAAAAGAATTCAGTAGCAAAATATGCATGTTATACAACTTAAAGTTGATTATGATTTTCACTACACGTATATAATGGTATTTATGAACACTACACACAAGAAACTGTTTGGTTTTAGCAATACAATAGGTCTATCTTTAGTATTGTTATTTCTCTGTTACCGCGTGACTGTTTGATATTATTCAAAGATCCAATTCACATCGCGATTAGAGTAGACAGTTGTTTTATTCTCAATTAAAGCTTATGTGATCACCTTCGGTTTATTGTGGATCTTACGATGATTCGTGTTGTAAACCTGTTGGTATTTTCATATAAGGCGATGCAAGAAATATACCATATAACAATTCTCGTTTGTGTTTATTTAAAGCAGAATTTAGTTTTTTGTTGGCCACTCATAGTTCTGATTCTTTTATTGAATTAGAAAACTGCAGAAAGGAAAGGATGAGTCTGCAGCCAAACCTAATGGCAATGTCAATTACAGAAAAGAACTGCAAGAAGCAAAAGATGAGATAGAAGACCTCAAGAATAGGTATGTTTGATTACGTGGTAAGCTTCAACGTAAAATGATGTGTTTGGTCTTAGTTTGTCTTATGCACCTAAACCTTTCAAATTGCTTTTAATTACGGTAGTTTCTGGTTACACAAAATGAATAAGTTCTAATATCTATGAATGTAGATGAATTCAATCCTTTACGGCATCATCATGATCAAGGTTTTGATAAGGATAACAATTTTTAATTACAGGCTAAGCAAAGTGATTGGAGCTAAATTAACCGATGGCAATCCTGACATTGCTGATCTTATTGATATGAACCGCCCAACAAAATTGGCAGAAAAATATGCTGAATTATACGACAATGAATGGACAGATGCCTACGAAGAAATCGAAACAAAAAGGGAAATGGAAGAGGAAGAAGTAATAGATACTCTTTTGTTGAATTTGAAGGCAAGTAACTTTTTCTTTTCTATGAATAACTAGACATAAGATACACACATTCATACACAATATAACTTTATACCTTTTCGGATTGAAAAATCCTTTTGTCCACACTTCTTATCTATACCGGTGATAAAATAGTTTAAATACTGTTCACTATATTTTCAGGATGTGTATGAATTTTGTCGGAATGAGAGTAAAGACTACGAAGCTAACATTAAAAAATTAGCTTTGGTAGTGCCGGGTACAAAAGATGAAAGACCTAAGACACCAAATGTACGTATAAGAATCCGACGATATGATGTTCCTTAAAAAACACTAATATTAAAGTGTCAAATTTTGCGTATACGAATTTTGTTTTGGGGTCATAACTATTTCGTATCATTCTAAACAGATACGCACTGAATAAGTTGTTTTTTTTCAAAATGTTAAGGCTGGGGACAATATCCGAATACTCGGATAATCGCGAATCAAATTAAGAAAATATTGCTAGTAAATACATTAAAGGGAGTTCAATTAGATTTATGCCATCAAACCATTTTATATTGATATATTTCATTATTCCCAAAAGGTATTATTAAGCTGTCTTCAGGACTGCAATGTTAAAGTTTTAGATGGGCAAAAGATTCCTGATTCGAATTTTGGATCGTAAGTACTGAATCGTAGATCGGATCGAATCGCCTCTTACCCAACGACCCACAGCCCTACAAAATGTATTCTTTGTTTTACAGCTTAGTGCGACATCCAGAAAGTTGTTTGTTGACCTGAGAAAAACATTCGCTCCCCTTCTCATCGATGGCGTGTTCAAGGTACTCGTTATGTCCTCTTATAATTAAAGGCGTTAAATTTGTAGTATAAAGAAATCATGTTCATATACACCTTTGCTCCTGAATCTATGACTTTGCTAAATTCATTACTCATTAGACATTAGGTTTAGGTGTAGTAATTCACCATGTACACTTTATTTCAGAAATACAAAAAGAAAAATGAGAAACAACTCAATGGGTATACCAAGACGACGGAATACATAAAGACATGTGTAGAAATATGCTGGTTGATGAGCGTGCGAGACCCGCCCGTTGTTCTGGATATTAAGGATCCAAAGGGTCCTTTTGATGGAGACAAATACAGGAATTATACAAGATCTGGAAAAACATTTGACTTCATTGTTTGGCCACCGATGTATCTTAAAGAATCTGGTCCTCTTTTAGGGAAGGGGGTAGCACAAGCCAAATAGGGAAGACTTGATTTAAGAATACATGAAGCAATCCTTGATACGAGTGTGAAATAAGCGGATTTAAAGAATAAATTTAATTGAACTGAACATTTTGCGTGTTTCGTTTACTTTTACATTTAAGTTTGATGTTTGATTTTGCTGTATTTATTTGACAGTCTGTGATTTTCGTTCACATTAAGATCCTGGTATTCATTACTTGCATATGCCGGTGTTTAATATACATGTAGCATTTAATGTACATAACGTAAGATTACCTTGTGTCGTTTTTTATCAATTTCTGCTTACTAAACACAAAATTATTTTTGTGAATGAACATAATTATGTATGTCCCTCCGTCAAAATCTACATTACTATCATTTACATGATTTTATATACACAAGTTGATTTAAAAAAATATGGGGGTATGTATCCCAATAACAAATGCGGACTTTAGGCGATCTTCCAGCAAGTTTTTTATCACGCCTGCTAAATTATGAAATTTGGGCGACTCCTCTATGTAAATAATGTTGAGTGGACATTATTATATAAAATACTGAATATATAAATTAGGTATTTTATTTTTGTATTGTAAAGATGATTTAAATACATGTATAATACGATTGTATTACAAAAATACATCTGTCTCTTTATCAATAGTTGTACAGAAGTGCAAACGTTTTTAGTAGTTCAAGTTTAGTGTAAACTTGGCGTGGTTGTTCCTTTGCGACGACTTGGTTGAAGAAACTGTGCCTGAGACTGTTCGTGTTCCATTGTTGATTCGAAAAGTTTCGTAAGAAAGTTGGTCTTCGATGCGAAGAAGGAGAATAAGATTAGACCTTGTTATGAATCCAGAAATACTGGGTTAAATAAACTACTCACCGATATTCCACTGAAATAGAATTGAAATCAATTGTCAAACGCGAAAAATGCCTTATTACACACAACGGGTTCCATGACGAGTTGCCCACAATTGTAAACTACTCATCATTTTCACCTTCATGTAATTAAGAAAGGTGTCATTCTCGCTGCGGAACAAAAACACAAATAATCGAACAATACAATTAATTTGAAATCATGCCAAACCATACGTATGAATTATCGCTTTACTTTGATCAATAGTATTTTCAAATTGGCAAACGCCTTCAACCTACTGCAATAACAACAATATTTTGCCTGTCTTTCTTTCTGTTTATGACATTAGGTCATTTGCTCCAGACCGGACAGAACAGAATATGAAAAAAGTTTTAAATGAACATTTAAGTAAAGAAACATTAGGCCTACATCGTTTGTTTCTGGTTACATGCTTATTAAAGATAGGGTAGGTATGTAAGGGAATTTTAATATCGTTCTTGAAAGCGTGCAGAACAGTACAAAGGTGAAAAAGAGGATCTTCCGTTTCAATGTACTACTATAAAGCCTAGGGTCGCTGAAAAAAATACGGTAGGTCATTTGTTTACGCCCGATATAAAATAAAGATGTGGTACGCCTTAAAGTGTGCTTGAATCGTTAATCAGTGCAATAAAATATTAGAGAACACTTTATTCTGATAACTTTTGAATGTTAAATTACAGAGACAGCTATCGTATAACTCTTTTGAGAACACACTAAAAGGTTATGTAAATATGTTTATTCAAACAAATGTGATGTACACTTCTTGGAATCTATGTAGCATTTCTTGTCAGACATAGCTTGTAATATAAATGTAGTTAGTAAGGCTGTAATAAGTTTACGCCTTTATCAATAGATAAATATTTGAAAAAAGACGACATAAATGCTTGTGTGTTTTGAATACAAAAGTGTATTACTGTGCTACTGCATTGTCTTAATAAGATTATGTTACGTTACATTCGATATTCGTTTACACATTCTTTGTGACGGAAATTTAATGTTAATGTGTAAAGACAATTACATGAGTAAAGACATAATTTTCTGGAGACATACATGCAAAACATGAGTTTTCACTACTTATTGAAACGTATCATTGCAAAATGTTTCTTCACATTTCATTCAATGGTTTAGTGCCATTGCAACACAATAACAACAAAAACAGCAGACGAATGATAGACGAACGAATAATCAAACATATCAGTATGTAAGCCTATAATTATATAAAGGTGACTTTGAAAAGTGATAAAAATTAGATAAAAATGATTTACTGTCCGTTATCAAGTTACATGCACAACGTACAGAGATAGCTGTGTGTAACAATCAGAACAAGTTGACCCGGAAGTAGTAAATAAGGAAATCTTATTTAATATACTATTTCGATGATTTATACACTGCGCATAATGTATTCTGTTTAGTTTCTTCTACATCCGGCAGCGATCAAGACCAAGGTTATCCATGCATAAATGTGGATTTTTTTATAGATGAGACATTTATTCGGCCTGATGTACAATGGCTACCGCCAATTCTAAGTGTTATAAGACAAAAAGACTTAAACCAATACCCTCAAGTCAACGGGAAGTGCCGGGCAGAAAATATAGGTAGGTTTCTATTTACTTTTAAATATTTGTAATCAATTGAAAATCACAGAACGATGAACTTGTGAACTAGTTTAAATGAAGATATTTGTTTAAAGACATTGAACGGCTACTATATAAGTGACCCCCCCCCCCCCAAAAAAAAAAAAAAATATCCACATGAGGTCTAATCTCTTAATGGTTGTATTGCCCCTAATCAGATTAAACCTGTCTTTTCACGGTCAGCTAAGTGTCTGTGGACTTGACACCTAGGATGATAATGAATGTTATCCTTTAATATTACTTGATTATGTAAGAAGTATTCATACATTAAAAATGCAAATGAACGCTTCTTCTGTTTCTAAATCAAATAATTCTGTTTATACATGAAAATAGTTTTTACAAGATTCTTTAAAATACCTTACAAAGAAACTATGTTTATACTAGTACTGCTTGAGAAAGTAATACTATTGGTTACAATATTTGATTATACCTGTTGTGTTAAAATTCGTTTGTATTAATTTCATGAAATAGACTGTATAATTCATTTTTCAAAATCATCCAGAACTAACTCATTGGTGAGACACAAATATTTAGAACTAAACGTACTTGATGAATAAATTTGCAGTGGTACAAAAACGCACGATGAAAAGAAGACAGACGACGAATTAAATCCCGAAAGAAATGAGCAACAGGATAAAGAAGCTGCTTTGAGAAATAAGGAAACTGATTTGAATCGTAGAATAAATGAGTTGCAATTTAGAGAGACTGAGTTGCAACGTAGAGAAACTGAGCTAAAGAAAAAAGACATTGCCTTGAAAAATGAAGAAACAGAATTAATGAATAAAGGGAGAGGATTAATGAAAAGGGAATCTGACATACGGGAAAAAGAAACTAAACTGAAGTACAAAGAGGCTGAAGTAAAAAATATGGATGCTGATATTAAAACCACTGCAGCTAAAATTAATTACAAAGAAGCCGAAGTCAGGTGCTCAGAAGCTGATTTAAAGTACAAAGAAGCCGAAATGATAAACAAAGAAGCTGAAGTGAAACACAGGGAAGCAGAAGTTAAAAAGAACGAAGTTGAGTTTCAGAAAAAGATATTATTTTCAAAGATGCTGCACGAGTAAGTAGTGTTCTTAATGATTTAAAGCGTATTTATGTGTTCGTGTCTTGTTACCTGACCGACCCTGAATTTTCCCGCAACCTTTGTATTAGGCCCAAGGGGAGATGCATCCAAAGTCTCACGTTTTACCTTTCCGCGCGCATTGAAGAGCCAAATTAAGGCCCGAGCTTCCTACCATATTTTTATGAGCATGTAACCAGAAACAGTTTTTTAATTCTATTTATTAATAATTTGACATGTTATACAATATTACAATATCAATATACGTATACAGATTTTTACAGGTCAATGAATCAATACATCAGTATAAATAAATGTTCATAGATATACAACAATTTCTACAATTATCAAAAATCAATCTTGTTTTTAACTAGGTCTTACATCTAATCTTAACACTAAATCTGATATTATACTTGAAATTAAGATTTTTAACGTTATGGCGATGTAATAGGAATTGAGTATCAGTATACAACACATCAAGTATGGTTTAAACAAAAGGAAACAAAAACAGTTATTACACTAGATTTTATCATGTATGTATTAGCAAAGAAGTATACAACAAGGCCATGTATCGAATCGCTGATCCATTTATCTGTACTGAACAAATAAATAAAACAAGTTTAATTCTACGTTTTGGGGACAGATGAGAGGAAAACATAATCTAAAAAAAAATAATAAAATAATGAAGAATGACAATTTTTCAACTAAAGAAAGTCTTCAGAATTATTATTCCAGAAAGATGCAAATTAACAGTTACATAAAATCAATATAGAAAATTGTTAGTTATTGAATAAGAAACATGTTCACGTAATACAAAAAGATTATGTAGGCGGGGGTGTCTTGAGTGCTGTCCAATAACATGACCATCTGTTATTGAATTGGACTTGATAATAGGATTTTTGTGCAATTTATTTTTGAATTTTAAGATTGACTGCCATATAATTAGTGAAAATATGGAATTTGTGACTCGGACCTACATGAAGAAATTAATTTTCGAGCCAAAATTAAAATGGCATTTAATGTTACATCAGACTTTGCCAGGGTATGTGGACTTCCAAATATGTTGTTGATCATAGTATTCTTGATTGCATATTATTTTCTAAAACCCATGTCTTTAAAGAATGCCAAAAGATTGATGTATGAGTATAATCATGAAACAAATGATTTGAAGTTTCATATTTTTCATAACAAAATGTACATAAATTGTTATATTTGTTATGCAATTGACAAAGTAAATGGTTCGTTCCTAAAATCCTATGATCAATGCGGTATTGAAGCTACAATAGGTTTGGATCTGAGGTAATAACAAAAGGTACTTTGAGTGTATATTTCCAACCAAAATGTTCATTCATTATTCTGATTAGTTCTTTCAGTAAAGTCCAATGTGTTCTTATTGACCAAGATATCATACAGATTTCTGTATCATTTTTTTTAACAAGTTAAAATTTTGATAAATATAGGTTGGACAAGTTGAACAGACTAAATGATAATATTTTGTTATAAGACAGATATCTTCTAAGCCAAGTAATTTTTAAGCATGCATAAATTTTCTAAATCAAGCATTCTTAATCCACCATACACTAATCTTGTACTATGGTAGATCTTTCTATTTTATCTAGCTTCTTGTTCCACAAAAACTCAAAGAACATATTTTTAAATGGTTTATGATATTTAAAATGGGCTCTGGGAGACTAAGAATCGGATGGTTAATTTTTGCCAATGCTAATTTTTAAATTACTTCATTCCTGCCAATCAGAAACAGATTTCCTACGCCTAACTACGGCTACGATGTAACCAAATTATGTTTAAACAATATGCATCTTATGAATATATCTTGTCTTCTTCACAGTTCGCGTTTATAAATAGAATCGAAAAGAACATATATTGTATTTATACTTAAGCAATACAGCTCATGGTCATAAAACATACACAATTACATGCGTGAATAAACAACGTTTTACAAACATTAAATAAAACCGAACAGCATCATGAATTTACAATACAGCACATGATTATTTAGCTGAGTTAGTGAGAATGCCTTTATTGTGAAAATTCAGTAACAAACTAATTGTCAGAAACCAAAAGTAAAACATACAATTGTAATAATAAGCATTCAAGTGCATACAGCTCGCAATGTTTAATATATATTTATAGTTTCAATATAACACAAATCAACATTTCGAAACATTTACAAATACCATCCATAGCAAGTACAATTATATATTAGTTTCTCTATGTTTCAAAGATTTAAATATATACGTACACAACTATTCATTCCATAAAGCAGTTTTGTAAATTTAATCGTACCTGGTCGCGTTGTTTATGTAGTTCTAACAGTAACATTATCAATGGTAGGATACTACGTCATCTCGCACCTGTTAAAAAGGTCCTCCCTGGACAAAAAAGGTAAACAAAAAAGGTAAAATGTTACTTTACTCTTCTAAATTACAGTTTTGAAAAAAATTAAGTTGTGCGTCAAGCAACTACGTGGTTTAAATGCATAACAGTGCAGTTAAATTTCTTGTTAATGAGCCCGTTTCAGCCCGAAAGATGTTTTAGATAATTGTTTTAGAGGTCCGCCCTGGATTCTGTCACAAAACTGATACGTTATTGGTGTTTTTAACTTACCAGGCCGTGAGTGTAAAGAACCGATTATCACCGAGTGTTTCTTATAGCATTTAAGACCAATTGCACACGTATTTTTCGTTTAATTCTTGGTATTTTCACTTATTGTGATTTAAATATTGAAACGGTCCATCCTGGATCGGGCAAGAGAAAAGGTCCACCCTGGACATTTCAACAAACCGATCTCATTTATGTAAATTATGTTGTTCTTATAAAAACAGCATGTGTGTGTTAATTATATTATTAAACACGAATGGAGATAGCTAGCTTTAAATGGTGATATATTATACATTAATTTGTAGTTACAATATTAATTATAAACCTGACTGCGTTGATTGTGCGAGACAATGGGTAAAGATCTGTTTGATTCAGTTGTGCTGTCAACCTGATTTGCAATTTGCTTTCATTCATAGGTGAATGTAAGAACATCGGTGAAAATGAGAAAGAAAAAACCTCATCTTACTATATCTAGAAAGAAGTGTTTTAGAAGTAATAAGCTATATAGAGAAACGCTAATATCAATACATAAAGAGAGTTTGTCAGAGACAACTATCCCTATTTTTTTTTTAAAAAGGAAGTACATATATATGACTCCTACAAAATCACCTAGAACGAAATGTTTGTCTCCCACTGAGTCACCGAATAGAAAGAAGTTTCGTCAACTACAGTTTGGAACTAAATGCGATTTGTAGTCCCTATTTTAGTAGAGTTTAAACAGAAGTAGCGGACCGAGGTTCTTTTTACTTTATGAAAGCTACAATACTAGTTTATACTAGTAACGTGAAGTTGTACTTTCAAAACTGTAATTATTATAATGGTTTAATTAAGGGAGAAAGATCATAATGGAAGTTGGCGAAATCGAGCGATTTGGGTAAATATCATACCCACCCGTAAATATCGCCGTATATAACGACTCGTTTCGCAATGGCTAGATTTTTTTTACAATAAACATTTACTTTCGCTTCAAAACCTGTCGTAAGGTCCAACATCATGATATCAAGTTTGATTATATTTCACATAACAAATACATTTCATTTTCTGAAAAAAATCTTACGCAATAATTTCGGAATTTTCCCATTGTATGACGTCATTACTAGATGTTTTCCCTCTTAACTGAAACAGATAGCATTGATTTATTAATTATTTCTTGTGTAACTTTTATTAATAAGACAATATCAGCAATAAAAGATATCCTATTAATGTCTAAGTCACGCTGTATTATACTTAAAATTTGAAGACAATTCACAATGATAATTGACTTATGCAGCAAAATGTTAATCATAACATATTAAGATGCTGTAACAGGAGACGTAATTTCTTTCAACCCAGGTTCTATCGTGGTTTTATCAAGTTATACATGTATTTGTTTTCTTTATAACTACACAATATTATTGTAAATAAAAGATGCTAACATTCTATTCAAGATCTACATATTTTATTAAAAACCTCCATCGGTTTGTTTTTGCCGCGCCGGTCTTTGGCAAATACAGCCCCCACTTTTACGCGCTTTTGAGAAACAAAAACATTATTAAATTGTAGCATTTAGTTACTTATTAAAAAATTGTAAGTCCCATGTTTCTATCTTTACTAGTTTTCTTGAAAAATGCAAAGAAAAACTGTCTTTGCCATGGCAAACGGCGTTTTGCCATGGCAAATCGGTATTTTGCCATGGCAAAATGCCTTGCCATGGCCGCCATGGCCTTGCCATGGCAAAAAAATCAACACTTTTGCCATGGCAAAATTGCCATGGCAAATTTTTTTTTAATATCTAAAGAAACACTATGTAAGGGTGTGTAGGTATCATAAATAACACAATTATTATGGTTTTGATCAATAAATATGAAATTTTAATTTTTAATTTTTGCCATGGCAAAAGTTTGCCATGGCAAAATTTCAATGGCAAAAGTTTGCCATGGCAAAAGTTCCATGGCAAAATATTGCCATGGCAAAATTTCCATGGCAAAATATTGCCATGGCAAAAGTTAACAAAATTAGTAATTTAGTTAAATTACCATTACAGAAGTAAATTTCTGTAATAGATAAGTTACTTAGGTGCGAATCGGCTTGGACCAGGTCTTGCATTTATGAAGTATCTTAATTATTTGTTTATACTCATTCAAAATTTACTAAGATTGGAAAAAATCTTATCATAAGATGAGTGATATTTAAGAATGTATATGTTAATAAATATTCTAGCAAAGAAAATTCTTAATTTGAAACAAATGTTTTAAGATGTCATTACTATGGAATTCCAGCTAGGGGTTTTATTTCTGTAAAAATAAAACCGAAATGATATCTATCACATGCAAACCCACAATTTAACTTCATACAATTGTTCCTAATTTTGTATTTCTAGACAATGAGTTATTTACTATAGGCACAATTCAGTACTCTCACCGCAAATTTAAACAAGAGGGCCATGATGGCCCCTTATCGCTTTCCAGAAAAAAGACCCGAGAGAAAATAATCATGAGCCTATGTAAAAACAAGTCACCTGGGGACGAGGCCAATTTTTACCCCAGGGCCAAAATATCTAAGCTTTGGACCTTTGGGTTTCTGACAAGACGGTTTTTTGTAATTTCTATGTTTAAGCATATATAAGATAGAGTAAACCTGACTGGGGCCAATTTGACCCACGGTCCATAATTTGAACACCCATGGCAGAGGACCACTAGAAAATGCTACTTACAAAATAGCTAAGCTCTATGCCATGTGGTTTTGGACAATATTTTTTTTTTAATTTTCCTAGTTAAGCCTATATAAAATAGGTTAAACCCCGGGTTGAGCTAACTTTGACCCATGGGGTATAATTTTAACAAACTTGGTACAGGACCACTAGACTAGGTCTATATGCCTTGAGGTTTTGGACAAGAAGATTAAACAAATTCACATATATAAGCGGCTTTAGCCTATGTAAATCAAGAGACCCGCGTGGGCAGGGCCAATTTCAACCCCAGGGCCATAATTTGAACAAACATGGTAGAGGTCCACTAGAAAATATTACATCTGAAATATCTAAGCTCCAAGCCCCGAGGTTTCAGAAAGAAGATTTTTTAAATTTTCCTATATAAAATAGAGTAAACCCTGGGGTATTAATTTGAACAAACTTGGTAGAAGTCCACGGGACAATACTACACTCAAAATAACTAAGCTCTAGGCCTTGTGGTTTTGGACATGAAGATTTAAGTCTATATATATTATACATAAGTCTACATAAATCAAGCGAACACGGGGCGGGCCAATTTTTACCATGGGGCGATAATTTTAACAAACTTGGTAGAGGTCCGCTAGACAATGCTTATACACAAAATATCTAAGCTTAGCCTTGGAACTACATGTATGTACCTGGGTCTTGTGCTCTGCGTATCACCTCATGGAATTTAACAGTTGACCCTGTTATTTTCAAATATTTTTGCCATGGCAAAAATTAAAATTTAAAAATTCATATTTATTGATCAAAACCATAATAATTGTGTTGATTATGATACCTACACACCCTTACATAGTGTTTCTTTAGATATTAAAAAAAAATTTGCCATGGCAAGGCCATGGCGGCCATGGCAAGGCATTTTGCCATGGCAAAATACCGATTTGCCATGGCAAAACGCCTTTTGCCATGGCAAAGACAGTTTTTCTTTGCATTTTTCAAGAAAACTAGTAAAGATAGAAACATGGGACTTACAATTTTTTAATAAGTAACTAAATGCTACAATTTAATAATGTTTTTGTTTCTCAAAAACGCGTAAAAGTGGGGGCTGTATTTGCCAAAGACCGGCGCGGCAAAAACAAACCGGCGGAGGTTTAAAGTTTATCCTGATACTACATAATTATAAATACATAATACAATGTCTAATGGTGCCTGTTTATTATTTACTGAATTTAATTATTAAAGCTAATTTCTAGCCAAAGTTAAATCGGACAAAAAACCCTAAAGTGAACTTTAAGTGAAATGACCAGTCTTTGACAAAAAGGGTAAACGTTACCTATGGAGGCAAATACAATAAGATTTAACTGACTTATATGCTAAAAATTCCCGCCAAAATGAATAACATTCCCATGAAACATGAGCAACTGGAGAGATAAATTCAGAATAGCACGAAATTCATGAAGTATACGCTAGATATTGTAATTATTGATTAATGTTTACAGGACAGGCTAAAAAAGTGTACATAATAGTAATATAGAATTAAACCATTCCTGCTACACTTCCATACGATATTTCCCATGATAATACCTTTAGACAACATAATTTACATAAATGAGATCGGTTTGTTGAAATGTGTCCAGGGTGGACCTTTTCTCTTGCCCGATCCAGGATGGACCGTTTCAATATTTAAATCATAATAAGTGAAAATACCAAGAATTAAACGAAAAATACGTGTGCAATTGGTCTTAAATGCTATAAGAAATACTCGGTGATAATCGGTTCTTTACACTCACGGCCTGGTAAGTTAAAAACACCAATAACGTATCAGTTTTGTGACAGAATCCAGGGCGGACCTCTAAAACAATTATCTAAAACATCTTTCGGGCTCAAACGGGCTCATTAACAAGAAATTTAACTGCACTGTTATGCATTTAAACCACGTAGTTGCTTGACGCACAACTTAATTTTTTTCAAAACTGTAATTTAGAAGAGTAAAGTAACATTTTACCTTTTTTGTTTACCTTTTTTTGTCCAGGGAGGACCTTTTTAACAGGTGCGAGATGACGTAGTATCCTACCATTGATTATGAGGCCAAATTAATACAAAATGGTATTCATTTTTAATATAAGTTAAAAACACATTTGACAAATCCTTTCATTTCTACTCATGTTGTTATAGCGATCAATTTCAATAAAAAAGTTTATGTGATGATAACCGAAGTTTTGAAGGTAAATATCTGTGATTTTGTAAATAATAACTAAATATTGTGAGAATTCAAGGTTTCAATGCTCTAAACGTTAGGTAAATATAGAGTACTATTCACGGAGTTCGGGTATAACCATATACATGTATCTTAAAAACCAGATTTGTTGAGTATGAACTATATGTCTCTATTCCAACATCTTCGTGTTTTGATACAATGCTATATGAAATACAGTTTTGTCTTTTTTATCTTGAAATAATTTTAAGAAATACTTAACGTCATATATACATGGGTTATCCTAAAGTTTCTGCGTATACTGCAAGTGGATGTATAATAGTAAATATTTTAATATGAAAGACATATTTTATGAATTTTCTATGAACTCGTTCGATGTTTTCTGCTTTTGATAATCTCCACAGCTTTACAGCCGAAATTTGAACTTGAACATAGTATCCACAGGAACCTTATGAGGGCTTGTAATACGGTATGATATCCAGTATACATTACTTGTCTCACGTATCGGCTCAATGGCACTCTCAAAAGTTGATTTGTTTTTAATTTGAATTGCCCTATTATCGGTATTTCTTAGATACTTACGGAGCCTACATACTCTTGTTCATTTTTTAGAAAAATCTAGGAAAACTTTAAGAGTTGCTATTCAATTTGTTAAAAGAGAAATTACAAATAAAAATTAATATTGTACTGTGACTTATATTTTTTTTCATCAAATCAAATTAATACTGTGTGTGTTTATTTTTCATTGTATACCGTGCGTGTCCGTGGAAATGGATATATTTCAGTAATCTTTTGAATAATAGCTATTCCCTTAGACTTCAATGCTAATTTAACAGGATAGCAACTCAAAGGATTGCCATTGTTTTTGAAAAACCTCACGGTAACTCATTTTCTACCGTAAAAAACTATAAAAATATAAAAGTTACAAAAATACAGTCCATTTGAGATAATAATGTTGAACATTGCGGATATATATCATTGAAGCAGCAGATATGTACTTAAAGTAATTCTTGTATTCTACAAGTAGTAAAATCTTCAAAGAAATCATTTTCATAGATTAAATCATTATCGAATTTCTATAGGAAACGTTGCTTTAAATTTGTGTTCTTGCGTCTCTTAATAAAATGTAGATGTATACGTTCAGCCTTTTCGGCATTGCACTTCCGTACATGACACTCTTAATGTATTATATCAAACCGCACACTCGGCAAATTTTGCATAACTGATTCTTTCATTTTTATCCATAGATCTGAAATTAAGAAACTCCGAAGTGAACTGGCGTCTAAGAAGTTAGAAATAACCAAATTAACTACAGACCTTGAAGATGCAAAGAACAAAATGTAAGCTCTTAATATGTTTAGAAAATGAATGATCAAATAGGTATTATTATGAAACTCTTGGAGGTATCTGGAACTCGTGTCGCCGGTTTGTACAGATTATATAATGACGCATGCTGTTATGCGGCTATTTTATTTGTCTATAAGATGCGATTAATGTAACAAACAAGCTGCAATCAATTTTGAACATCGAACGATGTCAGCAAGTCATAATTTTATATGTTTTATGTGATCATAGCAAACAAAGCGGGCGCATTATTTCGCGAGAAAACTACCACGTAGGTACGACATGCTTCAGTTTGACAATAAATTCCAACTTTCACCGGGATATTAGCAATTCACCACACTATCCCAAGCTGGTCATTATAGTCAATCTTATATATTACCGCCCACATACATTCCTAGTCGACTAGAAATCATGCACACTAAACTTAGTCGGCTAGAAAAAAATAAGTGTTGATACAATAGCAGAACGACTTTCATCACTCGACAAAAATGTCCGTGAAATTGAGCGTAGCCAGACATTTGTTACTGAACAATACAATTCGTTAAATGTTCTCACCAATGGAAATGAGAATGAAACTATTCAATTTCAAACTGACGTCAAATATATATCACTAACTTTGCTTTGAAATTAGCAAAATCGGAAACCAGTCAACGGCTTGTATAGACACAATTGCATTGCCTTGGTTTCGGTCTTTTTATTTTTCGGAGAGTGTGTAAGATTGATACTGATTATTTTATAACTGTGCATCGAATTTTAAATGGCTCCCACTTGAATGTGTTATTTATTCAACTAACCATTGACAAAATCTCAACAATTCTGAACAAATCCTTCCCATCAGTACCGTCAGTGCTTTTATTACTTTTAGCATTAGGAATAGAAATATTTCTTCCAGGCAAACAGTTAAGAAGTGTAGCTTTTCCTTGGTAATTGTGGTTAATTGGCTTAAAGGTGTACATTTTGTCAAGACTATATATACTTGACCTTCAAATTTCAATTCATAACACAGGTCTTTAATTTCTTAAAGGATGGTTTTATCTAACACATTTAAACGTCGGTCCTGACAGTGCTCTATGTGCTTTGATTATTCATTGTTGTTTGTAGCAATCTATAATTTCTGGTAGTTTTATTACTTATATGGCACTTTTCTTAAACTGTAATAGAATACAACATATTTGGTAACATTTGAATATAATGCATTACTGCTTCTTGTCTTTGTATATTTAGGTCGGAAATTGAAAAACTCCGAAATGAGTTGTTATCTAAGCAATCCGAAATAAACAAATTGAGTACAGAACTTGAAGACGCAATGAACAAAATGTAAGTTCCAAATGTTTTTAAATAACAAATTAATACATACTAGACAAATCTGCTGTCAAATTCAGCTGACTGACAGAGTAACAAGACATGTTTTAAAGTACAAGATGACGGTGGCGAGATGCAATGTTAGGCCCAGGACAACTAGTGTTTATGTACAGACATACCAATTATATACGTGATCTTACATATTAAAGTGTTCAGAAGTAAAGAAAGTACAATACAATATTTTTTTTATTATTAATGATTTAGGCCACCAGTCCAGATCATAGTTCTTTACAATAATTGTTGATCATTTATACAGTGTATACAAGTTTTTAAAGACTAAAATAAACATTTCAATAGTGTGATGATGATAGAACATACAACATAAAATCATACAAGATAATGTGTATAGAATAAAGAAAACATTTTGACTGATGATAAAACGGCAAAATGTGGAGTGAACCAGAAAACAGACAATAAAGAAATTGAGAACAAAGGGTAAGGTAAATCTTAAACAAGACCTGGCTGTTCATTATTTAGTAAACAATGACTATCACACTAGCAAAACCTTATTATCAGTCTCTAAACAGTGAAGGCAGAAATAAACACAATATTTATTAAGCCGTGGTGAAATAAAATGATAAAAACTTATCAGATGAAATAGCAAACACAATATAACGTTTATTTATATTAACTGAAATCATTTACAAATTCGTTTCTAATAACAAGTATAAAGTATACCTTCACCTTAATACTTGCTGTTGCGTGACTATCACTTATACATTTTGTATTTCTAACTCTAAAAGAGAATATGATTAAATTCAAAAACAGTTGGCGTCCAAGCAAGACGATATAAATAGGTAAAAGCGGCACTTGGAGATACAAAGAAGCAAGTGTTAGTTCAGATCAGTTAATACACTTTCACATCGTAATCTAACTTTGATAATGTGATAATGTGATTACTCTGAGTGATCCTTAGGTTCTGTTAAATGTACAACATCAGGGGTGACCTATAATACATTTTCTTTTGGGAACGAACATTTGAGAAAGACCATGTGTTTAGTTCTACTCCCGTCCTTAAATATCACCTCATAATTGAATTAATGTTTCTTGGATTATCATTTTCCAAGCTAGTATTGAAATGTTGAATCTTCGACAACTTTTCAATCACTGCAGTAAATTTTAGTTTGCGAGTATTTTTGTCAATTATCCAAGTATAATTTTTAAGTTTTATTCCACTCACTGATCAGGAATCTACATAATATGTACCAAAGCTTCGTCTTGTCAGATTACTGAAATCTTATGTAAATTAAGGAAACATTTAAAAATTGAAAATTGATCAATTATTTCCTGATTTTACATACAGCATAAGTAATATAATAAATATGTCCACTGCCTTAAAAATATTATTCTAATACTTTATAATACGCCGTTGATTGTATGTTCTTGAATACCTACCTCAGTTAGAAAAATGAATATTTCAGAAAAGATACCAAAGATGAATTAGCATTAAAGTTAACTGAAAAAGAAACTGAATTAGAAAAGATAATATTTAAATTAACTACCAAAGACAATGAACTTCAGAACAAGGATTCTGTAATAGCACGCAAGGACGAAGAGTTGAAGAAAACAATAGCAGAATTAAAGAAACACAAGAACGAGATAGAGAACAAGGTCGAGGAGTTACAGAGGAAAGATTCCGAGATAGATGAATTGCATAACAAAATAAACGCTTATGAAAGGTAATGAATAAATTTAATGAAAATTAATTTGATTTTTTTAAATAACTTAAGTCGATAGAATTCAGGAGCAAAATATGTATGCTATGCAATTTTAATTTGGTGTAGATTTTCAGTACACGTATAATTATAATGGTATTTATGAACACTGCTCACAAGACAAGAAACGGTTTGGTTTTACCAATACAGAATAGGTCAATCTTTAATATTGTTATTTCTCTGCTACCGCGTGACTATTTGATAGAATTCAAAGATCCCATTTACACAGCGATAACAGCAATGCTTTGCTATTACAAATTTTACCTCTTTGGACAATGAAAACAATCACCGAACGTTTGCGCCAATAATCTTGATTCCCAATATTTCACATCGATACATCCTTTTAAGAAAGGAAGACGCATTGTTATGTCAGAAATTCTTCGTATTATTACTATCACATACATTTTCATTTCGTATTCATCCAAATAGTGTTGTTATGTTGTGTGATCATTTTAAAGCTTTGAGTAAATTAATTAGTGACTACTCCAGATTTCGAAATTATGACAATGCGCTGCGAATATCGAATACTACGGTCAACAGATAAGTGCACGACTGTACTATATTTATAGCTGCCGTAGATAGTTGTTATATTCTCAGTTAAGGCTATTTTGATCTCCTTCGGTTTATTGCGAATTCTACGATGAGTCGTGTTATAAACCTTTTGGTATTTTTTATAAGTCGATGCAAGAAATATACCATATAACTATTCTCGTTTGTGTTCATTTAAAGCAGAATTGAGCTTTTTGATGGCCACTCATAGTTCCGATTTTTTATTAAATTAGAAAACTGCAGAAAGCAAAGGATGAGTCTGCAGCCAAACCTAATGGCAATGTCAATTACAGAAAAGAACTGCAAGAAGCAAAGGATGAGATTGAAGACCTAAAAAATACATATTTATGATTACGTAGTAAGCTTCAGCATTAAATGAAGTGTTTGGTCTTAGAATGTCTTTTGTACCTAAACTGTAAGATATTTATACATGTATTACTATAGTTTCTGGTTACACAAAATGAATCAGGTCTAATATTTATGAATGTAGATGAATTTAATCATTTGTGACAATAATATCATGATCAATGTTTTGTTAGGATAAGAAATTTGAATTACAGACTTAGAAAAGTGATTGGAGCTAAAATAAACGATGGCAATCCTGACATTGCTGTTGTTATTGATATGAACCGCCCAACAAAATTGGCAGAAAAATATGCTGAATTATACGACAATGATTGGACAGATGCCTACGAAGAAATCGAAATGAAAAAGAAAATAGACGAGAGAAAAGTAATAGAAACTCTTTTGTCGAATTTGAAGGCAAGTAACTTTTCTTTTCTTTGAATTACTAGACATAAGTCTATACATACATTCATACACAATATAATTTTTTATCTTTTTAGATTGAGAAGTTTGTATTTCACACTTCTTATCTATACGGTTTATAAAATAGTTTAAAAACTGTTCACTATATTTTCAGGATGTGTATGATTTTTGTCGGGATGAGAGTAAAGACTACGAGGCTAACATAAAAAAATCAGCTCTGGCCGTGTCGGGGACAGAAGATGAAAGACCTACGACACCAAATGTACGTGTAAAAATCCGACGATTTCATTTTCCTTAAAATAACTAAAATCAAAGCGGTGTCAATTTTACGTTTACGAATCTTTTTATGGATTCATAATTATTTTGTATCATTCTAAACAGATATGCACTGAATAAGTTCGTGATGATAAATATGTTTCTTTGTTTCTGTTTTACAGCTTAGTGCGACATCCAGAAAGTTATTTGTCGACCTAAGAAAGACATTCGCTCCCTTTCTCGTCGATGACGTGTTCAAGGTAATCGTTATGTCCTTTTAAAATTCAAGGCGTTCAATTTATAGTTGAAAGAAATGTTAATATGCCCCTTTGCTGCTATGATTTTGCTAAATTCAATATTCATACGTTTAGGTGTAGTAATTTACCATGTACACTTCATTTCAGAAATACAAAAAGAAAAATGAGAAAAAACTCAAAGGATATACCAAGACGACGGAATACATCAAGACATGTGTAGAAATATGCTGGTTGATGAGTGTGCAAGACCCGCCCGTTGTTCTGGATATTAAGGATCCAAAGGGTCCTTTTGATGGAGACAAATACAGGACTTACACAAAATCTGGAAAAACATTTGACTTCATTGTTTGGCCACCGATGTATCTTAAAGAATCTGGTCCTCTTTTAGAGAAGGGGGTAGCACAAGCCAAATAGGGAACACGTGATTTAAAACACATCAAGAATCCTTGATACGATAGTGAAATCAGCTGATAGAATTGGACTTTTTAAGTGTTTTCATTTCATTTATCATGTTTGTTTTCCATATATATTTGCCAGTCTATGTATTTATTGCACACTAATTTGTGTTTAATTCAATAATCGATCAGTTCAATCCCAGTTTCGCAAAATCTGTTAAGAAAAAAATGTGCAGTTTATGATAAGACTAGGAGGAACATATCAGGTAATGTCTTACAATATACTGATAATGTTATCAAACAAAATAGATTTAAACCTAATTGCATTATTCTTTTTAACCGGTTGGACATTCGATTCAATACATTTATGTAGGATTACGTATAAAAAGGATATCTGGCAAAAAATAACCCCAAAGCTTTTGTTTTATAAAAAATAGATTCTGATCTGATACTGGTAAATGACTGCAATCTGATTTATAGTTTGCCAAAGGAGTACTAATCAAATATATTTTCCAAATCACTGTCCCTATCTTTGATAAGAAGAGAAGTAGATTTCCTTAGCCTGTTTATTGTTCAAAATAATGTATTTTACAAAACAAACTATGCAAATAAAAAAACGCCATTGCTGATATATTTAAACCATGAATTCTAGTCTAAAGAAAATGTTATTAGCAATCTTTTTGTGTACATGTTTTAGTACCAACGCTGGAACCACTGCAGCGCATTCCCCCGTTTGTAGGTACTGGATTCGAACATAATCTTAGTCGAGAAACAACGCCCTGTCCACAAGTGACACTACAAGATATCCACGAAGACCATATGGACCAACCTCCATTTACTGAAATAATTCATGTCAGTTTTAATGGTGTATAAATTATTCTGAATTAAACCCACGACTCATTTTTGGGAAAGGGTAAAAAGTTTAGTACAATAATTTCGGAGTTAGAAAGAGCATGCTGTTTTATCAAAGACACACCAAAGCTCCTAAGATATGTGTTAACAAGTAGGATACAAAAATGCTTTTTTCAAGAGTTGCATACATTACATGGTGATGAAACCAAAAGCGTATATCAAGATAAAAGTAATGATCATTCCTACGTATGTAAATGTATTTCACGAGAAAGACCTTTGAACTAATCAAACGTGTCTCACGTTTAGTGAAACGCACAAAATATTATGTTAATTACGTAAACAATTGTGAGTTAAACGAACTGGCCAGTAAGTAAGTAGAAGAACCGAACGTCATAAACGGAACCAAATCGAGAAATCACCGTGATATAGACATCCGTGTATTGTTTTTCTAGTTCCTAGTAAAATAAGCATGAAGGTTATGGAAAAAAGGCGAAAAGCTTGATTGGACTAGGGAGTAATCCTTCAACTTTCATTATGGTGGAATAAAAAACTAGAATGAATGTAACGGTGTCGTTATCTTACCTGGACAATTTAGAGATGCATCTGGAACACATTGTTCTACATCTGTAGCAGACCCATCGCAATGAACGGTACCGCCAACTTGAGACGTATCTTTACATTGCCTGCTTCTTGTGTGATTTCTATCACAAGTGCATTGAGACCAGGTCGACCACATGCTCCATGTTCCAGTTGCTAAGAAACAATGATAAGGAATGAATCAGTGAAGGTGATAAACGACTCAGCAAGTTTCGATCAGCATGACGCCTTATACAAATGTACTTCTCACGTAATGTCCCGTCATTCTGTTTTTCAACATGGGCAATCGTGGTGATTGGCAGATTGTTTTATTGTTTGCTATAGGAAGATAAGACACCATTGTTTTACAGACCAAGAACTTCGTCAGAAAAAGCAAACTTCATTCGAATCGCTACTTTTTAGGTTACTAGTACTTGTTACGTAACTTTATGAACAATCACGAACATATAATCACAAAAATTTCGTCCTCAGTTTTTTGTAATGGCACTATTAACGCCAAACTTTGCGCAAAAAATTTAATTGTAATCTGTTTTTATTTTCGAGACAGTTACAGTTATGCATTATACACTAAAAAAATATCAGAGTAATATATAACCATAGGTCAGATTCATGACATGTTTATAATCTAATATTCAATAAATATTCCATAAGTAGGGATTGGCTCAATAAGGGCATGACATGTAAAATACACCTAAGGTATGACATTTGATCTAATGCAATTCATAATTATAAATGCGCGAATATTCATTGTTGCAAGCAAAGCCAGAAATATATATATACTTTTGGTAAAAATATTTACTTTGGCATCGATGCATCTGTACTGGTGCTCCGTCACAGTCTCTTCCAAACATTGATGGCGGCGGATTGTCACACTTCCGGTAGCGTTCTTTTATAAATCTATCGCCGGAAAATGTACATGGACTCCATTGACCCCAATCAGACCAATGTGCGTCTTGTATAGAACCTTAGGAAGAAAACAGCTTGGCGTTAAGATAAACAGATAAACGACAAAAACAAAATAACTTCAATTTAGGACTGGCTTATGCCCATCTGATTAATGTCGAAAAGAAACTTAAAATGTCCGTTCTATCAGACAATTGGTCTCTATTGGCAGGTGTCTTTACAACTAGTTTTGTTTCGAATATTATCAGCATAATTGATTGCAAAAGACAGAAATATTATGGTAATCCCCCTGTCAAAAAGGTTAATCATACTTCATGAATTATTCGTGACATTTGCAAGAATAGTTCATGAAGTATTCATCAGAAAATATGAAGTCTAAATTAGACAAATGCATCAAAAACTCAAAAAATACAGCTTCGTGATTTATTCATGAAGTGATATATGCATGCAAATGGGTAAAATGAAGCATTGATTGATTGTGTGCATGAACAGTTCATGATTTTTTTTAAAACTTCATGCAAATCTTGAAAAAAATATTTCATGAAAATTCTAAAATCATTTTGCTTTTATTTCAATGTCTCATTTGCACTTCATACTTTTTGCATTATTTTTTTTTCTTCGAACAGTTAAAGACAATAATTGTTATGAATATAATCTAAAACACACTAAATACATAAATGCTGCATGAATCATGTATTTAAAACATGTATAATGTAGTTATGTATAGTATAATTATGAATGGTATATAATTGAAACAGTTTACACAATACAAAGACAATAAGGAAGATCTTCCATACTAGCAATAGCCAAGCATATTATGTCTTTGGTATTGTAATATCTTAAAAAATACATTATCTTCCTGGTGAAGCATAATTATAATCAAATTGCTGTCAACAAAAATAGCCTTTAACTATTGCAAGTTTCTTAAAGAATTATGAAGCTAAGTGTTCATTGATGGATACAAATTTTATAATCATCATAATAAAAATTGTGACATAAAAACTTATTTTAAACATGTTTGAATTTCTACATGTACACAAATAAGGTCACAGTCTTGACAAATAAAATTACTATAAATTGAAACTAGCAGTTCATCAATGGTTTAAAAATTCAAATGAATTAGGTCTACAGCACTATATTCCAGGACATTTTAATACTTGTATCACACTTCCAGAATATGTCAGTAATTGAGGATGGACACTTCCTGAACATAGCTTTTTCCAAAGTTGCATACTTCATAGAGCCAAAGCAGTTTCTTTGCATTTTTTCTCCAGTACCGGTTTAGTTAAAGGTTCATTCATGATGAGAACTTAAAAAAGTAGGTACACATTTGCTTCATGTGCTCATTTAATCACTTTCATCTTGTGTCAGAGAGCAACCTTACAACCACCCACTAAATGAATCTTTTAGACAGGTTCTTTTCAGTTTTGACCGTTTTGAAAATGTCTTCATCTTAGAGCCACTGACCCACATGTTTCCGCTAAAATTGACAAATGTATTCAAGTGAAACTTTCACTACAGGACATGTAGTATAATTAGTACATTTATAAGAAAATGTCATCACATAGTATTTGCTACTAATTCAAAAAATCTAAAGTTTAATTCCGTCAAATGTAGTTAATCACAGCGAATATTGACAGTCAATAAGTACGAGTATACAAGGTACATGTATGCCTAACAGCTGAAAACAGTACAAAGAAATGGTAATTAAATGTATGAATATACAGTACCCATCTATCTATTCAACAGTAGTCTAAAGTGTTTTGACCGTATATTAAACGCTTCTGCAATGATCCCTATATAAGCTTGAACATACTATTTATAATATTGATTTCATTAGATGAGAGTAAAATCAGTTAATTATCAAAACTATTATGAGTATTAACTCGACACAAAATGAATGGCACCTGTCTTTGCGATTATGAAAGCATTTTAACAAGTTGGCATCATTGTGTGAATGGCGTCTTTTTAAAAGAAAACAATAACAATAAAGTTCGACAGGGCAGTTCTAAAATATTTTCACTTGGTATAAGAAAATACAAATTCTACTTCAAATTATGTTATCATTGAACAAACATGAAAGCTACGGTCATATCCATTTACATACGGTTTCAAGACAGGTCATTATAAAGTTATTTGTCAGTGGTGATTTCGTACTGAAGCATTTTTTTGCGAACTGAACACATATTTGTGAATATTGATTTCGTACTCAAACATTTTCGTACCTCATGATGAAATAAACACTTGTGTTTTCACAGCAAGTTTTAGCTGTTGTTTCAGTGTTTTTCCTACCTTTACAATACAATAATCATCTGAAATTAAAATGTGTGTGCATTAACTAATATTACATATGTCTATTGATTTTTATCAGTCTACAGTCTACATAAGACAAAAGTCGGATTAATAATAATCTGATAATGTAAACACAGTGAGAACTTCTATATTTATATATTCTGATTTTATACATAATAATACATATTTATTTACCCGCTGTTTAACTGCCCATTTGACTACTACGGTCATTTCAGAATCGCCCCTGACAGAGGGGAGATATTTTACAGGAGAGTCGGAAATTTTACTCCCCTTCTCTTTTCGAATATTTTTCCTGGCTCTTTTATCTTGCCTGGTGTAAAGCACCGATACACATATCTCCCTCCTTTCTGTGATTTTCTAGGCACACTATTTGGCTCGGTAGTTGGAATTGGGTCACACTGGGAAAGCTTTCCTGAGAAATTCGAAAGGCGGTGCCGAAAGCACTGACAGCAGTATCCGTTTAAGATCATGATAAGTCAGGTTCACTTTCTACAAATACACTTGTTCAAGAATCCAGGTTATAGAGCTTTTTTAAGTTCTAGAACATTTTTTTAAAAAACCTGGAAGGTTCTTGAAGACCTTACGTAGTTTTAGAATAAACATTTTGCAGGTGTAAGTCTTAGAAGTACCCATGAAGTCCATAAGGCACTCGGTTCCGTGATTTTTAAAACCGTACAGACGTTATAATGAGTTTATTTTTAAAAAAAATAACGTCTGTACGGGTATAAAAATCACGGTATCGAGTGACTGTGATAAAATCCCTATATATAGCTTTGCATTCAAATTTTATGCATGATTTAGTATTATGAAAAAAAAACATTTAATGATCTCTTCATGCACCCTGACTTTATAAAAAAGTATTAAATACTAAAGTTTAACTATTCCACTAGTATGGGTTAAGCATACTGATTTATACCAGGGGATTCGATGACGCATAGAAATACTCATACAATATATTCATAGGAACATTTACAAGAAATTATTCAAGGATTAGTTATGTATAAAAGGTTCATAAAATCATATCAACTGATTTTTTTATTTTATAAGAATGGAATATTCATAAACATATCATGATTTATTCTTAGAACACTTCATAAAGACTTTTATTAATTATTCACTTATTCATGCTATTCTCATTATTGAATAAATATTCATGAAGTAAAATTAATCTAGCAGCTTTCATGAAAATGGTAAGATTCATAATTTCAGGAATTCCTTTTCGCAGGGGCCATTATAAAGACATTGAAACTAGAAGTTGTTAGGTATTTACTATGAGTGGCAAAAACAAATAAAACCTATTCATACCTTGTTGGTCGACTAGAAAACGCTTGCCATCGTGGTAGTGAGAACGCTCTTTGAAATATTCGGTGATTTGTTGACGTACGTCTAAGGAATAAAACGGAAGAATCAATTTCTTTTCATAACGAAGAAGCAAATATGATTTATAAAATGGTATTCATGTGATTTTTATAACTTATGAGCTGATATCATTTAAATCATATCATATATAACGTAAATTTCTTGTTTGCGTGAGCACATATTACGAACAACATTAGGTATGACCAGTACAAAACAACCTCCTTATTCTGTAAGTAACTGATTAATTTTCCACATGTTGTATGAATCTGGGCTGCTAGACATGGAATGTTTGGTGCGTTACATTCAGTTCATTCGTCTCAGAGATATACGTGTAAGTCTCGTACCTCGAAACTACGCCCTCTTGATCTACAGTTTACCACCCTAACCACTGACCTGACCGGGCAGACCCGACCAAAGGTATTAGCAACACATAATACCTTACATTTTAAATCAATGAAAGTCTTAAGGCAACACAGCTTAAAACGAGATTGTCTGTGTCATGTGATCATGTTGCGTTAAGATTTAAAGTAACATGCACGTATATGATTTGACAAATACAATTAAATGATCGAAACAAAAAAGTAGTATACATACTGGCATTGCAATCCCATGGTAGACTAAGCAAACATAATGGTAGTATTAAAATGCTACCACTTATCATGTCTTTGGTTAGAATTGGAGACCATCTAAATATATCAACATCATATCTTATCGTACATAACCTGTTGAAATTGAATGACAAAATGAAACAACTTTGTCGTATTACAACTTATCTTTATCAGTGACCTTTAAGATAAAGCGTGGAAGGAACTTTGCTTATGATCATTCGTCCTTATGTCCATAAATGAATCAGTCGAATTGCACCAAACTTTGACCGACCCACCACCTGAATATTTCTAGGGGGAGGAGTACGCCTGTTTTGATAGCATTTCAGTTATATACTGCTGGATAGTTACCCTTATAAGTGCTCCTAGCTTATATGTCAGTACTTACCTTCTTATTTACAACTTTTACTGCTAACATCAAGCATGAATCACTTGATTCTAAGTGGTTACTGCAAACATCTAGCATGAATTACTTGACTATACGTTGTTACTGCTAACATCAAGCATGAATCACTTGATTCTACGTTGTTACTGCCAACATCTAGCATGAATCACTTGATTCTACGTTGTTACTGCCAACATCTAGCATGAATCACTTGATTCTACGTTGTTACTGCCAACATCTAGCATGAATCACTTGATTCTAAGTCGTTACTGCCAACATCTAGCATGAATCACTTGATTCTACGTTGTTATTGCCAACATCTAGCATGAATCACTTGATTCTACGTTGGAGGAATTATTCCCATTACTACAATACTTTTTTAATATGATGCAAAGACGTAACCAACATTCAGAAAGTACTCTACAGCCAATCCTTATAAACAATTAAGATGCATCTTTGCACAAGATGCAATGTCAGCAAGGAGAAAAATCTTCCGTTTTTGTCAACATCTTTCTTAACTTACCGATGCCGCTTGTAACCATGCACACGTTGCAAGTGCAAAATACATTAGGTCGCATTCGCAAATTCTGTGATTCTGTAACTAATTATTAATACAAATATTATTATTTCAGCACAAAAGACTGTCAATTGTGTTTTCTTTCCTGATAACATTGACAACATGTGTATTCACTGTATTGACAAAGGGATCCAGTCACATAGAACCCAACATGCAGGATTTTTGTTTTTATTTATTTTTTTACAGAATTGTACCAAAACTTTTGATTATTTCCTTTGAACAGAATATTACACTTCTACACAGAGTTGTCGTTCCTTTCCAATACACACATCTCTATCACCATCTCAATGCCAAGATTCTTGGCAAACAACACTTTGATCAATAACATGCTTTTGTGTATATTTTGTAATTATTTGTTAGATGTCATTATGAAATATGTCATACCGTTTTAGGAAAACGCTTCAGGTTGCTCCGTTACAAGATGTGTCATTGGGGATTATCTAACCTTGTAACTCTGAACCTAATTTAGTGGAATAATACTGAAATAAAGAATTCAAAATGCGGTTAATATGATAAAGATATATCAAACGCGGATGTTAGTTTCTATCATTTAGTATGCGATTCTTTTCAGATAAACATAATCTAATTTAGTTTCTTTTCGACGTGTTGTCACCAGTCATTGCGAAGCCACCTTGACAGAATTTAGTGTGAGCGTAACGGTAGGTAGTCTGGAGTTCCTTTTCCTACCATTACGATAATTCTTGTAATCAGCAAAATCGGGAACCAGACTAAGCGGGAAGTACAACTCTGGTCTTGATAGAGATTGTGGAGTATTAATTAGAACTGTAATAAAAGTTGACAGTGAGTTATATGAAAACAAATATAAAACAATTATTTCGCTTAATATTGTGGTATAAAACACAATTTTCTAAAATTTCAATTTTTATCTAAACCAATATCTGCAAAATAGCAAAGACACGAATAGTTGTGTTTCAAATCAAAGCGCTCGCAGTCTATGGTTGTATTAGTTAGCAGCGCAGTCTATGGTTGTATTAGTTAGCAGACAATCGAAAAATAAGGATTTATGGATAAAGCTAAATTAGGATCTAAAATCGGATCATGAAAAAATAACACCTTTGTATTTAAGCCCGGTTAAGTTACTAAAGCCACGTTTATGTGGATATGTCGAAACGACCAACGTAAATTAACTTTAGTAAGTAAATGGCGGCTTAAACAATGACTAATGCCGTAAAGGTTCGGTGGTGTACCTATTTTTTGAACTACATACAGTAATATCTAAATTTACTCCGATCAATACAGAGTTTAAAGTTGTCGATACCATGTTTAAACTGTATGTATATCGTATTTGATAAAAGGTCTAAATATACATAGAGTTGGTTTTTAATACCGATCATTAAATAAATACTGGATTTGTTTTAAATACTACTACAGTAATAAGTTTTTGGGGAAAATTTATTATTCGTGATATCAGGTCTGTTCTTATATTGTGGCTTTTTGATTTTCCATTGTCCTGAATATTAACCCACATTGGTTTTACATGGATATCAAGGAGGAGGTGTTTTGAGTTCTGTCTGAATTTGAATATTGTTGAGTCATTAATTAAGAATTAGATACACGATGTCGTTGCATTCTACTAAACAAAGGGGAAGTGTCGGGACTGTGCCAAAAGGACTTAAAAGTGCCGGATTACGAAGCAGGTATTATATTAAAGTGTATTTTTTTGTGTTATGCAAAAACTAACATTTCATTTAAAATAAAAACTCATCCATTTTTATCAGTATACAATTCGCTTACAAAATAGTTTATGTTATCATTTTGTTCATAAGTATCATAATAATGATTTCAGATAGTTGTTGAAATACTTATGAACTAAACAAAGTCTGAAAGATCAGTTATTGGAACATAGTTGCATACTGCAATTAACGTATTATACATGTAATGAAGTGCAACGATTATGAAAGTTAGTAAGTATTTCAGATTGAATTAGCATAAAGTTGATCTAAATGCGGTTATAGAATGGTTGAAACCTTAACCTACAGAATTATTTCATATGGATTTTTCTTAATCACCATTTTCGGTAACACTAACAACGACATCGTCGTCGACAGCATAAAATCTACCACTAACAAAGTCATGACTCTACACTTAGAGCCATTTCTAACCCGTCACCTAAAGCTAGGATACCATCTAGTTTTAATTGTCCTTCGATTAACTAGCTTTTCAGATTTTAAGTTACGATAATTTCTGTATTTGGATTTTGCAATGATATTTTTATTGTTTGTATGTTTATCAATTTGGATTAAGATAAGCCTAATGTGTTCAGTTATTAGTGTTCAACGAAATACGTTACTAGTATCAAAATAATTTAATATCTCTAGATGGTATTACACAGGTGTCGAGTTTGAAATGACTCTTTATGTAATTACCTTCATCACCCTCTTCGTCTTCAATATTACTATAATCATCAGCAATGCCACATTAATCTTTGTCAACGTCAGTTATTTTGTAGTACTTAATCAATTATCAACTTACACAGTCAGTAATGTATTACAGTCCTTATCGGTGTAAACGAGCTAAGATTTGATCACTGTACATTTCAGATCAGTCACGAAAATCGAGAACGATGTGGAAAAAGAGAAGCTTAAGAAGGACATTGAAATGTACAAACGAGAGAATATGATGCTTCGTAAAGGCTTAAATATGTAAGTACCTGAAAAGACAAAATCTAATTGCAATGTATGGATATACCAAATAAAGAAATTTCAAGAAGAGTCGTTTAAAAGATTTAAATAAATGTTTGACATTGGTAAACATGAACCATCGAGAGATTTTTATGTAAATGCATAAATCATTTGTAAACCTATTTGATAATGTCTATTTTAGGCCAGATATCATTGAAGAACTGAAGAAGTCAGTGGCTGAAAATAATATGGAGCAAATGTTTTTTGAGTCCCTGCATGAGTAAGTGTTCTCTGATGACTTGGAATTCTTATATGTAAAATGGTTTCTAACTCTTGCTTCTCAGTGGTTGGTTCTGTGTCATAATGATTGATCAATTGATAGATTGTATACTTGGACTGGTGTCAATCATATGAGTCAAATGAATGAGTTAAATGATATTGTCGTATGTCATAAAACTATGCTGATTGCACTGAATACTTTAAGTACTCATACTAATCGTATAGTAACAAATAATGGAACATGTGCATAATTCACGATTCAATCATTCCCGTGGTGTGCTTATAGAGAATTCCTATAGACGTGAATAATTACTTCATTATATTCGAGTTCACTACTGATTAATTGAGTTACTGTACTTCAGATTGCAATATCGTTTACAACAGTTGGAGATTGATCCAGGTGCGAGTGAAAGGTAGAAAATACTACTTTGACTTAGTTAAATCATGTATTATTCATTTTATATACATATAATAATATTGTTTATGATATAGATATTGACCACTATGAATTTTGGATCGTAGTATAATTTTCAGTAATTAATACGTAAGATGACATTAAATTGTGTTCTCTCTTTATTAAATCGGTAACGTATGTTGATATCTTGACGTTATTTTCATTCAGTTGAGTAATTGATTTATCATATAATACAATAATGTTCGTCTGTTTAGAGACCAGGCGCCAGTTTTACAAACAAAATTGAGTAGAAACTCTATAATGGACTCAATAATTTTGTAGTGTTTCTTTTTCTTTCCAGACATTTTATGTCTTTGACCAGAAATATTACCATTCGTTTCCTTATTTACTAAGAAAGTAAGTCTCAAAACTCCATTTTCATTTCAGTCAAAAATCAAATTCCCAATAACAGAGTCAAATCAATTTTATTGAATTACACCATATCAAAAGATTATAGCTTGGTTAAAATAGTGGCAAACTGTTACAAGACCAACTTTTTACACATTCAGAATTGCATGCAATAAAGCCGAGAAATGTATGATTTAATAAATAAGTTAAGTTTGAGTAAAAACCTAAGTTTGTTTGTGGAACTGGGGCCTGGCTTGTTCTGAGCGTAAATAAGAACTTTCATGAATGTGTCAAACTTGTCAGACGTAGAAGATGAATACCTGTTGCTGTTTTTTGCGGCAATGTAGCATTTAGAGTATTCAAAATTACCATAGTATATTTTTGAATTCGAGTATTGATTGTACACTCCGTGTTGTGATGGATCTCGTGGTATAATCATGGCTTCAAAACTCATTCAACGTCATATTGTTTTCCAGTATTAGAGTGAAAGACCTTCAAAAAGAATTAGATAGAGAAAGACACTTAATGGAAAGCCTAAGAAAAGAAGTGCACATAAAAAATATAAAAATGTAAGTGTAAATGATTTGATTAATAGTTCTTATAAACGAGCAAGGCGACCAATAAAAAGCTACATGATACAAACATTGAGTCAATGTTACAAATTACTTCAAATTAAGCAGTGATGTTGTCTCTAAATTCAAAAAGTATAAGGATAAAACTCGTGAAGTTCTAAACCTGCAAGTAATGGACTTAGTCGGTCTAGTATAAGTAATAAATGGTTTGCCAGTTGTTCAAACAAATGTTTCAAAATAACAACAGCCCAGGTGATATTCAAGTATTTGAATGTTAACATCATTTTGACTGTACGATTTTATTCCTTTCAAACAGCTTGCATGAGATTTAAATTTTTAGCTTATTTCGCTGATTCCTGATATTTCAGAAATGACATGGAAAAGTCAATAGAAGAATATAAAAATACGATAGAGACATTGACAAATAAAGTCACTTTCACTAGGTATGGAAATGATTTCATATACAATGTTTTTGAAAATTGACTTATTCCTACTTACTACTAGCATTCATATGAAGAAGTCGGTCTTTATAGGAAGAGAACATGGTCAGAACTGGTACACAGTTAGAACATATACTTGTATATTTATTTTCTACTTATTTTACTATTTGCATTGAGTTTTTGCATTATGGCGTTCATTAACAGTATTTCAGTTGAAGTAAGACAAAAATATTTGACAAACCAATTTGCCCGTGAAACAAGTTTCAGTACCAAATCGTTCAGTCTTATCTCATTTAATGATTATGAAGTGATATAATTTAACATTCCTCGACATAGACTTCGTTATTTTTTTTTACTATTATTGTGACAGATTGCCTGTTTTCAAGATCATGAGTAGTATCGGTTTTTATTATTTATTCGTGTATTACAACTTCCGTATTTGTTAAAATCAAGGACTTATATACATGTATATATAAGTCCTTGTTAAAATTAACATGTTTTCCAGAAGTAAGATTGGTGTAAATCGATTCTACTGATTTTTATTTTCCAGTCAAACTAATAACAAATTACAACAAGAAAAGACAGGATTGGAATCAGAGAAGTTAGTGCTACGTATTTATTACACTTAAGTTATCAGTGTCATGTTTTACGGGGGTTTGTGCAAAAAATATAGCAATTTCTTTTTAAAGCTTTTCAAGTGTTATTCTCCCAACGATTATTATTATCGAACACGTGTGTACGTGTTTCTTTTTTTAAGAAATAAGCTATGAATAATTTTATTTCTTCATTTTTTATACCATTTTTTTTTTTTCATTTGTAGACGACATCTGACAGAAGAAATAACAATCTTAAAGGCATCAAATACAGCTTTAAAGTAAGGATTAATACGAAGTCGACAAAGATTAAAAGGGTTGTAGAATAAGAGTTTGAATCTTGCAATTTTTACATGTCAGTAGCACATATTTTAGCACGTAATATTGCTTTATTATAATAATTGTTGTCGTGATTATATCTGATCCTTGTTCATCTGTAACCATAACTATTCAGCATCATTTACAAAGTATTTGTTCTGCAATGTATCAAATATCGAAAAAAAAACGGGTGGAGTTTGAGGAATAATTTCGTGCAAAAATGTATACAGCTAAATACTGATACTTGTAAGAAGCATGTTTATGTAATTGCTGTTTCCTTTTACCACGTATTGGCCTTTCAGGCGAAAAAGATTTTTAAATAGCTCAATTTTCACCGAAGTTCATCGCCTAATACCGCTTGATTCTTTTATTTTAAGGGTCCAAGTCAGCGCACTGGAAAAAGAAATGAAAGATGTGAATGATAGGTTGGTGCTTCTTTTCTTTCAGATTTGTTAAGCATTCCCGATTGTTTTGAATCTTTTAAAGAAATTGACAGTTTAGTTTAATTGTAAGCAATTTGTTCGGTTGTTTTTCATGAAACATGTTCTTATAGCGTTTGTCACTTGTTTCAGAAAAATGATGTCTTTAGCAGATGAAATGTCAGAAATTGAAACATTACGTCGAGGGTTGTAAGTAGTTTTGTATCCAACAGAAAAACTTAAATGAGCTATTTCTTGAAGCGCTGATTATCAATTTCGCTGCTTTGAAAATATTTCACGTGATGTGTGTTTTTACATTTCAAATTTTATTCATATACATGTATATCTATAATAAAGTGGATATCATGATTGCCATTCAATCAGAAAACAGAAACAATATATGTACATGTAATCAACTCAGTGACTGAATAATCCGAAACAGTGCTGATTGTACTCGCATGATTACATTTATCCCGACAAACTCTCATCCGGCAAAAGGTATAAAGCAAAACACGTTGTATTTTTATCATATAATCGTCATATAAAGTAATTTTAGATCAATTATTTGTCTATCTCTAGCTTGAAATTTAAAACTAAAGCGAAACTATTTTAGCCATAACATATTACATGTCTATTACCCTGAATATGCTCTAAAACGATTGGATGACAAACAACTTTCCATCAAATGTTTTTTAAGGAGAGAGCGAGATGAAACTATAGACAACCAGAAAGAACAAATACACCTACTTGAAAAGAATATGGTGTCCCTTAAACGTTTGTTTCAAGAAACTGAAGCCAGTATGAAGACTTTAGAGTGAGTATAGATCTATTTTCAAGTATTTTGGAATTGTCACTCTAGGGACTGAAATCTCATTTGTATACATTTATAGTATTATTATGTAATACTAATTTACTTTATGTTCTATGCTAAATGTCAGGACAGGAACATTTTTACTGACCAATGATTACAGTATTGCCGTTTTATTCAGCAGTCCGTTATCATACGTTCAATACAAACGTTTACATACTTGCACATTTATTATATTGAATATAATGATATTATGGAACACGACCACACACGTACACTTTGAATATGAATCAGAATAAACACCGGCCGTTTGAACAAAAACAAGTTACATCATATTTTGAGGTTGCAAACATGAACATGTACCAAACTTGATTAAAATCGTACCAAACGAAAAAAGCCCTGCAAAAATGGCAAAGGGATGGTCAGAATGTACTTAATCATAGGAATGTATTCATTTTAAATTTATTTTTTTATAATTAATGTCAAATAATCTTATTGATGATACCGTTTTTTTTTGACAACCTTCCATCAATTGTCATAAGGTAGTTATACACTGTCTTGCTGCTATGATATCGTTTAATTATATGAAACAGGAAAACAACTGATAAACAGAATGATCGATTGGGAGAACTTAATAACGACAAGGAACAATTACATGTTGAAAATGAAATACTGACGAAAGATCTTGAAAGCCTCAGGTAAAGCAACCTCCTTCCTTCACAAATCTTTGACCAATGTAACATTAACACACTTTTGAACACGTCATTAAACAATTCTGAACTCATCAATCCATTTAATCATGTGTGATTACGGGTGATATCTCCCCTGGAAATAGTCTTTGCAGACTTTAGCGGAAACTAATATCGCAGCGGAAAATATTGTGGAGACCTTGGACGATGGTACAGTGGTTAACAAGGAAACAGTACAACACACAAAACTGCACTATCTTGGTGTTAATTAAAATGAATTTACACAGGGCTTCATTTATGAAATAATTTTGCAGATCGAAATGTGAAAAACAGAATCCTCTTGTAGACGAACTTAAAGAAGAATTAGAAAAGATTAATGAGACCAATAATACTTTCATAAATGAACTTTCTGATCTCAGGTACATATACACGTGTCTTATTCATTTTCATGTTTTAAAAAATGATCTTGCTTCGTATGTTACTTAGGCAATAATAACATTTGTTAGGGGATCTGATAGTTTTTGTACGACGGCATATTGTTTTTAAATTACGTAAAAACACTAACACCAATCATCTCAATATTGCACGACTGTTTGAACCAATCAATTAGATGACTAATTTGGTTTCTAATCTGCACACCTGTTTTTAACCTTACCCATGATAACTATCACAATCAGGATATAATTATATCTGTTTTCCCTTGCTGGGGGTTGCACTGCTGACATTCAATCCTACCTTTAACCCTGTCTGTCATTATCAAAGGCAGCTGAAGCCTTCGGAGATTATCAAATTATATCAATTCATTATTTTATTGAAATCTAGTACTGTAAGTGTTATCAAGTAAAATGTCTAAATATCGGTTTTAAATCATGCAATTACAGATTAAGATGTGATAAACAGAAAGCAAAAGAAGATGAGCTTAAAGAAGAATTAGAAAAGACTAATGAGTTAAATCAAACTTTTATAAATGAACTTTCTGATCTCAGGTAACAGTAAATTATCATTTTCTAACTTTTAAAATTGGTCTTCTTCCGGTTTTTGTTTCTGTCTTAGAAAATTGAAATTCTCTGGACAGATGGACTTTTTACCTAGCTCTCTTCATTTCAAGAAGTACAGCCCTGAATTTAGTAGGAATACGGTACATATTCGGTTCTTTTAAACACGTCTTCAGTAGCGGTACTTTCTTAATTGATGGATGTCCGTGCCATGTAAAACTATGGTTTTCCAGAAAATATCATAAAAGAGGCTATATTTTATCATGATAACACCGACTAGGGATATGCTAAGGCTGTCTGAAAAAAAGAAAACATACATGACTCAATCAATATACTATAAAAAGCTTAACCCAACTAATATGTATATATATATTATTATACTAATTCCTTTGAAGTGGTTTGTATTTTAGCGAAACTTATACTCTCGATTTGTTTAATTCGATTAATGGAATAAAAAGAGAGAAAAAACTCTGAACTCCGTTTTATCTTTAAGAAAATAAACAAAGTAAGGGATAAAAGAGTTTTAAATCATAACACAAATTGAACACAATTTTATTAATTCTAATCGAGTTAGTTCAACGTTAACGCAATTATAGGTAGACAGTCTTTTAAAAATATACTGGGTACAATAGAACACGGTTATTGTGAACTCTTGGTGACCTGAGAAGTTACTTCATACTATCCACATTTCACTTTAACCATAAAGTTGTAATAACGAATGGCGTATACGAGGAAAAATGAAATTTTACTGTATCTGATTATTCACTATTTATTCACTGTATCTACATGTAAAGCTGCTTTGAATTTCATTTTGGGTACAATTTCTTCAAAAATGATTATTCAAAAATTACATAACAATCGTGATTAGCACACCAAATATTGGATTTGTTAATCTATATGCAGAGAAACAAATGCGAACCATGAAAGAACGATTAAAGAATTGGAGGACAAGTGTTCCAAAATCGGTGAAGTCAGCAACAGGTGTGTAAACATATACTAGCAAACTCTTTAATGAAAACGGTCAGTAGCACTTAATTTAATTTAGCGAAATTGAAATGCAATATGTTTTTAGTATTTCATGGAAAGATTTAGAATAATTTACCTTACGGATAATGATACATCTGAGTGTCCATGGAAACATCTTCACTAACACGTTCAGGTTGTCGGGATAATCGGTGTCATTGCTCATGCATCTCGGCCGATTTAACCATTTAAAAAACGTCTTTAATAATTGATAAGGCAATATTATCTTCCTCCAGTATTTTCAAAATGCAATACTAGTAATAACTGAATAAATCACAAACAATAAGCATTAATAATTGGTATGTCATATTTTCTGAACAAATATTTTACTGGGAGGATTCAACAGAGATTATGAAATATGTTGTCTCCCTGGCGATACGATTTCGAACTAAATCGGTCTTGTAAAATATACGTTTATTGGTCTTATACACGAGCAAAAGTAATTGAATATACAAAATGTAATATGCTGGTGTTAAAACAAGTTAATGTATTTTCTTTGGCAGCAATGGTGACGATTCTCTTAAGAAAGAACTGGCTAAACTCAGAGTGTGAGTTACATTTTTATTTCAATTAGTAAATAAGACCTAGCAATCTGTTCATTGTAAGAAACATCACAGTTCTAATGTAGCGATTGTTGTAATTAATGTCTCGTCGTATTTTTTAATCAACATTTTGCATGTAGTTCAGTTTAAATAAATCATACCTCTTTCTCGTATACCAAGATTTTGAATTCTGGCTTAGTTTGTTTGACAATATGTCGATCTTCTAGATACAGGATTGTACTATCATTAGTGTTTGGCGCCTTATCTTCAGTTCGAATAAATTATAGCTCACATTAAACAAGACTTTCCCTGATATATGAATCTGTCTTATAACTAGAAAGTGTATATAGTGGATCTGGAATAAGAAAGATATGCTTACAGACGTGAATGTAAACAAACAAATGTATAATTTCAGTGAAAACGAAGGTTTAAAGACGAAGAAAGCAGACCTAGAAATGTTTGTATTTTAATTATTTTTCGTATATCCAACTTTCATTTATCAATAATATAAGTAACAACCAGTATGTGCATACAAGGTGTCGTGTACCCTTAGTGATGTTCGTGAAGTAGTAATCAGGGACGTAAAGAAGAGTTTATTCGCACAAAATGCTCAGAAATTTATAGTGTTTTATTGAAGGCAATGCCTTGTTACGCTACGCTATTTTATATTGAGTAATTAATCAGAATTATCTAAATTTGGCATTGTTCGAATTAGACTAATGCATTTTGATACATGTAATTAAGTAACATTGATTTGCATTCCATTAGTAATGATAGGATAATTACAATGTTCAAATATGAATAAAGCGAACAGCAAATATATCTTTGATTTGAGTAGAACCCAGGAGGGAAATAAGATGTTAGCTATAATAAATAAATGGCTCGAAATTAATCGAAATACGAGCATTAAACAAATGTTTCGGTGAGACGAATTGGCGTATAAAAGTCTTTTACATTAAAGAAAGTTGTTGAAGACCAATTCATCTTCTTTTCTTTTAAAGGCTTTTATTTTAACTTTTAACCTTTCTCTGTGAAATCAGTTTACAAATTCTACAAATGTGACTCTATGTTTGAACTGTTTTAATGTCCTTATGATTTCACATTTATTGTAGCACATGTCATGATGCGTTCGAAAAGATAACCCAACAAGACAAGAAATTGAAACAACAGGAGGTTGATCATAAGAAACTGGTACAAAGGAAGGAAGAGTAAGTACTTTGTAACATAGGGGTAATGGCCGAACTTATTTCAATAACCTGAGTTTGGGAGCAGCCGTATCCTTCTATTGTTGAAATGCTGCTGTAGTCTGTACCATAACCCAGACATGTTCTGATACAGATTCATAACATTTATCAACAATATATTTGTTAGAGAAATACACGTTTGGCATGAAAACGGAACATGTCTTGTACGTATGTGTAAATGTCTTTTGGAGAAATCAAATTCCTTTTTTTGTGTTTGGGCCATCATTAAACCACCAACGAAAGTAAAAGATCAGTTCAGTTCATATGAGCATTCGTATTTAAGCTTTAAATAAATATGTTGTTAATACGCTTACTAGTACATTTTTGTAATATATGATTTTTTTCAAATGAAGATACATGTATTTTTCTTTTTTAGAACCATACAGAAGCTGAGACTGGAGAAAACGATGGTGGACCCGACAAAGAGTAATGCTACAGTAGCCGAAGTGAATGCTTTAAAAGATAAACTTGAAAAACTCTCTAAGGAACTGGTTGAAACAAATTCTGAAATAGCGTTGTTAAGGAAATTTGATAATAAATCATAGCATAAATTTTATGTTGATGTTGACTAAGGGAGAGAATCTGATTTTTGATCTGAGCATTAAGAACATATCAGCAGTGAATGATATACATTGTACATATGACATCTGTGTATACAATGTACTAAATGTTAGATGTCGACGCATTAGGCGTGTGATACACATATGACAATTGTACGCTCAATATTTCATGACGTATCATGAGTTTGTGATACACATGCTATTTGTGAGCTCAATATTTGATGACGTAATGGGCGTGTGTGATACACATGTTATTTGTGAGCTCAATATTTGATGACGTAATGGGCGTGTGTGATATGCATATGCTATTTGTGGGCTCAATATTTGATGACGTAATGGGCGTGTGTGATATGCATATGCTATTTGTGGGCTCAATATTTGATGACGTATTAGGCGAGTGTGATACGCATGCTATGTGTGGGCTCAATATTTGATTTCTACGTCGGTGATGCCATATGATCTCGAAGCCAAGAAATAATTGTATACTGTTGAGCATCTAAATCAATATGTGATATTGTTATGCCTTATATTCATTACAAGTACTTTTCAGTATTACATATATTTATAAAAGTATGTTGTAAATTTATGTAAGAATTAGTTTCTAAAAGTAATAAAACAGTTGTTGACAAATGAACCATTGCATTTGATATGATATTCACTGGCAGCCAGTGAAACAGATCTCGTATTGAAAACCAACCATTAATGACAACACAACATTCCCATCTCCACTTTAATAACAACGTTAAGATCTAACGGATAATAATCACCTACTTCCTTATTTGTGATCATGATATTTTGTTTTGCGTGTACATTGTCTAATCATGCAACATTGACGCATTATATGAACGTACGATAGGACCACTTTCAATGGATATCATATACATAATATAAGGAAGCGCTCGTACCGGAACGCTCAGTATCTTCAAACAATTCGAAGTTCTGCATCACAAATGACACATATTGTATTTACACACAAGTTCTCACAAAATATGATCATAAGATAACACCGTTAAGCAAATACAAAGAATAATACAAAATGATACAGACTATATCTATACAAGAAAGGACACGGGTAAACATATGAAAAAAATTTTACCAAAAAGTACATCCGTAATTTGTTCACGCTATACAGTTCAATATCTCTACCTTATGGAATGAACAACAACTAAAGAAAAAAGAGAGTCCCAAGACCTCTTTTTGGCGCCGAAAGTATGGTGGGCGCATGGGCCAGAATCACATACCCTTATCAATTTCATATATATATATTTTTAACATGTTTTGAAAACTTTTCTATTCAGCCTTCATTTATATGACAATGATATACATTTATTCATTTGAAGTCATTATAACAGCTTTATACCCAGTCAAATGCATAAGATCATTATATGTACAGGTATTTTTTTTTCTTCTTAAAAGTTCATTTTGGCATCCTACTTTGAAGAAATTGATAGCAATCATGCATTAAAATGTGCAGTTACTCGTCGGTGTCGTATATTATTTCATTACAGTTACTACAGAAAAGCTCAGGGAGAGCTGTACGCGTGCTATTGTGTCTGTCGTCCGTCCGTCTGTCTGTCTTCAATTATTCTAAGGACTTTTCCTCTGAAACGGCTGTGTCAAATTTAAAGAAACTCCTCAGAAATGATCTTTGGGTGGTCATTTACCAAAAAAATGATTAAAGAAGCTCATTCCATGCAGAACTCTGGTTTCCATGGCAACCAAAAGGAAAATATTGAATAATCTAAACCTTCTAACAAACTTACTAAAATAATGTCCCTGTGGTAACCATTAATCCCGTTCCAGGGATAAAATGTTTTATATAGATTTATAAAGGAAGATTAAAAAAAATGCCTAAAAAGCACATGGTTTAGAGCTTAGATATTTGGCATGGAGCACCATCTAGAGACCCTCTAACATAGTTTCTAAGTTTGTTAGAAGGTCCAGATGATGTTCCCTGCCAAATATCTAAGTTTTACACCATATGGTTTAAGACAATTTGAGTATTTAATATTTTTCTTGCATGGTCTATATTGTAGTATCTTGAATGATTCACGTTCTGTTGCGTATAACGATTTTTTTGTCAAACCGGTCCATATTTTTATTCTTGTATTTGATTATTTTTGTGAGGTAAATATACGCGGTTTGCATTTAATAACATATATATATATATATATATATATATATATTTAGGAATAATTAAATTGAACACTTTTACTAAGATGAACAACAGAACACATTATTATCCTCTGAAAAAAGGCCTTATGATAGCACTATTTAGAAACAGTCAATAATTTAGTTATCTTGGGATAAATATTGATAGTCGGCAATTTTTCATCAGACGGCCGACCACCAGTATTTCTGTAAACAATAAATCACATGTCTCCCGCCGCTATACGTACGTAAGGGGAAGTGTTTGTATTTAATAAGGGAACATTCCAGTATCGGTTGTTCATGAGTTCTACCGATTAAATCATATTTTCAGTGTGTATATGAGTAAAAGGTTGATATAAGTGATTCCGATCCAACAACCGAAAACCGTATTGACACCGTACGGTATATACGTGGGGCCGATATACGTGTTTTTATCATCCACTCGGTAACTCTCCAAAAAGGAGGATGAGCTAAAAATCACTTCCGGACAATGTCTAAAGTGTATAGTTTCACAAAATAAAACCTATTATTTCCTTGCGTAGTCTGTTTTGCTATCGGCAATCATGGTTTCGATATTTGCAAAAACAACTACCTGCTTATCGGCAGAATTTCTTGACAAACTTTCTTCTGCAATGCTGGACATGACGATCGAAAACATCAAAAATATTCCTGGAGTGAATTGTGAAAAAGTCGATGACACATTCTATCTAAAAGGACAGTGGCATGATCTCGTTACAGCTTACATATCACTCGAGCAGAGTATGTACGACAAAGAAAATGAAGATAGTGATAAAGATGATGTTAAAACGGCCGTTGATGAAATTGTGCAGTCAGAATCAAAAGGTAACGATTCTGAACATGACATTTCACCAGATATTGATTACAACTTTGTTATGATTAAAAAAGAGAATGATACTGAAGAATGGCTCGGAAAAGATCAAGAAAGTGATAAGGATGTTGTTGAGGAAGTGACAGAAATAACTGATCCAGAAACAGAAGAGGATAACAAGGATAATGTGAAAAGAAAGTTACGGAGTCGTTCAACCCATCCCTCTAAACGAGTCAAGTACAATTCAAGCTTGGTTGGAAGTGGAAAGTTCAGTTGTACAAAATGTGATTATGTTGGGAAGATGGAAAAGAATCTTCTGAATCATATGGCTAGAAAACACCAGCGACAATTTAAGTGTGACGTCTGTAATAAAAAATATGGGTACAAAGCAGATTTGGATCGACACAAAATAGAAGTTCATAGCAAAACTGCCAATTATTATTGTAACATTTGTGACAAGTACTTAAAGACAAAAGCCTACATTGACGACCATATGTCTATGCATTCAGATGATTATGTATACCATTGTAAAACATGTGATAAGTCATTTAGCACCAAACAAGTATTTGGGAAACATATGAAACAAAAACATCCTGGAATTGTGTTTGATGTAGAAGAACTTGAAGATGTGTTGCCTGATTCATCTGGGGAGGCCAAAACACAATCGGAGAAGCCTTCAAATGATGATACTGCATCAAATGATGGCGCTAACGATTGCATGGAAAATAAAAATCATGTTTATGATGACTCCCTTGATGCAAGCCAAGACATAGACTACCTCTATTTCCCTGAAGTAAAAGACAAAATAATTCACGAAAACAATTTGGTCAAAGTAACTCTTAAGAAAGGCAAAAATAGAGGACGACCAAGAATAAAATCATTTGTTGATGGTAGAACTGAATTTCGATGTAATTTGTGCAATTATATTGGGAAAAAGGAATGTCATCTTGAGTATCATATTATTCGCAATCATAGCCAGAAATTCATTTGTGACATTTGTCAGAAACAGTTTGGTTATAACTGGGATCTCAAAAGACACAGGGAGCAGGTGCATGCTGAAGCATCCTACATCTGCCACATTTGCAGCAAAGCGTACAAAGTAAAGAAAAGTTTTGATGAACATTTAAAATCTCACGAGGAAGGTTATGTGAAGTCTGTTTTTCCATGCACAATGTGTGATAAAACATTCTCTGCAAAACAAGTTCTTGATAATCATATTAAGATTAAACATCTTGGAATAAAACAGAAAGAGAGACAGAAATATTTGTGCCAAACTTGTGGAGCAGAGTTTTACCATAAATACAGCTACCTGAGTCATATGAACAAGCACGCAGGTCTTATGCCTTATAACTGTGATATTTGTGGTATGTTATAACTTATTTGTGTATCTTTTGCAAAGCACATTAAACCAGCTGCCATGTATAGAAATAATAGATCATTTTTATGATTGATCATTATGTAACGTTTAGTTATGTTAATTTAATTATATATGCATAGGTATTTTTCTAATTTCTAAAAATTCTTTGAAGTTTTCTGCATTATATTGTGAACCTAATTTTAGTGGTTTCAATTTTAAATCTGTAAAAGGTTCTTGTAAAGGTTTTGAGATGTTGGTATTTATATTGGGGATAGATGTGATCATGTTATAAATGTGCATTGCCTTGCCTTGCCTTGCTAAGATTTAATCATGATGTGATCAGTTTAGTTTGGTTTTACATGTAATTCAAATTTATTCAGAAGACCTAGATGTGTCCACGAATTCATATTTAGTGTAATATTATTGGTTCTTTAATGCTTTGTCTCCACTTAGTTACACATTTATTGTATTTTTCAGGCAAAGCTTTTGCCAGTGAACATTCTGTTAAAGAACATCAGATCACTCACCGAAATTCTAGAGAGTTTCATTGTAGTATCTGTCCCAAGTCATTTAAGACATCTTCAGCATTGAATGCACATATAGCAATCCATGAAAATAAAAGAGATTTCAAATGCTCTGTTTGTGGCAAAGGTAAGTTGAATTGTATTGTTTAAGCATACTTTTTTGTTATGTATCATAGAATTTATGATATATTTCATGTTCGGTCTCAATAATAAAGCATGGAGGTTGTAAATTTTACAAATATTTTATATACGTCTAGTTATTGTTTGAACGAAATTAGGATTTCTAAAAAATTGATAGGTCTTTGATTTGGAGAGTGGCATTTAAATTTTAATAGAGAATGTTTGGTATTTTCATTATTATTTTGATTCTTCTGAATCTGAAAAGAGATACCGTAACTAAACACCCATGCATATGTCGCAGCAGTGTATAAGACCAAGGACTTATATACATACATGGATTCGCAACTTCCATATTAACAGTTTGAAGTTATCAAATCCCGCGATGATAAGACGTGAATCAACGGGAATACAAGCTATTGTTTATAAAAGCGAAAATACGAAAATATCCGTGTTAATCCGAATGATGATAACAGCGAAAATATCCGTGGTATTCCGAATGTTTAATCTCGGAGACGAAAGGATTATAATAGATGTCTGCCATCTTGGAATTTAAAATGTTCGACTGATGCCTTTTTCAATGCTTATACTTTGACTTTGTGGATTATAAATGTATCTCAATATCTTTATGGAATTTGTTGCATCCTTTACCAATTTCCCATGCCCAATTGCCAGAGTTTTTGTAGTATAATCAAATTCGTAAACACCCAATTACAGCTGTCGGACATTGCCGAGTATATACATATATATAGCAATGCATTGTGGGATCGCCAAACGATATCGTTTGAGCTATTTTTAGCAGTTGCTAGTCCATGTATGTAAGTCCTTGATAAGACGCAGGTAAAAAAACAGTTGAAATCCTGGAAAAAAAATAGTGTAAGAACGTATAACATCAAATGACATACCTACCTGCGAAATTGTGTCAATTTTATGCAATTAACAAAGTGTCAAGGCTACCAGTAATCCTGCATTTCTTAGCAACTAACATGTGACACGATAAAAATCAATACTTCAGCTGCCAGATTTGAAGTTCACACACACTTTGACCTAATTTTGTGAAGATTCTGGAGTTTATTTAGGGCGCACAAGGGTGTCAATATAGTCAAATTAAAAACATTATACATGGCCGACCTTTTTTGCTTCAACCACATTGTTTCCATATTTAACTCAGTTTGCATTAAAGAATATTCTTCAAGGCAGATTAATTAATTATAACTTTGCCATTTCTTGAGATATTTTCATAAAAAATTAAAATCTGGAATATTGACACCCTTGTGTGTACTATAGATCTTAAAACTTGATACCCCCCCAAATACAAAAGTCTGCTCACATAAATTGACCAAAACTGAGGCAGGATCAAAGAGCAGTGAATTTTAAAGATCAAAGACATGCTGCTGTTGGTGTCTCTCTGATATTTGTGTGATGTTGGCTAGCAGTTTAAAGATCACACGTGTTTATAACCTGTTTGACATTTTAGCTGTGATTCAGTGCTTTATGTCTAATAACAATAGATCAATAATAGTTTAGGATTGTTGTGGAATTTATGTTTTACGAACTGTAGGTATAAGTGTGAAAAAATACTTCTGAATCCATTTTGTTTGAGTCGTAGAAAACATGGGATTGAGTTCTACAACCGTGTATAGAAAGCACCCAATTGTTGGTCCCGATTTTGGATGTAAAAAAGTGTGACATATACATGGGTGTTTATGGTATGTCCATCAAAACTATGGTATGAAAAAATCTTTGTTCTAGGCACTGGTTGACATGCATCAGTTTCAAAAGTCAAATATGTTTTGCTATGTAAAATACTGGGTAGAACTATTATCCCAGTAAATGCTGGTCTCTGAAAGCTCTTGAATTCATGGAAGAATGTCCATTGTTCTATTTTCATGCCTTTTCATATATAATTATATTCATTTTTTTTTCAGGCTTTATTCAGAAGCAATCTTTAATCAGACATGAGAGAATACATAGTGGTTATAAACCTTACACATGTGCACAGTGCTCCCGAGTATTCACAGACAGCGCAACTATACGTAAACATATGATTCTTGTACATAAGAGTGATCCGCACGATTGGCAGGGAAATGTTATATCCGATCTTAAAAAGCAGGGAGAACTTTGGCAGGGAGATTTAACAGCGGAACCTAAAACGGAACCCGATTTTCGTAGAAAGGCTGATAGGGAAAGAGTACTGGGTAGTGTCAATATAAAAGCTGATACTGAAGCTACAAAAAATGAAAACTTGACAGTTACACCAACAAATGAGTTAAGTCATGGAAATGAAGACAGCATGAATGATATGAACCATTTAAACCATCCAAACAACATACACGGTCTTGTAGCCAATGAAATAGGTCGAGGTGGATCTAACAATGTGATGTTAGAGGATAACAGTAACCCTTTAACTAGTGTACAATCTGAATATTGGCGTGGTGATGCATATCCAGACAACAGTCATAGGCCAGTCGACACATGGCATTCTGGGAATGTTGGCAGGCAGCCAGAGCCAATGAGAGTTGACAGCATGATGGGGATGAAGAGACCAGATCAATTTTATCAACAGGGAATGGTTGTGGACACATCTCGTCATAGTAATGAATATTTTCATGGTGACAACATACCTGACCCTAGAAAACAGATTGAATTCTGGCAAGGGCAGACAATTCCTGATGGAAAGCAACAATCAAATGATCAGATGCAGAGTCATCTTACAACATTACAGAATATGAACTATCATTCTCAGTCATGATTAGAGTAAACTAAGTTAAATCTAAATGTTGTGTTATGCAATGATTCAGGGGAGAGAATACTTGAATGATTCATTGAAGAGAATTCTAAATGATTCAGTGGAGAGAATTCTAAATGATTCAGGGGAGAGAATTCTTGTAAAATTCAGTGAAGAGAGTTCTAAATGATTCAGGCCATCAGGGGAGAGAATTCTAAATGATTCAGGGGAGAGATTTCTTGTATGGTTCTGTGAAGAGAATTCTATATGATTCAGTGAAGGGAATTCTAAATGATTCTGTGGGGAGAATTCTTAATAATTCAGGGGAGACAATTTGTGTCTTTGACTGATTCCAGTCTTTGTTTTCATACTAATTCTCTCCTGATGATTATTTTCATATTATTTTGGTTTTCCTATTGTCCACCTATGCAATGAATCTTAATCATTAAGTTCCTTTCATAAATTGTATATTTTGTTATAAATTTTCATCACAGACATTTTTACTAGGCATCTTTAATGCAATAAAACATAATTATTTACATTATTCTAGGCTATTTTTCATTTTCAGCAAAACATGTTAAAAAACCTGTGTACTTAGAGATTCTATAAAAAAGCATTAAGAACTAAACGCCCCATAAAATGGCATGAAATTAGTACATTCACTGAAACATGATAGGATTTTACTTTCACTAAATACATGTACTTTGAAGGGGTATACTAATGTTTTTTGTTGAAATCAATGTTTGTCACTGATTCAATGCTGTGTTTTACACTCACTTAGATATTGAAGCATAAAAATATGCCATTTATATAATTAAGTTGGAATTTAGCAGATATTAATTTTTGTTTCATAAAACATCCACAATATTCACATATAACCCTAAATACTAAAAGTTGTTTTTTAAATGTTTTTTATATAGTACATTTACATTGCAAGACAAAAAAAGAAGTTCATTACATTTTTTTTTATTTAAGAAAGCTTTATTGTATTATAGAAAAACATGTCAGGGAATATATTCCCCTAGTTTAGTCATTCTTTGCACAGTCATGTGTCAGTCTAACAACAATGAACATTCTACATTGAATATGCTACTGTCCTAATCATAAGTAATTATTCTACTGTAAAACATTACTTAGCTAATAAACTCAGTAGTTAGACCAGTCCACCTCTTTACAGCAACCACTTATTTTTGGGGGGCCAGTTTTCTATATGTTCACTATTATATTTCAGCCCATTGATAAGACTACCTCAATATTAAGAATGATTTATTTTGGGTCTCTTAGATGGTCTTAATACTGTGGTTTTACTGTATGAAAGAAACACTTGAGTATCAGGGCTTGTGCTGGCGATCGCCAATTGAGCCAATGGCCAATTGTATGATAATTGATATGGACCTGGTTTCAACAAATCTTTTGAGGATTTAAGCAATAGATATTGTACCAAACTGATCTAATTTAAACCTCAGAAATTAGATTTAGCTGGTCTCAAAATGGTCAAAATTCATTTTCGCAAAGAAGGCTTTGCCCCCTCCCCCCCTGTTACCTCCCATAAGAGTACTGTCCCTTAACCCTGCGGGTGCTTGAGCCCCCCTGACCCCCCAGCTAAAATAATTGGCTCAGGAGAAAAAATTGCCAGTGCTAACCCTGAGTATGATAATAAACTCTACCCTTTGTACTATATTTTTATTGGTATGCCTTTTTTGTACATTTCTATGCTTGATTAAAAGTTTGTCTCATAACCTCGCTTGGGCTGATCAAGTTGTTTTGTAATTAATTCATGTTATTAGATATCTTTATTTTTGCTGTAGTGAAATTATTATTTACATAACTTTATACCAAAAAGCTTATATTCTTAGTCTTCTGATGATCTTTTAGTTAAATGATCTTTTTGTTTGACACTCTTTTCCAGATATTATTTTTTACTTCATGATTATACATGATGCATAAATGGCCTCTTTTTAACATAGTATTTCGCTTCTACAGACGATTTGCAAATTAGGGATGGCAATGATATGATAGATTCTGTAACTCACGAAATACTTGTTGCCTGGTCTACATTTACAGGGCTTGCAGTATCAATTTTGGTACATGTATCTTCATGATTATAAAACTCCATTTTAACCCTTTTGTCAATAAGACCGGCATACATGTCTGCAGAAAATCTTCGTATTTACCTATGTGACGGGTATACCTGTTTTGGGAATTGGTTAAAGTTTTGAATATGCCTTCACTTCTTAAAATTCTCTGAAAATACAGTGAACAATGTAAGCAATATCTCTTCGAACAAAATAGTTATAAAACATTCGTTATTATTATTTTGAATTTTTAAATCGGTGTGCGTGGTTTTTATTTATGTATTGTTTTCGTATGTTTTGATACATTGATGCATGTATGTATTGATTTACTATCATTTAGTACAGCATACAACTTAATATCTTATTTTTTTTACATTACGTTTTGTTTACATTTAGTTATTTGTTACTATATGAAAATACAATTTAGTTAATGAAATGTTACCTCACACCCTTGATAGAAGTTCACTGTACCTTCTAAGTGTGTGTTACTTGCATTGTATTTCAAGCATTTTTATTGAAAAAAAAAACAATAACAGTGCTGTCAGGTATATATTTCTCTGTTTGATATTTCTTTGTACACTTATCCTCAAACCCAAGGAATTTGTATTAAAGGAAGTGGGAGGAGCCTAATATCAAATGATGGCTGTTTTTTTTGCAACATTTTGTACACAGATAACTTTCTTTGAAATAATGCAGGTTTTAAATTCCTTATTATATATAAAATTGCCACAATGTTGGAGAATTTCATGATCTACAGATTGGTCATTTAGTGTTTTCTTTTCAACTCAATATTTGATTAATTAACTACAGGCATCTGAAATGTAAACTTTTATGTGACTTGGCAGTTAAATTTGAATTTGGCATGACTCCTGACCCTAGTCACATGATGTAAACAGAAGTCTACTGCTACTGAATGTTAATACCAACTTGTAAACATACAGGCTTACCTGTATGAGATATCAGCCCAGCAAAGTCCAACTAAAGGAGTATTTACCTTATAGCAGCTGATAAGCCCTGCCCAATATCAAATTGATAGGAGATACTGCAAGCTTAGCTTGAAACTGGTCCCTGTTTCTTGTCGTTTAGTGCAGTGCAACTAGGAATGGGTACCAGTTTGGACTTATAATCTGTCCAATTATTCTATTTGCATAATGTTTCCTGGTCTAATTTCCTACTGTGAGCACATTTCCTCCTGTCTGATTTGGTACTGATCACATCCCTGTCTTCTAGACTATCATCATTCACTTTTTGTTGACTTCTGCCACATAGATCTGATGTATTCAACTATCACAATTAAAACTACTTAACAGCTTTTAATTATGTGAATAGTATTTTGAATGACAAAAGTTTTATTATCAAAAAACTATTTTGCAATTTTTATGGCAATATGAAGTTTGTTTTCACCATTTATGTAAGTTGTTCTCACTGCCTTTTATTCATGTGAATTACATGTACTTGTATATTTTTTGTTTTACATTATTCAATAATAAAAAAATATTGTATTGATAATTATAGTTTAAAGAAGATATAAGTTTTTCACTGATTATATTATTGTACCCATAGCATTATGCATAGTTGTCAACGTCAGAAAGTACAGGTGTGTGACTTTTTAACATAGGGGACCAGAGGCTCAGGTTCCTAGATGGGTCCTATGCTAGCAGCTAAACCCTAGTGTTGTGTCTAGAGAGCCTCTGGTCCCTGTAAGTTTGCAAAATTTTGAAAAAAAATTGAACAGATAAAAATATACATATGTAGCTGATTTTCAAAATTGCTTGTGTCAAGGAAACTTAAACATGTGAGCGTGATTCAGACTGAAAATGCAGGTGTCACCCGCACAATATAATTATGTGACTTCACAGTTATGTGTTTTGATTGATATTGTTTGTTCAAAATCTTAAAGGCTTACTCAAGAGATTTTGTGATCACTCTTGGCCTTAAATGAAATATTCATCCGCTAAAACATGGCTTTGCCTGGTAAATTAGTTGTCTTTTGTCAGTCATAGTATTTAAGGTATTATATCCATATTACTGCACTTATTTTAAGTATCTACTCAATGCTAATCAAAATGGTAATATTATAAAAACAGTATTGCCAAATTATCTTAATTTCTTTTGATTACCTTAGATAATTCAATTTATTTACAACACATTTTAAATTTTGCCCTTGTTGAAAAATATGAATTTTTTAAAAATATTGCATGATCTATATTTTTTTTTATTAAATTAAATTGGTACTCTGTTTTTGCATCTTTTTACTGTAAGTTTTTATTGAAATTAATCTTCCTTTTTCTTTAATCTACGAAAATTAGCTAGTCCCATGGACTTAAATGCAAATTTTAAGGTGCAATAGCTCTAAGGATTATCATCTTTTTAAAAAATCTTGAGGGTAATAATTTTCTATCATTGAAACCTTTAGAATTTGTCTGCTCCCTTTTTTGATAAACTAATATTGGACATTGTGGGTATAAAACATTAAAGCAGCAGAACTTATTTTCTTACTTTTCATCATATACTGTATATGTCTTAATATTGGCGCCCACTATATTTTGGCAGTTTTAGCGGTCTGCATCGGAAACGCCAAATCTAGACAATGCCAATATAAATCCTTGCATATAATAAACACCACCAATTATTTTGTGCAAGCAAACATTTGTAAAAATATGTGTTTGACTGTTAAGTATGTTTGTACATGTATTATTGCTTGTGTACATTGTACTTCAATCAGTTAAATCATTGCATTTATAGCTTTGGGTAATAGATGATAAGATTTAATTGACACAAGAAAAAATCTAAACAATGCAAAAAATATAGGTTCATTTTTACACTGTTTATAACTTAAATCGTCTGGCTAAAACAATAATGCTCATTCAAGTTATTGGCCCTATCAATTTGCACTGGAGTCAATAGGAGTAGTCCATTTTTCAAAGATTAAGAAAAAAGGAGATCCATTTTAATGAAAACTCACTGTAGAATGATGAAAAAACACGATATTAATCTAATTTGATAAAGAAAAATGTATGTCAACATGCAATATCTTCAGAAATGCACATTTTTCTAATTTTCGACAAGGGCAACAATTCATACAAAATGTGTTGGAAAATAAATTAAAGTATCAAGGGTAACTATCAAACCAATTATAAAGATAATTGGGCAATACTATTTTTAAAATATCAACAATATTGTTGCATTGAGCGAGTGTGTAAAAAGGTACAATCTTATAGATATACATTTGTGATACCTTAAGAAAATTATATGTTTAAGAAAATAACAATTCTCAGCCATTGTGTTAACTGCTGGTTGATTCCAAGTAATTAACAACACTCCAGTCCAAAAATTGTCGCTAGACCTAATAACAGTCATACATTGTCGCACAGGAAGCTACACAGAAAATAGAACCAAACTAAATAGTCTGAATATGATATTGTATGATATACGTGGGTAATATTTCTTCAAGTGTGTTGGATCAAAAAATATTTCACATTAATTTATTGCAACCACATACAAGTAGCTAGTCGTATATTTAAAATAAGTGTATGATGGTGAAATACATGATATATTCGAATTCAGAGTTTTGCGTATCTGCTGTTAGGGCTGTATGATAATGAAATAGCTTGCTATGAAACTGCCAAATATACAACCGCTAATTCAAGAACATTTTAAAAACTGCCAAAACCAGTTATCATTTTGTGAAAGAGTTTAGAACTAGGCTCACTAAATCTGTAAAATTATATACATGATTGTACAGAGTGTAACAAGTATGGCGCTTGTGTCACAGAATCTGTGTTGTGTATTTGTAACGGTCTGCTAAGATGTTTGCCTTACTGAATCTGTACTCACGTATGTTTGTATGTATATAAAAATTAAATGAAGACTGTGATCAGGGCTCTCATTTGACCCTTTAAATGACATGTTGACTCTTGAAATTAACAAAATGAAGCTTCTGACTTATGAGGGTCAAATTCACTATCACATTAGTACGCAATTTCTTATCAGCTAATGGTCATTTTGACTGTCAACTTTTGAAGTCCTGTGCACATCCTGAATGAAGATTTTTACTCATTACTGGTACATTAGTTCTTCTAGTTATCACCTGAAAGATTGATACTTCAATACAAAACTTTGCTTGCATATTTTTGAAACCAACAGTTTTAATCCATTCACATGTTATTGACACAGTCATTGGATGACACTACATGTACAAACTGTTTTTTTAACAGTATCATTTTAGATTGCTTTAATGATTTGAAGTGTGTCATGTTTTTCAAGTGTATAAGTTATATCTGAATCATCCAGTTATATTCAGCCCTTATGGCCCCATTTTTATGTACTATAGTGGTGATATAATGACAGTAATAGTATATCGAAGTACTGACAGTACTCATTGAAACTGAACTTACATAGATTTACACTGCAACATGGAACAGGGGAACTACCGGTAGTTTACAAATGCATGGCGGATGTAAAAAAGTGTTGTACTTTGGTCTACATCAAAATCCATGTGTGCTGAGTGAGAGACGGCTATGGAAAACTGAACTATCATTCAGTTTCTAACATGTAACGATTATTAGGTTGCAATATTTCTGTAAATTGTGTGTATTGCTATATATAGCTAGTATTGAGATAAGTTTTAATTAATAAAGAATAATTATGTACTTATTCCTTGTTCTTATTTCCAAAAATTCAGTTTTTACTACAGAGGTGTAGTGAAACTCCGAGGTTTAAATTTGATAAAAACTGAATTATGTTTTATCTTACTTACCAGTCAGTTTACATTTCATTGATTTGCTGTAATTCTCAATGCTAATAACTGACAGATTTTAACTCTGATTAAAAAATTTGCCAAACATTTCGATACAGTAAAACCTGTGTTAGAGGCCACCTCCAAATAAAGGCCACCCTGTGAATAAAGACCATCCTCTTAAAATCTTTTTGTTACACATTTTGTATTTCAGAGAGTCAAATGGAACCAGTTTACACCAACATGGCACTTATACTGTCTTTTTTACAAATTCAATCCAATGTTCTGCCATCTGTTTTCACTGTCGACAGTTTTTTATAATGACTTAATTCTCTGAAATGTCGACAAGGAAGATACATACCGCTAATGCTCACTTAAAGATTGAAATCGGCGATATAGTCATATTTTGGGTTTTACTTGAAATTGACAAATTGGATTGTTAATAAAATCTACTTTCATATATTTTTTTCATTATCATTGACCGAATATCAAGTGCTGCACTTGATTTATATATTACTAATGCTGACTGACTGTTTATAAATTCATAGTGATTGTTATACATTCATTATTTAATCTACATACATGTATTTCTTAAGTATTAATTGAATCCCCTACCCCCTATACAACGTCTAGGACCAATTTACAGTCAAGGACATGTACGTAAATAAGTCCTTGATACAGTACAACCTCTCCAGTGCGGCTCTCTTGAGCCACAACATCCCTTCAGCAAAAGTATGATTTTTTCAAACTGCATGATTTAACTATTAAGTTAACATCTCTAGAGCAACAACCTCAGAACAACAAAATATTTTGGCTACTCCCAAACAGAGACATAGATAACATGTATTGCCTATGTCTCTGTCCCAAAGGGTATTGCTTTGGGGATCAAGGTTGCACTGTAATCACATATTGGTCCCGGGTATTCAATACGTTTATTAAATGTATGAAATTAATAATTGTATCGATTTTATCAAATACTAGGACTTAGTATCGAAACAACTTGAATGAATATCATAGATTTGAATTCTAACAAATTCCGCCACTTGTGCCTGCAAAAATACTTTCGCTTAGAAGTATCTTTTCGCTATTTAATATATTTATTTGTTTTACGTATCGTTTGATTAGAATTGATCTGGCTTCCGCGGTCTGTGTTTAACGTTTAGACTATCCGGGTACCAGTTTCTTCTGATTCCGGCAAAACTTCAATGTTATTAAATTATTTAATATTTGTTACTGTTTTTTGAGACAATGGTGCGAGTATTTAAGGAAGCGACCTGCACATTGTCAGAGGAGTATGTTTCTAGTTTTATAACAGGAAATTTGACTGTTGCTTTGTTCCGTATTGGCAAAGATGCGGGAGTTGAGCTAGAATTTAATCAACCTAACAATTCGTTCACCTTAACCGGTGATTGGATCAACATGGTAAAAGCGCATACCATCCTTGAAGAACATTTTATGAAGGAGTTGAATAGTGAACATTTTCAGTCAAAATATTTATCAAATACTATTGAATTGTCTACAAACCATGATGGCGTAGTTACACCGTGTGATAAATCTCATGAACTTAGTTCGCCACCTGTTCTTCAAAATGGTTTAGAAATGGACCAAGCTTTGACTCGTAAACCATCTTTAGAATTGAACAATGTTGTTGAAAACAAGCCTATTGGTTATAATAATGGCACCGACGATGAAGGATCTAATCACAATAATTCGAAGACAACTGATAGTGCATGTATAACAATAGTTAATGAAGTAACAAATGATGAACTTAAACAAGAAATAATGGATGTTATTGAAGTGAGAACAGACGCTGTAAATGTTGGTTTTGATCAAGACCAACCTTGCGTTAGTATTGAAGACACTGTGATGAATGGCAACACTAATCATGACAAAGAAAGTCCTGGTGTTAATTTGTCTGAATTTGGATTACCTTCCTCAACAGTTATTAATGTTGTTGATACAGAAACAGATACTAAAATTCCCGTTGAAATTATGGATGAAGCTAACCCTGCAAAACAACAGGAGACATCAGAACTATCAGATAATGTTTATGGAGATAATATGATTGATAATTTAATAATGCATTGTGAAGATGCTGAGACAGAAGCAGCTGGAGAACTTATTACCAATAACAGTAATAATGAAAGTGTAATAGATGATAATCCAGGAAATGACTTGATTTTTGAATGTGACAAATGTAATTACGTTGCAAAGAAGAAAAGCTACGTGCGGGTACACAAGTTAAGAATGCATAGCAAAAGGAAGCGGTTTTCTTGTCATCTGTGTGAGAAAGCGTTTGCTCTGAATTCTGACTTGCTAGATCATGCAAGGGATAGACATTCTACCCTTTCAACCTTTTGCAAAATATGTGATAAGACTTTCACCTCTTTAAGATCTTTTAAAGGTCACATGGCCATTCATGAAAATAAGGTCAGTTTTAATTGTGAGACATGCAGTAAGACATTCACATCTAAGCATTTACTTCAAAGGCACATGAAATTTGATCATCTTGGATTAAATCGGAGGCCATTTACTTGTCAAACTTGTGGTAGGGGATTTGCTTATGAGGAATCATTGTCGATGCATGAAAATCGTCATAAAGGGCTAAAACCATATGTGTGTGATATTTGTGGTTAGTGCTCACTACATTAAAACTTATCTAAAATTGTTCTTGATGTACAATGTAATTATGTATGACTTAGACATGTATTTAAAATATTTAATAATAACAGTAACTTAGTTTATACTAAATGGTACGGGTATAATTACCACAATTGCATACATGTATATGTGATGAAATAATAAGTAATTTATATTTTAATACAAAGTGTAATTTCATTAAGATTAAGAATGTATGACTATAAATTATGTGCATAGACTCAGTCACTTCAAAATAACATGATGTTTAGTCTTTATCAGAAAGTGAGATAGTGGGTATATTTTAAAATTTTACTTTGTACTGGCTGGCTTCAAGTTGAAGTAGCCATTACAGTTAATGGCAATATGTAAATAACCTTATTGTTTAGCACTGAAAATTCTCATTATTATTGAAAATAGAATTCACACTATACATAATGTCTTTTCCAGGTAGAGCATTTAGTTATAAAACTTGTATGATAGAGCATAAATATATTCATGATGAAAACAGGAAATTTCGATGTGACTTGTGTCCACAACGATATAAAGTAGAGAAGAGTTTGTTGAATCACATAGCAAAGAAACATAATCATGCTGGGTCTGTCTGTGCTATATGTGGAAAAGGTATGTTTGAAATCTAATATATATGTTCAGTATCTAATTACGGTAAAGCAATTCGTAAGATGCTGAAAATTTTTCGTTAAACAGTTTACTTGTTGACATTAACAAATAAACAATCATCACCTTATATTATCTTTATCAAAATCTGATACTAGTATCTTGCTTAGAAAATTATTATCTTTTGTCATGGCTTTATCACCTGCTACTGAATATGTGAACTTGTGATGGTCCACAGCGATAACATACTGTCGTGATTGGACATCGGTTGGAAATCACATATTCCTAGATTTTCACAATCACTTGCCTCTCAAAAATCAGTCTGTGCTTAAAACAGCTGTATTCCTGAAAATCTGTATCAAAGATCTGAGTGCTAAAGGCCAAGTACAAAAAAGACTTGAATTGAACCTTGCATCATAAATCTTCCATACACGTCTTAGAAAATTTGCTATATTTAGCTTGTTTACATGCTGGCGCCTCCATTTATTCACCAATCCTAATGATATTTTCAGTAAATGTGTATTACCTAAAGAAGATTTGCTATATTTTAGCTTATTCACACTCTAGCACCTTCATTTATTCACCAATCCTAATCATATTCACAATGAATGTTCAGGTCTTGGGACAATTTCAGTTATGGGTGAAACTTCAAGAGTTATGGGCCCTTTGCGTAGTAAATAATGCAATATGACAGCTTGTTAACAGTTAAGCGCCTTCAGTTCTTCACCAATCCTAAATATATTTATATAGCGAATGTGTACAACCTAAAGATCTTTGATATGATTGATTATGGGTGAAATTGTACTTGTAGAGTTATGGGCCCTCGACTTAAAAAAAATTGTTAAATTTTAACTTTTATTTATTTTCTCATTTCAGTTTTCAAAAAAGTGAGTTACATGCAGATGCATGTAAGACATTCACATGGTGAAATAAAGGCTTTTAAATGTTTACATTGTCCTGAGTCATTCTACAGTATTACATTGAGGACTCAACATATGATCAAACATCACAAGTTACCCAAATACAAATAGACAAGATACAAATTGTAATTATAGTATGAACTGCGTTGATCACCGTTGTCAAGAAGAAATGTGTTTTCATCTTGAATATCAAATGTTTCTAGAAATGTTGTTTGTAAATAAGTGGAGATAAAGATAATGATAGTCAAACTGTTATCACATTCACCACACAGTGGCAGTGAACTTCACTGTTCTCCAGTCTATTTGATAAAGTGTTCATGTGATTTTGTGGCATTTCAGAATATTTTCTCCTTACAGGTACTTTAGTTTTATGATAATTAAAACCAGGAATAAATAATGATTTCATTAATTCATCACTGATTATGATTATCTACATTGTGTATATATTTTTAGCTCACCAGATCACAAAGTGCTCAAGGTAAGCTATTGTGATCATGTGTTGTCCGTCATCCGTCAGCCTGTGTGTCTGTCAACAATTGCTTTCAACAACATCTCTTTCTTAAGCAGTTGGCCGATTTCAACAAACGTTTACAGGGATGTACCTTGCATGAAGCTCTACCAAAGGTTTCCAAAAATTAAATTTTGTATAAAACTCTGGTTGCCATGGCACCTAATAGGAAAAACTTTTATAAATCTTCTTGTCAGAAACTACATTGCCTAGACATTAGATATTTGGAGTGTAGCATCATCTAGTGGACCTCTACTAAGATTGTTCAAGCTTAGGCACAGGGGTCAAAATTGGCTCCGCTCCAGGGTTTACTCTATATTATATAGGTTTATATATGAAAATTTAAAACGTCTTCTTGTTCGAAACCACAAGGCCTAGAGCAAAGATATTTGGTATGTAGCATTGCCTAACAGATTTCTGCCAAGTTTGTTAAAATTTTTGGCCTCGGGGTAAAAATTGGCCCTGCCCAGGGTTTACTCAATTTTATAAAGGCTTATGCAGGAAAAATGAAAAATATTCATGTCTGAAACTACAATGCCTAGAGCTTAGATATTTCTGTTGTACATGTAGCTTTGTGTAGTGGACCTCTGCCAAGTTTGTTCATAGTATGGCCCTAGGGTAAATATTGGTCCGGCCCAGGGTCACTTGATTATACCCCCAGATATGAAATATATTGGGGGCTATATTGGATTCACGCTTGACGGTCGGTTGGTCTCTGCGTCTGTAGACACAATTTTGTCCAGACAATTTCTCAGCAACTACTTACAGGATTTCAATGAAACTTCACAGAAGTAATCAGTAGGAGGTCTAGTTGTGCATGCTCAAATGCTACTTTGTTTGGATTAATTTTCACTGAGTTATAGCCCTTTGTTTTTTATATAGTATATACAACAGGCAAATTTTGTCTGGACAATTTCTCAACAACTACTTACAGGATTTCAATGAAACTTCACAGAAGTGATCAGTAGGAGGTCTAGTTGTGCATGTTTAAATAATTGTGTTTAATGAATTATAGCCCTTTGTTTTTAGCTCACCAGAGCACGAATGTGCTCAGGGTGAGCTTTTGTGATGGCCCTGCGTCCATCGTGCGTCTTGAAGCGGCGTCAACTTTTACTTAAACAACATCTCCTCCTACACCACTAATCCGATTGCAACCAAACTTTGCTGAAATGATCCTTGGGTGGTCCCCTTTCAAAATTGTTCAAAAAATTAAATTTCATTAAAAACTCTGGTTGCTATGGCAACAAATAGAAAAAACTTAAAAAATCTTCTTGTCCGAAACCACAGGGCCTAGAGCTGAGATATTTGGTATGTAGCATTGTCTAATGGAACTCTACAAAGTTTGTACAAATTATTCCCCTGGGGTCAAAATTGGCTCCGCCCCGGGGGTAACTTGATTTTACATAGACTTATATAGGAAATTTAAAAAATCTTCTTGTCAAAAACTACAATGTCTAGAGCTTTGATATTTGGTGTGTATCATAGTCTAGTGGACCTCTACCAAGTTTGTTCAAATGATTGCCCTAGGGTCAAAATTGGCCCCGCCCTGGGGGTCACTTGATTTATATAGACTTAAATAGGAAAATTAAAAAAATCTTCTTCTCCGAAACCGCAAGGCCTAGAGCTTAGATATTTTGTATGTGGCATTTTCTAGTGGACCTCTACCAAGTTTGTTCAAATTATGGCCCCGGGGTCAAAATTGGCCCTGCCCTGGGGTATATTCTATTTTATATAGGAAAATTTGAAAAATCTTCTTCTCCGACACCACAAGGCCTAGAGCTAAGATATTTGACATATGGCATTGTCTAGTGGTCATCTACCAAGTTTGTTCAAATTATTGCCCTAGGGTCAAAATTGGCCCCGCCCCGGGGGTCACTTGATTTTACATAGACTTATATAGGAAATTTAAAAAATCTTCTTGTCAAAAACTACAGTGCCTAGAGCTTTGATATTTGGTATGTAGCATAGTCTAGTGGACCTCTACCAAGTTTGTTCAAATTATTGCCCTAGGGTCAAAATTGGCCCCGCCCCGGGGGTCACTTGATTTATATAGACTTATATAGGAAAATTTAAAAAATCTTCTTCTCCGAAACCGCAAGGCCTAGAGCTTAGATATTTTGTATGTGGCATTATCTAATGGACCTCTACCAAGTTTGTTCAAATTATCGCCCCGGGGTCAAAATTGGCCCTGCCCTGGGGTTTATTCTATTATATATAGGAAAATTTGAAAAATCTTCTTCTCCTAAATCACAAGGCCTAGAGCTAAGATATTTGGTATGTAGCATTGTCTAGTGGACCTCTACCAAGTTTGATCAAATTATTGCTTTAGGGTCAAAATTGGCCCCGCCCCGGGGATCACTTGATTTATATAGGCTTATGTAGGAAATTTAAAAAATCTTTTCCGAAACCACAAGGCCTAGAGTTAAGATATTTTGTGTGTAGTATTGTCTAGCAGACCTCTTCCAAATTTGTTCATATTATGGCCCTAGGGTAAAATTGGCCCTGACCCTAGGTCGTGTAGAAATATTTTAATAATGTTCGTCTCCAAATGACCTTTTTTCCTGGTGAGCATTTATAGGGCCATCATGGCCCTCTTGTTATACAGTATATACAATAGGCAAATTTTGACCAGACTATTTCTCATTAACTACTTACAGGAATCAGAGCAACAGATAAGGTTTTTTGTGTAATTGGGTAATACTCCTCAATTTCTAGAGGAATTGAGTACTGAGAAAAACAATTGGGTATCCTATCAGTCCCTGGTACGATTTTAACTGCGACACATTTTCCGGCTGTGGACAACTTTGAATTGCTTCAATTTTGTCCCTGTTGCGCGAATTCCATTTTTGTCCACTAAGTGACCCATGTACACAACTTCATCCTGCATATATGAACACTTTCTCATTTAACTTGACATTGTGTTCACTAAGGCGTCGTAGCACTTCCTTTAGGCTACTTAAATGCTAACAGTCATCTGGACCCGTAATGAGAATATCATCTATCTGACATACGACGTTTTTTATCCCCGACAACATTTTATCCATAACTGACTGGAATATAGCTGGGCTCGAACTTACACCATATACAAGTCGCCAGTACCTGTACAATCCCATGTGTGTATTTACCGTTAGCAACTCCTCTGAGTCTTCATCTAATTCCAATTGCGAGTAAGCATGTGATAAGTCCAACTTTGTGAATTTTTTACCCCCAGCTAATGTCGCAAATAAATCTTCTGTATTCGGAATTGGATACTGTTCCTCATCTATTTCCCTATTTACTGTGACCTTATAATCAGCACAGATAAGGACACTTTTATCCGGTTTCGGAACCACGACCAGGGGTGTAGCCCATTCACTTGACCTCACCTTATACACTATATTCTCCTTTTCCATGCGTATGAACTCCTTTTCAACTGTTTCCTTTATGGCATACGATACGGGGCGCGCTTTACAAAAAATTGGCTTGGCCTTTTCTTTCATTCGGATACTAGCCTTGAAACCCTTAATTGCACCTAAGTTATTCTTCCACAAATTAGAATAATCCTGCCGTAAACTGTCTAGAGAGCATGTATTTACCGAGAATATGTTATCCCAATTTAATCGGATATTTTCCAACCAATTTCGGCCAAATAATGCTGGTCGATTTCCTTTCGCCACAATTAGCGAACATTTATTATACATTGATCCTTCATACTTCACCGGAACCTCAACTTTTCCATGCACTGGTATTGGATCCCCGGAGTATGATCTCAGTTTTACGTCCGTTTGTTTCAATGGGAACATGGACAGACTGTCTTTGTAAACGTTTTCCGACACTATTGATACTGAACTGCCTGTATCGAGCTCCATTGGCATAACCGTTCCGCCAACTTCCGGTTGCAGTATAACCTTTCCTGACCCTTTCTGTGAAGAAGCCTGATACACGCTATTCAAATTTAGTTCGTCGTCGGAAGAACATTCGTCTACGTACACCGCCGTTCCTCTCGGACATATCTTGGCTATATGCCCTTTTACCTTACACTTGTGACACTGAAAGTCCTTCATTCTGCATACCCTAGAATCATGGTTTTTCTTCCCACAATGTCGACACGCTTGTTTCACGTTTTGATTAGACCTAAAACGTTTCTTCACTTCCTGTTTTTGCAATGCATTTACTTTTTCGTCGCTTTTGGAGACCAGTTGAAACCTCGCTGTGTCTATTTTAGCCATTTCCATGGTTGCCGCAATATCACAAGCGCCTCTGAAAGTTAGTTTTTCTTCTGCCTGTAACTTCTGCTGAATGGTTTTTGCCTGAATGCTGCAAACAAAACGATCCCTTAGAGCTTCATCAAGAAAACTTTTTTAAAGCCACGACGTAATCACCAATTTTCTCATCTACCTGTTGATCCCGTTTATTGAACTTAAAACGTTCCGATATTATGATTGGCTTCGGCATATAATGGTCTTGTAGTACTTGTGTGGGTTCATAGAATGTCTTATCTTTCGGCAAGTTTGGCTGAACCAGGTTCCGTAATATTCCATATGGCTCTGGTCCCATAAAAGTTAAAAACACAGCCACTTTCTTGTCATTTTTCGTCCCCGTTGCAAGAAAAAATTGTTCCAAACGCTCTACATAGTTTTGAAAAGTTTCTGTATCAGGATTAAATCCACCCAATTTACAGAATTTTTCCATTTTCTGTTTTTAAGTAAAAAATGTATGTCCTTTTTTCACAATGAGTTCTTTCCTCAAATTTCAATTAACAAAAATTATTCTTACCTCGTCGCCAGTGTTGTATCCTTAAGAAACAATAGAAGGAAGTCTTCTATGAATACAAGTTTAATAGGTCTATATAATACAAGCATACAGTTATAAGTGATGTGTAAGTACACTACCATGCCGCAACTCTCTGCTGGTATCAGAGAGGCATCACATGACTATCAGATGTAAACCTTACTTAGTATACATATACTACAGGGAAATTTTGTCCAAACAATTTCTCAGCAACTACATGCAGGAATTCAGTGAAACTTTTTAGAAGTGATAAGTCGTTTGCCAAGTTGTGCATGACCACAATAGGTTTGTCCAAGTAAATGTTCATGAGTTATGACCCTTTGTTATTTTTTATATAATGAATATTTAGAAATTGGTCAGGATATTTCTAAGCAACAATTTGCAGGTATTAAAAAAATGAAAATGCGTTATATTTCCCTTTGTAAAATGTTACAATAACTGTGTCAAGGTGGCATCTGGGGGTATTCATCACATTTAGTGATAGTTCTAGTTTTTCATAGGCTCATAAAGGAAAAAAAATGTTTATCCCTGAAGGTCATTTTTTCTGGTGAGCGATGTAGGGCCATCATGGCCCTGTTGTTAATTTAATTATAACTCCTGCTCAAGGTGTGCTTTTGCGATGACTAATTCGTAGTGAAGTGGCATCCATATTTACTTAAAACAACATCTCCTCCTAAACCGCTAAGCCGATTGCAACCAAACTTTGCTGGAATGATCCTGGGGTGGTCCCCTTTCAAAGTTGTTCAAAAAATTAAATTTCATTAAAAACTCTGGTTGCTATGGCAACAAATAGAAAAAACTTTTAAAATCTTATCCTAAACCACATGGCCTAGAGCTAAGATATTTGGTTTGTAGCTTTATCTAGTGGACCTCTACCAAGTTTCTTCAAATTATTGCCATAGGGTCAAAATTGGCCCTGACCTTAGGGTCACTTGATTTTACTTGGACTCATGTAGAAAAATTTTAACAATGTTTGTCTCCAGATGGCCTTTTTTCCTGGTGAGCATTTACAGGGCCATCATTGCCCTCTTGTTTTGTTTTCGTTTGTAGTAATGACAGTCCCTGGTTTACTGTAAAAAGTTTGTTTTCGTTGCATTGCCACATTTCTCATTTATGCGACTAATTTTACATTGTTTTTATGAATGTAAAACAAGTAACATCGAATGTAGGATGCAAACTAAGCTATTATATCTTATATTAAAATATTGAAAAAAGAGATTAACACAAATGTATTTGTTGTTTTTATTGTCATTCCATAGAGCTATATTTCCACACCAAAGCAAATAACCTAAATACCGGTAGTCTGTGCCTAACAGTCTTGTAACAAACTGCATTGATTCTGTTAAATTAACCACCTATTGATCAATTATACATAAATTGACCATGTATTCAGCAATAACACATTTGATGACTACCTGTTAATCAAACTTAAAACAACTGTCCACCTATTGACAAGGGCTGTGGCGAGTATCCGAGTACTCAGGTAATCATGAATCAAATTGAAAGATCGAATATGAATAATCGTCACTACTAAGATTCGTGGTTTGCAATCTAGTTTTTTTAACAAATTAAAAGTGTATTCTTTGTTCTTAAAAATCCCTTTTCTCTGAAAAAATATTGTTTCAGTATGGACTACTTTGTTAGCCAAGATGTCCAGTCAGTTTGGGAGTATGTATAAATTTAAGCCAAAGAACAATTTATATTGATTTACTACATTATTCTTAAAAGAAAAATTTAGCTATCTTCAGGACTGCAATTTTGAAGTTTTAGATGGGTTACTAGATAACAAAAGATTCGTGATTTGATTTGTGGATTGTAAGTGTTGAATCGTGGATTGGATCGGATCGCCACTTACTCAACGATCCGCAGCCCTACTATTAATCAATACCAATTTTTTACCTCCTATACATAGTTCCCACATCTACAATATTTACCTCCCTTGGCAGCCATCTTTGATGGCAAATTTCTTATACAAAAAATCAGAAAATTGGTTACTGGGTATAAAACAACTCAGTTTATAAAAATTAACTTAATCATGAAGTTGTTAAGGCCATAAGCACATCGGGTTTAAGAAAATGTAGTTGTCACATATGAATATCCTATATTTAGAATTATTAAAACAAAAATATAAATATATTCTATCGACGCTTGTCGATTTTGCCATCAAAGACGGCCGCCAAAGGAGGTAACTATTGTAGATGTGGGAACTAATTTGTATTGATTGATATTTTACTGATCAACCTTGCAACACATGACCAAAGACCTATACTATTGACTGTCTATTGACCAACATCAGTGATTGACTGTCTATTGACCAGCATCAGTGATTGACTGTCTATTGACCAACATCAGTGATTGACTGTCTATTGACCAGCATCAGTGATTGACTGTCTATTGACCAACATCAGTGATTGACTGTCTATTGACCAACATCAGTGATTGACTGTCTATTGACCAGCATCAGTGATTGACTGTCTATTGACCAGCATCAGTGATTGACTGTCTATTGACCAGCATCAGTGATTGACTGTCTATTGACCAACATCAGTGATTGACTGTCTATTGACCAACATCAGTGATTGACTGTCTATTGACCAACATCAGTGATTGACTGTCTATTGACCAGCATCAGTGATTGACTGTCTATTGACCAACATCAGTGATTGACTGTCTATTGACCAACATCAGTGATTGACTGTCTATTGACCAACATCAGTGATTGACTGTCTATTGACCAACATCAGTGATTGACTGTCTATTGACCAGCATCAGTGATTGACTGTCTATTGACCAGCATCAGTGATTGACTGTCTATTGACCAACATCAGTGATTGACTGTCTATTGACCAACATCAGTGATTGACTGTCTATTGACCAACATCAGTGATTGACTGTCTATTGACCAACATCAGTGATTGACTGTCTATTGACCAGCATCAGTGATTGACTGTTTGTTGACCAACATCAGTGATTGACTGTCAGTTGACCAACATCAGTGATTGACTATCTATTGGCCATCATTGGTCAGTAATTGACTGTCTATTGACCAATATCAGTGATTGACTATCTGATGATCACCATAAGTGATTGACTGTCTATTGACCAACGGCAGAGATCTTTTTCAATTCACTAAATAAGACTTTGCAACCGTTTGCATTTCAAGTTCAATAATATGAGTACTTTCCGAACTTTGTATTGGGTTGGAATAGATTTGGCCTCTTTCCTTTAGTTCTCAAACGATTGGGTTAGACTAATCACAACAAACTTTTACTTCCGTAATGTATTTATTTATAGGGGTTGATTGAAATTTACTGCCAGAATGGTGCATGTGTTTACGGAAACGACAAGCACATTGTCGGCTGAGTTTGTATCTTATTTTGCATCCGACAAGTTGGCGATTGCTTTGTTCCGTGTTGGCAAAGATGCTGGTGTGGAATTCAGCCAGGCTCGAAATACGTACACTTTAGCAGGAGATTGGATGAACATGATAAAGGCCCATGCTATTCTGGGTGATTATTTTCAGACAGAAGTCGAAGACAAAATTAAGATTCTGAAGCCTTCACCAAATGTTAACAGGGCAGTAATATCTAGTGAAAATCGTCGTGGGCGAAAGCCAGGTTGCACTGTTGACAAGTCTCATTATAAAAAAGTCCCTCAGCCTCTTCTTCAATATCATGATAATGAAGGGCTACCATTGACTCATGAATCTTATACAAAATCAGGTCAAAATGAACCTAATGATCATTCTGGTATTTATAGCAATATTAGAAATGAAAGTGCAGAAAAAGAAGAGGAATCTATTCACACTTCATTAAGTTTTGATAATTCTGAAGATGATAGCACAGTTGATAGAGTTAAACAGATCAGAGGGAAAATCAACTCGGATGACAGTGATGAAGCTGAATTATCTGATATTAAGAACGAATTTGATGACAAGGAAATTGACAATGACAGTGATGTTGACGAACAATATTCACATTCTTCAGACAAAGATTCACAAGTTAGTGCTGAAAAAGCTAATACAAATGTTGCGATTAAAGTGGAATTAGAAGATGAGATTTTCTATGAAAACCATTCACTAGAATCCAAATCTCCAAGTGCTGATAATGTCAATGACAAGAGAGGTGGAACAAAACTGAGGCATGCAAGAGCAGAAAGAAGAGATTATGAGGAGAAAAATAATGACAATTTTACCAGTGAAAAAACACAAGAGCAAGATCGGGATTATAAGTGTAATCAGTGCGATTACATAGGGAAGAAAAGGGAAAACTTGCGTGAACATGCAAAAAGAATGCATCGCAGTAAATTTATTTGCGAAACTTGTAAAAAGCCATTTGGACTTCACAAAGACTTGTTGCGACATACTCGTAACGTTCATGCGAATCCTTCATTCCATTGCACTGTGTGTAATAAATTGTATAAGTCCAATCGAGCTTTTAAAGATCATACGCTTAGTCATGAAGATAATTATGTGAAGCCACTCTTTGAATGTGAAATATGTTGTAAAACATTTAGTACCAAGTATGTGTTAACTGCACATGTAAAATCTGAGCATCTGGGAATTAAGAAATCATTTATTTGTCCAACATGTGGAAGAAGTTTTACTCAAAAGAATTCATATTTAGTACATGCTAATGTTCATGCTGGAATCAAACCATATGTATGTGATGTTTGTGGTTAGTATACAAACAGCTACTCTCAAACACTTGTCAGCTTCTTAAGTTACTTCTTTACTGTCATATTGTTGAATTTTATTCAGGCTCTTAATTATATTTTAAAAAGTTAATAATAATGAGACAGAGTGGATAAGTCATCATAAGGTAACTGTAACCTTTACCGACCATGTCTCTTTATCATACATGTGGAAAAGTTGGCAGTTGCTTACGGAAGCTGTGAGTCTAGTTCTGGTTCTTCCCAGGAACAATGGCATAAATCCAACCAAGATTTATTCAACTTGTCTGTCTAATACCCCTGGACACTCACATGAAGTTTCAAGTCAATCCCATATGTAGTCACTGTCTGCTTCATATGACTTGGACTGTTGAAAAGGGGCATACAACTCAAACAAACAAAAAATCCAGACACTGACATGATTAATATGTTAAATTTATGCTGAAGGCATAGCATCATTGATAATCTTTGTTACAAACTTAGACTGATGAGTAATGTGTTTGGTTATCTTATTTTCAAACTCCTAACTGTGGAGTTACATCAGAATGAATCTTGGTGCCGTTTATACTTACTAAAATTACTTTTATCAATTTCATGTTTCCTGTTGTGTTGAGGATTTTATGTTTATGAATAATATTTTAATATAATTTTGCATATTTATGATTTCAGGTAAAGCATTTTCTTACGAAAAATCTCTAAAGGAACATAAATATATGCACGATGAAGAAAGACGATTTGGTTGTGAAAAATGTCCTAAACGATTCAGACAAAAAGCTTGTTTGTTTATGCATATGAAAGTTCATAAAGAGGCTAAAGACTATATATGTACATCATGCGGAAAAGGTTAGTGTTGAAAAAATTCAAATGAGATATTTCAAAATAGACGTGATTTTACAATTTGTGAATGTTTACTATTAATTATATATAATAGCCTACATACTTATGCAATGTATTTCAAGCCTATGACAAAGTTTCTATGACAGGTTTTGAACTCACAGCAGGGATTGGCTAGGGATTACTTTTCAGAGACCTTAAACACTTGACCACAGATGTCCCCGTTTCATACATGCGAATAGTATTTAACATCTATAAATACTACAATACCCACTACGTGACTTTTCCTATGTCTGTAATATTTTGATTTTGTCAACAAGGAGTTGAGTCCTTGTCTATTTCACTTTCTTGGAAATTCAGAAGAAAAGTAGACTAAAAGCTCCCATTTTTTATTTTTAGTTTCCATTGTTGTTATGAATGAACATACAAAGTTCATACATAAGGCATAAAAATAGTTTGTTTGTGGCAACCTGATCTTGTTGTACATTTTAGAACTGATTATAATGTTGTTTTACTGCTTGTCTCATTTTAGCATTTACTCAAAGGCAGTCATTGGTACGGCATGAACGTATCCATACTGGAGAAAAACCATTTAAATGTACAGTGTGTTCAAGATCATTTGGCGATCAATCCATCCTAAGAAGGCATATGATGACACATCACAAATCCGACACAGATCTTTAGCAGCTCTTGGTAAGTTCTCTATCAACCAATCATAACTAAAATACTGTGGCTCTGCTGGTCTAGAATCTTGCCTTGAGTGTTTTATTTTAGTATCACCTACAACAGTGGTCTTTAAAATACAAAAGATTGTTTCATTGAAACATATTTCTGAAAATCTAATCTACATTACTTGCCTTGTTAAAATCAGTCAAACTTTGTGGGCTAAAATTATGTACTGTGAAACAGATAACTGTTGACAATTTACACTTGACAAAACCATAAGCTAATTTGGTCTTTGACAAATAAAGCCAAACATATATACCCCAGTACATTGTATACAATAACATATTGCCTTTATTACTTACTTTGTTATATAAGCTACAACATTGGTCTTCAAAATACAAAAGGTTGTTACACTGACAAATATTTCTTTATTACATTACTTACTTGCTTCGTTAAAATCAGTCAAACCTTGATTGCAAAAAGCTATAAACAGACAGCCTGAGAACTGATCCTTTTCCAAACCTTAAGCTATTTTGGTCTTTGGCTAATAAAGCTTAAAAAAATATATTAAATATTGTCAAACCTGTTTAAGCAGTCACCTCTGAATAAAGGCCATTCTATTAAAAGATATCATTGATTACTAAGAAAAAAATTATTTAAGGTAGTATGCAACTAATAAACTAATGAATCACATGTTAATATTGTGGAGATATTGACAAGCAATTATAAAATGTAATAAAAATAATATGTCATCGCGCATTATTTTTCACAAAATTGCAATATAGTAAAGTTCGGACATCATGAATAACGTTGTTGAAATTGTTACGTCACGCTAATATTCAACTTATTTGTAATAACGTCAGCCTACAATTAGTGTGACGTAACACTTTCAACAACGTTATTCATGATGTCCGAACTTTACTATATTGCAATTTTGTGAAAAATAATGCGCGATGACATATTATTTTTACATTTTGTCCTTGCTTGTTAACATCTCCACAAAATCAACATGTGATTCATTAGTTGATTGAATCTACTTCTGTTTACCAAAAGTACACTGAAATATAGTTGGGGGTCAAAATTACGGGTGAAAAAAACGGACATATTTTTAGAGCTTATCGTTCCCCCAGGAAAATAATGACGACAAAACCCTATTAAAACTTACATGAGCTTATTCCATAGATAGAGAGCTTGAAGTTGGTGTATCTGAAATTACAATAGCAGTATGTTTGAACCAATTTTGCGTGTAAAACGTCGATTTTACACCTCTGACATTCATCGTGGCGTTGCTAGGGAACGGGTCGGAAAACAGAAAAAATAAAACAAACATAAATCCAAGAACATGCTATACTATCATTGTGCAAAAATTTCAGAACAATCAGAGAAAATTCGATTTTTGACACATGACATCAAGGAAAGGTCGCATACTACCTTAAGTTCAGAGGTCATCTGTCAATAAATGCCACATATTGTCTTTCCCAAGGGTGGTCTTTGTTCACAGGTTTTATTGTACAGGCATTTTGATAGAACAGTACATAGTATTTTGAAAACAGAACATTACATGATATGGTTCTTGAATTCTTGATCTGATTATTTCAGACCATGATGGGTTATAATTCATTAATCATCACATAGATAATGTCAGTATGTATCATTGTTTGTTTATTTCAGTTATCAAAAGGTTGAAATATTTTGCTGCAGCACCTGATAGCTATACATGCTCAAAGGAAGTCATCAGAAATGTGTTCAGTGTCCCAAAAATCCACCATAATTCTACAGTAATACTATGAGAACTCAGCAGTTAATGAAACATCGAAAGTAATGACTTACGGTAAAAGTTGAATATCAACGAGTGCTTTAGTTCTTTGGATTTTCAAAAATTTTGTTTTAATTATGAAATTGTTTGATCAAATATACTTTAAGAACCTGTACAGTGGCATAATGTGATTTCTATAGTGTTTCATAATGAACTATTTTTTTACTCAGAACATTTTCTGAAATTCATTGTTGATAAAACCTTGTTCTTTGATATGTGACTAGTTTGAGTTCATAAATAATTTCAATTATTTAACATTCATTTGTTGGTATTACCTGTCTGCGGGCATATTGTTTCTATTGAGAAGTCTTGGAATTAAGATCTACGCTGTCAGTTTAGCTTTCTGATATCACATTGATTTGTACTGTCGTGAGTATTTACTGTGTTTATTTTATGTTGTGTTCATTGTATGACATACTGGTTGTGATTTATGTGCATTAAATTTTTAAAGAAATTGTTGTAAATTTATTTTTTCACATTTCTCCTTGATGCTGTTTCATTGACATTTCTTAGCAAAGATGGCATTTTTGTACCCCCGCAAACGAAGTTTGAGAGGGGGTATATTGGAGTCACTCTGTCATTCGATTGGTCGGTCCGTCCGCATAAAGTTTGTGGAGCGAACTACTTCCACATTCTTTAAGCGATTGCAATGAAACTTGAGATATGTTATCACCATGAAGTGTAGATGTGTAAGACACAATTTTCATGCCCAGCGATTTACTCATTGCAGAGTTATGTCCCCTTAAACTTAGCCATATAGTGTACTGTTGCATTTTTAGTGTCAAAGCGGCGGCAGGGGTATTAGTCACCTCTGTGACAGCTCTAGTTTAAATTTTTAAAAAATTGCACCACTTATTTTTAGTGAATTATTGTGTTTTTTATCAGTTATTCCAAGTACCGGGTATTCTTTAAAACTTTTTAGTAATTGCCTATATTACCGTTTGCGGAACTTATGTAAAATTTGCTATCTGTGCTTATAGACTTGTATAATTATCTATTAAATATGATATGACTATGATTTCATGGAACCCCCTTCCAAACAAAGAAAATTCAACTGTGGAGGAATGAAACATACTAACTAATATGTGTTGTTAGCACTCTACTGCAAGCATCAATCATTTTGATATCTATAGACTAATCTAACCAAATGATCTGCAAACATAATGTTACAAATCTGTTTGGGTTTTCACCTAACCAGATGTTAATTTCTTCTTAGTTACAGTCAAAATGTTTTACTCACATCACATGAAGATTTATAAAACAGTGTGTGTTAGTTTTAGATTTAGTATACATGTATACAAGTTTTTCACCTTGATCAAATGAGACAAGTACATGCACAGGTATTTGACAGAAAATCAAATTTTGGCTGTGTAGGCTACTATACAGCCAAAATTTGATTTTGTGTCAAGTACCTGTGAATACATGTAATCGGTTACCTACTGTACACCAAAAATTCTCATAATCGGGTCATATGGATACCCTGTGAAGGCTGAGATCACAAAATGGGTCTGTTTTGTAACAGAAACAGGTTTTATTGAAATGTCTCTTAGTCTCATACACAATATCTTAGGGCGTTATCCTTTATTATCCCCTGCTGGAATACTGAGGGATATAGGTATGGTAGACCTGCGTATGTGTCAGTAACACTTTCTTGTCCAGAGCATAACTCCATAATAGACCAAAGTAGTGATTTGAAATTGATAGGTAGATAAGTGCAAAGCACAAGAACCATGATCTTAGCTTTTGTACTTATTAAGTTATTGCCCTTTGATTATTTAAATTTTGTCTGAGGCATAACTCTACAATGAATGAAAATAGTTTATTAAAACTAAGTATGTTTGTAAATGGCAATAAAGGGAAGTGCAGAGCACAATAAACATAACTCTGTCCGGTTTATTTTTTAAGTTATTGCCATTCAATATCGGATAGTTTTAATATGTATAAACACTTATATAAATAAAAAAAAGCCATCTACTTGAAATTGTGTTGGTAGATGGATGGTGATGAGGAGAAGTTCAGAGAATTTGAACCATAATGCTGGGTTTCATTCTTTTTGAGTTATTGCCCTTTGATTGATATTCAACTGTAAATTTGCCATTTTCTTGTCCGGTGTGTAACTAAATTAACAGAACAAGTTAGTGATTTAAAACTTAATGGATGGAAACATGGTGATGAAGAGAGGTGCAGAGCACAAGAACCGTAATCTAAGCTTTTGTACTTTTTGGTTATTGTCCTTTATATTTGAATGTCTTTAATTAATTCTTGCTCTGAGCATACCTTCATAACGGATCAAGGTATATAGTGATTTGAAATTGATAGGTGGATAGGTCATGACGAGAAGTGAACAGCACAAGAACCATAATCTTGGCTTTTGTATTGTTTGAGTTATTGCCCTTTGATGAATATTTGAATGAAAATTTGGTCCGGGGTATAACTTTCTGTAAAATGAATGAAGATACATTATAAAAACTCAGTATTTTTGTTTTCTCTGTACTAAAGACTGTGTGAACGTGGGGTCGGGCTTCCCGACGGGGCTTAGCCTCCCCAGCTCTTATGGAAACTAGAGGGCTGTAACTGACCCCTTCCGTTGTCAGACAAAATCTTAAATTAGGCCACCCACACAATCTGAAATTGCTTCATATCCATAGGCCTATGTGTATAGCGCAAAATGAATGCATGTCAGGCACCTGGGTTCTGCAGTTATTTAACAGTAATATGATAATGAATTTTGCAAAACATGTTAACCGAGAAATGTTCGTATTAAATTAAATTTAAATAAATCTGCTTTCATCACAAAATCAGTACGATTTATTTCTACACGTGGTCTTTCCTTTCGTTTCGTCCGGTGGGATTCGATTAGTAGGGAATCTTTCTTTTATTTCTTTATGGTTGGGTTTCATCCAATGACAATGGCTTCCGCTTCCGTGAGCTTTTAGATTGCTAACTTGGTTAATTGAAAGTATACTGCCACAATGGTGCTTGTGTTCACTGAAACGACAAGCACGCTGTCGGCTGAGTATGTATCAAGCTTTTCTTCTGAGAAATTGGCGATTGCTTTGTTCCGTATTGGCAAAGATGCCGGCGTGGAGTGCAGCCAGGCCAAAACTAAAAGAACTTTCACATTAGCAGGAGATTGGACGAACATGATTAAAGCTCACACCATTCTGGAACAATATTTTCAGAAAGAAGTGGAAGATAAGATTGAGAAGCACAGGTCTCAATCCAATATCAACGGCTCAGTGCCCAAGGAAAGTCGTCGGGGACGGAAGCCAGGTTGCACTGTTGACAAGTCACAGTATAATCAAATTCCTCAGCCTGTTCTTCAGTATCATGACGATGAAGGAAAACCATTACCTATTCACCGCAGTAGAAGATCAGTTCAAGAAGATGCAAGCAATGATAATGGAAAAAATGAAGAAGAAAGTATTTCTGACACTTTGAAAAGTGCAATTGATAATGATATTGATGATGACTGTAGATCAGAAGATGGCGAGAAATCGGATAAAGACAAGACTAATTTGGATGTAAGTGATGAAGCTGAATTAACTGATGTTAAAACTGAATTTGGTGACACCGAGATGAATGATGAGGACACTGATATAGATGAACAATATGTGAATTCCTCAGATGGAGCTGCCCCAACTAATTCTGAAAACACAAGTTCAAATATTGAAATAAAAGTGGAAGTTGATGACGAAAGTTATTATGGGAAACAATCACAAGGATCAAAGTCATCAATGGATTGTGATAATGTAGAAAATTCGAAAAAAGGAACTAAATCGAAGAGTAAAGCCAAAGGTGCTGTAAAAAAAAATACTGATGGAAAAAAGAAAAGGACTAGGAAGAAAAAGGTTACTGTAAAAGTAAAGAAAATAGACCTAGAGCAGGATTTCAAGTGTGACCAATGTAGTTACATTGGGAAAAAAAGGGAAAACTTACGTGAACATACACAAAGAATGCATCGCAGTAAATTTACTTGTGAAATATGTAATAAACAATTCGGACTTCACAAGGACCTGTTACGTCATACCCGACATGTTCATGCCAATCCATCATTCCATTGCAAAGTGTGTGATAAATCATATAAATTTAGCAGAGCTTATAAGGAACATATGCTTAGTCATGAAGATAATTATGTAAAGCCACTCTTTGAATGTGAAATATGCCACAAAACATTTAGTACCAAGTATGTATTAACTGCACATGTAAAATCAGAGCATCTGGGAATTAAGAAATCATTTATTTGTCCAACATGTGGAAGAAGTTTTACACAGAAGAATTCGTACCTAATGCATGCAAACGTTCATGCTGGAATCAAACCATATGTGTGTGATGTTTGTGGTAAGTATACGATGCTTAGGCTGAAACAGTGTTCAACATTAACATAGGACCGAAAGACATCGTCTAGTAGTAGTAGAATATGGGTCCGGTCTAGTAAAGTCCATTTGTAACTGGTCCAACTGGTTTAGTTAAAAAAATACATAAATTTCTCGCTATTTTCTCCTTTCCTTTGTGTTATCAACATGTACATAGTTTTAATGAATGGAATCGATGTACACTTGTATTTGATTTGCTTTTGTTTGGAGCTTGGTAATCCAAAATCAATAACTGGATTTTCTTCTGATAAACATAAAGCATCAATATTGTTACATCTCAGTGATCTGTTGATGTATCCTCAATACACTACATTTGTAATAGCGTAACAATATAGAGATGTATTGTACTCTACATTGCTTTGTCTTGAGAAGGTTTGGTCCAGTTCAAATTGAATCAGGTCTAGTAAATCCTCTTGAGTTATTGGACCCATAGTGGGAAATTCTGGTAGCCCACGGGCTCCGGGCATTGGATTTGTCGGACACTGCCCACTGGTTCAAAAAGTTAAATGTTGAACCCTGCTGAAAATACAAATTTTATTTTCAGCCTTACATATTACAATGTAGTGTTGTAAAATAGGACTTGAAAGAGAATCGATTATTGAATCGGATCGGAAAGGGTGTTTCGATTCACAATCAGAAAATAATCGAAAGCAAATTTATATCCTTATTTGACAAACTTATTTGGTTGTTACTTGTTTGTCATACGATATATAGTCATTAAAATCTGAAACCCAAAATACTTCCAGACTGATGACCTGAACTTCCCTGGACAAGGGAAAATTTCACACAAATTTTCTCAAATAACAGTGACCATCATTGTTTAAATATACACAATGCCCAAAAGTATTGGAAAGAAGACAGTTGCTCTAATAATGGCGGCGGTCTACCTACTTGCAACAACATCGATTTAACACCACTAACATCAATAGTCGCCGATCTCAATCTGTCAGCAACGATTATTCGATTATAATCATTTATCATTACATCACTATTACAATGTATCAATTCATTATGTCTATCAGTAACAGTTCGTATCTAGTAAGTTGACAGTCTGTGAATTTAGGATTTGGAACTACTTGTCCGAATCACCAAAAGAGAATAGTTTTCCTTTATACTCTATACATAATTACCGCAAAAGTTACTTGTCCGAATCAATAATTACTTGTCCCAGACAACCGGACAAGTGCTAATTTCACAGACTGCAGTTGTTTGATTCTTGGTTGATAGTGGTACTAGAATCTCATTGTTCTAATTTATTCATGTTGTGGATAAATTTTCTGGCAATGGCTTGCATTTGTAGAATTTGGCTTAGCCTGGATTTGAACCCATGATTTCAGGATTTGTAGTATTAGATTGTGTGCAATAAGTTTGCTTACAGTGTAAAATACATTGCCCTACATTTATAAGTGACATTATGCTTCAAAAAGAATAATGTTAAATTATGTTCATAACATTATTAACAATTCAATGCTATTAATTTTGCTGTTAAAATAATATTATATATTAATTATTGCTAAATGATAAATCGTCATGTTTTTAAGTACATGTATTTTAATAGCATTCCCTTTGTTTCAAATGAAAGTTTAAAAGATTGATGAAGCTTGTTTCCAATTTTGTTATGTTTAATTCATATTATATCATCCTTGTTTCAGGTAAAGCATTTTCGTATGATAAATCTCTGAAGGAGCATAAGTACATGCATGATGAGGAAAGACGATTTGGGTGTGATTTGTGTTCAAAACGTTTCAGGCAGAAAACTAGTTTGCTGATGCATCTAAAAGTACATAAAGATGCCAGGGACTATATATGTACATCATGTGGAAAAGGTTAGTTAAGCGTTGGGATTCTCCTTTTGCCAGTTGTTATGCTTAAGTTTACTGACAAATCTGTTTAACAATTTCCTGTGAACAACAACCAATGACAGCAATTGAAATAACCAATCAAATAAATGATTAATTACTGAATAAAGACCCTATTTTTGTTTCCGAGCCAACTCCGTGGTCGAGTGGTTAAGGTCACTGACTTCAAATCACTGTAACCTCTCACTGATAGAGGGTCGTTGGTTCAAGCCCCGCTACAGACCATGTCTCTTTATGTGAGAAAGCAGGCAGTTGCTTACGGAGGATGGAGTTTAGTACTGGTTCTTCCCAGGAATGATGTTTAGATGAACTGTCTGCCTCATACATGTATGACTCTGACTGTTGAAAAGGGGCGTAAAACTCAATATAAGCAAACAAACAAAATATTTTTGCTTCCAAGTTTGACTTAACTTCAAATATATACCAGTACAAAAATATCAATTACAATGCATAGATCTCAATTGCCATTTACACCAAATCAAGACATACTGCATTTATAAATTACTTTCACATCTTTACATGTATTATGTACTGATTTAGTAATTAAAACTTTTGTTCTAAGCAATCAACATTATAGTTGTTGAAAATGTAAATTTTAAGACAATTTTAATTTTCTTAAGTCTCACTCAAGGCATGGTTTTTGTTGGTTCTTATGAATATAATAGAACTGATCATATCGCTTCACTTCTATATATGTTTTATTTTAGGATTTACTCAGAAGCAAGCATTACTACGTCATGAACGTATCCATAGCGGAGACAAGCCATTTAAATGTGCCTTGTGTTTAAGATCATTCAATGATTATTCTATCATTAGAAGACACATGATGATGCATCATAAACGAGACAAGGATCCAAAGTCATGGCGTGGAGATGTCATTTGTACTTTAAAAAGAAAAACTGAGTTTTACATCGAAGGCGGCCCGGGCTATAATGGAGGGGACAGATTACCTATGGCTCAGGAGCCGGCATCTGACAACGTTGAAGAAACATCAAAGCCCAAATCTACCAGCAGTGCCACGGAAAGTTCAGGAGCCAGTTTTGAGACTGTTAGTTTCTCCACAGCATGCTCTGAGAGCACAACTAGTGTGGTTGATTCATCCGGTTTATACCGTATTCAAGATTCAGATGAAACAACTGTTACTGAATCTGTGGGGAAACATGCTAAGCCAGATAATTCAGTCTCACCCTTAATGCCTTTGAACTACAGTTTACCTGCCAATTTTCAGACAAATGTTTCAGTGCCATCAAGCACTGGTGCTGATGAAGACTCTCAAAGACAGTATCAAGAGTTTTTAGATTATCGAAATTCTGTACAGAGACATGAAATGTTCCTGCAAAATGTTTCGGCTGTAGCCCCGTTATCTACTTTACCAACACAAAGTCATGTTGCTTCAATATCGGGGGACACTTCTCAGGGACAGAGTGTACCAAACACTTGGGGGCTTCCAGGTTATCCCCCTTACTACACACCTGCAAATTTCTCTCATTATCAGAATCATCAAAATTAAATCTAGCGTTCTTAGTGCTGTTTTAATATATTTATACCCCCGCAAACAAAATTTGAGCGGGTATATTGGAGTCGGTCATTAGTCGGTCCATCCGCATAAAATATCACAAGTTTGTGGAGTGAACTACTTCCACATTCTTTAAGCAATTGCAATGAAACTTGAAATATATTATCAATATGACATGTAGATGTGCAAGACACAATTTTCATTTCCAGTGATCCACTCATTGCAGTGTTATGTCCCCTTGAACTTAGCTGTATAGTTTACTATCACATAAGTATCTTAGTGTCAAAGCGGCAGCGGGGTATTAGTCACCTCTGTGACAAAGCTCTCGTTATGTTACATGCTTAAAAAAGAGAGTTAATAAAGTCAAAGGCTTAACTATTGTAATGATATTGAGTATGTACTAGAAGTTTAGGAAACATTAAGCAGTAAAACATAAATTTGCAAACACACTAGTATGAAATGAAGATTGAAATTAGTTCATTGCAGTCATTCATAGTATTTTTATAAATTAGTAATAGTCAGAATTTGATTTTCCCTTTGCATCTAGCAGACTAGGATTGACGTCTTCACAAACTATTCATTTTGCAATTTGCATTTACCAGTATGCTTTAAAAGTTAACATTTGTCTTTATATCAAGGGTATTCGGTCCTTATCTTATTGGGGTACTAGGTCATGGTCCAGTGGTTAGGGCCCTTGACTTGTAAAGTTGTTACCCAGGTTTGAATCTCGGTCGCTGCGATACCTTTCATGAACGTTTTGATAAAATGTTCATTTTCTTCCATATGTGGTAAATTTGCCAGCTCTTTGTCAAGTTTGTGGAAGTGAATGTTAGAACTGGTTAGAATTCAGTCCAGGAAACTGGTTAGGAATATACTAGTAAGTAGTAACTGACATATCCTTGAAAACGGGATAAAACACACTGAAACAAATATAGATGTATATTGTCTAACTTGCCGGAAACTGATTTTTCTTCTCCCAGGGGTTGGATAAGTGGGTTATTGTGGCCACTGACACAGTGTGTATATGTTAAGGGTGTAACGATATACCGTTGAACAGTTTGTCGAAGTCATTTGCTCACGGTTCGGTTCACGATACGTTGCATAACCCGGGCGGTACGGCACGGAATATTCCTGATCGCCGATAGCAAAAAACTGAATTAAAATCACTGCCTTGGACGTTTAAGTTCAAAATTTGGACCCATTTTTAGTTTAGGGCCATAGAAAAGAATGGCACTAAAACAACCGTAAAAGCTTACATTTATTTGCATTTTATTTCATGTAATGTTGTGAAGTTATAATAAAGTTTGAATAGTTTATACAGTCTTTTCATCTAAATATGAGTATCGTGATACGAATTGTATCATTCACCTTGTATCGTGATACGTATCATGAGGTGAGCGTATCGTTACACCCTTAGTATATGTATTGATGTATACAAATTTTGTTTTGTATATCTTGCTACAGTTTTAACAAGAACATTAGATTTATCATTTACCAATATTCCTTTATATGGGATTCAGTGTATTATTTATGAAATGTATGTAGTATTTGGGTATGAACTTGTTCCCAATCTTTTTTGTAGTGCAATATTTAGGTAACAATTATGTTTGTATATAATTAAGAGTATGGATAATATACATCATGCAATCTTTCAGAGTCTTTCTAATCAAGACCAGACTTTTTCAGACTGAAAATTTCTTTTACCTCTTTTTAGTAAAAATTTGAACTTCTTTTGTACGTGTCTGACATACTGCTGATTCTGTGAACTAATTCCACATTTGGGAGAAAAGCAGTATGGTCTTAGGCGTAAAAAGTTTTTCTGTTTACCCAACCAGTCCTAATTTTTCTCTGCAATCCTTGACTTTTTGTTGTGCCTGAGGAATGGTACATCCTCATTTACACTTTTTTACCTTTCTGCATGCTAAAAAAAAATTTTTTTTTTTGAGTTCTGCCACCTACTCTATTTTTAATGATCATGATTCCAAAAACAAACAAAAATTTTCCATACCTTAGTCTTTATTCAGAAGTTATTTTGGTCTTAATGTATGTACATGTATATTAATGTGTGCTATAGAGTGGCCTTTATTTGCTACTTGGCTGTTTTTCACAGGCTTGATTGTGGTTAAAAATGATAATACTTGAGTTCTGAGTAAGATTTGTATCACTGGCGGTGTCAGATATTATTGAACTCAATTTAGATATAAAAACCTAAAATTTTGTTTAAAGACTCACACTTTAGATGTGTGTTTTTTGTAATTATATTTTAAGAGGGCATTTATTGTTAGATGAGAAATGTGTAAATATATTCATTCATTTTAGTGCTTTGTTAATGCTTCGAACTTATATTCCTTTTACTGTTAGTTAATCATGTTCTCAAATCATCCAAATATAATTTCGTTTGTTAAAAGGGCTTAAAATAAATGTTATAGACTTGTAAAACTGAAAGTAGCATAGTCTCTTATTTTGTACTAAATAGATAGCTTAGTTTTCTTTGAGTAACCTTCCTTCTAAAGATGTTCATGTATCATAATCAAGGTCAAATTTTGCTGTATGTAAAAGTGGTTTTGCATCATTGACTTATTCCCTCTGAAAGAATGCAGGACCCTCGATGGTTGAGCGGTTATGGTCTGCGAGCTCACTAGCCCTGTACTGCTACATGTATGAGTCGCAGCAGGGATCAGACAATTTTCTCGTGTGAGGAAGCTGTTCAGCTGGCTTATGGAAGGTCAGGGTGCACATTTGGGGTCTTCCTCCTCTAATAAAACTGGAAAGTCAATAAATGGCTCAGCTGTAAATGAGACCTTTAAAGGCCCATTAGCTTTTTGAATAGGTAAAATGATGGCAAAATATTTATGAAATATATTTTATTTGCTCTAACACAATATTTAAATAATGGCTTTCTTTAGCCACATCTCTTAAAAATTTTGTCAGATTTTTTTTCTTATATTTTTGCTGTGCTATATTTCAATATGTACTTCTTGATTACAAAAAGAAAATTTCGGAATGTTTTTATTGCAAGTAAAAGTCAGTTTCACTGATAAGACATCTTTCTAGGTAAAATAAGGCCTATTTTAATTTTAACATCCAAAAAGCTAATGGGGCTTTAACACCAGGCCCCGAGGTTAAAAAAATGAAGACAGTTTTGAATTTCAAAATTCAATTCCATTCTTGAAGTATTATGGTTGAAATGATTGAGCTACTTAATGTTTAAATACATATTCAGATCAATTATGCTGTCAGACTAGTGTAACAATGACGGTCATTATTGTCTGAATCATAATTAACTTAAAGATGTGATTTGAGATCGGAGACTGATCTCAAGTTTTTATAACTTCGAAGCCTGGAAATATCGCTCTGAAGAAATACTGAAAATCACTTTTATGTCCATGTCTCACATGAAGGAGTTAGCATAGGTTCTGTAGCCGTAAGCAACATTAGAGGTTGTATTTGTTTCGCATGTGTTCATTCTGTGAATAAATATATACAAATGTAGCTAACAGTTGGTGACTTTTAAGTATTCAAAATAGTAATTACCTGTCGCTTCACCATAAACTTCATGTAAGAAAATTAAATTGTGTGCTTGTTTTTCTTGTGGCGATATATGGTGTAATAGACTGATGGTTGGACTTGTAGTGTAATACACTGCTTTCTTTATGACTACCGGTACATGTTTTAGGTCTTACACTAGTCTTTCGTGTACAACTTAAGTTATAAAAATTACATATTTTTTTACAGTAATATTTGATGACTAGTCTGCTACTTCTGAATTTTTTTATTCTGTTGAATGGTAGATATAATTATGGTGTGCTTTTGGAGTTCAGTTGAATGCAATTTTTTGGATTTTATTACAAATTTGGAAGGCATTATTATGTTAAGCTTGTTTGATATTGCTAAAAACTCCTTTTACATATTTTAATTAAAATCTTGTTAGAGTTTAATATAATAAATTGTGTTAAAACTGCCTGTGTTTATACAATGTAATTTCATTATTTTTGAATATTTTATTGTAAAATAAATGTTTAAATTATCAGATTATTGTTCTTTCTGTAATGTGTTTTCCTTTAGCTTTATCTAAACAGTTTCTGGATAATATAGTCCTGGGATAGAGTGCCAGATTGTAGGCTTGGTTCCCTATCTGAGGTGTTTATACCCTTTGATTTACTTATTCTTCTAATTGGTGTTGGTACCAGCTGGTCCAAGGTTATGAAATCAGAAGATGGATCATCAAACTCATATTTATGATATAAATTGAGTTGAATTATTATAACATAACATTTCAAACATTTACACACAATAAGTTGTATGATAAAAAGCTCATACATGAATTATATAACAAACATGTCATATTGGTATAAATAGAAAGGCAGAACAGGTTGTGTGTTTATGACAACCAATGAAGACAGCTTGGAAGGGCAGCAATCAAGATAAGTGTTTTTAGTTTTTTAGTATGCCCCTGTATCGATAGATCGGGGGTATATTATTTTTGGCCTGTTTGTACCAAACTTTCACCTTGCCTATAAAATCAAAACACTTCCACCTACAGTCATCAAATTCCATATGTTGGTTCCTCATGATAACCTCTACAAGACCTGTGCATTTTAAGGTCAAGGTCACCCAAAAGGGGCATTGTGTTTCAAAAACACATCTTGTCTTTTTATACCCCCGCAAACGAAGTTTGAGATGGGGTATATTGGAGTCACTCTGTCGATCGGTCCGTCCACATAAAGTTTGTGGAGAGAACTACTTACACATTTTTTATTTAAGCTATTGCAATGAAACTTGAAATATTTTATCACCATGAAGTGTAGATGCGCAAGACACAATTTTCATGCCCAGCGATTCACTCATTGCAGAGTTATGTCCCCCTGAACTTAGCCCTATAGTGTACTATTGCAGTATTAGTGTCAAAGCGGCAGCGGGGGTATTATAGTCACCTCTGTGACAGCTCTAGTTATTGATTTCGATCAATAATCAGTAAACAACAATAAACATTTGAGAAAAAAAAACTAGTCATTGAAGGGTTTCCTCTAAACACACAATTTTAAGTATTGTGTCTAGTAAATCACAGGAAAAAGGACAACGCATGTATCAGCACTTTTAAACCAGGCATGATAAAGAACCAGGAAAAGCTGTTAGTAAAGAGTAGGGGTATGAATGCCTGAATGTCCACCCTCTCTGGGGCAGCTCTGAAATGAGCATAGCTGTGAAATGGGCCATTAAACAATACATGATATAAATAAATAAACACACAATTTATTTTGTTTGGCCTAACCAGACATGAGCTCAAAGACCTATCTCAACTTTCATAACCTTGGACCATGGTATGTAACCAAATAAGTTTAACAATGAATGATTGGAGTGTTAAACCAAATGACTTGCACAAATGAAAACAGAAGACAATCTTCATTCAAAGTCCTGAGTGACAAAAGCAGAAATAGTATACATAAGATGGTTTTTAAAATGTCTTACTTGAATCAATGAGCAGAATCTCCATGTATAGTATTAGTCCAGAATCAGAATTAAGAAGTAGACAAAACAAATCAAGGTTCGAATATAATCATGTAATAATGCACTATGAGTCTTAGAATTCATTTGATCAAGTAATAATGTACTACACAATGTATGTGACTAAGAATTTACATGAAAATAAATTAATAACATATTATAAACTTATTTAATTTCTGTCCCAATGAAAGGAGTGTACATGTATTAGATCTCTTTGTATTCCCAAGCCAACCACCATCTCAGTAGGTGATGCATCTTTCATCTAGTTAGCATCATGCAGGTCTTGATGAATTTATTTGTTTACATATTGCAGGATGATATATTAAGGGGTTAAGATTTCATCAATAAAAATGCAATGAGATGGTCACAAACCCTACAACAAAATAAAGAGAAGAAAAAATCAAAACGAAATGAGCAGTTTTAGTGTCAACTATAAACTTATCTCAACAATCACACAACAAATCATACATAATCATTTACATTATGTTTTAATAGTGCAAGCAATATGCTTTTATTCAATTTTCAAATTTTAGATAAATTAATGAAATTTCATAGAAAAGTACAAACTTCCGCAGCGGTTACTTCCCTTGATCAGTACATAAACCACTGCCACAACTAGTACCAGTAAATTTGGCTGTCAGAGAGACCAGTAATTTTTTTTCACTTTTATTTTTTAAAATTCCATCACTTTACTTTTCTTTCTTTTAACTATTATGCTTAATGTACAAAAAAGTAAAAAAATAAACATTAAAAAGAAAATTTCGTAAAAATAGCATATTTTCACCGTCCATCTAACACCTTACTGATGTTAACAATAACTTAGTTGTTTTTTGATTGCGCTAAAAAATTCAATCCATCAATCATTTTAAACAAGAAACAAATAGAGTGTTTTGAACATAGTCTATCTGTTAAAGATGTACCGGTATTGTGAAGCTACCAGTTGGTTATGGGAAAAGTTGTAAATCAGTTGTTGGTCACATGATACACCCATCGTCACATGATTATAGTGGTGGCAGTGGTTAAAGTAGCAAAGCGTGACGTAACCGGTGTGAGGAGTTTGAGAAAAGTTTAGGGATCAATCTGAAGAGGATGTCTCTGTATTAGGTAAACCAGGCATAATTGTAGACTGGTTCAAATTAAAGTACTGATTGACTGAACTAGAACTGTAGAATTGAAACTGAGGCAAGGAGAGTCCTAGATGTTCTGAAAGTTGGTCATTGTCAGAATACTTAGACAAGTTTTCAAAACTATCCATAGGTAGTTCAGCAACTGTTCCATCTGGTTTTAAATTCTCTCCAAACTGGTCAGACACTGCATTGATATCTAAGCACGAGTTTGGCTTCGATAAATGTTCAAAGTTTCTTTTTAAACGACTGAAGTCAATTGTGCTAGTGTTGAGAGTACCATCCAAATTTTCAGTCAGAAAATGTATTTGGTCACGTTCGATCAGGTATGTTTCTTGCTCAGATGGAATCAAAGATAAGTTATTTGAAATAGGAATCTTGGTATTTTCCTGCTTGTCTAATTTTGATGCAACTTCCACGAATGGCTTGAAAGCATGCTGTGCAACTGGAACAACTTCTTGAAACTCTTGGCTAGGATCAGGAACATTGTGTTCAGATAAGTTATAGTTCACAAACACACTTTGTATATTGTTAGTTGGTGTATGAGACTGAACCTCTGGATCTTTTCCGTCAGCATTAATTTCAATCTGGCTTTGTACTAAATTACCATTCTTTTCTACATCGCCCAAAACGCATGACCTTTCTGCTGTAACATCAACTAACTCAGTCGGTTCATTGCTGATAATTTTTTCACCAGCAGACTTATCAGTTTCTACTGTAGTTTCCTCAGCTACTTCTTCAATATCCTCGCGCCACACTCCATTGTCTTTATTTAATTTATGCACAAGCTTAATGTGGCGTTTAGCAATAGAAGGATCACCAAACATGCGCCCACATAATTTACACCTAAATGGTTTTTGTCCTTTGTGAGATCTTTCATGACGTTGAAGAGCATGTTTCTGGGTAAAACCTCGGCCACATTCAGAGCAACAGAACTGTTTGATATCTTCATGTATTTTTTCATGCATCTTTAGCGCTGACCTCTGACGAAAGGCTTTCTCACACTTGGGAAATTGACAAACGAAATACTTTGTATCATTATGGGTATATCTGTGATCCCTCAAAGCTGTTTCGTATGTAAAAGTTTTGCCACACACAGTACACTGATACGGTTTAATCCCTAAGTGAGTGTTCACATGCTGCAGCAGTGTATGTTTCGTGGTGTAAGATTTTCCGCATTTTTGACACAAAAACTTTTTCTTTTTAGCTGCATCATCTGTCTTTGTTTCACTAGCTGCGGTGTCACTGCTTGGTGTAACTTTTATTGACAAATCGTCACTATTTGTTTCTTGCATTAATGAGATCTGGTTGTGAGACTTCAAATGCACAACTAATGATTTCCACTTCTTATACTGCTTTTTGCATTTTTCGCATTCATATAAATTATTAGTGTTTGCTTTTCTGTGTTTAGATGTTTGTTTATCAGTTATATATTCAGGGTCTACATTCATAAACTCATTCCTATTGGAAGTCAATGCAGAATTCAACAACGAATTCCCTTTGGGAATGTGGACAATATCTCCTAAATTGTTGATAGTTACTTCTTGTTCAGCAGGTTTTTTACTTAGCAAACAACTGCTACGACTAATATGCATTAAAATTTCTACACCGTCTTGAGATGTTGCTTGGTCCTCTGTCAATGACAAACTGTTCTCATTGCTGGATATCTCTGCAGAGTTAGGGATGTTTGTTTCTTTCGATACAACTGTCTCAATTTCACCTCTTATTTCAACAATTGAGCCATTCGATGAATCATTTCCACTTTCATTAAAAGTATCATCAGTGTTTTTAAACTGTAATCTGTTAACACTAGCATTTGAATCAGTTGTCAAGTGGTTAATTTTCATTGATTCAGTTTCATATTTAACTTGTTCTTGGAGTTCTACCTCTCTACTGATTGCTTCTGCAGCTTCAACAAGAGCAGAGAATGGTCTTGAAGCAAGAGATTTGTTCTCTATTTCAGATGGCGAACCATAGACAGCCAGAGCACTAACAAGCATATTATGAGCGCATCCTAAACCATTCCAGTCTCCATGAATTACAAAGTTTTGATTTTGATAATTGATGTCAAGATTATTATCCTCGCAAATTTTTTCCAGCATTGCATTCACATCAAACTGACACGAAAACTTCTGAATAAAATCAGTTGAAAGTTCAGCAGTTACACGACGAAACACTGCCACCATCTTTAAACGCAACTTTCTTCACAATAAAGAAACGATTACAGCCAACATTAGTTTGCAGTCAATTTACATTTATAGGGGAAGCAACTCTAGTAAGCATGATGGACTGCTTTTAAAAATTATGTTATAGTCGTCATTCTTGATCAGAATTTTCTGCTACCAGTCTGACTCCAACAAACTCTTCAAATTTGAGGAAACTCCGCCATATTCAAAATATTTTTTCTTGTCCAAACACGTTTAATGCATTATTTTACCTCAAGATTCATATAAATATTTTAATGCAAAGGTAAGATATAACGAACGAAAAAAATAAATCATGTTATAGCAGTGCTTTTTCACGCATATCATTCAATTTATCTTAGAGGATAAAGTAATTCCGTAACGCCAAACGAAAAGTGGGTGGGGTGATGTAAACAAACTAATATTCTCACTTGCTGTAAGAATTTACAGTCTCTACAGATGATCAGACATTCATTTATTTTTGAAGATCTCATTTTATTTGCTGGTTTAGTTGCTTTTAGTGATATTATAAATCACACTTTATACTCAGATAATAAGCATTTGACTTCTTACTGAATTTTAGAGGTTTAGAATCAGTTTTGATTTTGTTGCCAAGGTATGCTGATTACAAATTATTATGTTCCTATCTAGGTTGTTGGACATCATAATCATTTATTTGCAGGAAAGTTTGACAGTAATAGCTGCAGTCTCTGAAGCATGACTTAGTTGTCACAACTTTTGCCGGTTTTCAGACGCCATTGACATGCTTTTGTTTTAATGGCATGCAGTGCCTTAGCATCCATTGTATTTAGTGAAGTTAGAATATTCAGCTTCAAGATAAATTTGAAAAAGGAAGTCGACGAGGGTCCTTGGGTCTACTAATTTAGCTACTGACAGTTTGTATAATTGATGACATGTTTCTTGTTGTTTCTAAGTGCTGGGCTTGATCATTTTTTCAGGCTACTCGTCCTGCTGGACGACAAGCTTAGAATTTTAACTCATCCAGTGTCGATTTCTACTCGTAATTACGAGTGGATTTGTCAAGCCCTGAATCGTTACACTCATAAATGTGTACTTTTGATTATATGACTGTATAACTGCTGTATATCATACATGTTGTTGTAAAATGGAAGTACTTACCTATGTTGTTTAATTTCTGTTAACTTATATTATAAATACATATATATATATTTTTGATTACAGTAATGACCCTAACTAGATAAACAAAATGTCGGCAAGTGCACAAGCTCAACAAAAGTTCTCCAATTTGCGGAAAAGACTTGACCAACTAGGTTACAAACAACCACTAGGTGTTGAATCATTGCCTCTGGTTGAGAAGCTATTTGCTGATTTAGTTCATACAACTGAAAGTTTTAAGAATGCCAAACTTGAGATTGGTCAACAAACTACTGAGACAAAGGATATTGATTCTGCCATTGAACCTTACAAGAGTGACAATGCCAAGTTAGTGAAGGAAAATAACGATCTACATAAACAACTGATCAAACAAAAAGAAGAATCCGATGCAATACTCAGAGGTGAGTTCCATATTTAGCTCATCTGTTTACAAATAAAAAATAAATTACGAATAAAACGGCCAAAATTCAAATTGCCGCGTTGAAGTGATCTACCTGTGGCTTAGCGCGATTTTAATTCCGCGGCGATTCGCGAAAATCAGACAAATCACCCGAACCGTACTGTAGCCCATAACTCAGAAACTATAAGAGGTAGCAACATGAAACTTTATAGGTGGATAGATCTCACTGACGCAGTGAAATGATCAGCATTGGTACAGCTCACGGCACTCAAGATTTGTTTTTCAGTAACAGTAGTTTCCTCAGTTATTCATGATGTTTGCTATTTGATGAACATGAATTGAGTTTGTAATCAGCAAATCTAAAATGGCATGTATACGCAGCAGTGTTTTTTCTCTCCTTATTGGGAGGAGGCCTTAGTCTGTTGATTTTGGGAAGAATTATCGCTAAAATTGCTGATTTGGGAAATAAAAAGCTGGTGTAAGCTTGGATTATTGGGGAAACTGCATGATTTTAAAGATTTTTTCATTTGGGAAGAGGCCTATAATAGGCATCTGTTATAGAAGGTGAAAAATCACTGCAAAGATAGCTCAAATATTTGCACATGTATATTAGTATGTATTATTTTTAGTCTTCAACTGCTTAAATGTCACTGATAATATGTGATAATTTGTTGTTTAGTTTGATCTTGATCAATGATTCAATGTTTTAGAATTGAAAGCCTCTTTGAGGAAGTTGGAACATGAAAATGCTGATTTGAAGTTCCTGAACAACCAATATGTTCATAAAGTACGAGGACTGGAGAAAGAATCCAAGGAAAAGTCTGATAGAATACTCACATTACAAGAGAAGAACTTCCATGCAGTAGTATCAACTCCAGGTATATTTGATTATGATGATTAGAGAAGTGTGGTTCTAGACAGTTTGAACTTTAATAATGATAATCAATGGGAGGGGGGGGGGGGGGGGGTAAGAAAAGGGGGAAAACAAATGCTGGGCACTGGTAAAAGGGGGGAAAATACAAAAAAGGTAATTTTAGGCAATATTCACAATGCAAGTAGAGGAAATATATATATTTTTTTGGAAACATATAGCTGATTTTCCAAGGTGTCAGTGTCAATTTCTTGGTGATAAAAACATGATGATAATTCAATTATACTGATGAAGTGTAAAAACGTTCCTGGTTTCAACTATTAACTGGATAAACTTCTTTTTTCTGCCTTCCTTGGATTTTGTTAAAGTTTCTGTCAGGTGTCTTACCTATATTTTTTGTATGACCTATAACTCCATACTAAAATAAATATGATTGAAAAATAGTTATGAAATTTTATCATAGATAATTTATTCCACAGGTGGAAAGAAGAAGACCATTCCGTTCCGACGTCAGCGTATGGAGATTGACTGCACTGTTCCTCCAGCTGATAAATATCCAAAGTCAAGGAACCTCGCTGATGATCCTTATGTTGCCGATTTACTGCAAGTGGCTGACAGTAGGATTGCTGAGCTAGAGAGACATGTAGCTGACCTCAGTGATAAAAATGAGATTAATGATAGGAAAATGGCCAGTTTTAGACAACAGGTAAGTGTTTGCATTGATGTTTTCATTTTTTCTTTAATTTTATGTTTTGACGATTGTGATTATGTATGAGCTGAAATTGTATTTGATATGTAAATATTATCTCCATTTATTAGTAATGAAATTGTTTGTTGAAAAGCATGGATTCTAATTTATATTTAACGGCCAGAGTCCTTGTAGTGATAATTTTTAAATTTGTGAACTTAAAAGACAATTATGGCATTTTGTATGCTTTCTTCAGCTGTGGACATGACTATTGTGTAGAGTCTAATAAATGAATGTAGCTCCTTGAGTGTCGGATCTTGATCTAGAAGCACCCTGTGTGTGATGCTCTGAAATTTGAGATCCGACTACAAGCTTACATCTCAATTTTTTCCTTTTGATGTTTCTGAGTTATTAATGATTAAACAATAGTGATAAAAATCACATTATTTCATCTGCAAATTAGATACAGATTTAAACATTAAGCAGTGACATTATTTGCACCCAAAGTACTTTGAAATCAAAATTACCTTGGTGCCTGTGTGTGTAGAGTGCATATTTAGGTGTTCTTTATAAATAAAACAGGTAAAAGGAGCGATAATAACTGTAGCTTTCTTATAAATTAAGAATACCCAAATTATGCCTTCTATCAGTGCTCTGCATGCGCAGTGTGTACTAAGTCGTTCTTTGAAACTAAGAAGTTAGATAGCTGGTATTATTCTATTAAGATAAGAAAGCCAAAATTTTGAACATTCTTGACACTGATTGGATAAGAAACTGAAATTTGGACTTGCACTGAATATGACTTGAGATCTTTTACCATGTGTTGCATGTTTTCAACTGTTGGTAGTTATCAAAGCAACAGATTAATGTGTAGACTGTCTTTGCTAAAATAGTTGATAATTTGATTGGACAAAAAGTTTACCATCTACATTGGTACAAATCCCTATGACTATTGACCTAGATCCACAGGATAGATGAAATGACTGCTGCTCTGTGCAGCAAATACTGTTGATAGGCATTGTCAAAACCAATTCAAAGAAATGTTTGTTGAAGGGAGCTCACTTCACATCAGAAGTGGTGGGTAAAAATGACCATTGAACAGACTGATGATAATTTGAAGTCAACAGGATTTCCTTAGTGGGTTGTTACTACATGTAATAGTAAACTTAACCCTTTGGCATAAATTCTCATGAGTCAGATGCTGTAATTTACTAATTATTATTTTGAGAGTCAAAATGCCAACTTTAGGGTCAAACGAGTACCCTGCTTTCATTAATTGGCAATTATGTGGCAAACTTTTATATCATTATATAATTTTTTATGCCTGTTATGACATTTGCAGTAAACATATAGCAACTTGTAAAATGGTTCATTGCATAAATGAACTCAGTGTTGTTAGGTGATACATTCTTAATTCAGTTAACATATTGTTTATATGAATAAATTATTCCAGTTGTTAGAATGATTTGCTGTTGCAGAGTATTTTATTCTTTGTTCATTTTAATGTTAAGCAGTTAATTTGTTGTAAGATCCGTGTCTGTAGTTATCATTTAGTTGTACCCAGATGTTATAATTATTATGATTTACACATTCCTAAATTTTGAAGAATTGTTTAGTATCACTATGTAACACTGAAATGAGAAGTCTGTACAGTTAAACCTGTGAGCAAAGGCCACCCATGGGAAAGATGAAATGTGGCCTTTATTTGGAGGTTAATATACTCCCGCAAATCAAGTTTGAGGGCGGTATATGTATATTGGAGTCACTGTGTTGGTCAGTCCGTCCATCCGTCTGCATACAATATCACAAGTTCATGCAGCAATCTTCTTCCACATCCCTTAAGCGATTGCAATGAAACATGAAATATGTCATCACAATGAAGAGTAGATGTGCAAGACACAATTTCCATGCCCTGTGATTCACACCTTATAGAGTTATGTGCCCTTGAACTTAGCCATATAGTGTGCAATTGCATTCTTAGCTCATGAATGTTTGTGGAGCAAACTATTTCCATATTTTCAAGGGATTGAATTGAAACTTGAAATACATTATCAATATGAAATTTAGATGTGCTAGACACAATTTCCATGCCCAGTGATCCATTCATTCCAGAGTTATGTGCCCTTGAACTTATATATAGTGTACTGTCGCATTCTTCGTGTCAAAGCAGTGGTGGGGGTTTTAGTCAATTCTGTGACAAAGCTCTAGTTTTGTTCTAAATAATCAATAATGGTTTGAAAAGAAAGACCTTTATTCTCAGGATGGTCTTTATTTGGAGGTGGTTGCTATCACAGGTTTGACTGTATTTATCTGTAGAATTTTTGCTCAGAATCCATAACCCAGAGATGAAATTATTTTAATGAAGGTCATTAGGCTGATGCTAAGTTTTGACTTGGAATTCATGTGTCCTTTTACCATTAATTGAGTTAGTGATAGCTAGATTGTGATTTTGAACTTTGACCCAATATCCTGTTAGAGTGTTGTAATTTATTTCAAGTTTATTGTGAGAAGTTTACATTGAGTTTGAGCACAGCTTAGAATAGATATGTTAATTAGCATAAATTTAGTAGATTGAATCAAATTTCAGGGAAATTGCTAAATCTATATAGCATAGAGATACATAGGGCTTTATTTTTGTCCCTCGAAAATTTTTAATTTTGGTCCTGATTTAATTCAGTGATTAGAATTCGAGGTTGTTTTCCTTTTTGAACTAGCATTTAAGATATAAGTTGTAAACCTCATGAATGCATGATATATTTATAGGTCTGAGATCTTGACAATCAATATGACTTACTGGATTAATATTTTAAGGAGTTCTTATTTACAACTTGCTGTAATTTATAGGTATGTACCATGAGAGTCAATTGGCTCTTAACTGGGTAAAATGATGTGATTATCAACCCTCTGCTACTTATTGGGCCATGAGTTTGTCTTCTACATTTTATTACATGATTGTATAATACAGTAGCTTGACAGAAAATTTGTTGATAATACTAAACCCCATGAAAGTGACTTAGTTTTCATTACTAAGATTTTCTTATGTTAATTTGTAGTGAAGTCCCTTTTTAATCACTTAATTACCATTTTCTTATGGTTTGAGTATACAGTCCAACTTGTGAATACAGGCCACTTAATGGTGAGAACCAATTTGGACTTTATGCATTGTTGGACTTAATTAAGAAAGTTTTAACAGATGAGTTTAATTAAGATGAGCACCAAATTGTTTGCGTTTCATAACTTATTAAGTTTAGATTGAGCTATTGCGGCCAAAACATAGCCAGGTTTTGTGGAGACCTATGTATTTTGGGTTTCTAGGGTCAAGATAATTATTACTAAAAATAGGAAAACTATATCACTCAAAGAGCTTTGAAATCCAGTTTGATGGCATTGTCCTGTGCTTGCTCTTATGCTTGTTTTGTCTGTTATATCAATAAAAGTGTGCAGAAGTCTGTTTTATTTTTCACATAAAAGCCTTTATTTGTACTGGTACTTGATTCATAACTCAAGTTAATTTGACTGTACATGTATTTACTTGGATGAGAGTTACTTAAGAATTGTCTAAGTGGTACAGTATATAAACAACTTTATTAGGATGGCTCTGTTCAAATATTATTGGTCAGTTTGTTTTCATTTGTCCAGACTTGAAAAATATTATGTCTCTTATAAGTACAAGTTTGTATGTGTTACCATTTATTTATGTCCATGATAATGATTATTTCTTATTAAGTGTCCCGTTCCAGAAGGTCAGATGAATTTTTTTTCTAAATTGAAAAGATGTTCTTTTAGTAATTTTTAGGACACATTGAATGAAATTTGAAAGATAAATAATGAATTCATGGTGAGGCATGTAGTTTCATTTTTTTTCAGTAATGTTTGGGCATTTAGGTGAATTTATTAGGGTATACAAGTATTTGATATTTTCTCTTTTAAATTATGTACTAAAATAGTTTCTGTATTGTTCTATTTTAAATCCTCAATATTTTGTTGAATTGACTTTCATTCATTATTTTATATTATTCTAATTATGCATGATTAACTCACTAACTGGTTTGACAATAAACCTCGAAACCTGAATTATTTTTACTCATATTGAGTTACTTATCACTACATGTCTAAGTAATTAAATGGGAGATTATTTTTATAGTTGATCAAGTTACACCCCCAAAATTAGAATATTCAAACAATGGCTGAGTTTTACTGTCATACTAAACCTCATTTTTATTTCAACATTTTAATGTGAAGAACACATTTATTATTAGTATTTACTGTAGATTTTATTTTAGCTTTTGCTAATATTTGCTGACCAACAAAAATTTACATTTTACGATGTTATAGTAATTTAAGTGTTTAATTGCATTAACACATTCCCCCTTCCAAGGTGACTCAATAGAATAAAGATAGCCCTACTATACACTGATATAAATTAAGATTTCAACACTAATATTTTATGTGTATGGCAAATTTCCTATTTAAGATTACAAATATATCTGGTACATTTTATTGAACAACTTGAATGTTGTAAACATCAAACTGATAATCTATCTACTGGAATACAATATACCCTTTAGTGTACCTCGTTGTAAATCCCGGGGACTTTCAGGACAAGTTCGAACGCGTACCCCACCTACTTTAATATCGAATACTAGATATTGGTTCTAGTATGGTTATTGACTTTATAATTAAACTCTATACGTCACTGACTCTCGTAGTTCTATTGGGGAATACGTATTGAGAGTGATTGTATTTGGTTAAGGTTCGGTGTAAAGTTCAGTCATAAGGACTAGGACAGGATTTATAACATTCAGGTAACATTTTATATTTTTTAGCACTAAGTGAATGAAATTTATTTATTGTAAAATAATTGAATTTAGCTTGTGATAGATCGTGCAAGTTTTTGACCTCCATTTTGTTTATGGTGTTTACCATAGAAACGAATATCTCTCATGTCCTAGGTTCATTGATAAAAGTTTAAAAAGTTTATTTTTTTGTTTAAGTTTGTATCATAGAATAGAATTCTATAGAGATTTAACCTTTAGTTTTCAATAACGCTATTATTAAGTGTATACATTTACATTATGTTTTATGCAATGAAAGTTCTCCATGGTTTGTGTCTTTTAAACTCAAAGTTCTAATCAATAGAAATGTGTTCATTTAAAATGTTTGTCTTCATTCAACAAAAAAGGTGCTTGTGTGAAAATAAATATAGCTAATGTAAAATACAAAATCCTTTGAACTAATTACCACTGGTGCATGTTCATGCAAATCCAATTCGAAAATATTTTTGCTATTTACAATTAATCTTTATTTGATATGTAAATACTTGAGCCTTTATTCTTGTTATCAGAGGTTTATGTTTAGGTTCTTGTGTATTGAATGTGTGCCAGTGGTGAATTTAACTATTTTGGACTTTTTAAATTCGAACTGATCACTTTTGCTGTGAATAAAATCTAAAGAGATTCAGAACTTTGACAAGTTTATTCCATTTTTTTTTTTTATAGAATTAATTATTGTTCATTTATGCAAACTGGAATATTATGCCTAATTTGTAAAACAATTCCCTATAAGGATCTTGTTACAGTAATTGTACAGTAGTGTCACTATTAATGATCATTCATTTAGCATGTCTCTTGATTAGATTTTAAGTAAGGGACAAACAGCAATTGTTTCTTACTAGCTATGTAATTTTGTATTCTATATAAATACCAAAATACATCCATACAAGTGTAGTTTATCTCTATAATTTGTTATGTTATTTGATATTAGCTAGATAACAGCAAATTTGACATAATGTCGATTTTTCTCCATATGTAGAGAAGATTTAAGGAAGGGTGAGTTAGTGCTGGTTAGAATAGAACAGAACAGAATAGAGTCAAGGAAAGCTGGTTAGATAAACCGGCTGACTGAACTATCAGTAACAGAAATAAGCAAAAATACAGCAAATATAGTAAAAATCAAATATATCGAATTTAATACAATACAAAAAACACCCGATATTTAGCTAACAAACAGCTTATCAACTTTCAGCTGATTTAGAATTTTAAAAAAATATAAAGATTTATTGTCACACAATTGATACATTGATCAGACATTGTTATAGGTGTAGAAAATCAATTAATCTGACCCCTGGTTTTAAAAGTCATGTTGTTTCTCACACATACACACAGCTAATGTGTGATAACTAATAGATAGATCTAAACAATTATCATGCCTTAATTATTCATGACATACAATGTTGCATGTTTCCGCAAGTTCAGCTCTCAAACATTGTACTTCATTTTATTGTTTGCTAAACTGCTATAGATACATTGTCTGTGGGGTTTTATTATGGAGTTTTAAGCCCTGTATTTTATTACCCCGATTTTATTGTCCCTAGTATTTTTATTTGTCCTAGGCCTTGATGAGAAAATCAATGTTTTTATCCACACTGTAATGTCTCAATGTTCATACCAAATTTTTACTAATGAATGTTCTGCCCTATCAATTTTTAGAAAGATCTTTGTGAAAATTGTGGCTTAAGCCATTCTTAAAAGAATGCTGGTGTGCTGTCATGCAACCCAAATTTTTAAAAGTGGGTATGAACTAAGGCATATTTTCTAATATTATGATAATGCGTCTACTCAGATTGAACAAGAATGACGACTTACCTCCACATGTGGAGAGGTTGCTGGTGCCTTGTTGTAGGATACGTTTGTACTGGTTAGAATATTGTCCGAGAAAACTTAGTAGGTGAAACGGCCGCTGCATATAACTGAAAAAATGTTGAAAAACGGAGTTAAACCCAAATAAACAAATTCTTACCAGATAAAGTGCTCCCAAAAATTGCTTAAAATGATTTGACAATTCGAAAAAAAATCTTTTAAATATAATGGTTCAGGGGCATCTATTTGGAAATATTTGGTATACTTTTTAAAGGGAATCATTTTCTATTAGGAGAGCATGGCTCTTATAACTTACAGAAATATGTGACAAAAAGTGGTAAAGGATTTTAAATCATGATAGGCTTGTAATTGATTGTTATATCTGAATTTTATTGCTTTTATAAAATCAATTTGTTATTTATTGTTGTATGCAATTTATTTTAATACGCAATTTATTGCAGCACAAAGTTTTAATGATTAACTATAAGATTGCAAAAATCACATTATTTTATGGTTATAAGTGAGGTAAAATTTAAGCAAATATTAGATTTTTTCTTATGATTTTTAAATGCTGGTTTAAAAAACAGGTCGTATTATGGGCAAGCGGGCTGGTGGGAGGGCAGTGTCCACTACGGTGTCCACTCTCTAATTCAAACAATTTTATTCGGATCCTCACCAAACTTGATGGAAATGTTTATGGCCATGATTTCTCAGTCAAGTTCGATAACCAATCGGCCCAGGCACTTCTGAGTTATGCCCCTTGACGCTTTTAAAAGTGAATTTTGACGGGCATATTTTGTGACCTGGCACTCTTGTTTAAAATTAGATAAATCACATGTATTGATTTTACGCATTTGCGACCAGTTTGATATAACAGTGTTGAATCATTATAGTTGTCCACTTTTCTTATAACTATGCAAAGAACTAGTAGTAGGAATAAAATCTTCTTACTCTATATTCCCTAATACATGTCCCTCCCCAATTAATTGGAGAAAAAAGTATTGAATTCAGGGTTCTCAATAACAGCAGGCTGCAGGCCAATTTAGCCTCTTAAAATGTGTTTGGGCCGGTTAGGAATCTCAAAAGTTTATAAAATATTGCTAGAAAATGCCCAGACCCCCCCTAGCAGGCCTGTTAATCTAGCTTTTGGGCCTGTTGGCCACAAACTTATTGAGAACCCTGTGAATTACTATAAATGCTTTCATTATCCTTCAAATTATATTCAATGCAATGGAAAAAAATATTCAAATAATAAATTAACAAAGTAAAAAAAATCTGTAAAATGTAATGCCCATGGGCCTTTATTAGGGATGTTTTTGTATAGATGATAATAAAAGGAAAATGCAAGAAAACATGATCGTGTTTTACCTCCATGAATGGATCCCATGAATGGATATGGTTTTAAGTTTAATTATATATTTATAAAGGCATATTTTAAATTATTTATGATCTTGCTGAACGGACAGTTTAACACCTAATTGATATTCAGTTAATTGAAATAATTTTTGATGGATTGCCAAAGTTTGATAAAGATGTGCTACTATACTGACTTCATGACTTAATTTTGATCATTCTTTTCAAGTTACTGCATTAACTGATTGTACAGTACAGTACAGTACAGTACAGAATGCTTTGTTCCAACTATTAAACACTAGCTCAGATGGGCGTCGTCCACAACAGTGTGCACTCTCTAATTCAAACAGTTTTATTCGGATCCTCACCGAACTTAGAAATGTTTATGACCATGAGATCTTGGTCAAGTTCGATAATCAGCCCAATTGGCCAAGGCACTTCTGAGTTATGCCCCTTTGAAAAATGAATTTTGACAGGCGTATTTTGTGACCTGGAACTCTTGTTGATATAGTCTAGTTGTAGATACAATGTCTGCAACATAAGTACTGCATTGAAGGTGTTCCCAATGATTCCATCATACTAGTGTGTATTTCACCTGTTATCATCTGCAAATTCTTAAATAGGGTGCATATTAATTTTTTGCCCAAAAATTAGTAAAATTATTCTCATCACTGAAGTACATTAGTTTGTGTTAAAAAATTGTTCAATTGCTCGTCAAGTGGATAAAAATCATTATCAAATTTGTAAGTATTTGTGCTATTGAACTCCATTATACGGTAAAACAGACCTTACGTTAACCCACTTGGCTGAAATATAAAACTTTTGAAATAAATTTTGGACATTAACATGTCACTTTATGTAATTTTCAGTACAGCATGAGTAGATATGGTATTTGAAATTTAAGAATTAAAAAATGCTTAAATGTATTGACTTGTAAAATGATATTGAAATGTCTCTATGCACCATGATATTTGTACATAGGTAAGCTTTTACAAACAATACCACATTAAGGTTATAAATATTGATTTGTAGTTATTGATCGTTATTATCTGAATACTACTTAAGATCAATTCCTTTTTATGTCCTTTTAAGATTTTACAAACTTGTATGATAGACCGTGTATTTGACACCAACTTTTTAAGTGAAATTTTAAATGTGCCTTATCTATAGTGAAATAAAACTTTGCAAAACAAATTCTTTGACGTTTTATCGAAAGTGCATAGACTGGCATTTTTGTAGTAAGCCTGACATACTAAAGGCTGTAAAGAATTGTGCGTGCAAAAAAATCAAACATGTTAATTATTATATTTTATTGACAATATAAATCATTGATATTATATTCTGCAGGTTATAAGAGTAATGTATTTTTGGAAAGCTTAGCAGAAATATTTAATTAATAACAAATAATAATTTTCCAATATTATAGATTTGGCTATCATATTGGTGATTTCTTTCAAGGTGTATGTACACAATTATAAGGGTTTATATTAACAAAAAGTTTATTACTTATTCAAGTGTTGATATAAAATTTTATATTAGTCTGTTGAATATTTGCTGTAGAACTATTTAATAATTTTCTTTAACATTGCTGCATTCTCTTCTAAATTGGTTTGAAATCAACCAAGTTTGATTGTCATGGTAGGAAATGCTAAATGATGTCAAGTATGCTGTTATGTCAAGTATGCTGTGCTAAATGGTGTCAAGTATGCTGATATATGTCAAGTATGCTGATATGTCAAGTATGCTGTACTAAGAGGTGTCAAGTATGCTGTATTAAGAAATGTCAAGTATACTGTACTGAGAAATGTCAAGTATGCTGAATTGTAAAGTGTGCTTTACTAAGAAATGTCAAGTATGCAATGCTAAGAGATGTCAAATATGCTGATATGTCAAGTATGCTGTGCAAGAGATGTCATGTATGCTATGCTAAGAGATGTCAAGTATGCTGTGCTAAGAGATGTCATGTATGCTATGCTAAGAAATGTCAAGTATGCTGATATGTCAAGTATGCTGTATTAAGTAATGTCAAGTATACTGATATGTCAAGCATGCTATGCTAAGAGATGTCGAGTATGACATGCTACAAGATGTTCAAATTTGTCTGTTTTTTTTCTCATTATGTTACATAAAAAAGATCTGTATTAGAACTGATTAGAAAATAACTACAATTTATACTTGCTGATCTTTTAAATTCATGTCCTGGATAGAAGAATGATATTTAATTCAGTACATCATCAGAAATAGTTTTCTTTGTATTCACAGTACAAAAAGGGTTTCAACATTCTTACACTGGTATGTGTCTACATGTACATAAAACGAAATATTGATTACACACAGTTTAGAGCGAAATAATCTTTATTTTATTGTTCAATGTCTTTACTACCTATAATACTATTGTGTGATGGCATTTTGGCACAGACAAATAAATCAATTTGTGTTAACAAAGCAAAGACTCATGATTGATATCTAAATTAAGGTTCTGATTAAATTTAATGATATTTTGTATTCAAGATAAAACATTATATATATAAAAAAACAGTGACTCTAGATCTATTTCATGTTGTATCAATGCATATCTATCAGGAGTATACTGATATCATTGGAATAATATGTGGAGATAATTAAAGCCTAAAAAATTTTTTGTTTCTTGTTACATGCTCATTAAAATATGGTTGGTAGGTCAGGACATTTTTAGCTCTTGAAAGCATGAAGAGAGGTTAAAAGCAATTTATTTTTATGCCTTACTGGTTTATATCCAACACTACTAATGTCTATAGATTAGAGTTTTGACTTCTAGATGGATATCATGAAAGAGTTTCTTATTAAGAGAAGAAAAGGGTCCACTTCTTATTTTAAGTCAAAATTTCTGTTGTCATTTTCTTGTGCAATTAAACTTCTTGTTTGGGGCAGTAAGATGGAGAAATTTATATGAAGAAAACATTGTATGTAATAGTGAATTTTTATAGGACCCAAAGACTTATTTAATACCGTAAATTACTATCAGTCAGTATATCACTGACTCCTGACCAATAGGAAAGCTTCATTCTGAGACTTGTCTCTAAACTCAGTCTTATCAATGGCTGATGGCTGTTAGTATTAACTCTATTTGAAAATCAGAATCTTTATAAAGATACTTTCTTAGGGATGCATTTTTTACATTTAAGGAACAATTTGATGAGCACATAATCATGTTCAAAGAATTACCTTATCTAACTGTAGAGGTTCAAATAATAAATTAATGTTAACTGATTTAGAAATAGAAGATTATAAGCTAATTGACGTGAAGCGATTTAGCATTTGAAAGATCAAAGTTTAATTGATGTAAACTGATGTAGCAATAGAAAATTGAAGATTAATTGATGTTTAATATTTTGTCTACATTTTGTGTAAGGTGACATTTTAGCTGTATTGAATTTGTAGAATTTGCCAGAGTTAAATTTTTACTCTCACTTATCAATGTATTGAATGTTCAGATAATGTTTTAATGCTATCATAGGAAAGCCTTTTAACGTCTTATCTTTACAATTTTCTTAATGCCTGCTAACTTATCACAAATAGGTATACAGCTTACAGACCCTGGATCTATTGAGAGGTAAATCATGTTGACTTAACGTATTTGGTGACTTATGCACACATACGTCTTAAAACAAGTCCTACCATGCTCATTATGAAGTTAAACACTTAAACTTGTAGGTTAAAATGTTAAATTAATAACAGTTATAGAATCTAAATTAAACAATCTGGTCAGTCAAAAATCTTAGCAGAGGTTTTTTAATTCTTTATTTTATAAAGTTGTAGCCTCTGAAGAGCATTTCCCCACTGAAAATTTCTTTGAAATCATGCAATTTTCCCATATTTCCAATTTACATCTTGAAATTTCATTCCCAACTTTTGGTTTTAGGCAAGAATTTTTCCCTTAAAAGAGGCTTCAGCCCACTATTTCATCCCCATAATTATTAAGGACTACGGGGCCTTCCCCAAAAACATAATTCAATAAAGAAAACCCTTGCTTAGCCTGTAGTCTTTGGAATTTCACTGATTACCGGTACCTAATTTGTACACAAACTTGACTGAAGCATTTATTCTACTCTATAAATTATTATGAGGCACTTTTCATGACTTGCATTATTTTTTACCCCAAATATTTTTGTTATCTGTTTAATCGATCAATATGCCATAGATAAAAAATGAAAATTTAATGATTTTGAAGTATTTTTATTATCAAATACAAGACTTTAATGTATGACAAAGCTCCTCTGTTGAATTGAAGTGCATACTAAGTACATAACTTGCATTTGAGTAGAAATTCTTAAAAAATTCAAAATGTGGCCTTTATTGACAGGACTGGTGGTTTTTATTCTGGTAATCTTTTTTCTAAATAATCAATGATGGTTTTTAAAACAATAGCCTTTATTCATAGGAAGGTCTTTATTCCAAGGTGATCTGCTAACACAATTTTGCTGTATATATATATTTAAGTATTGAATTTAGTTAAATGAATGTCACCAGGATGTGTTGACATCATGATAAAATAGTTCAATTCAATTCAGTAAAGTGAGAATGTTTACAAATCTGGTTGAGTTTATTACAAATTATCAGTGGTTGCCATGGGAAGGTTAAGTGCTCTCGAAGTTATGTCTCTTAAATTATGCTTAAAGCAACTATAGTGTGTTTATAATGACCAATGTCAAATATGAATCGTAATTTAGTGAATTATTCTCCACCAATCATTGAGTTAAAGTAGATCTACATTAAAATAAATGGAGCCTAGAAAATATGTTTAAATTCATTCACACAAGGTTTATTTTGACATTATTCACCTGTATAGCATACTGCCAGGTAGTTAGAATATTTTTTATATCTTTTTGGTCATCCTTAATCAAATATAAAAGTCTCATTTTGAAAATAGTATAAGAGTTCAGTACTAAGCATCTGTCATAATTTTTGGCAATGAGGCAGTAACAAAAAATACACAATGGATTTGCAACTTTCTTTTTATTGGCGATCCAATGAAGGAAGGTCATCTAAGGGAGAGAATAAATATGGTCGTAGTAATCATTGTGACTAAATGCCGATAGCCTTGGTTAGTGCGCTGGGCTTGTAATCTGGGGGTCTAGCTTTGCATCCTGGTTGCAGCATATTATACCCTGCTATGAAAATTTGACAAAAAATGTTAATTTTCCTCCCATGTACGGTGTTGCCAGCTCCTTGTTGAAGGGTTTCTTAGTACTGGTTAGAATACAGTCCAGGCAAGCTTGTTAGATGAACCAGCAGCTGTACATAACTGAAATATCATTGAAAAAACAACATAAAATCTGCAGAAACTGTAACTAAATTCAGAAGTTTATTTGGTCTGTTTATCTATAAAATTAATGTTTGCTTTGTTTAAAATTACCTTTCTAACAACACCCTGACTGTTCTTTTGGCAAAGTTGTCTTTTTGACTGTTTCTAATCCGCTGATTTAAGTTCTGTCTTGCATGCACTCGCCTGGAATGTCATTAAGTTATACATCTGTGTGTTCTATCTGTAACTTCATGGTGATTTTAAAGTTGGCTTCCTTTTATTTGTAAATGATTTAGAATTTTGAAAAAAAACAGATAAATGTGATCGATTGCATTTTGCAAGTGTGCAATATTTTGTTTTAACTATATGTTTTGTGTAAAGTTGAATTGATGGGTTTTATTTGTACAAATAAAGTACACTAAGGTTACTGGGTCCACTTAAGTCACTCTTCATGATAACCCACTAGCTTAAAGCCAAAGATTAGTGAAAATGTTTATGTTTTAACTCATAAAAAAAAATCTCCTAAGGGGAATGGATTGGAAGAATTTCAATGAGAAATATGTAAGAACAGTATTTAGCATACATAGAGTATTATATTTATAATTATACGGTAACTGACATCATCAAATTAAAAACTTGAAGTAAGCAAAGCTGAACAAGTTTTTATTTAATTTTATTTTCAGAATGAAGAGTAATTTTGTGTGATTTTTCTGCTTTTGCTCTCTATTTAGTATGAATTTAATTGAGCTTTCTTCTTACAGACATGCAGTCTTGTACTGTAACATAAGAACAAAGTCAGTAACAACTTAGAAGTGATCTAATCTTTGCATTTCTTGAACTATACCTTAACATATTAGGGCTTTTTTAGGAAAAGGGAAGATGCTGAGCACTGGTAAAAAAGGGGGAAATTACATCAAAGAGGCAAATTTGGGGAATATTTATAATGAAAATAGATTTTTTTGACAAAAAATAAAGCTTATTTTCCAAGAAGAAGAAACTGAATGTCAATGTCACTTCCTTGTTAAAAAAACTCCTGATCAAGTTAACTTGAAATGTTAGGACGATAGCAGAATGATTTTGTAAGAAATTTAGAAAAAATAATTTCAAACTATTTTTTTTGTCTGATTTCAGGTTGAAGGACGTGATGAGGAGATAGAAAGACTGAACAGAATGTTGGACGGAGGCAGACCTTCAGATGTTGTGGCCCTTGAGGCCCGCAACAGAGCTAATGAGAGAATGATCTCACATCTTAATATCCAGGTAATAATCTCACCTATGGTAAAGTGACCTCTTATTAGGAGGGATAGTTCATTTGAATAATATTCATGTAATGATGTGACCTTAATTATAGTAACCTTTTTAGTAGAGGATATTTGAAGTGCAAGAAGGTACCTGTCCTCTTATTTGTCAAAATGGAGATGGAATTTCATCTTTGGTCCTTTTCGTATGCTTTGGACTCTTCATTTTGAGGGTTCAACGCAACAGTGTCGTAACTCATACTGGAATAAGAACAAGTTACGACAGTGTTGCGCTGAACCTTCGATTTGTTCCTTTAAATATTGATCTGACAATTGTTTTAAAATAAAGGTTCTGCTTACCTTGACAAACAGGAATTGATGCGTCTAGTTTATATTTTTATGGAATTTTTAAAGGAATACTCTTGCATATACCTTTGGCCAGTTTGTCATGAAATAATTTATTTCTTTTTCCTTTGTATTTCAGATTGACTTCTTGCAACAGAAGACAAGAGAAATGGAGAGGAAGTATCGTGATTCCGTTGCTGACCGAGGTGATGTTGAATCTGAACTTGCTAAATACAAAGCTAGACTTGGTGATCTTGAACTTGAACTGCATAGTGTTGACAGACATGCTAAACGCTTAGAAACTGATAAAAGTATTGTTTTAAAAACTGCTGATCGTGAAATGATAGAAGCTAAAGGAGAACTGGAAAAGTCTCGCCATGAATTGGAAGATTTAGATATGGAAATAGTTCAAATTAAAACTGTAAGTGTTGTAGTAAGAGTTCTTTAAATAGAGTCCAGCCTAATGATAGCATAAACCAAACTGGTGAATTTTCATTGTGTACACATCTATAGTAAAATTAGAATCAAAGATTTGGTATTTGAATCTTCCTTAGGTATTGCTATTTTGTCTATACAAAGATTTTGTAAATTATCATTGGCATTTGAAACTTATTTTAAAAACCCAGTGAACTGTCATCTCTGATCTGTCATAGAACCCATTGCCATGACTCTCTGTAATGTGTAAGTTTTCCATGAACTTGTCTTACACCTTTTGTGATAAGTTCTTATTTTTGATTTCAGGACAATGCTAGACTTGCCCAGGAGCTTACAGATACCAAATCTACTCTCACAACAAAGACTGCTGATTTAATGAGACTTGAAGAGTTACACGACAGGGTAGCCGAAGACAAGAAGCGACTTAGTCATAGAACTAATAAATTAATGGCTAATGGTAAGAACTTAGGATCTCTTTATAACTTATTTTTAGCTCATCTTTTTTCGAAGAAAAAGTCAAGCTATTGTGATCACTGCAGCATCTGCGTCGTGTAAAAACTTTAATGTAGCTCATAACTCAGGAAATGTAGGTGGTAGCAACATGAAACAGTGAACAGACGAGCATTGCCACTGCTTACAGTGCTCTTGTTTAATATTAGATTTGAAGGGTGTTTTTGCTATTTTTATGAGAAAATCAGTCAATTTGTAGGCTGTTTGTCATTGTAGTTGTTGATAAACAAATTGTAATTGCCTGAGTTGTGAAATTCAGTTCTGAATTATAATACTAATAAAACTGATATTTTTTTTTTTTTTTTTGCTTTATTGTTGATGAAAAGAAATTGTAAAATGTTTCAATTTTCTGTGCAGAAAAAGAATTGGTATTGGAGATAGAAAGATTGAAACGTAAAAATGGACCAGTAGGGGCCGCCAAAAAGGGTAAGATACCAAGCAAGTTGGATGCTTTTGTGAGAACAGTCGAAGAGGAGAGGAATTACTACAGGGATCAAGCTGAAGCATTCCAGAAAATGTTACGTGGTGACATTCCCTCAAGGTCACGCAGTCCACCAAGGTCAAGGACACCATCTCGACCTACCTCAAGGTCAAACAGTCCAGCCAGAGATCTGGCTGCATCAGCTAAAGCAGACAAAAAGGTATTGAATATGTACACTTCATATTGTTTGACAGGTTTTATATGGCACAACATATTTATTGAATGTTGATGGCCGCGGCCATAGTCCAGTTGTTAGTTTGCTGTTGTTAGATTCCCAGCCGTGGCAGGTTATAATTTGACAACAATTTTAATTTACCTTCATATGTGAGAAGTAACAAGTTCCTTATGGAAGGGTATGTTAGCACTGGTTAGAAGACAGTCCAGTAAAACTGGTTAGGTGAATTAGACGTCGTACATAAGATTGTTGAAAAACGGCAGTAAACCCAAATAAACAAATTGAAAGCTGATTTAAGATATTGTGCAATGAAAGAAATTTGATTTACTGCCTTATATTCATCTTGGGTTAAATTAATTGTGGGGATATATGAAGTCCTGTCTGCCTGCACTTATATGTGGTATCAGCTTCATTGATTAAGGCTCTGTGTGTTTCTTATAGGCTGCCGCTCAGTATGAAGCCATTATGAGAGTTCTGGAGGAGGAACGTGATTACTTCAAGACGGAATACGAAGCATTGAAGGCTACCAAGAGATCTTTGTCTGCCCGTGCCACACCCACCAAGGTTAGTATTATCACTTTAGAAGACATCAGTTTGTTTTTGGCTGTTACTACTAATGCATGCTTGTCTGACAATCTTAACTTGAATTTTTTCAGATGCTCTGTGAATTGCTTTGCAATGCAATCTAGTCAATGTCTCTCAAAATAACCTGGCTGTATCTATTCAATTGAAGTTGTAGTATCTTTTGATGGATCATTTCTTTAATTCTTTTAATGGTGATATCGTGTTATTTTAGGTACAATAAGCACAATGTGTTTATTGACATTTTCTCTGGTAGCATTTTTATGTTTTCTGACATTTATTGTAAGCTTGATTACCACATCTCTCATTTATGCAAGGTTTGCTGTATGTACTGTGATCATGTGACTAGCTTGAATGGTTTTAATTTCTTAGGCTTGAAAATCGATTAATATATGAATGTTTTCTAACCTAACATTCTGATCTGTGTGTAAATAGCTATGTTTAATTGTGCTTACTTGTTTGAATTATTATTATTATTAATCATGAGGTTGCTAGATAAATTGTTTTAATTTGTATCAATGTCTATATGTCACTGATTTAACCTAGTCTACGTATGTTGTTAATCAAAAGCTTGGTTGATTTGGAATTTTCACATCACACTGAAGTTTGTACATAATTAAGATGCAAGCTACAAAATTTATGTATTGTCGGTATACATATAACAGTAAAAATTAACTATGTATAGCTATTGACCGTCCTCAAGTAATGGTCAAAATCTCTTCTGTAAGCTTTGAATAAAGTATAGATGGTCTCTGTTAGATCGGTTCAATTAATGATAATGCCTGGTCCTGTGCAGTTCATATACATTGCTGGCCTGAGATAATCATCATAAAAGTTTAGTTAGATGAAGGCTCAGTTTATTGAATAAAGATGAAATATTAGGATTTAAAATTGAATATTTTACTCAGGAGACAAACTGACTCTATCTGTATATACATGGTATGGTTATTTTGTACTAAGGCAGGCACATGTTGCTTGTGTTGTTTCATTATGATTGGTCTGTGAAATAATGTCTAGGCTATGATTTCAGTGTCATATTCAGTTTTTATCATTATCTCATGTTCATTCAGCAATTGTTGTATTTTTGTCTTCAAACCTAACTCTAATTGTCTTGTTTCATGATGTTATATGTATGGGTTTTCGTTTTTAACCATTTTAGAGTTTTGAATACTCTTCACGAATTGTAAGTATCAGAAAAAAACAATATTAAATTCATTGTTTGGTTGATTGTGTATAGATATTGTGAATTTGTTAGCATTTCAAAACCTCCTAATACCTTCCCTGTCCCCTTCTCCTATTTTGTTGGTACCCTTTGGTTGTTTGTCCAGTAAAATCTAACCTTGCAATGAAGCCAAAATTCATACCAGCCATACAATGTCTTTTTGACCAAAATTCATACCAGCCATACGATGTCTTTTTGACCAAAATTTTGCATTTTGTTTTTCAACAAATCTATCAAATAGGATGTTGTATCTCTGCAAAGACATGTGAATTCTAAATTTTTCATCCATTAATTGCTGAAATAATTATGGTTTGGGGATCATAGTTATATCCTAAGTCTGAAGGAATTACACAGTGATGTTCAAATGACAATGTGTACATTTTCAATGGTGCAATGACAACAGTTATCAATAATCGACTTTGCTGTGAACTTGCTTACTTGCATGAAATAAATAAAACAATTTATTTATAAACTCCATGTCTTAAATGTTGACCTTCTCAATTTATTTGAGTTTCAATATAGAAGTATGAAAGTATGTGTCCCTAACCATTATTCATATTATCCATTGTGAAGGACCTCATAACCCCTTTTTGTGTTCCCCAGTTAATTTGTATGTTGTATTCTCTTTGTAAGTGTCAATTTGTTGTTGGTAATAACATTCTAACTACATATACAAGCATAAAATTATATTCTATGTACTTGTAACATTGCTCTTGTTGTGACCCCTGATTGTGTATTCATCATTAACCCTTAAATCTCAGGTTTTATCCTTGTTGATGAAATTCTTTTACTATGTATATAGTTACAATGTGTAATATATTGACTGTTAATTGGACAATATTTATTATTTAAAAAGCCCCTCATGGATATTTTTTCCATCAGTCAACTTGCCCTGTATCAATACAACAAATACATTAGTGTTGTACGTTTCATTCATATAATTATCTGAAATAAGAAAGCTCTGATCTATTTCTATTTATTGATCTTGCCAGTAGTGTTCATTTCATTCATATAAATGAAACAGTTTGTTATAAATACAAAAAATAAATCCATTCAAATAATGTGTGGCAAGATTTTTGCAGTTGAAAATTGCTATCTTAAATAATTGAGATGTTCTGTGCAGCAGGCCCCTACAACCCCTCATTTCTCAATAGATGGTCTCCTTATTCTATTCATTGAAGATTTCATACATAGATAAAATAGAGTTCATTTTTTGTACATTATTCATGCCTGGATTTTATGGAGAGTATCGCTTACTTGCATAGAATATGGACTGATACTTGTATGAATGCATGCTTCATCAGTGGCTTTCTGAATATTTCATTTAAAATGCATGGGTTTAGTTGATCCGTAAATTTACACAGAATCAGGTTACTTCCACATTGATTCTCCACATGTTTCAGTTTTTTTGTTATTCATAGATTGTAATCAGTTTGAAAAAAAAATTCACTTGGTCATATTTTTTTGTCATTTTTTCTGCCATAATTTATAGTGACATTGATTGATGTATTTTTTTGGGGGTATCTTTTACTCATAATTTTGATAAATATTTTAGTGAAGTTTCCATTATAGCATGCAGCCACATACATACTATAAAACATTTATTTTATGTTTGTCTTGTTTGATGCTAAGTTTTATTTGAAATTGCTATTCTGTTCAAAACATACATGTTCAGACTCTTTTTACAAAATAAAAGCTACCAGTCTTGTGATGTTCAATTGAAGTTGGCTATGTATAAAATACATGTTTGCTCTCCTCTTTGTATTAATTTTTTTTTTAAATGTACGAAAAATGTTTTATGATAGGTTTTTATGATCTATCTATTTATTTATGTTCCCCATTGCTTCTTATTTGTTACATGTGCTTATTTTATTGATATCATGAAGGATCGACTGTTAGTTTAACCTTTCTTTGTTTGTTTGTTTTAGTGTTTTGAACTGAGCCCTAGGGCTAGCCCTAGACAGCCCTATCGGCTATATACATATTTGGTAGGTTAATGCAAATAATGACATTGCACAGTGTGGTTTGGGTAAAAGGGCTGAATATTAAGACAATGCACTTATGTACAATTTTGTTTACTTTTATGGTATACAAAATGTAGTTTGATATTTAGGATTTGTGCTTTTTTAGATTTTTAGACAATGCAAATGTTTTTGCATGTGGGTCAGCATAAGTCAGAGTTTTCATTAAGTTTTCCCGTAAGAGGTCAAACCTTGATTGAAGGAGGCTTTTCATGCTGATTTCTTACGTCATAAAGGATATATTAGGAATTTCTAGTTGGCCAATTTTTGTTTCTAAGTAGACAATTAGGCCTCTGACTGCCTCTTATTGAAAACACTGTTAGTGTAAATGAATGAAAAGTTACTCATATTTGCACTGGGTTTTTCTTAACTTTCATGTTATTTGTTGTTGATAGGAGAATGATAGACCATCGAGAAAACTTGTAAGTATCTGTAACACAGAACTTGTTTCACCATCTGAGCTTTAGACATGCTTTCACAGCTCTGTCTTATAATTTATAATGTGATGTCAATGTTGTTTGTGTAGTTAATTGTTTTGTTAATCGAAATGTTTGTTTGTTTATTTATTTGTTGATGATTGATTGATCCTTTAATTTTCTCATTTTGAGCCTTAGCCCTAAAAAAGAAAATTGTTTGTTTCTGGTAACAGGCTCATTAAGAATAGTGTAGTAGTGTTCTTGAAGATTTTTGTAGACTTTTTCACTCATATTAGGGACCATAATTATGTTATTGTCCTTAATCGGCCGTATAGATAGTACAAATCCATTTGCCATTTTAATATGATTTAGCTTATGTACTCCAGATTAAAACTTCATTTACATTTTTAAGTAAGCTTAGCACTAAGCAGATTATATGCGAAGATTTTCTGTGTTTATATCCATTCAATTTTGTGTATGTCTGTCCTATGTGATTATGCAGGGCCGTAGGAACAATAGGGGTGCTTAGCCCCCCCCCCCCCCCGCCCCCAATAATTTCGACTGTAATGGTAATCAAACAGGGCTTTATGCCCATGACTCCCCAATCTGAAATTGGTTCCTACAGGCCTGTAATGGCTGTATGTTTAAAAGTTTTCTGAGCCTTTTGTCTATAGCCTCTGTTTGTTGGTTTATGTCTTAATTTTGTAACATATTACATACATCTACCAGTATTATCACTACAGGTATCTCCTCTAATGTCAGACTCATCTGTGTTAACTCAGTATTCATATCATTGTCTGTTTTAACACTAGCTACTTGTTTTATGTTTTATGACTAATTTGAATTCTTACTTGTATAGTAGTATATGTTAGTTGAAAATTTATTGTAACCATTTAAACAATAATGGATTTAAATATTATTTTATACTAAGAATGATTACGGTATCAAATAGCACTGCTTAACTCCTGGACCCAAATAAGTTTATCTATTCTGAGACTCCTTTTTGTTTTATGTTTGTCTTATTTTTGTTTTACCAGAGATAGATGTATATACCTTTGAATTATTTTGCTGCTCAATGAAGATTTTCTGTTTTCAATTCTCCGGAGAATTGAATTCCTGTTTTTCAAGATTATTTAGAAGTGATGTGTCCTTTTTTCTGTCTTTCCACTCTCTGAGAGAATACCTATTTTCATACAATTTCAACAGTACTGATATCTTTGTTATTGAAATCTTTATTGAAACTGAAATTTGATTAGACTTAAGGTTCAGTTATGAATTTGAAGGTCTATGAAAGTCTGTTTAGGTAATAACTGTGTAGGTCATGTGAACCAGCCTGGGTAGCTCATTTGATGAAGTGCTCACCTGTCAACCCTCAAGCTGGATGTTTAAACTTTAGGCTTTCTATGTGAATTTTGGTTCAAATATGTTTTATCTCAAAAACTAGATCAGGATATGGAGTGGAGCAAAGGAACTCTATTTCTGCTGATAAATGAGGAGGCAGATTTCTTTTACTTTTATTTGTAATAAGAATAAAAACCTTCTTGATTAGTACCCTGTTCTATCTTAACTTCTGTGTTAATGTTTGTATTTGTAGCAGTTTAGTCATGTTTTGTGTCCTAGTTAGTGAATGAACAGTTGTACTTACAGATATAATTGATTTGTATTTCAATTTGTTTTTTTGTTTGAAATCTTTATGATAGCCAATAGGTCAGTACTGTATATTTTCTATGTTTATGTATTTCAGGGTATGTCTGAAGATGTTGAGAAGTTGACTCGTGAAAGAGATGAAATGAGACAACTCCTTGACAAGTTTGAACGTCACATGGCTGAGGTAAATCATATTGGTATCTCATCGGATTGCCATATTATAAGGCGAAATAGTAAAAAATTAAACTTGCTGAATTTTATGTTTAAAACTTTTGAGGATTATTGTATCTGTATTTTTATTATGCCCCTGGCATCTAATCATGCAGGGGCATATAATGATTGTCTTGTACATCCGTCTGTCCATAAAAGACTTAAAGCAGACTTTTTCGTACTTTACCATTTTGTCTATCACTTTGACACTTATACAGTTGTTGCCCTGGACCATTTTCAGTGCACCAATATCACCCAACCTCGATTTGACCTTGGTCAAATTTAGACTTATGTTTTTAATGGGCTATTATTATATAGTTTTCTATTGATATTTTCAGATTCAAGCCAATGTGAAGGTTCTTACTGGTGAGAGAGACAAACTGAACAAGATGTATGAAGAGGTACAATAATTTTCTAATGTTCCAAGTCAGTCATTTAAACAAGGGGTGCTAAATGGAACGATGTGGCCTTTGTGCACAGTTGGCCTTCCTTCACATTACTAGTATATGGTCCATAAAACTATAAGTCTTTGCTTAAAGCAAACATTGTTCACACATTGGCCTTTTCTTGTGACTGTTAGATTTGTTTGTTTCCCAACCATCTTTTTACCTGTTTAAAAAAATCTGATAATATGGTCATTATTTGCAAAGTTGCAAACATCTCAAAGAAAGAAACATGATTAAGAAATTAAGTACCACTGTATTATATTTTTAGCCTTAAATGACTACCGGAAGTATTTTTACATTTCAAGCCAAATTTTATGCAAGTTTGCTTTAAGATTGACCCAGCATGCAATGCTTCCATTGCAGTGAAGTATTTATTCTAATTTTCTGCGTATGTAAAATCAGATCTATTATAATCAATTTCTGTTCAGCTTAAAGGACAGTTTTTAACCATTGAATGTTACGGAAATAGTTTTTAACCATTGAATGTTATGTGAATATCTCTTGTTTTGTTTATTTAGGCTAAGGATGAATTGCACAAGGTACGTCGTGAGTTGGTCAGGTCTCCTAAGTCACCAAAGACTTCACTGGCTGCCCAGGCTGTACTCAGACGTGTTGAGAATGAAAGAGATGATGCAGTGTCTGAACTTCGTAGAATGACCACTGAGAGAGACAGCCTGAGAGAAAGACTGAAGGTAATCTTGTAAAATTCTAGGTTTTTAAACAAGAAGCTGTCAGGACTTTGTTTTAATTTAAGCCCTGTTTGTTGCTAAATATTGGCAGCACATAGTCAGGCATTCTCCCATACTTATGGGAGTACTTTGATCACCAAGATTGAGAAGAAATTAGGTGCTTAGTTTGGCTTTAAAAATAATATTCATGTTTTGAATGTAAATAGTGTAAACAGTGTATTAAGAATGGGAACTATAAAATTGTTTTTCTTAATTTAAATAAAATGTGTTTGAATATTTGCATTATATTTGACTTTGCCCTCTTGACCCCTAAGATGTCAAAATAGTAGCATTCAGCTGTGTAATTAAGACTATATTTATATTGATCAAAGATACAGCTACCTTTTGAGAATAGTCTCTAAAACTTAGTGTGTGTTATTTCTAGATTTTATTACTCTAAATCTAGTCTTTCATATTATGTTATAATTACTTCATTATGTTCACAGATTGCCACAGAAATGTCTCTTTCTGAGAAAGCTAAACTTGAACAACGTGGAGAAGACCTTGATGCTGCCCTACAACAGACAGAGAATGAACGTGCTGAACTTATTGTACGTGTGAATGCATTGAAGGAAGATGTACGTAGTCTGGAAGATCAGATCAAGGATATGGCTGGTCGACTGACTGAAACACAAGATGACAATGCACAGAATAAATCCAAGGCTACACAGATGAAGTATGTTGCTAACAATCAATTTATAATCTTTGACTTTTTTGTATTATTTAAATTTCTTGAATGATCAATCTGTAGAGTGTCAGATTAGGTTTCTTGCATTTCCTTGTGTGGAAACAGAATACTTTCCTAGTCTGGTAACATCCATGAAAGAAAGATTTTCAAGTACATTTTGTTCTTTTAATGTTCAAAATAAGAATTTGTCCCTGGAAATCACCAAAATATTGACTGTTTTTTTTTATAAATTAATTACTTAAGAAGGTCACCCTCCTGCAAGCCCCATACAGAAAATTACGACAAAAGTAGCTTATGATATAAATTTGATGGACTCGAAATTATGGAAGAACAGATCAATACCTAATTATATGCCCCCATTTGAAGTTAACTCTACCTTATCATAATGCTTATTAATTAATTATGATAATGAATACATTAATTGGGCCATTTGTCAGCAAGTGCTTCATTAGTTATTTATATTCATTAATTGATTTTAGCTTTATCTGTGGTAATACTCAACACATTGATGTCTGCTGTTGTTTTAGTAGACATATTATATGGAAGAATGTTTTTTGGAATGTTACAGAATTCCAGAAAGAAAACTAGAAGTATTTTTGTATTTTAAGCCAAATTATTCATGAATTCTGTTTTTTTTTTTTTTTTTTTTTCATCCACCGCATTGTTAACTTTCACTCATGATATTGTCAATATGGTGTTACCATTTTAGAAAGTCAATGTAGTGCTTACAATAGGTTTACCTGTGAAAGGTCAGTATTTTAAATCACATCAAAGTAAAATGGTGCTGCAATTAATGTGAAGCAATGTGGTTATCGTACTTTGACAGTGTAATTGTTTTACTTTTAGAATGTTAGCTGAAGAAACTGAACGTGGTCTGGAGGAGACTCATAAACGTCTTGCAAGACGTGAAAGTGAGCTTGCCGCCCAGGAGGAGAGATGTGTCAGATTAGAGGATAGAATTGCTGAGCTTCAGAGAGGTATGTCTCAGTCTCAAGATGAGAATTCAGACATCAGGAGAACTGTTAGTCAGCTTGATAGAGAGAAGGATAACCTCCAGATAAATGTGGATGAGAAAACTGAAAAGATCGCCAATCTCAATGAGGAAGTGCTTTTGAAGGTTTGTGTTGTTTTCTTGATCTCCATATTGAAGATCTCTGTTGTAAGATATTTTTATCTCCTATATGAAGATTGCTTTTGCCAGATTTTTTCTTTCCTTCAAAAATGGAGATCTTTCTTGCCAGATCTTTTTTCATCTTACAAAAATTGATGTGTTTTCTATGGAGCTGGTGGAAATTAATATGGTATGACATTGATCTCTGATGATTCGGTTTGGAATTCAGTCTTAAATTAATCAACTGCAGATTTCGTTCTGACTGGCAAATTTCAGGAATACATTGTTGATCATTTACTTGTTTATTGCATTGACTTTACTGGTATGTTGTTTAACCATGATTATCTTTGAGGCTGATTTTGTAAAAGGTTCTTTATTTTCCAGGAAAAACTGATCAGTGATTTGAAGGTCAGAATCAGTGAAATTGAAGCCCAACTTGGGTGAGTAATTTGATTAATATTAAGTAAAACTCCACTTAGCAATTCACTCATTTTTAAGACTTCCTTATTGTTACAATACCAAAAAATTATTTTTATCCAGTTTGCATTAATTTGATAATATTTCATATGGATAATAGGACCACCTCAATGTTACAACCAAGTTGTATAGTCCTAAAGGTGGTCTTAATCTGAAGGTCTTACTGCGCAGCACTTAGCTTACTCTGTTTAAGTATTAATCAAAATTTAATTGACTTTTTACAACGTTTACTATATTACTTCACTCCTAAGAACTGTGTTTGCATGTTTAACTATTTTTAATTGTGAATTTTGTTTTACTGGCGTTGTCAACAGCCTATTATGATTATCTTAAATATTACTTTTCAAATTATTTTTCCATCTTCCATATAAGGGAACTAACTCAAGTTTTACCAAGTCCTTGCAATTTTTGACCTGATATATTTTAAATAACTTAATGATTTATCTATTTATTAGCCATGCCAATGATAATATTAACATGAAGGACAGAGAACTGAAATCATTGAAACGTCAACTGGATAGTACATCTGATGATTTGAATGAGAACAGCCGTGGTAAAGAAGTAGCTCTGAGAGAGAACAGAAGATTACAGGATGATCTGTCAGTCATGACAAGAGAAAACCAGGTAAGAATTAGAGAAAGGAGAAAAGAAATGAATGCTGCTGCTGTGCGATTTCTAACCTGAGGGGTCAAATTTTACATTTTCACTGTTTTGCATAATCATATAGCAAAATTTCTTTTCTTAAAGAAAATTTTCATTTTTTAGAAGTTTTCTGCACTCATATTGTTGTTTTAACGTAAAAAATAACATAATTTTTAAGGGGAAATTGGAATGACGTCATCAATGATAATCATTATGATGTCCGAATTAAACTGCATTTCCCGAAAATGTTGGAAAGGTAGGAAATCATATTCGCGAGTTGCAGATTCGGGAACATTTCGATACTCGATAACATCCACTTATATAGAATTTAGAGATTATTCTACCTTATTCCAGACTTTGTTGACAATTATTTCTCACCTATTGTTCTTTAACTATTTTTAGCGCTTTATATATGTCTTATTTAACTTAAGCCTGTGATTTGTCATAACTATATTCATAACATTAAATTTATAACAGAAAATCAACCAGGAATTACAAGAGGCCCTTGAAGACAAAGAAGGACTGAAGATACAAGTACAAGAATATATTCTAGAAGTCAGAAGAATTGAAGATATACTCTCCTCAAAGGTTAGTGTTTTAATCTTGTTTATTGATCGCAAGCAAATAATATTACAATACACAAGTCAAAATTTCCTCTAATTCCTTTCACTTGTAACTTGTTCATTATTAAGCTGTCTAATTTCCAACTTTTCAGAAATTGGAAATTATTTTTTATTGGCATATCAATCATTGATACTTTGAAATGTAATCCTTTTAACAAAGTTTTATTTAATCCAAATGCAATATCTTTCTTATTCAAAACTGGCCAAAGAATCAGGACTTTTTGCTATAAGGAACAAATATTATTTGTCAATTAAGACAAGCTTTATATGTTAAACAACAGTTAATACGGAGCAAAATATGTTTGGTGCTATTGAGCGACTGAACCTTGGACCCTCGGCAATGTAAGTAAACGCTCATCCATGATAAGGGAGAGTAAACCAAACGTCAAGACTGTTGGCAGAGGCCTACATGAGGCATAAAAAAAGAAATGCATTGTTTTGAAACAGTCCACCTTGTGAATAATGGTTATACTTATAAAAACTGCATTGATTATTTAGAGCAAAATGAACCCCTGATTAAAGGTCACCTGTCAAAAAGGGTCTTATTTTTGTCTTTCCCAAGTGTGGCCTTTGTCCACAGGTTTTACTGTATTTGTTTAATATATATGATATTTCATACTTTACAGGAGAAAGAAAGGTCTGACTTGTTGGATCAGTACCGTGCTCTGTCCTCGGAAGCTGAACAATACCAGACAGCCACTCATCAACTTGAAAGTGAAGGTTCCAACATGAGACTAGAAATCATGACCAAAGATTCGGAACTTCGTAGACTTAGAGACAAAGTTGACAACTATGAGAAGGAAATCCATGAGGTAAGATCTCATATTGCTTGAATAAATTAAGATTTCGAAATGAATGGTTGAATACTCCCTATATACATTGTGTTAGAAATGATCTGATTAATGAAACTAGAGTGGTTTATTTCTACTTAATATGCCATTTCATATTTGTTTCTGTGAGTTTAATGCCATTTTTTCCAGTGATATTTCAGTTATGTAGGGTAGCTGGTTCTTGGATTGTTATCTAACCAGTACTAAATTACCCTTCCTCAAGGAGCCGGTAACATCTTCACGTAAAAGAAAAAAATGACGTTTTTGTCAAATTTTCATTGAAGGGTATGACCTGCTGCAACTGGGATTTGAGTTACAAGTCCAGCAAACTAACCACTGAAATTGTTGTCTTATTTCTTATAAATGAATTATAACATTCCAAACAAGAGTGAAACATAGAAATCATTAGTGACTTTCTGAAAAAACTTCATTATTGTTGTATAGGAAGTGCTATGCTTCATACCCATCCTGTCATACTTACTTCTTGTTGTAAATTGTACTTATAAATGTCCTTTTATATTGCAGCATTTGAATGCCCAACAAGCTTATGAGTTACAGGTATCTAACTTGACACGTTGTGTAGCTAACCTTGAAGACAACCTTAGACAGACCGATGATGATAAGAATACACTCCTCAGTGACCTGACTGCCGTGCGTGAGCTCTGCTCCAGACTGGAAGGCACTAAGGAGTCCCTGCAGAGACAGTTGACGGCTGTAACTATTGATAAAGAACAGGTAAGATATATATACAATGTACAAAGTGCTTTGTTACAATTTTGATGTTGCCTTCCCATTTATATTCCAAAAATCAATTAAAAAAAGTTAATTTCGATTTTTGTTTAATATTAGAATAATAGAATAGATAATATATACTGATATTTATTGTACACTGAAAATTCTGATGCCGTCTTTCAAATGAAAACATTTCTTGATAGTATGTTTTAATAAAGTTCTTATCGACTATTTAATGAGTCTTGGGAGTGTCTTCTGAAAAGATAGATAGTGATGTTTTGAACTTTTCTATATGAGCATAATATTGTATATCTTCATAAGTGTCTGTTAAAGGAGTTAGAATTGTAGTCATTTGTATCATTGAAGCCCAAACAAATATTCTCTTGGTCTCCTTTGTATTTCATTTAGCTGAAAAAGTGAATGCTGATTGATTAAAGAAATGCAGAACTTTGTTGAAGTCAGTATATGTTCTGATAAATTTATCTATTACTAACAGATAACTGGTCAGTACGATGATGCAGCCCAGGAAGCAGAATTATATCGCAGCCAGTTGAATTCCGAACGTTCTTCGAACAAGAATCTTGAAGGTCTGTTGCAGTCAAATCGTGAGAAAGAATTCCAGTCTCAACTACAGACACAAGAACATAGCGCTGAGATTCAGATGTTGAAGGATAGATTGTCACTGAATGAGAGCAAGATGTAAGTGGTGAAGTGGTCCTCTTTCGATTATATCAATATTTTGAATTTTGAAAAAGATAAAACTGTTAAATATTTATCTCATTGAATAAAAGGTTACTAACACTATCAATGACATGGAGATTCATGGTTTACAGTTTATGGCACAGAACTTAATTGTAATATGATGGCTATAGCATAGGTGCCTTGTCAGTTTTATTCAGTAATGTGCTTACTGTACGTACATGTACTTAACAGTATAGAATTGTTCAGACACTTGTGGTCTTTGGCTCTACTTGAATAATGTTTACCCTCTAAATAGATGCCTCAGTAAGCCATGATAAACAAGTTTTTTATGTAAAATCACATAGAATTTTGAATGTCAATCGATGCATTGTTCAATTGTATTAAACCAAAACAGCTCTAGAAAATGGTAGTGGGAAACACTACAGTAAGCATTCTTTCAATATCAGATGAAATCCAAAACTTCGAATAAAAAATGGCTTACTTACTTACCTATAGTCCCTGTATGATCAATTTACTATTAGATTAAATCATTTCTTGTTATTTTAGCCAAAGTCAGAGTAGAGAGATCGCATCTTTAAGAACCAGAAATGTGGAACTTGAAGGTGACGTGGAGAGGCTGAGGAGACAATTGACAAGTGAAAAGTTTGAGAGGTAATTTAATATTCTATAGATTTTAGGAAATCTTAGGTTGACAGCATCAAGCGCTTGCTGTGTGTATGGCTACACTGATGGTATTATTGTATACAGTGTGATTCTTGACCGTTGTGCAATTTCCAACCTCTTCTAAAAATAACATTTCAGGAAAACTGGGTTAATTGTGACATCATAATTATCATCTTTGATCATTTATATAGTTGATGATGTCATTCCATTTTCCCCTGAAGTATTAGGTTTTTTCTTTCAAACATCAGAACTAAAACACGAGTGTGGATAATTTCTGAAAAATGAATATTATCGGTGTATATGAATATGCAAAAAAATGGAAATATAAAATTTGATCATTCAGGTTGGAAATTTCACAGTAGTACTCAATTATACTATATTATCTGTGTGTTGTGTGACTGCAATTTTGTTTTTACTCATCTTTGCTGTGAATTGTAACCAAGTTGAATATATCTTACTCCCAAGTTTATCGAAATGATGCGTAATATGTCAGTAACTGTTTCATTAAAGTCCTTATAAACTGTTGATTGATCTGGTTGTTTTCTATGTAATGGTTTCATTTCATGGCATAAAGTCAATGATTGTACTAATTGAAAGAATTACTGTATGTATTCTTACTTTCAGCAGAAATACAATGTTGATTTAATTAGTTAGATACATGCATTTATGTGTAATACATACAAAAAACACATGGAAATCTGACTCATGTTTCATTTTACTGACAAATATAATCTTATTTTGTATGACAGTCGAGGAATATTAATTATGAACAACTGGTTAATGGACAAAACAAATTCTAGAGCTTCGAGGTATTCACATGGCTTAAATATGTAAACAAAATATATTAAATATAGAAGTATACCTGTGTATAAATGCATCTAATGTGATAAATTAGTATTAAAGTACGGTATTAAGTAGATATTTTTAGTTGTAATTATGCACCCACTTTTCACGTTATATCAGTCTTCGAATTCAACCCCACACCAAGGACAGAGTCCACCAAAATGGCAGTAGGTCCAGTAAATTTGAAAATGGCAGTGGTCCGATGGTGATAATTTTATTATGTTTGAAATTTCAGAACAAAAGAAGAAATAATTTAATCACTCTTGAAAAATTTTTTTCTTTACTTCAGTTAAAATATGAGTTAATTATTTTTCCTTTTTTTTGGAGGGGTCCAATAAAAGTTCAATCGGTCCAATTAAGTTTGCATTATCACTGGACCAAATGTCCTGAGCTTAAAACTTTTTTTGTGAAGACTGTAAAATGTACACATTTGTGTATCTCTTATCGGTTGGATTACTATCAGTTGTTTTTCTTGTTTGGCAAAATATAATAATGTATATAATAGTATCAGCATCTGTCCTGTCTGTAGAATGCAATACTTCTTTATTTAGCATACGCTGCCTGCATCATATTAAAAAGCTTAGTACCTGGGTCAATTTGCGGAAGTTTCTCGATATTTTTTGTTAAATCAAACATTTTCTCTGTTAGTCCATCTAACTTTATACTGTCATTTAGTTGATCTGGTCATTTAGTTGATCATTGATGTACCATGTCTTTACACACCAAACAATACAATTTGTCTGGGGCAAATTTTATTTTTCTTTGATGTCTGGCATGTGGCTGAAGTTTCTAACTGATGTTTTTAAGCATTTTTTTTTGCATTTTTATGTTAAGTGTCAGATCTGCCCAATCAGGACGTAGCGTTACAATTTTCTCATTTGAGAACTATGGGTTACAGTGAGTATTTTAGTACTGACATAGATTGGTTATTATGTTTGTAAGACATTGGTAGACTGGAAATTTGGATAAACTCTATTTCATGAATAATCATGTCAAAGAATGGGCTGAAGATTTTTATTATTATTTTATTTTATTATCAATTATCCTAGATTTACTTTTGTTCTATGATAACTTTCTTCCTAACATCTGCAGATTCCTTATTTAGGCATTTTTATTTTCTATTTGTTTAAATGCCACATTTATTTTCTTACAATATATAGAGCCAGACTGTGTCTGATCATCAAATTTAGCCATAAAAACTTCCGAAGTATCTTCAGGCCTAAGTGTGGTCTTATTTGTGCCTTGAGAAGGCTTTTTTCAGACCTTTTCCCGATCAAGATCTGATTTTTTCCACTCTTGCCCTTTAAGTAGCTCTGTGCTTTGAAGCCAATTGGTACTTGTAGTTATTATCATCTATTTACGTGATATTTACTTATTCTAGGCAGAAAATAAGAAACGATTATTTGTATGAAACATCTACATATGACAGTTGGAGAGAACCTGAGTATTTGGTATTTAATATATAAGCCTTGCATTTTGTGTATACGAAGAAAACCTTGCATGTCGCAGTATAGTTCATGGGAAAAAAACGCTTTATAAATGTTATACCATTCCAACTGCATGTTTTACCTGTTATGTCCATGTTTGTCTTTGGTCCAAGAAGCCTTACTAATGCAGCTATTTGGTCGGCCAGTTTCTTAGCTGAATTAGGTCAGACCATGGATCACAATCTGAAAAAATGGATCACCATCACAGTCAAATTAGTTGGACAATAGTCCAAGCTTAATTCTGTCCTGGTATTGGTGTATATAGCTTATGTAATGATAACGTATGTGTTGGGATATATAATTAGTATCATCTGTAATAAAAGACATTGTCTTGTGCATGCTAAAAAGAACTTTTAGAATTGATTGTTGTTGGATTCAGATAGTTGACCAGTATTATCTTTCTGTTTGCCACATCCAGTTGTCTGCAAAACTGAATTTTTATAATCTAGAAGTCGGTACAATTTCTGCACTCAATATTAGTAACAGATAATTTTGGTAACTTTTTGAGTTCTCTTCTGTATGCATTCTCTCCCTACACTAGTATGTATCGTTCATTTATGATAACACCATAGTGTACAGTGTAGTGTTGCTTTCAATTAATGTACTAGTCGATTATAAAGACTTACTTGTTATTGCAGTGTAGGTAATACTGATAGTTTTTAAAATCGTCCACTCGTGTGAGAATGCGAGTATGACTGGCTAAATGCCTGAAACTGGTCTAATTTTTAGTACTTACTGAATGCTCAAAAACCTCTTTTATATTGGCATGTTTACATGTGTAATGTATGCTTCAATGTACTCCAGCTTTGCTTCCGAGTATTGTATTGTTTGTCCATTAACCAAACTTGTAAAACTAACATTCCAATATATCCTCTCCAACTTTGGTTGATTGATAAAGGAACATGAAGGGTACAAACAGTGTCATTCATCAAGATCTGCTCTGTTCTTAGTTAATTCTAATGAGTTTCTCAATACTTTACCAGTTTTAGGGCAGTTTTGAAAATTTAAAAAACGTTTATTGGAACTGGTCTCAATAATTTACAAGATAATGTTCTCTAAGCTGTTTGTAAATATACTTAACTACCAAAAAATGTAAAATACAGTAAAACCTGTGAACAAACAAAGATGACCCTTAAATTGGGAAAGACAAAATGTGATCTTTATAGACAGGTGGCCTTTATTTGGAGGTCATTTTGTTCTAAATAACGGCAGTTTTAAAAGAATGGCCTCTATTCACAGGGTGGCCTTTATTCTGAGGTGGTCACAATTTCATTTTAGACTACACATATAAATGTGATTTTGTTTACCTGTTTTTTATGTATCAAATTATCAATTATATATAATATGTATTTGGTGAAGGGGTGATTGTTTACATATTTGCATGACATGATATTGCTATTTCTCTTGATTCATTATTTTGGTTATGTGTTTTTCCAAAAAGGATCTAGTTTTGATTTAGTGTTTATGGTGTATTTTGATCTAAATGATCACCCAGATATAATGTATATACTATTTATATACATATACACAAATATATGTGTTTAGAACATGTGACCACTTTAGGTCTAATCACACCATAAAACACTATTATGCAATGTATTAGTTCCCTATGTGATATTATATCATTTTACTTATCCCTCATTCTGACTGTTCATTTTTAAACCTGGGTAAAATTCTAAGAAAACATTTTATAACCTAACTGAACCTTTCTAGTTTTGATGATTTGATTTTAACTAGTCAATCTTGAATAATTGTTTGGCACTTTTTCCAGATTTTAAGATATTTTTGTGCAAGTTTTTCCTCTTTTAAGGAATACCTGTCCTAATGTAACAACAAGCACGAATAACAAAAAGTAGTCACTGTGCTTTTCTTTAAAAACTTTTGATTAAATTCATAATTCTATCATGCATTGGTTTATAATTTTTATTTTTCATATATTTCCAGAGAACGAGCGGTCCAGGAATTGAGACGACATGGCCTTGTACCACCAGTGCCTACAATGGATTACACGAGCAGCACGAGATACAGGTCCACAAGTCCCGTCAGGTCTCGCTCTCGAAGCCCTACCAGGTATATAACATTACAGAAACTTTCTCGTTACGTCAGGGTTGGCTGAATAGAATCAGTCGTTATCAGGCTACAGAATGTCTTACTTTTTACAGGACTGAAGTTTTGTTTATTATGAGTGCCATAATATTTTGAACAGTTTCATGGGATATATCATGATATTTTTTGTAATAATTCCCTAGGTATTCATGTGATACTTAGCCAGGAATGGGAAATAATTTGGCTATACCAGCATGTATTGTTTTTCACTATGTGTTATCCATCTATTACATGTATAGAATGGTGTATTTATCTTTAATATATAATTATCTTGTATGAAAACGTATGCTGAAGCTGAAATTTAAGGCAGATTTTATTACCATGAGTAATATTTAAAAATTCATTATCATATGAAGAGGTGATTGTTGGTCTAGTGGTAATGTGGTGGACTATTAAATGAAAGGTAGTGGGTTCAAATCTTGGCTCCGCTTTTCAATACCTTAGGTTCAGGGAAGCTTTTTCAGTGTCCCCATCCAAACCAACTAGCCAAGTACTGTGTTCAGAAAATCACAGGAAATGAGTGATGCATGTATTGGTGCTTTACACCGGACATTATAAAGAGCAAGAAAACTAATTTAAAATGAAAGTAGAGATATAAATGCCCAGTTCTCCTGTATCTTATCTCCCCTCTCTTCGGGGCTGCTCTGAAACGACCATAGCTGTGGAATGGGACGTTAAGCAACTGATAAACTGATAAAAGAATTTTGATAATAAGAATTAAATACCTGTGCAATGGCATAATTGTGCAGTGCTTGCTTTCTAAGAATATATTTTCCTTTCTCGTATTAAAACATGATTAAACTTTGTTTCAGATTCAGGAGCCATAGTCCCGAGACATCGTATGCAACTTCTTCCCGTCGTCGTTCCCCAGATCGTAGCGGCTATTCTCTGGATGAAGACACAACTAAAAGTTACAATTCTGACCTACTTTGATGCCAACATCGATAAAACTTTTTATATAGCAACAAATTGTATTTTAAATACCATCTAGAGTGAATTGTATGAAGTATTAATTGTATTTAAAGGGAGATAACTCGGAAACACTGCTCAGGTAGAATTAATCTCATTTTTTGATTTCACCAGAAGTGCCGATTTGATATTTTTTTCGAGAAAAGTGTATAAAATGTGGAATTTTGAGTTTATATGATTTTTCGTCATTTCAATTTAACTGGTGTATTTATTTCATCATTTGAATACATGTACTATATTTATTGTGTACTGTCTTAGTTTGTTTATATTTGTAAACAATATGGAATTTAGTTCTTTAGTATTGCATGTAAATTTCATCTGAGAGTTTTTAGTAAAATTAATCTTTCGTTTTTATAACACTAATGAAAAATGAGTGTACTTGTCAGTTTAATTTTGGATTTTGAAAAAAAAAACTTTAATATAAATCTGTGCTGAAGCATGTGTTTCAAAATGAATTTATAACAAGGGAATTTGCGTAAATTTGGCGATATAGAAATTTTGTTTTTATTAAGATTTTTCTAATGATGCAGTTTTCATTTTCTGTAGTTATCGTGCACATTTTTTTCATTTTATTTGTAAATGTAGTGTGAACCAAATGGAGAGTTATAATTGACTAGTTGTATATAATTATATATATATAGATACACACACACTCTCCTAGTGGTTAACTCTGTGATATTCCTATAACCTATTTATGTACGGTGATGTCAGAAGGGAAGATAGTTGTAATGGCTGGTGTCAGATTCTTGTGTCAATTTTCCATCACAGTATTTGCGTCGTGCGAAATCAAAGACCTGATTGCTAGGTTGGTAAGATTTTTTCGTGCTAACCTTGCATAAAATATATTCAGTGTGGTCTTGCATTACATATAGACATAAAAATTATGATGTATCCTTGACTGTACTTGTGTAGGTCAGTGTCTGAGCAAGCCATGGTATAACAAGAAATGTTCACCGCCATTATTTTAACCATCTTGACCGGAAGACAAAAAGCCGTACTATCTTGATCCAAACTTGACTGTGATATTATCTGCTTCTTGGATTATGCAACACATGTGCTAAAAGCTTGTGTGGCTTCTATTTATTTTAGTGCACATATTATTCATTTATATATAAGTAAAATCATCACTGCACATTCTAGAATGCTTTGATTTCTTTAGCTAAATCACTTAACACCCACAATTATGGATGAAACTGACTTGCTAGCCAAACTTGCTAATTGATCTTTAATTTATCATGTTTAGTGAAACAAGGTGAAATACTATTTTGTATTATTTTATTTAATGCACTATGCTTAAAATAACAAATGGTGTCACCTTATATGATCCAGGGAAGTGATTTTTCGGCAGATTTCTGTTGTCTGGATCATCCCTAGGACTACTTATGGCCATAGCGGCCCCAAGCCCATGACTCAATGAATTTGATTTTACTCTTTTTTTGCCATCCCACTAATCACACCCCTGATGAGCGATTGTTAATTCTTTACCATTTTGACTTAGTGGAATGTTTTTTCAGTTGAGTATAAAAGACGCTTAAAATGGCTGCCACTATTCTGATAGCATGTAGTATTACTTTAAATATGACTTGTATACTACAGCTATACTGTCGTGACATTCCGTCCAGGTTTTTGTAGATTTTTGCTATATTTATTTTTTATTAATTTGTGTTTTTTTTTATTTCTTACCCTTGTATTGTCCAGTATGGTATGCACAATGGAGACTTACTATTTAATGCATTCATTAATGGTTTATATTTTTATCATTCTTAAGATCTGTCCATTGGAACCTCTGAGATAAGATCTTTGTTATCATATATTGTGGAATCTCGTGAAAATATATACGTTTTTCTTAATCATCAATATATTGACATTACTGCCAACAAATATTGTATTTTCTTTTATTTTGTCCCATCTCAGCATACTATTGACTAATCAAGACTTTGAGAATAATCTGTATAAAAAGTTCAATACAGGTAACATCATTTTATTGAAATAATCATAATTTTCTTCAAATTCTAAATGTGTGAGTTTGATGGAAATTAATATTACTTTAACAGTATACAATGTTATTGAACTTTTTATAGTTATTCTTGAACTGAACTGAAGTTTCCTATTTCTTGTTGGTGTATGCTCTTAAGATTTTCCAGTAAGTCTATTATAAAGTACTTTGTAAGCTTTTAAAATAATTCTTGATTCCAAAATGCTGCATTCCATGGCTTACAATGTCTATTGATCTTACTTGTTGTCTGTTAATGAATTGTTAGAGTATTTCTTTATATTGAGTTTTAGCATTTAGATGGTAGTAAACAAATATTTATGTAGTCCGGCAATATTTACCTGGCATTCATACAAGTCAGTTAAACATTCCTAAGTGACTGAAAGCTTGCGTTGTATTGGGACATGTGTAGGATCTACAAAGTAATCTGGAGTTGAATAATAAGACCGATTTTCCACTGCGTAAAAATGATAAATGGTGATCATCAAAAGTAGTTCAGTAATTTCTTTTAGAAGACATCGGATATGCATATCCATTCTGTCGTCTTCATGAATTTGTTTTGCATATTTTTACAGCTGTTTTGTATTACACAATTATGATTGTGAACAACCATCTGATTTTGATATAAATGCACATACTATACTTGTTGTCTGAGTGTATGCTACTGAATTGTAAAATTGGAACTATTATCTCAGTCAGAAGTAGTGAGAATTTCCTGACTGATTGTTAAAACCCACCTTCATTATAATTTATTGTTCGTTCCGAACAGCAAAAGTCGTAGCAGTTGCTTCCTGAATGCCAGGTCAATGTTGTTAAAATAATCCTATACAAGGTTGTTTGTAAAAAATGAAATATGGTGATTGAATACTGTACTGCCAGATTTAAAACAGTGACTGATCACATGTCGGGACAATGTTTGATGTGAATAGTGTTTTTTTTGTAAGATTTTTTAAGAATCTTAACATGTTAACCAATGACACTTTTTTCAACAATATTTATGTGTACCAGTAGCCTAGGTAATACATACACAGTATTTTTGATTTTTAAGAAATTAAAATACAGAAAAATGGTAAATATTTTGTTTGTTATTTTTGTTGTTATTCGTGTATACAAGTTTACACTCAGAAGGAAGAAAGCTATGGAAGGGAGACAACTCGAGATGAACATCTGCTAAGTCCATTTTGAAACTTGAGATAGCCCATTATCATAACTTTCAGGTCGAGTGGTTAAGGTCGCTGACTTCAAATCACTGTAACCTCTCACTGATAGTGGGTCATGGATTCGAGCCCAGCTAACGTCCATGTCTCTTTATGTGAGGAAGTATGCAGTTACTTACTAAGGATGGGAGTCTGGTGCTGGTTCTTCCCAGGAATGATGGTTAGGTTAACTGTCCGCCCCATATGACTGTTGAAAATGTGCGTAAAACTCAATCAAATCAATCATAACTTTCAAAATGGCCTTTTCATCTTGAGTTGTCTCCGTTCTATAGCTTTCTGCATCATATACTTCATCGATTTTAACAGGGACACAGTACACATAACTTAGTGTCCCTAATTCTAATAAAGTAAGGATTGTATAGAAAGGACTGGTGCATCATCCTGAGACTGTATAACCCTTGCTAAGCGTGCTGGTTAGTTACAGTTGCGCTTTAAAAAGGGTCTGATTTTATAAATGCATTGGTATATAAAGCATTTGAATTACAAATATGGCTAATAAATAGCAGAGGGTCTATATAAAAATAAGATGACATCTTACTAGTACAGGAAATAAATGTAGAATTAGACAAAATACATGGACATGACACGCTGTAACATCATGGTATAGGTCACCAGTAATAGGGCTGTGGCGAGTACTCGGGTATTCACAAATCAAATTGAAAAATCGAGTACGAATAATTGTCATTATTGAGATTCGTTGTTCGCGATCTTGTTTTTTACATAAAGTTTATTCTTCGTTCTTAAAAATCCCTTTCTCTGAATATGAATTTCTGATAATAGACTTCCCTGTTTGCCAAAAGGTCCAATCGAATCTTTAAATTTTGGGTCACAGGCTCAAACCAGAAAATGATGCTGGTAAATCCATTAATTGGAAGGGAGTACGTAGAAAACAATTCATATTGATTTACTTCATTATTCATACAGGAAAATTAAGTTTAGCTGTATTCAGGACTGCAATGTTGGACGTTTTAGATGGGTGATTCGATTTGTGGATCCGGTAAGTGTTAAATCGTGGATTGGATCGGATCGCCTCTTACCCAACGATCCACATGTACAGCCCTAACTAGTAATGTCTTGTATGAATATGAAGTACAGTGAAACTCAAAGAGTTCAAAATAATATCTTTTAATATATATATTTTGCTGGGTTTAAACATCACAGCAATAGCTAGGACCATGATGCAACTTTTCTCATCTTTAACATTGGATGGAGATGCCAGGCATACACATGGACAGAACATCTGAACTTCCATAAGCTAGTTGGTCACACTTATATTCTACTTTATATTAAATGAAGAAATTTCATAAATATAATAATATGATTCACGAAACTTGGACGTAAACGGAAACCATGTGATTTGTATTCAGTAATTGTAACATAAACAGATAATTTCCTGTTTCGATTTACATAATTATTAAGAAAAGATGACTACTTGTATCGTTATAAAACAACATACATAAATCATTTGAAGATAGAAGTCTGTTTAATTAATATGATGATTAATAAGTGAAATCACACAACTAGACGTTTTATACATGGTTTGCTCTGGCTATGAACTTTGAAGCTTGGATTACGTCAAATTGGTAAGACTTTACTTACTTAGATGCTAAGTTCATTTTCGATCTTATAATTTCAGAATTTCTGTTTTATTGTGGCGTAAAAAAATATTCGTTTTTAGTTACCTGATCACCTACACTTATTTTTCCAGGAGAGCCTAGATTTTATTAGGTCTAAGGAACGCCACATCCACTTATTCTCTGAATTCTCATTCGCATTCAAGAGCCAAAAAGCCCCGATCTACTTAACCTATTTTACTGAGCGTATAACCAGAAACAAACAAACAAACAAAAACACCTATTGTATAGGCCTTTCTAGGGTCTATCAATGTCTTCAGATTGTATGCATTAGTCAATTACTATTTATAAATTCATTTGGGATTAACGCCATTTTCAACAATTTTTCCATTATATTTGGCAGCCGATTCACCTAACAGTATGTCTGGACTGTTTCCTAACCAATTCTAACTTTCCCTTCAACAAGGAACTGACAACTTCTCCATGGATGTGGATGAAAATCGACAATGTTGTCCAATTTTCATGGAAGGGTATGACCTAGCTGCTGCAAACCATAGGCACTCGATTCCATGATTTTTATACGTTTATAAATAGACGTTATTTTTCAATTAAACCCATCAAACAATGCAAATCTGTTCAAAAAAAATCTTCATTTTCCGCTATTAATTGAGTGTATAAAAAACACATGGTGCATTGTTTGATAGGTTTAATTGAAAAATAACCTCTATAAACGTATAAAAATCACGGGATCGAGTGCCTATGGTGCAAACGTGAGTCGAATTCGGATCGCATGGTTATAAATCAAGCACACTAAACAATGGACCACGGCCGCGGCTCTAAGTCTGAATAAACAGCACGATACTGTTCTTACTATTTCAGAAATGATGGATCGTAGGTCAAAACAATTACATGTACTTTATTTATATTTCATCCTGCTGACATTTAAAGGTGAGTTGTAATTTATTAATACGAGTCTAATTTTTCAATAATAAATTGATAATAGATTTGTACAACAGTACTGAAGACATATACAAATCGAAAATCATAACATAAGGCTTTTGATCCATACATTGCCTCAAACGTTTAAAACATTGTTAATAAAAATTAAACAGAAGTGATTTCAGTCCATAATTCTTCTTTTCATTATATTGTCGCTTGTGCAGAGTTTCTGTGTTTGAAGAAATGAAAAGAGAAAAGAAAGATCCAGAGCTTTGTTGTTCGATATAAATTTCGCAAATTCTGTTACATGTGTCTATAAGTACTTTTTTGAATAAGATATTTTCAACATACAGTTACAGTATCATATTTTTTTCTGGTTACCAGATCTACACTTATGTTAGGCCTGATGAATGGTACATTAACTCTCTCACTTTTCACCTTCAAATAAAGACCATCTGTCAATAAAGGATACATTTCGTCTTTCCCATGGATGACCTTTGTTCACAGGTTTGATTAAAATTTGGGTTAGTTACTACTGTAAACCGCATCACCTTCAGGCCCAAGGATCCTTTTCATCTGAACATATCAGATCTAAAATAGCGGTTTTAAACATTTACACATCTTACGCTTTTCTTAAGTCTCACAAATGTGGTCTCTACAAATATTTTGAATGCATTCATAATCATACACTAAAAAAGTTTCATGTTTTATTCGATTCGTTAGTTTGTAAACCATGTGATGTCAACAACAACTGTACATCCTGCTTGAATCGTAACTGTGACAACAATGGTTGTGTAGAAGGGTGTATTGACGGTTGTTGGGGAGTTGGCTGCTCAAGATACTGTCCTGTTGAATGTGGAAAATGTGATGAAAGCGGGCGATGTTTGACGTGTGCTGATGGACTGTTTGGAAACAACTGTAACCTTGCATGCCCAATGAAGTGTATTATATGTGACAGACGTCTGGGCATTTGTTTAACTTGTAAGAATGACACATACTTGTATAACAACCAATGTACTCAGTGTCCGACAAAATGTAATGATTGTACAAACTCTCTTTGGTGTACAGAATGCATGTTCGGTTATTGGGGATCAAACTGTGGAAAATCGTGTCGAAATTGTAAGTCTGGAACATCGTGTAGGAAAGACAATGGTGTATGTATAGATGGTTGTATTGACGGGAAGACAGGACTCGGATGCAATAAGTATTGTAATCCACTATGCAAGACATGTGAACGTAAATCGGCATCTAAATGCACAGCTTGTGTTGTAAACAAATATGGACTCGATGACTTGATATCAGTCTGTGCTAATGACTGTCCTAAGAATTGCTTAAATGACACATGCGATGATAAGACTGGACAATGCACCTTCGGTTGTAAAAATGGATATTGGGGTTTTCTGTGTAATTTACCTTGTCACATGGATGACTGCGTAACTCAACAATGTCATAGAATTACTGGTACATGTTATCATTCGTCGAAGGAGAGTCTGAATGGTAGCGTGTCTTACAGATGTCCCAACAACTGTAACTGTGACAGTAGTGGGCGATGTACATCGTGCAAGGAAGGATTTAGTAACGTCACCAATAACTGTAATTATAAAACAGTTCAATGCCGAGACAAGTTGTGGTCCACATGCTCAAGCAGTGAGTACTACGAGCAAGATGATACATGTTGCCCGTGTCACATGAAAAATAAATTATGTGACGAATGTACCAATACTATAAATGGAGGATATGGGGAATGCACAAAATGCAAAGTTGGCTCCTATGTATCAAGGGGCACGTGTATTAAATGCCCTGATGGTTGCAAGAATTACACATGTGACCCTGGGAATGGAACCTGTACCATCGGTTGCAATGCGTCACACTGGGGAGCACAATGTGACAGAGTATGTGATCTTGCCTGTTTGGAATGCGACCAATACAATGGAACTTGCTACAGCTGTTGGCAAGGAAAGTATTCACCTCATTGTTCTAAATCTTGTGAAGCTTGTAAAACAGTGGCGAGTAATGTTTCAGCATGTGATGTCCTGAACGGCACTTGTCTCTACGGATGTCAATCTCTGATAGTTTATGGGTCTTTATGTGATCGCCCTTGCAGCAGTAACTGTGTCGATCAACATTGCGACTGGCACACAGCACATTGCAAAAATGGATGTGTACACAATCGCTATGGCAACACGTGTGACTATGAATGTAGTTCCACATGTTTGCCTTCTGAAAGTGGACGTAGTTGTTATGAAGCCAATGGAAAGTGTATGCATGGGTGTGTCAATGGTTACTACGGTGATATGTGCAATATTGTTTGCAGTGTACAATGTGAAAATATGACATGTGGAAGAACTAGCGGGTATTGTCAACCTGTGTGCAAAGAAGGACAAGCTGGGAACGACTGTGTATCAAGTATGTAAGAATTGTTGATACAGCTGGACATAAATTACTAATCCTATCCAATCCCACTTGTTTGATGAAGTTACACGTCCTATGTCTTCAACAATAGGACATGTTACAGACGCATTCAGGTCGATCAAAGTACATTTTGTATTACACATACTTGCTCTTTGTACTTTAAGAATACATGTAATTATATTTTAAGTCCCACTTGAATTGTCAACGTAAAAAGCATTGTACTAATGGCGACTCATTATTCAATTTTCTGCGTTTGGTTTTCCGAAAATGCATTTTGTATTTCGAACGAATGTACCATGTTTATTATTGTATCTTTATATATGTACATGTATAAGCTTACGAACTCGATTGTTTCAGTAAAGATTATTTCAATGACATGAATTTTGATACTGCTTCTGTTACAGATGTATCTGATAATGGCATAGATGACAGTAGTGTTACTACAGTACATGCATCCATAATTGGTACTGTCTTATTAACCGTTGTTGGTATTGGTTTGGTAGTCGTGTTTGTTTGGAAATGGTAAGTGGGATTTTCTTTAAGGCTCGTTTTTGTTGGGATTGATTTATCAATATCAACAGAGTTAACATCCACGTACATTCGGACGGACGTACGTTCAGACACACCACAACTACACGAAAAAAAAACACGAACATAACCGAATAAAACCGAATGCACAATATCTATACCATGAATCAGAAATCGTAAGAAATTTTAAGTCATTACGGAACTATTTTATTCTTAATACAAATGTATATCATTAAATGTGTCGCTGATGAAATTTTTGAAATAGCATTTTATTTCATCCATTGTAAATAATTTCAGATCATTATTACTATTTGATCGCATCAGATAGCGCTGACCAAAACCATTAGTAAAGGACTTCACACTGAAAGCTCATACATATACTACGACAAACTAAATATTTCATTTTAATTGAAGATGGTAGCATACGTCATTGTAATATTACAAACCATAAATTATAATTGAAGCAAATATCTGTATAGCAACCCATGTGTACGTAATTTTATGCTATGTGTTTTTTTCATGATGTTTTATATATATATTTACAGGCGAAAACGAAAGATCCATTCACATGATAGCCGAACCACACTCGTCCAAGGTATCATGCCATCAGATAATTATAAACATCCAATAATAATTTCATTAAGTCATAAATTAAGTAACAATTGCAGTTGAACTTACACATGCTTACATACGTTAGATTAACCGAAACACTTCAAAGCATAAAAAACTTAATCATTTTTCTAATTCGCTTATAAAGTCATTAACCATCAAACATTGCGCCATGGCATATCATAACCATTGTCATTTAACGGAATCATTTTTACAGGAATATATGCCGTCGTTTTCGAAAAGAGGTCATTGTAGGCTGCCTCGTGGTATAATCTCATTTATTGCAGATTTGATAGAAAATGTTTTCTCCTTGACCTAGTACTAGCATTATATGTACATGTTTATGTAATCCACCATCTGAACCTTTCAGAAAATGAGAACTCTGTCATTGACGAAGTCATTTATGAACAGATTGATGAAATTGGTGAAATAAACGAACATCAAAACACTGACAATAATGATGTTACCGTTCCATTGAGTGAATGTAAGTTCAGGGCTCCAGATAAATATTTAGGCAAGGGGTATTTTGACCGTTGAAGTCAAGTGAATACACTTTGAAGTGTTTCCCATGACCGTCATTACCCTTTATTTGAAATACCCCCACAAAAAAATTTAAGCTTAAAGATAGCAGGGGGTATTTCACCCCTTAAATTTTTTTAGGGGGTATTTCAAATTTTTAAAGGGTAATGACGGTCATGTGAACCACTCCAAAGTGTATTCACTTGTAAGCACAAACACACAATAAAGCCTTAGCTTTTAAATGTACTTAGATGTATATACAAGTGTTCTTCTATATTAGATGTGTACAACGTATTTTGCATCCAACAAAGAATGTACATGTAGCTTATATGCAATACCCTTGCATTATTCAACATGTTTAGTTAAATCACTAGTCACAGATACTTCTACATTTTAATTAAACTGTTACGGATTTTAATCAAGTAAGACGCGTACCTGGGATTTTACGTGCGTATCGGTACGCTCCAGAAATATTTTTTGTGCGTATTTCGAGAAAACTAATGCGTATTTACACAAATACGTCCTTTATCTGGAGCCCTGCTGTAAGATTTTTTATGAAACAGTGCAACCTCTCCAAAGCAACACCCTTTGGGAGTAGCAAAATCACGTTGTTTTTAGTGAGGTTGTTGCTCTAGAGAGGTTAAATTAATAGTTATTTAAATCATGCAGTGGGAAAAATCATGCTGTTTCTGAACGGAGGTTGTTGCTCTTAAAAAAGCGGGCTGCTCTGGAGAGATTGTACTGCACATGTAATACATACTGATATCAGAGCAGATTTTCTACCTTCATCAATATTAGTATAATGTTATTAATCAAGTTAGTGCATACATAATTAGATACATGTACTACTATAACAACGATGATGACTATTTCTTCCCACCAGATCAACAAAAGCATCCTATTAGTAAAAATATAATCACATGAACAATAGTTATTAACTGTCATGCACTTGTCAATATTTTGCCCGCTCGGAGGGGGGGGGGGGGTATTGGGGAGCTGATCCAAGGGAATTTGACATTTTAGATTTTTGATGACTAAATCCCCACCCTAGAGACATGATGCTTGCGTATATACGTCAGGAAAACTTATTATTTGGACGACAGAACTTTATTAATACATTCGATCAGTCGAAAACTCGAGTTACAGCATAGTACAGAAAACAACTCGATACGGAGAGCATCTTTGGGACAAACACATCTTAAAAATATTAATGTAGCGCCATTACCAAGTTCAAATGTTGAAAAATGAGGAAGTTAAAACCGGTACAAAAGATAGTTGCTTCTAAATTAGGCTCACTGCAAGTACATACATACATGTATATTTTTCTTTTTTGCTTTCAGACGTTGGGCAAACTTCCACGTATGAACAATTAAATAACGACAATGTCATAGACGAATCAAATTACAGTATATTAGATGTGAACACCAATGACACAACCATTGCTTATGAAAATTTAAGAATAATTTAAAATTGAATTTATTCATGTTTTACTTGCCTCCACACATGACTAAAAATACTGAATATTTATCTCCTGTATGTAATTATTTGATATATCTTCAATAAATATGTGTAACTGTTAGTTGTATGTTTTTGTATCGCAATCCTAAAAAGGTCACAAATAATTATGAAGTATAGTGACTTATTTGGTTAATATTGAGTAATCCTAAGAGGATGCGATTAGAAATATTTTCAGTACATCATGAACAATCTCAGTTTGATGACTACCTTCGGACCAGAAGAAACTTACTTCATACTGAATTGGTCTCTTCTAGAGATGTAGTGTAATTGTTCTCGAAATCTAACAGAAATGTTAGCAGCACATGTATTCCATAATTAGATTGACTTAATAATGAATTGATCTCTGAGCTCTCTCCTAATGTATATGAATTTTATATTGTTGAAATAGGCATTTATGTAACGTACAGTAATATACTTGAAAATAAGACTTATATCGATATATATGAAACAAGCCCGCAGGAAACAATTTCAGATTGGAGGAGTGGGGTGTAATTTAGATTTTGTCTGTCAAAGGGAAGAGTGGGAGAGAATTAATAATGGTCCGACCCTTTTAATTACTAAATTACTGTTAGAGCCGAAATTATTGGAGGGTTATGCCCCCGATTCCTTATTATATAGTCACTAATACATTTCATATTTATATCATATCACTGGTTCTTACCTCATATCTATAGGAGAACAGGTATAGGTTCGTACGTTCGAGTCTCCTTTGAAATTTGTAATTATGTCATTTTTTAATTTGTCAGAAAAAGTGTAGGCAAGTACCTACTGTGCCTAAAGGAAGCTACGCCAGTGGCTACTTGTAATGCTATTACGTATATGTGATTTATTGTAGGCTATATTGTTCTTATAAATAGAGTATCAACATAATGACACTAATGCTAAACTAGGTTAAATTCTGTCGTATGCATGTATGTTGCTTTCAATTTTCAACTAAGCTCGTACCTTCTATTCATTGATAATAACAAACAAGCATGTAAGCACATACACATTATTGTTATTCTCAAAATCTATGGATTCTATTTTATCAGAAAAAAATTGTCTTAATAATAAATGTGTTCCAGAGAGAACACATGGCATTAAACCGTCCATGACAGTTTTATCAACTGTTTTAAACTTCTAATGACTCAATTGTTTGTTGCTGATACTAAATAATAAATTTATGAATAAATCAAACATTTCATCAAGAACAGTTCATGTAACAAAATCTATTGATATCTATTGACCTCTATCAGTTTAGCTGCACACTTTTCTCAGCCATTCAAGCACACGAGCGCCAACATTCATGTTCTGTATATTGTCAGCTTCGTCACATTCAACATCCGTCTCCACCATGGATAGTTCCTTCATTTGATGTTGTAGATGAAGAGCCATTATTGACATTGACATATTGGGGTTGGTTGTTACTTTGAAATGTTCGCATTCTGAACATTCGCTGTAACTATCATCATTTTCCCAATACGTGTCACTACCCACCAGACCTGTAAAATGTTACATACACAATGTATTTCAATCAATCTACTACTAACAAGACCTTACAGAAAGCACTGTTCAATTGTTTACACTCGAGTTTATTCATAGTTCAACAGGCCTCAGTTTCACACACAAAAAAAAACTTAAAGAAACTCAACTTACTTATCAAATCAATCATATCTATGTTTTACTGTGTGCAATTCAGAATGTGATATCAAAAGAAGGTATAAACTACAAAGATTGTCAAATAACACTTTTCAGCATAGCTATAGAATCTCTTGATATGGTATAATTAATTAAATCAAATTGAATTGAGTATAACTGTTATTGGAAACTTTGTTTTTGACTCAGCAGGTTCGTCGCTATAACGCTCGCTCCCTTTGCGTTTCTAATTTCATGTAGAACAGTCATTATAGACACTGACCATAACTTAATGAATATCCTGACTCAGTTTTGTTTTTAAAAGTATAATAAAGTATATTGATATCTTCTATTAAAAACATGTTAGAGGATTTATTCGCCTCAAATATGATAGCAAATTACTACGGTAATTGGGCTTCTATTTGAAGCCCAGAACATGCATTCGCTTACAAAATAGGTTGCTAATAGTCATGTAACACCATCAGTTTAACAAACTTCAGATAAGACCTTCAGATTGAAAAAAACTTGAGAAACAGTCTCCAAGCTCAAATCTCAGTTAAAGTTTCAGTTTTTTTCGGAAAGATAACGCTGTTTAATGTTAAATACAAAGTCATGTACAATTTGGTCACTGAATGATTATATTGTTAGTATATTGTCGTTGAGTATCATATAATTAGTTTTGATAATTTAAAATACAATATATGAGATTTGAGATTGGATACCATTCTCAAGTGTCATATTTTCGAACCAAGGAAAGAAAAAATGCATGATTTTACGGATAACCATCAACGCTATACTTTGGTGCCGACTTTATAGATAATTAGATATCGTACCGGTATGCATAGATTATCAAAGTACGGAAAGTACTCATGGAAATGGAACTTGCACTGCAACAAAAAAAAACGGGAACTAGTTTAACAGTGTCATGGCGGATGCATATAAACGTATTACTTATGTCCGCATTAAAATTCATGCGCGCTGAGTGAGTCACGGCAAAGAGTATAAACTGCTTCCTGATAACTTTAGTAAGCCAAGGGAGGTAACTATTTTAATTCTAATATTATGATTGTTTTCAATAATTTTATTTTGATTATGGTAAAATCCAGTGAATAATTTAAATGACTGCTTTAATTATCATCGACGTATTTAAAAAAAGTTGTTTTTAAAACTTATATGTAAATAAATTAAATGTATTATATTACATATTAATCATAATTACATGTATATTATTTGATAAGTATAAAGCCAACGATTTCTAGCTGCGTCAATACTATTCCCAGAACATTCAAATGAATGTTCGTTTGACTGAATAAGACAGCAGACTTGCTTTAGATCCGTTCTTCAAGGTCCAAATCTAAATTCGGGAAACAATTTGACTATTATGGTGTCAACTGTTCACGATTGGGGCATTTACGCTATATATGGTCGTTTAAATAGTTTTTGACTGTTATTGACAAGTGTCCGTTGTTCACGGGTGTCTGTTAACACTGGTTAAACTGCATTCATTTCTGAGTGTATGATAGTAATAAAAGTAATAAATATTAGGGTTTTATTTTAGATACATAGTTATATATGATATGTTGTGTATTTACATTATGCGATGAGAACGTTGATCGAAGCTAGGTGTGAAACGCCTTTATAAAGGATTTGGCTTTGTATAGAGTGTATATATCATGCCCCGGGGGTACACGTATCGACTACGGGGAGGTAAAACAATACCTAAATTTGCAAATATGCATTAATATTACTTTAATTCTCGTTTCAAATATTACAAAACTTCACCAGCATATTGTATATTACAATGCGAAGCGCCATTGAAAATTGGAACTGATTTGGTGTTACAGTGAAATTACTAGACATGAAAATACGCCCGAAGAGTGTTATTATTCACAATTTGTCAACTTTTTCTGGTGTTATCGCGTTCGTATAAAAGGTAGATATTTTGTTGGAATAGATCATGTATGGTCTTTCTAGGCCGTCATCATCAGACGCATTAAAATTGCGTCTATTTTTCTTTCGCCCCTCGGTGTCGAGGGACGGAAAACCCGTATGATGCGTGTATATGGTCGCACGGTCATGCAACGCTCCCTTGTCTGTCTACTCCTGTAAGCATTTGCCATATTATTGTCTGTTGGTATCTCCTTTTTAATTAGTGTCTGTTAGCAACTCCTTTATAATTACATTTTCCATTGTCTGTTAGCATCTCCTTTTAAATTATTCTCTGTGGAAACTCACGTTAACATTTAATATTTCAGTAGAATGGGGGGGGGGAGGGTTCCTGGGGGGGGGAGGGTTCCTGGGGGGGGGAGGGTTCCTGGGGGGGGAATGGTTCCTGGGGGGAGGGTCCTGCAGGGGTAACGTTTTGTGTAATATGTAATGTCAGCGATGAAAAGTAAACACATACTGATAAGTTTAATATCATTTAATATTCTAGAAGTTAACATATCATATTTATGTAAAACGTCTATTTATAAATTTATACATGTACATACAATGAAAAATTAATAAAAGACAATGTAACCTCACATAACCAAGGTAATACTAGTAGTCACATGTTTTCATACAGCTCTGTTCTATAAAAGGCAATGTAACCTCACGTAACCAAGGTAATAGTCATAAGTTAACATCTAGCTCTGTTCTATTAAAAGCAATGTAACCACACGTAACCAAGACAATAGTCATATGTTAACATATGGCTCTGTTCTATAAAAGGCAATGTAACCTCACGTAACCAAGACAATAGCCTTATGTTAACATATAGCTCTCTTCTATAAAAGGTAATGTAACCACACGTAACCAAGACAATAGCCTTATGTTAACATATAGATCTCTTCTATAAAAGGCAATGTAACCTCACGTAACCAAGGTAATAGTCGCATGTTAACATATAGATCTGTTCTATAAAAGACAATGTAACCTCACGTAACCAAGGTAATAGTCACATGTTTTCATACAGCTCTGTTCTATAAAAGACAATGTAATCTCACGTAACCAAGGTAATAGTCGCATGTTAACATATAGATCTGTTCTATAAAAGACAATGTAACCTCACGTAACCAAGGTAATAGTCACATGTTTTCATACAGCTCTGTTCTATAAAAGGCAATGTAACCTCACGTAACCAAGGTAATAGTCATATTTTAACATATAGCTCTTCTTCTATTAAAGGCAATGTAACCTTACGTAACCAAGACAATAGCCTTATGTTAACATATAGATCTGTTCTATAAAAAGCAATGTAACCACACGTAACCAAAACAATAGCCTTATGTTAACATATAGCTCGTCTTCTATAAAAGGCAATGTAACCTCACGTAACCAAGACAATAGCCTTATGTTAACATATAGATCTCTTCTATAAAAAGCAATGTAACCTCACGTAACCAAGACAATAGCCTTATGTTAACATATAGATCTGTTCTATAAAAAGCAATGTAACCACACGTAACCAAAACAATAGCCTTATGTTAACATATAGCTCGTCTTCTATTAAAGGCAATGTAACCTCACGTAACCAAGACAATAGCCTTATGTTAACATATAGATCTGTTCTATAAAAAGCAATGTAACCACACGTAACCAAGACAATAGCCTTATGTTAACATATAGCTCGTCTTCTATTAAAGGCAATGTAACCTCACGTAACCAAGGTAATAGTCGCATGTTAACATATAGATCTGTTCTATAAAAGACAATGTAACCTCACGTAACCAAGGTAATAGTCACATGTTTTCATACAGCTCTGTTCTATAAAAGGCAATGTAACCTCACGTAACCAAGGTAATAGTCATATTTTAACATATAGCTCTTCTTCTATTAAAGGCAATGTAACCTCACGTAACCAAGACAATAGCCTTATGTTAACATATAGATCTGTTCTATAAAAAGCAATGTAACCACACGTAACCAAAACAATAGCCTTATGTTAACATATAGCTCGTCTTCTATAAAAGGCAATGTAACCTCACGTAACCAAGACAATAGCCTTATGTTAACATATAGATCTGTTCTATAAAAAGCAACGTAACCTCACGTAACCAAGACAATAGCCTTATGTTAACATATAGATCTGTTCTATAAAAAGCAATGTAACCACACGTAACCAAAACAATAGCCTTATGTTAACATATAGCTCGTCTTCTATTAAAGGCAATGTAACCTCACGTAACCAAGACAATAGCCTTATGTTAACATATAGATCTGTTCTATAAAAAGCAATGTAACCACACGTAACCAAAACAATAGCCTTATGTTAACATATAGCTCGTCTTCTATTAAAGGCAATGTAACCTCACGTAACCAAGACAATAGCCTTATGTTAACATATAGATCTGTTCTATAAAAAGCAATGTAACCTCACGTAACCAAGACAATAGCCTTATGTTAACATATAGATCTGTTCTATAAAAAGCAATGTAACCACACGTAACCAAAACAATAGCCTTATGTTAACATATAGCTCTGTTCTATAAAAGGCAATGTAACCACACGTAACCAAGACAATAGTCATATGTTAACATATAGATCTGTTCTATAAAAAGCAATGTAACCTCACGTAACCAAGACAATAGCCTTATGTTAACATATAGATCTGTTCTATAAAAGGCAATGTAACCACACGTTACCAAGACAATAGTCATATGTTAACATATAGATCTGTTCTATAAAAAGCAATGTAACCTCACGTAACCAAGACAATAGCCTTATGTTAACATATAGCTCTTCTTCTATAAAAGGCAATGTAACCTCACGTAACCAAGACAATAACCTTATGTTAACATATAGATCTGTTCTATAAAAAGCAATGTAACCTCACGTAACCAAGACAATAGCCTTATGTTAACATATAGCTCTGTTCTATAAAAAGCAATGTAACCTCACGTAACCAAGACAATAGCCTTATGTTAACATATAGATCTGTTCTATAAAAAGCAATGTAACCTCACGTAACCAAGACAATAGCCTTATGTTAACACATAGCTCTTCTTCTATGAAAGGCAATGTAACCTCACGTAACCAAGACAATAGCCTTATGTTAACATATAGCTCTGTTCTATAAAAGGCCATGTAACCTCACGTAACCAAGACAATAGCCTTATTAACATATAGTTATGTTCTATAAAAGGTAATGTAACCACACGTAACCAAGACAATAGCCTTATATTAACATATAGATCTCTTCTATAAAAGGCAATGTAACCACACGTAACCAAGACAATAGTCATATGTTAACATATAGATCTGTTCTATTAAAGGCAATGTAACCTCACGTAACCAAGACAATAGCCTTATTAACATATAGTTATGTTCTATAAAAGGTAATGTAACCACACGTAACCAAGACAATAGCCTTATATTAACATATAGATCTCTTCTATAAAAGGCAATGTAACCACACGTAACCAAGACAATAGTCATATGTTAACATATAGCTCTGTTCTATAAAAGGCAATGTAACCTCACGTAACCAAGACAATAGCCTTATTAACATATAGTTATGTTCTATAAAAGGTAATGTAACCACACGTAACCAAGACAATAGCCTTATGTTAACATATAGATCTCTTCTATAAAAGGCAATGTAACCACACGTAACCAAGACAATAGCCTTATGTTAACATTCAGCTATCATCTATAATAGACAAATTGATATCACCTAACCAAGGCAACAGCATTGTGTTTACACACAGCTCTGTTCTATAAAAGGCAATGCAACCGCACGTAAACAAGTAAATAGTCATATGTTAACATACAGCTCTCATCTATAATAATTCATTCAATCCAGGCCATCTAAATTCACTAAGTCATGCTAATACGAGGAATGGAACACAAAATTAACTTCAATGTAATGTTGTTATGTTTGTACCTTGTATCTTGACATAACAGTTTTTCACAAAACAAATGAACATCACTTAGGTTAGCTTACAAAATTTATTCTTAATTCTACAACTACCAAAGAGGTGTATACATGTACAATGTACAAAGTCTAGTACATCAAGTGAGCGGAGCTTACAGGGCCACGAACATGTAGTGAATATGAAACGGGTATGTTTCAAAAGAACACTACTGTAATTTATGTACATACAACTGTAGTAATGTAATGTTGATGCATATTTTAGTTAGAAAATTACTACGTACATATTTCATAGAAAACGATGTCCCAGATAATGAACACAATATGTTTATCAATTCATGATTTCTACGGAACTGTATAAACACTTATCCATGTATAATAAACCACGTGTTTGTATACTTTCAGTCATTCGCCAATCTCTGTAGTTATTGTGAGAGTGAATTACTTCTCATTCATTCTGTCACAATGGCCGACTTGGACGAATGCACCAATGATAGACTTGACATTTGCCATTTATTGCTACATGTAGAAATCTACGTACACTTCGTACGTACACTCTAGATATCAAATACGTTCGTGCGTCCGTTTCTTTGTACACATGTTTTATATCTATTGACAATTCTTGAACATGTACACATATTAACTTTTATTAGAGCTATGCACATAAGATATTTTGATACTTTTATTTGAAAAAATAACATCGGATAATTATTATGTCAATGTAGGCAGTTTAAAACATCAAATGAGGCATTGGAAAATGATCGTCCAAAAACCTCATTTCTAAAATCTGTCTAAAACTGACCAGGGGTTCGAGTGGTTATAGTCTCTGATTTGGAATCACTAGCCCCACAGCATTTACTGTGTGTTCAAAATACACGCGGGACAAAATTTCTCATGTAAGGAAGTTGTCCAGGCTTACGGAAGATCGGCGATTCTATCTAAGTGTGAGCCTGTAAACAATGATTATTTAATTTTGTTCGTGAAACTGGGTCTTGCATGATTCTTTCATGTGCCGGTGCTCAGAGAGCCATTTTCAGCTTTTGAGAGCTTTCCCTTAAATGCAACTATGCATTAAGGCAACATGACAGGGCGTGCTTGAGGGAAATTCGGGGTTACGCACAATGGGTAGGGGGTCCGGGGCATGCTCTCCAGATTTTTTTATTCTTAGAACACCGGAGATGCATTCTGGAGTGTTTAGGGGTAAAACATTACTCTTTTTACAAAATTATGTGAGTTATAAAGCGACAAATGAATGAAGAAAAATAATGAATTCATACGGAGAAAGCTATTCTAATTTTCTATAATAAATAAATTGTTATCTTCACTCTTGAATCATAAGATCTATTTAAATTGTGTGAATTTTCTTGACCCTAACACGGGTAAGCCACCGATTATCATAGCATTTTTTGCGTTTTTAGATTTGTCTAGTTAATCCGTTGTACGCATGTGCGTGAGTCAGTGCGTATATGATTGAGCACGTGTTGTATGGTCACAGAGACCACAGGAGCCTGTTATTCAATCAAAAAAAAATTATACTCAATAAAAAATTACCCTCTACGTATAGAAAAAAACAACAGGAGTGCAATGCCTCCCACTCCCCACCCACATCGCCGATACAAGAATCTCTATTAAACAGCGGTCAACACGTGAAATTATGGTCTACATAGTTAAAGGCTATAAAAAGGTAACAAATGCAGGTCCTACCCTTGACGCTTTCTCAGTTTTGCTTATCCTATTTCAATAAATCCAAGAGTTTCTCCAGCGGAGGAAAGCCATTGGTGTGAACAAAAACAGTATTGACATTGATGGTACCTAGAATCTATACATACCTTTCTTATTCGGCGGAATCTTGTATGGTTGCTCTCTGTAAAGGTTAAATTGTCCGTCATTGTACATGTACTGTTTGCCTGGAACCCTTTGCATCACTGTTTACATATATTTTCTTTTGCGTGTTGACCTATCATGCAGTTTACAATTTAGTTCGTGACGTCGCGTCATATGTTTGATGACGTCACAAACAGCGTTATTCTCATCTCTTCCAAGGTTTATATATATGCATTTCGTATCTTCTTATATTAGGATCTAGATTCTATAGGCAAGAGATCTGTTTTCTTCCGGTGGAAGATGACTGCCTAATATTGGGTCATTTTTTAAATTTCTTCTGGAATCTAGGTTTCTATAGAGCTATATACATTTTGTAAATCCACTCGATAATTGTGATAATACCCCTGTCACTCTAGGGCGGCAAGAAAAATTCAGAACGCCGACGTGCGAGCAATACGCGAGTGACACGCCAGTTGACGTGACGCATTGAAATCGCATTGAAGGCTGAACGATTAAAGAATGCACAATACAAACGCCGTCGCTCGGCGTTCTAGTAAGAGTGCAGTGGAATCGCCGTAAGGTCACCATAGCAGCAAAGTAAGGTCTCTGAGCTAGGTACAACACCTCACGTTTTGCATGGAGATTCTACAGCGTTCGTTGAGGTGTCACTGCGTCTTTATAATCCGCGCTTATTTATAAATAAATACGAATGTCTTCGACACGTCAGCCATCAGGGCAGCGTGAGCGCCGTGAAATGGCAGTGGAAGCGCCGTTAGAACGTAGATACTCGCCAACAAGAACTCAATAGGTACATGTACGCGGTAGAATGCCGCGGCTTCTCCATTAAACGCGCCATGCATGAGGTGACAAGGGTATAACTCGATCACCTCGTTCTGGCATAATCTAGATCAAAGGGGTTTTCAAAAAAGTGTCAAAGAATGTTCCATAAGTCTGGAATCTGGAGAGAACCTACGTATCTAAATTCTATATGATTCTTTGACACATTTAAAACAAATTGTCCGACCCCTTTGCTCCAGTTGGATTACCTGTCCTCAGACCAATATGTATACGCAATGATATATATACGCAATGATATATATACATTGTAGTTGAGTGTATGTTGATCTCAGCTGTCCCAGTCCCTGACATTACGACTATATACATTAGGTAGGGAAACAGACTAGGGTCATATTGATCTATCACCTAATCTGAAATATTTTTTTACATTGTAAACTAGCTAGCTATAAATACTAGTATCATTTCTGAAGTGAACATTCTGTTTCAAGATTCATGTGCACTGCATTACAGGTTTTCACATGCGTTCGATCGTATTTACAAACAAAAATATATTTATCATTCACCGCCCTGCGTATAATTATATATCAGCAGGTAGTTTTATTTTTAGTCAATAAAGCTGCATGTGTAAGGTCAATGAATAACTCCGGATCTTTCATAATAATAATTTGAGTATTTTGACGGGAAGAAAAATAAGACTACCTCGCAGCATTTTCTTTTATATACGTGTACATGCATATAATTTTATTTTGTCATAGCCAACTAGTAACTCATTTGAAAACTACATTGTTTTACAAGTTCGAAGGGGGTAAACCAACCAATCGAGAATTATGCCTATATTCCGGATAACGGGTGTTTAACATATCCTCACTTTGTTGACAGTTGACTGGTTCCTGCTTGCACCAAAGGTACAGGTACATGAAGCGCCCGCGGAAACCAGTTCATGTTGCTGTGCAGTGTCACCCGAAGAAACCAGAAATTAATTTTTAGTCTGAAATTGTTTGTCTTCGTTCATGAGTCCGAACTGATGAATGAGGGTAAAGAAATTGCTTGTTCTTTGTAAAATTCTTATATAGTCTAGATTCTACATCAATCTATTTTAATGTCAAATTTGCATATTTCAGCCAGAAGTCTAGAAGTTTGCTATATCCTGCTTGTCATCTGCACGGGACGAATATTGCTATGTCACCTTATATCTAAAACCACTCAAAGTTCTGACGGATTGAATCGTGGAACGGTTTTTACGTTTTTCAAAGAAAGGTAACTCGAACGAGCTCATTTTAAGATATTTTCTAGGTTGTCGCCCTTAGTGACGATTTAAAAAAGTCCATCATCTTCGAATATTCGTGCTGTATCGAACACGTGCTGGATATCACTCGGTGAAAATTAGACCCACTGACCATTATTTACACAGATTAAATTATTCTTAAACCTGATATTTATAGATAAAAATGCGAGTATGAAATATATGGAGTCCAAATTCATTGTTTCTTAAGTTGTTTGTTAAAAACAGGTTCAGTAGTTTATTCAGTTACAGTGAAACTTGTGTTAGGAGCCACCTCTGAATAAAGACCATCCTGCGAATTAAGGATATTCTTTCAAATACAGTCAAAGATTAATTAGAATGAGATGACCTTCAAATAAAGGTCACTTTACAATAAAGGTCATATTTTGTAATTCCCAAAGTTGGCCTTTGTTCACATGTCTGACTGCACTTATTATAGGTCCATTGGAATGTTTTACATCTCTGACATTATGCAATATATAAAATGGATACAGGTAATTATATTGTCAAACTCAATATATATACTTCCTTCAATAATTTTCAAAACTTAATTTAATTAAATAATGTTTACCTAACCTAACATATTATTATACGGTTTATACCAATACACTGGTATAGTATTACTCGTATAATATTTACAAGTATATAATTAAATACATAATGTGCTGTTCAACACCGGGAAGACATGCAAATGGCTCCTATACTGTAATCATTGTTAATCGGCATCTGTGCACAATCTTTACATCTTGATAACTGACCCATGGTTGAAATAATGACTAAACTTTATTCAGTGTTTATCGTATCAATTTCTAAAAATGTCCAATTACTTGGCTGGTGTTTTATGCTGATAATAAGCTGTTGTAAATGCATGTATGTGTTTCCTTAATTGTCCTTGTCGACAAATTTGCATTAATTTGTTATTTGAGTAGTGACAGAGGTACTTGTTTGTTGAGTGCCGTCCAAAATTATTTAAAAAAGATTTTCATCTGAGTTTTAAATTTAATGAAATAAAGCTGTGTTGTTGTTGAAATTTAAATTGTAGCACTTATTTTATTTGCATTAGAGTTTGCAATTTCTATATAGATGCTGAACTATTTTTGTTATTTATAAGTCCAATTTTTTAAGTCTCAATGAAATGATGTTTTACTTTGCTTTTCTGAATCGGTCAGGAATTTTGTAGCATCTCTTGTTTGTTGTCTTTTAAAGCTAGAGGCACTTTATACTAATAGGTCATTAGGGTAGCCAGGTTTTAGTCTGTACACTTGTTTGTGCAGGATATCTGACAATGTTAATAACATATTTGTTATGTTCTATCCAGTTGATTATATGATAGACAGTTACAATGTGTACCTGTTGAGAAAAGTATATAATTGTAATATTTTTTCATAGAGATGTTACAATACATTCTTGGAAGATGACCATGAAGCAGTGGGGTATATTATAGTAAAGACTGGACATCTTTTATCCATTCCAATGGTCAAAGGTTTGAGATCCAGTTTGTGTGAGATTGTGTGATTCATGCTAATCCTCAATGCTTGGTAAGATACAAACACTGGTAATTAAGGATTATTTGTAATATTTAGTTTCATAATTGATTGTGTTGCTTGATGAAATTGAAACAACAGTCGAACCTGTGTTAGGGGCTTCCTCTGAATAAAGGCCATCCTGTGAATAAAGGCCATCCTGTGAATAAAGGCCAGCCTGTGAATAAAGGCCATCCTGTGAATAAAGGTCATCCTGTGAATAAAGGCCATCCTGTGAATAAAGGCCATCCTGTGAATAAAGGCCATCCTGTGAATAAAGGCCCTCCTGTGAATAAAGGCCATCCTGTGAATAAAGGCCCTCCTGTGAATAAAGGCCATCCTGTGAATAAAGGTCATTCTTTGAAAAGCCATCATTGAATATTAAGAACAAAATTACCTCTTACTTAGTAAAAGGACACCTGTCAATAAAGGCCACATTTTTTCTTCCCCAGAAGTGGCCTTTGTTCAAAGGTTTGACTATACTGATAGTATTATGACAGAGCCTTGTTAACGTATGAACAAACTATATCATTGTGCATTTGGCATCTTGTAATACTGAGGCAGAGAAGGGTGGATGAGTTTTGATGCTGAGTTTCTAATTAATTGAATTTGAATTTATTAAAGAAGACTTGTGTTCTAGTCTCACTGATGTTGACTATATTTTGTTTGTGTCAGTTTTGTTTCAATATACAATGTACATACATGTATGTATAAATTACCATCTCCACCTTTTCTTCATAAATTATGTCTTTCGTAATTGTCATCGAAAATATCATCTTGCAAATTAGTACATCATGCCAACATGAATTGTTAATTATCTTTTGTTAATAATAGTTTCAATTTATTTTTTATATTTATTTAGTGTCGTTTACAAATCATAGGCCAACATTATGTAGCTACTGTATTATGTTGTCAATTTATAATTGAACAAATTGACGTCTCATGTTTTTATTTATTTGGTATGTAATTTGATATCAATGTTCACTGATTGTATAATTGAACTGTATTATATTTCTGAATCAGAGCCCTATCAATGTCTTGTATAAATTTATTTATTGACAATATGTATTTGATTTTATACTTTGTTTATTTGTTTGTTTGGCATGACACTGAAGTTTCAAATTTCCAATTAGTACTTGACATGAAATCTTCTTGCTTCATTTTATCAACGTCTTTTACAGTTGTGGGGGGGGACTAATGATATTTGTAAACATCAATGATAAAAAGTATCAATATTTTGATAACAGTTGACATTATGACAAGTTCTAGGCTCATAGAGTGAATTCACCATAGAAAAAGTCCTCGCAAGAAAAAAAGTAAATGATTATTTATCATACAATAATTATTGTCATTAATTGTTACATTCTGATTTATTTATTCATTCATTTGTGATACTGGATACTTCTGTAGTTCTACATATATTAGTTCCTGTATAATCTTTACATATATCAGTATAAAATACGTGCAAGTCACATGTAGTAGTAACACACTATCTTATCCCTATATATTATAGTATGGCAATGTAAATCTTAAATGGTGTGCTTCATACCTACTACTGGTACTTAGGATTATCCACTAGTGTGTGTCCCCCTAAAAATCCACAACCATAGATAGAAATGAAATATCATTCAATGAAATAGCTTACTTTCCTAAATATTATGCCCCCCCCCCCCCCCCCCCAGTGTCTTGAGTCCTGTGGAACCGCCTCTATTATCTATATCTTTATTTCCAATGGGGATCATTTATTGTTAATACTTTATAGCCAGAGACCTCCATGCTTGTGTGGTTAAGGTTTCTGAATAGTAATCACTAGCCCCCAACCACTGTGAGTTTGAATCCCAACAAGGACTCAGATAAACTTCACAAGTGAGGAAATTGTCTATATATAGCCATAGCTTGTGAAGGATGGTTCTACCCAGTTGTATGTACACCTGGGGTCTTCCTACATTATCAAAGCTGGAACAATTAGCTCATGCTCTGGCTGATGGTGCTGTGAAGATAAACAAATGATTCCTTCATTACTTAGACACGGTCTTGTTGAACAATAGCTGGTATGCATATTAATGTATCTAATAACGTTAATATACATACCTGATAATGGTAAAATAGCTCTTTTTGACACTGTACAATCTTATTACATGTACTAATAAAAGTGAGACCAGCCTCTGTGGTCGAGTGGTTAATGTTGCTGACTTCAAATCACTGTAACCTCTCACTGATAGATGGTCGTGGGTTCGAGCCCCGCTACCGACCCTGTCTCTTTATGTGAGACAGTAGGCAGTTGCTCACGGAGGATGAGAGTCTAGTACTGGTTCTTCCCAGGTACGATGATTAGGTGAACTGTCCACCTCATATGACTCTGACTGTTGAAAAGGGGCATAAAAATCGAGTATATACAAACAAAAAGTGTATAGTGCATAATTTATATATTCAGAACTTTAAATAAATGGAAATGCATTTTGGTTTATCTCATTATTAATGGAAAATGTCTAGAAATTTTACAAATCTGTTTTAAATAGACAGCAATGTGAGTGTATAATTGTGACTTCAGTACGTGATTCAGTCATATATCATAGTACCATCCATTTGTTTAAACTGTCTGACACATGATGATGAACTTTTTTATCAATTTAGAATCAGATATATCTTTTATGATGACCTGTGATATTAAAGTATATTAAACACACGCATGTACTAATTCTAAAACACCTTGACGTTTTATTCTGTGATGATTGATATTAAATGTTCATCAACTTGTTAGACTTTGGAAAACATCTACATTTTTATCACATAAAAGTTTTATTAAAAACGCCTTTGCTATTTAATACCCTCAACTCCTTATGGTATTTTTAATTTGCATATTAATTTAAAACGTATCACTTTATGAAGAGATATTTTGAATTCTTGTGGACTGGTTCTGTATAATTTAGTCTTATATTTATAATAGGAGGCTTACTGTGACATGTACTGGTACCCAGTCTAAACCTGACACTGTCTCCCGGAATCTGACACCTATCAACATATAGTTTATGGTTGATGATGGGTACCGATGATATGATAATAAGATAGGATAGAAAATAAAACATATGCACAATGTATAAAGATCTGGATAAAGATTATTGTAAAGATAAACTTTGTGGCTTTTTGTGACCATGTAATTTACTGAAGATATGATTTTTATAGTGTTTTTCGTCTTCACATACAGATTCTGGTGTCATTTGTTTGTTGTCTTTCGAAATTGTATGCTTTCCCAAGACAATGTTATCTTTACTGGCAAATAGACACTTTCTGTTTTGTTCTGCCATTTAATTTCCTTTATATGCTGCTTTTTAATCACCTGCCATATATTTAAGTCTAGTTATTGATCAAAATTTATTAATAAAGCAAGTTGACCAGCTGATATTTTGAAAGTGATACTTTTAATACTAGCCCGATGACAAGAATATGATATATCAGTTGGTACATGTAATGTGTTAGAAAGAAAATTCATTTATAATGGTTTTAAAATTGATTTATTGATTTGCTTCTCCAATATATTTTGTCACTTGGTCAGATTGTTATCACTGAGGTGTCTTATTTGTTTAGATTTATTTCAAACTTTATGTAGAAAAAATCATGGGCTCAAAAAATTAAGAATCTAACTGAGCATGTCTGTATCATTGTAAAGAATACAGTGCTATCATTTAATTTTGCATGCACAGATTATCTCAAGGACACTTAAACACATTTTCAAGTCATCTGGAATTTATGCATTTATCATTTGAATGAATCACAAAAATTACATGAGAATATTTGTGTGGTAATTAATAAATTTGCACACTCAGAAAATATATAAAATTTGTCTTGTGTAAATCATAATTGCACAAATTCATGAGGATAAGAAAGTTAGTCTTTATGATGGAAATTTTAATAAAGAAACAGACAAATCCATGTATCATGATTTTGTGTACAGTCAAACCTGTGTTAGCAGCCACCTCCGAATAAAGGCCAGTTTGTGAATAAAGGTCACCCTATGAATAAAGGCCTACCTGTGAAGAAAGTCCATTCTTTGAAAAAATGTCACTGATTATTTAGACCATAATGACCTCCAAATAAAGACCACCTGTCAGTAATGGCCACAGTATGTCTTTCTCAAGGGTGGCCTTTGTTCACAGGTTTGATTGTATTGTATTCACAATAAACACTCTTCTAAAGTGATTCATGCACTGACTGTTATGTCAGATTGTTTCGTAGATGCAAATTTGTTGTTAAGTTTGTACTTGTCAATAATTTAAGTGACTTCTAATGACATACGATGCATAGATGTTTAGTGTGATGATAGGGCGTGTCACGCCTTACAGTAGGGTCTGTACTGAAAATGTCAAGGTCACTGGTGAGTGCACTCCAATACCATAGCATGTGTCACTTGCAACTGACATCTCTTTCTATCAGATTAACTGACAACTTTAGCAGTTTTAATCAGTCCGCAATCTTGGATTAGCAATCATTCTAAAAGTACATCTCTGTGGTTCAAGTATAGTCACATATTTTAGCATTTATAGAATTATGTCGGAAGTACTAACTTCACCCGTGCATTGTTTAATAACTAATCCCTTAAAACTAATTACTAAACATCATCATTTATTGACGTATTACGATGCTTTTGTCTATTTAATGACTTATCCAATGTGCGGTTAAAATTCTTTGACTTTTTCAACCGCATTTCTTTAACTGTTATGCTACATTTATGGTCCGAAACAGTGTATTGTAAATTGAAACTACCTGTAAACTAATGTGGTTCAGTTACATAGGTTAAACCTGTTCTGTACTACGGTGCAGTTAATCTGATTTTGGATCAAATTAGAGCTAATTGTATTTATTTCCGTATGAGTGTACATTGTTCAAAGTAGTTAAATTATTTTTTGTAGGAGGTATGGCTCTGAGCATACCGGGTTCGATTACACATGTACATTTTGTCAAAGACCGCGGATGGTGTACATATCCAAGTATCATAACCTGACAGGTCTAAATGATACTGAATCATAGTACTATAAAATACAAAGGTCCTACATAATGAATCACATACATGTACTTGTAATATCTAATAATCTTGTACATTGTATACATCAAAACCTGTGAATAACAGCCATATACTGTAGAACTGGTTTTATTCGCGTTAGTTTTATTTTCGCTAATATTCGCGAATCAAGTACATATACCTCGCGAAATCATAAATGTCGCGAATGAATGATGTCAGTTTCATAAATAGGAAAATGAGTATGTCAGACAATATGCAACTCAACAGTTTACTTAATCTGATAAAAGCTCAGAGGTTTTGAGCCTGGCGATGTCGCAAATTCATGAATATGCGAATAAAGAAAACAGCTGATTTTTTTACAAAAAACACAAAATTTGACCTCGCGAAATTAAAGTGTTCTTCAGTAATTGGTCCTTATCAAAAGGTTTACTTGATTTGTCATGTCAATTAAAATGGGCTTTAAGTATAGGTGTTGTTCACTTAGTGACTTAAAAATTATTCACCGGTTGCCATCGACATAAAGTAGATTTTAGAATCATTAAGTTTTTGAAAAAAAAAAACTTAAAAAATTCATGAATTTTGTTCTGGTATTTGTCTAATTCTGTTCTTTTAATAATTATTTCTTGTTTTATAAATGTATAGATAACTTCCTATATTAAGCAAAAACAATTTTTGTTTTTCAGGTATAACCTGACCTTCCCTAATTTTCCCCAAAATTATTAAACCCAAGACTTTTTACTATTACACTAGGGTCTGAGGAAAGGTGCAATCCACTGTCTTGCTTTTCTACCTTCCTGCACATTTTAAAGAATCTTATTCTGATAAAAAATGTTTTTTGCCAGTTACATGTGTACCAAGTCATACCAATTTATGTTTATGGGCTATGTTTCTCTTTAAATTGTATGTGAATAAGATCTACAGTTTTAGAATTCTACATTGGACTTTCAAATGAAAAAAAAAAAAACTTGATTCCATCGAACTAGAAAGCAGAACCCCACTGACACCTGCCATTTCAATCTAGTATCATTGTTGTTCATGTCTGACCAGATATATACTCCTGTTTCCACATTTTAGTCTTCAATACTTGCAGATAAAGCAGAAAGTCATGGTCGTTAAAATGTCATTTATCATTAAGGACACTAAACAATGGGTGACAGGATTTTAATTATTCCCATGTTGTTTTTTACTAATTATCTGGATAGTTCTATCTCATTATATCTGCCATGCTTCATTAAGGAATCAATCTGAGGCTGTATGGATTTTTGTATGAAAAATAATTAATATGAAAAATGGCTCATTAAAATCAGAGTAATGATTTAAATTGGCATTAAGATGCACTGGTGTTTGTGGTCCAAGTTTTTGGTATTTTTCCCTGTTTGTTTTAAGTCATGATGTTTTACCTGTACCTCCTTCTGCATAATAACAAGTTTCTATTATCATTCTATAAAGTCTACTTCATATTAAAGGGGCATGCCCTGGAACTGAAGCGTCTCAAATAGCAATCAAATTGATATCATTTTAATGCCTAAATCAATTAATGAAAGCCCTGTAAAATATTTACAAAACATCCCGCTAGTTTACTCAAAATACACATTTCAAGATTTACCAAACCTGCCGATTTCAGCTTCAGAAATTATTCGTCATTTTCACAACTTGACCCTTTCGGTATCTGTCAAAACCGAAAATATCGCGAAAAAAATGTCAACAAACTGAAATGGTAAGTATTTCTCATGTTATGTTCACTTGAAAGGCAGCGCACATGCTCAGTTAAACTCTCAGACGTACCGGAAATATCATTGTCGTCAATAAAAGGCTGTAAGCCTTTTATTCAAACCGACATATAAATACCGACGCGCGAGTTATATGGTCATTTTTGAGTGGACATTATTCTTTGACTTTTTGGTAATAATTGATTTTACAAGTGACAAACGCATTTTTGGTGTACGAAAAAAGACACAGCAGTTCCTGGGCTTGCCCCTTTAAGATAAACTTTATACATTTTGTTTAATGCAGCCTTTATATAATATGTGTGTATATTATGTATTTTTGTTGGTGTTGTTCATTGTGTTAACCAGGGCTCTCCTTTGACCCTTTAAATGGCATTTTGACTCTTGAAATTTGCAAAATAAGATTTTTGACTCTTGAGAATTGGAACCAGAGGGTCAAATTTACTATCACATTAGTAGGAAACTTTGTTGACTCTTGAAATTTCTATCAGCTATCTAAGACTAATTTTGACCTGCGACTTTTGAAGTTTAGGGAGCACCCTGTTAAAAAAAAGTAATGTTTGTGGGTTACAACTTGACCAAAAAATAATGAGGTACAATATGTAGGTTGCAAATTTTTTTTTCTGTCATATACGGTATATATTTTTCATAACTCTCTGATAAGAGATTTAAAATTGCACGAAGAAAAAACAATTAAACATGTTCTGTATGATAAAGTGACTAAAGCATATAATGTATTAAATATCATGTTAAAACAATTTTTTCATTTTTTCTTTGATCGCAAAATTTTACTTGATATTTTATGATTGATTTTAAACATTGTTACTTATACCATTAGTAACCTACTGTGAACGTAATCTAACAAAAGTTGTCGTATATATCAACAATGGACGTCTGTAGATGTAGGGTAGATATATTTCAAAAAATGATTTCACTTTCGTCCAGTGTTCACGAGCATGATTTTTATTTAATGATTACCTTAAAGATTATAAATGGATTCTTTATGACTCACTCTTTAACCACTTTAAAGAAAATTACGAAGGACGATGGTTAATTACTGACGGACATGCAACCGTTTCCGAACCAGTGGTTGACTAAAGTGTGGTTGCAACCTGTATCCACACGCCAATGTCGTACGGCTGTGCTATTTCTTAAAATTGGACCGAATGTGTTGACAATGAAATTAATTATCTGGGATGTATAAAAATTTCATTGACTTGTGAATAATTTGATACGTTATTAACTTATCATAAAAATAGAGGGGTGTTATTTATTGTCACCCATAGTCCTCACCTATTCAACTTTGTAATCTTTGCTGATTGCACCGTGAATGAAGGGCCACGGCTTAAAAGTTCAATAGGGCCCATATTTTGATGCCTTTGCCGTATTAATTCTACATTGAGTGGATACATGGACAAGAGGACATGTGTTCATTTTCTTTCTGAACAGCAATTCAATCCAACTTGAATGACCATTATTCATCTCCCTTTCAAACATACATGACTTTTACTGGATTTGTTCCGCATTATTTTTCAGTTCATGAAAAACGACTCAAAACATTATTTATTTATGAGTTAGTATCTTATTAGAATAAAGAATTCAACATACCTACATGCTGTCTAAAATCTCATTTAAATGAATAAAATTTCATTAAAAGAAATTCTCTAGTGCTCTTGACTGGCTTTCAATGTACATGTATCCATTCTCAGTCAACTCTATTTGCGTAGCAATAAGCATTAACGTTATGGCCTCTTCTTTGCAAAAATAACAGTGTACCTTATTCGCCACCAGTAAGTAATCTACACTTATTTGGCTCAAGTCACTGAATTTAAGTTTTAAAATTTCAACTGCTTTTCTATTCTATCAAACAACTATTTTAGGTGCGAGAAATCTTAATAATAATTTGCATTAATTGGCATTAAATGTGTTACAATGTGTGTAATATCTTCACTTATTTGGGTTCAAAGCCATTTTTCAAAACAAATTCAGTCGTACATGGCAGCCAATTCACCAAGAACAAGTTTTCTTGAACAGTATTCTAATTAACCAGTACTAACTTACCCTTGCACAAGGAACCGGCAACTTCTCCAAATGTGGAGGAAATTCAACATTTTTGTCAAATTTTCATGGAATGTGTGTAATATCATTATTAATTCCTTTGAATGAATCAGAGTTAACTAAACCTTGTATCTAAGGCTGTTACAATGGACTCCTATTTTATCATCACCAAATATGGACAAAATGCATTATTTTTTCAGTCATTATTTCCATTTAGAACAACATAAAGGTCTTCTCTTAAGACACTAGAAGATGTGATAGATGTTTCAGAAAAGCTCATTAGAAAAGAAGGAGATATATTACCCAGCATGGTTTGTTTGATTGAAGAATATGGGAAGTGAGAGAACGATGTTCTTCTCGGCGGGCCGACTTAGGATGAAAACAGTGTGAGTTGTTGAAAAATGGATCACTTTTGTTAATTTAGTTTTTTTTTATGTGTGAATCTAACAAAGAGAGATTCTTATGGTTTAAACTGATCCATATGAATAATTAATGAAAAAAAATGTATTTTTTACCATCTTTTTTTGTGTTGATTTCTTTTATTGCCTGTATGAGCAATACTTCTTATTAAAGTAGACAGCAGTTACAGCACTATGGCTGTAAAATTGAAATTAGAATTATTTGAATCACCCGATTAGACCCTGTTTAACTAGCATACAACCAAAATGTATGTTTAATATACATGTATACCAACTGAATGGGGAGTTTTACATTTTTACATATCTGTGCATAATAGAGATATTTTTTCTTAGATGGATTTCTATGACATTTAAAGCCACAAAAATCATATGGAACATTGTTATCCTCCAACCTATGTAAAGCCCACATTTCTATGAGCTTAATGAAGTGCTGGCTCTTTGTTTATTTGACCACATAAATACCAGACAAACATCAAATTTACTCCATAAAAAAGAAGCCTAAATGTCCCTGAATTAACTATTTAGACATCCCCCACTGTTGCCCAGGGTTTGCTTTAGACTAAACATCCTTTCTTATAGAATATGTTTATGTAACCCCACAGTGGGGACACCTCTTTATGGTTAAGCACCCTTTAACTTTAAAAACAGGTTGCCCTATTGTGACTTTACACCATTCGACCAATTAATCAACAATGCCACAAAAGGGATAGAAATTTACCCTTTAAGGGAAATGGTTATTAAGCTAGGACATTACCTAAGGGATGACTTTCCCTCTTCAATTACTTGTATTGTAGACTGGGTCAGTATCTATTATCTAAACTACAACCTATAATCTTCACCGTCTTTGAACCAGTCAATTGTACAAAGTACTTTCTAAATTACATTTTTAAAAAAAATGGCATGCTGGGTAGACAAATTTTATGGCTTTCCAATGATGGGTGTTGTTGTACCCCTTTACTTTAATGAGGTATAAAACTTTGTCATAAACACTTTCGCTTATGCAACTTGACAACTCTAAATGGTTTCGAAACATAACTGTAATGATGACAAGAGTATAATTCTTAGAGTAAAATCAAGTTAATGTTTGTGTGCCAAATACAGGCTTCAATGGATGGTACTAAAAATAAATGACTTTGCACTGAAGTTGTCAATATCTGTCATTTATAAGCATTATTCATTCTGACCATGAATGTTGCCAATTTTCTCTGAGTTTTACAACTTTTATTGGGGAACTCACAGATTTAGATATTTGGGTATTTTAGTACAGAGGCTATTATTATTTATTTTAAGTATTGGTGTATGTAACACAGTGTTATTAAATGTATTGTTTTATCAGATTATTTCCATGCCTTGATTTCATTGTTTTTTCTCCTTTTATATATCTCAAAGACTTTATGGGTATCATTCAATGGTAATTTAGTACCGTAAGATATCCCTTTCTTTTAATAACAATGTATTTTCAATGGTCTCTAAATGCTGCAGTTATGGCCCTTGTTTGCCGATTTTTGGGCAGAAATTGGTGGATCTCAAATTTCAAACTGTAATAGTTTGTGTTCATCAAGGTCGTGGATTTGAATCTGGCTCTGCCTTTCAGTAATTCAGGGATGCTTTTTGTGTGTCTCCATCCCAACTACCAATCAGCTAAGTTATGTGTTAGGAAAACCACATGAAACATGTAAGAAGTGTATCGCTGCTTTACACTGGGCAGGAAAAACTATTTGAAAGGAGTAGGAATATAAATGCCCGGTTCTCCTGTATCTCCTCTCCCCTATCTCGGGGGCGGCTCTGAATTGACCACAGCTTTCAAATGGGCCATTAAACAACAGATTCATCATTGAATAGCTTCTAGTCACTGTACTGTATGAATATAAATAATATTGTACTTGGAGACCCTGTGAGGAGTGCTTTATGCAACAAATATAATAGTATTATACAGTGTACTTTAGCAAAGATTGATTTCTTATTAATTTCTGCTTACGACCACATGTCTTCAATAATATTACATTGCTCTCAGTTTAAATACCATATAATTGAAAATATTATATGCTTTATTGATATCCAAATATTTTTTATTAAATCTTTATAATTGAAAAATATTCCGTTGCTCATCTATTTAATTACTTTATAATTGAATATATTTTTTACTCTTTTCATTTTTTTCTCTATTATTTTTATTACATTTTTGTAATTGATTGATTCCCAGCTTAAACAATGGTACCCAAATTTTACTGTGGGAGGAATATTTCATTATACGACACTTAATTCACGTTACTGTCGGGTTTGATTGAATCAGTTACCCGTGAATAATTGTCTAGAAGGTGTGTAATAATTTCAGTGTTGCGGTTATGTAGCCATTTTATGTCTCATAAGGTGATGAAAATTAGAGAAACATGTCTTTTTATTTCAGAAGTTGTCGGCGTTATTGGAGAAGAGGTCAGAGTTGAACTTCGAGCACCAGATGTAATAATTTCTGTTATTGAATCAATTTGTCGTTACGTTGACATAGAACGGGTATTTCGCTCAGTTTTAACTTTCATCTTAGCCTTGGCGTTGGTGCCTTTTTAAAGTTAATGACAACCTGTTTTATCTCTTATAATTGTAGATTTTTCATGTTATTAGGTTGTGTGTACTAATCCATGCTTTGGTGGTGTTTCACCTCTTTTTATCACAGTACGAGTATGTACAGTCAAAACCTGTGTAAGCAGCCACCTCTGAATAAAAGCCACCCTGTGAATAAAGGCCATTATGTTAGAAACTGTAATTGATTATTTAGAACAAAATGACCCCTGAATAAAGGTCACCTGTCAATAAAGGCCTTGTTTTGTCATTCAAAAGGGTGGCCTTTGTTCACAGATATGACAGTACCTGAAAACCACCTGTCAAACACAGCAACAAACCATACATAAATGTACGTGATCAGTTCTCCCATCTGATAATTATGTTTGGAATATTTTCTCAATCATTCCTGCTACAAGTACTATGTGCATGTTGTGTGCATTATGTTTGAGGATTAAGAATAAAAAAACTGTTCATTAAGTTTTTCATTATCCCGCAAATTGTGTATGCGCTTAATTAATCTTTGCTAATCCGTTACCATAGCAACCATTAGTCATTCTTGTACCATAAATAAACCAGTTTCATGACCAAATACTATATATTGTATCAATTTCATTTTCCATTGAACAACTTGAAGCAGGTCTTTTCATGAATTAGTATCCCTGATGCTATTGTTCTCATTCGATATGAAGGATCTCATTTAACGCTGATCAAGGTAAATTGGTACATAGTGCTTCATTTAGGAAATTGGAGTTGAGACCTATTTTTTGCATTCTATATTCTGGGTGGTATCAGCCGGATTTAGCAGACTTAGTCATTATTTTCATGCAAATGTTTGGTCAAAGCAAAGCAGTGGCTGGTCCTAATTTTCATTTCTTAGACTGTTACACAGTATTGTTTTGATGTGTTCATTTTCAGTACAGTCAAAACTGTGCGCAAAGGTCATCATTGGGAAAAGCTCAAAGTAGCTTTTATTGACAGGTGACTTTTATTTGGAGGTAATTTTGTTATTAATAATCAATGATATTTTTTAAAAGAATGACCTTCATTCACAGGGTGGCCTTTTTTGGAGGTAGCTGCTAATGTAGGCTTGACTGTATTTTGAAATGATAAATCAATACATTGTTGCAAAAAACTATAACTTGCAAAACTGATATAGGACCAGTGTCAGAGATACTGACTGTGAGGATTGATAGATTGTGAGAATTAACTAGCTCGACTGGTTTCAATTGTCTCCTGATGACTGTGCAAATATCACAAGTGTAAGCACTTCATTGTCCTTTTTGTGCATTTTTTGTAACAAATAAGCAATTTTATTCATTTGAAGTTGCATATTCAGTAATTGTAACAACCCTTACAAAAATTAAACAAAACACTTTATGTTCCAGTTTTTCAACAAATGCACAGTCAAACCTGTGACCAAATGCCACCCTTGGGAAAAACAAACAATGGCCTTTATTGACAGGTAACCTTTATTTTATTCTGAGGTCGTTCTAAAAATGACTGTTTTTAAAGAAAGGTCTTTATTCACAGGGTAACCTTTATTAAGAGGTGGCTGCTAACACAGGTTTGTCTGCACATTTCAGGAGCTGTATTCATATCATATATGGGCCTAGTTTTGGATGTCCAATCAGTGATACAGTGAAGTATGTTTTAGATTTATTTTCCATCAAATTTAAGATGATACAAAAATATTATAATAAAGATTACATATTCAGAATACATATTAAACAGAATAAATTATAGGGTTGCCACACGTCAGGGAAATGCTTTTTTTTCAAGGTCAGGGAATTCTGAGAAATGTCAGGGAAATTTGAAATACAGGCAAATGTCAGGAAATTGTCCGGGAATTTTGAAAAAATCTGATTCAAGATCATAAATTCAATGAGTTCAACATTACCAACTAACTGTTGAAAGTGGCATTTACGTATGGCCCTTAGTTATATAGAGCTTAAGGTGGTAATGGTTGGCTTAAGGGTGGATGGAGGCCAATATTTTATTTTAAACTTTACTTATATACTTCAAAGATATAACAAAAAGTATGACAGAAGGACCAAATTTCCCAGTATAGCTTGTCAGGGAAATTTGTAATTGTGTCAGGGAATTGTCAGGTAATTTTGTTTCCTCTGGTTTGTGGCAACCCAGTAATAATCACATTTTGTCAATACCAGTAGCTACATGTATTTGTTGATTTTGTATTGAAACAGTATACAAAGATTTGCATGTTAGCCAATCAACATTATTTTTTTTTGTATATTAGCTTGACAATAGACCTACATCCCAATTTTCAAACCAGGAACCCACTTCACAGACAAATCGTAGCTAAGATTCCATTTTTTCTAACTTAAACTCGTGCTAATTTTACCACTTACAACTGAAAATACTCTAGGTCCCAAAAGCCATTGCTTGAATAAAATATTTACCAAGATTATTAATTTTAAAACTGCTATCTTAGCTGAGATATGTCTATGAAATGGAACCCAACTTAAAACTTAAACAAAATAAAGTCAAACCTGTGAACAAGGGTCACCCTTGGAAAAGACAAAATACGGCCTTTCTGGACAGGTGGTCTTTATTTGAATGTCATTTTGTTCTAATTAATCAACAATATTTTTTTAAAAGAAAGATCTTTATTCAAAGGATGACCTTTATTTGGAGATGGCTGCTAACAGAGGTAAACAAGGGTCACCCTTGGAAAAGGCAAAATGTGACCTTAATGGACAGATGGCTTTTATTTAGAGGTTAATTTGTTCAATATAATCAATGATGTTTTTTAAAAGAATGACCTTTATTCACAGGGTGGCCTTTATTTGAAGGTGGCCACTGACACAGGTTTGACTTTACATGAATATTATTACTTCATTAATTTATCTAGGAATGGTACACAATAATCATGAGATACATGTACATTGTGATATCAATATTGATTACTTAACAGTATTGTTTACTGGATGGCTTATCAGCAAATTATTATGATAACAATTCATTGTTGATTACTCACGCTTATTGTAATGATAATTTTCATAGAAATAATCCTCCGTTTTTCTGGGAACCAGTTGTTACAATGTACCTGGTACATAATTATCATTGTATAATTATCTTCAGATAACAGAACAATAGGGATTTTAACAAACAGTTTGAAAACATTACATATAATATATACATGTACATGAAACGCTTTATAATTCAAATATGTTACATGCAGACTATTACATTTTGAATATTCAGTATTACTTGCATACATATCACAGTTACCATGTTATTGAAGCAGCAGTTATTTTAACATGTCGAGAGTCATATAATTATTATAGTTACAGTCAATTTAATTCATAGAACAGTTATCTTGCTTTTATGAAAGCTCTTTGTTAATGATTTTTATTTGTAGGAATTATAATCAAAACTTAATATATGCACACTTCAAAAATCACATTCACATTGAAAGATTTTATTTATTAAAAGCAAAAATAAATTTCACATTGCAAAAATACACAAAAACCATATCTACAAGGAGTAAGTATTGTACATTATACAATGTACATGCATTATACAATGTACATGCATTATACAATGTACATGCATTATACAATGTACATGCATTATACAATGTACATGCAACATTTTGACCAGATTTTAGTTACATGGCTGTGTTTCATAGCAAGTCAAGTTATATAGCAAAATACAAGTTAGCAAAATTCCAGTTGACAAAATCTGTCATCTAAAATACCTCAATGTACACATTATTAAAAGACAGGTACTTAGTGCAAATTAGTAGTGTTTAATGATGGTGCATTTTATTGAGCAGGCTGTGTCCCAATTGTACATATTTGTCTCATGTTTTATAGATAAGTGATAAATAATGACTACCATTCTGACAATTTGTGTTCAATCTATTTCAGGTAGACTGAGTGGCTAGTTTTGGCGTTTTCAATGATAGCTAGGGGCTGAAAAATGATCCTGTTGAGTCCCCTTTCAATTAATCAAAGGTCAGTGAATAGTTGTTTCTGTTTTGACAAAAATTTTAAAAAATAAAAAAATATTCTCTGTAAACATTCATTATAAAGAAGTCAGTGTCTGACCATGTCTCTCTAAAAGCCAATTAGACCAAGAAAATAAAAGGATTTTATTTTTGTGCAAACAAGCATTTAATTTTCTAAGTAGGAAAAAGTACCACTACATATAAGCTATAGACCAAAAAAATGCACTGCATGATGTCTTGTCAATATTTTACTAGGCCAAATATAAGTGATGAAAAATAAAACCCATAGTATCATTCTGTAAATTAAAAAAAGAAAAACTTTTTAATTTGTTAACCCATTAAATATATTGTTCAATCTTTTACAATATTATGCTGAAAAATAATCGCAAATTATCTGTAAATTAAATTGAAGTTGTAAAACCAATTAATATATAATTGTTGAATTGTTTAAATTATCAGTTTACTGGATACTCCCAATATTTAATATTTTTTCCCATGATCAAGTTTAATTAATCATTGTGCTTTTGGGGACCAATCTAACAATTCAAGCACCTAATTGGTCAAATAAATATGTTAAAATTAGAATAAGCTTCTTATAAAGTAGTTATGATATTGTGTTAAGTCACTAGGTGTGCTTCCCTGCTTGTATAATTGTATGTACATCTACCAATAATCATAAATCAAATATTTAAATTTCTAAAAAAAGAATTTTATCTATCAGTCAATGTTGTATTGAAGATTACTAATTAACACTTAATTACAATTTGTGTTTACACATTTAATCTAGATCAAATACTTCAACATTGTAAGGAACACTTAGACTGTGTCATTATTGATAACCTTTACCATGAAATGTCTTTTTCAATGAACAAGCACCTTCCCACAAATTGAACGTGTGCTAGGTAGACTATTGCAAGATAAAATTTATCATATACATCTACTGTCCCAGTAACAATACTACAAATAACTACTATTTCATATTCTTAAAAGTACATTGTATATTGCTTTTTTTTTACTAACCCCATTTATGTTATTTAGTAATATTGATATAACAATAGGAGTACAGTACAACCTCTCCATAGCGACCCTCTCTTGAGCAGCAACCTCCCTTCAGCAACAGTATAATTTTTCCTCACTGTACAATTTAACTATTTATTCAACCTCTATAGAGCAACAACTTCTCAACAACAGTCTTTCTCATACCAACATATTTCAGTCATTTTCTAACTCCTTCATCACAATTTTTTAGCCAAAATTACAGATACATAAAGTATTCATCTCATTAAAAGGCCAGGTTGTTTTTCGATATTTTGTCTCTTGAAAGATTCTTGGATAAGATTGTAAAAGGCAGAAAAATATGTGAATGTTTTTCATCTTTTAAAGAGCATAAGTAATGTATTCTGAAGACATTCATCTGAAATGAATGTGTAATACTTATGAAGGTATAAACACATTTAAAATGGCTTCCAAGAAATGAAAGATAAAAATATCTGACCTAAATTTATGGAAAAGTACCAGTAGATCGTTTTTATAAATATGATAATTGTTAATAACAAGGGTTCAAAGTATGATAACCTGCAATCAAGCACCTGTGTACATGGATTTGTACAGAGAAAGATTTCAATATCACATATTAACAGAACAACCACCAGTAATAGATGCTCTAGCCTTGTCAACCAATACCTGAAATACAAAGCAAAAAGCTTCCATTGATATCAACAAAAAATATAATTCCTGACAAATATGATCAGCTGAAGATGAGATTTTTTATGTTTGGCCTTACTCCAGATCATGAACAAGCGTCATTCATCATGGATATAGATAAGAAATGGACTCACAGAAAAAAAACACAAAAAATCCCACCCTAAAAACAAACAAATAAAACTCCGAAACCCACCTACCCATACAAGAATATGGGACACTCCTAAGGAGTGCCACCTATGAACAGTCTGCAATAACCTATTGTTTATCTAATGTTCAATGGCCAATTACACAGCTGTAGTTATTTCAGAGCCACCTCCGTGGAGAGGGTAGATAAAATTCAGGAGAACCAGGCATTTGTGTCCCCATTTATTTCGAATAGTTCTTCCTGGTTCTTTGTTGTGCCAGGTGTAAAACACAGATACCTTACATTCAATGCCTGTGAATTTTTAACACAGTACATGGCTTGGTACTGGTAGTTGGGATGGGGACACTGACGGAAATTGAAAGGCTGAGCCAAGATTCAAACCTACAAACTTTCGTTTAGTAGTTCAGCAGGTTATCACTAGGCTACAGAACTGATCATCCAATAAACTTTACCAAATAAATAATACAAAATAAAATTTGTCTATAACATGCTTTTGGATTAGAGAGTTTTGCTGTATTATATGGCGCACATGCATTGTTTTACTATTCTAGCTGCTATAAACAGAATTTCAGATTAGTAGAGTTTTGGTATTGTATGAAATTATCGGACATGTTTTACCGTATACAAAAATGTATTTAGTTTTAAATGCAAAGCCGCAGTTCAGGTCCAGTGATTAGTGTGCTGGATCTGTAACCCGGCGATCCAGTTCAGTTCCCAGTCACGGCATGTCATACAATGTACCTTTCAATGAAAATTTGACAACAAATTGACTATGTCGATTTTCCTGTTGCTGGTTCCTTGTAGAATGGTAAGTTAGTACCGATTCGAATATTCGAAAAAATAGTTAATGTAAGGTAATGGAAGTCTAAGATAATCATAATTATTAAAATGTAGCATGAGCATTTACCTTAATCTCTGTTTGAGGACAGTAGCTGATTTTTGAAAATTTCCAGATTTCTTTCTTCTTCTTCATATGTTGCATTGATCTCCATTAATTGTTGAGCAAACCTGACATTTTCCTTGGCGGAGAATTTTCTTTTCTGGAGTTGATTGAGTCTGGCTTTTAAGATGTAAAACATCATCTTACGTCTGTCTTCAACATGGCTGGCTGCGTTGAAATTATCTTCAACAGTTATAAGTAACTGCTCTGCAGAATTGATGTCATCCTGTCCGATATTCTTGTCTGCATCTATTTGAAAATAAGGCCCAATTCCCAGTAGAATGGTCACTTTATACAGACAGAAAGATCTGTATACCAATGTGGAGAAATCATCGATAACATCTGAGGCAAAGATGTCTAGACTTCTGTTACACACTGCAATGGCTTGCTCTCTATTCTCTGCGTTATCATATTTTTTCAGTTTCAGTTGTCTAACATACACATGAGCATGAAGCACCATATATACAATGGCAAAGTCATTGTAAGGTTGGTGGAGAAAATTGGCATTAGAAATTCTCACCTCAGCTTCGACCCAGTCTTCATTTATTGCAGCAATAATGGCCAGTTTACATTGTCTTAGTATAATTGCCATTGTCCTGTTGACATTCGCGGGCCAACATTCAGTAAATTTTTCAATGAGCTCTTCAATTTCAGCATGTCCAATATGCTGCTGTATCAGCAATGACATGATAATAGTAAGTGCGTCTGCCCACTTATCATGGTTTCTTCTACTGGTGGCATTTTGTACACGTTTCAGGAATCCATTGAATGCTCGCCTTAGAACAAAGCGCCTGCATTTGAACACATTATCATCACACCAACTCTTGTAATTGTAGTAAACCTTCCGTATGAAAGCAGCGTGAGGAAATGTAATACTGAAGCTATGCTTACTACACCTTGAAAGAGTTGTTTGTATGCTGTCCTCGATTTCTAGCAGGCCTAGTTTGATGAGAGCCTCGGAAAGTTTACTTGCCAGAACTTTGGATCGAATATCAACAATCAGCGAAAATAACTGTTTTTTGTTAGTCGACCATGTTTTCTGATATTTTTTTACTATATGTGCTACTTGTTTAGAGTTTAATAGTTCACATACCTCTAAATCATAAATACGGTTGACAATTTCATCCACGTTCAGTGTTGAGGAATTATTGAAAACAGCTTGCAAAATGGCGAACACAGTTTTGTCTTCCAATGTTCTTTGGGAAGGGATACTTATAAAATCTGACATTTTAAGAAATCTAAGTTATAAAATCCAAATTTTGTCACAATTAGTGTCCTGATTTGTTAAACCAAAACTGTTTACATTTGCCTGCCAAATTATTAGATACTGTGCCTTTTATAGTAGTGTGATATCATTCCTATCTTAGTCACAGTTTATCAACATAAATTGAAAGTGTTGATGATATCTGATACAAAATTATTTTTCCACTTTTCGTATAATAATTTTTTATTAGCCTAGAAATATTATTAATGTGGGACAAAAGCTCCCCCATCAATTTTAAGCTCTCCCATAGATTTTGATAGGGGCGGACAAAAGCTCTCCCATTATTTCACTACCCAGACCCCGCAACCTGGACAAAAGCTCTCCCATTATTTCACTACCCGGACCCCGCACCCTGGACAAAAGCTCTCCCATTACTTCACTACCCGGACCCCGCACCCTGGACAAAAGCTCTCCCATTATTTCACTACCCGGACCCTGCACCCTGGACAAAAGCTCTCCCATTATTTCACTACCCGGACCCGGCACCCTGGACAAAAGCTCATCAGTCAAAGCTATCAATAATATAGCTTTTGTTCGGGGTGCAAAAAAGACGGGAGAGCAAATGTCCAGAGTTGTAAAATAATGATAGAGCTTTTGCCCGGATACTGTGGTTTAATTTTTGAATAATTTATGAGATTACTTTTTCTTCACTTTATGAACTTATATTGGCAATAGGCTATCACTTCCTTATTGAAAACTGGCTGTATCTGTTGATTATGAAAATTAATTTGTTTGTTTCTTCATTCATTCATTCATTCATTCATTCATTTTTTTCAATCAATCAATCAATCATTCACTTAATCAATTTCGTCCTTAATGTACAGTTTCATGTGCCACATTAAGCTGTGATTTCAATCCTAAGTTATTGGGTCTGAAAATAAATATAAGTTTATTTGGAGTGCTCTGACCCAGAATTTAAGCACTGGGTAGGTAAAGGTAGAGATTAGTCTATTACTATTTGATAGTGAAAAAAATGCCCCAAAAATTTACGTGCTAGGATTTTCTTGAGTCGATCAGAGGACTCCAAACAAATATAAGTTTATTTTCAGCCAGGTGTTGATTGATTTGTACTATAATTTATTGATTATTATTATTATGGTTGTATTAATTCATCAAATCATCAGTTTCCCATGTTAATGTTGACTCTATACATGGGAAAAAAGATAACTAAGTAGGTTAAGTCAAATTTATTTAGACTTTGAATTATCTTAACCATCTATCACATTAGCTCTCTAAGATTTGTCAATTATGTATTTAGGATGGTGATATTTTGTACAAATACAGTAGGTAAAGTTTTCTGATTACTACCAGGTAGTTATAATGTAATATTTGATAAATAAATCTACTCACCATACTCGGATGATATCAGATAACTTACACCACCTGTTTTTCTAGTTTTAAAATCAAGGTTGGATGAAAAAAAGTGCAGTCTTCAGATGTTTATGATTGGCTTTCAAGGATTTGTATAATTATGTAGCGCTTTTAAATATTAGAAATTTTCAAACAGTACTATTTAATAATTTTCTGAACTGACTTGTTTAAAAAAGTATTGCCCATCATTGATATGTGATACTGTACTAAATTGCCCACAGCCATGGTACAGTGGTTAGTGGGGTGAACTGTAACCCAGCAATGCTTGTATGAATCTCGGTTGCAGCAGGTCATACCCTTTTCTACCATATGTGGTGATTAGCTGCATGCTACTAGGAGAAGGGTAAGTTAGTACTGGTTAGAATACAGTCCAGGAAAACTTGTTTGGTGAACCAGCCATATAATAAATTTCGAGGGTTCAGCGCAACAGTGTCATAACTCATATTAATTTAAGAACAAGTTACGCTGAACCCTCGAATATTATATTAAAAAGAAAATGGTTGGAAGACAACATTGAACCCCAGGAAAAAAATTTGAACCAATGTAATTTTTTTACATCCTTTTACATTTTTTTATATCTTTTATATCTTCAAAAATGCTTTGTGTCAAATGATCCAATAGCCATAATACTTTGATATATGACTTACTGATTAAAATCATGATTTTTTTGTTTTGCTTTAATTTACTCATTTTTATATGTCATGAACAGCATATAAACATAATTATATAGTCAAATTATGTTAGCTAGCTGCCACATCTGAATAAAGGCCATTCTTTTAAATACTATTTAACACCGAAATGACCTCTGAATAACGGCCACCTGTCAGTAAAGGTTGTGTTTTGTCTTTCCCAAGGGTGGCCTTTGCTCACAGGTTTGACTGTATATTCTTTATTGATTATTAAATAATAATTTAAGTGGTTCAATAAAGAAGAAATACTTGGTTATAATTATAAAGTTGAACCTTATAAAAATGTTATCAATTTCAGAACTGTGATATTCAGATTTTGAAAGATAACATGCAGTTGACTTAAGTGGTAGCATATTTCTTACACTCATTTGTGTCACCCACACTCTGGGTTTTAACTTAAATCTTCATTCTAGGAAAATTTAGTTACTGACTGAGGATTTTGAGTTTACATTGTACATGTATATTCATATATACCATACTGTATGAAGCCTTTATTATGCCCCCCCCCCCCCTCCCCTTTCAAAGAAAGGGTTTACTGCTTTGCACATGTCGGTTTGTCAGTATGTAACAAAACCTTGTCTGGCAATAACTAGAGAACTATTGGGCGTAAGCATCACATGCTTTTTTGTTTGTTTATATGGGATTTTACGCCCCTTTTCAACAGTCAGAGGCATATGGGCGGCCAGTTCACCTAACTATTGTTCCTGGGAAGAACCAGTACTTGACTCCCATCCTCGGTTAGCAACTGCCTTAATTCTTTCTCACATGACGAGTCATGGTCGGTTCATCACATGCAGGCAGATGACCCCTATTGATATTGAGGTCAGTAGGTCAAAGGTCAAGGACATCATATCTCATTTGGGCAATGTTCTAACAGTTTTCTCATCGCAAGTGTATCTACCTATTTACTGAACATATTTATTGAGACATATGTGTACTTCAAAAACTTAAACTAGACTGAAATTAGTTATGAATGGAAGTGAGATTTGAGTATCTTGACAGATCTCAATTTATGAAACAGGAGCATCTCTTTAATGACTTACAGCTTGAACAACATATAAAATTTGGGTGGAGGCTTTGGGGCTTTATTTAGAGAAGGGTTCCCACATTCATTCATATACAGTCAAACCTGTGTTAGTAGCCACCTCTGAATAAAGGCCACCCTGAGAATAAAGGCCACCCTGTGAATAAAGGCCATTCCTTTAAAAACAGGCATTGATTATTTAGAACAAAATGACCTCCAAATAAAGGTCTCCTGTGAATAAAGGCCACATTATGTATTTCCCAAGGGTGGCCTTTGTTCACAGGTTTGACTGTATACCACGTCACTGTAGTTTGTCAATCAGATTATTTAAGATTAAGTTAATTATCAATACAATCCATCACATGAAATATCTTAAATTTGTCAATTATACTTTTAGATGAGTATTTTTTGTGTGAGAAAAATGTTAACACGGATATGAGGTTGATTAAACATACAGTTATTTTATTAGTTTAGTACATTCATTGATAAGGCATAAAAATTGTTTGTTTCTTGTTACATTATCCTTGAAAAAATAGGGACGGTAGGTCAGGTTTTTAAAAAAAATAGTTTGGCTCCCTAAAACCTGTAGAAAGGTAGAACAATTTAAGTGAGATAGTGGATGTCCTCTGGCCTAATAAAAAGTCTAGGATCGCCTGGAAAAATTAGAGTAGGTCGAGTAACCAGAAACAAAAGTGAATCAGTCCCGTTAGATTTTATCAATCCATTTGTTGTAATTTTAATATCTATTATATATTAGAGGCTTAACATTAAACACCATTTGTTAGATTATTTAAGACTCTCAAGAATGATCAATCAATGAGCAAAGATAAACAATTTGTTTGAAAAAGCTTTTAATTTAATTGATGTCTAACTTCCTAAACTGTAAATAGATCTGATGAATTAATGTTGTGTGACATACAACAGTTTTTCATAATTGAAATTATTTCAGATTATGGATACTGGAAGTTTTTATTTCAATCAAGTATGAAAGATTTGACAAAGAAATGCTCAATTTCAGATTCAATTGTCCTTGAAGTTTAAACCAAAATGGATGTGAGCTTAAAGTGATACCCCGATTGGTTAAAAAAGTCCCATGCAAAATATTTCTCCACCTACTGAAGTTATTTTGTCAGTTCTTCACTTTTTGGCTTTTGGGGGTCATCCAATGCTGGATACCAACCCAAACCCATGCTTATGAACTAAACGGATGATTTTGTAATAAGAAATGAAGTTCATTTTAGCTGGATATTAATTTATGATCTTTGATTTGAGCATTATTACAAGTTATCTTCTTTGTCGTAGCATTCTATATACAGTACAACCTCAGTAGAGCAACACCCTGAGGGAGCTGCAAATATTGGCCGTTGTTGCTCTACAGAGGTTAAATTTATAGTAAGTATCAGCTTAGGGAAATTTTGAAGGTGTTGTTATAGAGAGGTTGTTGCTCTTTGGAGGGCTGCTCTGGAGAGGTTGTAATGTACATGGACTACTGCTATAGCAAAATTAAATGATTGGGCCAGCTGGTTTAGTCAATACAGCCATGGCTGTGGATCAGTGGTTAACCACGCTGGACTTAGAACCTGGCAATCCAGGGTTGATTCCATGTCAGGGCAGGTCATATCCTTCTAGGAAAATTTGACAAAAAAGTTGATTTTCCTCAACATGTGGTGAAGTTGCCTGTTCCTTATGGAAGGATAAGTTAGTTATAATACCATCCAGGAAAATTTGTAAGGAGGATCAGCGTTGAAAAATGGTGTTAAACCCAAATAAAATCAGTCAAAACATATCAGAACTTTTGATTCCGAGCATATAAGCTTGAGACCAATGGTTTAGCACCTGTATCAGTGTAACAGATTTTTATGATATGCAAGGTCTTTTCGGAATTTGGGGGAACAGGTCTGTACCTGTAGGTAGCCAAGAATAACAAATCTGATCAACTTGGCTTTGTACAAATTTTAAGGGTATGACTTATATTGAACACATTGACATGATTATTTTGTATGAATCTAAAGTTGTTTTTCATGGAAAGGAAATACATGTATTTCCTAACTTTATCCGGTATGTGTACTCATCAAGAAACATGATTGGGCATGAAATAGTTGTATTACAAAAAGTGCCAGCTTAATATTATTGTATAGTAACTAAAATACTATTTATGATCCTAGTTGTATCCATTGCTTTTCTTACGTTTTATGACCTCAGATTCAGCTTTTCTGTCTCCAAACATTGCCCAATGTGTACATGTTGAAGACAGGTCTGTCTGACACATAGAGTCTGTTGAAAATAGTATAATCATGTACCTGTCAATATGTCATTATCTATTTTGTCCTTAACTTACATAATATTTGTTCTGTGCCATGTATTTTACTAAACAAACATATATCAGTCATACAGTGCCACTTGACAGTGTACATAACAACACTAATGATTTCAGTCATCATAAGTCATTATTGAGGTGTTGCTGTTGATGGCTTCAACTGTCCATTCTCCTATCAGGGAAATTATTACTCAGTTAGTTTCTTGTCACTTGTGGTGCCAGCTGTCTGTCTGTGTCTCTCCCTGTACAATTAATACAACATCAGTGTTATATAACATATTATTGGCTTGACATTATGTGAGATCTCACTATATTTGTGAGTTTTGTTCATTAATTAAGCCTGAACTTGTGTTTTGAAATTTGATTGGTCCAAAAAATGAACATTGATAGAAAATCCCAATACTGAAGGTGTCCTGAAGTTCATGAGAATTAAAAACTTATGATTGCATGTCCAGGATTTTACATAATACTTATCATAGCAATGTTTTTTTTTTGAGATGCAACATGTTTGAATGTGTTAGAAATTTGATAGTGTAAACCTTTAATTAATGTTCAACACTTTCTTACTTATTAATATGATCAGCAAAATTGTTAGAGATTCATTGTTGGGTATACATATTGTTCAATTAGTGTTCCCAAACACAATGTTTTGCACTATTCCACAACATATCTTTTTGAGTTAAAAATAAAAATAAAAACATGTTCATTGTATATCAAAAATAAATGTCTTAATAAAAACAAACAAAAGAAACCAACTTTTTTTCTGGACAATATTAGGATTACAGTGCAACCTCACCAGAGCAGCCCTCTCATGAGCAACAACTTCCCAGCAACAACAGCATGATTTTTTCCCCAAATGCATTCATCAACTATTATTTTAACCTCTCCAAAGCAACAACCTCTCAACAACAACATAATTTTTCTACTCCCAAAGGGTGTTGCTTTGGAGAGGGTGCACTGTACCTTCATCTTAATTTCTCATGATTATTTTTGTGATTATTTTTCAGAAATAAAAATCACCTATCTCTGGTGACATAATTTCCAGTTTATAGTATCTATCAATGAATTATTGATAGGTTCTTGACAAGTTTTATTGTTAAAATACATAAACAAAACTTTATCTAGATAATTGATCATCCCTGTGGGATGTTATGATCTTTGTTATATAATTTAGTACTACTTTTTTATTACTATTCTTGATGATACATTGTATTTTTGTACTAAAAAAAATCTTTAGAACTTTTTTATTTTATTACATGTTTATGTTAATTTTTTTATTTTTTTTGTCCGAGACCATTTGCTAAAAAAATAGTAGTCATAGAATTATTGTTTTATATCTAAATTAATGAACACACATAACAATAGTTTCTACATTATTTTGTGATTTGTCATTGTAGATACATTTTGTATGTTAACATATTTTTTAAAAATAATTCATAAATAGGATTGCAATTTTGAAAAAACAGTGAAACCACTCATAGCAACCATCTTAAGATGATTACCACCACTTCATCAGACCAGCTAGTCTTAAATATTAACATTATAATACATTTCAACTTAATGATGATACCCTGTGTTTATAACCATTGCCATATCAGTGATGACCATGTTTCAACCATGTCCGGCATGAAATGTCCATCATTTGCCATGAAAGAAATTGGCAACTAACCACAATGTTAAAACCATTTGAGGGGTCCCAAATGTGATCTTAGAGTAGAGATTTTACTGCATATCCGTAAGAATATATTTCATTACTGTCTTTTGTTTTAATTAAATTAATGAAATGTGCTGATATATTGCTGTCAAAACATTTTCTGAAAACTGTATGCTTGTATAAACATAATTTTCTTTCTGTATGGTGAACATTTTGAAATTCTGTGTAAAAGGGGAGTACAGGTTCACAAATAGGGGCCATTGTAGGCCCTCTATGGAATTCCTAGATAGTTTGACAATATAACATATTGGATGTGTCATCATGATAATTTTTATTTTCATATTGTATAATTTTGTTTTATGAATGAAAAATTAGAAATTCTCAAATAAAGTTGAACTTTAAATGTGAAAACATTGATGTAATCCGTGTTGACAGCTTCATATATATATATAATGATTGCAATTGTTACTTATGAGAAAACGATTTTGATATCTTAGTAGAAAAAGAATAAAGTAATGTCACTATGTTGCATTATGACATTACAGAGAACCAAATCTGCTTCGTTTAATACTTTATCCATAATTAACATGTCTTTAGCTGACACATGTTTTGAAGAATATTGACAATGTCAATTTTACAACCTTTACTCGTATGATAACTTTATTACCTTAATCTTTATGTAATAGTTTCACCATTTTGTGTTTTGACATCCAATATTTGTCATAAAAACAGGTTAATTACTTCTCTTGCATTCAAATGTGGAGAATAAGCAAAAGTCATAAAATCGCTTTAATTCTTCTCCTTGAATGACCTTTGCCTTAATTTTTGTACCTTTGGGGCTAATTAGTGTAATTATTTCAATAATACAATAGTGACATTTATATTACCAATTACATGTACTTACATTTAGATTGGTAAATGACGTTTTTTCTGTAAATGAAACATTTGAGCTTATTTTTACTGTTTGTGTGTGATTTGATGTACATGTACATTGTTTTGTTATCTTGAATTTGACTTACCGGTAATTTAATGTCACATGAAAAATGTCACAAAATTGTGCTTAATTCTGTATTGTTGTTTGCAGTAAGCAATAATTATATAAGATTAGTGTTCTTAATAATATAATAATGGTGAGGTTTTGCATTTATCTTATCTATGATTATTTAAATTATGTTTATTTATGCATTAATTGTTCTTAGCACAGTTTTTATGTTATTTGAGAGCCAGTCAGTCACCATTTAATTATGACACCCACATTCAAATCATTGAATTATTATTTCATACTATTGTAAGTGAATAGTTTGTGAAATACAATGAAATGTAAAAGTCAATCATTCGCCAATGAGAGTACCCAGTAAATCATTATCTGAAAATCCCTTAAAAGATGTCATGCTTAAAAATTTTAATTGATAGTAAAAAGTAATACATCATATTACAATTTGTAATATTATACCAATTTTGATGGCTCCCTTTTTTCAAAATGTGCATTTTGTAAGACTTGCATAGAAATATGGAGTTTGTCATGCAATCCCCTTTATTTGTGCCCTATAGGGTCAGCTTTGGAAGGGGTCTATAGTCTTCAAACTCCCGAATGCTTAAGATTTTATTCAAATGTCAAGAAAAAAAACAACATTTATGGGATTGTTTTTAATTCTTACTTAATGAATTATTGCCCTATTACAAATCACACAAAATGTGACATTAATCGCTGAAAAGATCGTTGTCTGAGACAAAAATCTAACTGATAATATCTTAATTTGCCATACACGGAATAGACCCGCTTTGTTTCGCCGACACCCATGACATACCTTCATTCAGCCAGCTATCATATGCTTGAACTAGAGTTTATACTATCTCGAGCAACCTTTATACAGTTTTAAAAAGTCATCTTAAACTATCCTTTCAAAATCATGACCAGAAAAATTGTCATTTGTCCCGACTTATCAAAGATAAACAATGTAGTTTCCGTTACCCATTTTATTAATTGCGTAAATAATACAGCTTGGTTTATAAATACATGGTATCTCATATCCCACCCACCGAAGATTTGATATCGTTTCATGACCTCAGTATAGCATATGAGATTGTTTGGGATGTCCGTGGCTGATTGTACAACTTGCGTGTCTATGATGACTAATTTTTTGTAGTCTTGAACTTACAAAAAAAAATATATTGCAATTAGCTACCGGTATTATAACTCCTGTATAACTGTGGTTAGAATAAATGATGACTTGTACCATTGTCTGTCTTTATAATTTGTATACATGTATGTAATTGTTAATCTTCAATCATTAGACACTCATTAGTTGTATAAATTTATCTTATTCTGAGTAGGGCAGGTTTCTTTCGGAAACTTACCGGTATTTGAATTAATTTTGATTTTACTTCCTCTATAAACTAAGGCAGTCAAAAAAAGGTGTATGAGTTGGGGAAGTTTTTTATTTAGGTTTTGCCATGGATGATTCCACAACATTTAGGCTGAGTGTATATAACTGGTTACTGAAAATTACCCACTAAATGCTTTTTTGCCTTATTCAGAAAGGAACAAATTGTGACCCAAATGGTTTGTTTATGAATTACTGGTAAATCGAACACATCAAGAAATTATAAGTAGATACAGGAGAGCTGGGCTTTTACTTGTATACCCGGCCCATCTCCTATTTCAAAAAGGTTTTCTTGGCTCTTTATTGTGCCTGATGTAAAGCACCGATGCAATCCTGTGATTTTCTAACACAGTACTGTTCTCGGTGGTTGGGATGGGGACATTGAAAAAGCAGCCATGAAATATCGGAGCCGAGACTTGAATCCACAACCTTTGCTTCAGTTGTCCAGAGTGTTTCCACTAGATCACCAATCCACACCTCAGTAATTATTTCAAATCATGTCTCCAGTATTGAAGAGTTACTGTACAAATGTAGTTTATACTTTGTGATTCAAGGTTGGTGTCATATAAATAATTGACTTGCATTTTCACATCTACATGTTGCTTCATCCATTCAACACAGTGTATGTATTAAACCTGTGCTAAGCTTCCTTTAAATTGGACATAAATTGAACATCTTATCATAATGGTGCTAAAATGGTAATTACTTTGACAGCATTTTATTATGTTAATTAACCCAACCTGTTGTTGTATGGTTTAACATAAACCCTGTGGCATCTTTATGGGGTATATGTTACTGCATTGGACTGCATTATCTGAAGTTGCATATACTTTCTTTTTATAGCCTCTAAAAGGTTAAAATTATGTTAAAGCCGCAATAAGCTTCGAGAACAGTGTATAATGTCATCCTTTCTGTGGTACAGAATTGTAAAATGGTCCATATAAAACAGAATGAATATTAAAACATGAGTATACTTCTACTGATATCAAGTACTCCTTAATAAAAAAAAAACTTTCTGATTCATATTGTTTACTAAATGACACTACATCAGTGATACAGAGATTGCCATAAATTTTCCTTGAGTTTTCTTATGGATAACCAATGGATGGATAGCATACACACACACACACGTGTACATGACATAATATATAAACATGTATGGAAGTTTATTTAATGTTAAATGTACAAAATACTAAATATTGTTTTTCGTGATTTCCAAAGGAAGTAAAAGCCAAATGAGATCAGATATAGGTCCCTTTTGTACCATTTTGGGAACATTTCATTATTAGAATCTTGCGAGGTCTTTTGTACATTGAAAATAATACCACTTTTAAGGCATATTGTGGCTTTAAAGTAAGTTCTGGTACATGCATGTACATTAATTATTAAATTTCTTCTGATTATGCAAATGTACAAAGCATTAGTTATAAAGTAAGGCAAGGGTCAGCCTCCATTGCTGAATTAAATTACCGGTATGGGGTCAGTCTAGTACTTAGTTACTAGCCCAAACTGCTGTTAGTTTGAATCACAAACATGACCAGACAAATTAAACAGCTACTAGCTTATGGAAGGTAGAGGTCAGTGGTTCTACCCAGTAGTACGTCTTCGTCCATTGTTAAAGCTGGAAAGATTGCAAAATGACTATGGCTATATTGATGTGCTATCAATTGGTGTTTTGAAAAACAATTGTTTTGAGATTAACAACTTATACCAACAGCATATCAATATTTTATGTGAATTGGAACCTGTGATCTCTCAAATCGTCCTGTACTCTACCAACCAAGCTAACTCCGCAAGCATTATGCAGCAAAGGTAGTTATAGCAATACCAATTAACCGTATACTGTCAACTTCTTTCTGGATTGTTTGTTTAAATTTTATGCCCCTTTTCAGCAGTGAGATACATATGAGGTGGACAGTTCACCTAACAATCTTTCTTGAGAAGAACCAGTTACTTTTCTTCTACTTTCTCACGTAAAGAGACATGGTTGGTAGCTGGGCTTTAACCCACAACCCTCTTTCGGTGAGAGGTTTCAGTGATTTGAAGTCAGTGACCTTAACCACTCAACCAAGGAGGCAGAGAGAGCATTTATACATATAATATCAGTTCCGGTTTGCTTCCTAAAAGACCACGCATGATGTCGTAGTATGGTTAGTCTGATATGAATGTAACAGGTATCATTGATTTGAACGAGCAGAAATATTTTTCTCCCAGATAATCTAACTGTATACAAATCATACACAGTCATTTATTACTCACATTCTGGAAGTTTTTGTTAAAGGAAGAAAAAGGATTTCGTTATAGGAAGAAAAAGAATTCTTTTTGAAACAAGGCAATGTAACCGAAACAATTCATTAAACAACAAAGACTTATCAATTAGGGAATGGATGCTTTAATGCGAAGCAATATTTTGACATACAGTAGTACAAGCATGTAATCTGTTACTATTGTTTTAAACCATACCCTTGGCTAAATTCTGAACCCTTTTAAGGTTATTTCATGGTATTGAAGGGGTATTGTCCTATGGAAGAGAATCATTTATTTTGAGACCCGACTCCTTAAATTTAAGACTTCAAACAATGAGACGTTTTTATGCTCTTTTGATTTTTTTTGTTGAGTGTTGGCATTTTAGCAAAGTCGCTTGACATAATGTTTAATCTAGGTTTAATTAATCAGTGACTCATGAATTAATCACAGATTTTAATCGGGAGATTAATAATGAGATAAAACGATTAATTGGATCATTGAAATATTGAAATAGTAGACACCTGTCTTTTGATGAAACAAGACGGGCTTGTTTGAAGTCTATTCAGAGTTGACAAGCCATGTAAATGACTTGATTATTTGCGCAAAAAAAGATAGCATGTCAATTGGGAATGATGCTATCCGTATGCTTATTTCGGTCCATGAACAGAATGGGTTTCTCTGGGATAACTTTACGGGCTTGCACATGTTAGACAAAAAGATGAACCGGAAGGTTGAACGCACTTCTGTAGGAGTTTTACTAAATTGGTAATTGTATATGATTTAATAGGGACAGTTAATGTAGTTGTATGCTCTTGAGTCTTTTTATGAAGCACATCTGTATTTAATGGATGAAACATCTGAATTTTGTAATTTATACCAATGGAGGTGATCTCTTAATGTCTTTTATAAACAGTATCAACTCTTTTTCTGATGGTACATATCACTACATATTGCAGTAGATGTACAATTGCCAATTATGTTCATACTTTTAGACCACAACTGATTTCAAAGCTATCCAATTCTAGTGTCTACCCAGTAATACATGGGCATTATTTTTATAATACAGAGCCCTGATTCAGTACAAACACCTTTAGGGTTAAGGGGGACAAAATTGAGAACAAGCACTGTTCCTCCTATAAAAGACATTACCCAGGTAGGCGATAAACAGTCCCTCAGATTACCAAATCCACTTACCAACCTGCATGGATAATATCACTATATTACAATCAGGTTATAATATTTAATCATCTTTTCCATATTACAGACCATTGATTCCTATGAAATCAATTTACATATATACCGCAACCGTGGCTGAGTGATTAGGGTGTCTGCCTTCAGAGCGGGAGATCGAAAGTTCAAACCCCAGTGCAGACTGGGTTATAGAACTGCATGATGTGGTTGGTTGGTGAGCTGTCACTGCTACTAGATAATGGTTACTATAGGCCCATCTCAGCTGGGTGCTCTGCAAAAAGAGAACGGTGTTGGGAGGTACAGTGCGCACTAAAGATATGTGTTTCATAAGCCAACTTGGCTGGCCCTTACGATAGGGGTGACACTATAATAAACAAAACCTTCAGTGACGATACCACAATATTCCAATCCGTTATACTACCAGTATTTAATCCTCTTTCTTGTATTACAAACCATTGATTCCTATGAAATCAATTTACATATCTCTTGTTACAATAATGATTAAGATATCTTGATGTTATTACACCATTTCCCATTAACATTGATTGGTTGATCTGCATGATTGCAAATATTTTCAAGAGGATCATACAGAAAGTAAAGGTCTTCATGCAACAAAATGCAAACTCTCATTTTCGCATGGGAATTTCTAAGTGTACTTTGATAAAAATTCATATTCTTAGCAGGAGTCTTGATCATCTGAAAATTTACATATATCAACCAAAACAATTCTGATAAAAAATATTACCAAGTCAATAAAAGTTCTGCACTTCCCACAATGTTGACAAATCATTTTATGTCATAAAGTCAGCATGTTTTGTTGATTTGTGTTATTTTAATGCACTCTGAAGCTATTTTATAGAATGGTGGTGTTGGGTTTGACACTTTGAGATTTTCTTACAAAAAAACTCTGCCACTAAGTTGACAATGAGGTTTGAACTTTAATGGTTTTCTGATTTTTACATGTTGTGACTCAGAATTTGATGTATTTCACATTTTGTTTATTTTGCAATTGTTAGTAAAACAATGGTAGCAAAAAGTTGATTGGTAAATGTTTGGTAAAACATAAATGTCATATCAGGTGTTGTAATGCCTCTTGTTTAAACCTTCCGCCATATGACTTCATATTTCTTATCAGGGGTCTTAATGACATACAGTCAAGCCTGTGAACAAAGGCCAACCTTGGAAAAGGTGAAATGTGGCCTTCATTGACAGGTGGCCTTTATTCAGATGTTATGTGTTTTAAATTATCAATGGCAGTTTCTAAAAGGATGGCCTTTATTCACAGGGTGGCCTTTATTTAGATGTGGCTGCTAACACAAGTTTGACTGTAATTAAAGCTGTAGTATCAAACTAGTGGAACTCAGAAGGCATGACTGTAGTGATGAGTTTGCATAGTGTTTTTGTCTTACGATGTGTTATCTTCAATTTTAGTGAATACATGAGCGTTTACTATTTAAGCTAAGACGTCAAGCTATTTTGATCACTGCATTGTCTGCGGCTGTGCAAAAACTTTTATGGAGCTCATAACTTATAAACATATGCTATGAAGGTAGCAACATGAAACTTCATAGGTGGATAGATCTCACTGAGGCGGTGAACAGACAAGCATTGGCACAACTTGAGGTACTCTTCTTTGAATACTTGTGATAGCTGTAATATCACAGAGAATCATAGCTTTTGTCGAGATATCATAGTCTTTGTAGTCTTGGCACAACATTTTGAAAAAAAAGATTTAATTCACATTTCAAAGTAATTCGGTATTTGGTGATGCTCCATTAATGACGTTTCAATGATATTCATAATCAAGCGATATACAGAATAGGGCAAGAATGTATTTACTTGATACTGGTAATCAATTGTTGATCCATTTGACCAGGTAATTATTTTATGGTTACTTTGTTTTTTGGGCTTTTTTTTTGTCCAAATTCAATTATTCTCTAACATTGTACAAAGTATTCTGTTACATTTTGTACAAGAAAATCATGTGGAAAAAACAACACTTTCTGTCAAATTCCATCTTACCTGACACACGACTTCCTTTGGGAGTTAATTTTATAATCATTTTATTCAGTTGATGCCAAACCGAGTTATCACTGGCGATAGGTGTTTATACATACAACGGTTTGGTTTTAATTCTGTTGAAAGTGACAAGATAATTGTTTTGGTTATTAACTTGAACATGAAAGTCAATATAAGTCATTATGGTTTTAATGAATTGATATCTTCATAGTGTGTGGGGCTTTAATAGGATAGAGAGAAAGACTGACTGACATCTTCATTTATAACAATAAAATCTTCACATTCTTTTTTTTCTTAAACTGAAGGTTCTCTTTAAGTCTTCCATGTGACATTATACTGCCTTCTAAACTTCAACTTTAAATCAAATCTAAATTGCTTTTTTTCTGGTTATGTTCTCTTCAAAATATATTAATGAGCATGGACTAACCAGAAACAAACAAAAATAGGCCATGACACAGACAGAAAATTAAAATTTGTGATGCGTTGTTTAGACTTAAATTTTTGAATGACCATGTTCAGTTGTTGCTGTAAGACCATTTTGGTACAGGACTGCTTTATCTGAATTTTATTATCATGTTTGGCAAAAAAAACTGTGAACTAAGGATTTCATTCTCACTGTCTTTTATTCATGTTTTGTAATAATTTGATAATAAAATAACAACCATAAATATGCCATGTCTCATGTTTCATAATGTCTCAATATCATTAAGAAATGTTTTATTACTGTAATAGAATACCATGACTTTATTAATGAAATTTTGTCCCCTTAAGTGAAAATCATATTCAAGTTTCCATATCTTGTCCCCTCATAAATTTATCATTTCCCACCTTTTGAGTCTGATAGGGATCAGTTAGGGATCTGTCTCTAATTACTCCTTTGAAGGGGCTGGCCCTTTTTTTCTTATCTTACAACAACAGAGATGAAAAGGGCCACAGATTGCCCCTAGGCTATAATAATCTTCTGATTTTATTTTAGAATATAGAAACTTCCACAAAATTATCACTGTAGAATTTCATCACCATGCAAAGATAAAAATCTGGTGTTAAGAATTTTTAAAATTTTCGCAAGAGGTGAAATATTTTAAACCATAGATGAAATACCTATTGTTGCTGATGTGGTTCATTGTAGGTAGGCTTTAACCTATAATGTGGCCATATTGACACTCTGTCCATTTCCAATATTCCTCTACTTCCACATAGATCTATTTACCCAAAATGACACCAAACCACCCCCAGTAACCTGCAGACACAATAATGAAATATTCAGACTAGCTATCTATTCCTAACAAAACACTCAGGACTAAAGAAATGTTCATTTCTGGTTACATACTCATCAAAAAGGGCTCTTAAATCTCTTTTAGCTCAGATCTTGCAGGACTGACTGGAAAGGTAAAAAAAAGTGAGAAAATGGGTGTACCATTCCTTGGCTTATTAATTAAAGTCTATAGGGTTGTGGAGAAAAATAAGGGTAACTAAGGTTTGATAACCAGAAACAAACATTTTTTACATGCATGAACAGAAAAGTGAATTGCATAGTCTATAGAATTAAATGAAAAAAACAACTTTTATTGAGATTATAATCCACAAACAAAAACTAAATCTCTGGTACTTATATTTTGATTATGATTTTGAGTTATATTGTTTAGCACCTTTATCCAGATAACCCCACTTGTCACCGAAAAAAATTATCAGAAAATTTTGTTGATTTATTTCAAATTGAATAAAGTGTCCAATTGCTTGATTTTTTTATTAGTTTTTGAGTTAATTCAAGAATTAATGCTAAATTCATTTTTAGCATCTTGGTTGCTGCCACTATATATGCTTATTTGTTGGAAAAACAGGAGAATTTATTTTTGACTCACTGATACTTAAACAAAATTTTCTAGATTTAAAAAAAAAATTGAACTTAATTCTAATGGTGGGGTATATAAAAGGATAACTGTTAACACTTTGAGTAAAAGAGTTGAAATGTTTATGGTATATTTTTTTTCTTCAAAATGTTGTTTAATGCCCTGCAGCTGTTTCGCTATCTAGATGATGTTGATAAAAAGTTAAATTGATAGCAATAAATTAGTTTAGATCGATGCAAGATTACATAGTGGACTTAAATGATGTTCATTTAGATCAAAGTGCTGAGGTCTTAAAAGTTAAATAAGAAACTGGTGACTCCATTTTAAACTGAGGACAGAAATCAATTAAATGACATAATAGTGATGTAATCTTTGTAAAGGATAAAAAGTTTAAGATCGTTAATGATGTAAGAGGACCAGGGTATGAATAGATAAGTTAAAATCAGTGTGAAAAAGATGAAAAAAAGTATCTAAGATCTAGGAGATAAAAGGTTTTTAGAGATTGTAAACTTGTAACAGAGGGCTGTCTCACGTTGATAGCCTTAATGTCTCCAGTAAAAGGGAAAGTGATTATTCGCTGGACAGTTTCTGAAAAAAGGTTATAAATTACAGCTTGTCACAGCTGACCACAGTATTCTGTTGGACATGGGTCAAGCAACATTGTGATATTATAGTTTACAAGGGAAACTCATTAATGAATTTGTGTTAACTAAGATCTGACATTTATTGCAGTACATTATAAGTATTTTAATTTATGTATTATATACTTTTTCTGTCTGGTGTTGATTTGTGTGGTATACTTGTTGGATATTGAAATTACCTTCTTTTTGTGTTAATTGGTAAGTGTACTTGTATTATATTATCTTATTTTCTTACCGTAGTTAATTACTAATTAATATTACTAATATCAAAAATATTAATTTCCTTTACTGATTCTAATAAATTAATAAAATATACAAATAATTATATTTGTATGAAATTATCTTTGTAGTGATAATTTGGGATATGGATTATTCAGAATTTCATACTGAATAATTATATATATGCAATATAAAAACGTACCAATTTAGGATGATTTATCATTATATTAAGTAAGGATTATTTAAATGTAAAGGTATGACTTACGTAAAACATAATTATCATTCTTTTTAAACAGAGATTAGGCTTTAGTAATTATCACCATTTAATAAACACATACGCAATAATTATGTTTTATTATTTTTTGTTATTTTGCACATTTTTGGTGATAAATCTTTTATTCCTACTTCTTGCAAAACAGCAAGAAAATCAAAGCTTGTTAAACTTTAAAAAGAAGATTATTAACAGTTTAGCTTGCTAATTATGAAATTATATGATCTATCATTGTAATGTATGTATCATATTCATCTAATAATAGTAATATTTAAAATGCAATGTGATTTATTAGAATAAAGACTCTAAGCTTTAATATCATCAAATTATCATTGTAAGAGTTGTTATTAATTTATCCCTATAATACCTTATATCGTAACAACCTTGGTAGATAATAGAAATGTTGATGCTTAATTAATAAAAAAAAAAATACATTATGTATTATACTGAAGAAGGCGCAATGCTGAAACGTAAAAATACATAAACAAATTTAAACATGTGTTGTTGTTATTTAAACAGTATTGTGATCGATGCTTAATTGAAAATAGTGTCAAAATTAAAATTAGAAAAATTGTAATTAACTTTTTTTGTTTCATTGTTATGAATAAAAAATGCTAAATTTCGATCCATAATTAGAGATTTATATAACCGGGAATGAGTTAAAATATGAGGTAATTAAAAGCCGGGAAAAGCATACAGCCACACCATTTGTTCGCGTATGATAAAAGTTAAGATTCGGTGATGAAAGTGTCCTTAAAACTGGAGTCCGATGATAAACATATTTCAGTGAGACTGTCATCCTCACAACCTTATAATGACTAAATAAACAAGTAGATATTTATTTGTAAGTTATGTGATGTATCTCAAAAACACGGCTTTATTTCTGACAGTCTTGTTTCCTCTGAACAAACACTGGGAGATAGGTAAAGATAGCGGGATACAGTCGACTTAAGGTTACATGACAAAAGGGCTTCCGAGCTGTAAGTCACCGGTATTAATGTACATAAGTTCAAGGGGTTTATAGGGATTAATGGGAGAAAGTGCTTCTTAAAGGGCTGAAAAAGTGAGACCCCTTATCTAAATCACCTTACCTTATTGATAAATGTGCAAGCATATAAATGTTCTATGCTTATAGTTTATACAGCAAGAACTTGACTGTCTGACTGATTATTTGAACATTGTTACATAATGTAGGTAACTATATGATTTTAATTATACCAGTAATTACTAAACATTGAAACTTTAAGTTGATCTGTCCCTACCCCTTGTATGTTTTCATCTGCAAGAAAGGCTTCAAAATCATTGCTTACTACAAGCAAGTTTTGTTAAAATTTAAAAGCATTTTGCAAGATGACGTACATACACATGTAGATGTTAATTCTCTACTTTTTTTCTTCTCAAAGATTTGTTTTATAAAACATAATTATATTAAGCCTTTCAACTATTTATGTTTTGTAGTATATCATAAAAAAATATGTACAAATTAAAATTGTTCAGTTACAAAATTGTATACATATTTTTTTTCAACATTTTAACCAAAGAGTTGTACTGTCAAGCTTCTGATACCGTACTAGTTTTGCAGAATGTTTTTTTCTACGTCAGGAAAGTAAGCACTGTAAATAAATGGCTTACAGTTGTAAATACTAACCTTTTTGTCAAAAAAAGTACACATTTCTGCCAAAATACATTCACAAATCTGTACAAACTTAGCATAAATATGTCACTTAGATTTCATAGTCTGTCTTCATCTGTTGACAAATTGTGCTTGTTTCTTTCATGTTGACTAGCTCCTCTCTTTGAACCAGTCATAAGAATTTTGTCAAACAAACTTACCGGTAAATTAAGACTTTTAGGAAAAGTGGAAAAAAAATGAAAAGAAATTTAGATGTAACAATTAATACTACAAAGTTGGTCAGTTTTTTGTATGCATGCTAGTATTGCTTTATCAAGTTGTTGCTTAAAGGATTAAGTTGAGGAAGCTGGTGTGAATGATCAAAAGAAAAGGGATTAAAACATATAATTGTATCTGAAATTTATTTGCTCTTTCAAAACAAATGCCACTTAAATAAGTTTGAACAAGTAATTTTCTTATTTGATTTGTTACCCATGTAACTTGACTCATTATTTGACTCAAATTCATACTAAAGTCATTTTTGGCATACAGGAAAAGCTAACTTTTGCCTGAGGCGGATTTTTGGGTGTTTTTCAAGGGTCTTTACAAATTAGTTGTAAAAAGAGTTAAGATATCAGAGCAAAGCCGCAAGTACCTGTGAAGTAGTGTTAAGCATAACCCATTGATAAGGTAACATTGTTAAAATCGAAACAAAATAGCTGCGCTTTAGTGGTTGGTTATATCATCGAAATGTTGGACAGTAGAAGCTTGATTAAATGAAGAGCTCTTCAAGCCTCTTCCTAAGACGGATTGAAGTGGTTTGTGTGACGCCCTCTTGTGTGTATTCCTAAAACCCCTAATTTCTGTAGGATATATACAGACACTGTCACAACATTACTTAACATACATCAGGGTCTATTCTTTGCCCGATAAGGTGACTGTAATATCTGTTGAGCAAGAGCATAAATATTTTGTCATGTCGTGTTTATGTGAAGTCTGAAATGTTTTTATTTTCTTTAGGTGGCAGCCTAATAAAGCTACTTGACAGATAAATCTAAAATTCTCTTCAAAATATGTCTAAATTGAAGTAGGCTTTTTCTTTAGTCCTTATGTTCCAGTCCTAGACATGTCCTATGATATAAGATTGTCTAATTGTAAAAATAATGGCACTGTAAACTTTCATTAAGGTGTTTTAGAATATTGACCTCAATTTCCTTCTACTGTGTCCTTCAAATTTTTAGTCAAAAATTAATTGAAAGTTTAATTGGTACAAATCTGCTGAAATATTCTCACAACTGAAGTTTTTCTGTAAAACCATTAAAATGCTAAATTTATTAATTCTCTGTAAAATACCCAAACTTTTATTGTAATACATAAAGAATGTATGATCAATTAAAGTGACTAACCATATATAATTGTCATTTATTATTTTTATTTATGTAATTATTTATATGTGCAAAATAAACATATTCCATCATTTGATTGTCAATAATGTACACATAGGAATATTTAAATGACTTCGTCAATTTATCATGAGCTTTGAAATGATAAACATGGATGTAGTAACCTCGAATTAATATTTAATATAATATCATTGTATTAATGTTCACAATTGTATCTTAAAATTAATAATTTTCAAGATCATCTTAGAAGTAATAATCTTCAAGATCATCTTATAATTAATAATCTAGCTTCAAGATCATCTTAGAATTAATAATTTTCAAGATTTTCTTATCACAGGATAAATTATATGTAATTGAAACAAATCATAAAATCATTTTTTACTACTGTGTCATGGAAAAGTTTATTAATAAAATAATCCAGAATGTTGATGTAAAAGTGGATTTTAATTATACCATTAAGTTGTCAATTACATTGACTTACGATCGAGATATAACATGTCTACAAGGTAAATGCATTTATTTGCATGTTTCATCACTAAATGGTTCGGGGGCATTGTAAAAAAGTCATATTGCTTATATCTATATTTTTTGAAAGGGTTAATATAATAATGACCCCTAATAAAATGTCAGACCCTATTAAGTTACCTGTCAATCCCCTTAACCCTTAATTACTGTCCCTTTCTACAGGACAACATAGATGAACAAGGGTTTATGTCAAATCTGCTTGTATTTTTATTGTTTATTAGGGGCCATAATTCTTTCAGCACCTTATCATTGTGTCAAGGATAAGGAAGATGTCAAAGTAGTATAGTTTCTGATTTAATGATGAACTCTGACAAGTTTATGTATTAATTCTTATTTATGTTTTTTATTTAAATCAAGTGAATGGTGATGCATTTGTTTATAATGACTGCTAACTTCAAAAGGGTTTTTGGTGTGTAATAAGTGAATAAATTTCAATGTGTGAACTACTTTATCAATTTATCATCCTGAGAGAGTATATCTATAATATTTCACCATAAATATGTAACTTACACATGGTGAATTTTTTTTTGGTAAGTGACTAAAATATTTTGTTTTTGATATTAATTTGTTACTTAGGAACATATTTGCATACAATTTGCACATATTGTATTGTATGAATGAATTACTAAATAACACAAATGTAGATTTATACATTATTATATTACAATATCAAATTAAAAAATGTCTTTGTGACAAATATCTGCATGCAATGTATAAAGTGTTATTCTATTTTTTTCCCTTTTAGGCTGCTTCTTATCTGCAATAATTATGTCAGTTATTTTGTACCATACATGGGAAATAAATCTGCTCAATTATTCAAATAGGTGAAAGATAGGTGCCGCAACTGGGACTCAGAAATATTAGAGACTTATAATGTTCTGTAGTTTTCAGTCTCAATGAGTTTATTGTGTTTCTTTATTAAAAGTTACCATAATTTGTTAATAATTAACAAAGTAAAATTGGATATATTGACTGAGTGGCTGTTGATATTAACTACTGATTATCAGTCATCTGGATCCCAAAATTTGTCACCTTCATTTGCAGCAACTAATTTGATCCCTGTGACCCCAAGACCCCTTTGCTGTTTGTTGAGTAGCCTCCAATTTAAAGAGTTGCGTTTCATAATGACTTTAATTTTCGGGTAATAACTGCTCTTAATTTTCTTCCTGCTGTTAGCTATTGGGTTAAATGCGTGAAAAATTTGTCAACAGAACTTAAATTATCTGTGTGATTTTTCTGACATCCAGAATGGGGTCAAGAAAGAAAATAGTAGCCAATGTGACCCCTGATGATGACTTTTGTCATAGTTGTAATGACAGACCTTCTAGAAATTGAAAAAGATGTTTTGAATGAAATTGTCATGCGTAATAATTTTGTGTTGAGCTATTGGGATTTCTAAGAGATAAGATGGTATTTTATATCCTATTGTAAAATGGTTTAACCTTTACTTTTATGTAGTGCTAATGTTCGCCCCATTAAAGAGTCTGATGACTGCTTTAGACATAGAATTTATTAAGTTATCTTCAAGCTCTAGATATAATTTATGGTGCAAACATCTACTTCAGTTTTGTACCATGCAAAAAATTTTATGTCAGCTATTCATATGCAACAGATGAAAGCAAGAGTCCAAAATTTTGTTTTAATTTGATAACATGCTCTTTTTTGCATTTTGACTGACGTTTGACAAGTGTTTTTTTCTGTCGTGATAAGCTGGTAGGTAGATACTACAGGTGAAAAATGGGCTTTGAATTACGTATATACGTAGATATCAAAATAACAGATCATTTTCACATTTTGTTCGAAAGCGTTTTTTATTTAGATATAATTTTCAGCTCGGTTGTATACAAATTTATTCAAGTGTTAAATTGTTCATAGTGTTATCTATATTTGCACAATGCATACACCTTGCAGCTGTCATTAATGAAACCAAAAACAGCTTGAAAATAGCGAAGAAATCTTCAACTGAATAAAACATAATGAATAGGCGTATCATTACATAATACTAGGATTTAATCCATAGATTTTGCGCATCTGTGATCTAAAATTTCATGAACTGTTCAACTTAATAGTGACAATGCATAACGTTTCGTTTTCACCTATTTTTTAGGGATTTCTATGTGAGGCCATTAATCTGTCTCTATTAATATCATCATAAAAAAATACTCTTCTCTTTATGAAGGTAAGAAAGTGATATGCTTTCGTTAAAGTTTATGCCTGTAATAAACTAGATTCAGTCTTTATAATACATAAATTAAAAGGCAATTAAATGATATTTTATAGATTTCATCAGTCTCTTTCTGTTTGAGCGGCCCAGACGTTATGTAACTTCAGTAACTGGAACCAAAAGAAGGATATAAATTAAAAATATATCATTAGATTAAAAAAAAATGCAAATTTTTAGCAATTTCTTTCCCATTTTCATGTGGATTCTTTTATTATCATTATATTGCTAAATATACTGAAGTAATCTTTTACCTATATAGTCTTTCTAATTACAATCCATTTTAAGGGCAAGTTTGGATATTACAATTTTCTCAGTAAGGGGCCCATGATGACATTATAGATGGCGTTATTCGATATGATAAGGGTCACGCTCACCTGCGGAGTTCACAATATGACCTTAATAATGTGATAATGATGTCACATTTATGACACACCGACTTACCTGCCGAGTATAATAATATTGGAAACATTAATGTTTCATATAAGCAGGAAATACCTAGCGTTAATTAGGATCAAATTGGGACACAATTGCAATCTAGGATCAAAGTCGATGATTCCCAGTGTGTTGTCGTATCATATTATTGCGTGAATCTAATGTAGTCTATAGAAAGGAAAGTGCTAATTAGCCAGAATTGTGCCAAAGAAATCATGTGTTTACTATCAATTGTGTTGCTAAGTAATAATACTAGAGTACATCTATTAAGTGTAATTGTTGAACCATCTTCTTTCTGTAGATCAGTGCCAAGAAAAAGGATGTTTTAACAATGATATATTTAAGAAATTGTCATTCCATTCAAAATTTATTGTTGTTTAAAGGTTTGGCTTTGCTAAATTTGGATAAGCAGTCTGTGCTTTAGATGTCAGGGAGGTCTGAACCAGTCTGTGGCAGTTTGTGTTTCACAACTTGCTATTTTTGTTGTACAACTGTATACCATTGGAAAACTTTGAATATTGACATTTATTCTTTAAGTTAGAAATTGTCACCAAGGTATGGTTTTGATGTGTGAAAAATAGAGTGCATCCCTTTGGATTGGGACCTTTCAAAGACGGTAACTTTTTTCATCAATAATCAATGTTGTCTGCCCTTTAAAATACAATGTATCAAACATTGTACAGGTTTTCTATATATAAGTTAGGGGTATGTGCTAAGTGAATAATTCAGTATTTCTAAATGGTTTGGTGATCAACTGTTGAGATTATAGATTCGTGTTAAGTGAATGCTGTCCTGCATATATTTGTTAATTTGCATCGGACATTCTGTGCATTTGGACATATTTAGTATTATGTTATAGAACAGTTGGAATGTTAAAATAAGAAAATATCTTGAAAGTAAGATGCTGTGTTTTTTAATTAAATACTCATTTTCTGCATATTTGGACATATTTTGTGATGCATGTACATGATAATTATGATATTTAACTTGTGGAATGTTGGATTTAGGAAATATCTTAAATGTAATGTATCTGAATTATTATCCTTTTCATTTATATCATACAAAATTGTTATTAGAATATATTCTTCTGACTTTCCAGTTTTTGCTTTAATTTCTAGTGCGCATTTTGTTACATATTTTCCATAGCTCGATCTGTAAAGGGGAAGTTTTCATTGACATCATCTTAGATTGTAGATGAAGACATTGTTAGATCCCTTTCAACTTTATATTTAAACCTCACACCATACATTTGTAGCTTGAATGTCTTCATTGATTTTAATAAAATCTTTCCTCCAATTACATCACTTTTCGGTAATCTTGAATCTTTGGTGATCTTTGTGCTATGAATTAAATACACTGTTAATCAGTGTTTTCAGATGATGAATTTCATATGACAGAACTTGTTTTTAGTCCTTTGATTCTGGAAGTAGGGATATGATGCCACGTTTCGTGTAGCCATTGTCTGAGTCTCCACACGACTTATTCATGCTGACGGATATTTGAGAGTTATGAATTAGATGCATATTATGCTAATTTTATTATACAATTTGGTCAAACTCGGTAACGATACTGGATATCCTATGAAACACTGAATTCAGAGCTTGACAAGTTGTCGGTTACTGTGGAATCGTGTGTCGGTAAATGAACTTCCATTTTAAAAGGATGGCTGTGTCGTTTTGCCTCAATGCTGGAGTCTTGTTACGCTAAGAATATAATATAGGGTACCGACAGTGTTAATTCGTAGCTTGCTGAATTGAAAATGTGTTATGGTAAACGTAGCGTTTTATTGTATATCATTAAAGTCATACAATACCTGTTGAATATTGGATATACCAGTTGCATATTAAATAAGAGGGTCACATTTCGAATTCTTTTTGTGAGAAAAAAAACAAACTCTGTTTCCATTATAGTTGGTATAAAAGACTAGTTTTTTACGATTTAATCGCTAGGTGTTATGGAAGTATTTTTTTGGTTTTGAATTGAAGTTAATGAAATATGTATCGCAATTGCATGTTTTATGCAGTGTTTATGTATTTATTTCAAAATTTGTTCATTTTTATGTTTTGCTATGATATCGCTTTTAATTATGGTATCCATTTTGTTCTAGTTTTGCTGGTTTTGATATGGAATGAAATTAACACAATGTGCTTTCAGAATATATTAGGTAATAGTTATTGCGCAATAATTGTTAGCCTTGAATTTTGGGTGTATTTGTACTTGGTATTCAATTACTTCATATCATAAATAAAAGGACAAAAATATCTCTGCTTTTATGTTAAACTTATGAAAAGTTTTTACATGGTTTTGTGAATCATTTGACTGAAAGGAAGATCTTGCTTCTTCATGTCATTTAGATTTTCTGTTATTGTGTTTATAAGTAAACAAACCTAATATTAAAGAAGCACTAGCTGAGACAGAAAAAAATATTCGGCTGAGAATTAAATGAACATCTTCCATAAAAATATCTCTTAAGATTAAAGGTAATTGTTCATAAAGAATTATAGGAACCTCTTTTCAGTTCACTATTTATCAATGAACAAAACAGTTGTGAGGCAACACTTCATATAAACACTCCAATTTAGACACTTGTATCTTATGTTAGGGTTCTTGGCTTTACCAAAGACCTATACATACATAGATAAGAAACTCCTGTAAGCGCCTGTAGAAAATGCTATTTTTGCACGCAGCAGATCTTTGAATTTTGCAAACTACTTAAAATTTGTGCAAATCTCATTAATGAATTTTCAACCATGTCATTCAGTACTCATTTTTCTGATGCAAGAAAATATTTTCAATATGATTTGTTAAGAAATTGCTGTGAAATTATTACTTACATTCAACCAGTATAGTAGAAAAATGACAAAATGTACGATATAAGGTTCATGTAGGGGCCTTTCTATTTTGCATAAAACTTTTTTTTTTGTGCTCCGATTTTTATCAACTTGGTATCATTTTGTAGGGAATGTCTTGCTCTATTGGAAGATATAATTTACTTTAATATATCTTCAATAGAAAATGAGCAATAAGCAAACGTGATTTTGCGAGATTTTGTAAATCTGCCGCGTGACTTTGCGAGATTTAGACTAGTTGCTAATCTATGCATGTATAGGTCTTTGGCTTTACATAGTTTTGACCAAATTTTATTTTTCTGTGTTTGCATGGATAAGTTGTTGGTCCCTATGTGTGATGTATCATTTGCCAATCCATATGTGTTAAAGTCTTATAGATAAGAAAATTAATAAATTTCAGTATATTGATCTGATATAATTCCTTTCGCAAACATGAGGACGTAATTCATAGAAATTTATTTCTATGTCTTGGTAACAATTGAAATCTAATTCTAGCTTACACAAGAAATTGCACTGAAAAATACTTCAAACAAAATTCTTGCTTTGTTAATTAATTATCGAGCAGATTTATGGGAATTTTTAGTGTATTACAAAACATCAAAGTGCTATAATAATAATTGGATTCAATTAAAAAGATGCCAACTTTTTGAAATTTTTCTGATAAATTGTTATTTTTCATGCTTTATCAAATCTGCAACACTTCCTAATTGCAATTTGAGATTTTATGCATTTCTTTCATGTTTTTGAATTTGTGTATTATGCATTATTTGGAATATCACATTTTTGCAGGAATTATACTTAAAAAATAAACTGTTTTTATTTGTTGTGTAATCCAATAACAATAATTGGTCATTGGAAGAGATTATGGATTATGAGATATTTTTTATTGAAGGATTTATTTTATTATAATGCTACTTGATGATACTAACCCCTAAAATGTTTGATTAGCCCCAGCTTTTAAGTATCATCTTTAATTTTAAGTCCCTGTCCCTCACCTGTGCTGTATTAGGGGACTTCAATAGCCCCTTGATTAGTAATCATTATTAATTACTGCAGAATAATAGCTTAACCCAAGCATACCATTTGTTGTTTACAATAGATCAAAGGAGATTGTTTACAAACAACCAATTAAGGATTGGATTAACTCCCTTTGTTAAATTACAAACCAAGAAACAAACAAATCACAATAGGGCAATTAAAATAATTATCACCAATATTACCTGCATAGTTGAAGATCTTATTCACTCATTAAAACTAGATCAAAGATAAATGTATCATTTTAATTCACTCAAATACACATGAAAGAAAAATAGATTGATATATTTATAGAAAATTGACTTAGTTAACTCAGTATTAATTGTGAAGTCAATGTCGATACATGTGGATTATTAGAATTTATTTATTCAAGAAATTAGTGACATAAATATTGATAGTGATTACTTAAAGTCTTTTGGTGTCAAAAAGTGATTAAAGATTATTGATATATAAAAAGGTAAGTTTATTCTTTGGTTTATTAAAGACTGTCAATGTTGAACTATACAGATGTGTAAATATTACATTAATTAATAAATTGATATTACGGACATAGCTATTTAAAGAAATTGTATATTTTTAAACTTCATACATACATATATATCGTTCAGCTGGAATACATTTGCTGATGTAAGTAGTATTATTGTATATAATTTTATCATAGTACATTAAAAAAGAATTCTACTTCAATTAAGATTTTATTTGATGCTTTTAAGACAGTTTACCTGTACTTTGATAAAATGTTAGCTTTGGAAAAAATGTTAGAAAATTATGCAATAATTATTAATTAATTAATAATTATTTTTCAAAATATATTTTTTATTTGTAATTGGTAGTATTTCTTAATATGACTCTAATGCTCTACCAATTTAATATTCCTTTTACAAAAATAATCATTTTTATTCATTAATATCCTCATAATTATGAAAAACAATATTTTGGTGTTAGAATTAATTATCGCTATTACAATCACAACCTGATCAATGTGTAGTAATTATATTATTATCTTGTACTAATTAATGTATGACACAGCTTACTTAGTTATCTACATAGGATATTAATTTGTAGTATTATACTCCAATTTTCACCTGAGTATAGAATTGTAATGATAAGTATCTATAATTATCTAATACCTTACACATCCTGTTTCCTCTGAAGTTTCATATTTATAGTGGAACTTGGTTGTTATGTTCATCATATGTGATTCAGATTTCACTGAGTACAGATTGTACTAACACTCATGTAATATACATGTATTTATAATAGATATGAAAAATACTTAGTTAATTTAATTTGTGGACTATCAATGTAAGTGTAATTTCATGTATTCTTGAATATAATATGTGATACAAAAACATAATTTTGATTCTAATTTATGTCATTTTGAATGAAAAGGTTTTGTAATATAAAATAATGTTTAAAGTTAATTTTTATTTATTTAGAGTCATGTTAAATTGTTTATAACTTATTATTCTTAATAAACCCCTTACATATTACATTTTGATATATCATTTTTGATGGAGTGAAAATCTAGGATTATGTCAGTAAGATTCATTGACTTATAAAAACAAGGAATAAAGATCTATTAGTGTGCTAGTCATTAACCTTATTGATGCAGAATGATCTATTACCTGGATAAACTATTATAACGTTTTGTCTACTTACACACTTATTAATGACAATTGTTTAAAAAATACTTTTTGTCATCACTTTAAGTAGTTGCATAAATGGCGTATAAAATTGTCCCCATTTTAGTAACCAAATCTCTCCAAAACTCCTTCATAAAATTAAATAATAAATAACATGCTGATTTTATTTTTATGACGTGAAAAAGAAGCGTCGTTTTGAAACAGGACGCTACGACACCTGTCTTTAGTTGACATTACTGAATTACTTTGCAAGTTAAAACATACAACAAATATAATTCATCAAATTGGGGAAAAAAATCGAAATACGGTGGTCCGATAATTTATAGAAGTCAATAAGATTTTTCTTTATTTCGCACAATTTAAGTTGTAAGACTCCTTTACAAGGATTAAAGTTATCGACTGTCACACTCGAGCGCATTCTCGTTTCCTATTCGTAAATCAGCTGCTAGTGTAGTTTACTACTACAATTTTGCGATTTTGGTTTAAGATGTTCAGTTGAAGTAAATTGGTTGTAAAGATTGGTTGGGTAGTTTGTACAGAAGGATACATTTGATTGTTTACAGTAATTGTGATGTAACGGAACATGTTCTGTAATACAAATTAGAGAAATGAGCTTCATAAACTGGATTTAATTGTGAAAATAAACTGATTTAGTGAATTTATTAACTAATTTGGAGTAAAAATTTGCTGAAAGGTAATTTATTAAACATTGGTTCTGTTTCACTAGAAGTTTAGCTAGAATGATTTCTTTAAATTTCCAAAAATGAATTTAATAATGTATGTATTATTTTAAATATGCAATATTATGTAGGAATAAACTTGTTAACAATAATTAAAGCATTTAATTAAAATCAAACAATATCTATTACGATAATTGTTTTTTGTTCTAATTAAATCATTTTGTATCATTTTTTCATTACACCATTTAAAGATCAGTATTTGTGCACATATATATATATACACTGATTTCTTCAAAATTTCTACATTTCTTATTAAATAAATGTAACAATTTTGTTTTGTACATTGAATTAAAATTTAATAACCATAATATTATAACTGGTAGCTTAATGTACACATATCACATCTTAGTTTGTGATATCAGTGAATTTCGATTCTTTATCAACAAATTGCAAAAAATTCTTTCATCTCTAAAAGTGAGAATTGAATTTCGGATTAAAGCATCAATAGACTAATCTGACTGTATCTACACCATTTGTAAAGTAATGCTTTAAAGATTGCAATACCTTTCCATTGCTGAGCTTTGTTGTATAGCTTTGTGTCTTAAGCTCACCCTTTGAAAATGTTGTCTCAAATTATGCAATCTGGATTTGTGCTTTCTTGAAGTCAATAAAGACACCCTTCTTAAAGAAATACTGTTGGCTTTGTACTTGGCTTCGGGGCTCTTTGCTCAAGACAGTAGCAAAGTAATTGGTCAAATAGACACAAGACAAGTTTATATTGAAGCAAGTTTGTGGGTAACTCAACAGACTTTGGAATAAAGGGTTGTTACAGTTTTGGCAAATATTAATTTAGACTTGTCACTCGATTTGGTTAATTTACACACAAATATGTTTGTTTACTTTTGACCAAAGATGAAGGCTAGGTCTCTATTGTCTGTTAAACATATAATGTAACACTTTTTATATTAAGGCACCAATGAGAAACTGTTTAAATAAAGTACCGTGTTTGCTTAGCAAATTTGAAATTGATCTCTAAAAGTTTAGACCACAACATTCAAGTTTAGCGAAACTTCTTTCTCTCAGCAATTGCTTAAAGACGGTCTGTGTTTCACTTTAGATTATTCGATCAATAAAACATGAATTAAAAAAATACATTTTGGATTAAGATTTGAAAGTTGGGTATGTATGTTTTATGATTCATGTTGTTCACAGTGGATATTGGCTGTATTGAAATCTTAGGTACAAAATGTAGTTTAATTTTCTTTGGAAAATAGTGTTAATGTATTTTAAATGCTTGAAAAAGAAAACATGATCAGAATACTAATGCTTTATAAGTGATTAGTTTTCAATGAAAATTAAGCGCTTTAATCATTGAAAATAAATCAGAAATCATTGAAAACTGTTGTTTAGATTAAAAACAAACACATTTTGAAGTGGTGGGACTTTAAAACCAGTTCTGTGATATGTAGTTCTAAAATTTAATTTTATGCAATTAAAGTTATAACCTTGCGTGAAATGTTTGTTCAACCTTAATTGAATTGTCTAAGTTACTACCTGACTGCTTAAGCATTTGGTGTTTTCTTTAGAGACATTTTTCAGATTTATATCATCATTTAATCATTGTGGAAGAAAGGGAAAGTGTCACATTTTACACAATGGCTTCGATATAATACAAGTACTTGTACGCAATTATTTTGATAAAAATATATCTCTAAAAAATCTAAGACAATTTTTGTTTATTTAGAATACATTGTATTTACAAATTTTTTTTTCAATTATCAAAGAATTAAATTTTCAGGTAATCTTTTTAATTGATTTTCTGCCTTATTTGTATTAGATATTTTTGTTAAATACAATTTTCATGTTGATAAATTTGTTTTGACACTTCAATGAATTTTTGCATTTTCTTCTATTTTCAGAAATAAAGTGATTGCAAAGATATGTTAAAGTGATTACAGGAAGAACGACAATAAAATCATGTTGTCATCACTCATCACCGTGTTCATCATCAGCCTAGCTGTGTTTTCATTGGTCAATGGAGAAGTTTCTATTTCATTCAATATCACCGAAGAGTTGCCGAGTGCATCCCCAGTAGGAAGCATTGCTGAGAGTGATGCATTCCTGAGTTATAACGAATCTAAACTATCCTACAGGTTCCTCCCATCAACTGAAGCACAAACAATGTTCAGCATGAATGACGATGGTGACCTGTTTACTGCTGTTGTAATTGACAGGGAAGGAGTTTGTGAGTACGACCCAGTCTGTAAGATTGAGTTTGATGTTGCTGTGACATCAGAGGATAATACTTTTTTTCAACTTGTCGGTGTCGTTGTCATCATTGAAGACAAGAACGATAACTCCCCAATGTTTCCTAGGGATGTTTATCACTTGAATATTTCCGAGGGAAGTCATACCGGGTCTTTCTCCATTGAACAAGCTATTGACAAAGATACAGGGGGAAATAACTCCATACAAGATTATCAGCTTATCTTGAATGACGATTCTGAAGGGTTCTTCGGTTTGAATTACACCAAGAGTTTGGATAAAACCTTTATATTGAAACTCATTTTGAAGAAAATTCTAGATCGTGAAACTAAAGACACTTACGATGTTGAAGTTATTGCTAAAGATGGTGGAAATCCTCCAAACACAGGAACTTTGAAAATTGTCATTCATGTGTTAGATACTAATGATAATGCTCCTGAATTCACTCAAAAAACATACAACGTATCAATCAAAGAGAATATTCAACCAATGGAAACCATTCTTACACTATCAGCTAATGACAAAGACATTGGCAATAATTCCTTAGTTTCTTATAGAATCAGTGAATTCCAAAAAGATAAAGATGTGTTAGATGAAATCTTTGTCATTAATGAGAGTACTGGTGAATTAAAGGTTAAGACTGATTTGTCTACTGTCGCTGGACAACACTACAGATTTATTGTTGAAGTTGTTGACCACGGTGTGGAACCACTTTTCAGTCAAGCTGAAGTCATTGTCCATATTGAAGATTACACTAATAATGCACCTACAGTCAGTGTTAGTTACTTATCCTCTGGAAATAAGGGTTTTGTTAATATAACTGAGAATGCAAGGAACTCTAGTTTTGTGGCCCATGTTAATGTCGATGACCAAGATCAAGGACTCAATGGAGAAGTGGATTGTGAAATTTCGAACAAACATTTCAATATTGTACCACTTGACAGAGGATTTAAGGTTGTTGTGAATGCTGTCTTAGACAGAGAAGTTTTGAATTCTTATAATCTCACTGTGACATGTTACGACAAAGGAACCCCTGTCATGAGTGGCTCTGCTTACTTCATTGTCATAATCACTGATTATAATGACAACAAACCATTGTTTGACATGGAGACTTATTCTGCTACATTACCTGAAAACAACAAAGGCAATGAAGTGCTTCTAAAAGTCTCTGCAAATGATGCTGATGAAGGGAAGAATGCTATTGTGTACTATGCTCCTCATGAAGATACAAAAGGTAGATTCATCATTGATAGAAATACTGGAGTTGTTAGTGTAAATGCTGTGTTTGACAGGGAACTGGAACCAACCATAACATTCCATGTTCTTGCTATAGACACTGGTTCCACAGCTCTTACTGGTACAGCCACTGTGGTTCTTTCTCTTGAGGACAAGAATGACAATGTTCCTACATTCAACAAGACAGTGCATGGTTTTCAATTTAAAGAGAATCAACCCACTGGTACAAACGTGGCTATTCTGGAAGCTTTTGATCTTGATGAAGGTGTAAATGCTGAATTTGACTTTGCTATTGATCCTGAATATTTGGATCAAGTTCCATTTGTGTTATTTTCTGATGGTCTTCTTAAAGCAAACAAACAGTTAGACAGAGAAGAAAGAAGTAGATATGACTTTGTTGCCATAGTTACTGACCATGGTAATCAGAAGCTTAGCAGCATGGCACACATCACTATCATCGTAGAAGACACTAACGATAACTCTCCAATTGTAACCTTCCCAAGCCCATCCAACAACAGTGTTTCCATTCCATATCCTGACAGTGATAGAGAATTTGTAGCTACAATTGAAGCTTACGATTTAGATGAAGGTATTAACAAAGATCTACAGTTTTCTATCAAAGATGGAAATGATTTCGAAATCTTCGATATTGAAAAAGATTCTGGAATTCTGTTTGTGAGCAAGCAAGTTGACATTGGTGGTGATCATGAAGTTCATCTCAGTATTGCTGTCACTGATAAAGGTTTAGTTCCCCTGGAAACTGTTAAAACTCTTAAAATTGAACTGAAATATACCAATGCAACACACCTTGCAGGTACCGATACTGGAGCTTCAAAGCATATCATCATCTCAGTGGTTGTGGTTATTGTAACCTTAGTGATTTCTGGAGCCATCATTGGAGTGATCCTTGTCTTACGTACACTAGATAAGAAACAGAAGACAAAGGATGCCAACGATATGTCTAACACTATTGAATCAGATTTTGGTTTTACCGGAACACAGAACCATACAGTTCTCTCCACTGACACTCTTTCTTCAGGATCTGGTGGTGAAAGCAATGACTTGATTAAGAAGAAAGAAGTGAGTTTCGTCCTTGATAATAATGATTCATTTGATTACCATCAGAAAAGACCAAATGGTAATACATCCATGATTTCAAGAGAAAAACCCTCTAAGGTAACTATTATTTCTATTATTCTTAAAACAATTTTGTCATCATATTAGTACATTGTCACTTCAAACTGTATGTAAGGAGACAGCTTACCAGTCTGTTCATGTAACTGTTCAATTGGTCAATTATGAATTGAAACAACCAGTCTGGGCTTTAGACTTGAGACTGGTTCCCAAATCTGTTCTCTGCAAGACTGATAAAAACGTCTATTCCTTAGTCTCAGTATGATCCCTGATTTTTGGTTTCGAGACTTGGTGCAGAATTTCTATCTCTCTTTCAGCTTGCTAAACCTGTCATTTATAACATACACATAATAATGTGATCTAATCGATTATATTTCCCAGCGTTTACCATGTGTCTTCATATAAAACCTGGTTCGGTGCATTCAAGGTTGGTTGCAGAAACGTGCTATCTGTTTCCTCTTCAAAAACTGAGTTACAATGATTTTACTTCGAACCACTCAACTATTAATTTGTATGCTGCAGTATTGTTATGTAAATATTCCCATACAAGGCATGAATAGGTGATAAAAGTGCTGCATTTAATAATCTTCTGATAGAGAAATACAGACTGCAATCAGCTTATTAAAATTTGATGGGAGATGAATTTATATAATTATTTGCATTATTAATTTTGTACTGTGTCAATACATGAAGTGAAGTTTGATGTTTAAATTTTATTCAATTATGAAATTCAAATTTTCCCTAACATTACCACAAAAGGTATTTTATGTACCGCAGTAAACTGAAAAGTATATTTTATTAACACTGTTTGTTCGGTGTGTGTATGGTTAACATAGGGATTTCATTATTTTAATTTCTGAGGTCAATTTAGTAAATGTAGCATAATTGACCTATACTAATACACTTTTAGTTGATCATTTTCTGATTTCCTGATTCCATACTTGATAAATTTATGATTGGTCAATTATTGACATGTATTTATAGTGGCTAAAAGGTATGAAATTAATTCAATGTTTAAATTGTAGAAATGTTAAATTTAATTTTGTACCATCATACCACAGTCGCCTATGTTGACTCCCTATAATATGTGGTGACCACTGATTGTTCAGCAAAATCAAGTTTATCAAAATTTACTAAAGAAGGGATATTTGTCATGTCCCCCAAAATACTTTACAGAAATAAGTGGTCAATATATCACCCCTTTTCTTTTTCTTCTGTTTGTGAAATTGAGCTCTTTATTAGATTGATGACTCTTTTATCATGAAAAGGGGATTGTGTGGTATGCTTTATTGTCCGTCATTTAGGGGTCACATTGTCCCCTCAGCGTGAAATAGCAGCCACTGTCACTTTTACTTGTATGAAAAATCATTTTCAATCAATCTTGTACGGGTTGTGAATTCGACATGCCATTTCTCTAATTCTGATAATACAAGTTGATAACTTTGTCGCAAAGACAAAAAAATGTTTGAAGTCGAGACACATTTCAACATAATTAGTTACTTTTAAGGGGATTAAAGTGTTTAAATATTCTCAAACAAGTCGAGGATGACGAAATTTAAAAAAGCATAAATCTAGTGAGATGCGAGAAATTCCCGCAATCCTGTAAAAAAATACAATTTATTGTGTTTTATCATTTGGTTACTTTCTCCTTGATTTTTTTATCATTTAAGAAAATCTCATTTGTTAAATTAAGTTTAGTGTAGAAAATTGAATGAGAACGTTAGAAAACATTTTAACGGGAGTCATTAGTCGAGATTTTCTTTGTTTCATGTCTCGAGACTGAGTCTGGTCACCATGAGAAATGACGTTTATCATCGAATTTCCCCGTTTTACGCATTCCAATTATTTACTATTATAATTATTTGAAAATACAGGCATAATGGATTTTTTGGTGGATTTAGTAGATTTTATGACCATTTTTGACTGAATGTTAAATGGTAATCTTCTACATGATGGTACAATATTATCATACAAACCACATGTCCACCTTCATAAAATAATGGGAAAAATCCGATTTAGATGAATTTTCATTCCTATACAATCATGTATATTTATCATATGATTATTTGCATATTTTTCAGTCATCTTTACGTTACTCCCCGCAAGTTGCTAAGGACATGCCACAGAACGTTCTAGATACCCGAGAACTTCAGAATGAGGCCAACGCTCAATTACAGTCCATAAAAATCCAACAAATGATTCTACAAACACGAGCGAAACAGTGGGTCCAGCAACAACAACAACAGGTACTTTATTTTTATACACATATGTATTTTACACTTTTGTGATCTCTTTTTAAGTAATTTTTCTTGATAAACGAAAGTTTTAAGAATATGTCAAAATTGCATTTATAGTCATAATGATCTTTATTAGGATTTTGCTAAAAAAGTTTAGAAATTTTATAACTTGATTTTTGATATTTTTGTATTTTACAAATATTTAATGTCTTATTTCAGTATGGTATTATTCCTCATGATGGTGATCACCATAGTGATGGATCTGCGGAGACAATTGGTAGCGACAGCGGCCGAGGTTGTAGCGAAGAAGATGATGTGTTCAGTACGCCATCTGCTGGTAAGTTTATTCATATATTTTTTTCACGGCTTAATCTAGAATATGCTTATTTCATATAATTCTTTAAAAAAGTATTATGAGAAAATATTTAGTTATTTTATTTGACTGATGGATAAGTCTATGTTTGATATTCAGATAATTGAATTTTATATTTTTTTCTCTTTAATTTATTTTATTTTCTTCGTTTTTTCCAGATGATCCTAAATTGTTCGAACTCTCCAGTCCTGAATCCCAGCACAGTTTCTTACCCCGCCAAACACATACAGACACATACTCCCAGTCACATGATGCAGGATCCTACATCAAACAGCCTTGGACCCGGCGTCCCCATCTTGCCCATAAAAACTACAAACCAACGAATAGTCAACTTAGTCTAAATAGAAACTTAAATATGAGAAGTTCTTCTCACCTGGACAGTGTTTCTAGTAGCTATGGTGATTCTATTCAAAATCGAATGTCTTGGGGAAGTGCATATTATGGAAGTGTTGCACCTATGGATTATACAGGGGACTCAGCTATGCATTCGTTCTTTGATAAAACCCCAGTCATGTTAATGCCAAGAGACGATGACGATAACTGCTCAACAACGACATCTGGTAGCTATACTCTTCATTCTGAAGACATTTTGTGATCATGAATCTATTCAATAGACTAGTAGATTAAATTCGGATATAAACTGTGATATAAGTACAGGGATCATGAAATATTTCATGAACGGTGAAAATCTAATTATCGCTGAGCGCAGAATCCAGGTGTTGAGCTAGTCAGTTATTATCTTGGAAGTGTTACTAACATGAGTGTTGGGTAGAATGTCTGAAAAGGTTTCCACGGCAACAAGGACCCTTACTGTAAGGATATGGCGTAAAATCAACTCAGATGGTCAGGTCAAGCTGAGAATATTATCAATGATGAGGTTACGTTTGTTACATCAGAATGTATCAGTACAAGGCTTAGATGTATGTAACGGCTTAACACATTCGTCAGGTCATTCCTTGAGATGAGGCACATATCCAAGTGACGACAGTATCTTCAGTACGGGGTACCTCCGGATGTCAAACGAATACTGTTACAAAGGTAAAGTGATTTTTCATGCTGTTTACTTAAATCTGACGGGCGATTATCACAAATTTTGGACCAAATTTTGTAAATTATCATGTTTGTAAATGATTCAACTATTTGTTGTATGATAATTTTGGTGGATATATCAGAATTCAAAATATTTTTGAATATACTACATTTGTCCTTAGTTAAGAGAATGTATCAATTTGAAATACATACTCTTCATGACTTTAAGCTTTACATAATGTAAAGTGCTCACTGTAAAAACTAGTTAAATTGATAGTTGAACTAAATACCCTTTGAACCTATTTTTTAGCTCTTCAATTTGAAGGTGCTAATTCAAACTTTTGATACTAAAAACTTACTCATGTTGAGATCCTATTGTGAAAATTGATCTACGTTTACGATAATTGACAGTGGATTAAACTACTTCTTAAAATGTACATCAAATCTGTCATATCCTGTGAACGGTCGCTACGATATCCTAAGACCTGAAGTCGACACTTTTGGCATTTTGTCAGTCTGACTGAGAAACATTCTTACGATACTATGCTATCTACCAGCAAATTAAGTCCCGGGGTCTTGTCATTGTGTCTAATTATTGTAAAATGTGTCTCATCGCTGAATAATTAGAAATATGTGTGTTTTATCATTTTCTACCCGGGGTAGAAAGGATTGTAAGAAAATCGTTTAAATCCTTCAAAGATTAATTTATTATAACAATCGATTTATGTGCTGATATCTTGCAGTCCTTGAGTCAAGGGTGAAAAATTACTTAGGGGTCAAGATGTGAATGCACTGCTAATGAATTAAGGGTCACAATGTGAAAATAGGGAACAGGCGGTCACATCATTGAAATCTAAAATCAAACATACTTCTTCAGAGATATCAGCTTTTATTGTCTCATTGAATTCAGGTGTAAATTGAATTCAAATTAAATTTTAAGTAATTATTTTTCTGTGTATTTTTATTGCTCATTTTTCGTATTTTCATTTTAGGTTGGTTTTAATACAACTTTGATGGCGATGGATATCATTTGTCTGACTGGGATCGTACATGAGCGAAACAAATTGTTGACAGTGACGGTACATTCCTGTACAGGTAGGGAACTGACTTTATTGTTAAAATTATTACTCCCTTTTGTAATAAAAAATTAATAAAGTCTACTGCTGATATTTTGTTACTGAATTAATTCTACATTTTTTGCCACCCATTAAGGACCGTCTGAATATATTACGGAAACATAAAATCTTTATTTTGTTATTATTAAAATGTGGATACTAACATTACTAATGCTTTTGTCAAGTATAGTTCCACAAATATTATTAAAATTGTAAATTATGATAAAACATGTGTCATAAGCAGAAAATTTATCATGAATTTCAGTTTAAGTTTTACAAAACATCATGTGAATTTTTGGCATCCGATGGAAATAATGGCAGTTTTACTAAGAATTTTTTTTGGAGAAATTTCTATTTTTTCTAACTGTTAACAGATGATTTGAGTTGAATTGAAAGAAAACAAAAAAAGCTCTCACGACTAAGTATCTAATTAGTTTTCGGCGAACATGTCCTTTTTCTAATTTGCATTTTAATTAACGTAGCTAACACAATCAATAAAAATGGAAATAAAACTGATATAAAGTCTGCATATTGGACCGAATCACCCGATCAATGTGAATTTTTAAATTCCCATCAGGAAAATATATTGGTTCGTCTAGTGAATAATTTATCCTATTTTGGACGATTTGTTGGCAAATCAAGATTTTGTGAGTTATTTTATGGATTAGATATTGAGACTGGCGAATCGTTTAAGCATTTTATGACTCTAAAGCTTAGTGTTTACAGTGGTTTTAATCAAAGATTTTTTTCCTTGTTGCAGATGGTGTATAGAGATATGTTTCAACTTTGTTTCTGTGAGATGGAGCCTGTAAATTGTTAAAGAGACAATGTGCCGGAAAACCGATTATGTTGAGAAAACCGACTGTCCGGGGAACGAACAACAATAAAGCATTGATCTGACAAGATAAACTGATACAGCTTGGATCCTGAGAGAATTTGTTTGTCCTAAGTTCGAATATCGAGAGTTCTTGCACTTTGATTCAGCAAGAGTTGTTGCCCTTGGTGGCTGTTATGAAGAATGAACTATTAATAACTATTATTATAAGTTTCTAGTATTATTTATAAATGGAGATTAATACTGATAGATTTTGATTGGCTTACTAATACAATCAAAATGATTCAGGGAGAAACTGAATAGAACAGAACAGAGTAAAAATCATCTGTTGATATGTATATATTAATATTAATATAGTGCTTAACTTAATGGTTTAACTTTTCTTGTTTTTTTTATGTTTTGTGTTACTGTCTCAATGTTTCTGCATGTGTATAAAATTTTATTGTCATATTTCAAATTATATGTTTATAAATAATTGACTTACATTCCAAGAAATAATCACGAAAGTCTTCGTAAATGATTATCTTACAATTCTTAGAAGGGAGATGACTTTGTGTAATGCCAGAAAATTGTGACTTAGAAATTAAGCTGGACAGAAAATAATTACTTGATTTTGTTTGTTTGTATTACTGATATCATATTTTTTTTTGCAATATTTAATATATCACATCATTTGTATGGTATATCAATCTTTTTAATTCATTTAAGTTTTCTTTTACTTTGTCTGATAGTATACCGGGTAAGCTTTAAAACTTGAAGTATTTTATATTTAACCAAAGCATTCAATAGCTTGTGCTTGATCAAACAAATTTCATGCATAATACATGTTTTATCAAAGCTTCCTATCTTTATTATCAGGTTTTGATGCATAATTAAACCATTCATGTTTTACTTTAATTATCTTACAAGAGGTCTGCGTGATGAATTGTTAGAGATGAATTGTTCTAGATTGTCAATGTGATGTATTTTACATCATGTACATGTGTTCAAATGGTGCTTTATTTTATGTATTTTGTCATATTTATGTTTTATATTTTGTTTAGAAAAAATCACATATAGTGCAAAGTTTGTCATAACTTGACTAATGATCTCAATCATAAAAAAATAAACCAGTTAAAAAATTAAAAGAGGCTCAGTTTTTGTGTGTTTTTTTAGTGTTGTATGAAATTATGGTATAACCTCAATACAAAAATCAACTGAACTGGAGGAACTGTACATCCACTTCATTTCCTTTTCACATGTTTTCCAAAACCCAAAATAAATAAAACAAGAGCGCCGCAAGTGGTGCAAACGCTCGTCTGTTCACGATTGCCTCAGTGAGGTCTATCCACCTATGAAGTTTCCTATGAAGTTTCATGTGTTGCTACAGTATAACCTCGCTATAAAAACCATCTTTTGGACCAAACAGAAAACACCATAACATGAGGTGGTCTTGTTATTGAGTTGGAATGTGGAGCAAAATTTGAAAACCAGTCTGAAGTGTGTCAACCTGCCTCTGTGGTCGAGTGGTTAAGGTCGTAGACTTCAAATTACTGTAGTCTCTCATTGATAGAGGGTCGTGGGTTCGAGCCCATCTACCTGAACCATGTCTCTTTATGTGAGAAAGTTGAGGTTGAGGCAGTTGCTTACAGAGGATGGGAATCTAGAACTGGTTCTATACTGGTTAGATGAACTGTCCACCTCATATGACTGACTGTTGAATAGGGGCGTAAAACACAAATAAACAAAAATAAGTGGGGCTCTAAGGCGTAAAAAAATGGTTTGTTGCTGGTTACCTGACCTACCCTCATTTCCTCACCACCCAATTCTTTTTATAAAGGCCTAAGGAACGGTACATGCAGTGTTTCAAATTTTTGACTTTCCACATGCTTTCAATAAAGTACGGGACCCCCACCCCCAAAAAAATCCACCAGAAACAAAACATTTGTTTATGCCTTATATAGGTATTTGACCCTCCATCCCTAGTTATGTGGATGATTCAGATATGTGGCTTAAAGATTTAAGTGTGTCACTTCAATAATGTTTGAACATAATACTACATCAGAGTGATGGATCTCCATCATGATAAATGTACACAACAGCCATTAATTTCCAGGGTAACACAATAAAAGTGACAATGTTTTGTTGAATCAATACCAAATAAATCATTAAAACATTTAAAGCAGTATAAGATGGTTTAGCAATCTTAAGTTAGCACATAAATGTAACTCAGAAATTGAATTCTACATAATGCCTTTACCACTCATTTATCAAAGAAACAGTAGTATGAGAAAAAATATCATGGGTCTGGTGATGTCATAAAAATTGAGATTCGAGTTTCTGAGCAAATCTCATTTTGTAGACCAGTTAACTTTATTGCAACATGGGCAAGTAAATATCTTTGTCAAATAAATTGTTTAAAGAAATTTTGGAATATAGTAATTCAATGTAATCACATCAACTTGAGAATATTGAAAACACAGAATTGGAGATTGGAGACTCTAAATGTCAAGTTTTATAATCTTAAATTATACAAACATAAACTATTTACATCTAAATAGTCGTGAAGTGTAAAATATGCATGATTTTTACCATAGAAATGTGAAGGAAAAACGTATACATAATGTACAGGGCAACCTCTCCAAAAACAACATCCTTTAGGAAAAGCAAAAGTATGTCGTTGTTGAGAGGTTGTTGCTCTAGAGAGGTTAAATAATAGTTAAATTATGCAGTGGGAAAATCATGCTTTTGTTGAAGCGAGGTTGTTGCTAAAGAGAGGGCCGCTCTGGAGAGGTTGTATTGTGTTCGTCATGCATCATGATGGGGCACTTTTATTTAAACATCTCTTAAATCATTGGACAATTTGCAACCAAACTTTGCATGAATAAACCTTAAGTGATCACTTTTCGAAGCTGTCCAAATATTAAATTCCATTCAATACTAGTACTCTGGTTGCCATGGCAACCAATAGGAAAAACTTTTAAAATCTTCTTGTATGATGTGTAGCATTTTCTAGTAGACATCTACCAAATTTGTTCAAATCTCAGGGTCAATATTCATCCCACACAAGTAAAGAGGTTCCTTGATTTTACATCGGCTCATATATGACAATATTGAAAACCGTTTTCTCCAAAGGTGCAAGGCCTAGAGCCTTTATATTTGTTATGTTACTAAGCATGGCGTAGAGAAATTCTACCAAGGTTGTTCAAATAAAGGCAGCAGTGTCAATTTCGGCTCTGCCCCAGGGGTCACTTTATTATACAAAGACTTCATACAAAACTTTCAAAAAAGGAATGTGTTGATAAATTATCTACCCTGACTTTATTTCTAACATATTTCTATGTTTATGGTCTCCAAATCAAATCTTAAAGGGACATACCCTACAACTTGGTGCATCTAGAATCAAGGCAAAATGGTGATAAATTAGAAGCTTGTAAAGAAAAAAGCCGACGAAGAAAGTTTCAGCCAAAAATTCATCCAATTAAAAATAAAATCACAAAAAAATATTAGTTTCCATAAAAGATCGAAAACTCTTTGGAATTTGTTGTACAATTTTTGGGTGGAAGTGATTTACTATTCATAGCTATGATTTTTGCGGCTAGTACATAAACTAGTCAGTTTATGGCCCAAGTTCTCCTTGCAATTATACATTATATATTGTTTTACATATACAATGTACATCTAACACATTTTTACACTTTCACAGAATGTTTGTCAGTTGTAGGGTATGCCCCTTTAAGGTGAGAGTCTTTTCTCAGGTGATTGTATGATTATAGGGCCATCATTGCCCTCTTGTTAAATATGCTGGTCCGTTCATCCTTCACCAAAGATAATCGTGTGGAGAAGTTGGCAATGAAGCCCGAAAGATTATGAAAAATCATTTATTCATGTCTGACGAAGGAGGCAATCTTTGCCCCATATATAGGAATTTACCTCTTTTTGTTATTTATTTGAATTTACACAGGGAATGAAACCAGGACCACCACAAACCCTTGTCATCATGATAAATGACAAATAGGGACCTCTGATGCTTGGATGCTTATGTTTTGTTGACAAATGAGTTTAATGTGTTTTTCAGCTTAAGCCCATACCAGGGGACTATTGATTTATGATCGATTAGTTCAGTATCCTCTTCATTGTTTAACAGAATATCCACTGAATCATGTAATAATTTCAATGGCCTGTGTCGTCATGTGGTAGACAATGTAATGAGTTAATCTCTCTTTTAATGGGCTTTTTCTAATGAAGGTCTATGGAATACCCAACAAAGCAGAGAATAATTTTTAATCACTTGGGAGAAGATAAAAAACTACAAGGGAATAAGTTTTAATGGATTTATGGAAAAGTGATAACAGGGTTTCTTTGTATTAAAAAAAAAATACCAGAGAAAATATAACAACATTAGTTATTTAATAGTTTGTGTTAGATTTTATAAAGATTTACCGCCATTCAAGAATCGTTTATCAGTTAAAAATATTAGTAGCTGAGAATTTTTCAGAACCAATGTACTTTGACCTCTGCCGCGGACTCGTGTGGAGAGGTTGCCATTAATTGCAAGATAAGTACTGGTAAAAGCAAAGAAACCCTCACTGGCAAATTAGCATACTCTTGAAACACGTGAAAAATCTGATTTTTAAAAAAAAATAAGTGTTATATAAATTAAATAAGCTATCTATCATTGTCGCATTCCTTCTATAAGTAAGTCTCACATAATTGGTTAATCGCACGTGGGAGACCAAAGATTTCAGATGCAACATTTTCAGTCATTTTATCAAGAAGAATCATTTTCACCACCAGCGTCGTGATAAAAAGCTAACTTTGTTAATAAAACACAATGGATACAAAATGTGACGTCACAGAGATACATTCACCATTGGCGGCGTCATCCACTGATCGAACTTTGCTCGACAAGATTTGGGAATATTGCTGATTGACTATCAGGGCTAACTACTAACCCAAGATAACAGAATAATTACACCCCATTGCTGTAAGTCTGTTATCCTGGTTCCGACGTCCCTGTCGTTTTTTGTAGTTGTGAGACATTTTATTATTACGACACTTTTAGGTGGAGGTCGGTGATGTCGAACACTTTCACAACACAAGAGCCCATAAGATTATATAGAGAATACATCGTTGGTGCCGAGATCATCGGGAGACATTTTTTTCCGATGAAGCTTAGAAATGGACGAGCCTCTGTAGAAACAGGATAAATACAAATAGATTTTAGGTTTAACCCTTAATTGTGACAACATTTGACTTTGACCATCAGCATGCACTAATTCTGACGCCAAAGACCAAATGAAACAAAGAGTATTTGTTAACATTGGCAAGTACTAAGAAGACATACACAATGAGTCACTCCAAACATCTTCAGTGTTCTGAATAAATAAGTGATTTATTACCAGATAACAAAGTACACGTGTTACTGAGAAAATAGTATGGTTTAAAGCTTACGAATTCGGAAATAAGATTGAAGTATATTACAGCACAGTCAACTGAGGAATCTAAGTGAATGTTCGACATTGCTAAATGAGAGGTACTAAAACAATTCCTGTCAACGCGACTTCTTTATGTTAATTGTAATCTGAGATACATGGATTGTAGCTCTACGTACATTTTATTGACACGACTTTAACACCATGTTTTTTGGCACAGTTTGAAAAATATAAAATGCCGGAAACACGCCAGCGCGTGAGAGCATCATATTTCTTCAACACTGGCCGTTACTTCCGGTGAGAAAATGAACATGTCAGATTTAGTCGAAATTAGTGAATCGTTCATAATAAGCCTCCGAGTTTTAGATAATTGTTATTTGTATCTTATTACTGATGTTTTATTAAGACGTGAAATTATCTGTCCTAGAATAAGTTGGCTGTTTTTTCTTGCTGGTTTTCTTCCATTTTCGTCAGGGCTTTTGTTATGTCCGGTTCTGGGTTGATCTACTTGTCATTCTCTCGGGTACAGTGACTGTGTATGCTGTTTACTAATCAGTTACCTGTTCTAATTCAAACTAATCGTTTCATGTGCGAATCCCGGTTGCGACAGGTCATACCTACTATAAAATTTGACAAAAATGTCAATACATTGTCCTTCATATGTGGATAAAGTCCGGACGTATTTACCTGAAATATCGTGGCAATAAACCCATAGAAACAAATGAATGGTACAGTATTTTCCTTCGTATATTAATATACATATTAACTGGGACCATTATACAAAAAAGTGTATAGTCCCAGACAATTATTAATATCAAATGGATTGGTAAATGCTTGGATAACGCTTTGATAAACACGCAGAGTTTTAGAAAATAAAGCGGACAAGGACATTATAGCGACATGATTTGTTATTGTTTCGTTTTAAATGCATGAATCATTAGAATGCATTTTCATGTCTTTTGAAATTTGAATGCTTTTTGTCAATGTGATATATTTGCATACCCATTAAAATTAATATCCAATATGTTTTGCACTAAAACGAACCTGAATGCATCCTTATTGCGGAAAGTGTGCTCCTATTTGAATACATTTCCTATTATATCGCTTGAATATGGAATATTATACTGAACACCAATCTTCGTTGTAAAATATTAACCAAAAAGTCATAAATTTTCACAATTTACATAAATTTGACTAAATATTAATTTTTATTAGCATCGTATTACAATGCCGACAAAATAAAAACACGCGTCATAAAAGTACCGGATGACAACGCGACTGTATACGGGAGTTTATCACCGTATTTTATCTGTGTTTTAGCCGCATCATTTTCCAGATACAAGTCCTGATTTGAATCTTATGGTTTTTCATGAGAACTACAATATCATGTTCTATTAAATCATTGTCCATAAACAAGCTGTAAAATGGCTATAATTGTACATATACTATACAGGACATAAACTTCTGTATATATTAATGAAGTCGATGTTTCAACGCGTGGGGAAACTATCCTTGGTAATAAAATTCGCACTCTATTGTAGGAAGTTACGAGGTGCCACGTGACTAATTTTCAGACTCGGTATGGAACTTTATTGCTCCGGTTCGTCATAGCCTCGTTTTCGATTTGCGTTAATGTCCGCATATATAATATCTGAATACATCAGAAACTTTACTATCTGTATTGACGTGCATGCATGTATATCCTCACAGTATACAACATGAATGCTTTTAAAACCGTTTACATCATGAATCGGTTACTTTCGCTGAATCTGTCACAGAACTTCGGTTGTATTAATGTCTAACATGTAGTGATGCAGTGCGTTTTGAATCGTTATAACAGATTTCAATAAACGTCAAAACACAAGTCGACGTAATAATGGACGCCATATTTTGTTGCATTTTCGACGTGACGTCAGCTCGGAAAAGTACGCCACAATTCGATACTAACGACGAGTTGATCGCCACGACTCGGCAAACATCGGGTTCATTCGTGGCATATGTTTTCTAGACAAATTATTAGTATTATAGCTGTTTGCGAGTAAATGGTGTAGTGTCTATTACTAGTTTGGCTAATCCTGGTCATTTGATTGGCTAATGGTGATGACTGAATCTATTAATACATGTAGTTGACAGGTAAGTAAATCATGAAGGCATTGCCTAGATAAGTTGTTGTGTGGCTATTTGAAGTTCAATGTGCTTGTATGATAGTGCTCAGATTTATGGTGAATTCGTTAACATTTAGGGTTGATTCTATTTGATTGATGAAGGGTATGATATTATCATGTGCTTGTGAACTAGTTTATACATGAATTTATTAATTTGTCAAATACTCATAATTGTCATTATAATGTGTATTAGTCATATCGTATAAATATTTTATACTCTCCTTAATGGAGGATTGAATAAAATATACAGTCTATATCCTTTATGAAAAAAGCAACTTCATACAAAAAACATAAACCAATATGCTTCTTGTAATTCGTCTACCTATAACGTTCTGTTATAGTTGTTCTTGTTCTTGATAATTGATGCATATTCGAGTGAGGGCGATAGGACGGTCTATAAAAGCAAGATTGCGTGTTCCACGGAAGCACTACTAGTATCTACAGATAAATCTCTTTAATGGAGAGGACTGTATTCGATTATCATCATTTATTCATTAAAGAGTATCTGAAACAACATTAAGAAACCAACACTACACAATGAAGTTACAACAATGGTCTAAGAACTTTCGTGTGATATTAGGGGCGACATGGGATATAAATAACTCTACATGTGCAGCTGATTTCATTTCATAATTAAGATATGAAAAGTTCATAAATTTAAAAATGAGGACAGAGAAGATGTCACGAACGAATGAGAGCCAATCAAATTTACCATTCTATAAATCTTTTGATGTTTGCTACTCATTTGCTCTCAAAACGTTTGCTAATTTGTGAAATGAGTCAATATTTCGAATATAATCGTGGCTGACGCGTGCTTGATAAGATGTTCGCGTGATTTATGTCTATAAATTAAGTCACGTGACCTTTCCGATACGAGTTATTACTTGTCTTATAAAACGCTTCAACGAAATCGTGAAATATACACGAACATGATTAGGCCTACCAATTTTATAAAAATAATATAATCGCTTTTTCGAAATCGTTTTACAGAAGTCTCTTTTCCGCACTTGAAACTCATTATTTTAATAAAACATACAATGTATTATTATTCTTCACACCCTATTACTATATCGTACTTAGGATACGATGTTTATCCATAATTAAAAAGATTTCGACATCTGTATGCAAATATTTATCTTCATAATTGTATGTATGTTCTTTGGATTTGAGGGTTACAGTTTCGATTGCGAACACCGCTTATTGAGTCAATAGATATTCTTTTAAAACGGAATAAAATTGTATTAAAACTGACTTCAAAATTGAATGTTATTGTTTGGTATAATAAACTCCGCGGCACTGCGTTGACCCTATTGTTAAATTCAAAATATTCTTGTATTTGTTTAGTTTCTGTTTAAACGAAACGATTTTATTTACTGACTGAAATTTACATTTCTTCAATTGTATCTTAGCCTCAAACACAACCCCTTCTAGTCCTTTTCAATGCATTCAACTCGCGGCGAATTCAAAAACTTGTACTTCAACGAAAACAAGTAGCCTGGCTCCCGGCGTTCACATAATAATCCTCTGTGTAGTAGTTATGGGCAGGTAAACAAGACTACGAAAACAAGATGCCAATGTTTTTCCATTCATGTTTGTGTTTGATAATTATAGGGATAGAATCAGCTGACAATATGGCCTGTGACACTTTACAGAACATTGGTATATAAAATGTTTGTTAACAATAATTTTATCGACAAATTTCCGGAGCCTAAGACACGTTGGTTGAATTTTTCAGATATTTGTGAAGATTTATTTTCGAAAACGTGAATTGAGATTCTGAATCAAGGAGACACTGTGGACTTGTGCCAATGTCGATCGATCGAGTAAGGTTCACTAGCTACAGAATGTAAACTACTTTTATGATCGGCCTCTTGTACTAAAGTATATTTATCTAATCTTAAATCCAATTCCGTTTTATTCCGGTTTCAAATGGACGAGTTATCTCTTCGTTTCCACAACCGACTCAACGTTTCCAGTTTACATTGATAAGGTCAGCCTTTACAGCTGGGAACCAGACCAGCACGCTGGGAACCAGACTATAATAAGCCAGAAGAATAGTGGTGTTTACGGTTAACCAACCAAATATATTTTTTGCACCAACTAGTTTCTGACAGCAAAATCCAAAGGACGAAATGTATCTCCAAAGTACAAAATACATGTTTAGAAAAAAATGAAAAGAAAAAAGCAACCTCCCTACACTATTTGTTCGGGTAAACTTACCATAAATATGACTATTTCTTTAGCCTAAAATCCCTTCAGTATCGATCCATGATACGTTATTTTCCCGTTGTTGTTCTTTAAATTGTTTAGCTACATTTTCTTTGAAATCGAGTTTTTTTTTATTTCTATCGTATTTTTTCAGCACCGCAACGATGTAGATACCAAATAAAATCAGTCAAATTAATCAGAATTACATTAAAGAGAGAATCAACAGTTGACTTTCATTGGACTCGAAGTGGTTCTTGTAAAGAAGTCGAACTTTACTGCAACTACTAGTACTTAACCAGGAAATACTATTATGATCATCTTGGCCAGGAGGTAAAAATGTAATATTATTCAGAGTCGGCCTTTAACTACATGTAGTACTTAAACTAACGGTAACTAAAATATAATATTAAATCAATTGTTTTTAAAGCAAGCTGGCTCTACCATTTGTATGATGTAACTATTTTTTAATTACAACATGAACGTACAAACGAGGGCAGTGAATCACAGTATTTTGAATAATAGTAGAATATTTCTAATTAAACTTATGTCAGTGTATTTCGCCTTTGAATAAAGATCACCTCCATGAAGTACCATTTTTAAGAATCTTTCCAGTGATGACCATTGCGAACATGTTTGAATGTAAATTTGTAATATCATTACTCGTATGTGCATTGTATTTACTGGTAGCTTTTTCCTCTGTGGTCATACCAACAGTCCGAGTAATTTAGCGACATTACAGCTTTAATGGTTGATGAAATCCCCAGACATATACTTGTGTAGAACTACCCATCTTCCGGTTACAGCTAGCTGGAAAGTGTCCGGCTCATACTGTAGTTTCATTTATTTTCGTAGGGCTCAATTTTCGAGGTTTTTACTATAATTTTTGTGGGGACATAAATTCGTGGATTTTGATTTTTGAAAAACAATTCCCTTTCTCTGCATTTTAATTCGTGGGGATTTGATTTCGTGGATGAGCCGACCAACGAAATCCACGAAATTAAATCCCCAACGAAATTTAATGATTCCACAGTATATGACTGAATTAAGTTTGCCCGGTCCCGGTTGGGATTAAATCTCACTTCCGAACGAGTAAGGATTGGTCAGCTGACTGTTTTCTTATTTTTCAAGCCATTTGATGGTAAGCCACAAAAATTCGCCGGTCCGGAAAGCTTAAGGCGTAAATGATTTATTTGAATCCTGCTGAGCTTATTTCGACAGGTTTGTCGGGGCGACCGCAAAGATTGCAAATTTAAGACGTTGGTCATTTATGCTGATGGGCCCATATGAAAAATGGATTTACCTAGTGCAATGTACTTGGAAAAGCATATTTTATGTATCGAGCTCAGATTAAAAGAAGCTTGTTTTGCAGTCAGTAGGCACCACGACCCATGTGACCATACGAATACATATATATATGAACTTACAGAGACATGGCGAATGCCGACAATGGTTAACATAAAATACGTTCAGATTTTTGCAAAATAACTACATTTTACTATTACAGTCGTACCTGTATAAAATTGTTGTAAATAATCAATAACGATATTTCAATAAATAGCATGGCCTTTATTCACAGGATGGCCTTTATTCAGAGGATGGCCTTTATTCAGATGTGGCTGAAAAGTTGAAAACACATGTTTGACTGTACATGGTTAGATAAAGGCTTAACATTCACTATTCTATAGATAATCAGTTAATATTTCCTATCATAAAGTTTTTGTGTTGAAAATTATACACGCCTAATTATCAGACAATTACCAGACTCTACTGAACAAATTATCAACAACTTATCATAGTGTGACACGTGACTTGGTGCACCATGTACCTACAAATAACGTAAATTCCGCATATACGAGGGGTGATAAAAAAGTTCGCGGAAAAGTTTTTTCATTTCTTCATTTTACAGTCGATGTTTATGAAATTTCTACTAAGTATATATAAATTGAATGAATACAAGTATAATCACCAAATCTTCAATATTTCACAAATCAAGTAAAAGAATACAGTCACTATAGTAACGTCACTACCCACTATACCAAGAAGTTCTAAGTCATATGACAAGTGACAATTTAGGAATTCATCTAATTATGAAGCCTTTCTCTTTACCATAAAATAGTCCCCCTATGAAAATTACCACCTGACAGCTATAAGGTACATATTTGGAATTTCTTTAAAAGGAATTAAGGGTAATTCTGTTAAAATCCGTAATCTATTATTTAATTTAGTGTTAAGAACAAATTGACCTCCGAATATAGACCACTTGTCAATAAACGCCACATTTTGTCTTTCCCAAAATGGTGGTCTTTATCCACAAGTTAGAATGTGCTTCATGTACTAAACATAGCTGATGTTTACCTTTCAATGTTATATTTTGATACTATTTACCTAAAAAGATAGCGATTATTATTTTGTACATTTAATATTAATTTGCTATGCTTGAAAAGAATATGTAATCCAAGGGAGATAATACAATTTATCTATCATATTTAATACTTTTTAGTAAGCTCCCTTGTTTACATTTTTAAATCAAAATAAATTCCTTTGGAAATCGCTCCTTACAAATTCAGTGTTTGTGTTGTTTAGTAAGTCAATACTATCTATATTACTTATTTGTTTTTTAACGCCGTTTTTCAACTATGATTCAGTTGTATACTGCTGTCGATTACATGTATTCATATACAAATGTACAACAAAATCACATCGACATAAACATTTAAATCATGCTATCAAAAAGCATATGGTAAATATGATTATACATAATAGAAGCACAATAATTAGAAATCAAATGATATATTATCATACATACAAGATAAGAGAAACACCTTAGATTTACACATATTATTTAATTTATAATCAATATCTCATGCGGACTACTAAACATATTCATTACATCGTCTAATAAGGACAAAGAGTTAGACCTATCAAAATGCGTTGATTATGCCACACTCGAAGCTTTGCACTTGTCGATCGGTCGGTCCGTCCGTAAGCAAATCTTGTCCAGGGTATTACTAGAGAGCTTATTTGGCCTAAGCTACTCAGATTTGGTTGGGAGGTTGGTCATCAAATGTATATAGTGCTTGTGAAACACGGATGTCCTCTTGAGGCCAATTGGATAGTAAGACCTTGACCTTTGACATATAAACCTTAAAATAAATAGAGTCATCTACATGCGATGACCAACCTCCCAACCAAATCTGAGGACATAAGGCCAAATCGTTCTCTAGTTATTGTCGGAAAAGGTTTGGTTACGGACGGACCGACCGATTGACCGATCGACATGTGTAAAGCAATATAATTGTCCACTTTCGAAGAAAAGGGTCATTCAGGTTTGTTTGAACTGGTTAACATAAATTTTGTAAGACGCATATGGACTAGGGATTTCTAGTGCAGTTAAATCTTTTTTGCACATGAGCTGACACTATGTTCACATTCAGACCTGGCATCGTTCTTTAATACTCATAAACATAGTGCACACGGACGAGAATTCTATAAATTCGACATGTAGGTCCTTCCATGTTTTTTAAGCAAACAGACGAAACCGGGAACAATTATCTGTCAATTTCGATTGTAAACAAAACAGATTAATGGATAACCGACCAAGCAATTTACCACTGTGTGTAACAATGTCAACCCTGTGAACAAAGGCCATCATTGGGAAAATCAAAAGGTGGCCTACATTGACAGGTTGTCCTTATTCCTTATTCGGAGGTGTTAGTTTTCAGTGTTCTAAATAATCAATGACAGTTATTAAAAGAATCGCCTTTAATCACATGGTGACCTATATTGACATATGGTCTTTATTCGGAGGTAATTCTGTTCTAAATAATCAACAATAGTTTTTTAAACAATGGCCTTTATTCGGAGGTGACTGCGAAGACATTTTTCACTGTACTGAGCGTATTATCTCACATTTGCAGATTAACGTACATTATAACAAAATGCAGTGATAAACAGTATCGATCTGATGCCGTTTATAGAGAAATTAGTACAAAGTAATAAAAAATTCATTTTATGTAATGATTGACATGTAAATCTGAATCAAAGTACATGTACGTGTATGCAAACTATTTTGCTTTGATTATGAATTTATATCTTTTATCATGATTTATATCATTTATCATGTGTTTTGTTTTTCCCATTAACCACTGTATTTATTACTCGTACGTATAGACAACGTATGTACAATAAAAACATAGTGTATATGCACCCCATATTAAACGATTTTCAACGATGTTTCATTTATATACGACGGCCAGTTCACCTTATCAGTTTTCCTGGACTGTATACTAACCAGTACTAACTTACCCTTCCACTAGGAGCCGACAGCATCTCCAGATAATTATGGAGGAAAAGTCGACATGTTTGTCAAATTTTCATAGAAGGGTATATAACCCGGCACAATCGGGATTCGACCTCGGATCGCCGGGTAACATCACTTGACGACTGCCGCGGCTACATTTTAAATGAACTGAGCATTGGGAACTGAAGCTAACTGAGGTGTTGCATTATACTACTAACTAGTACGCTACACATAGACAATCTTGTAAAATACTTCATGCAGTCTTTAGGAAATTATTGATGATACAGTCATATTAAATCTTATCATTTTGAGTGTAATTTGGTGTAATTCGATAACAATACGTAAGTAAAAACATACATTACCTAAATTAGGGTGATGCTTCCAGCGTTAAAACGTCACATTCACTGAATATTCTAAATTCTAAAGTAACTAGAGAAAGGGTCACATCCCAAGTATATATTTCGATCCTTCAGCAAAGGTGCATACACACGACTTACGTTTTGATAAGCCGTACGTCGATTTTGTATAATTATACATGTTCCTGTATATCGTTATGTGTAGAAATTCCCCGTGTTTCATCAAACAACTCAAGGGTTACGTTTTTTGTATCACGTGATACACACGTGGTATTCTTATTTGGTTGATGTTTTCACATACATCGTCGGATACCCACAGTTGCTAACTCCAACCCGCTACGTATATGATGTATGTAACGGAGTGGAGTCAGCGAACGTGGGTATCCGACGATGTTCACATATCGCGCATGAATACACATGATCATCATCCGATGATCAAAATCACATTTCCATACCTTTCTAGTTGGGGGAGTGGAAATTAAGATTATTTGTAATTAATTCTGACCGTTCTTTCTGATTATCCGTTGTTTTTATAGGCCCATTCGACAGCTATTGTCATTTCAGATCCGCCCCAGAGGGAGGCGGGAGAATATACAGAAGAGGCGGGCATTTATTTATACCTACTCTTACCTAGAGTGGTGTTCCTGATTCTTTATCGTGAACGGTGTACACATCATCGATACACGCCTCGCATGATTCCTGTGCTTTTCTAGCCACAGTACTTGGCTTCGTAGTTCGGATGGGGACACTGAAAATGTGTCCATTATAAATTCGGAAGTCGGAGCCGAGAATCGAACCCACGACATTACGTTCAGTAGTCCAGCGCGTTACCATGACACTGGACCATCGATCATCCCCATATGTGTATTGGGATCATAAAGATGGACGCTCTTGTAAACAAACAAAATTAATGTAGAGTCGAAACTATTTTCATACAGATTTTATTGAAATTTAAAAACAATATACATTTAACAAATTGTTATTTTTTCTCTGATCGCTTTATAAAAAGAAAAATAGCAGAATAACATAGAAAATATATTTATATCTTAAAATCATGTTAGTTATGTACAAATACTATATTGTGGTATGGAAACAATATCTAGATATCTAAATTAATGAAATTAGGTACAAGGATAATTAAATCTAAGAATTTCAATTCATAACAAAGATGTAAATTTGAACATTGCAATTAAAACAACCGAAATATCATGACGTCACCAATAATTACGTACAAAACAACAACAACAATAACCGGAAGTAGTAATGGCCGACAAAATGACCTTATATTACATAGATTTGGAAAGATGGCTGATACATCATTTATATGCGCACGAAAGTCAATTATTATTGGTATATGGTCAACTTTTTGTCAACTCTTAAAGCACAATAAGAGAGCGGTACATATTTAGATGATCAGACAATGCGCATGCGCGATGGTTGCTGGCATATTTTAAAGGTATTGTAGTAGTACCTTAGTAAGTTGTCATAATATCTGAATGTTCAATGCCAATGACGTATTAACAATTTACCAAATTAAACGATAAAATTCGAATATACATTATTAACCAATGTCTATGATCGTTGCTCGATGAAATCACTTTTAGTATGAGAAATTAAGAACCATTCTTGCGCTGTTATTATTTTATTTAATCACGTGATACACTCCATTTGTTAAAGAATTTGAAGCTGATGCGATGAAATGAAATAATATCATTGTTGCGTAAAGAACGCTATTTACGCTAGAAACGCTATTTACACTGATAAAATTACAAATTTATGTTTATGTACAAAAATGTATTAAAAATACTAAAAATGGCACAAACATTAGGCAAAATATGGCTCCATGTATACTAATAAATAGCGCTATAGAGGGGTTTGAGAAATAACGTGCATGCATCGCTCTCATCCAAATCCGACACTTCCGTAAGTAAAGGGAGGCAACTATGAACATAGGTCCGAGCTAAACTGGTTCCCGTTCCATGATGCAGTGCACCAAAGGCTTTGTACACACAAGTCAGCGGGAACCAGTTTAAGGTCCGAGCTTTTGAAAGCTTCCTATCCGAACTACTAAGATGACTTACTTTCTCTTATTTCGCAAAGGGAGACCACTGCGTCTGACGTATGCTAAAATTGGCCCCTGTTGTCCGTGTGTTAATAGACTTTGGTGTTTAATTTGCCACATAAGCATGATTATACGAACCCAATTCAAACGACGATCACTACTCAGCACTTAAAGGGATGCAATTCCGGACTAGAAGAAAATTAAACTGGTTGCCGTTGAGTATGTCTATACAGAGACCTTTGGTACACAGCAACATGAAACGGGCGAAGCGGGAACCAGTTTCCACCGATCCCTGAGTTTCCTCCCTTAACGTGGATTTAATTTAGTTAAATGCTACCATTACTTTAATAGAAAAACTGAATCTAATTGATGATTGTCTCCCTTCCTTGTGAACAGTTTCCGTTTGAGTAAAGTTATTAATAAAAAAAACAAGAGTGCCAGGTCACAAAATACGCCCGTCAAAATTCATTTTTCAAAGCGTCAAGGGGCATAACTCAGAAATGCATGGGCCGATTGGGCTAATTATCGAACTGGCCATAAACATTTCCATCAAGTTTGGTGAGGATCCGAATGAAACTGTTTGAATTAGAGAGCAGAAACCGCTGTGGACGCCACCAGCCCGACCGCCGTTGGCGTTCCCATAATACGACCCGTTTTTCAAACGGACGTATAAAAATGCACAAAAAAGTTCTTCAATTCCTTTTGCATCGAGCACCACATAAGTTTGATTATAGGCCTACATACATAGAATGGTAAAGCAAGAAAAATAGCCATGTTTAATGGTGACTTGACCAAAATAACAAAATAAAGTAGGTAAGTCGTCAAACCTTTCTTTTCTATCATATTTTCAAAACACACTTTTCGTACTTCGGAGGTATAATTCTTCTCCAAATATTTTCGTAGATACATGTACATGTATATATGGTCGAAAGATTACCCGTAAACATGACATTTTTTCTGGTCGGAGGCATAAAATGGATTTGTACAGTAGGATTTCATTGGGTGAGCCGTCAAAGTTGGACAATCAATAAAAAAGTATCTAATGTACGATAAACTTGGCCCATACATGGAAAGTTAATATAATATACATGTGTTAATTTCTAACAGAATAGTTGCCGGCAGAGAGATGCAAATAGCGTAGTACGATCGTCTCTACGCAATCGACCGATAGTGAGTCTTTTTAGAAAATTATATGATTTAATTTTTTTTTATTTATTTAATTTAGCAATCTAAGGAATAGTCCGTATGTTTAGAATATTAAATGTTCAAAATCTATTTATTACCAATATTATGGAATTGTCCGTATTTATCATAAAAAAGCAGTCACGGCTCACCACCCAGAATCCTGATTACACAAAATATTTCGACATTTTCATCACATGTTGATAATCATACAGCCGATTACCCAATCAAATTAAAAAAATACAAATAATAGAAAACGGTAACACGTGGTAAAAATAAGCGTCTGAGAATATTAGACAAAATATCATTAGAAAAATCCATTTCATGCACCTTTAAAGCGTACATATGGACATTATAAATCAAAATTCAAATTACATAAGAAGATCATACATAAAAAACTCAGACTGTCCGATTCTTATCTTCTTCATTTTAACAATATCGTGTTACACCTGAGATATATAATGAGTATATCACATTAAAGGGGGTTAAACTCCATATTGACATCAAACAAAGATAATCATGAAATCTTACAAAGATACTTTAAGGGTTTATTGTCTGCCTTAAATGTAATTTATCATAATATCATATAATATAGTGTTGTCCCGATTGTCTTTGAAAATCGATAACTAATCGGACCATCCCAAATGTTTTTAACAATCGATTGTTTTGGTGTTCTGACACCTCTGGATAATGAGGTTGCTATCTTTATGTTCAGGAAAAACACTAGCAAATGTCACCACATTTGTATTTAATATTAAGTGTATAAATGTTGTCATAGACTTGTATTAAGTGTTCACATCATGTTTGTTTGCAATGCTTATTCATGCTTAAATTCCAGTCATTATTGTATGGAAGGGTTGGAGCCTTAAACGAAAGAATGGTCGTAAAAGAAAGTGCGCAAACCGATTGTACTATCGATAGACAATCGATTGTGGTGGTCCGATTATCGATAGTGATTTTGGATTCCGATACCCAACACTAATATCATAGCAGTATGTCTAGTAGCTAAAGTTAATTTCAATTAATGTTATAACTAATGGCTTGTTTATTATGCTTTCACTGTGAGACCAACGCTGTACATTGCATGAAAAACAAGAGCTGTCAGAAGACAGCACGCTCGACTTTTTTAAGTCTTCAGTATAATAAAATGCTTGATACATGAGAAAAATCTAAGTTAAAAAGGGGCATAACTCTGAAAATACTGTTGACAGGGTTATGCTGCTTGTCCTACAGATGTGCCTTGTCCTCATAAGGAAGTATTCAAAGTATGAGTTGAATATCTTTGAAAGTCTTCAAGATACTGTACTATTTTACCTATTTTAACCGTGAGAGTTTCTAAGTTAACAAGGGGCATAACTCTAAAAATACTGTTGACAGAGTTATGCCCCTTGTCCTACAGATGCGCATTGTCCCCATAAGGAATAATTCTAAGTATGAGTTGAATGTATTTGATAATGTTCAAGTTACTGTACTTTATCAAAAACTTTAACCAACACAGACACCGGGTGGGTAGTATAGCTCTCATTTATTTAAAAAAGTCGAGCTCAAAATGAAGGTAATTAATAAGCACAAGTTTGGGAGAACTTAGCAAATGTTGTAAAACAAAGCCTCAAAATATTTGATTTTATCCTTATTTCATTTATATGATGATTACTGCCAAATGAAGCCATTTTCTAGATTCCGAAAATGAACATAAATTTGAAGACTAAGCAGCGTCTGCTACATAATTATGATCCTAAGTAAATTTGGATAGATATAAGGCCATACATGGACTTAACAATATTGGCTTGCAGTAAGGCTACACAAACTTTTATGTTTGTTAACATGATATACGCGTACTGAAAACACGAAGCCAGAATAAAGGGAGAAAACTAAGTTTGGAGGTTTAAATGGCTAAAAACATTGGGTCTGGTGATTTTTGAATGGGTCAATGACACAACTACAGACCTATAATATTTATAGGATAATAATAAAATATGACAAACGCAAATATATCATTTATAAGCGTACGTACGATATATCATCGCGTGCGTCATCTGGCATATTGAACCCAAAGCAACTTGAGAAATCACGCGACTTTGAACGTTTATAATTACAAATCTATGTATACACAATCATTCGTTGTTCACTGTAGCACGCTACCATTATAATCACCTTCAATTTATTTAATCAAACACACATAATTATTACCTTGGAAACCAATTAATAATAAAAGCGGAGATTTAATGAAATATGATTTTGTTCGATAATTTTCCCTTAGATAGTTGATGAAAGAACATACCAAGGGCTCTCGGGAGGGAGATAAATTATTGTCCTAGATTTAGTCATGTATTTATAATGCATGTCTGATTTGATAGAGTTTCTAATTAACCGTTGATCTACGACCATTTCTCTAAAGTATTCAACCCTGAAATAGTGTTTTCGGAAGCTGTCAAGTTCAATCAAGCGATTTATCGACAACATAAGAAATCTCCATGATCCGAGTGAAGTCTAGACGTCAATTCACTTTGACACTTATCCTTGATCTGTAAATGTAGATTCCCCAATCTCTGATATTTAACAACTGTCTTGTAATACATGACGACACTAAATCCAGCCAGTTGATATCGGTATTTATCGGCTAACACTTCGATTCGTTGGCTTTCTTTGGCGATTTCCTTAAACTGTAACCCTTCCGAATTTCTAGGAGAAGTTTGTCAATGATACATCCGTCCTCCTCCGATGGAATCTTCCTTGGAGCTGAAAATAAAACACAACAACTATGTGATATAGATTTATTTTCGTCGTGACAAACCCAGGTAAAAAATGTAACTCATTTTCTATGTACATGTCTTTTGGAGTTTTACGCTATTCAGTAAAAACTCCGATCGTATCTACTCGGGCATTTCCGTAACTGAGAAATACTTTTCTTTAGACAAACGCCGAGGAGGAGTTCCGATTGCAAAAAAACCTGTTAACCAAAACAGTGCTCGAGTACTAACCATGTTGTACACAAGTAACTGCTATCTTCTGCAAATACATATTTATATTTACTAGTTGAAGACCGTCGATGACAGAAGAACCCAGACATTTAGCTGAGGAAGAACCATAGACCATCCTGCTATAACAAAACAGCCTCCTTAAATGTGGAGGCCAAATGTCAGGTCCAACGTGGGATTCGAACTAAATGCGACCAGGGACTTGTGATTCCCAGTCTGACTCCCCTAACCTCTCAACCTTGGAGGCTGCACGAATGTGTTTTATAGAATCATGTTTTGTAATTTTAAATCGAATGAGACGTAAGAGAAATGTTTGTGTCTGGTAACAAGCACGTTAGATATAGGATAGGTCTGTTTTTCTGCCTTTTAAAGCGTGTGGAAAGGTAAACAAGTGAGAAACTGTATATATCGTTCGTCGGGAGTAATAAAGATTCTAGGGTCGCTTGGAATAATATAATTGGTCGCGTAACCAGAAACAAACATTCTTTTAAGCCTAAAATAACCAACCTTTCTTTGAATGTGTTTTTATTTCCGCCTGAGCTTTTCTTCTTTTCTCTTGCTTTTCTTCTTGTATTCGACGTTGTTCGTTTTCCTAAAATTATAGAGTTTATTTTTATTTATTTTTTGTTTACAAATATTTTCTTAAGAATATATAATTTTCTCTGGAAAACATGGCTGAGTATGGCAGTACAAGGCAAGGCAAGGCAAGGCAAGGCAATGCAGGGCAGGACAGGGCAATGCAAGGCAAATTCATTTACAGATCTGTTCATAAGAACACCATCTAGTACATAAAAATTAAAGAACAAAACATTTGATCACATTAAACACAATGTAAATGACATGACTAGATCCCTGCGTCGTTTGACGAGACATAGCTCGCTATATGACACACTGTTAAACTCACACACCCCACGACTGTACTAATCAGCCAACCCATATGTAGGATTCCGATTTTATAATGTAATTTGGTTGTTTCTCATTGATTCTAATAACCTACACATATGTGTATATAACATAATTTAAATAGAAATAACGATAGTTTTAACATAGAACTCAAATTGAGTAGAAACTTAAGTATGGACTCAAGTGTTTTTTTTCTATCTAGAAAGCTTGTATCTTTGACCAGAAATGCTACCATTTATTTCCATTTATACTTTAAACATGATAAACATGTCAAGATAAAATATTGTGGGTCTAGCGTTCATTTTAAGTCTCAAAACGCCTTTTCCATTTGAGTCAAAAGTCAAATTCCCAATAACAGACTCAAATCAATTTTAATGAATTATACCATACCAAGAGATGCTAGCGAGGTTAAAATTGTGGTAAACTGTTATTATACCAACTTTGTACCTTATTCTAATACCACATTCTGAATTGCATACAATAAAACAGAGAAATGTATCATACTATAATAAATAAGTGAAGTTTGAGTAAAACATAAAAAATGTGTAAAACTGTGCCAGAATGGACTGAACCCCGTATATAGATAGATGAGAATTGAGTGCCAAGATTTAAAAATCTGAGATTAGAGTGAGGAGTCCTGAATTTGTTTTCATTTGCTTTGAGACCTTTTCATTAAAACGACTATTTATTTTCAGAGCGCTTTTCAATATTTCCTCTAGATAGAATAATGATACCATCACAGTATTAAGATCTTTCTTTAGAGATATGTGCCCCGTTTTAATTTACAAATGTCGCTCATGAAATGAATTTCAGACATTTATTTAAATAAACCATTAACAGCAATAGATCATCGAAACAATACAAAGGACAAAGCAGTTTTTAATAATTATTATTAAATAATTAACGAGAAGTACCAAAATTCTTAAGTTAAAAATCTAACCTTAGCATTGGTACTACTATGAAACAGGTCATTGAGCGCACACAAGTCGGGCAACACAAAATACGTTGTAATATAAAGTTAATATCATAACACTAAACACATCAGACAAACAATTACGTATAAATAATATATTATAGTAATCATCTACATAAGGCCATGTTATAAAAGATGTTGATTTGCAGTTACAGTGTCGAATCATTAAATAAATCTCCCGATACTTAAGCCTTTTAGCGATTTTTTTGGGTCATTTATTCCAAGTTTTTCATTTTCAGTTTAACAAAAGAACTGGTTTCCCTCTTATTACCCGCTGCTAAGTGTTTGAGTCAAGAAACCGGAAACCAACATTTGTTTAAGGATGGTCTGAGTGATTAATTTCATGACACAGACAGATAAAGTTCTAAAATACATACAAGTTGACAGTACAAATGACGAAAAATGGACAGAAGAAATCAACAACAGCAAAAAATAACAACAACATAAAAAAAGAAACAGAAAAGAAGATGTACCGATCAATCACGGCGTACAATCTTTGAAATGTGAGAGTGAAATTCATAAAATATTTAAGAATTTACCATATATAGTCAAACCTGTGAATAAAGGACCAACGCCGAAAGACAAAATGTGGCATTTATTGACAGGTGTCTTTTATTCAGTGGTCATTTTGTTCGAAACATTCAAATATGTTTTTTAAAAGAATGACCTTAACTGACAGGGTTGCCTTAATTTGGAGGTGACCGGTAACACAGGTTTGGCTGTACATGTATTTGAAATGAAACATGCAGTGCATTCTATAACACACGACAAATATAGGGCGCCGATACGACGATTTCATACCCGCCGACACGAAACTCTACAAGAGTAGATTTCGTGTGTTCGCCTATCAAAATTTCGTGGGTCGAAGGCGAAGACACGATAAATGATCAATTTATTGTGTGTTCGTGTCGTCGTTCTTCGACTTTTGGGGGTGAACACACGAAAATATGAAATGGCAGAAATCAGCCACTATACTTTCTTGATATTCTCCGGTCCGGTAAGTGTGATATTTTAGCTTGTATCGCATATACATATTATGTGGGTAACTTTCGTTGCACAGATTGTGTAGTGTTCATTGACACGCAAATAGCCACATGAATCACCAGATAAAGACTCGGCACTGCATTGACATCGCTATATGAGCAGTAGATTATGACAGTTCATTGTTTTCGTTGAAGTTCTGAGGTTAAAATTAGTTCTTTTCCCAGCATTCAAAGCGCGATGATGTTACATAGGTTGATGTGAGTATCACGTGACCTAGGGTGTACACATGGACTTGAAGTGACACAAAAATTCTACGACAACATTGGATTTTTTGCTTTTAAGAATATAAAGTAAACGTGTGATTTCATATAAATTTTAGCTAAATCAATAAAGTCTTCTCCTATACTTGTATATATATATATATATTATACATTTGTATCTTAGAACCTATCAGAATTGTGGTAGAGACGAGGTGATAGAATTTCATCTTACAAAAACCAGCTGTGGCTGACACTTAATACGTGTTACTTATCCATTTATTTCACCATAGCAACAAGAACACTCTTAGATTCCATTTCAATATCAAAACCTTTTATTTTCGTTTTTTAACAAAAATTCTCCTAGCGGTGTATGGTAAAGGTTTTGTTTTTTACAGTTTCACCCCAATTGTAAGAGCCAGTCAAGTTGGCCTGTAAGAAAACTATCCTTCGTGCGCACAGAACCTCACGAACCCCTTCTCTTTTTGCCAGCTGCAGGGCTGAGATGGGGTCTATACGGTAACCATTATTTAACTTACTGGCGGCTCACCAAACCTCCACACCAGTTATAACCTTCCTTCGATCTCCCACTCAATACATAGTTCCCACATCTACGATGTTTACCTCCCTTGGTAGCCATCTTGAAAGGCTAATTTGACAAACATAGATAGAAGATATTTATATTTTTCTGTTATATTTTTCTAAATACATGTATAGGATATTCATATGTGACAACTACATTTTCTTAAGCCTGATATGCTTATGGTTTTTCCAACTTCATGATTAAGTTATATTTGGAAATTGAGTTGTTTAATAACTACTTTTTTCTATAAAACACATAAGAAATTTGACTTTCAAGATGGCTGCCAATTCAAAACAATGGAGGTAAATATTGTAGTTGAGGGAACTATGTATAAGCGGACACCCATACCAATCGGCCACGATGGCGGTTACCTATATATCAACTTGAACTTGAGACCTCTTGATATGCGTAGTATCATATGTATTCATAGAACGGGTACCAGTGTTGTTTAAACAATGTCACATAATTGATTCAACATCTTCAAAGGGATCGGTTTTAATTCGGTTTGAATTTATATTGCAACAAAAAAATGTAAAAAACTTGTTACACAATGGAATAAAAAGTTTAAATTTCAGCAAACCATTCATTTAAATGTTATCATTAATAATAGTTTTTAAAATATGTGATATTCAATCTAATGCAGCAGCAGAATCATTATTTAAGTATTTTTATTTTTTTATGAGATGAAATAATTATTGTTAAAGACCAATAATTTATTGAGGATACGAAACTCATCATATACTAAAACCATTAAATCTCTGCACTCTACGTGTTTGTGTAAGATAAAAAAAATCCACAGCAAAATCCGACCGGTCGTTTACTGGTACGGAATGTTGAGGCCGGAATACTAACTGGACTTTAGCACCAACTCTTAAATATGAGCATTGTTTATAAGTGACGTCACAATTAGAACAAAATGAATGTGTCTTACCTTCTGGCATTGTTGGACTTTTTCACAAAATATTTTCATGATGCTAAGGAATTCTTCCAGTTTAAAGCTACTTTCGTTTTCACAGAAATGTACGGCAACTTTAGTCGACAAGACGTTGATTTTCGCCATACCGTCCTTGACCCCTTCGAGCTCAGTTTTTGCATCCTGAAAACAAGCAAAAACAACACTTACTTTACCGCGCATTTTACGACATCGAAATTGTTTTACGGCAAATTTGACACCACTTAAACAATGGCTGATAAAACCATAAATGGATTAAACGCTATTTTGTTCCATATGTGACTTTGAGCAGAACGTTGTCAAAGAAAAGAGAGTCATAATTTGTCCACTACATTAATTCTTCAGGTAGGTCTGCAATTATTTTGATAGTAGTTGCCTGAAGTTACCATCAGACCACAGAAACGAAACCAGTAATTAACTTAATTCGAAAAATAGTTTTTGGATGGGCTAAACGCATTAATTTGGGAATGTATAAGCTAAATTATTTTTTATTCGGGAGAATCGTAATTTTTCCTGTTTTTTAACTATTTAACCAATCAGAGAAATACAACTTCTTATTTTCTCGAGTGCTTATACTAGTGAATAGGTTGAAATGCTAATAATTATTCATTTTATAGTAGAAAAAACAACAACAATAAAGAACGCTCAGTTTCTAAACGGGATAAACTAACATGGTGACAAATTGTTAATTGGAAAATGGTGTCGTGAATGAATAATTTAGCTTTCTAAAATAATTACTCAAGAATAATTTTGTGTTAACATGAGATATGATTTATAGAAATTTAGGCTAATAAAAACACTGAAACGATTCACAGAATTGTCTTATAAAACAGAAATAATTCAGATTTTAATAGCTTTCCAAGTTTCCTTTCTCCGCCATTGTGAAAAAAAAAGATTTTTCTAGATCGGATTACGGAAGAAATAGTTTCTAAGGCAATTAAAGCAGACTTGAAAAAGAAATGGAAGCGATGCAATATGGTTTGATAGAAAAAAGAAACGGAAGCGATACAATATGGTTTGATAGAAAAAAGAAATGGAAGCGATACAATATGGTTTGAAAACAGCATGCAATACCGATATACATATACATACATCACCGATTCAAAGATCATATAAAATAAAAAATGATATTTCCTATGCTACCTAGCCATAATTTCAAACTTGGGTAGCTTTAGGGAAAACAATTGTATTTTATTTCAGGCCTTGTTAATTACATTGTCCATGCGGATTACAATTATAGTACTTGAACTGAGTACAGGAACTCTAGTTAAAATCTTGCTGAAAACGGACATTAATCAAGGAAAAACATTTAGAAATTAGCATTTAGAAGCGTTTGTGAAGCAAGGATGCTGCCTATAGGCCAATCAGACAGTATGATTTTGACCTTTGATCTACTGACCTCAAAATATATAGGGGTCATTAACATGTGATGACCAAACACCCTAGTACAGCTGAGGAGCTTTAGACAAATAGTTCTCTAGTTATTGCCCAAAGAAAGTTTGGTTACGGACCGACCGACATGTTCAAATACCCCCTTTTCTACGAAAGGGGCCATACAAATAAAAATCAACTATTAAAACCTAAAATTACCTTAATGAATTCTTCGAACTGATTTCTAACATCTTCCGTCGATGGTTCCATCTTTTTGTCAATAGAAACAACACATGTGTTGATTTCTGCGATTTCAGAAGTCATGTTTTCCAGTGTATGTCTGTAAGAATGAAACAACATAACATGTGTAACAACACAGTTACTCTGTCGAATCACTAGTAAATTCTTTATATTAGTGGTGACCAATTTTAATATAGATTTATACCACTTCCCTGTCTATGTATTTTTTGTACCATTTTATTATATTTATGCGGGCCTGAGAGCCCAATGAATCAGACAAAAAATCTATATACATTTGTACATGTATAAACTATCAGATAATGTTTAAATTATACAAAACCCGAATTCTTTACGTTTTTTTAAGTTGAAAAATAAATAAGAAAAAAAAAACTAATCGGCCACAATTGAACACAGGTCACGAACAAACATCTAGATATACAGTCAAACATGTGTTAAGGGCCACCTCCAAATAAGGGCCATACTAATAATAAAAACATTTTTTAAAACTATTATTAATTATTTACGACAACATGACCCCCAATAAAGGTTCCCTGTCAATAAAGGCCACATTATGTCTTTCCCAATAGTGACATTTGTTCACAGGTTTGTAATAATTTTAGGACAACAAGAGTATTCGTAGTGTTACATCATTAAGAAAAGATGTCGTATTAAGCGTTATGATAACACGTTGAAATGACTAACAAAAAATAATAGTTCATACACAGGCCAATGCCAAGGATGAACAAAATATTTTTTTAGAGAATATAACAATATTGTCGACTTGTTCATACCAACATTATCGTCAGTTACGAACTCATACTAGTATTTTCAAACGAGTCACTTCAACAAAAGTCTGATATAAAACAAATGGTTTGTTGTTATACGACCCAAACTTTAACAAACGGTAGGTAGGCATTTCATTTTGGTTCACTTTTATGCTTGTACTAAACTGTTCGAAAAAGCTGGATTGAAGAAAGAAAACTTTTCGTCAAAGGCGCTAAAATAAATTGGAATTTTTCAATCGGTCGGTCAAATTACTGAAAACCAAGATTGTTCTAGATGATGGCCTGTCCTCAATTTTGAGACTCAATTACCGCATGCATTTCTATATCAGCACAAAGGAATTGTTATATGACGAGAGTTTATGAAGTTGATCTCCAGACATATGACTTTCAAGGGAAAAAACGTTTAATTTGTCTTTGATTAAAATTTTCTTCGAGACAGATTGTTCGTGCGGTCGTAACTTGAAACTTAGCAAAACGAATAAGATGCATAAATACAACGAGTCATCAAATCTTTCTTTGAAGTTCGCGCAAAAAATCGACGGTGTCGTGAAACAAGCACGTCATGAAAAATCGTAATTTTGTATAAGCGGCTAGTCGGTTGATCCTAAAAAGGACATAACTATAAGGTGAACCTCGCGAGAGAATTAATCAACAAAAGACAAAGAAAAGACGAAACAAAATCCGAAATTATTAATTCTGTTTTGTTTGTTTGTTTGTTCCACATACCATTTTTATATTTCAAAGGAAAATATGATACAACATCAGGCCACAATACACTAGGGTTATTTGCGTTTCTCTCATTTTTCAGTCCGCGCTAGCGAGGATTACAATAAGGAACTACGGCTAATCGTCTCGGATTTCAGATAACACGATCAAAGCACTATAATTATTAAATAATAATCAATGAAAATTTAATTAATATGAAAATCTTCATCATCAGCTTTGTGCAAAATTCGATTTAAATTGCATTAAGATTGCCACTGGTGCATAATTGATGAATTACTGGCCTAATTTCGGGCAGATTTTTTTCATCATAGGATTGCTGTTTTCAGCTTATAATTTAAATGGTACTTTTTTACTGTTGTTCGTCGTTCAAGCTCAAGTTTCACGAAAAACACGCTTTTGCTCAAACTCGACTTATTGTTTAAATAATATATTTCTGTGTTTTATAGTATGCGATACAGATGTTGGTATTGAAAGAACGTATAACGGTTTCACGCAATTTCAACCTAGCAATAATGTATTGATATGGTGTAATTCAATAAAATCTGTTAGTCTGTTAATGTGATTTTGATTTTTTATTCAAATGAAAAAGTAATATAGTGTACCTGGCTAGACACACAATACTTTATGCACTTAGTATGGTAAAGAATCAAATGGTAACACTTGGTCAGATACACAATATTTCTAGGCAGAAAAAAACAACTGAAGTTCTTAATAGTGAAACCGGGACCAGAAGGAATGTGAGAGGATTATTCTACGAAATTGGGGCTTTTTGACCAATCGATGAGCGTGTTATGACCAAAATGTCGGCGTTTTGACTTGGGGGCGTTTTGACCTGCTTCATGTGAGAGCGTATGAATTTCCGATATATGGCGGAAATTGCCGGGAAGTCACGATTGTTACTTACCGAGTAAGGAATGCAAGATCCGAGAAGAGTTCGTCCACAAACGCGATAGCATTGCTGTTCTTTTTCTCAGCCTCGTTTACGAGATAATGTAGTAACGTAAACCTGGGCTTATTAGCTCGTGTATCCATCAACTTTGTCAATGAACTAATTCTAAATCCGACAGCATTTCCTGAAAATTTACCCTGAAAATAAAGAATTAAAGTTAATGAATTTCATACCGTCAACGCTAAGTAGTGTTGGGCTATCGTAATTTGTTCATACATGAACACTCTCTCTAAGATTTGGTATAAAGCTATTAGCAAAATTTTATCCGCTAACCCAACCGACCATGGACATTATTCTTGTCAATAATTTTATACTCACCATACATGCGAAAACATCTGCCAACTACCCCAACCTTAAAGTTGAGGAAATATTTTAGGAAGCCAGGTGTGCATGTGCTGGTCCATAATTAGACAATTTCTATGCGAACACTGGTCAACAAAAATACATCTTTTACAACATATATAACAATCTGGTAGCGTACAAAAAATGTCGCCAAACGAATGCATCTGCGTTAGCACACTCGGGGGTGCATTTTGTATTCGCTTACTGACAGATTCATCACTTTTCTGTAAATCGCCTCAACAAGTGTTCTGCCTAGTTCGTATATGTTCTTAAAACAATTTGTACATTTATAATTCAGACAAATTAGGAACACTGACAAATGGTGACGTTTCTTGTAATGCTCTTTCTTTTTATGTTTTTGTTACATCTTCACCGGCTTCCGAAGCAGAAATGTCAGCACCAGTGCTAAGAAATCCTTTAGTGCGACAGGAATTTGTCAGAGGTCTTGTATTTTATATGCGATCTTGTTTGCAGGTCACATTTCAAATTCACAGCTAATATGTTTCAAATTTGCGCTACAGGAATCTGAGAAAGGTCATGAGTGATTCAATGATTGCAGGTCGAATTTCAAATATAAATGCGAAAGCACGTCTCTTTCTTACTTGTGTCATTTCAGAAAGTCAGCCAAAGCGGACCGAAAATGTGTGAAATGCCTAAAAGTATATTAATCTTGACAAAAGGTATACATAATGCAACACAATATAAACAAACTATATAAACGCTGAACATTTAAAGGCATCGATATGTTAGATTCAATATAGAGACATGCCGTAACTACAGTCAAGTTTTTGCGTGTATTCAAGATCTGGTTCAGAATAACTCTATGAAGCAAAATCAAAGTGTTTCGTAGCCTCTTATACAGTTAATTTATATGAACAAGAAGCTGCGTTAAATAAACGCATTCATGTCTCCCGGTGGCAGCTTGACTTAACCTCGTATGGACGGAAGGACAAGAACTAATTGCATGGCCCCGGATCATTTCCCAAAACTCATCTAGTTTGTTTGTTGTGTTAAAGGCCGTTTATATGTACACTGTAGTCAAAATAACCACAGACACTTGTTTAGAAAAGATTACCCCACCCACCACGTTCGCTCTTATGACTACCAATACATATAAAGTTTTTTATATGTATTGGTAGTCATAAGAGCGAACGTGGTGGGTGGGGTAATCTTTTCTAAACAAGTGTCTGTGAAAATAACAGCATGACAAAACAACATTTTCCTATCGACTAAAAAAGGAATAGTAATAATGATATAAAATATTTGCTTTGGTATAATAAGTGACCACAGTATGATGATTATGACGAAAATGTGTAGACCGTTACATATAAATGTAATTATGTTTCTTTTTGTATAGTATGTATTCTTTGTACTTTTGAATGCGTTGTTAAAATACTGTCTGTCAAGTACAGTAAATTTCCTGAAAACCCGACCTCTTCCAGACCGGGCTAAAAGTCTTGTTTTCTGAGAATTCCGGTTTTCAGAGAACTTTTGAAAAAAAAATCCGAAAAAAATGGACTCGAAAAATTGCCCGATATTTAGGGAATTCCGGTTTTAAGGGAGTCCGGTTTTATTGGGGTTACTGTGTATGATTTTCGGAAATTCTTGTTGGTCTTCACAGACAGGTTTAATCAAATTCTTAACACAATATTCCGATAGAGGTGTTAGGTACAGGGGTAGGCGATATCATTCAATTTGTCTCATATAAGACACGACGTATATATTGTAAGTCCACAGGAAACACTGATTTTAAACAAGGCGATGATAAAGCCGTCATGCCCTGTAGCAACAACTGATTAGTCAAGTCTGAGATATAAGCTTGTCAAATGATCACACCATCAAATATAAACTATCGTATAACATACGACAAGATACGATCGATGAAGATTTACTCAAAAAGACGACACATAATCGTCATCAGCAAATACCTTCCGATGTCCATAGCGTCGTTAATGGTTTGCAGTCAAGGATTGACAGGGTTTTAACATTGAATTTGAACTTTTTTTAAATGCAGAAAACAACTGTCAGGAAGAAAACACGTTATTAGCAATGAAATCTTATAAAAATATCATGACGGTGAGAGATTCTTTATTTTTAGCACGGACATTTCCTTGAAATAACATGATTGAATGGAGAATTCAGCTCCGTCGAACACATTTTTTTGTTATCTCTGAAGTTAGCGTAATGTATGGCTTCACCCATCAGACACAAAGTAGCAGCATGAAGCAGCCTTCGTAAAGATATGGCATTAACAATTTCAACAGAACAACAGAACGGTTTTATGAAAAAAGCAATAGACTTTTCGCTCAGTCTATTAGAATAAATCGAGCAAAATTTCAACGTTTTTTTCGATTTCGCATAAATGGATATTTCGCGTATATTTTTGGTATGGCTGATTGGAGTGAGTAGTTTAAATAATGCTTGTCATATTTATACTCTTCATGTGTCATGTTCACGATGACTAACTAACATTATTTCCTCGAGTCAAATGAGTATTGTAGCACTAGAAAATTACTGTTGTTCAGACAGTTTGTGCTCTGATCAACACATGCAGTGTAAATGTCCATTGGTCCTATACATGCCGTTGCTCCTAATGGAGAATGTTTGCTCTGAATTCGACATTTCTACCAATAATATAACTGGAAACTTCTATGATTGTTTTTATCTATACAGGTCTATTATCTTAATTTATATTGTATTGTATACATTTTTTTGTCTCTTATCCTTTTGCCATGTATTAACAAGTATACATGTTTTTCATTGTATTTTCACATATGTTTCCATTATTTTTTTAATTACTTTTTTATTAATATCAAGGACTTATATACAAACATATGTATGTATATAAAGTTAAAAGCAAATGAAATGCAGTACAACCTCTCCAGTGCGACCCTCTCTTGAGCAACAACCTCCCGTCAACAACATAATTTTGTAACTCCCAAAGGTGTTGCTTTGGACAGGTTGCACTGTATTTGACTTGACTTATCTTTTGGTTTTTGTTTGATTGAGTTTTACGTCCTTATTCAACAATCAGAGTCATATGAGGCGGACAGGTCACCTAACCATTGTTCCAGCCTGGGAAGAACCAGTACTAGACTCCCATCCTCCGTAAGCAACTGCCTACTTTCTCACATAAAGAGACATTGTCTGTAGCTGGGCTTGGACCCTAGACCCTCTATCAGTGAGAGGTTACATCGATTTGAAGTCAGCAACCTTGAACGCGGAAGCGGGACTTCATGTGTTGTGTGTTATCGATATTCTGATATACTTACGGCATTTATGAAGTTCCCAGTATGTAGCACAAAACGGAGGAAGACTTTAAGGGAATCATTCTCCATCAAGGCCCGACAAGTCTTCTCATATTTCTCAATCAGTGGCTTCTGGTTGTCCAGAAATGTTTCAAAGTCCAGCTTCAGCACAAGAGCGTCAATACGTAACTTGTAACCATCTAATCCATGAAGTTGTAAATAAAACTTTTCAGCATTTCCAAGTAGGTCTATCTCTCCATCGTATGCGAGGATCGGTTTTAACTACAAGGTATAAATAATAAAAGATCAATATTGTTTATACTGAAGTCAACTTTGTAAATACCCATATATAAACAATGAATACACAGATATTTTATTGCTTTATATGAAAATCTGTGTTAGCGGTCACCTCTGAACGAAGGTCATTCTGTTAAAATCCATTATCAATTAATGACCTCCGAATAAAAGCCACCTGTCAGTAAAGGCTGCATTAAGTCTTTCCCAAGGGTGACCTTTGTTCACAGGTTTGACTATACAGTACAACCTCACCAGAGCGGCCCTCAGTAAAGCAACAACCTCTCTATAACAACACCTTCAAAATTGCCCTAAGCTGATATTTACTACAGATTTAACCTCTATAGAGCAACAACCTTTAAACAACGGCCAATATTTGCAGCTCCCACAGGGTATTGCTCTACAGAGGTTGTACTGTATATTGAATAAGATGCATACGCATAATTATATCAAGCACACAAAGAAGACATTGCTAATAAATAGCATATCAAGAAAGTTCACTTACGTCCTCCGACTCTGGTAGTATTTTCTGTAGACCACGAAGTCTTTCATTGCCTATCTTACTAACGTCACCTTCTTTAATCATGGCTACAATATGGCTGTTATCTTCTTTAAACTGTTTCAGAAATATATTCACACTCATGCTTCGTTTATTGTCCAACAGCAAAACCTGCAGAAAAAATAGATAATAAAAAAAGGTGAAAATAGAGTATTTAGAGTTTGCAGGTCATTATGATTATAATACATATTGGAACAAATTTTAAACGAGTCAGTTTACTTATCATTAATAATAATAACAGAGTAATAGACTACGAGTAAATAGGCAGATAATATTATGATGTTCTTTATTTCATACGCAACATCTTATATGTTCTTTATTTCATGGACAACATCTTGTATGTTCTTTATTTCATACGTAACATCTTGTATGTTCTTTATTTCATACGTAACATCTTGTATGTTCTTTATTTCATACACAACATCTTATTTGTTCTTTATTTCATACATAACATCTTGTATGTTCTTTATTTCATACGCAACATCTTGTATGTTCTATATTTCATGGACAACATCTTGTATGTTCTTTCTTTCATACACAACATCTTATATGTTCTTTATTTCATACACAACATCTTATATGTTCTTTATTTCACGGACAACATCTTATATGTTCTTTATTTCATACACAACATCTTATATGTTCTTTATTTCATACACAACATCTTATATGTTCTTTATTTCATACACAACATCTTGTATGTTCTTTATTTCATACGTAACATCTTGTATGTTCTTTATTTCATACACAACATCTTATATGTTCTTTATTTCATACACAACATCTTGTATGTTCTTTATTTCATACGCAACATCTTGTATGTTCTTTATTTCATACACAACATCTTATATGTTCTTTATTTCATGGACAACATCTTATATGTTCTTTATTTCATACACAACATCTTATATGTTCTTTATTTCATACACAACATCTTATATGTTCTTTATTTCATGGACAACATCTTATATGTTCTTTATTTCATACACAACATCTTATATGTTCTTTATTTCATACACAACATCTTATATGATTTAATGACATGTATGTTCTATCATCATCAAACTGTTAGGATGTTTATCTTAGTCTTTGAACATTTGTATACACTGTATAAATGATCAAAACTTACTGTAATTTAACGATGTTATGGGCTGGTGGCCTAAATCATTAATAAACATATCGTATCGTGTTTAACATGATTAACTTATTTTTTAATCGGGCTTTACACCAATTTCAACATTATTTCGGTTATATCGTGGCGGACAGTTATCCTAACCAGCTTTCCTGATTTAGGCCTCAACCAGTACTAACCACATTTTGACAGCAAGCTAATGGCAAACTACACCACATAATTCAAAGGTGGGGGATAATTTAACATAGGATATAATATCTTCAGTCAAATTGGCCATGGACAGTGTCTGCCTCGCTCGGGGTTCGAACTCACAATCTATTGACCAGATGACCAACACTCTAACCACTGAGCTAACCGCGCGGACTATAGGATAAACACCAAACAAGACTTAGGCAGAAAACTAGTTGTTATTACGGTCATTCGACCTACCCGATAGTTTTGCACCGATCCTTTAGCTTCTCAACTACGAAAATACTTCAGGCTGATATGCATCACGTATTCTCAGAAGTGTTGATGAAAAAAGAGTAGTTATTAACAAGCTATCCTTAAAAATACCACTTTTACTCCCCTAATGAAACAATTCTACCTAAACACGCAAGAAAGAAGCAATCTCAGACTCCCAGTTGGATGAGGGGTTAATCAAGTTTTTCATTAACAGTCTTTGAAACGCGATAACATGTTTTGGCACCTCTTTTACTTACTAACTAAATACTGTGAAAAATATAATTCACCAAGTCGGTGAGGGACACCAAGAAAGTAACCAGCGATATGAAGTATTTCTCTTAGACATAAGTACTGGAGTACCTAGAAATGTCGGAGTAAATACCATAACATGCAAGCCACCCAATACAAAAGCACATGTAAGAGTAAGGATTGTCTAATGTTCATTAGTTGTTTAACGACCCTTATTTCGACAGCTGTGGTAATTTCATAGCCACCCCATAGAGAGGGGAGAGAAGATACAGGAGAACCAGGCATTTAAATCCCTATCTTTTATTTCGGATAGTTTTTCCTGGCCCCGAGGTTATACAACTTGAGATTGGTCTCCGAGCTCAAAGCTCAATTGCGTTCTCAAAGTATTATGGTTGAAAAGATAGAGCTGATTAACGTTTAAATACATATTCCGATCAATTATACTGTCAGACTAATGTATCAAATATATCATTAATGTCTGACCACACTTAACTAGACAAAATATAAGATTTGAGGTCAAGTTTTATAACCTCGGGGCCTGGACTCTTCAGTCGGAATGGAGACACTTAAATATCGGAAGGCGGAATCGAGATTCGAACCCACGACCTTTCGATGGATGGGTCAGAGCGTTACCACTAGAACACTTTAGAGTAAGAATAGGATGGCCAACTGAGACATCATCCATTGGGAACACATTCACAAAACTTACATTAAGTATTGACCACAACTTAAGTGGTAATAGATTTCTGTTGTTTAAAGGAAACTTTCGATTTTGTATAATTTTCTTCGCTGGTATAAATTACAGAAATCTATATCAGAGGCATAAGCTAGGTCCAAATTTCAAGTACTCCCAAAGTTATGATATTAGGGTTGAAGTCGCCCCATCCTCAAGTCAAATATAATACAAATAATTACGTTTAAAACTGTTTACTGAATTAAGAACCACACTTTTAAAGTTTCCGTTCATTCACGCTCTTCACATTTCAATCTTGAATATAAAAGCCATTTGACGCTCTTTGTTTTTTTTTCATTTTTTTAAATTGAATTATTCTCGTGAGTGTGTAAGCTGTGAACATGCTAGGCTACGTACCTGGGTATGAACTGTCTATACATACGTATCGCTTATACTCTTATTATTTCAACTATTTGTCTGTTATTTTTATCGTGCTGACAAATCCTTTTATGCAATTAGTATCTGATAATTTGATTCCCGATCATTGAATGCAGATAATAGTTATTAGCACCACAAAGCAACACTGGTGACAGAAGTAATTTCTCAGTTTTGATTCTCGCACTAGGGATTTGATATTTAGTAAAATTGAACAAAGAATTGGATTCAGTCGACTGATGGTTTGTAAAACATTATGACAAGAAAGCATGGAATCGCTTTACAACATTGTGGCGCTCATGTGTTGTATGATGTATTTGAATTTGGTGACCAATGGTGATTTGCGTCAAAAGAACAAGTACTACTCAAACGTTTGCCAAGCTGAAAACTTAAGTTTTTTGCAAATAAGGAGTGATCTACCTTAGTAACAACCTGTCTAGTCGCTTGTGTTGACTTTTGAGACTGTTCAATCTGTTTCTGACAAAATAATTGTTCAATGATGTCGTAGTTTACTGGTATCTGGTCATCCATCGACGAAACCTCCTTCCATACGTTACTTTTAACTGCAGAATGAAACAAATCTACTATTTACCAATCGCAATACAGAGTTGTCGTGTATACTGTATTTTCATTTATTTTCGTTGGGCTCAATTTTTGTGGTTTTTACTAAAATGGCTTTTTCGTGGGGACTAAAATCGTGGATTGTAATTTTTTGAAAAGAAATGCCTGATCTCTGAATTTAAAATTCGTGTGGATTTGATTTCGTCGATGAGCCGACCAACGAAATCCACGAAATTAAATCCCCAACGAAAATTAATGATTCCACAGTATGTATATGTGAGAAATAAAGAACGACAACACTGGGTAGAGATCGCTATAAACCCCGAATAAGCGACCATCTGAATATCATTTCTTCACTAATTTGGGCTAGCAGTACGTTTACAGTTACATAATTTTATTCTAAATACTGTGGAATCATTAATTTTCATTGGGGATTTAATTTCGCGGATTTCGTGGGTCGGCTCATCCACGAAATCAAATCCCCACGAATTGAAATGCAGAAGTAAGGCATTTCTTGTCAAACTCAAAATCCACGAATTTATGTCCCCACGAAATAGCCATTTAAGTAAAAACCACGAAAATTGAGCCCAACGAAAATAAATGAAAATACAGTAATCAATGATAATTTTTTAAAAGAATGACCTTTATTCACATGGTGGCCAATATTCGGAGGTGACCGCTAACCACAGGTTTGACTGTATATACACTGATAGCCTTGTGATAGGAGCCACGTATCTTTATTCATTTGTGACATACATATATAAACATCAGCATGCACTTAATATACACTGAGTTTACCTTTCTCGCAAAAAAAGAGAAAATTGTTTAGCAAAGAGGCTCAGGTGGGTGAAGATTTAATATTGTGCTGGCTTTAAATAACTTTCGCTCGGTAAGTTTATTACCACATTGAACTTACTGCATTGTATTTCATTACAAAACATAAACATAAACTATTTCTCAACACATACCATGGTAACCTTGAATAAAATCATTTCTATATCTGATATTACGGACTAATAAGTTCCTAAAATCGGATATGCATGGAATTATTATACTGTTACGAGCATTAAACAAGGAAATACATGAGTGGCCTCGTTGGTAGAGTGGTTAGAGGCTCTGTCTTCTAACCACTAACACATTACCGCCGTGAGTATAAATCTAACCCAGGACCAAAAATTACGAGTGAGGAAACTATACAGCAGCTAGCTCATGTAAGATAGGTGGTTCTACCCGGTGTAAACCTGTGGTCTTCCTCTACCAAATGATCCTGGTGCGATGTTATAGCCCGATATAATGGCAACATCAATGAAATAAGTAAACTCATTGAATACCAGAACGAATACTCTTCCATGTTCGGCTCCTTATGGAATGTGTTTTATGATAAAAATACTGTCTTTTCATTTATTTTCATTGGGCTCAATTTTTTGTGGCTTTTACTAAAATGGCTATTTCGAGGGGACATACATTCGTAGATATTAATTTATGAAAAAATGCCTTATCTCTGCATTTATATTCGTGGGGATTTGAATTCGTGGATGAGCCAACCCACGAAATCCACCAAATTAAGTTCCTAACGAAAATTAATGAATCCACGGTATATTTTTTTTTAACTTACCAGTCACAGTATTTGGTGGGACTTTAGTCCAGTTGAAAGTCTTCATTTTATGTTTCGGAGTAGGCGTGGTGATTCTAAGCACTGAATCCGGTTGAGATCTTAATGGGAAAGTAGCTGCTCTTGTAATACCGCCTGGTGGCGGTGGTGGTGGCGGTGAGCCCGGAACGCCTGGTGGAGGAGGAGGAGGCGGTGGTGAGCCAGGGACTCCAGGCGGGGGAGGAGGCGGTGGTGGAGGCGGGGCACCTGACCCTGGGGGCGGAGGAGGAGGTGGTGGCACTGGAGGACCTACGCCAGGAGGAGGAGGCGGTGGTGGTGGAGGGGGAGGAGCAAAACCTGAACCTGGAGGTGGCGGCGGTGGAGGAGGGGCGGAAGGAATGCCAGCACCGGGTAACGGAGGCGGAGGAGGCGCCATTGGTATTCCGGTCGTTGACGGACGTGAAGGGTCGGATGAAAGTGGAGGAATGGAACAACTCGATGGCGAACAAGTATTTGAGCTTTGTGGAACACTATTTGGTAGTCCACCAGGGCTTGTTGCAATGTGCTTTGTAGCAAGTTCATTTAAAGCGTTGGCAAAGGACGCCTTAGAATCCGTTTCTATCACAACTCTTGACCCATTGATAGCATTGTTCACATTATTCACATTTGTGTTATATGGAATAAGATCAGTTTGTGCACTGAAATCATGGGTATGTTTGTTATAAAAACCACATTGATCACAGAATAGCTTTGAGGATTTCACCACGGATGACTTGTCAGATAAAATTGGCGCCCTCGGAAGAGGCATATAAATAGCCTGTCGTACAGCCGTCTCGGCGCAATCCCATCGAATATCTCTGCAATAAACAAAGGGATGTATATTCTACATATTCTATCATGATGTTCATATACTTTTTTATCAGTTGTTTGACGACACATACGTCAGCTATGGTCATTTCAGAGCGTCTCCAGAGACAGGGTGATAATATGCAAGAGAAACGGGCATTTATCCCTACTCTTTTTGAATTATTAAATTTTGTCCTGGTACTTTATCGCCTTGCCTTTTTTCTTTGAATTTCTATATACATACAGTACTTAGCTCGGTAGTTGGAACGAGGATAATGAAAAAGCGTTCCTGAGAAGTTCGAAAGACGGAGCTGAGAATCGAACCATCAACCTTTCGTTTAGTATTCCAACGCGTTGCCACTCAACTAACGTCATCACCCCTGTCTTCAATATAGAGTAAAACAATGAAAATACGAAGTAGTATTAAACCGACAAGTATGTCATACTAAAATGGATATTTCTATACCTTGAATGATCCAAATTAATATATTTACGGAACCAAGCATTATGAATAATCGAAAAGCACGTCTTCCTTTTCAAAAATCAGTAGCCATCGAAAATATTTTGTTCATGCAATAAACAAACTACCCAAGAGACAATTTTATGTGAAAATTATTATTTGTTGACAGTTAATAATATCAACAACAGAAGCCCGCGTGGTGTTAAAAGTAAATGTAACTAGAGCCGTCACAGAGGTGACTAATACCTCACCGCCGCTTTGACACTAAGAAAGTGATAGTACACAATACGGCTAAGTTCAAGGGGACATAACTCTGCAATGAGTGGATCACTGGGCATGAAAATTGTGTCTTGCACATCTACATTTACTATTGATAACATATTTAAAGTTTCAATTCAATCCCTTGAAAAATGTGGAAGTAGTTTGCTCCACAAACTAAGAGTGCCATTGTACACTATATGGCTAAGTTCAAGGGCACATAACTCAGGAATTAGTGAATCGCTGGGTGTTAAAATTATGTCTTGTACGTCTACACCTGATGGTTATTACACATTTCAAGTTTCATTGCAATTGCTTAAAGAATGTGAAAGTAGTTAGCTCCACGAACTTTTGATATTTTATGCGAACGGACCGACCGACCGACAGAGTGAATCCAATATACCTCCACTCACACTTCGTTTGCGGGGGTATAAAATCAAATTTTATCCTGCTATCACCTCATTAGGTGCAGGAGAAAGCCTTGCTGGATAAACTATATCTACAGTCAGTGCGTTACGTGATTCATAACACACGCAAGAATACAAATCATTTTGAGACATGATTATTTCCGTTTATTCCAACGCTCTGTTTAAGCCAAAATAGAGATTTTTATACTTGTTGTCATATGACAATTGCACTAAATGCTATTTTGAGTATTAAATATTAAATCTTTACATATGTTGTTTTCATTATTTAAAGGCGGTAAATCATAAGTGATGTCATAAAAAAGACATTAGTATATGTTACGTCACATATAATATGGCGTAAAAAATACGCAGTTCAGTAAAAAATGTTGTTGTACTTAAATCAATGAAAATAGCAGGATAAATCGAATACATGGTTGGTGCCGGAGATGGAGAAGGTTTATCCTGTTTGCTGCGAAAGGGAATCTTAGATCGCTAAAGCTCGCCAAGATACGCTCACTTACTCATCGGATAAACCTCCATCTTCGGCACCAACCATGTATTCTCTATACTTTTCTACGAATGTTTGGATTTTTACGTTCGTTTCATCAAAGGAACAAACATGGCCGGACTGTCTTTTCAAGATGGTCAACATTGTATGACAAAATACTCCATAAAGCCTGATTATAATTATCTACAAAAAAATCTTTCATATACGCAATAATATCAAACATAGGTTGGTACAGTTATTTTTGTTTCACTTCAAATATAGAGGTTGCAGTTTTTCCTCCACATGTGGAGAAGTTGAAGGTTTCCTTGTAGAAAAGTAAGTTAGCACTGGTTATAGGATATCGTCCAGGAAAACTGGTTAAATGAATTAAGGCTGCCGTGTATAATTAAAAAATTAAAGCCGAATAAATCAATGCATGTAATAGTCATAAATTATAATGGTTTAATGAAAAATATGTCATAAGAGAAGAATAAAAGATTGATATATTGTTTAGTATTTGTATACATTTTCGAGCTGTCAAGAACCGACTTAACTTTCTGCGGGATTTCTTTGATCATCTCACGGGAAGATTCAGTAAGCACGTGCTAATTTCAGGGCCGTCCGCGCTTTGATGTTTATAATATCAATAATATTTCTGAGATTTCATTGACAATTTTCCAAGCACGGTTGGAAGCATAATTAACTATGAATAATTCAGTGAATTACAGATTCTGAAGACATATTTTTATGAATTACAGGAATTCTATGATGTCGTTCGCAGATTGTTTTGTCGAAATTTCATTATGGTTCCTAGCGTCATATAGTATTGGTGATTATGTTATGAAAATATCGACTTAAAGCAACCAGCCGACTTGCATTTTTTCTTCGAGTCAAGCACTGTAATAAAACAAAATGTGTTTGTGAAACACGAATGCCCTCTAAAGGCCAACTGCGTAGTATGACTGTGACCTTTGACATATTAAACTTAATATCAATAGAGGTCATCTACATTCGATGACCAACCTTGAAAATCAAGTATGGTGACCTCAGGCCAAATCTCTAGTTCACTAGTCATTGGTCGGACAAGGTTTTGGTGCTGAAGGCCACTGAGACTTTGACCTTTGACACATTGACCTCAAAATCATTAGAGGTCATCTCCATTCGATGACCAACCTTAAAATCATGTATGGTGACCTTAGGCCAAAACGTTCTCTAGTCATTGGTCGGACAAGGTTTTTGTGCTGAAGGACACTGTGACTTTGACCTTTGACACACTGACCTCAAAATCAATAGTGGTCATCTACATTCATTGACCAACCTTGAAATCAAGTATGGTTACCTCAGGCCAAAACGTTCTCTAGTCATTGGTCAGACAAGGTTTTTGTGCTGAATGACACTGTGACTTTGACCTTTGACACACTGACCGCAAAATCAATAGAGGTCATATACATGTGATGACCAACCTCTCAAACAAATCTGAGGAAGTTGGGCCAAATTGTTCTCAAGTTATTGGTCGGACAAGGTTTAGTTACAGACGGACGGACGGGCGGACCGACCGACATGCGCAAAGCAATACCCCATTTTCTTCGAGTTTTAGATATGGTATTTCTAAGCGTTAGGCTGTTTTTGTTGTTATGTGTTCAATTGACAGTTTCAGTCATTGGAAGACGGCTTCCTGTGAACGAATGACGGTCCAAAACCATACAATTTTATCAAATATATCAGTCGGCTACTGTATACCTTATTTTAACCAAACAGATTATCTTAATAAAAGATTATAGTGTCATCAAAACGGCCGACCCAATTGGCTAATGAGACACCTATATTTTGTTTGCATGGTACCTCCCGAATCCCTTCTCTTTTCCCGGGTTGCCAGACAGAGATGGGCCTACGGTAACAATTATTTAACTAGCTGGCCGCTCACCAAACGACCGCATCAGTTCTAGCCCAGTCTACACCGGGATTCGAACCTTCGACCTCATGTTGCGAAGTCGGACACCCTAACCACTCAGCCACGGTTGCGGTACTTAATATTTATTTAGGACAATCCCGAAACCGAATATTACTATATCGTTTTTTATTTCTACTTTCTTCAACGTTCAAAAGTTGAAACTATATACCGCTGTATGATTTATATTGTCTAAGTTTGTATACAATATGGCAGACGAATTCCATTATCTGTAAAATCAAGTCATCACTACGTCTAATGCGCTTTCTGTATGTTTAATTCAACTATGAAATCGTGTATGACAAAATCAATACACTAATTATGTAAGACAATAATAGGTCTTATTTATAGATACGACCTAAGACATTTATGTTGTATTTATGTAAATGTCATAAACGCCATAGTTTTTACAACGTGATGTAAAAGTCAATAATTTCCTCATTTCGCAAAATGTAGGCGTCATTCCATGTCGGGAAAACTCCAGTCGGAGCCGTACCAAGCCCGGTTACAGCAAAATATAGATTGTCTTAAAACAATTATATTCACTTAAAATCATAGTCACACTATTCCAATATTAAATTTATTTAGATTTTTAGATTTCTTTTGACAAAATTACAAATATGGTTTGGCATGGATATAAAACCTTTTTCTAATAAGTAGACATGTTTTAGCCCTGTTGTGTACTAGTATTAAGAAGATCTAGTCGCTTTCCAAGGATGGCCATCTTGACAGCATGTGCTAGTTTCATTATTTTAATGAGATTGATACAAGAGAATATTCATCAAAAGTCACGGGTCGCACAATTTCTATTTCATTTTTTTTCTCACAATTCTAATATCGAAAAAGCAGTGTCAGCAGAAATAAGAGAAAACCATGACTGATTAGAAATTCGGTCACGTGATCTGTCATCAGTGAACAAGTAAACTTTCAAATGATAAATCGACGTGGAACACACATTACGGTTTATTAAACAGATGATGCCTCAATACATTCTGCGTGTATATACATTGTATATTTATGATTATATTCATATCAGAATATAAACGCTTGTCGTACAAATATATATGTGTGTGTGCAGAAAAAAAGAAATATTAATAACAAACAATTTATGAACTTTTGAATTTAAATCATTGGGAAAACAGCTATAGTAGACATTAAGAAACATCGAAAGTATTAAGCTTAAGAGAACAAACTATTTTTCGGACGTTGACGGAGGAGAGGCATGTGAATGATAACGAACGACAACTCTGGAGAGAAATTGGAGTAAACTGGTTTTCCGCTCACTCCTTCTATGCCTTGGAACGGTAACCAGTTTAAAATTGAAGAATACTTAAAAGAATACTTACATGTCATTGTCATCAGAATCAATTCTCAGCAATGTTTGTAGTATGTTGAGCAAAACATCTGAATGAGGTGAGTTGTAAACCTAAAATGAAACAAATACTAGTACAGTAAAACCAGTAAAAAAATTAATGTCCACCTTTATACACTCATTATAAAGAACACTTATTTCCGGACCAGTTTCAAGTCCGGTTTTCATGGTTTTTAACCGTGCTTGTATACAGTACAACCTCTCCAGAGCGGCCCTCTGTAAAGCAAGAGACTCTCTATAGCAACACATTCAAAATTTCCCTAAGAGCATCAACCTCTAAAGAACGGCCAATATTTGCAGCTCCCACAGGGTGTTGCTTTACAGAGGTTGTACTGTACATGTAAATATATTTGCACTATAATATTATCTTATTTGGTTTTCTCACCCATAAATCTTAAACAGTTCCCTCAAATGCTACAGCGGGTTATAATTGGATAATTAAATTTTCCCGGAATTGATTCCAAATTCTCAGGAAGATGTTGTTCTTTAAAGGATTGTCGCAGGTGGACAAGATGACAAGATATAAGTAGGTTCCAAGTAGAAATATTTCTGATATGTTAAAAAGCGCCTCGATGTCATACATTATTCAAAAGACACAAAACATCTAGATAACGTAATACTATGGTGTGATATCATATTTCGTGTATAAGACGAAATTGAGTAATAATCTGGTAAGAACTCTTCGAACGTAAAATCATTATCTTTCAGTAGGGCAAATATACTGAATTGTTAACTTAGAAAACAACTCTTCTGATAGGTTGCGCCTGAAGTGACTCAATAAAACAAACGTTTCAATTGGCCGAATAACCAATGCATATTATATAAAAGCTCTCTTGATTGGCTATTTCTATTGGAACTCAAACCACGGTTTCTTATCAGCTCCTTTTTGGTTGATTGTCAGTGATTGGGCTCGTAATATTGACAGCAGATAAATTTGATGGAGATTTGCAAACATCACTATTTCGAGTTAACTTTTAACCTCCTTAATTTCCTGATTGGACTTGTCCAACTATCATTTTGAAACAGTCCACTATCAAATTAAGGGATATCTCAATGAAGATTTAGAAGTTAGTCACCCAACAGTAAAGGGCCTGGCCATGTGACTGCGTGGGTGTTCATGCTTGCCTGGATCTGTCCTGGTGGCAAAAGTGATTAAGGATTAAACACTGTTACCTTTTCATAAAGCGCATTGAATACAGCATTGTGGTCATTGATGTCAATACCAACTGGATTTAGCGCAGCAAATGCTTCATCGTCTTCCTGTTTCTCATCATCAAAGACATTACATTGTATGATCAAATCTTCGTCATCTTCATTACGTAACAAATCTATCACATCCAACAGATTAAGGCCTGAAAGAAGAATAATTAAACTCTCAGGGTCAGCAACAAAAACATGTTTATAAAACTAAATACAGTGCAACCTCTCCAGAGCGGCCCTCTCATGAGCAACAAACTCCATTCAACAACAATATGATATTCTCCCACTGCACGATTTAACTTTACAATTAACCTCCATA